>CM065818.1:86840143-88090143 GCA_033398695.1 Orobanche coerulescens | reverse complement strand
CTCCCTTATGATTTTACAATACTATTGTTGTGCTGAATATGGTAATGCTGATACACTAATACTTTTTAATTGTTTGTATCATTCACATATAGCTAGCATGTTAATCATTTTTTTGTTGTAGTTCAAGAAGAAAACTACTTATTCGCAAGAAGATCTAGATAATGTTCAAGTAGAGTGGTTTGGAGTTGTTGATACATTCATGCAAGATGAAGAATAGCTCTACTACGTAACTAGTTGGTTTGGAATTTTTGGCTACACTGTAGCTTTTGATGAATTTTCTGGCAATCCGAAAAATCTAGCTAGCTGGCCGAATATATATGTAATGTTAAAGTTTCAATCATAAACTTACTAGTATTTTTAAAAAAAAAATGTCCTATATGAGCTAAATATGACATTTAGAGTAATGTCTTGTTTGGTTCATACAAGAGAATATTTTTTAGTTTTGACGGTGAATATAGGATACTATTTGAAGTCCTCACAAAGTAATATAGGACAATATCTTGTGTCCTAATATGTACATAGAGGACGCCTATCTTATGTCCTAATATGTAATATATGACGCGTATCTTGTGTCCTAATATGTAATATATGATGCGTATCTTGGGTCCTAATATGTAATATAGGATGCTAAATAGGACATACAGCTAGTGTTTTTATCATAATATATGACATTTTTTCAAATAATTTAGGACAAAATATTTGGATCTTATGAAAGTACATAGGACAATTTATGTATTGTCCTATGAAACTTACTAGTACGCCTGAATAGATGACACTTTAACGAAGTGTCCTCGTAAGGAATAGAGGATGTTGTTATAGTGTCCCCTGTGTGAAAAGTTGGCGTAGTATTCATTGTATACAAATGCACTGCTTCATAGCATACAAAGTAATTCTTTTGCTTTAAAATTGGTACGAGAAATCATCCTAAAACCGTCAGCTTCCATAAATAAGCCACTTCCATTGGATATCCCTGAGTTCGCTAAAACAGTCAATCATCAATGAGTATATACTGGATTACATTAATAAATTTCTTTTTGGTTGTTTTCCTAACAAGTAGTATTTTCATTCCTATTAACCATATTACAATTTATGCAGGGGAATTATAAAATTTAGCATTACCAATCGAAAAGATGTCAGGAAAATAAAAAAGAATCCAAGAATTGGGTGGAAGCAACCACAGGTATATTTGGATTCTAAAACTCGTTCATATCTATATATACAATCATGGTTGTTACGTGGGTAAGTCAAGTCGGACGGAGACTCCGGCAAGTCGAGTCGTGACTAGTCGAGACTAATCGACGACTAGTCGACACTAGTCGACAAGCTATAAAATATATATATATATATATATATATGTGTGTGTGTGTGTGTGTGCTCTCAACTGTCAACTGTACGCTGTGTGTGTGTGTGTGTATATATATATTGTGTATGTGTTTTTTTTTTCTAATTTCTGTGTGGTTTTTTTTTTTAATTTCTGCACTAGTCCTGGCGACGAGTCGCCTAGTCGACTCCAGTCGAGCCGAGTCGCTCGAAAGACTCCCAAAAGCAAGTCGAGTTTCCACATCGGCCTCTCATTTCGATTGCTCGACTAGTTGCGACTAGTCGAGCGACGTGACAACCATGTATACAATGCTTATGTATTTCATTAATGCAATAACATAAGTGTTGAATGGTTTGTATTTTCTTAATTCCGTATGTTTTAGTGTCCTTGTCAACCTCAAAACAACAAGTTCTATGGATACTATGTGTGCCGTTATATGCTCGAGATTTTAGAAAAAAGAGTATTATGGATCTCAGACTGTATCATTTTTATACCGCACACCGTGTAAATTTCTTGATTGATGTGAATGAGTGATTATTGGAATGGGATTAAGGTAAATTTCATGATTGGTATGAATGAGTTTTGTGTAAATTGTGTAAAGTCCGTATAATGCACTGATTCTGCACTGATTCTGTGTCGATTTAACACGAGTGTTGAAAAATGTTTAATCCTTTACATTTTAATGACTTGAATCTGTTTTTATTTTAGTTTACATTCTGTTGTCATTCATTTTATTTCATTGTGTTGTTCGGTTTTCTTTTCTCTTTGAAATTGAAAAGTTTCATTGTAAATGTCTGTTCTATTGTCATTCATTTTTTTAGTTTCATCCTTTATTCTTTCTTGTTTGGGTTTGGTAGTTTTTTGGGAAAAAAAAATCCAGCCAACTAAAATCGGTTCCGTTCGGTTCCGAGTCGGTTCGGGCAAAAAAACAGGCAGAACCGAACCGCGAAAAAAATGTGCGGTTCGGTTCCGGTTCCTGCGCTTTTCTTGTTGGAACCGAAAATTCCCAGGCCTATAACTTGTTATCAGGTTGCAATTAATCACTTGGTAGCTTGAAGTTGATTTGTTCAGAGATTTGGGTTAGAATCATCCATGTTTATTTAATATGTATGACGAAAATTTGTCTAAAAACTGGATTTGGAGAGAATTTTAGTTTAACTCCATGTAATCAACCAAGTACCAAACCAGATCTTGTGATGTTGAGTAGTAGGTATTATTTTGCATCGTTAGTTGTTTTAGCGATATTATTTCGTTAACATGATTATTGATTATTATCTTACGCTTTTTGTCAGAGAAACTTACTCATCGGAAGAAGTTGATGAGGTTAGAGATATTTGGGCTCAATATTTACTCAAGCAAGAGAATGAAGCGGACGAAGAAAACAAAGATGATGGTATGCAAGTTACTCAATGAATTTTAGTCCCAATTATTCTGAATGATTAGACTTCGGGGTATTATTTTTTCGTTTTTCCATTTGGATATTGCAATAGATGTAATGGTATTACGTTTTTGGAGATTGCAATAGATTTAAAGATAGCATTATAGTGTTTGTGTTGTTTTATGTTTTTGGGAACGAGTAGGTTTATGATGTTTTTATGTAATAGTGAGTGTTGTTTTGTGTTTTATTTTTTTGGTACGAGCAGGATTATTATGTTTTTTTTTTAAATATGATAAAGAGACCTGTTAAACTTGAAATCGGGTCTCTCGAATATTAAAAAAATCAAAGAGACCCGTTAGATATGAAATCGGCTCTCTCAGTTTCACGATTGGAAATATTAAAAATAAATAAAGAGATCCGGTGAGTATGAAATCGGATCTCTTAGGTTATACAAAAAAATATTTAAACAATCAAAGAGACCCGTTATGTATAAAAACCGGCGGCCTCTCAGATTTAAAAAAAAAATATTAAAAAAATCAAAGAGACCCGTTAGGTGTAAAATGGGCTCTCTTAGGTTAGACAAAAAAAAATATTAAAAAAATCAAAGAGACCCATTAGGTGTAAAATGGGCTCTCTTAGGTTAGACAAAAAAAATATTAAAAAAATCAAAGAGACCCGTTAGGTGTAAAATGGGCTCTCTTAGGTTAGACAAAAAAAATATATTAAAAAAATCAAAGAGACCCGTTAGGTGTGAAATGGGCTCTCTTAGGCTAGACAAAAAAAATATTAAAAAAATCAAAGAGACCTCATATCTCAGATAACAGGTCTCTTACCCGTTTAAATTAGTTTCCTCCCACTTGCATAACAGACCTGATTTCTTAGATATCAGGTCTCTTATATCTCAAAAACAGACCCCCCCATGAGGCGGTCTCTTTAACAAAGAGACCGCTGAGATAGAGACCCTTCCAGAGGCGGTCTCTTAGGCTTATTTGGACTGGTCTCTTTGCCTATTTTTGTAGTAGTGATATGAAGAGTGCAGAACGACGGATTCAAGCATTAAAAGAAAGTACGATTCAGACAACCCGAAGGTTCGGAATACGATAACAGAAGTAATCACCCCCAAACTTTGGGAAATTACGAAATGGCCCAAAACATCCGTAAATCACGATATGACATCAAGCAACCAAACCGAAGCTCACAACATGCATAATAAAGCTGAATGGACTTATAGGAAACACGAAACCATAGTTTCGAACCATCATCACATGAAATGAACCAAATAGCGGGAAAAGTCGCTCAAAACACGGATTCGGGTAAAACAGCCCCGGAACAACTCGGATGACCAAACACGCAGAACGAAACATTATCAAAATGTCAAAACGCTCGCAAGTGAGCTTTTGGAAGACAGAAAGATGCCATAAACAAAAAAGTACCGAAAGAGAAAATCACGGGTATTACAGTGACGGGCGATTCGTGTCTCATTTTTGGAAATCAGTTCATCGTGCCATGGGAACTCAGCTTAATTTCATCACAGCTTTTCATCCTCAGTCCGATGGACAATCAGAGAGGGCTATTTAGACATTGGAGGACATGTTGAGGGCATGCGTCCTCGATTGGAAAGACGATTGGGAAGCCCAACTACCATTGACCGAGTTCACGTATAATAATAGTTGGCATGCTTCGATTAAGATGGCACCTTACGAGGCCTTGTACGGTCATCGTTGTTGATCTCCTTTGTGTTGGGATAACTTATCAGAATCAATCGGCACCGAGCCCGATATGCTTATAGCCGCCCGTGAGAAGGTAGCTTTGATCAGGAGTCATTTGTTGACCGCTCAGAGTCGACAGAAATCTTATGCAGACAATCGTCGCCGGCCATTAGAGTTCGAGACAGGTGACCACGTGTTGGTCAAGGTATCCCCGAGTCGAGGTATCTTCCGTTTCGGGAAGCGGGGAAAGTTGAGTCCAAGATTTATTGGACCGTTTGAGATTTTGGATCGAGTAGGCGAGCTAGCTTATCGATTGGCCTTACCTCCGGCATTGAGCCGAATTCATAATGTGTTTCACATCTCTCAGCTACGGAAGTATGTTGCCGACCTGAGTCACATACTTCAGTTCGACGAAATCGAGATTGCAGATGATCATTCGTATGAAGAGCGTCCCATACGAGTCTTAGAGCGGCGAATCAAACAGTTGAGGAATAAAGCGATTCCTTTGGTTAAGATTGAGTGGTCTAGACACGGAGTCCAAGAGGCTACTTGGGAAACCGAGGATAATATGCGGGAGAGTTATCCCGAGTTGTTTGACCCTTAGTTTCGGGGACGAAACTCTTTTAAGGGGGGTGTATGTAATACCCGGTTGTAATTCAGTCATTATCATTCAGTAATTTCATTCAGTAATTGTCACTATGTAATTTTTCACTTGTTAATAATCATTCATCATCCACATTCATTCATCCGTGTTCACCGTTTGGAATAACTTCGAGTCGTGTATCGATATTGTTCATTGTTTCAACCTTGCTTGGGAATCGAGACAAGAATATTATCTTGATTGTTGTAATTGATTCATTGGTCGATGTTGATGTTGGAGTTCATGTCATTTCAAATCTCCTCATTGTTCAAATTGTGCTTTTGTTGGGCGAACCTTTGTAATCATTGCTTGGAACCATCGTTTTGGGGTTTCCACACTTCCATTTCGTGTTATTGTTTCTCAAATATTGATTCCTATTGCTTTTATTCTCTTCCCGGGTCATTTTTCATCATTTTAGGACCCGAGGGGGTGTGGGCTGTGACACAAGGGAGTGTGCGCCGCGGCACACACATGTTGCAGTTTTGGCCGACCCGTCTGTATCGGGGGCTGCGGGTCCTGTCGGCAGGGCCGTAGCACGGTGCCGAAACACTGTGCAGTTTTCTAGCCCTGTGCCGCGGCACACTCGGTCGGGCCGCAGCACACTGCCGAGCGCTGGGGGCAAATTTTGGCCCTGTGCCGCGGCACACTCGGCCGGGCCGCGGCACACAGTGCATGCTGCTCTATATCTGCGTTTTTTTTTGAGGGGAACAGGTTCATTTATTCATTTCACTTCTTCCTCTCTTCCTTGGGGTGATTTTTGGGTGATTTTGGAGTGTTTCAACATCATCAAAACTCAGAGATTTCATTTTCTTCAAGTTGTAGTGTGGATCAATAACATATTTGTGGATTTTTCATCCTAATCTAAGGTAACTTTCTTCAACCCTTGAATTCGATTTTGAGTTAGAGCATGATGTTTTGGATGGTATAATCATGAATTGTGATGTATATACATATGATTATGAGTTTTTACGAGTTATCATCGGATTGTTGGAAGTTTTTCTCAAGAACACTTTGAAGGTTGACTTGGAATTGGGTTTTGCAATTCAATGATATCGTAAACTCGATTTGAGCATTTCGTTTGGATTATCGATTGTATTGATGGTGTTTGGTGGTTTGGATCATTCAATAGAAGTTGGTTTTCGATACAAATGGGTTTAGTTGTTTAAGAAGGGAATTTGTTTTCAAGGTGTTTGTCGAAATGCCTCAATGAGTTTGGAATTATTGTATCGACATCTTGAGTTAGTTATGATCACTTTTGGTTCGTATATTAAGCGAGTTGTTGATAATTCTGTTATTCAAGGTTGTTCGAGCTGTTGGGATTTGGTGCCTAAAACGAAGGCCCAGCGGAAGCGGTAAAACGAAAATAAATTCGATCCGAATCCCTACGAGGATCGATCGAGCTACGTATATACGAATATCAAAACGAATAACAAGAGATATAGAAACTCAACCTTGTAGTCCATTGATTAGATGGATAACCTTCTCTTGAGCTATTCCCCAAGCTTTGCTTGATCTCTACGAATCTATTCCGCTTCAAGCCCTTGAACGATCCAACGCCGAAAGCACCGCGTCTATACTTGCCACGCGCCGGAAAAACGAACGGAATGACAACACCTTTGCTATCCTCCGAGGATACAGCTAGAGCTAGGTGATGAAGCTTTTTATTATTACACTCTAAGTGTATAATCTCTCTCTCTCTCAATATATCTTGAATTTTCTCCAAGAAAACTCAAGAACAAAAATGAGGAAGATGAAGAAGAAGACTTGAGTGATATGAAAATGAATTCAATGTTCTCTCTCTCCAACTAATACAACTCACGTATGAATTTTCAAGTGTAGGTGAGATGAAGTCTTTTTCTTTTTATTCAATACTTCTTCACATGTCACAACTCATCAAATGAGAATCAACCCCACCTCCACAATTATCATCCATTAAAGAATGGAGACAAGAGTCCAAAAGGAAGGTGGCTAGAAATGGGGGGGGGGGCATGGAGAAACGAATGAGTTCGGTTCGTTTCGGACTCCCGAGAGTCCAAACAGATAAAATCCAATTCTGTCCCGATGTATTTGAATAGTTTAATTAATCCAATTAATTTCATCATATCAAATACATTATAACATAATTAATTTCTCCAAGAAATAATTATATCCATGAATTAAATTAATCACCCAGTGATATATTTAATTCATTAGGCCGTAAATCAATTTATCCAATAAATCGATGTAGACATCTAATGTCCCAAATTTAGATATCCAATATCTAATACACATAATGAGAGAATTAGCTTGATTCATTCCGTCGTCAATCCTAATGCGCGACTCGGTAGGTCCATCTCAGTCAGCAATGGGAGGAACCAAAGAGTAGTAGCACCACCTAGCCAGCCTGACGGCCTACACTGTACCCCAACTGAGAACGAATGATTGGGATCATTCAAGAACCATTCTGTCGTGAATACCAGTATACGTATAAAACCCTTCTTTCAAATGTCCCGATCAAGTTATAGGGTCACGGCTACCAAACCCTATCTGTACTTGACGCTATGCATGCGTTAATGCAAATCGAGATCATCGAGCTGTCGTGTATCTAATACAACTAGCTCCAATGCTTTGGCCAAAGACTTATGATCTCATCTGCCAATAACCGCATAGGACATATAACCCGCTCACTAACGGGAGAAAGAATTCTATCTTGGTATTGAGTAGGACCTGCTACTTGCCCGTCAAGATGCACGTCGAGGTTGACCCCCGCCTTCCAGTTTATAGGGTTGAATTACTCTAATGAAAATCTTGACGTCACAAGCACATTCCTACTAAATCCTCAAGTCGAAGGTTCACGAATACCTATCACAATCTTTCGATTCCGTCATTTACTGTCCCGGAGTGAAATTCGTGTGACGAATCGAGGGTGAGTCGGTTCGAGTATACTAATCCAATTGGCATACCTATAACGTGTGCTACTACTAACCATTAGCATTCGACAGGCACTCTCCATGTCAAAGAACACGTATAAGTCTTCACATAAACTTAAAGCCCAGTCAAGTTTTATCGACTTGCGAACGATTAAGTATTTGAGCTATAAACCTTTCCAGTGCTGACCCCCTTATCCAATAAGGAGTGGAACGTTTTGCTCTCAAATACACGGACTAGTTTCTATATGTATATTTACGAGTTAGGAATGCCAGTAACTACCAGTAAATAAAGAAACATCCATTGCCTTATATGAGTGATTTACATAATTACAAGTACAATGCCCTCACTCAATCATCCTCTGAGTGGCATTCGAGGGCATACTCCCAACAATCTCCCACTTGCACTCAACACACTATGGTATCTAATACCTATGTTCTCCAGATGACGCTCTAAGCTAATCTGAGAAAGTGGCTTGGTCAGTGGATCAGCGACGTAGTCGACTGACTCTACTCTATGCAGCACAATGTATCTCTTTGCGAACAAATGCTCTTACGAGATGATACTCTCTCTCAATATGTTTGGTACTGTTGTGAAACCTCGGCTCCTAGGCCTGTGCTACCGCTCTGGCAGCGCAGCACAAGGTGTCACGTGAAGTTTACCCAGTAACTTCTAAATTCTTCCTTTGGAGGCCTCCGAGGCCGCTTTATACTCAGGCTAACAGGTGGAATTAGCAGTCGCGCTATACTTGGAACTATGCCAAGATACTGCTCTTCCATTAAGAGTAAATGTAGCCAGAAGTAGACATATAATCATCTTTCTATCACTTGGAAGTCCAATACAGTGAATCCCACCACATTCTGTTCTCCACCACCATATATAAGAATCAGATCTTTTAGTACTTCTAAAGTACTTGAGAACATTCTTTACGGCAGTCTAATGTTCCCTGACTGGGTTAGCCCGAAACCTACTTACCACGCTTCCAGCATGCGCAATGTCAGGTCTTGTACACAATAAAGTATATGTAAGGCTACCCAATGCCGACGCATATGGTATATAACTCATTTCCTTTCATTGTTCCTCACTATGAGGACACATCTTCAAGGTGAGTTTTATTCCATGTCGCATCGGAAGGAACCCTCTTTAAGATCTAATCTATATAGAGGGCTTGGAAAAAACTTATCATTCTCTTCGATCTATGCCAGTAGAATTGAATCCCAAGAATATAGGTTTCTTCTCCCAAGTCTTTCATGGAGAAATTACTCGAAAGCCAAGCTTTCCCAGAACTGAGCATTCCCACATCATTTCCTATTAGTAGAATGTCATCTACATATAGTACTAAGGATGCGATCTAGCTCCCACTAACCCTCTTGTATACACAATGTTCCTCTTGATTTTGCACGAAGTCAAAATCTTTGACTGCCTTGTCAAAACGAATGTCCCAACTACATGAAGACTACTACAGTCTATTTCATGGAGTCTACATCTACCATTGCTAGGTCATTGGTCGTGGGTCGATCTCTTGTTTATCACTTGGAACCTCGAGGAAACCCAGTTCCTCCAAGTGCATAAAACTATACCTCTCAGGTAATGGAGACACCCTACTTGACCTACGAGGTGGTTGTACTTGTGTTATAGAAGGTTCGGTTCCATTTTTATTGCACAGGTGTCTCCTTAGGAGTTTCATTGTATTCTTCCAAAGAAAAACTTCTACGTGCCCCGCCTTCCTGGATGAACTCATCTTCCAGGAAGTGTGCTTGTAAAGCAACAACGATCTTTCGATCTTCGGGCATGTAGAATAGATAACCCATCGTCCCAGATGGGAATCCAATGAAACATCCCTTCGCGGACCTAGCTTCCAACTTTTCCACCTTAGTCTTCTTGACATAGGCGGGACATCCTCAAATCCTAATATGATTAAGACTTGGTTTCTTGCCCTCCCACATCCCATGTGGAGTTTTAGGAATGGATTTGGAAGGACATCTGTTCAAGATATAAGCGGCAGTCAGGAGTGCATACCCCCAGAGGTAAATCGGTAAGTCAGTATAGCCCAGCATGGAACAGACCATGTTCAACAAGGTCCGGTTCCTTCTTTCTGACACACCATTTAACTGAGGAGTACCTGGAGGTGTTAGTTGTGAAACTATTCCATGTTCCTTAAGGAACTCGTCAAACTCCGTACTCATATACTCGCCACCTCGGTCCGACCGAAGTGCTTTGATATGATTACCAGTTTGTTTCTCGACTAGGGCCTCAAATTCATGGAATTTGTCAAAGGCCTCGGTTTTATGTTTCATTAAGTATACACAACCATACCTAGTATGACCATTTGTAAACGTAATGAAGTACTAATATCCGTCACGTGCTGCTTCCAAAGCACTACATATGTCGGTATGGATTAATCCCAGTTTATCAACGGCTCTTTCAAAATTCCCTGTGAAGGGGGACTTAGTCATTTTGCCTTTAAGGCAAGATTCACAAGTAGAAAAAGGATCCGATCCCAATGGACCCATAAGTCCATCTTTTTCCATTTGTAAACCTTGGTCTGACCAACATAACCAAGTCTAAGACGCCATTTCAAAACTTGATTGGTTTCATCCCTACCACGTTTTCTAGTCATAGTATTCACAACTACTTTGTTGCTGAGATTTAGATGATACAATCCATTTAACAATGTAGCAGTACCCACTAGTTTATTTCTGAAATAAATTTTACAGGAACCATCACCAATGAAAAATGAAAAGCCTTTTCGGTCCATGACCGGAATGGATACAATGTTTTTATGCCCCTTGGACAAAACAAGTACATCTTCCAAAGTTAAAACAAAGCCATATTCTAAACCCAAAAGAAGTGATCCTATGTCGGTTGCCTCGACACTATGCCCGCTTCCGACTGTGATCATAACTTCTCCAGCTCCAAGCTTCCTACTTTGTTCCAGATCCTGAATCACGGTACAAATATGAGAACTAGCACCAGTATCCAGTATCCAGGAAGTAGAAAATACAGTAGCAGAACAATTTGTTTCCAAAACTAAAAGTTCTGTACCTGAAGCGCCATGAAGAATCGGACAATCTCTAGTCCAGTGGCCCAGCTCACCGCACTTGAGACAAGCGTCCTTCTTCTTCTTGCCTTTTGGAACCATATGGGCCTTTCCCTTTTCTTAAAAGTCCTTAGCTTGTGGTCCAGTCCGCTTCTTGGCCTTTTTCTTCTTATTCTTAGACTTCCGAAGTCCAGAAGAAATCACAAGGGCAGACTCCTTCATCCGCGGAGTCTTCATCTGAGACTGAGCGGTCACCAGTTTGTTCATTAGCCCAGCTAAGTTACATGCAATCTCATTGCAGTTGATGTTCATAACAAACTGTGAGAAGGAATTAGGGAGAGACTGAAGGAGAAGGTCGGTTTGGAGAGAAGTATCCATTTTAAAATCAAGAGCCTCCAATCTCTCGATCATGGATATCATTTTGAGGACATGTTACCCAGCCTTCTCACCTTCCTTCATCCTTGAACCAAACAGTTGCTTGGATATCTCATATCTAGCAGTTCTGCTGTGCTCACCATAAAGTTCGGTTAAGTGAGATAGAATCTGCCCAGCATAAGTCATTTTCTCATGAGCTCTCTGAAGCTCATTAGACATAGAAGCCATCATGTATGCACGGACTTTTACGTCATCCTTAACCCACTTTTCGTGGTTTTCGATCTCTTCCTGATTGGCTCTGGTCCGCACAGGAGGCGCCGGAATGTCCGTCTCTAAGACGTATCCCAGTGCCTCTATACTGAGGACTATCATCAGATTGCGGAGCCAGTCCACAAAGTTAGGTCCAATCAGGGTGTTCTTTTCGAGCAGAATTGCGAGTGAATTAATTGTCATATTGAGAGTTATGTCTGCATTAAGTATGATAGATTAATTAGTGACTCGTTCAATTATGTTCTGAGTATAGAATTAAGGTCTTTTCTATTCTTGTTACCCAGCTCCCACTATTTTTATCGGAACAACACACTCCCATGTGAAATCCGGAAGTATCGTCGCTCTACTTCATAGTGGTGATCGAGATCTTTATAAATCTTAATAGAGGGCAACCGAACAGGTTTCTAGTCTATTAATTTTTATAAAGTGGTGTCCAACACCAACCCATCTAATGGATGATTCGATCTTCTTTTTCCCCTTGATCACCTCTACCTATACGATTTCTATAGTTTGTGAACAAGTTAAGTTTATACCATCGACGCAAATCAGTTTCACAATTGAATCTTATCCGGCAACATATCAGGTTTCTAGGGATAAAATTTGCTCCAACCGAAGGCATCCAATGCGCTCCCGGTAATTTATCCGTCCTCCCCGAACGACTACCCCGATAACTCGGAAGCATAGCACACCCGGTTTGGATTTCAATTTCCCGAAAGCTCGATGGAGGGAAGGAAAACCTTGAAACCTTATAAACTTAATAATTTATTGTGGGAGAATTTTCGCGATTAACGTTACACTTTGCACATTAATCAGTTAAGCGCATTTGTGGCATTCATACAATATGAACCAACCATTCACAAGCTAGTTGCTACCAACATGTGGTTCATGGACCGTTTCTAGAAAACAAAAAACTTCGTAATCTAATTACAAGTCTTCGTCTTGAATCTTCGTCTTCTCGAAACGGATCTTCCTCCGGTCTTCGTCATTACATATAAATTTTACATCGAAAATTTCATCCTAGATACAAACATTTCTAGTAAAATAAATAGGCTCAAAACGGCCTTTACAACCCAATCGAATAAAACGAATGATTCAGAACTAAGTCCACTGTAACACACCCAATCCGCTCAGGGATATTACACTCCGTAGAACCTTTGCTCAAGGATCTACCAGGCTGGTAACAACATATAACAACTCAACCATGCCTTTAAGGCTAAAATGACTCAGTAGACCGATTTGGTCTTTCAATAAATGCATACAACTCAAATACAACTCATGCCCACGCAGGGGTCAAAACACAACCACACCCGTACAACGGGAAAAATATAGCAGCGGAAAATAAAGTACAACTGAACCAATAAACAATGTACGGTTCCTCATGTGATTAGTATCGATCATCTTTCATCATCCTTCGTGCCGACCCTGTGTTATGGTCCAAAACCTGAATGCAAAAATAGACATCCACCCCCCGAATTCGCGGGGGTTAGCAAAACTCCACTGTTTTGCTAGTGCAAGAACAAAGTGCAAATACGAGCCATACAATTCACATTCCACGAATAACAATAACCAGGAATCCTTAAAAATCCAAACGTAAAGAAAAGTACTTTCCGAGGCAAGAGTTTGGGTAAATATTTCCAAAACCGAAAGATCACAAATAAAGGGAAACAATTTATAAAACAGTTTAAAATACCATCGACAGTTTTAATAGAAAACAATTTAGGATTACTGAATCCTTCTCTTTCCAAAAAACAATAGGGTCACAGCCCAAAGGTTTTGTTTTTCACAAATGAAACCAACAACAATACACAAGGTTAAAACCCACGTCACGCGTCCTCGACGGACATAAAATACACACGCACCCGTGAAGTTTCACTCGTGAATCCAGGGCGAAACCATTGGACTCCCTCCATGGTCCCGTCGAACCCTCCCGAGGTGAGCAAACACATTCACAAAACATACACACGCACTCGTGAAGTTTTTACTCGTGAACCCAGAGTGAAGTCATAGATTCCCCCGAGGCCTCGTCGGACCATCCCAGGGTGAGCAAAATACATTCACTAAACATACACGCACAGGCATCGCCTAGGACCAGGACGCCACCATGAATCCCACCCGAGGCCTCTAAGGACCCTCCCGAGCTGGCTAGCGAAATAATCAAGCACAGGCATCGCCTAGGACCAGGACGCCACCATGAATCCCACCCGAGGCCTCTAAGGACCCTCCCGAGCTGTCTAGCGAAACAATCAAGCACAGGCATCGCCTAGGACCAGGACGCCACCATGAATCCCACCCGAGGCCTCTAAGGACCCTCCCGAGCTGGCTAGCGAAATAATCAATCACAGGCATCGCCTAGGACCAGGACGCCAACATGAATCCCACCCGAGACCTCTAAGGACCCTCCCGAGATGGCTAGCGAAACAATCAAGCACAAATAACATATCACACCAAGGATATCCAAAGAATTCACCCAGAGGCATCAAACACTTAGCAAAACACCACGTCAAACCACAATGCACCGAAATGAAACCATATGCGTACACACGTATTACCAAGCGCAACCTCAACACCAAACATATCCGTAAGATTCACATACTCGTTCACGAAACACACTAATCACAAAATACACACGGTTTTGAAAGAGGGCCTTTAACAAGGCTAACCAAATCTTTTGAAGGTTCAATTTAAACGACCAAACAACCACATTTAGACGATCAATAATTATCATATCCACAAAACAAGAATAGTATGGACAAGGTACTTGCCTCGAATAAGAACAACGCGGAGAATCGACCGAAGTAAGTTGGCACGAACCGACTACGAACTCGCCGACTGCATCGAACGCCAACTCGCGATAGTAAACTACGAAGGACAATAACAACAATGAAAATGAATTCCATAACACGACTCAAAGCCGTTGAATTCAAAGAACGAATGACTAAAGTTCAAGTGTTTTCCCCAAAACAGCCAAGAACACGATTCGTCCCGACAAAACATGAAAACGGAATTCCAAGTCAAATTATGGATATACAATTCATAGAATATGTTTAACAACATCATTTAACCATAATATATCCAACAAAAACAGATGTAAAACGAGATGGAGAACAAATCCCCCAAAAAGTCGATTCGAAGGAAATCAAGAAATATACTTCGATTCGACGAAGAACAATGGATTAAATGATGTTAAACACAAGAATACTACCAAGATTAATCATACCCATCATGAATTAATCAACAACACGGAACGAATCGCACAAAAATGCAAAACCCCCCAAATTCACGAAATTAGGGTTCTAAGGTGAGATTACCTTGATTCGCTGGATCACAGGATGATAACGGATGATTGATCAATGATATAACCTCAAGAACTTCATCTATTTGTTGACAAACATCATGGCTCGAAGATATCCAAGTCTCCAACCGCGGAAGACAAAGAGAGGAAATGAAAAACGAGAGGAAATGTGACTGCTCTGTCACATTTATACTGGGCCGGACTAGTGTGCGCTAGGATGCCGAGCTAGCGTGCGCTATCGGCCCAGGCCGCAGTCCAGAGCCCCCACTACCCTACTGACTCGGCCAGGTAGTGTGCGCAGCCTTCCGACAGGTAGCGCGCGCTACCTGCCGGTCGTAGCGTGCGCAATGCCCGACAGTAGCGTGCGCTACCTGCCGATCGTCCCCGAGTCCAGTACTCCAGTAACCCCTCTGCCCAGCCCGATAACGTACGCTGGGCCAGCCGATAGCGTGCGCTACACCTGCCGGTTAGCACGCGCAGCCTTCCGGCCGTAGCGTGCGCTACGCCGGTTCCTGCCGTGCTTGCCCGGCCAGTGCCCAGCACTTCCGACCGTGCCGGCCGCACCTGTCCGGCCAGTGCTCAGGCATCATGACCCGACGACTCGATTTTCGAAAACGTACGGAACGAACACGACGAAAAGCTCGCGGATGACATCATCGACCCGAAATGAAAACATAATACAATAATTAATCATACGCGACCAAGAAATGGGTCGAGACAACAATTAGAGATACGGATACCCATAACTTTGGGTAAATTACAAAATGGCCCAAAACGCCCGAAAATCACGATACGTGATCTAATAACCAAACCGAAGTTCACAACACGTCTAACAAAGTTAAACGGACTTACGGGAAACTCGAAACAGCAGTTTCGAACGATATTCGCAAGAATCGAACTCAAGTGCGGAAAAGTCGCTAAAAAGCACGGAACTCAACAAAATGACACCGAAACGAACTCGGATGTCAAAAAGTGTAGAATTAATCATTCCCAGAATGACGAAACGGTCATGAGCGAGTCATCAAAATGGACTTCCGCCGAAAAAAAAAGAAATTACCGGAAATCGAAATTATGGGTATTACATTCTACCCTCCTTAAAACAAGTTTCGTCCCGAAACTTAAAACAAGTAGGGAGAAGCAATATCCCCTGCCAGGAAAACTCGACGAGATACGAAAAACCTAGAACTCACGCACGACGGCGAAACGCTGCAAGAAACGCAAAAAGACATACGGCGTGAAAACACGCTCCACGACGACCAACACAACGCCATCAGTAGAAACATAATAAAACCAACAAGTGACAAGCGTCATCAAACAGATAGTACAATCAATTCGATTATCCGAATAGTCACAAGACACACAAATGAAAATCAATACGATTGACCAACCCAACGGTTCATCAATCAAAACGCGAGCCAAACGCTGAAGAATACGGAATTCCACCGCCTAAGGGTTGGAAGATCGAAAACGAGACTAATTTCCCGAATTTAAGGAAATTACGAAGGAGCCTGAACGCTCAACAATCACGAAACGAGAACAAAAACCGAACAAACAAACGATCGAGACAACAAAAATCGAACAATCATGTCCGAAACACGAAGGATAATAAAATTCAAACAACAACTCCCAGGATTATCTGGTGAGAACAACAAGACATGCATTCCCATAAGATCCACAGGAAAGAGAATAGCGATTGAAAAGTCACAACGACAAATGAGTTATCCCGAAACAATACCACTCTCGTTCGATCAACAAAAGCAAGGGATAGGGAAAGTTCAGAAAATGTTAACGAGCATAAACGAGTCGACAGAGTCGAAAACAAAGGAGTTCCAAGTCCGATCCACTTCGAATAAAAGAACTAGTAGAACCAAAAGATGTTACTTCCGAACAAGGTTCACAAAAATCGAACCGAATTCGGAAAAGTCACAGCGATAACCAGATCGACCCACAACAAGATCACAGTTCGTTCGGACGGTGAAACCAAAATACAGAACAAGTTCATAAAGTATCAACGAACATGAGCGAATCGATAGACTGGAGAAAGAGAAAATACAGAAGTCAAAATAGTACGGGTATTACCTTCGACCTCGTCCATGAAACTCACAAAAACAGGAGCAAGGTAACAAGACATTAAACAACCGACACATAACGGAACGATCACCGATGCACACGGTCATACCAAACCAAGCTCTAACAGCTCGCAAATGCGTGACAACGCAGAAATCACTACGAGGAGACAATATTCAATACCAACATCCCACCCCTCACAGAGGGCTAACACAACAAATGTGTGGAAAACGACTCAACGCTCACACCGCCGATTCGATCATACTCGGGAGCAAACATCATAATGACAATGCGACATCATACATACCCACCCAGCCCTCATACGGGAATGGATAGGTTTTAAAAATGAAAACCTCATTATGAAAATAATTTAGAAGAACACGGGTTGATCTTGAGTATCACCTTTCAAAAAAAGTACAAACGTGAGACATCATTATCGAGAATTTGGAGAACCATTTCACATTAGATATGTCTGCTGTGTGCGTATTTGAAAACGCTTTCCTGTAATTTCATAGACTTGAATAAGTTTGTGGAAAACCAATTTTTGAAAATATATTGACGGTGCGGTTAAGCGGCAGTTTCGTGTGGATTTTGAAAATTGTTTGAAATTGGCGAGCCGGCCTTGTCGTCTCAAATGAAACCCAACGATGGTATTTGAAAGAGGTGTTTTAAAGTATTTTGGACATTTTGTAAAAAGTTACCGCCGTTAATCTTTTGTCATGTTTGAGAGGATTTTTCGAAAATGATTTAAACGCATTGGTTTTATTTTCAAATAATCCGAGCATATGATTTTAAAAAAAACCTTTCACACCATAAAATTTTCATATTTAAAAATAAAATGTGATCTTTGCCTTCAAAATAAATAGTGAAAGATGAAAAATCTTACTCGGTTTAAACTTTAAACTTGGATTGGAAAATTATCTATATTGAATCTGTTAATGGATGCTAATTGTGTACTTAGTGCACGTTAAGATGCGATGTGTGCGTAATGTGTATTTATCACTTAGAGTAAGAGACTAGAGATTAAATTAAATCGATGGCTTGTGAGGCCGAGTGATTTGATTTATTGTTGTGTTGCCTTTCTTGTTAAGGAATTTGGTTGAGTATCCGATTGTATTTTGCATTAGTTGGACTGGCTTTGTAACTCTTATGATGTTATCCGGATGAGGTTTTTGGTTGTGGAAGTGAGTGGTGCTAATATGAGTGGTTTGTTCAATTGGGAATGATTCGGTGAAACCTTCGAGGGTCCATGCTAAGAGGGCATGGCCACGCGATACCTTGTATGTTGTTATTGTTGTGATGTTGCATGGTGACATGTGGTTACCTTACATGTTGTTATTGGAGATGATGATAAGTGATGATATGGTCATCTTGATGATGTCAATTTCGAGAAAACTTGATGTTTCGAGTTATTGTTTTGTAAAGGTTTTCAAAACAAACGGTTGGGAACTGTGGTTTTAGTCTTGATAAAACAGCACGAGGTACCTAAAGTACTTTCAAAATTTTATTTTGAATAAACATACAAATTCAAAGATCTTCAAATGATAACAATTAAATGGATACCTCGTGGAGTTTTTAAAAAGGAATGTCAACAATGATTGGCTACCATGTGTAGTATATTATGGTCGTGATTGTAATGATAATGGTCGTAAATTTTCTGTGATACGGTTATATGATCCATTAGTTATGATCGTAAGTTATGGAGTGCTACGTTCGTAAGTGTTCTGAAGTAAGGAGTGCCACTTCAGAGTTTTATTATATGCATTGTGGTCGTCATGATTTTATGACATGCTCTCTTTCTCATATTTTATGAAACGAACGAGTTCGTGGTCATTCTGAAATTTTCCATGATTTTACTATCTTGGTCATTCTCGGTATAATTATCCGGAGTGGATATTTTTATCGTATTGCTATTTGTGCCCCATGTTGATATGTTGTGCTGAGTTGGCACTTTGGTATCCTATTTTACGATGTTGTGTTTCATCATGTTGAGTGGTTATCTGCTCAGCATGCCGAGGGGCACAGAGTTCAGTTTTGCGAGTTGTTTACCTAGTCCTTCGAGGCATGGACTCCAGCACCGATGTCAGGATCGACCTTGAGAAGTCCCTAAAAGGGTAGTCTGCCAGTTGCTTGCTATCGACCCGCTTGTGTTCGTTGATACTTTTTGAACTTGTTTCGTTCTTTGCTTTTGTCGTTCGAACGAGTTGTGACATTGTTTCGGGTTAATCCGTTTTTTCCAAGTTTGGTTCGACTCTCGTGAGCCCTATGCGAAATGAACGTCTTTTAGTTCTTACAAGTTCATTTAATGTCTTTAGTTGAGGTGTGAACTTCGATAATTGTTGTCTGATTATTATTGTTCGATCTGTGATTATTGAGCATTTGGGCCACTTCGTAATTTTCTTAAGTTTCGGGAAATTATCTTCATAGTTGATCTTCCAAACCTTTGGGTTATTGGAATTTCATACTTGTTTAGCGTTAGACCCATGTTTTAGTTGTTGTACTGTTCGGATTAATCAACCGTAGTGATTTTGTTCGTTGCATTTTGTTAACACTCTCGCATAGCGAATGGGAATGTAGTAGTTCTGTACTACATGAGATTTGTTGTGTGCCGTCAGCAGCAGATAACGTGTGTTGTCTATGGTTGCCTTGCGCTGATTGTTTCATGTTTTAAGTTTTGGGACAAACCATATTTCTAGTGGGGTAGAGTGTAATACCCGAGATTTTTGTTCTGGTTGATTTGAATTTTCTTTATGCGGATTAGCAGATTGTTGTCGTTCATGTCTTTGAGATCGTGTGTCACGTTTGGACACGTGTTTGGTTACGATTTAGATCGTTGCATGTTTGTCATCTCGGAGGGGGAGTATCATTGTTGAGATGAATTTTCGTTCGATATAGGTGTAGCGCACACTAGTAGGTGGTGTAGCGCGCGCTACCGTGCAGAGTTAGCGCACGCTATTGAGACAGTTAGTGCACGCTAACTGTTATCCGAGACAGTACAGAAGCTATTGCTTTAGTTTAGGGAGTTGATTTGTGTAATACCCGGTTGTAATTCAGTCATTATCATTCAGTAATTTTATTCGGTGATTGTCACTCAGTGGATTTTCACTCATTTATAATCATTCACCAATCATATTCATTCACCGTGTTCACCGTTCGGAAAAACTTCGAGTGGTGTATCGTTATTGTTCATTGTTTCAACTTTCCTCATATGAGTTCGACTTTGTTAGATCACCATTAATTTTTGGTAACTCCAAAAATTCTAAATCTTTGCAATATTATATAGCATCGAGTTAGCTTTCCAATGGTTCAAACGGTGAGTCAATCGGAGTCCGGACGAGAGAGTTATGGCCGCTTTAGCTCAACCGCTCATTTTGATTTGGCGATCACCGCCGAACGAACTCGCCGTGTCGTCCGACACGGCCCGTGCCGTACTCGTCCGGAAAGTGCGAAGTGTTCGCCTCGTGACCCGACCGTGTCGCCTGCACGGCCGAGTCGAACCCTTCCGGATAAGCTGAGCGATCGCTGACACGCCCGACCGTGTGCAGCCTGCACGGCCGAGTCATGCCGAAGTCGCCGGACGGGTCAGCTGTCGAGGCCCTCGCGCCGCGACCGTGTCAAGCGGGACACGGTCGAGTCCTGTCTGCCAATCAAGCCGGCGGTATGCGACACGACCGTGCCGATCGGGCACGGCCGTGTCCGGCAGATCAACTCCCTTAAATTCGCTTTTTTCAGATTTCACCATTTCTATCCCTTTTCTTCACCTTCAACCGTGAGAGTAAGCTTGAGGGAGGGTTTTTCCTTCACAAATCATTTGGGTGTTTGATTTTCTTCATCTCCTTTCGATCGTGAAGCCCGGATAATCAATCTAACGCGTGTTCTTCGGATTAAAGTACTTGGATCATCAAGAGGTAATTCCTTCAACACTTTGGACTTCGATTTTGTGTTGAGATATGATGTTTTGGATGTCATAATCATGTTATATGAAGGGATATGTATATGATTATGAGTTTGTATAAGGATTCATTGGATTATTGAGGAATTATTCGAGAACACCTTGAATATCGAGTTGGAATTGGGGATTTTCGACTAATTGTTGTTATAATCACGTTTTTGGATATTCATAACGGATTATTGATCGTATTGGAGATATTTTGTTGGTTTGAAACACTTCTTGGGGATTTTGATATTGGTATATTGAGGTTTGATTGTAAACAATCGGAGTTTGGATACAACGTGTTTGATTTAATGCCTCTATGGACTTGGTTTAGTCGTATCGACGTTTTGAGTTCGTTATATTCGTGTTTGATTCGTATATTGATCGGATTGTCGGTAATTGTATTGAATTAAGGTTGTTCGTGCGACCGACACTTCATTTAGGACATTTGTTCGTGGAAGGACTTTCTTCATCGGTATTTTGTAAGTTAATTCTTACTCGGTTAAAAGGATATTCATCCCTTTTGTTGTTGTTCATTCATAATCATAACTCACTCATCATTATATTAACCGTATCAAAACTTGTTGTTATCAATTAATCGTTTCAGTCATAAGGAACGACGGTTCCAATCTTTTCGTTGAGCAGTCATTTATTTCGTTACCATTCCACTTCGGTGAGTCATTATTCATTTTCGATGTCACTTTTGTTATATCGTGGCATTCCGGGTCATACTGGCGTGCCGGTTGGTATGTGTAGGGTTTTCATGTCGGGCACATTATAGTCGTGTGTTGGTTGGTGGCCTCACATTGGACTGTGCACACGAGATTGATTGTTTCGTGAGACTGATTAGGTACAAGACCACACGTGTATTCGATCGATACTCGTTGGTGGCTTGTGCACGGACACATTTCCATCTCGGGCGTAGTGTGGCGCCATTTCCTTTGAGCAGTACTGTTAGTTGATTCATATAGCATGTTTGATTGTGTATGTTTCGACAGGATGTTTCATAACTTCAGATATAATCATGATTGTGTATTTTCAACTCTTGAGGATTGTTGTTCTTTGTAACTGACCCCGTTTGGGGATTTTGTTTTTCAGGTCATGGCAAGGCAAACGCACGGGAATAGCATGTTGACGTCGAGGAGTCCTAGTGATACTAGTAGGGGCCCCCGATCTTTCAGTTATTCATGTTATTGTTCTTTATTTTCCGCTGCAGACTTTCATTTGAATACTCCGTTTCATTCAGTGTTGTGTATTTTATCTTCATATAAAATACACGGATTCAGTATTGTCTGGTGTGTTGTAACTAAACTCCACATCGGAGTAATTATTGCTGTAATGTAGTTCGGTACTACATTTATCTTGTGTAATTCATTCATTTTCATTTGCCTAGTGGGTCCCAGTTGGGGATCTACGGCACTGTAATATCCGCCTAGTTTGGGGTGTTACAGAGTTGGTATCGGAGCGTGGTTTTGAATACTACCTTCCGAGTCATGTATCATTTGAAATCATCGTCATCGGACTAGTATCATTGGACTTTCGCATCACGTGTGACCTGTGCAGATGCCGAGCCAATCAGACCGAAAGAACTGTAAGACTTCTAACGCCATGGTATAATTTCTGGCAATAGTCATTCATTCATCATTCATCATTTAACAATCCTCAAACATCATCATTCATTGTGATTAGGACAATCATGTTAACTCATTAATCACTTAATTCATTTCATTACTCAGTTAATAATCAGGACGATCATGTTAACTCATTAATTACTCAATTCATTTCATTACTCAGTTGTCAACCTAGATAATCATATTGTCAATCTTGTTAAGTTATTCAAGATAATCATTTCAAGAATTTCATCGATAATCATGTAACTTCAAGAATCATTCATATAATCACTAAGTTAGAGCATGTATACTCATTTTCATCATCTCATGACATAATCATAACGTGCTAATCATGCGAAATATAATCATTATGCGACCTCCCTACTTCGATGGAGAGAGGCTGTCGAGAGATGCACGGGGAGAGGCGCAGTGCGGACCGAAACCCGAGAAATAATCACTGTTGCCGGAAATCGTGCCAGGACTCGGCTCGATCGGAAGATGTACGGGTTGATCCACTCACTTTTATGCAGCCATGATGACCCATATGCGATTGCTCAATCATCATTGCGCCACTGACCGGATTAATCGAGAGAACTCTCCCGCACGAGCCACCGCTAAGGAAATTGGCCGAAAGAAGAACTCGCATATGTCAACAGGAAATCAACGGCGTAATCTATCCGAAGGCGGTCACCAACTCGCAAGAAGCCTCGTGTGAGTCCTATCGCTTCGAGCGACCTCCTACGGCACATAATCGTGCGGGATCTCATTCCCGGCGGCGATTCGGCCATCACTGCTTCAATTGTGGAACGCTGGTCATTTCAGACCGAGTGTCTCAAACCATCTATCACGTGCTATAATTGTGGAATTTTGGGCATAAGGCCCGTTTTTGCCGAAAGGACTCCAAGTCGGCTCGCGGCATCTCGAGCCCGAAGCAATCACCTTTCAATCGATCGCTTTGTCAACGTTGTTTAAGACACTCGGAAGCAAATAGAGTTGGAGCTCGTATTTATCGACGGAGCGTTCGGGGGGCGGCAAGTCCTGCATTTATATGATGAGGAGGATCGACGATCCGGTGGCCCGAATGATTTCGGGTATACTCGTAATTTTATTTCAACTTGTGTGTACCTTTTGATCTTTGGTACACCGCATTCATTCATTTTCGATTCATGCTTGAATAGACTTGTTTCGGGATAGTCCTACTTAATGACCGTGATTGGTTGATGGATCTAATCGTAGTGAATTTATCTTAGGACGATGTAATTTTCGGTATTAGTTGGTTTGATCGTCTTGATACTATCCTCAGTGCTTGTTAGCGTTTGGTCGCTATCTTTCCGTCGTTGGTTGTCGAATGTATGCTTCAGGGAAGTAATCCCCGTTGTTCCAGTCGAAATTTTATTATGGCGGAAGCAGAGAAATTCCGCAATCGAACTATTCAATCATTCATTGTATCATTCTCATCGATTGGCCTTTCTAGGGCAATCGAGTTATTCAATCATTCCTTGTATTATTTCCATCGATTGGCTTTTCTAAGACAATCGAGTCATTCAATCATTCATTGTATCATTTTCATCGATTGGCCTTTCTAGGGCAATCGAGTTATTCAATCATTCATTGTATCATTTCCATCGATTGGCCTTTCTAAGACAATCGAGTTATTCAAACATTCATTGTATCATCTTCATCGATTGACCTTTCTAAGGCAATCGAGTTGTTCAATCATTATTGGTATCTCTTTTTATCGATTGACCATTCTAGGGCAATCGAAATGTTCAATCATTCGTGGTATCATTGTCATCGATTGACGATGTATTTCCAGACGAGTTATCTGGTTGCCTTCACATAGAGTAAGGGAATTCGGGAGTGAGTTGGAGCAGTCGTCCCCTTTATCGAAGGCACCGTATCGGATGACCCGACTGAATGCGGGAGTTGAAGATTCAACTTGAGAAATAGTTCGAGAAAGGTTATCTCCGACCGATTGCGTCCGTGAGGAGCACCGGTGTGATCTGTCAAGGAGAAGGATGGCTCGTCTCGTGTGTGTATTAATTACTAGGAGTTGAACAGGTGATGATCAAGAGTAGTATCCTTTACCTCGTATTGTTGATCTTTTAGATCAACTTCAGGAGCCTCGGTATTTTCCAGATCGACTTAAGATCTGGATATCACCAGTTGCGGATTCGAGAGTCGGATATCGCGAGGACAGCGTTTCGTACACGCTATGGTCATTATGAGTTCGTAGTTATGCCGTTCGGGCTAACTATTGCACCTGCGGTATTCAGGGAGTTAATGAATCGGGTTTTCATCGACTTTTTGGATCAGTTTGTTGTTGTCTTCATCGAAGACATTTTGATTTATTCTCTTAGCCGAGAGGAACACGAGGTTCATCTTCTTCAGGTTCTCGACGTGTTGAGACGAGAGCAACTTTATGAAAAGTTTTCCAAATGTGAGTCCTGGAGGTCCGAAGTAACTTTATCGGACATGTAATTTCATCTGACAGAGTTCGTGTCGACCCTCAGAAGACGGAGACTATCCGAGATTGGCAACCTCCGAAAGATATTAAGTAAATCCGATGTTTCCTCAGATTAGTTGGTCAATTATCCAACCCACGACCTGGAGCTAGCAGCCGTGGTTTTCGCGTTGGGGATTTGGCGTCGTTGCCTTTATGGCATCACCTGTCATATCTTCACCAATCACAAGAGTTGAAGGATATATTTACTCACAAGGAGTTAAATATGCGGCGAGGCGGTGGTTAGAACTAATCAAAGATTTTGATATCGAGATCCTTTACCACTGGGCAAGGCGAACGTTGTCGCCGACGCCTTGAGTCGTAAGTCCGTGCAGAGCAGATGCTTGCTCGTTTAACGATTCGAAGAAGCTTCGGGAATTCCTTAGACCCCAGATCGAGGTCCAGGCTTGAGTCGGGACGGCTTTGTATGTTAGAGATTTCATCATCTCTTGAGGAGGTAATCAGAGAGAATCGAGTTCGAGACCCTTCATTGTTGCGCATCCGTGAAGATGTGGCTCAGGGAAAGCCCCGGATTCGTGATCCGCGAGGATGGACTTTTGAGATTTAAGAATCGGATGTGTGTACCGCGAATGACGAGTTGAAAAACTCTATTTTGAGAGAAGCTCATGCTACCCCTTATTCTGCTCATCCGGGGTCCAAAGAAGATGTACAAGGACTTGAAACAAAATTACTGGTGTAGTAATATGAAGCGAGAAGTCGCGGAATTTGTTTCGAGATGCTTAACTTGCCAACAAGTCAAGATTGAACATCAGCGACCGGTGGTTATGCTGAAAACCTCTCCCTATTCCGGAATGGAAGTGGGAAGACATTTCTATGGATTTCATCACGAGTTTGCCGACGAGTCGTCGTGGCATGAATGCGATCTGGGTGATTGTGGACCGCTCAACTAAATCAGCTCATTTCCTTGAGATCAAGGATACGTGGGGTCCCGAGAGACTGGATCAGTTGTTCATCAAGGAGATAGTGAGACTGCACGGTACTCCTAAGAGTATCGTTTCCGATCGTGACGGACGATTTGTTTCCCATTTTTGGAAATCAGTTCATCGTGCTATGGGAAATCAGCTTAATCTCAGTATTGCCTTTCATCCTCAGTCCGACGGACAATCAGAGAGAACTATTCAGACATTAGAGGACATATTGAGGGCATGCGTCCTCGATTAGTAGACGATTGGGAAGCCCAATTACTGTTGTTTAAGTCCACGTACAGTATAGTTGGCATGCCTCCATTAAGATGGCACCTTACGAGGCCTTGTACGGTCGTCTTTGTCGATCTCCTTTGTGTTGGGATGACTTGTCAGAATCAATCGGCACCGAGCCCGATATGCTTATAGCCGCCCGAGAGAAGGTAGCTTTGATCAAGAGTCGTATGTTGACAGCTCAGAGTCGACAGAAATCATATGCAGTAAATCGTCGTCGACCACTAGAGTTCGAGACGGGTGACCATGTTTTGGTCAAGGTATCCCAGAGTCGAGGTATTTTCCGTTTCGGAAAACGGGGGAAGTTGAGTCCGAGATTCATTGGACCGTTTGAAATTTTGGATCGAGTAGGCGAGTTAGCTTATCGATTGGCTTTACCTCGGCTTTGAGCGGGATTCATAATGTGTTTCACGTCTCTCGATTGCGGAAGTATGTTGCCGACCGAGTCACATACTTGATTCGACGAAATCGAGATCGTGGATGATCATTCGTACGAGGAGCGTCTGCACGAGTGTTAGAGCGGCGAGTCAAGCGTTGAGGGATAAGTCGATTCCTTTGGTCAAGATTCGGTGGTCTAGACACGAGTCGAAGAGGCTACTTGGGAAACCGAGGATAGTATGCGGGAGTGTTATCCCGAGTTGTTTGACCCTTAGTTTCTGAGACGAAACTCTTTTAAGGGGTGTATGTAATACCGGTTGTAATTCGATCATTATCATTCAAGTAATTTTATTCGGTGATTGTCACTCGGTGGATTTTCACTCATTTATAATCATTCACCAGTCATATTCATTCACCGTGTTCACCGCTCGGAAAAACTTCGAGTGGTGTATCGTTATTGTTCATTGTTTCAACTTTCCTCATATGAGTTCGACTTTGTTAGATCACCATTAATTTTTGGTAACTCCAAAATTCTAAATCTTTGCAATATTATAGAGCATCGAGTTAGCTTTCCAATGGTTCAAGCGGTGAGTCAATCGAGTCGGACGAGAGAGTTATGGTGGTTTTAGCTCAACCGCTCATTTTGATTTTGGCGATCATCGCCGAACGAACTCGGCCGTGTCATCCGACACGGCCCGTGCCGTACTCGTCCGGAAAGTGCGAAGTGTACGCCTCAGGACCCGGCCGTGTCGTGCAGCACGGCCGAGTCGAACCCTTCCGGATAAGCGAGCGTGCCGACACGCCCGACCGTGTCGTGCAGCACGATCGAGTCATGCCGAAGTCGTCGGACGGGTCATCTGTCGGGAGGCCCTCGCGCTGCGACCGTGTCAAGCGAGGACACGGTCGAGTCCTGTCGGCCAATCGGCCCGGTATGCGACACGGCCGTGCCGATCGGCACGGGCCGTGTCCGTGACGATCAACTCCCTTAAATTCGTTTTTTCAGCATTTCACCATTTCTATCCCTTTTCTTCACCTTCAACCGTGAGAGTAAGCTTGAGGGAGGGTTTTTCCTTCACAAATCATTTGGGTGTTTGATTTTCTTCATCTCCTTTCGATCGTGAAGCCCGGATAATCAATCTAACGCGTGTTCTTCGGATTAAAGTACTTGGATCATCAAGAGGTAATTCCTTCAACACTTTGGACTTCGATTTTGTGTTGAGATATGATGTTTTGGACGTCATAATCATGTTATATGAAGGGATATGTATATGATTATGAGTTTGTATAAGGATTCATTGGATTATTGAGGAATTATTCGAGAACACCTTGAATATCGAGTTGGAATTGGGGATTTTCGACTAATTGTTGTTATAATCACGTTTTTGGATATTCATAACGGATTATTGATCGTATTGGAGATATTTTGTTGGTTTTTTCTTGGGGATTTTGATATTGGTATATTGAGGTTTGATTGTAAACAATCGGAGTTTGGATACAACGTGTTTGATTTAATGCCTCTATGGACTTGGTTTAGTCGTATCGACGTTTTGAGTTGGTTATATTCGTGTTTGATTCGTATATTGATCGGATTGTCGGTAATTGTATTGAATTAAGGTTGTTCGTGCGACCGACACTTCATTTAGGACATTTGTTCGTGGAAGGACTTTCTTCATCGGTATTTTGTAAGTTAATTCTTACTCGGTTAAAAGGATATTCATCCCTTTTGTTGTTGTTCATTCATAATCATAACTCACTCATCATTATATTAACCGTATCAAAACTTGTTGTTATCAATTAATCGTTTGATCATAAGGAGCAGCGGTTCCAATCTTTTCGTTGAGCGATCATTTATTTCGTTACCATTCCACTTCGGTGAGTCATTATTCATTTTCGATGTCACTTTTGTTATATCGTGGCATTCGGGTCATCTTGGCGTGCGGTTGGTATGTGTAGGGTTTTCATGTCGGGCACATTATAGTCGTGTGTTGGTTGGTGGCCTCACATTGGGTGTGCACGAGATTGATTGTTTCGTGAGAGATTAGGTACAAGACCACACGTGTATTCGATCGATACTCGTTGGTGGCTTGTGCACGGACACATTTCCATCTCGGGCGTAGTGTGGCGCCATTTCCTTTGAGCGATCTTGTTAGTTGATTCATATAGCATGTTTGATTGCGTATGTTTCGACGGATGTTTCATAACTTGAGATATAATCATGATTGTGTATTTTCAACTCTTGAGGATTGTTGTTCTTTGTAATCGACCCGTTTGGGGATTTTGTTTTTCAGGTCATGGCAAGGCAAACGCACGGGAATAGCATGTTGACGTCGAGGAGTCCTAGTGATACTAGTAGGGGGCCCCGATCTTTCAGTTATTCATGTTATTGTTCTTTATTTTCCGCTGCAGACTTTCATTTGAATACTCCGTTTCATTCAGTGTTGTGTATTTTATCTTCATATAAAATACACCAGTATTCGGTATTGTCCTGGTGTGTTGTAACTAAACTCCACATCGGAGTAATTATTGCTGTAATGTAGTTCGGTACTACATTTATCTTGTGTAATTCATTCATTTTCATTTGCCTAGTGGGTCCCAGTTGGGGATCTACGGCACTGTAATATCCGCCTAGTTTGGGGTGTTACAATTTGCGCATGCTATGTAGTGGTATAGCGCGCGCTAAGGTGCAGTAGTTAGCGCACGCTACGGGTATGGTAGCGCATGCTAACTGGTTGTTCGAGGCAGTCCAGAAGCTATTGGACTGGGTCTGGAGGTCTCGTTAGCGCACGTTAACTATTGTAGTTTGCGCACACTAACTGTACGTTTTGGAATAATGCTTGTTTTGATGTTTCGATAGCGCACATAATCAGGGAGATTAGCACACACTAAGCTGTCCAGTATATATACTGGACATCAATCGTTTTTGACCATTTCCACTTCATTTCCTCTTCTCTCTGCGGGTGTGAGTAGAGAGCGACTAGGGTTCATGATCTTGATCGATTTTGTTGCATCCAAAGGTGTTTTGGAGTATCCTAAGTGATTATAGTATCATCTAATTCATTGTTCTTCGTCGGATCGAGGTATTTTTTCTTGATTACCTAGAGTTGACTTTTCTTTTTTGGAGATTTGTTCTTGATTTCGTATTCAATCTTATTTTGCTGAATCGATTATTGTTAAATGATGTTGTTGGACATATCCTATGGATTGTATATGTAACACCCCAAACTAGGCGGATATTACAGTGCCGTGGACCCCTAACTGGGACCCACCAGGCGAATGAAAACTGATGAATTAAATAATATAATTGTAGTACCGAACCACATTATATTACCAAATACTCCGATGAGGAGTTTGAGTACAATACACCAGGACAATACAGAATACTAGTATATTTTATATGAAGATAAAATACACCACCCTGAATAAATAAACATCTCAAACGGAATTTGCAACGGAATTACAATGAAGAGAAATAAGAATGACTGAAATGACTGAAATGACTGAAATGACTGGAATGACTGAAATGACAGGGACCCCTACTAGTATCACTGGGACTCCTCGCCGTCAACATGCTCTTCCCGTGCCTTTGCCTTGCCGTGACCTGAAAACAAAATCCCCCAACGGAGTCAGTTACACAGAACAGCAATCATCAAGGGTTGAAAATATTCAATCATGAGTTATCTTTAGTTATGAAATATCCTTAGTATGAATTACGCTGAAGAGGAGTATCATAGTACGCCCTTAATGTTCTGTGCAAGTGTACAAGACGAATGACCGGACACACCCGTCCTTGTACCTAATTAGTCTCACGGAGGTAATCGCTACCGTGTGCACAGTCCAATGTATTGATCCCAATACATGACCATCGCGTGCTCGACTAAAAATTCCACACATCCGCACCCGGCCACGCAATATGAACCCAGAAGGTCATATGAATGAGAATGACCATAATGAATACCAATGAATAATAATCCGACCAAGTCAAGAATGACTCACCGATATGAAAATAATGGTGAAGTGAATGATAGTTCAATTAATGATTGGAACCGCCGTTCCTCGATAATGAAGTGATTATACGACAATTACAAGTCTCAATACGGTTAATACAATGATGAATGATTTATGATTATGAATGAACAACAACAAAAGGAATGAATATCCTTTTAACCGAGTAAGAATTAACTTACACAACACCGATGAAGAATGTCCTTCCACGAACAACGTCCTAAATGAAATGTTGGTCGCTCGAACAACCTTGAATACACAATTACCAACAATCCGCTCAATATACGAATCAAACATGATTATAACGAACTCAAAATGTCAATACGACTAAACCGAGTTCATTGGGGCATTATATCGAATACGTTGCGGCCAATCTCCGATTGTTAACAACCAAACCTCAATTATACCGATATCAAAACCCCAAGAAGTGTTTCAAACCAACAAAACATATTCCAAATGATCAATAATCCAAAATGAATATCCAAATTCGTGATTACGACAACAATTAATCGAAAACCCCCAAATCCAACTCAATATTCAAAGTGTTCTTGAATAATCATTCAATAATCCATTGAATCTTTATACACACTCATAATCATATACATATCCTTCCATGTAACATGATTATAACGTCCAAAACATCATATCTCAATACAAAATCAAAATCCAAGATGTTGAAGAAATTACCTCTTGAAGATCCAACCACTTCGATCCGATGAACACGAGTTAAATCGAGTATCCAAGCTTCCCAAATGAATGAAGATGATGAAAATCTAACACTCAAGTGATTGATGATGGAAAATCCCTCCCTCAAGTTCTCTCTCTCGGAGAAAGTGAAAGAAATGGTGAAAATGAAGAAAAAGTCCCGGCCAACTCCTTATAAACTACCGGAAGTTACGGCCGTAACTCGGCCTTCTTATGGCCGTAACATCCCAGGTCAACGGCCTTACGACCGTAACCGGCCAACTCGTACGGCCGTAACTCGGCTTCGTCTAAACAACTGCCGACAGTCTTACGGCCGTATCCGCTCCTGGCTTACGGGCGTAACTCGCCCTCGTCTAAAACACCTGCCGACATCCTTACGGCCGTACCCGCACACCTTACGGGCGTAACTCGGACAATACAGCCGTATCCGGCCAAACTTACGGGCGTAAGCCCCCTTCGTCGAAAATGACCAGGCACCCTGCCTGTAGCGTACGGCCGTATCTGGCCAAGTCTTACGGCCGTACCTTCCTCGTCTTACGGCCGTATGCCGCAACCCTTACGATCGTAAGTCCCTCTCGTCCGACAAAACCTGAAATTAACGAATACCACTTACGGCCGTATCCTAACCATCTTACGGCCGTAACTCACCTTCGGCCAAAAAAAATGCAAGGGCAGCCTGCTGGACACGTACGGCCATAACCGGCCAAGCCTTACGGCTGTACCTGCTCAACTTACGGCCGTATGTCACAACATTACGGCCGTAAGTCTCGTTTGTCCAAACTGGCCTGAAAACAACGAACACCAGTTACGGCCGTAACCTACAATCCTTACAGCCGTAACTCGTTGCTGGACAAGGGGAAAAACCGATAACTCCGATTCCTCGCTACGATTGATGAATGATCCGACATACCATACAGATATGAAAGTGAACAAGTCTAACACATGCCAAAGATGATACTCCCAGTACAAGACTACCAATCACGATGAAAATGATAATACTCCCGTCTCGATCTATAAACGGAGATGAAAAGATGATCGGTAACCGATATATGGTTACAACACGCCAACAGTGAACGCAATGAATGAATCATGAATGATGAGCGATTAATAATGAGTGAAAATTACAGAGTGATAATTACTGACTGATTAATACTAAGTGAAAATGAATGAATTACAACCGGGTATTACATACTCCCCCCCTTAAAAAGAGTTTCATCCTCGAAACTAATTGTCAAACAACTCGGGATAAGTCTCCCGCATACTCTCCTCGGTTTCCCAAGTAGCCTCTTTGACTCCGTGTCTAGACCACTAAATCTTGACCAAAGGAATCATCTTGTTCCTGAACTGTTTGATTCGCCGCTCTAAAACTCGTATAGGACGCTCCGCATACGAATGATCATCAGCGATCTCGATTTCGTCGAACTGAAGTATGTGACTCGGGTCGGAAACATACTTCCGCAATTGGGAGAAATGAAACACATTATGAATTCGGCTCAATGCCGGAGGTAAAGCCAATCGATAAGCTAACTCGCCTACTCGATCCAAAATCTCAAACGGCCCAATGAATCTTGGACTCAACTTTCCCCGCTTTCCGAAACAGAAAATACCTCGACTCGGGGATACCTTGACCAACACGTGGTCACCTGTCTCGAACTCTAGTGGTCGACGACGATTATCTGCATACGATTTCTGTCGACTCTGAGCGGTCAACAAACGACTCCTGATCAAAGCTACCTTCTCACGGGCAGCTATAAGCATATCGGGCTCAGTGCCGATTGACTCTGATAAGTCGTCCCAACACAAAGGAGATCGACAATGATGACCGAACAAGGCCTCGTAAGGTGCCATCTTAATCGAAGCATGCCAACTATTATTGTACGTGAACTCAATCAACGGTAATTGGGCTTCCCAATCGTCTTTCCAATCAAGGACGCATGCCCGCAACATGTCCTCTAATGTCTGAATAGTCCTCTCTGATTGTCCGTCGGACTGAGGATGAAAGGCGGTACTGAGATTAAGCTGAGTTCCCATAGCACGATGAACTGATTTCCAAAAATGAGACATGAATCGTCCGTCATGATCGGAAACGATACTTTTAGGAGTACCGTGCAGTCTCACTATCTCTTTGATGAACAACTGGGCAAGTCTCTCGGGACCCCAAGTATCCTTAATCTCAAGGAAATGAGCCGATTTAGTCAAACGGTCCACAATTACCCAGATTGTATTCATGCCACGACGACTCGTCGGCAAACTCGTGATGAAGTCCATCGAAATGTCTTCCCACTCCCACTCTGGAATAGGGAGAGGTTTCAGCATACCCGCCGGTCGTTGATGTTCAATCTTGACTTGCTGATAGGTTAAGCATCTCGAAACAAATTCTGCGACTTCTCGCTTCATATTACTCCACCAATAATTTTGTTTCAAGTCCTTGTACATCTTGCTAGACCCCGGATGAACGGAATAAGGGGTAGCATGAGCCTCTCCCAAAATCGAGTTTTTCAACTCGTCATTCGCCGGTACGCACAACCGATTCTGAAATCACAAGAGTCCATCCTCGTGGACCACAAAACCAGGGGCTTTCCCCTGAGCCACATCCTCACGGATGCGCAACAATGATGGGTCTGAAGCCTGATTCTCTCTGATTACCCCCTCCAGTGGCGATGAAATCTCTAACATGCAAAGTTGCCCTTGCACTCTATGAAGCCAGACCTCGATCTCGGGTCTAAGGAATTCCTGCTGAAGCTCCTTCTGAACTGTTAAACGAGTAAGCATTTGCTTCTGAACATACTTATGACTCAAGGCATCGGCAACCACGTTTGCCTAACCCGGGTGGTATAAGATCTCGATATCATAATCTTTGATTAGTTCCAACCAACGCCTCTGTTGCATATTTAACTCCTTCTGAGTAAATATATACTTCAAACTCTTGTGATCGATGAAATATGACAGGTGACGCCATAGAGGTAATGACGCCAAATCTTCAACGCGAAAACCACGGCTGCTAACTCTAGGTCGTGGGTCGGATAATTAACCTCGTAAGGTCTCAATTGCCGTGAACCATAGGAAATAACCTTCCCATTCTGCATTAATACACATCCGAGACCGTGTCCGGACGCGTCACTATAAACCAAGAATCCTTCCGTCCCTTGCGGCAAGGAAAGTACAGGTGCTGAAATTAACCGGCTCTTGAGTTCCTCAAAACTCCACTGACACGCGTCGGACCACGTGTATTTCTTATCCTTTCGCAAAAGGTTCGTCAAAGGTTGAGCAATTTTAGAAAATCCCTCCACAAACCACTGATCATAACCGGCTAATCCGAGAAAGCTTCGAATTTCCTTAACATTCTTCGGGGGTAACCAATCTTGGATAGCCTCCATCTTCTGAGGATCAACACGCACTCCATCTGATGAAATTACATGTCCGAGAAACGTCACTTCGGACATCCAGAACTCACATTTGGAAAACTTTCCATAAAGTTGTTCTCGTCTCAACACGTCGAGAACCTGATGAAGGTGAACCTCGAGCTCCTCTCGGTCACGAGAATAAATCAAAATTTCATCGATGAAGACAACAACAAACTGATCCAAAAAGTCGATGAAAACCCGATTCATTAACTCCATGAATACCACAGGTGCATTAGTTAACCCGAACGGCATTACGACGAACTCATAATGACCATAGCGTGTACAAAATGCTGTCCTTGCGATATCCGACTCTCGAATTCGCAACTGATGATATCCAGATCTTAGGTCGATCTTGGAAAATATTGAAGCTCCCTGAAGTTGATCTAAGAGATCATCAATACGGGGTAGAGGATACTTATTCTTGATCGTCACCCTGTTCAACTCCCGATAATCAATACACAAGCAAAATGAACCATCCTTCTTCTTGACAAACAACACCGGTGCTCCCCACGGAGACGCACTCGGTCGGATATAACCTTTCTCGAACAATTCCTCAAGTTGATTCTTCAACTCCTGCATTTCGGTCGGGGCCATCCGGTACGGTGCCTTCGATATTGGAGACGTACCAGGATCCAACTCAATCGTGAATTCCACATCTCTTTGTGGAGGCAAACCGGGTAACTCGTCTGGAAATACATCATCATATTCCTTCACGACCGGAATATCCGTCAACATTATTGGTGATTTCTCGGTTTTGGTCATATAGCACCAATAACCAATACACCCCTGACTGAGTAATTTCACTGCTTTCATCAAGTTGATGACTTTGCCAGAACAGCCGGGATTACCTCCCTGAAAAACACATTCAACCCCATCGTCTGAAATGATAATGACCATACGCTTACGGACACTAATGATGGCATCTTGACGATCCATCCAATCAATACCCAAGATGACGTCGTCTCTCGGAAAATCTACCACAATAAGATCCGCTAGCTATACACGACCATGAAGCTGAATCGGGAAATTCTGAATTTTATGGTTTCCGATAATTCTTCTACCATCAGGTAGACCAATGACATAAGGCTCACAACTAGTAGCACTACCCAGACGTAGTCTACTCAAACATGACTCAGAAATGAATGAATGTGATGCACAAGTATCAATAAAGGTACATACATGTTGAGATAGGATATCGAGTGTACCTGAGATCATCCGGGCCTCTGGATCGTCGGTCTTCTTAATCTCATAAATTCGGGGCTTGCTAGTCCCGGCACCCGTCTGATGACTAAAGTCTCCACCTTTATTCGCAAATCGCTGCCTTGAACGACGCATCGAGTGGCTCGATTATGAAAAGCGATCGCCGGGGCCTGAGATGACACCGGAGTAGGTTTGGAGTCCCTTCGGCAAAACGGGCCTTATGCCCAGCAATCCCACAGTTATGACACGTGACAGTCTACCTCGGGCACTTGGTGCTGACATGACCAAGATCCCCACAGTTAAAACAAGTGATGGCCGAACTGGCCGCTCTGGACTGTGATTCCGCTGGTCTGGGCATCATAAAAGGTCGCTCAGAGAAAGTAGTGCCCGCATGAGGCTTCTTGAAAGTTGTCTGACCTCCTTCAGACTGATTACAATTCTTCGATTTCTTGCTAGCAGATGAAGGTTGCTGCTTGGCAATGTCTTTAGAAATGAGCTCATAAGTAAAAGCCTTCTCAATGAATTCGGCCATAGTGGTGCAATTATGATTAAGTAACTGCATCCGCATCCGGGGTTTCAGTCTCTTACTGAAATACTTAATCTTATCTGCCTCGGAGTGAATGATAGATGAGGCGAACGGAAGAAGTTCCTGAAATTTCTTGGCAATGGCGAGAACATCCTCGTCTGCTGAGGGGTCGGGAATGAGTAATTCTGATAGCTTGGCCTCCCTGAGTGGGGCCGGATAATACCTCTCCATCATGAGAGTCTTGAATTGATCCCAAGTACATGATCCGTCGGTGGGCTTCAACGACAACCACCAAGAATGAGCGCTCTTACCCAGATAGTAAGCCGCAACTGAAACTTTGTGTCCTTCGGGACACTCTACCATAGCAAATAACTTCTCAAAATGCTCGAGCCAATGAACAATATCCGCCGTCTCAGATGAGCCCTCAAATGTGGGTGGCCTTTGGCGAGAGATGTCGCCGATAATACTGCCCACACTCCTCTCTTGCCTCTGCTGTGGCGGCGGAGGAGCCTGTTGATTTTGGTTAGCTAAATTATGCATCGTCTGTTAGGAATATGCCCTCGAATGCCACTCAGGGGATGAGAGAGTAAGGGCATTATACTTGTAATTATGGAATAATTAATAAAAAGGCAATACGATTCATTCACTGTTTATTGTATTTCAATTGCATTCTTGACTTGGTAAACATTGAAGTGAAGTCCATGTAAATAAATCGAACATTCCATTCTCGTTATGGGATAAGAGAAAATGTACTGGAAGTGTTTAAAGTTTATTTACGTAAATTGTTCGCAAGTCAATAAACTTAAAATGGGCATTAAGTTTTAATATGACTTGTATAACTGATGTTAGGACGTGTGCACGTCTTGATAGCATAGTTATAAGTATATTGGTGGGGCCAGTATACTCGAACACGACTCATACTCGATTCAGTCACACGGTATTCACTCTCGGAGAGTCGATGAAGAATCGAAAGGTTGTGATAGTATACGTGGACCTTTGACTTGAGGGTTCGAGAAGATGTGCTGTGACGTTTAGTTTGTCATTAGAGTAGTTAGACTCATTTGCTTAATTGCCGAGTCGACCTCGAAGTGCGGACTATACGGGCAGTAGCGATCTTTATTTGTACGCCAAGAAAGGATTCTATCTCTGTTAGTGAGCAGGCGAATGTCCTATACGGTTAATGGCAAATAAGATCATAAGTCTTTGGCCAAAGCATTCTGATATAGTCGTATTAGATACACTATTAATCAGTCGGTCTTGATTTGCATTAACACATGTATAGAGTTTAGTCAACAGTAGGGTTTGACTTTACCGTGACCCGAAGACTTGACCGGGACATCTGATGAAAGGTCTATACGTATATAGTATTCACGACATAATGGTTCTGGAATGATCCCTTCATTCGTTCTCGCCGGTTTACTGATGCGCCCGCTAGTCGCTAAGTCCGCCGCACTCATTGGTTCCTCCCAATGCCTGAGACGGACCTCTGCAGTCGCGCATCAGGAGCGTTGACGGATAAATGTGAATTTATTATCTCTCTATTAATATTAGATATTGGATATTTAATTATGATTTATTGGATAAATCAAATATCGGTCTTATGAATTTAAATTAAGTTACCGGGTAATTAATTTAATTTATAAATTATATTTCTTAGAGAAATATATATTTGTATTTGATATAATTAATTAATTAGATTAATTAATTAATATAAATACATTGATGATTAAAAGGAGTGTATTTAACGGAGTCGTTTGACGAACGTCCAGTACACGAGCCGAGTGGCTCGGCTCGTTTTCTAGGAAACTTCCTTGTGGCCACCCACTCCTCTCACATGGCATGATCACCATGCATGTGTTTTGTGTTGTCTTGTCATGAATAATTGTTAAGTTGAGATTCTTTCTCAATTTATAATTACATAAATGAGTTGTTTTATATCTTTATAAAAACCAACTCATATGGTGTATGATGAGTCTTGAAAAAAACACACACATACACATACTCATTCATTGGAGCTGCTGGACGTGAGCTTTGAGTGAGGGAGGAGAAATTTTTTTTCTTTTCTATAATTTTCATCTTAGAGGTGTTATAAAAGTTAAGAAAAAATTGAGAGAAAAAATTCCTACGAGTTCCCTAGCCGTGTTCTTGGAGAACGGAGTCTCGTTGAAATTTTTCCGGGCAACTTCCGACGCGTGTGAAGTAGAGGCTTCGAACTTTCGGTGCTTGGAACGAAGGGATTTCGTGTTCGGGACGGGATCGTGATCATCGGCTACACTTTACGAAGATTTATTTCAAAGGCTTCAAGGGTATGAATCTTTATCTTCGTATTTATTTTTGTATATCGTTACTTGATCGATCCTGTTTGGGATTCGTTTTTATTTCCGCTGCGTATTTCGTTTTATTTTCGGAATCCCAACAGTGGTATCGGAGCGAGGTCAATGATATCGTATATACGATTATTTGTGCATTTTGAATGCTTTTGGATGATGATTATGATTTAGAATCATATTTGGAATAATTTTTGATTTTAAATTGTTCGTTGTAGCATCACGTTTTTGGAAACGGGCCGAAAAACGAAGAAACGGGGCTGCTGGCAGTGGTGCCGGCAGCACTGCCTGGGCTGCCTGCCCAGGCTGCCGAGCGTGCTCGGCCATGACTCGGCCAGGAGCTGAGGGTGCTCGGCCAGGGGGCCGAGCATGATCGGCCAGTCTGCCGAGCAGTGGCTCGGCCAGGCAGCCCTCGGGTTTTTGGCCCGATTTTGAATCGGGCCGCGGGCTGGGCCTAAATCGGATTGTCCGGGACTCCGTTTTAAGTTTATATTTCGTTTTTAATTATTTCCCAAAATTTAAATTGGATTTTATTTTGACTAAATTAATATTTGGAATATTTTGAGTTCGAAATAAATTAAACGAGAATATTATTTTTGGCGGATTACTTGAGCAATTAAAATGATGATTATTAGTAATAATTTGAATAATATCATTAAAATTGAATAGATTAATTTTATATTGATTGGATTAATATATTAATTGATTATTTAATTTTAATGCCACTTTATATTAATTGGATTAATATAGTAGAAATTGAATAGATTAATTTATATTAAAATTAATTGTTTAATTTCGTTGCCATTACATGTTGTATGGAATCCTTATGTGATGGTGATATAGCTCGTGGACTTAGTTTTTGATTTGTTCGATTCGATTGGGTTGTAAAGGCCGTTTTGAGCCTATTTATTTTTACTAGAAAATTTGTATAGGATGCATTTTTCAATGATGTAAGTATTATTTTGGGTATGACGAAGACCGAAGACAACCGACCGAGAAGACGAAGAATCGAAGATCGTATTTTTATTTATTGGGTCATTCGCTTGGCCCAAGATTTCAGGAATTAGGTCCATGAGCTATATGTTGGTAGTAACTAGGTTACTATTTTGCTTTTCATTTTGAATGATTGACAAACATACAAACGCGCGTATAATTGAATTAATGTGCAAAGTGTAACATTAATCGCGAAATTCTCCCGACTACAAGCACTAAGTTTGAAAAAGGTTACGAGTTTTCCTACCCTCCATCAAACTCGTAGAAAATTGATACCCGAGCCGGTGTGCTATGCTTAGAGTTATCGGGGTAGTACATTTGGTAGAGGTTGAAAAATTCTTGAGTGCATTAGATGCCTTCGGTTGGTGATAAATTTCGCCCTAGAAACACGATAGGTTGCCGGGTGAGATTCAATAGTCAAACCGATAGACGTTGATGGTCAACAACTTAGATAGTCCTGGATTGCCAAGAAACCCGATAGGTTGAGGGCATGAAGACTAGGGGTAAAAGAAGATCAAATCATCTGTCGACGGGTTGGTGTTAGACACCACTTTACGTAAATTAATTGGCAAGAAACACGATAGGTTGCGTCTGTTAAAATTTGTAAAGAACTTGATCACCACTAAGAAGTCGATCTAACCATGATTTCGGATTATAACATGGGAGTGTATAATTCGATAAAATTAGTGGGAGCCGAGACAAGAATTATACAAGCCCTTAAGTTCTATACTCGGTCATAATTAAACAAGTCACTAATTTAATCTTGTCTAAATCTTTGCGTAAAACGAAATTGAATCTCTCTAAAATGGCTAAAAACCCACTTGCAATACTACTTGAAAAGAATCTCCTAACTCGCCCTAACTTTGTTGATAGTTGCGGAATCGATGATTGTACTCAAGATGGAGTTCGGGATACGTCTTGGAGGCGGACATTCCACCGACTCCAATCCGGACTAGGGGTAATCAGAAGACATTGACGTCCATGAAAAATGGGTCAAGGATGATGTGCTAGTTCGTGGTTTTATGATGGGCTCAATGACTAATGAGGCGCAGAGCGCACGAGAAAATGACTTACGCTGGCGATTCTCGCACACTTGACCGAACTTTATGGAGAGCACGGTAGATTGCTAGATATGAGATATCAAAGCGGTTGTTCAAGCTAGGATGAAAGAAGGGGAGAAAGTGGGAGACCACGTCCTTAAGATGATCTCTATGATTGAGAGGCTCGAGGTGCTCAACTTTAATATGGATTTATCCCTTCAAATTGATCTCATCCTTCAATCTCTACGACTCTTTCACGCATTTGTAATGAATTTCAACCGTAATGAAATTACATGCACATTAGTCGGGCTAATGAATAAACCGGTGACGGCACGCCTAACATGAAGACTAAACCGAGAGAGGTTGCTCTTGTGATTTCTTCCGGGCCTAAGAGGTCCAAGAACAAGAAGAAAAAGACTGCGAGCAGACAAACCCAAGAAAGGGGTGCAAAAGGAAAGGGCAAGGCCGAAAGGTTCAAAAGGTAGGTGGTCCAAAACCTACGGACAAATGCCTTGAATGCGGTGAGTCACCCTGCGAAGGACTTGTCCCAAGATTAATGGCGCATCAGTGCACGGAACTTTTTGTTTTTGAAACTAATTGTTCCGCCATCGTATATTCTCGCTTCATGGATTCTCGATTCGGTGCCACTTCTCACATTTGTACTATGAATCAGATCTGGAACGGCAGTAGAAAACTTGAAGTCGGGAAATAATGATCACCGTTGGAAGCGGACAAAGTGTCGAGGCAACCGATATTGGATCAATCCTTCGGGTTTAGAATCGGTTTTATTTTGACATTAGATGAAGTACTTGTTTTGCCCAAGGGGCATAAAAACATTGTATCCATTCCAGTCTTGACCGGAAAGGATTTTGTTTCTTCATTGGCAATGGCGCTTGTAAAATTTATTTTCAAATAAATTGGTTGGAACAAATACTACATTGTTGAATGGTTTATATCATCCGAACATGCAAAATAAAGCAAGAGTGAACACTATAACTAGGAAACGTGGTAGGCAAGATACTAATCAAGCTCTTAAATGGCACCTTAGACTTGGTCATGTTGGTCGACCAAGGTTCGAAAATGGAGAAAGATGGACTTTTAAGTCCATTGGGTGTAGAACCCTATCCAACTTGTGAATCTTGCCTTAGAGGCAAAATGACTAAGTTCCCTTCACAGGACTTTTGAAAGGGTCGCCGATAAACTTGGATTGGTGCATACCGATGTTTGTGGTGCTTTAGAAGTAGCCCGAGACGGATATCAATATTTCATAACGTTCACGGATGATCATACTAGGTATGGGATTGTGTACTTAATGAAACATAAATCAAGCCTTTGCTAAATTCAAAGAATTTAAGGCCCTAGTTGAAAAACAAACTGGATGTCATATCAAAGCACTTGGTCGGACCGAGGTGGCGAATATATGAGCACCGAGTTTGATGAGTTCCTTAAGGAACATGGAATAGTTTCACAATTCACGCCCAGAACCCCACGGTTAAATGGTGTTTCGAAAGGGGAAATCGGACTTTGTTGGACATGGTTCGCTCCATGTTAAATTACACCGATTTACCTATTTACCTGTGGGGTATGCCTTACTAACCGCTGCCTATATCCTAAATAGATGTCCTTCCAAATCTGCTCGCTACTCCGCATGAGATGTGGAAGGGTAAGAAACCAAGCCTTAATCACATAAGGATCTGGGGATGTCCAAATTATGTAAAAAGGCTAAGGTGGACAAGCGAAGCGAGGTCCATAAAAGGACGTTTCATAGGATACCCAGAGGACTCGATGGGTTATCTATTCTACATGCCGAGAAGACCATAGGGTCGTTGTGGCATTACAAGCGCACTTCCTTGAGGATGAATTCATTCAGAAGGTGGCTCGGGTAGAAATATCTCTTTGGAAGAGCATAATGAAACTCCTAAGGAGACATCGATCGGGGATCAAGAACCGAACCTATTGTAACACAACCTCCACTTGAAGGTCGATAGGGTATCTCACTTACGAGAGGTATGGCTATACACATGTCGAGGAACCGGGTCTCCACGACACACACGATAGCATGGAAAACGACCCTGTCACCTATGACCAAGCGATAGTGGATGTAGACTCTGATAAATGGCAAGAAGCAATGGAAGCTGAGATAGACTCGATTCATACCAATCAGGTCTGGACTCTAGTAGATCTTCCAACTGGCATGAGGACTATTGGAAATAAATGGATCTATAAGAGAAAGACTGATGGGGATGGCAAGGTTGATGCCTATAAGGCCAGGGTTGTGGCAAAGGGTTATACCCAAAGGGAAGGAATCGATTATCATGATACCTTCTCGCCCGTAGCTATGATAAAGTCGATTTGCATGATGCTTGCCATTGCTGCCTATTATGATTATGAAATATGGCAAATGGATGTCAAAACGGCTTTTCTAAATGGATACCTCGAGGAGGAAATCTATATGGAACAGCCTAAAGGTTTTGTGTCCAAAGCTAATATTCATAAAGTGTGTAAGTAACGAGCCATTTATGGTCCAAGCAAGCTTCTCGGAGTTGGAACCTTCGATTTGACGAAGCGATTAAGGACTTTGACTTGAGCGAAATGAGGAGGAACCGTGTGTTTACAAAAAGATCAGTGGGAGCAACATTGCGTTTTTAGTACTATATGTAGATGATATTCTACTTATAGGAAATAACATAGCAATGCTCAGCACTGTGAAAGCTTGGCTTTCTAAAACGTTCTCCATGAAAGACTTGGGAGAAGCTTCCTATATTCTAGGGATACGTCTTTACAGAGATAGACCGCGAAGAATGATAGGACTTTCCCAAGCCCTTTATATCGATAAAATCCTGAGAAGATTCAAGATGGATGAATCTAAAAGAGGGTTCCTTCCCATGCGACATGGAATTCATCTCACCACGAAAATGTGTCCTCAAAGTGAGGAAGACAAGAGAGAGATGAGTAAGGTACACTATGCCTCGGCAGTGGGTAGCCTCATGTACGCTATGTTGTGTACGAGACCAGACTTAGCCTACGCTGTGAGTATGGTAAGTCGATTTCAAGCAAACCCGGGAAGGGAACATTGGACTGCCGTAAAGAACATTCTTAAGTACTTAAGAAGAACTAGAGATTTAGTTCTTACTTATGGTGGTGGAGAACTGAAGGTGATTGGATTCACCGATTCGGTTTTCAAGGAGACAATGACGACTCTAAGTCGACAGCTGGGTATTTATTTACTCTCAATGGAGGAGCTGTATCTTGGAGAAGCTCCAAGCAAACCGCTACTGCAGATTCCACCTGCCAAGCAGAGTATCAAGCTGCCTCAGAGGCTAGCAAAGAAGCATTTTGGATGCAGAAGTTTATACAAGAACTTCAAGTGGTGCCTAACGCGGAGTTGCCTATATCACTATTCTGTGATAATGATGGAGCTGTCGCCCAAGCCAAGGAGCCGAGGGCTCACCACAACACCAAGCATATAGAGAGAAAGTACCACATCGTTCGAGAGATGGTGGAAAAAGGATATGTTTCATTGGAAAGAGTAGACTCAGAAGACAATGTCTCTGACCCGCTGACTAAGCCATTATCTCAGGCCGTCTTAGAAAGACATCTGAAGAGCATGGGTATTGGATACCATGATGTGTGGCATTGAGTGCAAGTGGGAGATTGTTAGGAATATGCCCTCGAATGCCACTCAGGGGATGAGAGAGTAAGGGCATTATACTTGTAATTATGGAATAATTAATAAAAAGGCAATACGATTCATTCACTGTTTATTGTATTTCAATTGCATTCTTGACTTGGTAAACATTGAAGTGAAGTCCATGTAAATAAATCGAACATTCCATTCTCGTTATGGGATAAGAGAAAATGTACTGGAAGTGTTTAAAGTTTATTTACGTAAATTGTTCGCAAGTCAATAAACTTAAAATGGGCATTAAGTTTTAATATGACTTGTATAACTGATGCTAGGACGTGTGCACGTCTTGATAGCATAGTTATAAGTATATTGGTGGGGCCAAGATACTCGAACACGAATCATACTCGATTCGATCACACGGTATTCACTCTCGGAGAGTCGATGACGAATCGAAAGGTTGTGATAGTATACGTGGACCTTTGACTTGAGGGTTCGAGAAGATGTGCTGTGACGTTTAGTTAGTCATTAGAGTAGTTAGACTCATTTGCTTAATTGCCGAGTCGACCTCGAAGTGCGGACTATACGGCAGGTAGCGATCTTTACCGTACGCCAAGAAAGGATTCTATCTCTGTTAGTGAGCAGCGAATGTCCTATACGTTTAAAGGCAAATAAGATCATAAGTCTTTGGCAAAACCATTATGATAAAGTCGTATTAGATACACTATTAATCGGTCTTGATTTGCATTAACACATGTATAGAGTTTAGTCAACAGTAGGGTTTGACTTTACCGTGACCCGAAGACTTGACCGGGACATCTGATGAAGGGTCTATACGTATATAGTATTCACGACATAATGGTTCTGGAATGATCCCTTCATTCGTTCTCAGTCGGGGTTTACAGTGCGGCCCGCTAGGCTGGCTAAGTGCTGCCCGCACTCATTGGTTCCTCCCAATGCCGGCTGAGACGGACCTACAGAGTCGCGCATCAGGAGCGTTGACGGATAAATGTGAATTTATTATCTCTCTATTAATATTAGATATTGGATATTTAATTATGATTTATTGGATAAATCAAATATCGGTCTTATGAATTTAAATTAAGTTACCGGGTAATTAATTTAATTCATAAATTATATTTCTTAGAGAAATATATATTTGTATTTGATATAATTAATTAATTAGATTAATTAATTAATATAAATACATTGATGATTAAAAGGAGTGTATTTAACGGAGTCGTTTGACGAACGTCCAGTACACGAGCCGAGTGGCTCGGCTCGTTTTCTAGGAAACTTCCTTGTGGCCACCCACTCCTCTCACATGGCATGATCACCATGCATGTGTTTTGTGTTGTCTTGTCATGAATAATTGTTAAGTTGAGATTCTTTCTCAATTTATAATTACATAAATGAGTTGTTTTATATCTTTATAAAAACCAACTCATATGGTGTATGATGAGTCTTGAAAAAAACACACACATACACATACTCATTCATTGGAGCTGCTGGACGTGAGCTTTGAGTGAGGGAGGAGAAATTTTTTTTCTTTTCTATAATTTTCATTTTAGAGGTGTTATAAAAGTTAAGAAAAAATTGAGAGAAAAAATTCCTACGAGTTCCCTAGCCGTGTTCTTGGAGAACGGAGTCTCGTTGAAATTTTTCCGGGCAACTTCCGACGCGTGTGAAGTAGAGGCTTCAAACTTTCGGTGCTTGGAACGAAGGGATTTCGTGTTCGGGACGGGATCGTGATCATCGGCTACACTTTACGAAGATTTATTTCAAAGGCTTCAAGGGTATGAATCTTTATCTTCGTATTTATTTTTCGTATATACGTTACTTGATCGATCCTGTTTGGGATTCGTTTTTATTTCCGCTGCGTATTTCGTTTTATTTTCGGAATCCCAACATCGTCTCCATTAGTTGTATCATCTGAGTCATCTGGGCCATCATGCCCTGCATAAAGGCGAGTGGATCAATCCGAACACCTTCTGACTGAGCTGTGTCCCGGGTACGACTCCCCGATAGTGAACGATCACGCCCAGGTGAATGAGTGGCAGCATCGCTGCTAGATGAGTTAACATTATTCCTCGCGTTTGCACGTGTATTAATGCGACCTCTCGGGACTCGGCCCACACCACGGCCTTGTCCTCCGCGTCTTCTGCCTGCTCTCTCCATACTGAAGTAGGAAAAGTCACATGATGATTATATCTCTCACATGAATATCACATTATGATTGCGTCATGAAATGATGAAAATGAGCATACGCGCTCTAGCACAGTGATTACATGAATTATTAACTGAGGTGAAATGATTATCTTGAACAAGTTAACAAGATTAATGACATGATCCTCCACATCAACAACTGAACTATGAATGAACTGAGTGATTAATGAGTTAACATGATCGTCCTGATCAAGATGAATGATGCTTGAGGATTGTTGACTAATGAATGATGAATGAATGATTCTTATTTCCAGAAATTATACCATGGCGTTAGAAATCTTACAGTTCTTGGTCTGATTGGCTCGGCATTTGCACAGGTCACACGTGACGCGAAAGTCAAATAATACTAGTCCGATGACGATGATTTCAAATGAGACATGACTCGGAAGGTAGTATTCAAAACCACGCTCCGATACCAACTCTGTACCACCCCAAACTAGGCGGATATGACAGTGTCGTGGACCCCTAACTGGGACCCACCAGGCGAATGAAAACTGATGAATTAAATAATATAATTGTAGTACTGAACCACATTATATTACCAAATACTCCGATGAGGAGTTTGAGTACAATACACCAAGACAATACAGAATACTAGTATATTTTATACGAAGATAAAATACACCACCCTGAATAAATAAACATCTCAAACGGAATTTGCAGCAGAATTACAATGAAGAGAAATAAGAATGACTGAAATGACTGAAATGACTGAAATGACTGAAATGACTGGAATGACTGAAATGACTGGGACCCCTACTAGTATCACTGGGACTCGTAGCCGTCAACATGCTCTTCCCGTGCCTTTGCCTTGCCGTGACCTGAAAACAAAATCCCCCAACGGGGTCAGTTACACAGAACAACAATCCTCAAGGGTTGAAAATACACAATCATGAGTTATCTTTAGTTATGAAATATCCTTAGTATGAATTACGCTGAAGAGGAGTATCATAGTACGCCCGTAATATTCTGTGCAAGTGTACAAGACGAATGACCTGACACACCCATCCTTGTATCTAATTAGTCTCACGGAGGTAATCGCTACCATGTGCACATTCCAATGTATCGATCCCAATACATGACCATCGCGTGCTCGACTAAGAATTCCATACATCCGCACCCGGCCACGCAATATGAACCCAGAAGGTCATATGAACGAGAATGACCATAATGAATACCAATGAATAATAATCCGACCAAGTCAAGAATGACTCACCGATATGAAAATAATGGTGAAGTGAATGATAGTTCAATGAATGATTGGAACCGCCGTTCCTCGATAATGAAGTGATTATACAACAATTACAAGTCTCAATACGGTTAATACAATGATGAATGAGTTATGATTATGAATGAACAACAACAAAAGCAATGAATATCCTTTTAACCGAGTAAGAATTAACTTACACAACACCGATGAAGAATGTTCTTCCACGAACAACGTCCTAAATGAAATGTCGGTCGCTCGAACAACCTTGAATACACAATTACCAACAATCTGCTCAATATACGAATCAAACACGATTATAACGAACTCAAACGTCAATACGACTAAACCAAGTTCATTGGGGCATTGTATCGAATACGTTGCGGCCAATCTCCGATTGTTAACAACCAAACCTCAATTATACCGATATCAACACCCCAAGAAGTGTTTCAAACCAACAAAACATCTTCCAAATGATCAATAATCCAAAATGAATATCCAAATTCATGATTACAAAAACAATTAATCGAAAACCCCCAAATCCAACTCAATATTCAAAGTGTTCTTGAATAATCCTTCAATAATCCATTGAATCTTTATACAAACTCATAATCATATGCATATCCTTCCATATAACATTATTATAACATCCAAAACATCATATCTCAATACAAAATCAAAATCCAAGATGTTGAAGAAATTACCTCTTGAAGATCCAACCACTTCGATACGATGAACACGAGTTAAATCGAGCTTCCCAAATGAATGAAGATGATGAAAATCTAACACTCAAGTGATTGATGATGGAAAATCCCTCCCTCAAGTTCTCTCTCTCAGACAAAGTGAAAGAAATGGTGAAAATGAAGAAAAATTCCCAGCCAACTCCTTATAAACTGCAGGAAGTTACGGCCGTAACTCGGCCTTTTTACGGCCGTAACATCCCAGGTCAACGGCCTTACGGCCGTAACCGTCCAACTCGTACGGCCGTAACTCGGCTTTGTCCAAACACCTACCGACATTCTTACGGCCGTATCCGCTCCTGGCTTACGGGCGTAACTCGCCCTCGTCTAAAACACCTGCCGACATCCTTACGGCCGTACCCGCACACCTTACGGGCGTAACTCGGACAATACGGCCATATCCGGCCAAACTTACGGGCGTAAGCCCCCTTCGTCGAAAATGACCAGGCACCCTGCCTGTAGCGTACGGCCGTATCCGGCCAAGTCTTACGGCCGTACCTTCCTCGTCTTACGGCCGTATGCCGCAACCCTTACGGCCGTAAGTCCCTCTCGTCCAACAAAACCTGAAATTAACGAATACCACTTACGGCCGTATCTTAACCATCTTACGGCCGTAACTCGCCTTCGGCCAAAAAAAATGCAAGGGCAGTCTGCTGGACACGTACAGCCGTAACCGGCCAAGCCTTACGGCCATACCTGCTCAACTTACGGCCGTATGTCACAACCTTACGGCCGTAAGTCCCGTTCGTCCAAACTGGCCTGAAAACAACGAACACCAGTTACGGCCGTAACCTACAATCCTTATGGCCGTAACTCGTTGCTGGACAAGGGGAAAAAACGATAACTCCGATTCCTCGCTACGATTGATTAATGATCCGACATACCATATGGATATGAAAGTGAACAAGTCTAAAACATGCCAAAGATGATACTCCCAGTACAAGACTACCAATCACGATGAAAATGATAATACTCCCGTCTCGATCTATAAACGGAGATGAAAAGATGATCGGTAACCGATATACGGTTACAACATGCCAACAGTGAACGCAATGAATGAATCATGAATGATGAGTGATTAATAATGAGTGAAAATTACAGAGTGATAATTACTGACTGATTAATACTGAGTGAAAATGAATGAATTACAACTGGTTATTACAGTATATCCATATTTCAGTTTCGTAAATTTTGAATCATGATTGTTGTGTTCTAGAGGAGTCTTGAGTATTTAATGTTCGATTAAATGTCTCAATGAGTTTCCTTCGGTTGTTGGGGGCGATTTCTGTTGTTATTGGTCTTGCTCCTTGTCGTGATCGTATTTTTATTGTTTCTTGCGGAAGTTGTAGGTTTCTAGGCACTTCGGTTGAGCCGTATTCATCGGAGTATTTGCGTGCCAATTTCGAGGCAAATATCTTGTCCATACTCTTCGTGTTTCGTAGATGTAATAGTTGGTTATTGACTATGTGTGCAATTGAAATATTTTTAATGAATCTTTAAAGAATCGGTATGTTCTCGATATAGGTTTTCTTCAAAATTAACTCGTGCGTTTGTAAACGAATGGGTCGTTCTGAGAATGTGTAATAGTATTGTATATTGGAATACCTTGTTTTCGGGTGGTCCCGTTATGTGCGACTATATCGCTAGTGGACTTAAAGTTGTATCCTTTCGGCAAAGGGTGTGAATATGTATATGTGTGCTATTTGAGTACTCAGAATGAATTTTCAAAGGATTAGTATAATCTCATTAACGACTTTCTTTCAAAATGCTTGAGTACTTTGTTAATAGATAAACTTTATGAAGACGTTGTATTGTGGTTGCAAATCGAAGTATAATTCCTTCTGTTATGTGACTATTAAAGCTCGCTGTCCTCGTTGAGGGTGGTATTCTGGAGTGCTTATTTATTTGATTGGTGTGTAATGTTGTGTTGTATTGCTTGCTGACTCCTTTGTGAGGAGGTGGTACTATTCGGTGTTGTTTGGGAATTATATCTTCTCGTGGTGTGTGATTTTATATATTCAGTCTGGGATGGACTGATGAGTCCTTAGGTTCCACGAATACTTTTAGGTTTGTTGGGTACGGGATCGGATATTTGCGCCGTTTGCGGAAGCGTAAATATAAGTGCAGAAAATAAAGGACACGAGGATTTATAGAGGTTCGGCTATAAACGAGCCTATGTCCTCTCTCGGTATCTTTTTTTATAGGATCAAGATAAAAACCTCTACGCCTTTCTTCTATCGGTCGAGGTATAACCGTTACAATCACGTCTTCTATTGGTCCGTGATAAACCACTCGTACTTGTCTTTGCGTCGGTCCAAGTTAAACCATTTTCCTTTTCTATCAGACAAGGAATCAACCGCTCTAGATTTCTATGGGTCTATGGGTACTAGATAAACCTCACTTAGATATCGATTGCGATTCTAATAATGCCGGATCCTTGATCCTAATAACACCGAATCCAATCATATCTTTTCTTTTACCACTCGTGTATGTTTTCGTGAATTTTCACTCAAACACTTACAATTAAGCTCAATATCAACAACAAGAATGTGTATAATAATATCACAAGTATAGACAATTTGCTCAAGGTTGTTATTCTCAAACAATACCATAGGGATGGTATTTATAGGCTCCATCATCAAACTAGCCGTTAGCTACCAGACTGCTCATTACGCACGCTATCATCTCCTTATTACATACGCAAGCCTCGTTACGGACGTTAGCCACCAAGGGTTACGTACGTAAGCCTCTTCCAGTTTCAGTCCAGGGAACTTCGTCATTTGAGTTACGTACGTTAGCCATCTACCCATTACGTACGTTAACATTACATCACTGATGACGTCATATATCCGTTGTATGCTTTTCTGACTTTGACTCCTCCAACGTTCATCTGGTTTGAACTTATTTACGTACGTTAACTACATACTATTACGTACGTTAATTGCCATACATTACGTACGTTAATGATCACATATTACGTACGTTAGCTTTGTGTTTTTCCAGCTTTTTGCACTTCGTTTTCTTCGATGCTTTGCTTCGCCTCTTCGTTGTTTTGTTTTGTTTGTCAACATTAATCATCAAAACACTTTTAATTTATGTATGGAACAAAATATTCCAACAATCTCCCCCTTTTTGATGATTACAAAACAACATTTCGTCAATGGGATTCACCTGCAAAAATACAAATATATGTATATGTGTACAGACTAAAGTTTTCGACTTTGTCCATTTCGTTAGTTTCTTTTCCCATTTCTTTTTCGACTCCTTCTTTTCTTTTATCCTTTTCTTTTCTCAATTTCATTAATTTTTCATCGTCTTTTCGACATCTCCGCATTTTTCTTTTTCTGTCATTTTCGACTTCTCCTTTTCATTTTTCGATTTTCTCCCCCTTTCAAGGTTAATCACATTTTCGACTTCTTTTTCTCCTTCTCCATTCTCTCCCCCTTTTTGTTTTCATCAAAAAGTAGATAAAATATCAATTGAAAATAATACCAAAACATAAAATATGCATGATACAATTTATGAATAATTGCATAAAGGGTAAAAACTCCCCCTGAGAATAATATCTCCCCCCAAAAAATACTCCCCCTGAGTAAAATACAAAAATCAATTTTTGGGGATCCAACCTATAGTTGGTTTTTGTTTAGAAACGTAGACGATATTTGAAACGATTGTTCCTTTAGGAACCCAAATTTTCTTAATTTTTATCGTCCGCCTCGGGCTTTTGCAACTTGAAATGTGATGCCCGATTTTCAAATACTTTTCGCAATGGGGTATTTTAAAATTAACGGATTCGTTTTTCGAACGTGGTTTGAATCCTAACCCCTCTTTATTTAAAGTATATTTTTGAACACATAACATTTGTTCAAATTTATCGTTGCCGCACGAGAATTTTCTTGCCAAAGATTTTAGTTCATCTTGAACTTTTAAAAGATCATTCTTCAAAATATTTTCATTTTCAATACACTTTGAATGATCAATTTCAACAAATTTTCCCTTCTCGATAATTTTGGAATTTTCAATTTCCAAAGATTTAATTTTAGACTTAAGGGATTTGATTTCCGATAATGCATTTTGAAAATCTGTATGAAGTAATTCAAATGCATCAAAAACTTCATCACGGGAGGATGTACTTACTTGGCTTTCGACGTCGCTGTCGTCGAACGAATTTCGGGCCATGAGAGCGAGATTATTTTGATTTATGAAATCATCGTCTTCATCTTCATCGCTCCATGTTGCCACGAGAACCTCCTTTTTTGGTTTGGCTCGGCAATGCTTAGCGAAGTGGCCTGGTTTTCCACATAGTCGACAAGAATTGTCGAACTTCTTAGATTCGCTCGAGATATCCTTCTTCCTCTGGTTTAAAAGAGTTTGGAATTTATTAATATTCTTGGCATAATATGCCGCTTCTTCGTCGCTTTCCTCCACCGGGATTTCTTCTTTCTTTCTTGACACTTTAGCCTTCATGGCTAATGATCGTTCCTTCGGCTTAGGCTTGACACTTCGTGATTTTAGTACAATCTCATAATTGATTAGTGAACCAACAGGGGCACTAAAATCGAGCGTGTTGAGATCTTTGGATTCCATAATCGCGGTCACGGTGCCGTCCCATTCTCTAGGTAGTGATCGTAATATTTTCTTAACTTTTTCACTACTAGATAATGGTTTTCCGAATGACGCAAGTCCATTTGTGATGACCGAGAATCGGTCGAGCATATTGGTGATGGACTCGTCACCTTTCATCATGAATAACTCGTAGTCATGGAGAAGCATATTGATTTTCGTCTCCTTGACTTGAGTCGTCCCTTCGTGTGTGATTTCTAGAATTTTCCATATTTCTTTCGCACTCTCACACGATGAGATTCGATTGACTTCTTCCGGATTTAAGGCACAAAATAAGAGTTGAGTAGCCTTACAATTTAGATGGTCATTTTTCCAATCGGCATTGTCGTATTCTTGAAAGATTTGAGCGTACTGGCCGGATTTGAGAGGAACTTTCGGGCCAAGGCAAATAATCTTCCAAATCTCTATATCGTAGGCACGAATAAAGATCGACATCTTTTTCTTCCATGTCAAATAATTTGAGCTATCGAAGAATGGTGGTCGGTTGAGAGCAAGGCCTTCGACTGGAGCAAATTGAAACGCCATTAGATCTTTTTCTCCTTGGATGTTAAGCCGCGTATTGGAGTACCGTTCCGATACCAATTGTTGGGTACAGGATCGGATATTTGCGCCGTTTGCGGAAGTGTAAATATAAGTGCAGAAAATAAAGGACACGAGGATTTATAGAGGTTCGGCTATAAACGAGCCTACGTCCTCTCTTGGTATCTTTTTCTATAGGATCAAGATAAAAACCTCTACGCCTCTCTTCTATCGGTCGAGGTATAACCGCATAATCACATCTTCTATTGGTCCGTGATAAACCACTCGTACTTATCATTGCGTCGGACCAATTTAAACACTATTCCCTTACTATCGGACAAGGAATCAACCGCTCTAGCTTTCTATGGGTACTAGATAAACCTCACTTAGATATCGATTGTGATTCTAATAATGCCGGATCCTTGATCCTAATAACACCGAATCCAATCGTATCTTTTCTTTTACCACTCGTGTATGTTTTCGTGAATTCTCACTCAAACACTTACAATTAAGCTCAATATCAACAACAAGAATGTGTATAATAATATCACAAGTATAGACAATTTGCTCAAGGTTGTTATTCTCAAACAATACCATAGGGATGGTATTTATAGGCTCCATCATCAAACTAGCCGTTAGCCGCGATCGCTCATTACGTACGCTATCAACTCCATATTACGTACGCAAGCCTCGTTACGTACGTTAGCCACCACGGGTTACGTACGTAAGCCTCTTCCAGTTTCAGTCCAGGGAACTTCGTCATTTGAGTTACGTACGTTAGCCATCTACCCATTACGTACGTTAACATTACATCACCGATGACGTCATATATCCGTTGCATGCTTTTCTGACTTTGACTCCTCCAACGTTCATCTGGTTTGAACTTGTTTACGTACGCTAACTACATACTATTACGTACGATAATTGCCATACATTTCGTACGTTAATGATCACATATTACGTACGTTAGCTTTGTGTTTTTCCAGCTTTTTGCACTTCGTTTTCTTCGATGCTTTGCTTCGCCTCTTCGTTGTTTTGTTTTGTTTGTCAACATTAATCATCAAAACACTTTTAATTTATGTATGGAACAAAATATTCCAACAATCTCCCCCTTTTTGATGATTACAAAACAACATTTCGTCAATGGGATTCACCTGCAAAAATACAAATATATGTATATGTGTACAGACTAAAGTTTTCGACTTTGTCCATTTCGTTAGTTTCTTTTCCCATTTCTTTTTCGACTCCTTCTTTTCTTTTATCCTTTTCTTTTCTCAATTTCATTAATTTTTCATCATCTTTTCGACATCTCCGCATTTTTCTTTTTCTGTCATTTTCGACTTCTCCTTTTCATTTTTCGATTTTCTCCCCCTTTCAAGGTTAATCACATTTTCGACTTCTTTTTCTCCTTCTCCATTCTCTCCCCCTTTTTATTTTCATCAAAAAGTAGATAAAATATCAATTGAAAATAATACCAAAACATAAAATATGCATGATACAATTTATGAATAATTGCATAAAGGGTAAAAACTCCCCCTGAGAATAATATCTCCCCCCAAAAATACTCCCCCTGAGTAAAATACAAAAATCAATTTTTGGGGATCCAACCTATAGTTGGTTTTTGTTTAGAAACGTAGACGATATTTGAAACGATTGTTCCTTTAGGAACCCAAATTTTCTTAATTTTTATCGTCCGCCTCGGGCTTTTGCAACTTGAAATGTGATGCCCGATTTTCAAATACTTTTCGCAATGGGGTATTTTAAAATTAACGGATTCATTTTTCGAACGTGGTTTGAATCCTAACCCCTCTTTATTTAAAGTATATTTTTGAACACATAACATTTGTTCAAATTTATCGTTGCCGCACGAGAATTTTCTTGCCAAAGATTTTAGTTCATCTTGAACTTTTAAAAGATCATTCTTCAAAATATTTTCATTTTCAATACACTTTGAATGATCAATTTCAACAAATTTTCCCTTCTCGATAATTTTGGAATTTTCAATTTCCAAAGATTTAATTTTAGACTTAAGGGATTTGATTTCCGATAATGCATTTTGAAAATCTGTATGAAGTAATTCAAATGCATCAAAAACTTCATCACGGGAGGATGTACTTACTTGGCTTTCGACGTCATTGTCGTCGAACGAATTTCGGGCCATGAGAGCGAGATTATTTTGATTTATGAAATCATCGTCTTCATCTTCATCGCTCCATGTTGCCACGAGAACCTCCTTTTTTGGTTTGGCTCGGCAATGCTTAGCGAAGTGGCCTGGTTTTCCACATAGTCGACAAGAATTGTCGAACTTCTTAGATTCGCTCGAGATATCCTTCTTCCTCTGGTTTAAAAGAGTTTGGAATTTATTAATATTCTTGGCATAATATGCCGCTTCTTCGTCGCTTTCCTCCACCGGGATTTCTTCTTTCTTTCTTGACACTTTAGCCTTCATGGCTAATGATCGTTCCTTCGGCTTAGGCTTGACACTTCATGATTTTAGTACAATCTCATAATTGATTAGTGAACCAACAAGGGCACTAAAATCGAGCGTGTTGAGATCTTTGGATTCCATAATCGCGGTCACGGTGCCGTCCCATTCTCTAGGTAGTGATCGTAATATTTTCTTAACTTTTTCACTACTAGATAATGGTTTTCCGAATGACGCAAGTCCATTTGTGATGACCGAGAATCGGTCGAGCATATTGGTGATGGACTCGTCACCTTTCATCATGAATAACTCGTAGTCATGGAGAAGCATATTGATTTTCGTCTCCTTGACTTGAGTCGTCCCTTCGTGTGTGATTTCTAGAATTTTCCATATTTCTTTCGCACTCTCACACGATGAGATTCGATTGACTTCTTCCGGATTTAAGGCACAAAATAAGAGTTGAGTAGCCTTACAATTTAGATGGTCATTTTTCCAATCGGCATTGTCGTATTCTTCGAAAGATTTGAGCGTACCGTCGGATTTGAGAGGAACTTTCGGGCCAAGGCAAATAATCTTCCAAATCTCTATATCGTAGGCACGAATAAAGATCGACATCTTTTTCTTCCATGTCAAATAATTTGAGCTATCGAAGAATGGTGGTCGGTTGAGAGCAAGGCCTTCGACTGGAGCAAATTGAAACGCCATTAGATCTTTTTCTCCTTGGATGTTAAGCCGCGTATTGGAGTACCGTTCCGATACCAATTGTTGGGTACAGGATCGGATATTTGCGCCGTTTGCGGAAGTGTAAATATAAGTGCAGAAAATAAAGGACACGAGGATTTATAGAGGTTCGGCTATAAACGAGCCTACGTCCTCTCTTGGTATCTTTTTCTATAGGATCAAGATAAAAACCTCTACGCCTCTCTTCTATCGGTCGAGGTATAACCGTTACAATCACATCTTCTATTGGTCCGTGATAAACCACTCGTACTTATCTTTGCGTCGGTCCAAGTTAAACCGTTTTCCCTTTCTATCGGACAAGGAATCAACCGCTCTAGCTTTCTATGGGTACTAGATAAACCTCACTTAGATATCGATTGTGATTCTAATAATGCCGGATCCTTGATCCTAATAACACCGAATCCAATCGTATCTTTTCTTTTACCACTCGTGTATGTTTTCGTGAATTCTCACTCAAACACTTACAATTAAGCTCAATATCAACAACAAGAATGTGTATAATAATATCACAAGTATAGACAATTTGCTCAAGGTTGTTATTCTCAAACAATACCATAGGGATGGTATTTATAGGCTCCATCATCAAACTAGCCGTTAGCTGCCAGACTGCTCATTACGTACGCTATCATCTCCTTATTACGTACGCAAGCCTCGTTACGTACGTTAGCCACCACGGGTTACGTACGTAAGCCTCTTCCAGTTTCAGTCCAGGGAACTTCGTCATTTGAGTTACGTACGTTAGCCATCTACCCATTACGTACGTTAACATTACATCACCGATGACGTCATATATCCGTTGCATGCTTTTCTGACTTTGACTCCTCCAACGTTCATATGGTTTGAACTTGTTTACGTACGCTAACTACATACTATTACGTACGATAATTGCCATACATTACGTACGTTAATGATCACATATTACGTACGTTAGCTTTGTGTTTTTCCAGCTTTTTGCACTTCGTTTTCTTCGATGCTTTGCTTCGCCTCTTCGTTGTTTTGTTTTCTTTGTCAACATTAATCATCAAAACACTTTTAATTTATGTATGGAACAAAATGTTCCAACAAGGTTAACCGCTATGGGAGGGTTTGATGGGCCCTCAGAGGGTTCCGTTGCCTCTGGTGCGATTCCATGGTTAGTCACGTATATAAATGAAATGCAACGTACAATGAGACTTAGTTACCCCGGAATACTAGTCTTGAAATGGATTGATTATATATATTCACTTTGGGACAGACTGACGAATCCTTAGAGGGTTCCGTTGCCTTTGGTTTGTTATCCGGATGAGGTTGTTGGTTGTGGAAGTGATTAGTGCTAATATGAATGGTTTGTTCAATTGGGAATGATTCGATGAAACCTTCGAGGGTCGATGCTAAGAGGGCATGGCCACGCGATACCTTGTATGTTGTTATTGTTATGATGTTGCAGGGTGACATGTGGTTACCTTACGTGTTGTTATTGGAGATGATGATAAGTGATGATATGGTCATCTTGATGATGTCAATTTCGAGAAAACTTGCTGTTTCGAGTTATTGTTTTGTAAAGGTTTTCAAAACAAACTGTTGGGAACTGTGGTTCTAGTCTTGATAAAACAGCCCGAGGTACCTAAAGTACTTTCAAAATTTTATTTTGAGTAAATATACAAATTTAACGATCTTCAAATGATAACAATTAAATGGATACCTCGTGGAGTTTTTAAAAGGAATGTTAACAATGACTGGCTACCATGTGTGGTATATTATGGTCGTGATTGTAACGATAATGGTTATAAATTTTCCGTGATACGGTTATGTGATCAATTAGTTATGATCGTAAGTTATGGATTGCTACGTTCGTAAGTTTTCTGAAGTAAGGAGTGCCACTTCAGAGTTTTATTATATGCCTTGTGGTAGTCATGATTTTATGACATGCTCTCTTTCTCATATTTTATGAAACAAACGAGTTCGTGGCCATTCTGAATTTTTCCATGATTTTACTATCTTGGTCATTCTCGGTATAATTATCCGGAGTGGATATTTTTATCGTATTGCTATTTGTGCCCCATGTTGATATGTTGTGCTGAGTTGGAACTTTGGTATCCTATTTTATGATGTTATGTTTCATCGTGTTGAGTGGTTATCTGCTCAGTATGCCGAGGGGCACAGAGTTTAGTTTTGCGAGTTGTTTACCTAGTCCTTCGAGGCATGGACTCCAGCACCGATGTCAGGATCGACTCTGAGAAGTCCCTGAAAGGGTAGTCTGCCAGTTGCTTGCTATCGACTCGCTTGTGTTCGTTGATACTTTCTGAACTTGTTTTGTTCTTCGCTTTTGTCGTTCGAACGAGTTGTGACACTGTTTCGGGTTACTCTATTTTTTCCAAGTTTGGTTCGACTCTCATGAGCCCTATGCGAAATGAAAGTCTTGTAGTTCTTACAAGTTCATTTAATGTCTTGAGTTGAGGTGTGAACTTCGATCATTATTGTCCGATTATTATTGTTCGATCTCGTATCGTGATTATTGAGCATTTGGGCCACTTCATAATTTCCTTAAGTTTCGGGAAATTGTCTTCATAGTTGATCTTCCAAACCTTTGGGTTATTGGAATTTCATACTTGTTCAGCGTTAGACCCATGTTTTGGTTATTGTACTGATCGGATTAATCAACCGTAGTGATTTTGTTCGTTACATTTTGTTAACACTCTCGCGTAGCGAATGGGAATGTAGCAGTTCTGTACTACATGAGATTTGTTGTGTGCCGTCAGCAGCAGATAACATGTGTTGTCTATGGTTGCCTTGGGCTGATTTGCGCATGCTATGTAGTGGTATAGCGCGCGCTAAGGTGCAACAGTTAGCGCACGCTACGGGTATGGTAGCGCACGCTAACTCGTAGTTCGAGGCAGTCCAGAAGCTATTGGACTGGGTCAGGAGGTCTCGTTAGCGCACACTAACTATTGTAGTTTGCGCATGCTAACTGTAGTTTTGGCATAATGCTTGTTTTGATGTTTCGATAGCGCACACTAATCAGGGAGATTTGCGCACGCTAAGCTGTCCAGTATATATACTGGACAACAATCGTTTTTCACCATTTCCACTTCATTTCCTCTTCTCTCCACGGGTGTGAGTCGGGAGCGACTAGGGTTCGTGATCTTGATCGATTTTGTTGCATCTAAAGGTGTTTTGGAGTATCCTAGGTGATTATAATATCATCTAATCCATTGTTCTTCGTCGGATCGAGGTATTTTTCTTGATTCACCAGAGTTGACTTTTTTTTGGGAGATTTGTTCTATTAAATCTCTCAATGAGTTTCTTTCCGTTGTTGGGGGCGAGTTCTATTGTTATTGGTCTTGCTCTTTTTCGTGATCGTGTTTTCGTTGTTTCTTGCAGAAGTTGTAGGTTTCTAGGCACTTCGGTCGAGCCGTATTCGTCGGAGTATTTGCGTGCCGATTTCGAGGCAAGTATCTTGTCCATGCACTTCGTGTTTCGTAGATGTAATAGTTGGTAATTGATTATGTGTGCAATTGGAATATTTTTAATGAACCTTTAAAGAATTGGTATGTTCTCGATATAGGTTTTCTTCAAAATTAACTCGTGCGTTTGTAAAGGAATGGGTCATTCTGAGAATGTGTAATAGTGTTTTCGGGTGGTCCCGTTGTGTGTGACTATATCGCTAGTGGACTTAAAGTTGTATCCTTTCGGCAAAGGGTGTGAATATGTATATGTGTGCTATTTGAGTACTCAGAATGAATTTTCAAAGGAATACGACTTTCCTTCAAAATGCTTGAGTACTTTGTGAATAGATAAACTTTACAAAGACATTGTATTGTGGCTGCGAATCGAAGTATATTTCCTTCTGTTATGTGACTATTAAAGCTCTCCGTCCTCGTTAAGGGTGGTATGCTGGAATGCGTATTTATTTGGTTGGCGTGTAATGTCGTGTTGTAATGCTTGCTGACTCCTTTGTGAGGAGGCTGTACTATTCGGTGTTGTTTGGGAATTATATCTTCTCGTGGTGTGTGATTTTATATATTCACTCTGGGATGGACCGACGAGTCCTCAGAGAGCTCCGTCGCCTCTGGTGAGGTTCAATGAATACTTTTGGGTTAACCACTCTGGGAGGGTCCGATGGGGCCTCAGAGGGTTCCGTTGCCTCTGGTGCGATTCCATGGTTAATCACGTATATAAATGAAATGTGACGTACATAGAGAGTTAGTTTCTCCGGAATACTAGTCTTGAATTCGATTAATTATATATAGTCACTCTAGGACAGACGAGTCCTCAGAGGATTCTGTTTCCTTTAGTGCGGTTCTACGAATATTTTGGTTTGTGATTATATATTTACTCTGGGATGGACTGACAAGTCTCATAGGGTTCCGTTGCCTTTGGTGCGGTTCCACGAATATTTTGGTTTGGGATCATATATATATTTACTCTGGGACAGACCGAGGAGTCCTCATAGGGTTCCGTTGCCTTTGGTGTGGTTCCAGGAATATTTTGGCTAATCACGCATGAAACTGAAATAAGATGTAATGAGATTTAGTTATCATTGAATACTAATATTTAATTATATGATTTCATTTATTCACCATCGATTGCATGTGACCCTAAGTTAATTACCATTGTTTGGTTCAGATTATTATATTCTTGGAATATGATATGTATGGTTCCGTAATTGCACTTTATACTTGTACTAGCAAAATTTCAGTTTTCTAACCCCCGAGTAATCGGGGGTGGATGTCTGTTATCACCTTCAGGTACATGTAGGTTTTTGGGAGCAAACCATGGGATCGGTACGAAGAATGATGGAGATAAATGATACTAATCACATGAGGGCCAGTATTGTGATTCATTGGTTGAATTGTATTATTCTTTCCGCTGTAATGTTCTCCCGTGTTATGGGACCGTTGCTGTATTTTGACCCCTGTGCGGGTATGAGTTTTTGGAACAAGAGATATATATGTAGTTCAAGTTGTATGTAATTGACGAAGACCAAATCGATCTAACGGTTCGTTATTTAGCCATGTCGGCATGTATTGTGATTGTCTTGTTGTTGTATTTAGCCTGATAGATCCTCACAGGGAGGGTCTGCGGCGCTGTAATATTCCCGAGTGGATTGGGGTGTTACAGAAAGGATAGGTAAATATGGTTTTTTCTTGATTGTTAGGAGCAATTAGAATTTGGTTATAGCCGGAATATCCATCAAAAAATGATAATAAGCATGACCAGCTAACCTTTATAGCATTTGATCAATAAAGAGAAGTGGAAAGTGATCTTTTCTTGTAACTGAATTTAATTTGCTGTTATCAATATATACTCTACATCCAGTTTGAATTCTAGTTGGAACAAGTTTATTTTCTTCATTCGTGATTATGGTTATGCTTGATTTCTTTGAAAATATATGAACATGACTGAATCAAGAGCTATCATAAATAGGATAGATGATTCTACACCTAAGAGTTTGATTATTTCAGCTCTTACAACTTCTTTCAAATTAGGATTTAGTCTTTTTTGAAATTCTCTAGATGTTTTTGCATCTCTTCAAGATGAATTTTATGCAATGCATATAGAAGGACTAATACCTTTAATGTCGGGGATGGTCCAGCCTATTGCTTTTTTATGTTCTTTAAGGACATTAATTAACTTATCCTCTCGTTCTTCGTCTAAATCAGATGCTATGATGACAGGTAGGGTTTCTGATGATCCTATAATTCCATATTTTAGAGACTCAGGTAATGGATTGAGCTCTAAATTCGAATCTTCAATGGGTACTTCCTTATTCATTTGGCTCTCAAGTGGTTCAGTTTTAGCTCTCCATTTATCATTATCTAATAATGGTATAGACTCTAGTAAAGAATTTACTTCATTAATAGAAAGGCGATGTCAAAACCTGAGCCAAAATGACCAAAACAGCTTTCAAAAGTTTTATCATCATTAATTTTTGAAAAAAAAATAAGGATTCATACTCTCTATCATATTTACCTCATAGACATCATCATGATCATCACGCTGTTGAGAAATGTTAAACATATTTAGTTCAACAGTCATATTTCCAGAAAAAAAAATTTATGACGTCATTTGTACAATTAATTAATGCATTTGAAGTAGTTAAGAATAGCCTTCCTAAAATGACAGGAATTTCATCTTTGGTATTCTCAATAAGTTTAGTGTCTAGGACTATAAAATCAACAGGAAAGTAGAATTTGTCTACTTGGATCAGAACAGCCTCTATGATTCCTGTAGGTATTTTTACAGATCTATCAGCTAGTTGGAGTATCACAGATGTTGATTTAAGCTCTCCTAATCCAAGTTATGTATAAATATAATATGGTAATAAATTTACATTGGCTCTTAAATCAAGCAAAGATCTTTTAATGATGTGATCTCCAATGACCTAAGATATTGTAGGACTACTAGGATCTTTATACTTAACAGGAATTTAATTCTAGAGTATTGAGCTAACATGTTCAGCTTAATTGCCTTTCTTGGAATATTTGTTTTTCTTTTTACAGTGCAAAGATCTTCAAGAATTTGGAATAAGCAGGCACTTGTTTAATAGCATCAAGAAATGGAATATTTGTACGGACTTGTTTAAATATTTTCAATATATATTTGTATTGTGCACTTCCTTTATTTGGAATAAGTCTTTCAGGAAATGGGGCTTTTGAAACATAAGGCGTTTGTTTTTCCTCAGAATCTTTTGATTGTGAAACGTGCGGTTGATTTTTCTTCCAGATCATAGTCAGGCTTTTGTGTTTCTTTTCCACTTCTAAGGGTAGTTATGGATTGAGATTCTGCGTTAGAAGAGTTTACTTCATATTGTTTTTTATGATTAGGAATTGATTGTCTCGAAAATTCTCCCTTTTCTCTTTTAGCTAAAGTGGTTGGAAGTTGACCAATTGGTGTTTCAAGCTTTTAAATAGGTTGTGAGTTTGATTGTACAACTTGGTGAGTTGATTGGAACATTTGTTGAGTAGATTGAATGAATTGTTGCAAAGTATATTCTAAAGATGGTTTCTTTGGCACTGTACCAGGATATTGGTAAGTATTTGGAGGATATTGGTTGGTTGGACATTTTGTTGATTTGACATGTTCATTTGATGTCCTACTTGATTTATTAGAGGCCTTCCAGAAAATTTTGGATGAATCCTACAATTTATATTATAAGTTGGAGCAAATGGAATATCGGAAGATTTTCCATACGAGTGTCATGTATTGACTTATTTGTTGAAAAATTCTTGGTTTTCTTGGTTTTCTGGATCAGAGGGACAAGTTGGTTTTCTTGATTTTCCATACGAGTGTCATGTATTGACTTATTTGTTGACTTATTTGTCATGTATTGACTTATTTGACGAGGTGGTGGATTGCTTCAAGACTAATGCATCCACTTTTCGTATTAAATCATCTATAGTGGATTTTATTTCAACATCTTGTCAAATCTCGTAAATTCCACCTTTCTTTAGGATAGTATGCATTTAATTGGCTCTAGAGTTAAGTGAATTCCATTGTTGTAAATGTATTGACATATTTTATAGCACATTCCAAGCTTCATCTCCAATAAGATGAAGAAACTTTCCATCATGCATTGATTGGATTAGTTGACGATTGTTTAGAGTTAAACCATCATAAAATTATTTTACCAGGCGCTATATTTCAAAACCATGACGGGGATGCTTAAGAAATAAATCATTAAATCTTTCCCAATACACATAAAATTCTTCATTTTCTTTTTGGAAAAATTCTGATATTTGTCTTCTAAGACTATTAGTTTCGTAAATTGGAAAAAATTCGCGAGAAATTTATTTACTAGTTGGTCCCAACTAATAATAATTCTTACTTGAAGAGAATTTAGCCAGAATTTTGCTTTATCTTTGAGAGAAAATGGAAATAGTCTAAGTTTGACAGACTGATTAGGGAAATTTTGGAATCGAAAAGTAGAACACATGTCAAGAAATTCTTTGACATGCATATACAGATCTTCTCTTTTCAAACCGGGAAAAGATGAAAGAAGTTGAATTATTGATGGCTTAAGTTTGAAATGAGTTGCATTAGTCTTAGGCAACACTTTGCAAGAAGGAGAATTAGCAGTTGCTGGAGAAAAATATTCTATTAAAGTTTTCTCTTTTGCAACTGGATTACTCGGATTTTCAATTTCGTCCATTTTTTGTATCGATTTTGTTTGTTGAATTTCAATTTTAGTTAAAGACAATCTTCGTCTCGTCATTCGACCTTTATTATTTTGTTGCCAACTTGCATTTACCAAATTTTCAATTTTTTTAGCTATGCATACAAACCAAATTATAATAGTTGATCGAACTTCCTGATCATTGGAGGCATCACAACGGTCGCACTTAATATCTAACTTTCTTCAGCATGTACAATAGAGGCTTTTTTGCCAATATTCAGTTGGTTCTCAAAACCAGTTTGTACAAGATTGATAGCTTTTCTCTATTCAAATCGAAAAAAGTAGTGAGTGAAAAATATTAATTCCTTGTTGAATCTTTTAAAGGATTTTATTGTTTTAATGATTGCTTTTTTGAGTTCTTTTATTATTATTATTATTACTAATAATTATGACAATTATTACTAATTTTGTATGATGTAACATATTGCAAAGGAATAAACTGAATTGGCAATTTTGGACGGGCGTGTGTACAACACGCGCAGGTGGTGTGGCTGGGCGTGTTTCTGACACGCTGGCATGGCGTGTTCCAGGCGTGTGTTGTGCTGATGTGTTGTGCCACATGGCACTCTCTGATGGCTGAATTATGCTGACGTTGCAGCTGACTAGGATGACACGCGTGCTTGCTGATGCCATGGATGATTAATCTGTAGTTGGCTAGGCTGGTCCAATCCAGTTTTGACACACGGCGCGATACCATTGGTCCGTGTTTAATTGTCCTCCAAACTTCGAACGGCCATAACTTCTTCATACGAACTCGAATTTGGGTGAATTTTATTTCAAAACAATCATATGAACGAGACGAATAATATGAGACCACTCATGTCTATGTTTGGATTCTGAAAAATATCACTTTTGAATCAATTGATATGTCTTGTACTGGTTGGTTAACCTGCAGATATAATTTACTTCTAATTAATTACTTAAAAATGACGCAATATTATAAAAAATTATATAAAACTGAAATAATATAAATACAGGGTAAAAATTATAGATTATCATACAAAACACACATATATTTATAAAGTACTAAACAAAAATGCTACTAAAAATATATCAAACAATCATGAAAAATTAATTTTAGATGAACAATTTAAACATTAACGATTAAAACGATTATGATTCTAAATTATAAAAATATACAACCAAGTATTCCAAATGCGAATATCATTTATATGATTGCATAGACCTCTCTCCGATACCACTGTTGAGATTCAGTGATAAAGACAAAGTGCACAGCGGAAATAAACGGATAAAATCGAATAACTCCAAATTCCTAAGAGGATCGATCAAGCATCATATAAACAAATATAAATTGACGAAGATAAAATTATAGAAATCATACCCTCATAGTCATTTGATAAGTTCTCTTATAGACAATCATGAACACGAATCCAATCCGTTCGAACTTGATGAATAAATGCAACATCAAAAACGTCGAGTGTCTCTATGTCACCACGCAGCGTATATTTATCAGAAAAATTCAATATCAAAATCGTTCTCTAAGAACACGACTAGGAATTGATATAATATTTTTCTCTCTTCTTTTCTTCTTTTTTGTTCAACAACACGACTAAAAATTGATATAGTATTCTTCTCTCTTCTTTTCTTTTTTCTTCTTCTTTCTAAGTTGAAAAAGACTTAGAAAAAACAATTCTCCCCCTCTCTTTACAATGTTATGGTCGAACCATTATATATGGTGTGTGTGTTGTTTATGTTTTATAAGATTAGATTCCAAGATCAAACCAATCTTGATCTCTTTTGTCCACATGTATAAAGCAAGTCAACCACACCCCACACCATAACAATGACAAAGAGGACGGCGCATGGAAGGTGAAGTGGGGAGAGAGGGGGTGGCCCACTAGAAGTTGGTGAGAAGAGCCGAGGCGAGCCACTCGGTTCGTATACCAGACGTTCGCATGTTTATTCTGTTAAGTATACTTCGTTCTATCTCAAATGTTTTTATACTTAATTAATTAATTCAATTAATTAATTTTATCAAATATAAAATTATAATTTATTTCCAAGAAATAATTATTTATAAATTAAATTAATCACCCAGTAGTTAATTCCAATTCACAAGAGATCATCAATTTATCTAATAAATTAAATTAGATATTCAATATTTAATATTAATGAAGAGATAATAAACTCATATTTATCCATCAACTATTCTTGTGAGAGACTCCATAGGCCAGTCACAGTTGACAATGGGAGGAACCAAGGAGTGTGGGTAACACTTAGCCAGTCTAACTGCCTGCACCGTAACCCAATTGAGAACGAATGATTAGAGGATTCAAAAACCATTATATCGTGAATACCGTATACGTATAAACCTTTAAATCATATGTCCCGATCAAGTATTAGGGTTACGACAAGGTCAAACCCATTGTAAGTTGACTCTATGCATTTATTAGGGCAAACTAAGATCACTGAGCTCTCGTGTATCAAATACATCTAGCTCTAAATGCTTTGGCCAAAGAGTTATGATCTCATTTCCCACTAACCACATAGGACATCTACCTTTTCACATACAGGAGAAAGAACCATATCTTGGTATTCAGTAGAGACTGCTACTTACCCACCATATTGCATTTCGAGGTTGACCCCACCAGCCGGTGATTGGACCGAACTACTTTAGTGACTAATCTACTGTCACATGCACATCTCCTACTGGGTCCTCAAGTCACATGTTCACGCATAACTATCACGACCTTCCGATTCAGTCATGACTTTCCCAGAGTGAAATTTATGTGACCGAATCGAGGTGAGTTGAGTCCTTGTATATTAATCCCATTAGTATACCTATTGTTGGGTTTGGTACCACCACTAGAAGGAGGGTTTAGGTAGTGCAGTTAAGCATATATAATTCTTTTGCGATTACAGAAGCGATTAAGTGTGGAATGTAAATGACACAACAATATATAATGGTTCGGCAATGTGCCTACGTTCTCTCTCCGTATCTTTTACTATAGGCTTAAGATAAACCTCTCCGCCTTGTCTTCTGTCGATCTGAGGTAAACCGTTAAAATTGTAATATCCGACGGAAATTCTTACTTACTGTTGTATCGTTCGGATAATTCAAATACTGTTGTACTCTTGTTGCATTTGTGTATTGTTATTGATATTGCAATATATCATAAATAAACATAATAATAACGATCACTCGCACTATAATTGGATTCTCAACGTCGCATAGATTAATACATTTTTTTAGCTACTAACCTGGGTATAACGTACGCTAATCCTTAAACATAACGTACGTTATGCTTAGTTCTTTACGTACGTAAAGGTGTGCTTGTTACGTACGTAACCAGTGTAATCGTATCCGATCTCAACTTTCGGCGTGTAGGGCCGGACGGGATTCGAATATCTGATCTTTGGAGGCAATCTAGTTGACCTACATTACGCACGTAACGCGTTGATAGGTAACGACGTAACGATGTTCGTGTTTCACCGGTAACATCCGGACAGAGCTTACGTATGTAATACCGTCCGGGTAGCGTACGTAACTAATCGTCCGTTATAAAAAGACAGCTTGTGTCTTTCATTTTGCACGACCAAACTCTGAGTTTTCACCTAGATAATCATTCTCCTGCACCCCTAGATCGAAATTACCTTCTTCCAACTTGTGTTTGAGCTTTACATTTGGATTTTGGAGCTTGTTGATTGGGAGTTGGAGTCATTCTTGAAGCTTAGATTGTGTTCTTGTGGTCTTGGTGTATTGTCCTTCAATTCTGAAGGTATGTCATACGTTTTAACCCTATAATCTCATAGTTATAATGATAGTGATTAAGTATACTCCACCTAGTGATGATTTAATCAAGCTAAACATGTTCATAGTTAAGCTTCCAACAAACTTAATGATGAATATGATAGTTAAGGGTTTTTTAAGGTTGTGTTCTTAGTATCTTAAATGATGATGATCATGTTTAGTTAAACCAAACTCTTATTCCTGGACTAATAACACCAATAGACGACTAATAATCTTTGTTTCATTATGATGTAAATAACTTCTTGGAATAATTACCATAAAATGTTTTGAGAAACCCTTGTTGATCATTAGAAGTATGGAATCACCTTCTTGAACCTAAGCTAAAGTGAATCCAGAGGAGTAATGTTTAAACTTCCAAGTTAACTAAAAGACCATAAGGAAGGTGTTGAACTTGAAGTAGTCTTCTTGATCATAATATGGAATTGTAACTACTTAACTCAACATAAGTAATTGATGGAAGTGCAGATTTTCCTTTTGATGTCCTTGATAAGTTTAAAGAGTAGGAGATTAATGCTAACACATCTTAATCTAGCAAACATTTGGTAAACATTTTGTAATCAATTGTAAGAATAGAATGGTATTGAATGAGGTCCTTGAAGTAACGCTCAACATCTTAAAGTTGAACTACTCAAATGAGAATTAGGATGTTGTCTCGTTAAAGTTGGTATAGATGATCATATGAACGTATTATTGAGTGAAATATACTTCATTCAAGGTGGATTGTGTAACACCCCCAGAATACATCCGGAAATGTTACACGCCGTAGGCCCTTCTTACAAGGATCTACAAGGCTAAACTCTACTAGACTACAAAATGACTGACCGACCGGGGTCGATCTAAATACAACACAGACCGACAAGGTCATTAAACAATTCGGAAACAAATGAACTTTACATCTCAATGATGAAAATAAAGATGAACACAGAAAAGAACGACAATTCAATTTAATAAAGGAAAACTACACCCATGCAAGGGTGAATACTCGAACGACAGAGAAATACCGACCAAAATGAAACAAAAGAAAAGACTCTAACTCTGGTGTGATTAGTATCATTGTCCTCCATCTCCTTCCCAGCCAATCCTCGTGGATCGCTCCCGAGCCGCCAAAACTCCGAGCGCATAACAGCACCCACCCCGAAACCCTGGGGTTAGCAACCGGAATTTTGCTAGTGCAAGTACATAACACACAAGATATACGAATAATAATAACACAAACTCAACAAATGTGAAACCTTAACACAACCCACACATTCAAATGGTTAACACGTAATAGTATTACATACACAAGGTGAAAGATAATCACATTGTCATATTCTCCGTATTAACATAACACAAATGAAACTTTAAACGAGCCCAAGGGGTCGAAAATTCCCTTTTAATAAAATGAAAAGTATTTTGATAAGGAAGTTCGAACACATTAATATTGACTGGCCATCTTGGGATTTTGAAAATCAGATGGAAATATATTTTAGAAAATACTTCAAAAGCTCTCGGGTCCTTGACCCAAAGATGTGGAAAACAATTTGCAAGAAAACTATTACAACGTTATTCGGGTCCTCGACCCAAATGATAAAACACTATCACAAGTGAATCATTACAACATCTCATGGGGTTCTCGGCCCAATCCAAATAATATCATCACGAGATCAAATCTCAACATCTCACGGGTCCTCGACCCAATACATGTAATAATCAACACAAGATAATCAAAGGCACACCTCTCATTCGACAGATCCCGCTCAAGACCTCGGTTAATTAACCCTGAGATCTCACAAATATCCTTGGTTAATTAACTCGATACCAACATTTAAAACGAGTTGGAACGAACTCCGTAAACACAATCCGCGGTCTACATCAAGACCAACATTAAAAGCAAGTTGCAAGGATTTAAATTTCGAAAATCATTTGGTAACGGGTCTTAGCTATCACTCAAATATCCGTTACCAATAAGCCCGCCAGCGCCTCCCTCGCACACTGTACCGGCGTTCACTCCACTATATTGGCCGCCCATTGCACATGTCACCGCGCGGCGTTCACTCCCACAGAGCGCCTGCTCGCGCATTAAGTAACACCGGTGTTCACTAATCATATGGAGCCGCTCATTGCAACAGCATAACAGCCGGAGTGCACGCCCGCCTCAGAGGTACCCGGATATGACGTCTCTCATAACAAGTATTCACATTATTACAAATACCAAGCACACAGTCAACCGTTGCAACAATTATCCAATCAGTTCATCAATCCACATAATTTATTCGCCAGTACGCAACTACGCAAAATAAACAATAACTCGTACGTTATTCATCAAGACTTAGCACATTAGGCCTTCAACACTATCAATTAATACTACATAAATATCCACACATATCTATATATATATATATAATATAAATACAGATATTCGTAACAGGATTCATACACTTCAGCAACAATGATTTCACGTAATTATAATTCGTATATCAAGGTACTTGCCTCGATTTGAAGATAATAACAATACTTCCACGGAAATGAACACTCGACGGTCGTCCTCCTCAATCAATCACGTAACGAGGCCAAACCTTAACAAAAGAAATGATATAGGATTTATCTCACGTCGCATGAATGTTTAACAATTTGATTCACGGTCAAAAGTTCATAAAATACACCGCTCGAATCGCTTAGCGTGCGCTACGTATTTCACGTAACGCGGCGCTAAGCAGTGCTTGTTAGCGACGCTATCGTAAGACTAGCGTGCGCTAGCCACGGTCTGGCAGCCGACTCGGCTGGTCTCATAACGACGCTACGACGTTTCGGGCGTTAATCGACCCCGAAAGCGCACGTTAACTCACATGTGTTAGCGTGCGCTAATATTGCATGGCAGAATACTACAACCCGAAAACTGGGTTGAATGGTGAAGAACTCATGAATTCTACCGTGATAATACAAGTTATCTTCGGGCAAATCATGCTAATAAGGTTTGTGGAAGATTTATGATCGTGAAATACAAATATACGGATAGTCATCTCAATATCATATCTTTCTAAGATCTTCAGGAAGTATTCTAAGATCCGATTAGTCCATGTCCCAAAACACATGATTCCAACGTGTACAACGTAGCAACTGGGTAATATCCGATTATTGATCATAAATTGATTTGAAAACGCTTAGGAGTCCAATCTACTAAGATGGTTCAAAGGTTCATAAGGTAGATAGTGCCGATACGTCAAAGTATCCTTCTATCATGTGATGACCGATCATAAACGAAATAACTGGCTATCTAAGCATGATCAGACGTCTTTAAGAACATTACTAACATTAGTGAAGAATCACCTACCTCAAGTAGTAAAGAACACGGAGGAAAATGAAGCAATCCGACACCGAAAGCTTGAACAACAATTTCCAATGATAAACGATCTTCAATCACGAATCAGGATGTTGATATGAGATGTTTAGGATGAAGGAAGACATGTTCTAAGTGTAGGAACTCGGTTAATGGGAGAAGAGAGAACTGAAATCACGAATAGGATGCTGTCCTATTTATAATAAATGGCTATTAGCGCGCGCTAGACCCTGCTCGTAGCGTGCGCTAACGGCTCACTGGACTAAACTGTACTCGGCACTTAGCGTGCGCTACGCATATACCGTAGCGTGCGCTAAGGCGTTGACTCGGCTCTTCCCGAAAGACGCCCAGGTACATCCCGACACCAACCGACAGGGGTCCCCGGCCAACTCTCACCTACCGCACGTCTCAATCAATTTGACCGTGCATAGCGTGCGCTAAGGACACTCGGTAGCTGCGCTATGAACCCACGTTAGCGCACGCTAAACATAGGCGATAGCGTGCGCTACATGCGCAGATTTACAATCTTTAATTCCAAATCACGGAATTAAACGCTCGACAACATCGGATTATGAAATACATAAAATAATAATCAAATAAAGAACAATCATTACAATATCACAAGTTCCAACTACATAACGTAAATCTCGGTATTACATCCTTCCTCCCTAAAAAGAAGTTTCGTCCGAAACTTAAAGTAGAGTGGTGGAACAACCAAGGAAAAGTATCTACTTGCTCAACCCCAAAATATCACGAGCGATGCGCGAATGCAAGGTTCAAAAAGAAATACGATGATCGGACTTAGGAAGTATCGTGCACGTCAATTGAGGCAATAAGTTATACGCGCATACCTAGAAGTTAGAGTGGAGAATTAGAAGCTCACTAATTAAGGAAATTCACAAATGGCTCGGATGTACCAAAATCGCGTGTCGAGCTCGACCCACCGTATTCAAGTTCATAACACATTGGAAATATTAATCCTACGAATGGGAACAAATAGTTTCGAACAAAATTCGCAAAGATTAAGTTCGATGTGAATAGACCACAATAATTCAAAGAGTCTAACAAATCGGTTCAAATTCGCTCGAATGATGGTAGGTTCGTAGAACATGGTAGTTTGAAATTGTCAAGAGAATCACAGATGAATCATCAACAATGAAAGTCTCCTAACATCGGAAATACTAAGAAGAGCACGGTTACTACGTGTCCCCGTATTAAGAAGACATGTCACCACGAAACTTAAAACAGCAGGAGTTGGAAACGAAAAGCAATTAAAATGAAAAACAATCAAAGTCACGATTGTTGGAAACAAAGAACGACTAGAACACGGCACAAAATCTTCATTCGCCTATGATAGGCTCTTCATCAGAAGACATAAGGTTTCGGGTCATTCTCCGTCCACTTGCTCGCTCACCGACGAGTAGCATTCTTTGCCAATACGGAAATTAACTCACAAAGTTTCTCACGATGGCCTTCACACCCGCACCTATGACAAGTCAAGAGTGGGGAGGTACAGTTTACACGGATATGTCCCGTACGGTTGCAGTTGAAGCACACTCTCTTCTTACCGGGAGTCACCGATGCTGGCTGGGGATTCCCGATGCTCATTCTCGACCGCGAAGATGACGTATTCGAACGACGTGGGGGTTTGAGAACCTTAATCTCTTCACCGCCCAAAAATTTTCCAGATGTCCTCGGTCTCTTTTCTCCGCTCGTTGGCTCGGTCACTGAGGAGGTTTCATAGGTTATCGTCTGATCTTGATATTCCTTCACCGTAACATGAATCGTTGTCGTACGAACCACTTCACCTCTTCCGCTTCCTATATTATGTCTACATCCGCCAGGGCTCGTCATGCTAATGCAGATAGTACCGTCTATTGTTATCACATAGTCGGTTGTACGGTATACCACAATTATCAACATAAGGTTTAATTAGCATCCTTAGAATAACGGTAATATCGTAAAGCACGAAATTTTCTGAAATCAACTTACAAATCCTTCGTCCAGGACGATCATTATGCGTATGCTTTTTTTTAAAAAAATTTTGAAACAAAAGTCGAATCACGTTGTGCTCAAAACTTGTAAATACTGTCCTTTGTTTTGGAAGAGGAAGTTTATACAATGACTCTAAAAAATTTATTTTCGAGTAATGCTTACAAGAAAATTGAAAATCGAATTGTAACTAATTTAAAATATTTCAAAAGTGTTGAGTCCCAAATACCACAATTTTGAAAATCCTTCCTCTTCTACCAAAATGTTTATTCGAAAGAACTTTTTACCAAAATACGTGACTATTCGACACGACTACATTAAATCATGAGGTTTACAATGCTAGGAAAATTTTAAAACACTACTTTGAAATGTTCGTAATTCGGCCCGGAAATATCACATGCCGGGATTCTGTGCCGGAACCTACCAGGCTAAAAACCATTTAAATTCATTTCAAAATATGCCAAAAGCCGATGACGGTAGCATTTTCCAAAACTTACAAAATCATTTGTAAAATATTAAATACCGTCATAAAAATACCGTTAAAATGTGCAAGACTAAAAATGCCAAAATGTCAAGAGTCATTTCAAAATACTCACGCAATGGATAAAATTAACACTCAAAGATTTATCCTACAAATGTAGAAACCGATAAATATGTTCGACTACCGAAGTATACTACATAACCATTCTCACTCGAACCGTATACGCAGGTGATATCGTAAAACAATATAATCTCTAACAAGTTCAAATCCTAGGTTCACGTTAAGCACAATATAATCAAATACGTATATAAGGGGACTTACAATTCGGAAGGCTTACCATCACGGATTGCTTGAAGATGATGTTGGAACCACGATACTAATCACAACTTTGACGCGCGCGACTTACACAAGACATGGACTTGACCCAACGGCCTAGGTTTTTCGCCAACCTAAGCTCTGATACCATATTTGTAACACCCCCAGAATACATCCGGAAATGTTACACGCCGTAGGCCCTTCTTACAAGGATCTACAAGGCTAAACTCTACTAGACTACAAAATGACTGACCGACCGGGGTCGATCTAAATACAACACAGACCGACAAGGTCATTAAACAATTCGGAAACAAATGAACTTTACATCTCAATGATGAAAATAAAGATGAACACAGAAAAGAACGACAATTCAATTTAATAAAGGAAAACTACACCCATGCAAGGGTGAATACTCGAACGACAGAGAAATACCGACCAAAATGAAACAAAAGAAAAGACTCTAACTCTGGTGTGATTAGTATCATTGTCCTCCATCTCCTTCCCACCACTCGTGATCGCTCCCGAGCCGCCAAAACTCGAGCGCATAACAGCACCCACCCCGAAAACTGGGGTTAGCAACCGGAATTTTGCTAGTGCAAGTACATAACACACAAGATATACGAATAATAATAACACAAACTCAACAAATGTGAAACCTTAACACAACCCACACATTCAAATGGTTAACACAGTAATAGTATTACATACACAAGGTGAAAGATAATCACATTGTCATATTCTCCGTCTGAGAACATAACACAAATGAAACTTTAAACGAGCCCAAGGAGTCGAAAATTCCCTTTTAATAAAATGAAAAGTATTTTGATAAGGAAGTTCGAACACATTAATATTGACTCGGGCCATCTTGGGATTTTGAAAATCGATGGAAATATATTTTAGAAAATACTAAAAGCTCTCGGGTCCTTGACCCAAAGATGTGGAAAACAATTTGCAAGAAAACTATTACAACGTTATTCTGGGTCCTCGACCCAAATGATAAAACACTATCACAAGTGAATCATTACAACATCTCACGGGTTCTCGGCCCAATCCAAATAATATCATCACGAGATCAAATCTCAACATCTCACGGGTCCTCGACCCAATACGATAATAATCAACACAAGATAATCAAAGGCACACCTCTCATTCGACAGATCTCGCTCAAGACTGGGTTAATTAACCCTGAGATCTCGTCAAATATCCTTGGTTAATTAACTCGATACCAACATTTAAAACGAGTTGGAACGAACTCCGTAAACACAATCCGCGGTCTACATCAAGACCAACATTAAAAGCAAGTTGCAAGGATTTAAATTTGAAAATCATTTGGTAACGGGGTCTTAGCTATCACTCAAATATCCGTTACCAATAAGCCTCGCCAGCGCCTCCTTGCACACACGTGTACCGGCGTTCACTCCACTATATTGGCCGCCCATTGCACATGTCACCGCGCCGGCGTTCACTCCCACAGAGCGCCTTGCTCGCGCATTAACTAACACCGGTGTTCACCAATCATATGGAGCCGCTCATTGCAGGCATAACAAAGCCGGAGTGCACGCCCCGCCCTCAGAGGTACCCGGATATGACGTCTCTCATAACAAGTATTCACATTATTACAAATACCAAGCACACAGTCAACCGTTGCAACAATTATTCAATCAGTTCATCAATCCACATAATTTATTCGCCAGTACGCAACTACGCAAAATAAACAATAACTCGTACGTTATTCATCAAGACTTAGCACATTAGGCCTTCAACACTATCAATTAATACTACATAAATATCCACACATATCTATATATATATATATAATATAAATACAGATATTCGTAACAGGATTCATACACTTCAGCAACAATGATTTCACGTAATTATAATTCATATATCAAGGTACTTGCCTCGATTTGAAGATAATAACAATACTTCCACGGAAATGAACACTCGACGGTCGTCCTCCTCAATCAATCACGTAACGAGGCCAAACCTTAACAAAAGAAATGATATAGGATTTATCTCACGTCGCATGAATGTTTAACAATTTGATTCACGGTCAAAAGTTCATAAAATACAATCTGCCTGAACTGCTTAGCGTGCGCTACGTACTCTACGTAACGCGGCGCTAAGCAGCTTGTTAGCGACGCTATCGTGTAAGACTAGCGTGCGCTAGCCACGGCCGGGATCGACTGGCATTGGTCTCATAACGTACGCTACGTACGTTTCGGGCGTTAACTGACCCCGATAGCGCACGTTAACTCACATGTGTTAGCGTGCGCTAATATTGCATGGCAGAATACTACAACCCGAAAACTGGGTTGAATGGTGAAGAACTCATGAATTCTACCGTGATAATACAAGTTATCTTCGGCAAATCATGCTAATAAGGTTTGTGGAAGATTTATGATCGTGAAATACAAATATACGGATAGTCATCTCAATATCATATCTTTCTAAGATCTTCAGGAAGTATTCTAAGTTCCGATTATTCCAAGTCCCAAAACACATGATTCCAACGTGTACAACGTAGCAACTGGGTAATATCCGACATCGATCATAAATTGATTTGAAAACGCTTAGGAGTCCAATCTACTAAGATGGTTCAAAGGTTCATAAGGTAGATAGTGTCGATACGTCAAAGTATCCTTCTATCATGTGATGACCGATCATAAATGAAATAACTGGCTATCTAAGCATGATCAGACGTCTTTAAGAACATTACTAACATTAGTGAAGAATCACCTACCTCAAGTAGTAAAGAACACGGAGGAAAATGAAGCAATCCGACACCGAAAGCTTGAACAACAATTTCCAATGATAAACGATCTTCAATCACGAATCAGGATGTTGATATGAGATGTTTAGGATGAAGGAAGACATGTTCTAAGTGTAGGAACTCGGGTAATGGGAGAAGAGAGAACTGAAATCACGAATAGGATGCTGTCCTATTTATAATAAATGGCTATTAGCGCGCTAGACCTGCCGTAGGCGTGCGCTAACGGCTCACCGGACTAAATCGTACTCGGCACTTAGCGTGCGCTACGCATATACCGTAGCGTGCGCTAAGGCGTTGACTCGGCTCTTCCCGAAAGACGCCTGTACATCCCGACACCAACCGACAGGGGTCCCCCGGCCAGCTCTCACCTACCGCACGTCTCAATCAATTTGACCGTGCATAGCGTGCGCTAAGGACACTCAGTAGCCTGTGCTATGAACCCACGTTAGCGCACGCTAAACATAGCTGATAGCGTGCGCTACATGCGCAGATTTACAATCTTTAATTCCAAATCACGGAATTAAACGCTCGACAACATCGGATTATGAAATACGGAAAATAATACTCAAATCAAGTACAATCATTACAATATCACAAGTTCCAACTACATAACAGAAATCTCGGGTATTACAGATTGTCCGAGTAACCAATTTTGAATCGAGGGCCGGCTGTTCGTTCGACAAAGAAGGACTTTACACGCCTCCGTATTGAGGCAAGTTATCTTGTTTGGTTATAATGATGTGTGGATTCTTATGATGATTATGCATTTCGTGTATGTGAAACACTTATAAACTTGTGACTTGTGATTTGAGGTTGTTCTTAATGATGTCCCGTTTTCATCATGGGATTGTATTCCCAAGTTCGTCACTTTTGACCCTTGATATTGTTGATCTTGTTGTCATCTCGGTGAGTCCTCGATCCTTAATCGGATTTTGTGAATTATTGAATTCGTTGTCATGTTGCATCGCGACATATCCGGAGTCATATCTACGTTCCGATTGGATATTGTGTAGGATTTTTAGCCGGGCACATATATAGTCATGCGTGAATATTTTTCTGTGAAAGGCTGTGCACACGAGACGTAGTTCGTTGAGGCTAATTAGGTACATTGTCCCACGTATATCCTGGATTCCGTATACGGGGTGGACATGTGCACTGACACATATTCGGATCGGGCGTACTGTGATGTCCCTCTTGAGCCGTACTATCTTAGTCGCTCACAGTCCATTTTTATACTTGGATGTGTTCGACGTTTTGTGACTGAGCGTTCATACGCCCGAGGGGTATGTTCGTTAGTCGGGGCGTTATTCTTGAAATCTTATATACGTGAATTGTATACTATCTTGAGAATCATTTATCATGTATATCTGACCCTGTGTTGGGCGAAATACTTGTGTTGTATTTTAGGTCGAGGAAAAGGCAAGGCACGGGAAGATCAAGGTGATGACGAAGGGTTCGAAGGATACTAGTTCGGGGGCCCCAAGTCTTTCGTGTCCGGTCATGTTCGTACCGTGTAATGTTATCTTTCTGCTTTATTTTTAAGTTTGAACAAATGTATTGTTATTTAAGGTATAATTCATCTCCATATGGATTATACTTAGGTTTTGGATCCTGTGTGTAATACGTAGCCCATACTGCTGTAAACTCCACATCGGAGTAAGTACTATATTTTGTGGTTCGGTGTCACATGTATTGTGTATTTAATCTTTACTTTGGATATCGCCTGGTGGATCCCAGTGTGGGGTCCACGGCACTGTAATGGCCGCCTTATCGGGGTGTTACAGAAGATGGTATCAGAGAGAAATTTTTTTTTGCTAGAGGTCGTTTTCTTTCTTTTTGAGTCTTTGTGTATTGAATTAGTATCAAGAGACCTTCGTGTCACGTGTGACCCGTGCGAGCGCCTGATCCTACGAGCCAAATGCGGTACGTACTTTATGAACCATGAACAAATTATTGACATGATATTGATCTCTGAATAGATCTCCTTGTTGATCTCGGCATTTTAAGGGTTTGTGGCAGGAATTATCTGATTGGTGATTCAAATAAAGTTCTGGATTGATTATATGATTGAAATCATTCGACTCAAACGTCGATATGATATTTTGTGTGACTCTCGTAGTGATGATAACTCATTACGACCTGCTTTCTCGAATATGTAATTTCTTACTGCCATTAACTTAGCGTGAATTCTGATTGGTATCATGAACTATACTTATGATTATCATTACAAATTGATTCTTTCAGTATGGAAAGAAATTTGAGAGGCCGTGGCAGAGGGGGACGAGGCCGCGGAAGGGGCCGAATCCCGATACCGCGAGCCAACAGACGTGCGAACGCAGAGCATAGTTCCGCAGGCAGTGATTCGCCTTCTAGGGACCAATCGCACCACAATGGACGCGAGGATGCTCGTGTCGATCCTTACACTATAATGCAGGGCATGATGGCTCAGATGACCCAAATGGGTCAGTTAATGGAAACAATGCAGAGAGTCACGACCAAAGATCAGGGGCCACCTCCTGTACATGGCGGGCCGGTGAATCGGATCATCAGTGACATCTCGCGCCAACGACCCCCGATTTTTGAAGGTTCCTCTGAGCCGTCCGATATCGTGCATTGGATCGAACACTTCGAGAAGTTGTTCGATATGGTAGACTGTCCAGTAGAGAATCGCGTGTCCATAGCAGCTTACTACTTGGGCAAGGGTGCCCACACTTGGTGGCTTTCGGTGAGGCCAGCTGATGGCGTATGTACTTGGGAAGAATTTAAAAATCTCATGCTAGATCGTTACTATCCAGGTCCTCTCTGCGAGGCCAAATTATCAGAATTGCTGAATCCGGAACCGTCCGAAGATGATGACGTACTATCTATCGCCGAGAAATTCCAGGCACTTCTCCCTTTTGCCGCGACGATTGTCCACACAGAAGCTGATAAGATCAAATACTTCATCAAAAGGCTTAAACCCCGAATGAGAATGCAACTGTTGAACCATCATTGTGTGACCCTACCAGAGTTCATCGAGAAAGCTCTGGAGTACGAATTGACCGTGAAGGAAATTTCCAAGAAGCAACCGCAGTGTAACAACAAGAAATTCAGAACCGTAACCCGATGACAAAGAACCGGGAACATTCAAGAGACCCCAACCAAGCAAATCCTTCGAACGGCAACCTACGGCATCGAAGCCAACCGGATCGCAACCTCGAGCGGTCGGCCTATCATGTGTGCTATAATTGTGGAGACCGGGACACATCAATTCGAAATGTCCTAGGCGGCCGTGTCATGCCATACTTGTGGGAAGAACGGACATCGTGCTCATTATTGTAGGAGTGGACTCGGACGTATTCCCATGACACCTCATGCTCCAAGACAATCTTGATTCGGGACCGTGTACCTCCATCCGCTTCTTATCGGACTACCGGGCAATCAAAGGGATGGGATGTGGAAATCAAGCGGTACATCCAGTGCGGGGGCTGCAAAACCTAGAGTTTACGAGATGAAGAGGGTGAAGATCCCGGCGCATGGTTGCAGTACTCTCGAGATCCAATCTCACTGTCTGTGTTCTTTTTGATACTGGTGCTTCACACTCCTTTTTATCTACTTCTTGTTTGAGTCGTTTGCAATTAGAGCATGTTATCAATTGTGAACCTTATATAATTGGTCTACCCGATGGTAGAAGAATTGTTGGGAATCGTGAAGTTCAGGACTGCTCGATTCGAATGAACGACCGTGAGTGGTTGTCAAATTTAATTGTGGTCGATTTACCTAAAGATGATGTGATCTTGGGTATCGATTGGATGGACCGTCATGATGCCATAATTAGTGTCATGGCGGCGATGCTTGTCACATCTGACGATGGTATTGAGTGTACCTTCCAGGGTGATAATCCCAGCCGTTCCGGGAGAATCATCAGCGCTATGAAAACGGTGAAACTGCTTAATCAAGGATGTATTGGCTATTGGTGTTACATGACCAAGACAATGGATCGACCAGTTGAATTGATCGATATTCCGGTAGTCCGAGACTACCCAGACGTATTTCCAGATGAATTGCCAGGCTTACCTCCGCATCGTGATGTAGAGTTCAATATTGAGCTAGAGCCTGGTACGTCCCCGCTCTCAAAAGCACCGTATCGCATGGCTCCGACTGAGATGCAGGAGCTGAAGAGCCAACTTGAGGATTTGACCGAGAAGGGCTACATTAGACCTAGTGCGTCCCCTTGGGGAGCACCAGTGCTATTTGTACGGAAGAAGGACGGATCTCTACGTCTGTGTATTGATTATCGTGAGTTGAACAGGGTAACCATTAAGAACAAATACCCATTGCCGCGTATTGATGATTTATTGGATCAGCTTCAAGGGGCTGCTGTGTTTTCTAAGATCGACCTGAGGTCTGGTTACCATCAGTTGAGGATTCGTGAGTCTGATATTTCAAAGACCGCTTTTCGTACTCGCTATGGGCATTATGAGTTCGTAGTGATGCCTTTTGGACTGACAAATGCACCGGCAGTATTTATGGAGCTGATGAATCGAGTGTTTATTAATTATCTGGATCGCTTTGTAGTCGTTTTTATTGACGACATTTTGATCTATTCTCGTGACCATGAAGAGCACGAGCGTCATCTCCATCTAGTTCTCGAGGCGTTAAGGCGAGAGCAGCTTTATGGAAAATTTTCTAAATGTGAGTTCTGGATAAATGAAGTTATCTTTCTCGGGCATGTGATATCAGTTGATGGGGTGCGAGTAGACCCGCAGAAGACAGAAGCTATCCGAGACTGGTTACCACCAAAGAGCGTTAAGGAAGTACGCAGTTTCTTGGGACTAGCAGGTTATTACCGACGGTTCTTGGAGGGTTTTTCCAAAATTGCCCAACCAATGACTAATTTGTTGAGGAAGGATAAGAAGTATTTATGGTCAGAGGCTTGTCAGCAGAGCTTTGATGAACTTAAGAGTCGGTTGATTTCGGCACCTATTGTAGTCCTACCGAAAGGAACGGAAGGGTTTGTAGTGTATAGTGATGCATCTAAACAGGGCCTTGGGTGTGTACTAATGCAAAACGGGAAGGTGATCTCCTATGCATCGAGACAGCTACGACCTTACGAGGTCAACTACCCCACCTATGATTTAGAACTCGCAGCCGTGGTGTTTGCTTTAAAAATCTGGCGTCATTATCTGTATGCAGTAACCTGTCAGATTTTCACTGATCACGAGAGCCTGAAATACATTTTTACTCAGAAGGAGTTAAACATGAGGCAGAGAAGGTGGCTAGAACTCATCAAAGACTATGATATCGAGATCTTTTATCATCCGGGCAAAGCAAATGTAGTTGCTGACGCTTTGAGTCGTAAAACAGTACGGGAGCAGATGCTTGCCCGCCTAACAACTCAGAGAGTATTGCAGTTAGAATTGGTGAGGCCGGAAATTGAAGTCTGGTTACAGCGTATTCAAGGGCAACTCTGTACACTTGAGATTTCATCGTCCCTTGAGGATATAATTAGATCGAAGCAAGTTACGGACCCATTCTTATCTCGAGTTCGCGATGAAATAACTCAAGGGAAAGCTCCTGGCTTTGTAATACACGAGGATGGATTGATACGCTTCAGAAACCGAGTTTGTGTACCCGCTGATGACGAGTTAAGGAATTCTATCCTGAAAGAAGCTCATGCTACCCCGTACTCTATCCACCCGGGGTCTAGCAAAATGTATAAGGATTTGAAACAATATTATTGGTGGGGAGGTATGAAACGTGAAGTTGCAGAATTCGTTTCGAGGTGTTTAACCTGTCAGCAAGTTAAGATTGAGCACCAGCGACCCGCAGGATTGCTGAAACCGCTTCCGATTCCCGAGTGGAAATGGGAGGACATATCGATAGATTTTATTACCAGTCTGCCGACGAGTCGTCGAGGGATGAATACGATTTGGGTGATTGTGGATCGTTTGACCAAATCAGCCCACTTTCTGGAGATTAAAGATACTTGGGGACCCGAGAGATTGGCCCAACTATTTATCAAAGAAATTGTAAGGCTACATGGTACCCCTAAGAGTATTGTATCAGATCGTGACGGGCGATTCGTGTCACATTTTTGGAAAGCAGTTCATCGTGCGATGGGTACACATTTGAACTTCAGCACAGCATTTCACCCGCAGACGGATGGTCAGACTGAGAGAACTATCCAAACTTTAGAGGATATGCTGAGGGCGTGCGTTCTCTATTGGAAGGATGATTGGGAGGCCCAACTACCCTTGGTGGAATTCACTTATAATAATAGCTGGCACACTTCTATTCAGATGGCACCTTATGAAGCATTGTATGGCCGTCGTTGTAGATCCCCTTTGTGTTGGGACGATCCATCGGAAACCCTGGGTACGGAACCCGATATGTTGTTAGCAGCCCGTGAAAAGATCGCCCTGATTAAGAGTCGTTTGTTGACGGCTCAAAGCCGACAGAAGTCCTACGCAGATAACCGCCGACGACCGCTTGAGTTCGTGGTCGGCGACCATGTACTAATGAAGGTGTCCCCTACTCGAGGAGTTTTTCGTTTTGGGAAGAGAGGCAAGCTGAGTCCGAGGTATATCGGGCCGTTTGAGGTTTTGGACCGAGTAGGCGATTTAGCCTATCACCTGGCTTTACCACCAGCCCTGAGCCGAATTCATAACGTGTTCCATGTCTCCCAGTTAAGGAAATACGTTGCTGATCCGAGTCATGTACTTTAGTTCGATGAGATCGATTTAGCGGAGGATCATTCGTATGAGGAGCGCCCCGTACGAATACTTGAGAGGAGGATCAAACAACTGCGTAATAAGACGATTCCCCTACTGAAGGTTCAGTGGTCACGACACGGGGTCGAGGAAGCCACGTGGGAGACGGAGAAAAGCATTCAAGAGAGGTATCCTGAATTGTTTACCCCTTAGTTTCGGGGACGAAACCCCTTTTAAGGGGGGGAGTATGTAATATCCGACGGAAATTCTTACTTACTGTTGTATCGTTCGGATAATTCAAATACTGTTGTACTCTTGTTGCATTTGTGTATTGTTATTGATATTGGAATATATCATAAATAAACATAATAATAACGATCACTCGCACTATAATTGGATTCTCAACGTCGCATAGATTAATACATTTTTTTAGCTACTAACCTGGGTAAAACGTACGCTAATCCTTAAACATAACGTACGTTATGCTTAGTTCTTTACGTGCGTAAAGGTGTGCTTGTTACGTACGTAACCAGTGTAATCGTATCCGATCTCAACTTTCGGCGTGTAGGGCCGGACGGGATTCGAATATCTGATCTTTTGGAGGCAATCTAGTTGACCTACATTACGTACGTAACGCGTTGATAGGTAACGTACGTAACGATGTTCATGTTTCAGTCCAGTAACATCTGGACAGAGCTTACGACGTATCGCATGCAGGTAGCGTACGTAGCATCGTGCTATTATAAAAAGACAGCTTGTGTCTTTCATTTTGCACGACCAAACTCTGAGTTTTCACCTAGATAATCATCCTCCTGCACCCCTAGATCGAAATTACCTTCTTCCAACTTGTGTTTGAGCTTTACATTTGGATTTTAGAGCTTGTTGATTGGGAGTTGGAGTCATTCTTGAAGCTTAGATTGTGTTCTTGTGGTCTTGGTGTATTGTCCTTCAATTCTGAAGGTATGTCATACGTTTTAACCCTATAATCTCATAGTTATAATGATAGTGATTAAGTATACTCCACCTAGTGATGATTTAATCAAGCTAAACATGTTCATAGTTAAGCTTCCAACAAACTTAATGATGAATATGATAGTTAAGGGTTTTGTAAGGTTGTGTTCTTAGTATCTTAAATGATGATGGTCATGTTTAGTTAAACCAAACTCTTATTCCTGGACTAATAACACCAATAGACTACTAATAATCTTTGTTTCATTATGATGTAAATAACTTCTTGGAATAATTACCATAAAATGTTTTGAGAAACCCTTGTTGATCATTAGAAGTATGGAATCACCTTCTTGAACCTAAGCTAAAGTGAATCCAGAGGAGTAATGTTTAAACTTCCAAGTTAACTAAAAGACCATAAGGAAGGTGTTGAACTTGAAGTAGTCTTCTTGATCATAATATGGAATTGTAACTACTTAACTCAACATAAGTAATTGATGGAAGTGCAAATTTTCCTTTTTATGTCCTTGATAAGTTTAAAGAGTAGGAGATTAATGCTAACACATCTTAATCCAGCAAACATTTGGTAAACATTTTGTAATCAATTGTAAGAATAGAATGGTATTGAATGAGTTCCTTGAAGTAACGCTCAACATCTTAAAGTTGAACTACTCAAATGAGAATTAGAATGTTGTCTCGTTAAAGTTGGTATAGATGATCATATGAACGTATTATTGAGTGAAATATACTTCATTCAAGGTGGATTGTCCGAGTAACCAATTTTGAATCGAGGGCCGGCTGTTCGTTCGACAAAGAAGGACTTTACACGCCTCCGTATTGAGGCAAGTTATCTTGCTTGGTTATAATGATGTGTGGATTCTTATGATGATTATGCATTTCGTGTATGTGAAACACTTATAAACTTGTGACTTGTGATTTGAGGTTGTTCTTAATGATGTCCCGTTTTCATCATAGGATTGTATTCCCAAGTTCGTCACTTTTGACCCTTGATATTGTTGATCTTGTTGTCATCTCGGTGAGTCCTCGATCCTTAATTGGATTTTGTGAATTATTGAATTCGTTGTCATGTTGCATCGTGACATATCCGGAGTCATATCTACGTTCCGATTGGATATTGTGTAGGATTTTTAGCCGGGCACATATATAGTCATGCGTGAATATTTTTCCGTGAAAGGCTGTGCACACGAGACGTAGTTCGTTGAGGCTAATTAGGTACATTGTCCCACGTATATCCTGGATTCCGTATACGGGGTGGACATGTGCACTGACACATATTCGGATCGGGCGTACTGTGATGTCCCTCTTGAGCCGTACTATCTTAGTCACTCACAGTCCATTTTTATACTTGGATGTGTTCGACATTTTGTGACTGAGCGTTCATACGCCCGAGGGGTATGTTCGTTAGTCGGGGCGTTATTCTTGAAATCTTATATACGTGAATTGTATACTATCTTGAGAATCATTTATCATGTATATCTGACCCTATGTTGGGCGAAATACTTGTGTTGTATTTTAGGTCGAGGAAAAGGCAAGGCACGGGAAGATCAAGGTGATGACGAAGGGTTCGAAGGATACTAGTTCGGGGGACCCCAAGTCTTTCGTGTCCGGTCATGTTCGTACCGTGTAATGTTATCTTTCTGCTTTATTTTTAAGTTTGAACAAATGTATTGTTATTTAAGGTATAATTCATCTCCATATAGATTATACTTGGGTTTTGGATCCTGTGTGTAATAAGGCCGTAGGCCATACTGCTGTAAACTCCACATCGGAGTAAGTACTATATTTTGTGGTTCGGTGTCACATGTATTGTGTATTTAATCTTTACTTTGGATATCGCCTGGTGGATCCCAGTGTGGGGTCCACGGCACTGTAATGGCCGCCTTATCGGGGTGTTACAACAATCTTGTCTTCTATCGGTCCAAGATAAACCATTACAATCTTGTCTTTATGTCGGTCCAAGATAAACCGTTTTCCTTTTCTATCGGAAAAGTAATCAACCTTTCTAGCTTTATATCAGTATTAGAAAAACCTCACTTGGATTTAGATTATGATTCTAACAATGCCGGATCCATGATCCTAATAACACCGAATCAAATCTATAATCCTTTCTTTTCCCTCATGTTTGATTGAGTGAATTAAACACTCGAACTCTTATCAGTTAAGCTCAATTACAACAACAATAATGAATATAACAATATGTGATGTATGAATACTTTGCTTGAAGTTGTTGTATGGTGAATACCATATGAGGTGGTATTTATACGATTCAAAGCCTAAACTAAACGTTGGTCGCTGCCCTCTTCATAGAGTACGTTAAGCTTACTACATAACGTACGTAATGCTCTTTAGCGTACGTAACCCTTACATGTTGCATACGTTATATGCTGTTTGGTTCAGTCCAGTAGCTTATGTCTCCCCCATAGCGTATGTTAACTATCTTCATCGAGTATGTTATATTTTCCTTGTAGCATACGTTAATATTTCTACGTTGCGTACGTTATCTTCACATATCCGTTGCATGATTTTTGACTTTCTAGAATCAATCCAATGAATTGAGTTATTTGAATGCATAATTCATCTTCTCATAGCGTACGTTAACTCATATGTATTACGTACGTTAAGCTCAGGTCATTGTGTACATTGTTCTTTGCACATTGCGTATGTTGTCCATGCTGTATCTTCATCTGGTCTTCACTACATGCGTTAGCTATGTTCTATAGCTTACGTTATATATGATGTTGCTTCAGTTCAATATTTTTCGGTCTAGCTCGCGCGTCTTCGAATTCTTCTTGATTCATTATTGATTTTCTTTATTCATTAACTTATCATCAAAATCTCTAAATTGAATGTGCGGAATAAAATGTTCCAACAATCTCCCCCTTTTTGATGATGACAAAACAATAATACTTCGATGGATTTTATACCTGCAAAAATACAAAAAAAATATACAGATCAAAGTTTTCGGCTTTGTCTGTTTTGTTAGTTTTCTTCTCCCGTCATTCCTTCTCTTTTTTCTCCCCCATTATATTTTTCCCCTCATTCTTCTTCCCCTTTTAGTCATTAGCAAAAGGTGCATGAAAATCATAAAAACAATGAAAAATTAAATATAAAAAGAAATGCGTAAAAACTCCCTCTGAGAAAATATCTCCCAATTAAAAAATAACCCCCTGAGTTAAATACCAATTACTTGGAAATAATTACTTTTGAATTTTGGAATCCAGCCGACTCTTGGTATTCTGGTTCTTTTTGGAAACCATATTTTTGTAACATCCCAAAATTATTCAGGGTATATTACAGCGCCGTGAGACCCTCCGTGGGACCCACAAGGCTATACATACACGAAACCATGAACTTCGACCGATAAGGTCTAAACATAACGCAGTAGAAGGCAATAGAAATGACACCAAAGTAATAATCAATTCAACAAAAATAAAATACATCGGGAATTAAAACTCAAGGCAACACAGGCCAAAAAATCAAGAGCATCTGAAGCACTACTCGAGTGTTCATAACCATCCCAAGTACAACAATACCGAATGGATAAAATACAAGATACAAACACAGACAAGACACAGCATCACTCTTGCCCATCATCTTCATGCCGACCCGGTACATGCCTATCCACTCTCCTGGATCTTGAAATACATGAAAAGTATTTCCCCCAAAAAGGGGTTAGCCATCGAATAGCTAGTACAAGTATATCGAATATGAAACACAATACTTCCCGACAATAAAGTAAATGTAATTCCTCATTTCATTAACTTAAGACTAGCATTCTAGAATAACTAAATCTCATAGTATTTTAGTTCAATACATACGTGATTAACCATGGAACCGCACCAGAGCCTTCGGACCCTCCCAGCATGGTTAACCCAAAAATATTTTTGGAACCGCAAAATAGGCAATGGAACCCTCTGAGGACCCGTCGGTCCATCACAGATTGAATATATACAATCACACAATTTATATACTTCACTTTCAAAGCCGAGAACGTACAATCATAAACATATACTTGCCTTTGAGACATTAAAACCAAAGTGAAATTGGTATTCAAGCTCGGGAGATCCAAAAATGCACTTCCGGGGCATAAACGATTTGTAAGGAAGTATGATAATCAATCACCAATATTCAACACGAGGAAGACTCCTGAAATCCTCCTTTTACGATTTCATAAATCTTCGGAGTATTCACACAGAGGTTGGAAATCATCCGAACCCTCTCCACTTCAAGTAATACACAAAAACATTTGTATAATCGTAATGGAAACGTAGGTACGGGGTAGATACATCATAATCTCAAGGATTTCAAGCTTCAAAATGGATTAATCGGATAGATCTAAGATAAATCCCCAAAAATTCCCCAAAAACTTGGGTTTTAAGGAATTTACCTGATTCGAAGAGAAGAAACAGATTAGATGTTGCAAAATCCTTATTATTCGACCAAAGATGATGATGGATGATGAAAGGTTGTCCCAAATCGCCTCAAGATCGCCTCTTTCGCATGTTCTTGTCGGAAATGTAAGAAATGAGGTGGAAATGGTGAAGAGTACAGATGCCCAGCGTTATATACCAGGTTTAATTAGCATGCGCTAATTTCCAAGGATAGCATGCGCTAACGGGGTCACCTGGTAGTCCAGTAGCTTATGACCTGCTTCGTTAACGTGCGCTACCAACAGCATTGCGCGCGCTAATTGCTATCATGTGGAAAATCCGAACAAACTGCCCAAACCATTAGCGTGCGCTACAGGCAATGCTAGCATGCGCTACCTGTTTGTCCAGAGAATAGAACCAACCCACTGCCACTGCCTAGCCCGAGTAATTAGCTTGCACTACTGGCGAAGCTAGTGCTCGCTACTAAACACGAATAGCGTGCATTAACTAACGCTTAGCGTGCGCTAACTACTTGCCAGAGAACAGAATCCAGCTACTGCCTCTGCCAAAACTCAGACCATTAGTGTGCGCTACTGACGAAGCTAGTGTGTGCTACCAAATGGAAATAGTGTGCGTTAGCTCACGCCTAGCATACGCTATCTGCTTCATTCAATAACACCGCTGCAAAGTCCGATCAATACGTATATGTTCCTAAAGATACGAAACTCTAAAATAAATAACATCTTAATAAGCACTTACGAGAGCGACAAAAGTGAAAGAACGTCAAATCCAAAAGTACATGAAAAGTACGGGTATTACATTCTCCCCCTCTAAAAAGAAGTTTTGTCCCGAAACTTAAGATATAAAAAGTTCGGGGTATTTCGATCGCATCTTCTCTTCCGTCTCCCAAGTCGCTTTCTAGACTCCATGTCTCGATCATTACACCTTAACCAACGGAATGGTCTTGTGTCGAAGCTGCTTATCACGACGTTCAAGGACCTTTACCGGCCTCTCTGGAAAGGTAAAATCCTCGGCTACGTCAATCTCACTATAGTCAATAATATGACTTAGATTCAGCAAGTACTTCCTCAACTGAGAAACATGAAAAACACTGTGGACATGACTCAAAGCCGGAGGCAACGCCAAGCGATAAGATAAATCTCCAATGCTGTCCAAAATCTCAAATGATCCGATATACCTTAGACTAAGTTTCCCCTTTTCCCGAAGCAAAAAACTCCATTTGTCGGTGACACCTTGAGTAAAACATTGTCTCCCACTTCGAATTCCATGGGTCGACGATGAGTATCAGCATAAGATTTATGATGGCATTGGGCAGTCAACAACGGTCTCGGATAATAGAAATATTCTCCTTAGTTTCCATCAACATATCCGATTCTGTTCCGACTAACTCCAAAGCCTCATCCCAACATAATGGCGATCTACACCACCTACCATAAAGTGCTTCAAATGGTGCGATTTGAATCGACGCATGCCAACTATTATTGTAGGCAAACTCGATCAACGGCAAATGAAGTTCCCAATCATTACTCCAATCTAGGACACAAGCCTGCAACATATCCTCAAACATCTGGATTGTCCGCTCAGTCTGACCGTCTGACTGAGGATGAAAAGATGTACTCAAACTCAACTCGGTGCCCAGGGCCTGATTATAATACCCGGTTGTAATTCAGTCATTATCATTCAGTAATTATTGCTCAGTAGTTGTCATTCAGTAATTTTCACTCATTAATGATCATTTGTCACTCATATTCAATCATTGTATTCACTGTTCAGAGAAATTGTATCGTGTATCAATCGTCATTCATCATCAATCTAGTTTGAGAATCGTGCTGTGTTTATCATCGTTGTCATCTTCATAGTGTGCTGTGTGTGAGGAGTAGCGCACGCTACGTACTATCTTTAGCATGCGCTAATTGAGTACGGGTAGCGCACGCTACCTCTCAACACTAGCGCACGCTAGTGTAGTTCAAGCAGGCAGTCCAGAAGGCACTTGACTGCAGTTTGGTTGTAAGTAGCACACGCTACGAATGGTAAGTAGCGCGCACTAGTAGGTCGGAATAGCGCACGCTATGCAGTCGGTGTAGCGCGTGCTAAGGTCGGATCAGGCATAGTCCAGTGGCTACTGGACTAAATTAGATTAATTCCTAGCGCACGCTATGAGTAGTTATTAGCGTACGCTAATCGGGGTCAGTAGTGCATGCTGAATCTTGTGTGTAGCGCGCGCTACCACGAACAGATCAGAGAACAGAAGGTTCTGAACTCCAGTACTGGGCATCAGATAATTCGTTAGCGCATGCTAACCATTTTGTGTTAACGCACGCTAAGTATATGGTTGTAGCGCACGCTACAAAAGGTACGTAGCGCACGCTACCGTTGCGAACAGAGGGTACTGGACTACCCAGTACACCCATTAGCGCATGCTACACACAGGAGCTAGCGCACGCTAACTGGGATTGCTATATATTGGACAGTTCAGTCTTTCCTTCATCATTTTTCATTTCTTTTCATTCCTTTGTCGGTTCCGGGTGATTTGGAGCTTCTTGAGGATTGTTCTTCGAGGTCTTGGGGGGGGGGGTTCCTTCTTCAGGCGTTAGATCCCGGTCGACTTAGTAAGGCACTCGCCGGACTTCTTCCTCCTTGATGGTGGGCTCAATCCATATACGGGAAGCAATCATCAATCGTCATCTTCAAGCTTATCATTCAGATTAATCATCATTTCATCATCCCCATCACATCAAATCAAGATAATAGTCTCTTGGATCTAGAATTTCAGATTTTTGGGTTTTTCCTTCCGATTTCTTCATGTAAGCTTGTATTGTTGTTGGAATATGTTGGATATGGATTATCTACCTAGGATAAATATATTCCTACGGATTTATTGTTGTATATTTCGGATTTCATGAATATTGGGGTTGAATCAAGAACACTTTGGGGTTGACTTCGATATATTTCGGGGGTTTTCGATTAGATGTTGTCGTTAACTCGAGTTGTGGACTCCTAAGGGATTATTGATATCATTAAAGGTGTTTTGTTGGTTTGAACTACTCATTTTGGAGTTTGGTTTCGATATATTCGGGTTTGGATATTATCAAAGGATGTATGATTGCTAAGTATTCGTTAGAATGCCTCAATGAGTTTGGATATTGTTGTATCGATGTTTAAGTTGGTTATAATCGTGTTTGATTCGTATATTGAGGATTGTTGGTAATTGTCATTCAAGGTTGTTCGAGCGACCGACATCTCATCATAGGATGTTTGTTCGAGGAAGGACATTCTTCACCGGTTGAGTAAGTTAATTCTTACTCGGTTAAAGGGATATTCATTCCTTTTGTTGTTGTTCATTCATAATCATAATTCATTCATAATGTATTAACCGTATTGAGACTTGTAATTGTCAATTAATCACTTCATTCACGAGGGACGACGGTTCCAATCATTTCATTGAGCTATCATTCATTTCACTATCATTTCATCTCGGTGAGTCATTATTGACTTTGTCGGATTGTTATTCATTATTATTCTTCATGGTCATTTCTTGTCCATATGACCTTCTGGGTTCATATTGCGTTGCCGGGTGGGGATGTGTTGAATTTTTAGTCGGGCACGTGATGGTCATGTGTTCGGTTCACCGACACATTGGATTGTGCACACGGTAACGTCCCTCTGTGAGACTAATTAGGTACAAGGATGGGTGTGTCCGGACACTCGTCTTGTGCACTTGTACATACCATTACGGGCGTACTATGATGCCCCTCTTCAGCGTCATTTCATAATTAAGATATATCATGATTGTGTTTATTCAACTCTTGAGGATTGTTGTTCTGTGTAACTGACCCCGTTGGGGGATGTTGTTTTCAGGTCATGGCAAGGCTAAGGCACGGGAAGAGAACGTTGACGGAGAGGAGTCCCAGTGATACTAGTAGGGGGCCCAAGTCCTTTTCATTCACTCGTGTTTTCTTCATTTTATTTCCGCTCCAGACTTCCGTTTGGATATTCATTTCATTCATTGTTGTATATTTTATATTCATATAAAATATACATGTATTCTGTATTATCTTGGATGTGTTGTAATGAAACTCCTCATCGGATGATTGATGATATAATGTGGTTTGGTACTACAATTATATTATTTAATATATTAATTTTCATTCGCCTGGTGGGTCCAAGTCGGGGGTCCACGGCACTGTAATATCCGCCTAGTTTGGGGTGTTACAGAGTTGGTATCGGAGCCGTGTTTTTGAATACTACCTTTCGAGTCATGTCTCATTTGAAATCATCGTTCATCAGACTAGCATCATTGAAATTTCGCGTCACGTGTGACTTGTGCAAGAGCCGAGCCCCTCAGACCAAAGAACAGTAAGATTTCTGATGCCATGGTATAATTTCTGGCAATAGAATCACTCATTCATCATTCAACAGTCAACAATCCTCTTTCATCATTTTCATTTTTGATCAAGTCGATCATGTTAATTCATTAATCACTCAGTTCATTTCATTGTTCAGTTGTTGATCTTGAGGATCATATCATTAATATTGTTAACTTGTTCAAGATAATCATTTCAAGAATTTCATCAGATAATCACGTCACTTCAGTTGATCATTCATGTAATCATTGTGTTTGAGCGCGTATGCTCACTTTCATCATTCCATAACGTAATCATAATGTGATATTCATGCGAGATACATAATTATCATATGACTTTCCACTTCAGTATGGAAAGAGCTGGCAGAGGACGTGGGGGAAGAGGCCGTGGTGTGGGCCAAAACTTGAGAGCTCGTGTGAATACACACGCGAACGCAAGGAATAATGCAAATTCATCGAGCAGCGACGCTGCCACTCATTCACCCATAAATGATCACTCACTGTCAGGGAGTCGTACCCGGGACACAACTCAATCAGAAGGTGTTCAGGTTGATCTACTCACTTTTATGCAGGGCATGATGGCCCAGATGACTCAAATGGCACGCCTCATGGAGACGATGCAGAACTTAGCTACTCAGAATCAACAGGCTCCTCCGCCGCCACCTCAGGGGCAAGAGAGGGGTGTAAGCAGTATCATTGGCAACGTCTCTCGCCAGAGGACACCTACTTTTGAGGGCTCATCTGAGCCGCTGGATATTGTTCACTGGCTTGAACATTTCGAGAAGTTGTTTGCTATGGTGGAGTGTCCCGAAGGGCACAAAGTTTCAGTTGCGGCTTACTATCTTGGTAAGGGCACATATTCATGGTGGTTATCGTTGAAGCCCACTGACGGATCTTGTACTTGGGATCAATTTAAGACACTTATGATGGAGAGGTATTATCCGGCCCCACTCAGAGAGGCCAAGTTATCATAATTACTCACTCCCGACCCCTCAGCGGACGATGATGTTCTCGCCATCACCAAGAAATTTCAGGAGCTACTTCCTTTCACCTCGTCTATTATTCACTCTGAGGCGGACAAGATCAAATATTTCAGCAAGAGGTTGAGGCCTCTTATGCGGATGCAGTTGATTAATCACAATTGCACCACTCTGGTCGAATTCATTGAGAAAGCTCTTGCTTATGAGCTTACTGCTAAGGAGATTGCTAAGCAACAACCTTCATCTGCTGGCAAGAAGTCAAAAAATCGTAATCAGTCTGACGGCAGTCACGCCACTTTCAAGAAACCACGTGCGAGCTCCACTTTTTATGAGCGATCCCCTATGGCGCCTAGACCCGCGGAATCTCAGTCACGAGCAGCCAGTTCGGCCATCACCTGTTTCAACTGTGAAGAACAGGGTCATTTCAGCACCAAATGTCTGAGGCAGACAGTCACATGCCATAACTGTGGGATCGCTGGGCATAAGGCCCGTTTTTTCCGAAGGGACTCCAAACCTACTCCGGCGTCATCTCAGGCCCCGAGACATTCAGCGGTGCAGAACCAGGCCACTCAGTCCGCGTCGTTCAAGACGACAGGAGCAAATAAAGGCGGAGCCAAAAGCTATCAGACGGGAGTGTCCGGTTCGGGGGCCGGCAAGCCCCGAATTTATGAGATGAAGAAGACCGACGATCCAGAGGCCCAGATGATCTCAGGTACACTCGATATTCTATCTCAACCTGTGTGTACCCTTTTTGATACTGGTGCATCGCATTCATTCATTTCCGAGTCATGTTTAAGTAGACTACGTCGGGGTAGTGCTACTAGTTGTGAGCCTTATGTCATTGGTCTACCTGATGGTAGAAGAATTATCAGGAATCGTGAGATTAAGGATTGTCCGATTCAGCTTCACGGACGTGATTGGTTAGCAGACCTAATCATGGTGGATTTACCGAGGTATGCCATCATCCTGGGTATTGATTGGATGGATCGCCATGATGCCGTCATTAGTGTCCGTAAGCGTATCGTCACTATCATTTCAGACGATGGAGTCGAATGTGTTTTTCAGGGAGGTAATCCCAGTTGTTCCGGTAGAGTCATCAACTTGATGAAAGCAGTGAAATTACTCAGTCAGAGGTGTGTCGGTTATTGGTGCTATATGACCAAGACCGAGAAACCATCAGTAATGTTGACGGATATTCCTGTAGTGAGAGAATATGCCGATGTATTTCCAGATGAGTTACCTGGTTTGCCTCCACAGAGAGATATGGAATTTTTGATTGAGTTGGAGCCTGGTACGTCCCCTATATCGAAGGCACCGTACCGGATGGCCCCGACCGAAATGCAGGAGTTGAAGAATCAATTAGAGGATTTGACCGAGAAGGGTTATATTCGACGGAGTGCGTCCCCGTGGGGAGCACCATGTAATATCCGCATTTTTTTCTCCTTTCCCTTAATATTCTCATTTTGGTGTATTTTTTTTTTGGAAACTCATTTGTAACCGTGTTGACATTTTGAGGATATTTAATATTGGAATTTTTGTCGTTCGAGCTTGTTTCGGACTCGTTTTACCCGATTCGGTGTTTCATGTTGTTTTCGTCGCTATTTCGGGTATTCTCGCAAATCGTCGTTCGGAACCGCCGTTTCGGGGTTGCCAAGGATCCATCTCATGTTAATATGCGTTTTGTGAGTTTTTGTTTGGTGTTTCGACCATGTATCGTTCATTTCAGATGTTTTGGGCCGTTACGTAATTTCCCCAAAGTTTTGGGATAATTACGATGGTTGTTGTTTTCCCGAACCTTTGAGTAGTCGGGAATATGTTTTCTTTTAACACTTTCATTCGTCGCCTCGAATCCTTTACGTTCGTACCATCATGAATTGTTGACCGTTGTATTTCGACTTTATCCGGTAACCCCCTCTCTTGTCTAATTCTGGCCTAGGAAGGGATGTTACGTACGTAACACACCTTTGGTTACGTACATAACGGCCTGTGCAAATTGGTACAGGCATTTCTGCCTTTTTGGTTACGTACGTAAGGACCTTATGGCTTACGTCGTTAACACACCTTTGGTTACGTACGTAACGGCCTGTGCAAATTAGTATAGGCATTTCTGCCTTTTTGGTTACGTACGTAAGGACCGTATGGCTTACGTACGTAACACAGCTTACGTATGTTAGCAGGCTGTGGCTAACATACGTAACGCGTCCTGAGTTTATAAACCCAGGAGTTGACCGATTTCGGCCATTATCATTCTCCTCCTCCCCATCCGACTCCTAGGCGATCTTCTTGGCATTTCCGGCGATTTGAAGCGTGATAACTCCGAGTCATCATCTTCTTCCAGTTTTTGGAGTATATTATCAACATCTAATCGTGTTCTTCGTCATTAATTCGAGGTAAACTCCTAAAACCTTGTTTTGGGTAGATTAGGGGGTTTTCATGTTTTCGTCCGATTCGTTCCATATGGTAGATTAATTCATAATGAATATGATTAATCTTGTTAGTATCATTAGTTTTCCTACGGATTCATGGTATATTTCGTAGTTTTACAGAATCGAGAGGGTTTGGTTGTGGTCCGCCCTCGTTGTTGTTTATATACGAATATACATGAATCGTAGGTGGGTTTTTCGGGTGTATTTCATTTCCGTATTCGTCTAGAGTTGGTTGTGATTATGTTCTTCAAATCATTAGGTTCGGTTCCGTTGATTCTTAGCGTTCGTCGGTGATTATCCCTTCCGTTCGTTGCGTCATCAATTATTCAAGGCAAGTATTTTTGGAAACCTTTATGCTTAACATGAAATGGTAATGTATATTATGTGTGCTATACTCACCCTGGGAGGGTCCGACGGGGCCCCGGGGGAATCTATGACTTCACTCTGGATTCACGAGTTTGTTTCGCTAGCCAGCTCGGGAGGGTCCTTAGAGGCCTCGGGTGGGATTCATGGTGGCGTCCTGGTCCTAGGCGATGCCTGTGCGTGACTTTTTTTATAAAGTGGCCAGCTCGGGAGACTCTTTAGAGGCCTCAGGTGGGATGCATGGTGGCGTCCTGGTCCTAGGCAAATTGATTATTTGACTGTTTGTTTCCGGAAAGGACATGTCTGATTTTTGGTTTTGAAATGATATTGGTGCATGTACTATGAAATGTGTAAGCGATTGGTTTGCCTTGATTACTTGTACTAGCATAATTGCTAACCCCTCTGGGGACCCGTTGTGGGGAAATTCTTGTTTATGGATTTCAGGTTGTGATCATCCGGACGAGCGAGCGCTGGGACAGTACGAGGATGTTGGCCAGGGTCATTGACATATGCGTTTGAGTCCTTTTACTTCCGTTATTCCATTCGATATGGTTGTTGTCCACTTTTGAAACTTATAGATTGTACTCGCGAGTACTTAGGCTTTTCGTTTCGGATTAAAATTTATATTCGTCAAGTTCTTTATGTTGCCATTGTGGATTATTCCTCCGGTTGTACCGAGCGTGTGATTTGGTGTTCAATTGGATAATGTGTATATTTACTGTGGTAAATTGTGTCTAGCCTGGTGGGTCCCATGTAGGGGTCCACGACACTGTAATATACCCTGAATATCTCGGGGGTGTTACAGAAAATGGTATCAGAGCACTAGGTTTATGGATACCTAGGCTTGTCGGTTATTTGGGTCTAGTCGTGTTTTGTTTTGCACATTATCACACCGTTGCCGGCATCTCAGTACTTCCAGTGTTCGTAAGTTTCCTTACTCGATTCTTTACTTTCTCGTGCTGCATTCTGTTTCTTGAACTGTGGTTATTCTCCCTCTTTCGCTTATCACCGTAGTTACTTTTTTCCTCCCTAACCCATCCTCGATATACTTCTGTTATCTCTTAAAACCAGTATGGATGCCGGAGGAAACCGTGGTCGTGGTCGTGGTCGTGGTCGTGGACGCGGCCGAGGACGTGGGGCAGCCGGTGGGGTGGCCACGTCGCATTCTTCGGGAGCCGGTAGTACCGGCGACCGTCACAGTCATGCTTCTTCTCAGGAGCGCGCCGACCTTGGTATTGCGGCCGTTATGCAGCAAATGGTAAACCAAATGGCGGCGATAGCTCAAGTGGTTCAAAACCCCGATCAGGCCCATGCTAATCGGGGCGGAGCAGACCGTTGGCTCCAAGATGTCATCAAGATGCATCCTCCTCAGTTTTCGGGAGCATCAGACCCGATCGGCTGGAAGGGGTGGATCAAGGAGATATCTAAGGTTTTCGTTGCCACCAACTGTCCCGAGGACCGCAAGGTCCCTATTGCCTAGTACTTTCTCACTGGGGACGCTATGGATTGGTGAGAGGCCATGGGGCCCAAAGATCATGTTGCTTCGTGGGCCGAATTTCAGGAATTGATGGAAACTGAATATTGCCCGTGGCCGGTTAGACAGGCTCGAGTCCATGCCTTCTGTGATGCTCAACCTCGAGATATTCCCGTATCCCAAACTATTGCCGATTTTAACATGGAATTGGGTTATGTGAAGGCCCAAGTTGTGGGGGATCCAGTAGTACCGGCGACCGTCACAGTCATGCTTCTTCTCAGGAGCGCGCCGACCTTGGTATTGCGGCCGTTATGCAGCAAATGGTAAACCAAATGGCGGCGATAGCTCAAGTGGTTCAAAACCCCGATCAGGCCCATGCTAATTGGGGCGGAGCAGACCGTTGGCTCCAAGATGTCATCAAGATGCATCCTTCTCAGTTTTCCGGAGCATCAGACCCGATCGGCTGGGAGGGGTGGATCAAGGAGATATCTAAGGTTTTCGTTGCCACCAACTGTCCCGAGGACCGCAAGGTCCCTATTGCCCAGTACTTTATCACTGGGGACGCTATGGATTGGTGAGAGGCCATGGGCCCCAAAGATCATGTTGCTTCGTGGGCCGAATTTCGGGAATTGATGGAAACTGAATATTGCCCGTGGCCGGTTAGATAGGCTCGAGTCCATGCCTTCTATGATGCTCAACCTCGGGATATTCCCGTATCCCAAGCTATTGCCGATTTTAACAAGGAATTGGGTTATGTGAAGACCCAAGTTGTCGAGGAGAGCGACAAAATTTTTCACTTCTCCATATGGATGAAACTGTCGATTCGGGACTACATGTCTGGACTTGTCTGCACTACCCTGAAGGATTATCAGAGTCGAGCTCTTGCCTATGATATGTCGGTGACAGCCAGTGCGGCGGTCCGGGAGAGCAAGAAGCAGAAATCCGCCGGAAATTTTTCGAGTCACAAGGGTGGAGGTCAGCATAAATCTCAGTCTGCGAATATTCCTGGTGGTAATTCGGCTCGTTTCTCTGGGGGCTATCGAGGTACTGCCAGTGCCTTCGTTCGGGATACCAAATGCTTTAACTGTGGCGAGCCGGGCCATCGAAACTGAGAGTATCCTCGTCTGCCTCTGATTTGTCATACATGTGGTCAGTCGGGCCACAAGGCTTCCTTTTGTGAGCGGGCGAGACGGCTTCTTGGTGCTCAGACTTCTTTTCCATCACCTATGGAGCCGAGTGTGAATCATGGCTCTTTTGCTCCGCAGCCTCCGCCAGGTGCCGGTCGAGGGAGAGGTCGGGGTCAGCCCGCTAGAGGGGGAGCTTCCAGTGTGGGCTCCGCCTCTCCACGTATCTATGAGATGAGAAGGGCCGACGATCCAGCGGCCACTGTGGAGACAGGTACCGTTCATATCCATTCACATCCTGTCAGTGTGCTTTTTGATTCGGGTGCTACGCATTCATTCTTTTCTCTAGAGTGTGTACGCCGTTTGAGTCTCGACTGCTTATCACATTACGAGCCTTTCATCGTTAAACTTCCCAGCGGTGATAGAATTGTCGGTGATCGAGAGGTTCGGGACTGTTCTGTGTTTATTTGTGAGAGAGCTTGGCTCTTTAATCTCATTGTCGTGGGTATCGAGGGTGAGGATTTGATTCTCGGGGATGATTGTCTCGAGTGGCATGGTGCAATCATGAACTACCGCACGAGGATCATTACCATGCTAGCCGAGGACGGCACTGAACACTCTTTCGCGGGGCGAAAGAGAAACCAGAAGTTTGTTATTAACGCCTTGAAGGCGATGAGACTCCTGCGAAAAGGGTGTGCTGGTTATTGGTGCTACGCCTTGAAGGCGGAGGATGGTGGAGTCGAGCTTTCGTCGATTCCAGTCGTTAGTGAGTTTCCTGATGTATTTCCTGACGAGTTACCGGGATTGCCACCGGATCGTGAGGTTGAGTTTACTATAGAGTTAGAGCTGGGCGCGGCTCCGATTTCAAGGGCGCCGTATTGCATGGCACCTTCAGAGATGTCAGAGTTGAAGAAGCAATTGAGTGAGCTTCTTGAGTCGGGGTATATTCGACCGAGCGCCTCGCCTTGGGGCGCACCAGTCCTGTTTGTGCGGAAGAAGGATGGTTCACTGCATTTGTGTATCGACTACCACGAACTAAACAAGGTGACTATCAAGAACAAGTATCCCCTGCCGAGGATAGAAGACTTGTTCGATCAGTTGCAGGGAGCTGCGGTATTCTCGAAGATTGACTTGAAATCGGGTTACTATCAGCTCCGGGTGAGGGAGTCCGACGTGCCGAAAACAGCTTTTCGGACGAGATACAAACATTATGAGTTCGTAGTTATGCCTTTCGGGTTAACTAATGCGCCGGCGGTGTTCATACAGTCGATGAACAAAGTCTTCATCGAGTATTTAGATAAGTGCGTCGTCGTCTTCATTGACGATATTCTTATTTATTCGAAGAATGAGGAAGAGCATGCCCGTCATTTGCGGACAGTTTTAGACATTTTGAGGACCGAGCGACTCTATGCGAAGTTCTCGAAATGTGAGTTCTGGCTAAAGGAAGTGATGTTTTTGGGTCACGTGATTTTGTCCGAGGGAGTTCGAGTGGATCCGCAGAAGATTGAGGCAGTGTTGGATTGGGCACCGCCCAAGAATGTGAAGGAGATCCGTAGTTTCTTGGGTTTGGCTGGCTACTACCGTAGGTTCGTCGAGGGTTTCTCGAAACTAGCTCGACCACTTACACAGTTGCTCCAGAAATCTGAGAAGTTTGTTTGGAATGACGAGAGGCAATTGAGTTTTGAGGAGCTGAAGAGACGTTTAACTTCAGCCCCGGTTTTAGCATTGTCGTGTGGTAACGAGGGTTTTGCTGTTTACAGTGATGCTTCGGGTCAGGGTCTTGGGTGCGTATTGATGCAGCACGGCAAGAACATTGCGTATGCATCGAGACAGTTGAGGTTATGAGCTTAACTACCCTACTCACGATTTGGAGTTAGCGACAGTTGTTTTTGCACTCAAGATCTGGCGTCACTATCTTTTCGGCTATGCATGTCAGATTTTTACCGATCATAAAAGTCTGAAATACATATTTACTGAGCGGGAGTTAAATATGAGGCAGAGGAGGTGGTTAGAGTTGATTAAGGATTATGACCTCGAAATCCTTTATCATCCGGGCAAGGCGAATGTCGTGGCCGACGCCTTGAGTCGGAAACCGGTTGCGTTGCGAACGCTTGGGATCCTTACATCTCAGTCTGAGCTTCGGCGGGCTTTTATCGAGTTAGATGTTGAGGTTTTGTTGCCTGGTGCTATCGGGCAACTTTGTGCTTTAGAGCTTTCGTCGTCTTTGATCGATGAAATTAAGCTGAAGCAATTAGAGGAGCCGATGATTACTCAAATCTAAGAGAACGTTCTTAAAGGAAAGTCTCCTGGGTTTGTGATTCATGAGGATGGTGTTTTGCGATTCCAGAGTCGGCTTTATGTACCGAACGACTTAGAATTGAGACAGAGTATTCTGCGCGAGGCCCATGCTACACCTTACTCCGTTCATCTTGGTTTGAGTAAGATGTACAAGGAGCTGAGGAGGAATTTCTGGTGGAATGATATGAAAGAGGAGGTCGCACAGTTTGTAGCGAGATGTTTGACTTGTCAGCAGGTCAAAATCGAGCATCAGCGACCGGCTGGGTTATTGCAGCCACTCCCCGTTCCGGAATGGAAATGGGAAGAGATATCGATGGATTTCGTAACGAGTTTGCCGAGATCGAGGTCGGGCATGAATATGGTATGGGTGATTGTTGATCGTCTGACCAAGTCAGCACATTTTCTGGGCATCAAGGACACTTGAGGCCCGGGGAAGTTAGCTCGTGTGTTTATCGCGCAGATTGTAAGGCTTCACGGTACTCCGAAGTCTATTGTTTCGGATCGTGATGGCCGATTTGTATCGCACTTTTGGCAGGCGGTGCATAAAGAATTGGGTACTTGTTTGCATTTGAGTACCTCTTTTCATCCCCAGTCAGATGGACAGTCGGAACGCACTATCCAGACATTCGAGGATATGTTGCGTGCTTGTGCTCTCGATTGGAGTAGTGACTGGGAGGAGCATTTGCCATTAATCGAATTCACGTACAACAGTAGTTGGCACGCGTCGATTCGGATGGCACCGTATGAGGCACTCTACGGACGGCGTTGTCGATCGCCGATTTGTTGGAATGAGGCGTCCGATTTGATCGGGACCGAGCCAGATGTTGTTTTAGAGACGAGGCGGAAGATAGAATTGATTCGGGAACGGATGTTGACTGCCCAGAGTCGACAGAAGTCATATGCCGATGTCCGTCGTCGAACTTTAGAATTCGAGGTGGGAGACCATGTTTTGCTGAAGGTGTCGCCGACGAGAGGAGTTTTCCGTTTCGGGAAGAAGGGGAAATGGAGTCCGAGATTTATTGGACCCTTCGCGATTCTCGAGCGAGTCGGTGGGTTAGCTTACCGTTTGGCGTTACCCCCGGCCCTGAGTCATGTTCATAGCGTTTTTCATGTTTCACAGCTGAGGAAATATGTTTCGGATCCTAGTCATATCATCGACTTTGGCGAGATCGATATTGCCGAGGACATTACCTTCGAGGAGCGTCCCTTGAGGATTTTGGAGCACCGTGAGAAGCGACTAAGGCATAAGACCATTCCTTTGGTCAAAGTGCAGTGGTCGAGACATGGTGTCGAGGAGGCGACTTGGGAAACCGAGGATAGCATGCGTGCTAACTACCCCGAGTTGTTTATTTCTTAAGTTTCGGGACGAAACTTGTTTTTAGAGGGGTAGAATGTAATATCCGCATTTTTTTTCTCCTTTCCCTTAATATTCTCATTTTCGTGTATTTTTGTTTTTGGAAACTCGTTTGTAACCGTGTTGACATTTTGAGGATATTTAATATTGGAATTTTTTTCGTTCGAGCTTGTTTCGGACTCGTTTTACCTGGTTCGGTGTTTCATGTTGTTTTCGTCGCTATTTCGGGTATTCTCGCAAATCGTCGTTCGGAACCGCCGTTTCGCAGTTGCCAAGGATCCATCTCATGTTAATATGCGTTTTGTGAGTTTTTGTTTGGTGTTTCGACCATGTATCGTTCATTTCAGATGTTTTGGGCCGTTACGTAATTTCTCCAAAGTTTTGGGATAATTACGATGGTTGTTGTTTTCCCGAACATTTGAGTATTCGGGATTATGTTTTCTTTTAACACTTTCATTCGTCGCCTCGAATCCTTTACGTTCGTACCATCATGAATTGTTGACCGTTGTATTCCGACTCTTTCCGGTAACCCCCCCTCTTGTCTAATTCTGGCCTAAGAAGGGATGTTACGTACGTAACACACCTTTGGTTACGTACGTAACGGCCTGTGCAAATTGGTACAGGCATTTCTGCCTTTTTGGTTACGTACGTAAGGACCTTATGGCTTACGTACGTTAACACACCTTTGGTTACGTACGTAACGGCCTGTGCAAATTAGTACAGGCATTTCTGCCTTTTTGGTTACGTACATAAGGACCTTATGGCTTACGTACGTAACATAGCTTACGTACGTTAGCAGGATGTGGCTAACGTACGTAACGTGTCCTGGGTTTATAAACCCAGGAGTTGACCGATTTCGGCCATTATCATTCTCCTCCTCCCCATCCGACTCCTAGGCGATCTTCTTGGCATTTCCGGCGATTTGAAGCGTGATAACTCCGAGTCATCATCTTCTTCGAGTTTTTGGAGTATATTATCAACATCTAATCGTGTTCTTCATCATTAATTCGAGGTAAACTCCTAAAACCTTGTTTTGGGTAGATTAGGGGGTTTTCATGTTTTCGTCCGATTCGTTCTGTATGGTAGATTAATTCATAATGAATATGATTAATCTTGTTAGTATCATTAGTTTTCCTACGGATTCATGGTATATTTCGTAGTTTTACGGAATCGAGAGGGTTTATGTAACACACCCGCACTAACTGCCTAACTTACACTATCTTATATCATATTAGTACTTATAAATTATGGTGAAATTTCGACAGAGTTTCCCCTAAACTAGTACCTATCCCAAACCTGTGACATAAAACCAACACAAGTACCATACAGAGACATCTAGTCTCAATCCGAATCAAACTCATGACATCAATATCCCCGTAGCTATAACTACAAGAGATTAGTAAACCACAAAACTTCGAGCTTCTCAAATTACTTATTTATTTTACATTGCGATATTTAAACAACCTCACAGGTTAAACAAACATACTAAGTGAACTTAAAGTACCCATCACACCATCAACGACACTCGAACCTATGAGTACATTACTGCAATACATATTTATAAAGTAAGGTTCACAAACAAGAACGAAAATATGTTAAGCCCATGGTTAAGCCCGACAGGTCGTCATCCATGTACGTCGACCCTCAGCAACAGTGGAACTCCAACTCATCCAGCGAGGGAACATACTCAAGCATCAGAATTACCTACAATGCATAAACTACGTGAGCTAAAGCCCAATAAGTAGAAATCATGCATGTTATGTATCATGTCTGATGCAACATATGACATATGATTATCAATGAGAATCTCTCAAAATCATTTTCTTATCCTTGGGCCCGTTGAACCACGTACTAAGCACCGGAATGAACTCAACATCATATCATATCATGAGGCATGCATCTACCATGCCAGACATATAAGGCATGCATCTACCACACCAAATATATCGTGAGAACACGCATCTACCATGTCTCACACATGATATAAGCACGCATCTACCGTGCTAAACATATCGTAAAAGCATGCATCTACCATGCCTCGGTGCTCTAGCAGCGGCCAACAAAACATTTTTCTTTTCTTTCTTTCCATGATCGTACCATGCATGCAGAAACTAGTGAGTATCCTGTTATGTATGCATGTGAAGATGCTAATGGATGTTATGATCATGTAAGGTGCAACCAAACACTTTAATCATAGTACAGATCAATCATCCAATACAATACACTATCAAGATATCATCAAGTTTACAAACAATACTATGTTTATGCATTTTAGTTGCAGATGGATTTCTACTTACCTTGTTCGGGTAATACCCTTACGTTTATACCAATAGGGGGTGGTTGGGATGATATATCTTCAGAACCTGTTTCAAGGAATGTGTTTCAAGGATTTACATACCACACGCAAGGTTTAACTCTCTTGATATCGAAAGGGTTTACCACTTCGCATAACCGGTGTTCTATGTACTTTATGTCGGTTTATCGATGTATACCAGCCCATTAACCAATCAATTTTGGACTTATAATTCCTTAATAAATCTATTAGTCTCTGTTTATAAAGTTCATTCGACTCTCACAACTTAAAATTTCAAGGTTTTATAACAAACACTTGATTAAGAGAGTTTATCAAAGTCTTGTCATAATCAGATTTTGTTTTGCTTATAACCACTATAATATAAGGTGAATTTGCACCAATTTTTGATATAATATCCCTAAGATACTTAAGAATAAGTATACTGAAACTCCTGACCCTGAAACATACGGATCAAGTAACATATACTATTAATTCCAAAAGGTGGCAGAATTGGTTCCTTTATTGCCTTAGTGAGTTTTAAGACTCATAAATCCATATTTAACACAAGGGTTTGCCATGGCTGAATTCTTAACATCATTATAACATGTATAAAAACATATACAAGCTCTCACACCTTCGAAATAGCTAAGAAACATAGCAAGAATAAGGAAGAAACAAAGGAAACTCACCTTGATTGTCAAAGGAATTGAGGTGTTGATGTTTTTGATGATTTCTTCTTGAATATTTGGTGATTTTTCGAAGTGTGAAGCTTATTGATAATGTTCAGACTGTAAATGAGGGTTGAGGGTCGGATTTATCCATCAACCAAGTGTCTTAAGTCGGTTATGAAGGTGAAATGTCCAAAATACCCTCGAATGACTACTAGAGACTAGGTTTGAAATAATTGATCGATTCAAGTAGTTATGATCCGGTTCTTGGAGTGTTTGAACCGGTTCCTAGTATATATTGACCTCATTTAGGGTATGGATGGTCTTTAAAATGGTTTAGTAGAAGTTTAGGGTGTATTTTTATTGCTTAAACTCGATTACCACTGCGAACAATGTTGAAAATGCTAGTGAAGGACTTTATTGTCAAACTTTCTAAAACTTCACAAATGAGACACTGTAGGTAAGAATGGAAGAAATCATTTATAAAAATATAATTAATATGATAAACTAAAAGATAAGTTCAATTCCTACCACAGTTGGAACGAATGAGGTATAGACAGATCACAGTATTTTACAAACGTTATCAGATACAATCATAAATTGTATCCTATTAGGTATTGCCAAGAGTCAAAGGCACTTGACGCGTGTTAGTTTATTGAATGATGGTTATCCACTTGAATCGTCAATTTAAAGTGACCCACTACATGCGCCGACTAAAATCTCGAGGTAAGCTAGTTAACCTCGGATAGACACGTCAGTGACACCTTTATAACTTCTAGGCTTACCACGTGTACTTAGAGTTTTATAAGATCTTTACACATATTTTATTTTTGTATTAGAAATACTATGAATAACATAACTTAGTCCCGTAACATATACCACGATTGTGTTTTAGACATGAGTTCAAATGTTTAGCACATTCCTATGTGTGAAATTAACTATAAGATCAACTGAACCATGAAACATCAAGTAATCCAAATAACACATAATTAACAAGTTATGCATGAATCATATTGACCAAGTGAGTAATGTTAGGCTCGGGTATCACATCCTCCCCTCCTTATAAAAATTTCGTCCCCGAAATTTAACTTACCTGAAAAGATCAGGGTATTTAGCCCTCATTTAATCTTCTCTCTCCCAAGTGACTTCTTCTACGAGTTGATTTCTCCACAGCACTTTGACTAGTGGCACCGCTTTATTTCTGAGTTTCTTTACTTCTCTTAGTAAGATTTGTACCGGTATCTCCTTGTAACTCAAATCTGCCTCCATCTCAACTGGTTCATTCTTGAGAATGTGGGATGGATTCGCAATGTATTTTCTTAGTAGAGAAATGTGAAATACATTGTGTATCTGAGACATTGATGATGGAAACTCTAGTCGATAAGCCACTTCACCAACCCGCTCAGTAATAGGAAATGGCCCAATGTATCTTGGACTCAGTTTTCCTTTCTTACCAAATCTCATTATTCCCTTCATTGGAGAAACCTTCAGGAATACACGATCACCCACGGCAAATTCCAGTGCTCTCCTTCTGGTATCTGCATAACTCTTTTGTCTGCTTTGAGCTGTTCTCATTCTTTCTCTGATTAGTGAAACTGCTTCTGTCATTTCTTGAATCATATCAGGACCTAAAACTCTTCTTTCACCAACCTCATCCCAATGTACTGGTGATCGACACTTCCGGCCATACAAAGCTTCATAAGGAGCCATTCCAATTGTACTCTGATAACTGTTATTGTAGGAGAATTCAATTAGGGGTAAATGTTTGATCCACTGGCCTTGAAAGTCCATAACACAGGATCTGAGCATATCTTCAAGAGTTTGTATAGTTCTTTCTGATTGCCCATCCGACTGTGGATGATAAGCAAGGTCTTGAAAGACAAGTGGGTACCCAATGCTCTATGCAGGCTCTTCCAAAAAGCTGATACAAATCGTGAATCTCTGTCCGATACAATAGATAATGGAACCCTATGTAGCCTCACTATTTCCTGTATATAGAGTTGAGCATAACGATCAATGGAGTACGTCGTACAAACTGGGAGAAAGTGAGCAGATTTTGTCAATCTATCAACTATAACCCAGATAGAATTGTGTCCTTTAACCGTTCTTGGTAAACCTATCACAAAATCCATCGTAATGTCCTCCCACTTCCATTTTGGAAAAAATAAAGGTTTCAAGGTTCCTGCTGGTCTTTGATGCTCAGCTTTTACCTGTTGACATGTTAGGCATTGCTCCACATATTGTGCAATATTTTCTTTCATACCTGGCCACCAATAGTGTAGTTTCAAGTCTCTATACATTTTGGTTGCTCTTGGATGTACTGAATATGGTGTTGAGTGCGCCTCTAGTAATATTTCTTTGCGAACATCTTCAAAATTAAGCACACATAAACGATTTCTAAATCGAATAATACCATCTTCTGACAATTGGAAATCTGACGAGGTTCCTAATTTAATGTTCTTCTTTATTTTCTCTAACTCTTGATCCTCTTTCTGGCCTTGCTGAATTCTATCTATTAAAGTAGGTCGAAGGGTTAGTGCTGACAATTTTGCTTCTAGCCATCCATGTTGGATAATTTCCACATCCATATTCATCAAATCGTGTAATTCTGGCTTCTGGATCAAGGTCATGGCCGCAATTGATTGTGCTGATTTTCTGCTTAGGGCATCTGCTACGACATTAGCTTTACCAGGGTGGTAGTTGATGACACAATTATAGTCTTTAACAAGTTCCAACCATCTCCGCTGTCTCATATTTAATTCTTTCTGAGTGAAGAAATATTTCAGGCTCTTGTGATCAGTATAAATTTCACAACGTTCTCCATATAGGTAATGCCTCCATATTTTAAGTGCAAACACCACTGCAGCAAGTTCTAAATCATGTGTCGGGTAGTTCTTTTCATACTCCTTCAGTTGTCTAGATGCATATGCTATTACTTTACCATTTTGCATTAATACACAACCCAGACCATTCTTTGAAGCATCACTGTAGACTTTAAAACCTCCAGTTCCCATTGGAATGGTCAAGATCGGTGCCGATGTCAGCCGCCTCTTCAATTCTTGAAAGCTTTGCTCGCATGATTCTGTCTACTTGAAGGGAACATTCTTTCTAGTCAGTTGTGTTAATGGAGACGCAATCTTGGAGAATCCCTCTACGAATCGACGGTAATATCCAGCTAGACCAAGAAAGCTGCGTACTTCTGTAGAATTTGTGGGTTGCGGCCAGTTATTGATTGCTTCAACTTTGCTTGGGTCTACTGAAATCCCTGCTCCGGATATAACATGCCCCAAGAATACCACTCGGTCTAACCAGAATTCACACTTTTTAAACTTAGCATATAATTGTTTCTGTTTTAAGACTTCTAAAACTTTCCTTAGATGCACTGTATGGTCTTCTTTGGTCTTCGAATATATGGGAATATCATCAATAAGCACGATAACAAACTTATCCAGGAAGTCTTTAAACACTCTATTCATTAAATCCATAAATGCTGCTGGGGCATTTGTTAGGCCAAACGGCATCACCAAAAACTCATAGTGTCGGTACCTCGTACTGAATGCTGTTTTTGGGATGTCCTCTTCCTTTATCTTCAATTGATGGTACCCTGATCGTAGATCAACTTTGGAAAAGATAGATGCGCCTTGAAGTTGATCAAACAAGTCATCAATTCGAGGTAAAGGATACTTGTTCTTGATCGTAACATTGTTGAGCTCTCGATAGTCTATACACATCCTCAAGGAACCATCCTTCTTACGAACAAACAATATTGGCGCTCCCCATGGTGAATAACTAGGCCTAATGAGGCCTTTGTCTAACAACTCTTGCAACTGGGTCTTTAATTTCTTTAATTCAGCTGGTGCCATTCTGTATGGTGACTTTGATATTGGTGTCGTTCCCGGCTGTAAGTTAATCACAAACTCTATTTCACGATCTGGTGGCAGTCCCGGTAGATCATCAGGAAACACTTCAGGGTATTGTTTCACCACTGGTACTTCATTGACGTTCGAGAAATCTTGTTTTTCAATGCTCATTACACTAACTACATAGCCTTCACAACCACTGTTTAATAAACGTTGTGCCTTCATTGCTGAGATTACTGGAAATCTTAAATTCTTACTAACCCCGACAAAATAAAAAGGTTCTTCCCCAGGTGGTTGCAGTGTCACGATCTTTCTCCGACAGTCAACAGTAGCATGATATTTTGATAACCAATCCATACCCAAGATTATGTCATAGTCATTCATGTCCAACACGATTAAATCAGCATAGAGTTCCCTATTTTCGATAGGAATACTACACGCTCGTATGATCTTATTTGTTTGTTTTGGATCTCCAGAGGGGGTAACTACATTATAACCTACCTCAATTGTTTCGGTACTCTACCCACCTTCTCACATACTCGGTAGATGCAAATGAATGTGTAGCACCAGGATCAAATAATACCGATCTTTGAAATACCAAAGATAAGAAGGTTACTGTGATAATAGACGGATTAGCTTCAAGATCTTCTCTCGGTTATAGTGTAAACTCTAGCCGGTACCCTTTCCTGCGCTTTGGCTTTTGTCTTGTTTGGGCAAACATTCGCCATATGTACAGGTTGTCCACATGAAAAGCATACTTTAGAACCCAATAAGCAAACTCCACTATGTTGTTTTCCACAGTTAGGGCATGCCGGTAATGGTACAAAGGGTCTACCCTCTTCAGACTTCATGCGCTTACTTGGTCCTCCTTGTTCTGCCCTTTTAGATGGAAAATCAGCCTCTGGATTCTGCAATTGAGGTGGCCTCTTCTTATCATTCTTAAACCGGCGTTGGCCTTGTCGTTGGGCAAATTGCCGCCGAACCTCTTGTGCTTGTCGAATCCTCGCCCGCCTCATTGCGACCAATGCTCTCTCAAAGAATTATTGAATAAGTCGTCCCTTGAATTCCCGCCATGCCGACATCTCTCGTATAGCTCGGTCTCAAGCCTTCAAGGAACCTCTCCACTTTCGGTGCTTCTGCTAACCATATGCTCAAAGAAACCTAGACAAAGATTTCGAACTTACAGATGTAGTCTGAAACCGTCATGCTTCCTTGTTTCAACTGTATAAATTCGTTCATCTTCATTGCACGAACAGGAGCTGTAAAGTACTTATTTCTGAAGAGTTCCTTGAACTTAGCCCAAGTCATTGTTGCCACATTTTCAATAGCGCTTATCGTATCCCACCAATGACCTGCACTGCCGTAACATGAAGGATGCACAAAGTACCTTGTTCTCTTCAGAGACCTTACTATACTGGAACATGTTTTCTATAGTCCTTAGCCAATCTTCTGCTTCTGTAGGATCCAATGTGCTCTCAAATGTCGGTGGATTCAACTTCCTGAACCTTCCTCCATCTAATTCAACTTGTTCTACTCGAGGTGGCGGTCGATTCCTGTCATCTCCCTGCTGTCCTCGCATGTCTCTTTGTTGGATGAGTTGTTGGATTTGTTGAGATTGCCTTTCTACTAGTTCAGTCAATCGACCAATGATCAGATCACGATCAGAACTTGTGGATGTCATTTATGGGTCTTGTGTTCTACCCCCATCACTGCCTTCATTTCTCGTTCTCGGCATTATTCTCTATTTATGGTCGAGCCCTATATCATATGGTCAATATAATTCATGAAATATGAGTGCACACAAATAAAATAACACTTACTGGATTTGTTGTGCTCCACATGCTCGAGCTCGTGTACATGGATGAGTCTACGTGGCACAAACCGGGCTCGATACCAACTGTAACACACCCGCACTAAGCGCCTAACTTACACTATCTTATATCATATTAGTACTTATAAATTATGGTGAAATTTCGACAGAGTTTCCCCTAAACTAGTACCTATCCCAAACCTGTGACATAAAAACCAACACAAGTACCATACAGAGACATCTAGTCTCAATCCGAATCAAACTCATGACATCAATATCCCCGTAGATATAACTACAAGAGATTAGTAAACCACAAAACTTCGAGCTTCTCAAATTACTTATTTATTTTACATTGCGATATTTAAACAACCTCACAGGTTAAACAAACATACTAAGTGAACTTAAAGTACCCATCACACCATCAACGACACTCGAACCTATGAGTACATTACTGCAATACATATTTATAAAGTAAGGTTCATAAACAAGAACGAAAATATGTTAAGCCCATGGTTAAGCCCGACAGGTCGTCATCCATGTACGTCGACCCTCAACGAAGTGGAACTCCAACTCATCCAAATGAGGGAACATACTCAAGCATCAGAATTACCTACAATGCATAAACTACGTGAGCTAAAGCCCAATAAGTAGAAATCATGCATGTTATGTATCATGTCTGATGCAACATATGACATATGATTATCAATGAGAATCTCTCAAAATCATTTTCTTATCCTTGGGCCCGTTGAACCACGTACTAAGCACCGGAATGAACTCAACATCATATCATATCATGAGGCATGCATCTACCATGCCAGACATATAAGGCATGCATCTACCACACCAAATATATCATGAGAACACACATCTACCATGTCTCACACATGATATAAGCACGCATCTACCGTGCTAAACATATCGTAAAAGCATGCATCTACCATGCCTCGGTGCTCTAGCAGCGGCCAACAAAACATTTTTCTTTTCTTTCTTTCCATGATCGTACCATGCATGCAGAAACTAGTGAGTATCCTGTTATGCATGCATGTGAATATGCTAATGGATGTTATGATCATGTAAGGTGCAACCAAACACTTTAATCATAGTACAGATCAATCATCCATTACAATACACTATCAAGATATCATCAAGTTTACAAACAATACTATGTTTATGCATTGTAGTTGCAGATGGATTTCTACTTACCTTGATCGGGTAATACCCTTACGTTTATACCAATAGGGGGTTGTTGGGATGATATATCTTCAGAACCTGTTTCAAGGAATGTGTTTCAAGGATTTACATACCACACGCAAGGTTTAACTCTCTTTATATCGAAAGGGTTTACCACTTCGCATAACCGGTGTTCTATGTACTTTATGTCGGTTTATCGATGTATACCAGCCCATTAACCAATCAATTTTGGACTTATAATTCCTTACTAAATCTATTAGTCTCTGTTTATAAAGTTCATTCAACTCTCACAACTTAAAATTTCAAGGTTTTATAACAAACACTTGATTAAGAGAGTTTATCAAAGTCTTGTCATAATCAGATTTTGTTTTGCTTATAACCACTATAATATAAGTTGAATTTGCACCAATTTTTGATATAATATCTCTAAGATACTTAAGAATAAGTATACTGAAACTCCTGACCCTGAAACATACGGATCAAGTAACATATACTATTAATTCCAAAAGGTGGCAGAATTGGTTCCTTTATTGCCTTAGTGAGTTTTAAGACTCATAAATCCATATTTAACACAAGGGTTTGCCATGGATGAATTCTTAACATCATTATAACATGTATAAGAACATATACAAGCTCTCACACCTTCGAAATAGCTAAGAAACATAGCAAGAATAAGGAAGAAACAAACGAAACTCACCTTGATTGTCAAAGGAATTGAGGTGTTGATGTTTTTGATGATTTCTTCTTGAATATTTGGTGATTTTTCGAAGTGTGAAGCTTCTTGATAATGTTCAGACTGTAAATGAGGGTTGAGGATCGGATTTATCCATCAACCAAGTGTCTTAAGTCGGTTATAAAGGTGAAATGTCCAAAATACCCTCGAATGACTACTAGAGACTAGGTTTGAAATAATTGATCGATTCAAGTAGTTATGATCCGGTTCTTGGAGTGTTTGAACCGGTTCCTAGTAGATATTGACCTCATTTAGGGTATGGATGGTCTTTAAAATGGTTTAGTAGAAGTTTAGGGTGTATTTTTATTGCTTAAACTCGATTACCACTGCGAACAATGTTGAAAATGCTAGTGAAGGACTTTATTGTCAAACTTTCTAAAACTTCACAAATGAGACAACGTAGGTAAGAATGGAAGAAATCATTTATAAAAATATAATTAATATGATAAACTAAAAGATAAGTTCAATTCCTACCGCAATTGGAGCGAATGAGGTATGCATGATCACGTATTTTACAAACGTTATCAGATACAATCATAAATTGTATCCTATTAGGTATTGCCAAGAGTCAAAGGCACTTGACGCGTGTTAGTTTATTGAATGATGGTTATCCACTTGAATCGTCAATTTAAAGTGACCCACTACATGCGCCGACTAAAATCTCGAGGTAAGCTAGTTAACCTCGGATAGACACGTCAGTGACACCTTTATAACTTCTAGGCTTACCACGTGTACTTAGAGTTTTATAAGATCTTTACACATATTTTATTTTTGTATTAGAACTACTATGAATAACATAACTTAGTCCCGTAACATATACCACGATTGTGTTTTAGACATGAGTTCAAATGTTTAGCACATTCCTATGTGTGAAATTAACTATAAGATCAACTGAACCATGAAACATCAAGTAATCCAAATAACACATAATTAACAAGTTATGCATGAATCATATTGACCAAGTGAGTAATGTTAGGCTCGGGTATCACAGTTTAGTTGTTGTCCGCCCTCGTTGTTGTTTATATACGAATATACATGAATCGTAGATGGGTTTTTCGGGTGTATTTCATTTCGGTATTCGTCTAGAGTTAGTTGTGATTATGTTCTTCGAATCGTTAGGTTCAGTTCCGTTGATTCTTAGCATTCGTCGGTGATTATCCCTTCCGTTCGTTGCGTCATCAATTATTCAAGGCAAGTATTTTTGGAAACCTTTATGCTTAACATGAAATGGTAATGTATATTGTGTGTGCTATACTCACCCTGGGAGGGTCCGACGGGGCCTCGGGGGAATCTATGACTTCACTCTGGATTCACGAGTTTGTTTCGCTAGCCAGCTCGGGAGGGTCCTTAGAGGCCTCGGGTGGGATTCATGGTGGCGTCCTGGTCCTAGGCGATGCCTGTGCGTGACTTGTTTTATAAAGTGGCCAGCTCGGGAGGGTCCTTAGAGGCCTCAGGTGGGATTCATGGTAGCGTCCTGGTCCTAGGCAAATTGATTATTTAACTGTTTGATTCCGGAAAGGACATGTCTGATTTTTGGTTTTGAAATGATATTGGTGCATATACTATGAAATAGGTAAGCGATTGGTTTGCCTTGATTACTTTTACTAGCGTAATTGCTAACCCCTCTGGGGACCCGTTGTGGGGAAATTCTTGTTTATGGATTTCAGGTTATGATCATCCGGACGAGCGAGTGCTGGGACAGTACGAGGATGTTGGCTAGGGTCGTTGACATATGCGTTTGAGTCCTTTTACTTCCGTTATTCAATTCGATATGGTTGTTGTCCACTTTTGAAACTTATAGATTGTACTCGCGAGTACTTAGGCATTTCTTTTCGGATTAAAATTTTTATTCGTCAAGTTCTTTATGTTGCCATTGTGGATTATTCCGCCAGTTGTACCGAGCCTGTGATTTGGTGTTCAATTGGATAATGTGTATATCTACTGTGGTAAATTGTGTCTAGCCTGGTTGGTCCCATGTAGGGGTCCACGGCACTGTAATATACCCTGAATATCTTGGGGGTGTTACACACCAGTGTTATTTGTCAAGAAGAAGGATGGTTCGTTCCGATTGTGTATTGATTACCGAGAATTGAACCGGGTAACGATAAAGAATAAGTATCCTCTACCCCGTATCGATGATCTTTTGGATCAATTTCAGGAAACTTCAGTATTTTCCAAGATCGACTTAAGATCTGGATATCATCAGCTGTGAATTCGAGAGTCGGATATCGCAAGGACGGCGTTCCGAACACGCTATGGTCATTATGAGTTTGTGGTTATGCCATTTGGGTTAACTAATGCACCTGCGGTATTCATAGAATTAATGAATCGGGTTTTCATCGACTATTTGGATCAGTTCGTGGTTGTCTTTATTAAAGACATTTTGATTTATTCTCATGACCGGGAGAAGCACGAGTTTCACCTTCATCAGGTACTTGACGTGTTGAGACGAGAGCAACTTTATGGAAAGTTTTCCAAATGTGAGTTCTAGATGTTCAAAGTGACGTTTCTAGGACATGTAATTTCATCAGACGGAGTTCGTGTCGACCCTCAGAAGATGGAAGCTATCCGAGATTGGCAACCTCCGAAGAATGTTAAGGAAATCCGAAGTTTCCTCGGATTAGCTGGTTATTATCGGCGATTTGTGGAAGGATTTTCTAAAATCGCTCAACCCATGACGAACCTTTTAAGGAAAGATAAGAAATACACGTGGTCCGACGCTTGTCAACAAAGTTTTGAGGAACTCAAGAGCCGATTAATTTCAGCACCTGTCCTTTCTTTACCACAAGGGACAGAAGGATTTGTGGTTTATAGTGATGTGTCCGGACAGGGTCTCAGATGTGTACTAATGCAGAACGGGAAAGTTATTGCTTATGCTTCATGACAGTTGAGACCTTACGAGGTTAATTATCCGACCCACGACCTGGACCTAACATCCGTGGTATTCACATTGAAGATTTGGTGTCATTATCTTTATGGCGTTACATGTCAGATATTCACCGATCAATAAGAGTTTAAAGTATATATTTATTCAGAAGGAGTTAAATATGCGACAGAGATGGTGGTTGGAACTAATCAAAGATTATGATATTGAGATACTTTACCACCCAGGCAAGGCGAACGTTGTCGTCGACGCCTTGAGTCGTAAGTCCGTTCAGGAGCAGATGCTTGCTCGATTAACAGTTCAGAAGAAACTTCAGCAGGAATTTCTGAGACCCGAGATCGAGGTCTGGTTATAGCGAGTGCAAGGGCAACTTTGTTCGTTAGAGATTTCATCGCCACTTGAGGAGGCGATCAGGTAGAATCAGGGTTCGGACCCATTTTTGTTACGCATTCGAGATGGTGTGACTCAGGGGAAAGCCCCTGGATTTGTGGTCCACGAGGATGGACTTTTGTGATTTAAGAATCGGTTGTGCGTACTGGCGAATGACGAGTTGAAAAACTTGATTTTGAGAGAAGCTCATACTACCCCTTATTCCGTTCATCCGGGGTCTAGCAAGATGTACAAAGACTTGAAACAAAATTACTGGTAGAGTAATATGAAGCGAGAAGTCCCGGAATTTGTTTCGAGATGCTTAACCTGTCAGCAAGTTAAGATAGAACATCAGTGACCGGTGGGTATGCTGAAACCTCTCCCTATTCCAGAATGGAAGTGGGAAGATATTTCAATGGACTTCATCACGAGTTTGCCGACGAGTCGTCGTGGCACGAATACAATTTGGGTAATTGTGGATCGTATGACTAAGTCAGCTCATTTCCTTGAGATTAAGGATACGTGGGGTCCCGAGAGACTTGCCCAGTTGTTCATCAAAGAGATAGTGAGACTGCACGGTACTCCCCAAAGTATCGTTTCCGATCGTGAAGGACGATTCGTGTCTCATTTTTGGAAATCAGTTCATCGTGCTATGGGAACTCAGCTTAATCTCAGTACAACTTTTCATCCTCAGTCCGACGGACAATCAGAGAGGACTATTCAGACTTTGGAGGACATGTTGAGGGCATATGTTCTCGGTTGGAAAGATGATTGGGAAGCCCAACTACCGTTGATCGAGTTCACGTACAATAATGTTAGGCGTATTTTTATGCGCTTATTTATCATTAGTTTATATCCATTTTGAGCCTAAAAATGCATAAATGAGCTTTTAATGCACTATTCTTATATGTTTTGCAGGAAATTGGAGTCCTGAAGCCTAAACGACGAAAAAGGGGCGAAAACGGCGATTTTCGGCCTAGGGCCGTGGCACGAACCAAGTGAGCCGCGGCACACGTAGGTGACCTGAAAGTCCCGAGCGAACTGTACCCTGTGCCGCGGCACAAGGATGCTGAGTCGCGGCCCAGGAAGGAAAAAAGACGCCCAGGCATAGGCGCTGAGCACCGTGAGCTGCGGCATAGATTAAGTGAGCCGCGGCCCACGGGGCGGTTTTTGATGTTTTGGCCGCGGTTCTGGGCCGTTTTTGGAGCCTGTTCCCAACCTAATTCCGGGACGCGTTTTGGAGGCTGATGATAGTTATAAATAGGGGTTTAAGGGCTGAAGACATGATTATCAAATCGGAGGAAGACATCACGGGATCGAAGAACACAAGAAGGAAATTTGTGGGGCGACGACAAGACCACGGATCCCTACCGTTTTTCTTAATTTTTCCGCATATTTGTTTCTAGATCTATTCGAGTAGGATTGTGATTGTAGCTGATTACATGACGATTTGAATTGTTTATTTTTATTTCAATTTACTCGTTATTCGTATTGAATTGGATTCTTCTCACTGTTCTCAATGCTTTCAATTGTCTGGCCAATAGTTGAATTGATTTGAATGTCTTTATGGATTCGGGAGATGAAATTTAGGCATAATTCTTGTGAGAAAAATCATGATTTTCGTGAGACAGGAATATACTCATGGGAATTGTGAAGTCTATTTATTGTGGGGATTCTTGAACTGTTTTAGCTATTAATTATCTAATTCGAATAGAGATATATCGAGTTAATAATTCGTAGTATTTTCTATCGGCCTTGGGAAAGGCTTTAGAATAATTTAGGAATCCCTGGCTTACAGTCAATTGAATAAAAGTGAATTGGAATTAAATAAATATCATTCCTGATTTTTTGAGGTGAAAATCATAATCCTACGCCCTTATTATTATTATTTATTATTTTTATTATTACTATTATTATTTTCTATTTATTTTCTGCATTTAGTCTAGAGATAAATTCTATATAATTGTTCTTCAAATAAAATTACGAGTCGACTATATTTTGGTACTTAGTGAAATCAGTCCTCGAGGGAACGATATCTTACTCATCACTTTATTACTTGTTGACACCGTGCACTTGTTGTGAGGAAATCCCTCACAACTATGCCGCAAGTGCACGGTGTCAACAAGTAATAAAGTGATGAGTAAGATATCGTTTCCTCGAGGACTGATTTCACTAAGTACCAAAATATAGTCGACTCGTAATTTTATTTGAAGAACAATTATATAGAATTTATCTCTAGACTAATTGCAGAAAAATAAATAGCAAATAATAATAGTAATACTAAAACTACTAATAATAATAAGGGTGTAGGATTATGATTTTCACCTCAAACAATCAGGAGTGATTTTTATTTAATTCCAATTCACTTTTATTCAATTGATTATAAGCCAGGAATTCTTAAATTATTCTAAAGCCTTTCCCAAGGTCGATAGAAAATACTACGAATTATTAACTCGATATATCCCTATCCGAATTAGATAATTAATAGCTAAAACAGTTCAAGAATCCCCACAATAAATAGGCTTCAAAATTCCCATGAGTATATCCTTGTGTCACGAAAATCATGATTATTCTCACAAGAACTATGCCTAAATTTCATCTCCCGAATCCATAAAGACATTCAAAACAATTCAACTGTTGGCCAGACAATTAAAAAGCATTAAGAACAATGAGAAAAATCCAACTCAATACGAATAACGAGTAAATTGAAATAAAAAATAAATAAATCAAACCGTCATGTAATCGGCTACAATCACAATTCTACTCAAATAGATCTAGAAACTAAGATACGGAAAAATTAAGAAAAACCGTAAGGGATCTGTGGTCTTGTCATCGCCAACAAATCTCCTCCTCTTGTGTTCATCGATCCCTCCTACGATGTCTCTTCGATCTCTGGGATGATAATTCCTCTCTTTTTATGACCTTCAATGCTTATTTATAGCCGTCCTCAGCCTCCAAAATGCGTCCGGGAATTAGGTTGGGAATAGGCTCCAAAAACGGCCCAGGAACGCGGAATATTCAGCAAAAGTGCCCGGTGGGCCGCGACTCACTTAATCTGTGCCGCGGCCCCTACTGCTCAGCGAGATGCCTGGGCGCTGCATTTTCCTCCTGGGCCGCGGCTCACTCTCCTTGTGCCGCGGCTCACGGTACAGTCCACTCGGGACTCACTGGTTGTCTTCGTTCACTTGGTTCGTGCCGCGGCCCCAGGCCAAAAATTACCGTTTTCGCCCGCTTTTCATCGTTTCGGCTTCCGGACTCCGATTTCCTGCAAAACATATAAGAATAGTGCATTAAAGGCTCATTTATGCTGATTTAGGCTCAAGATGGATATAAAATAATGATAAATAAGTGCATAAAAATACGCCTAACAAATACCCCCAAACTTGAGCCTTTGCTTGTCCTCAAGCAAAAATTAATTTTCAAATAAAAAGAATCGTGAATGATCATGCAAAGCCATAGTGTTAAACTTAATCAATACTACCCTGAAAATCTCAAAGAATAGTACAGGTATCGTAATAGTGAGTCACATCCAGGACACTGATTCCACTAAGTAACCAATTTCAGTCCTAATCAATCGTTCATGAAGAAAATCAAGCTCAAAGATTAACAAGCATGAATTTAACCGACCGCCAATATGAAGGGTTAAAATAAACGAGCCAACTCGCCCAGTCCCACAGTCTAGTGGCAGAAATTTAAGAGTTTCATTGTCAAAATTAATCCTCGGATAGTATTCCCTTATGTATGATAAATAATATGATTCGAGTCAACCACTAGGTTTCGGCTCTCGGGATATTTCATCGGGATAATCCTAGGGTGGATTTCCATTCTCATATATTGGGGAACCGTTTGACGTAAAAGACACTCATGGGGCGCATGGATGCTTCTAGTTACTAAGTCCCCCTCTACAGCGGAGAAAAAACTCGAATAGCAAGTCCCGCATGTCAAGGTTGCCGTTTTATGCGAGAGTGAACTACGGGTCACGTGTATATCCCCGGTTACTAGGCTTCCCATCATCGGTAATGCAATATTTCTAAATCATTAGTCTATTCAGGGTTGTCGTTTTACGCGAGAGTGAACAACGGGTCACGCGAATACCCCCAGTTACTAGACTTCCCATCATAGAACGTATATGAATTCTCGATTTTTTTGGGAAAAACTATCCGACTCTAAACTCAATCTAAGTGCCAAAAAAACTCATGTTACTGGACGACTATCTACGCGAAAAGTTTAACCAAATATATAGACGGCGATTTGAAAACACGTATGTCTCATTTCTTATCTGCTAAGATTTCTACAAAAACGATAAAATTTCGGACCTAAGTGAATACTCAATGTAAAATGTATATCGCTGATTGCAACTCGACTAAAAGTCAACTGTTTCTTCAAAGAGAAATCAGTATCGTAACATCAGTTTTACACACGGAAGCACGAAAATTCACGAAAAGTAAAGCACTGATGAAATCGCAATTTATAACCAAGTAAATTAAGAAAATAACGCATGCTTCAATCTATTCCACTACACATAAAATCATCAACAATAAAACTCATGTGAAAATAAAAGAGATAAGGAAAAGAGAATCTTATTCCAAATGTCTTCGTGAACGCCAACACATGTCTGAGTGGAATCGTCTGTCAATCCATACTTCAAGTAATGCCCAACATCACGAGGGACCCCCAAACTTAGTATCTAGTCATGAAATAACTGTAGACATTAAGTCAAGAAAGACTAGAATATGAAGAATAATAACTCATTGGGGTTATATAAAAATATTAGAGAAATAAGGGCCAACAAGAATACACGAATCCAAACGAAATAACAAAACAAAGAAAAAAATTATTAACGAAAAATCAAATAAAAACAACTAACTAGAAAGCAAGTAAAAATGATGGGTTGCCTCCCATCAAGCGCTCTATTTTACGTCTTGAGCACGACGTGGCAAAAATATTTAACCTGCCTTCTTTCTAGGGAGATTGCCAAATACCCCCTTCTTACAATCTATAAGCCTCTTATTCCACAAGGGAGGCTTTGGTTCATGCCCGGTTGCCAAAAATAATGAGTAAGAATAATTATGCGGACAACCAAAAAATAATGGAAGAATATACTAATTGTAAGGCACGAAAAAAAGTAAGAGTTCGAATGGGTAAATAATAAAGACTTATCATGAACAATCTCATTAGAACTCAAAGAATCAGCCTCAACAAAATTAAAAGTAATGGGGTCAATCTCTCCCATTATGGATTTAGGAAAAATTATGCGTGGCACCATTAATAAAATTTTAGGCACAAAAGTGTTCACCTTATTAGTCGAATTTTGATGAAAATTTAATGAAATTTCTTTGGCAACATCATCAATGGTAACTTCTTCTACAGGCTCATCACACTTTATGTAATTATTAGGTGCTGGGGGATCGACCCTAAAACTTAGAATGTCTTCCTTCTCAACCTCCCCCTCAACTTCACTACTAAATATATGAGCTGGAAAATAACCATAGTGAATCTCAAGACCACGACGTGCACCTTCTCGCTCAAGAGAGGTACTATCAGGATTTTTAAGAGCGTCTACACATTGTTCAAACATGGTCTTCTGCTTTGGGGAGGGGCCGATCGAATCTATTAGGCAAATTATTAAGAACATCGAAATTTATGAAATGACAAGGGTCACGATAATCAAAGGAAAACATAATGAAAAAATAAAAATATAAATACTAAAGAAAAAAAACTTCAAATTAAAATTAGAGTCGCTTGGTAATGATATTAGCGAAAAAATCAGTCCCCGACAACGGCGCCAAAAACTTGTTGTGAGGAAATCCCTCACACTATGCCGCAAGTGCACGGTGTCAACAAGTAATAAAGTGATGAGTAAGATATCGTTCCCTCGAGGACTGATTTCAATAAGTACCAAAATATAGTCGACTCACAATTTTATTTGAAGAACAATTATATAGAATTTATTACTAGACTAATTGAAAAAAAATAAATAGCAAATAATAATAGTAATACTAAAACTACTAATAATAATAAGGGTGTAGGATTATGATTTTCACCTCAAACAATCAGGAGTGATTTTTATTTAATTCCAATTCACTTTTATTCAATTGATTGTAAGCCAGGAATTCCTAAATTATTCTAAAGCCTTTCCCAAGGTCGATAGAAAATACTACGAATTATTAACTCGATATATCCCTATTCGAATTAGATAATTAATAGCTAAAATAGTTCAAGAATCCCCACAATAAATAGGCTTCACAATTCCCATGAGTATATCCCTGTCTCACGAAAATCATGATTATTCTAAGAAGAACAATGCCTAAATTTCATCTCCCGAATCCATAAAGACATTCAAAACAATTCAACTGTTGGCTAGACAATTAAAAAGCATTAAGAACCATGAGAAAAATCCAACTCAATACGAATAACGAGTAAATTGAAATAAAAAATAAATAAATCAAACCGTCATGTAATCGGCTACAATCACAATCCTACTCAAATAGATCTAGAAACTAAGATACGGAAAAATTAAGAAAAACTGTAAGGGATCTGTGGTCTTGTCATCGCCCACAAATCTCCTCCTCTTGTGTTCTTCGATCCCTCCTACGATGTCTCTTCGATCTTTGGGATGATAATTCCTCTCTTTTTCTGACCTTCAATGCTTATTTATAGCCGTCCTCAGCCTCCAAAATGCGTCCGGGAATTAGGTTGGGAATAGGCTCCAAAAACGGCCCAGGAACGCGGATTATTCAGCAAAACCGCCCGGTGGGCCGCGACTCACTTAATCTGTGCCGCGGCCCCTATTGCTCAGCGAGATGCCTGGGCGTTGCATTTTCCTCCTGGGCCGCGGCTCACTCTCCTTGTGCCGCGGCTCACGGTACAGTCCACTCGGGGCTCGCTGGTTGTCTTCGTGTGCCGCGGCTCACTTGGTTCGTGCCGCGGCCCCATGCCATAAATTACCGTTTTCGCCTGTTTTTCATCGTTTCGGCTTTCGGACTCCGATTTCCTGCAAAACATATAAGAATAGTATAGGTATCGTAATATTGAGTCACATCCACGACACTGATTCCACTAAGTAACCAATTTCAGTCCTAATCAATCGTTCATGAAGAAAATTAAGCTCAAAAATTAACAAGCATGAATTTAACCGACCGCCAATATGAAGGGTTAAAATAAACGAGCCAACTCCCCCAGTACCGCAGTCTAGTGGTAAAAATTTAAGAGTTTCATTGTCAAAATTAATCCTCATATAGTATTCCCTTATGTATGATCAATAATATGATTCGAGTTAACCACTAGGTTTCGGCTCTCGGGATATTTCATCGGGATGATCCTAGGGTGGATTTTCATTCTCATATATTGGGGAACCGTTTGACGTAAAAGACACTCATGGGGCACATGGATGCTTCTAGTTATTAAGTCCCCCTCTACAGCGGAGAAAAAACTCGAATAGCAAGTCCCGCATGTCAAGGTTGCCGTTTTAGGCGAGAGTAAACTACGAGTCACGTGAATACCCCCGGTTACTAGGCTTCCCATCATCGGTAATGCGATATTTCTAAATCATTAGTCTATTCAGGGTTGTCGTTTTACGCGAGAGTGAACAACGGGTCACGCGAATACCCCCGGTTACTAGACTTCCCATCATAGAACGTATATGAATTCTCGATTTTTTTGGGAAAAACTGTCCGACTCTAAACTCAATCTAAGTGCCAACAAAACTCATGTTATTGGACGACTATCTACGCGAAAAGTTAACCAAACATATAGACGGCGATTTGAAAACACGTATGTCTCATTTCTTATCTGCTAAGATTTCTACAAAAACGATAAAATTTCGGACCTAAGTGAATACTCAACAGAAACAGATATCGCTGATTGCAACTCGACTAAAAGTCAACCGTTTCTTCAAAGAGAAATCAGTATCGTAACATCAGTTTTACACACGGAAGCACGAAAATTCACGAAAAGTAAAGCACTGATGAAATCGCAATTTATAACCAAGTAAATTAAGAAAATAACGCATGCTTCAATCTATTCCACTACACATAAAATCATCAACAATAAAACTCATGTGAAAATAAAAGAGATAAGGAAAAGAGAATCTTATTCCAAATGTCTTCTTGAACGCCAGCACATGTCTAAGTGGAATCGTCTGTCAATCCATACTTCAAGTAATGCCCAACATCACGAGGGACCCCCAAACTTAGTATCTAGTCATGAAATAACTGTAGACATTAAGTCAAGAAAGACTAGAATATGAAGAATAATAACTCATTGGGGTTATATAAAAATATTAGAGAAATAAGGGCCAACAAGAATACACGAATCCAAACGAAATAACAAAACAAAGAAAAAAATTATTAACGAAAAATCAAATAAAAACAACTAACTAGAAAGCAAGTAAAAATGATGGGTTGCTTCCCATCAAGCGCTCTATTTTACGTCTTGAGCACGACGTGGCAAAAATATTTAACGTGCCTTCTTTCTAGGGAGATTGTCAAATACCCCCTTCTTACAATCTATAAGCCTCTTATTCCACAAGGGAGGCTTTGGTTCATGCCCGGTTGCCAAAAATAATGAGTAAGAATAATTATGCGGACAACCAAAAAATAATGGAAGAATATACTAATTGTAAGGCACGAAAAAAAGTAAGAGTTCGAATGGGTAAATAATAAAGACTTATCATGAACAATCTCATTAGAACTCAAAGAATCAGCCTCAACAAAATTAAAAGTAATGGGGTCAATCTCTCCCATTATGGATTTAGGAAAAATTATGCGTGGCACCATTAATAAAATTTTAGGCACAAAAGTGTTCACCTTATTAGTCGAATTTTGATGAAAATTTAATGAAATTTCTTTGGAAACATCATCAATGGTAACTTCTTCTACAGGATCATCACACTTTATGTAATTATTAGGTGCTGGGGGATCGACCCTAAAACTTAGAATGTCTTCCTTCTCAACCTCCCCCTCAACTTCACTACTAAATATATGAGCTGGAAAATAACCATAGTGAATCTCAAGACCACGACGTGCACCTTCTCGCTCAAGAGAGGTACTATTAGAATTTTTAAGAGCGTCTACACATTGTTCAAACATGGTCTTCTGTTTCGGGGGGAGGGGGCTGGCTGACCCTATTAGGCAAATTATTAAGAACATCGAAATTTATGAAATGACAAGGGTCACGATAATCAAAGGAAAACATAATGAAAAAATAAAAATATAAATACTAAAGAAAAAAAACTTCAAATTAAAATTAGAGTCGCTTGGTAATGATATTAGCGAAAAAATCAGTCCCCGACAACGGCGCCAAAAACTTGTTGTGAGGAAATCCCTCACACTATGCCGCAAGTGCACGATGTCAACAAGTAATAAAGTGATGAGTAAGATATCGTTCCCTCGAGGACTGATTTCACTAAGTACCAAAATATAGTCGACTCACAATTTTATTTGAAGGACAATTATATAGAATTTATTACTAGACTAATTGCAAAAAAATAAATAGCAAATAATAATAGTAATACTAAAACTACTACTAATAATAAGGGTGTAGGATTATGATTTTCACATCAAACAATCAGGAGTGATTTTTATTTAATTCCAATTCACTTTTATTCAATTGATTGTAAGCTAGGAATTCCTAAATTATTCTAAAGCCTTTCCCAAGGTCGATAGAAAATACTACGAATTATTAACTCGATATATCCCTATTCGAATTAGATAATTAATAGCTAAAATAGTTCAAGAATCCCCACAATAAATAGGCTTCACAATTCCCATGAGTATATCCCTGTCTCACGAAAATCATGATTATTCTCAGAAGAACAATGCCTAAATTTCATCTCCCGAATCCATAAAGACATTCAAAACAATTCAACTGTTGGCCAGACAATTAAAAAGCATTAAGAACCATGAGAAAAATCCAACTCAATACGAATAACGAGTAAATTGAAATAAAAAATAAATAAATCAAACCGACTACAATCACAATCCTACTCAAATAGATCTAGAAACTAAGATACGGAAAAATTAAGAAAAACCGTAAGGGATCTGTGGTCTTGTCATCGCCCACAAATCTCCTCCTCTTATGTTCTTCGATCCCTCCTACGATGTCTCTTCGATCTTTGGGATGATAATTCCTCTCTTTTTCTGACCTTCAATGCTTATTTATAGCCGTCCTCAGCCTCCAAAATGCGTCCGGGAATTAGGTTGGGAATAGGCTCCAAAAACGGCCCAGGAATGCGGAATATTCAGCAAAACCGCCCGGTGGGCCGCGACTCACTTAATCTGTGCCGCGGCCCCTATTGCTCAGCGAGATGCCTGGGCGCTGCATTTTCCTCCTGGGCCGCGGCTCACTCTCCTTGTGCCGCGGCTCACGGTACAGTCCACTTGGGGCTCGCTGGTTGTCTTCGTGTGCCGCGGCTCACTTGGTTCGTGCCGCGGCCCCAGGCCATAAATTACCGTTTTCGCCTGTTTTTCATCGTTTCGGCTTTCGGACTCCGATTTCCTGCAAAACATATAAGAATAGTATAGGTATCGTAATATTGAGTCACATCCAGGACACTGATTCCACTAAGTAACCAATTTCAGTCCTAATCAATCGTTCATGAAGAAAATTAAGCTCAAAAATTAACAAGCATGAATTTAACCGACCGCCAATATGAAGGGTTAAAATAAACGAGCCAACTCGCCCAGTCCCGCAGTCTAGTGGTAAAAATTTAAGAGTTTCATTGTCAAAATTAATCCTCAGATAGTATTCCCTTATGTATGATCAATAATATGATTCGAGTTAACCACTAGGTTTCGGCTCTCGGGATATTTCATCGGGATGATCCTAGGGTGGATTTCCATTCTCATATATTGGGGAACTGTTTGACGTAAAAGACACTCATGGGGCACATGGATGCTTCTAGTTACTAAGTCCCCCTCTACAGCGGAGAAAAAACTCGAATAGCAAGTCCCGCATGTCAAGGTTGCCGTTTTAGGCGAGAGTAACCTACGGGTCACGTGAATACCCCCGGTTACTAGGCTTCCCATCATCGGTAATGCGATATTTCTAAATCATTAGTCTATTCAGGGTTGTCGTTTTACGCGAGACTGAACAACGGGTCACGCGAATACCCCCGGTTACTAGACTTCCCATCATAGAACGTATATGAATTCTCGATTTTTTTGGGAAAAACTGTCCGACTCTAAACTCAATCTAAGTGCCAACAAAACTCATGTTATTGGACGACTATCTACGCGAAAAGTTTAACCAAACATATAGACGGCGATTTGAAAACACGTATGTCTCATTTCTTATCTGCTAAGATTTCTACAAAAACGATAAAATTTCGGACCTAAGTGAATACTCAACAGAAACAGATATCGCTGATTGCAAATCGACTAAAAGTCAACCGTTTCTTCAAAGAGAAATCAGTATCATAACATCAGTTTTACACACGGAAGCACGAAAATTCACGAAAAGTAAAGCACTGATGAAATCGCAATTTATAACCAAGTAAATTAAGAAAATAACGCATGCTTCAATCTATTCCACTACACATAAAATCATCAAAAATAAAACTCATGTGAAAATAAAAGAGATAAGGAAAAGAGAATCTTATTCCAAATGTCTTCTTGAACGCCAGCACATGTCTGAGTGGAATCGTCTGTCAATCCATACTTCAAGTAATGCCCAACATCACGAGGGACCCCCAAACTTAGTCTCTAGTCATAAAATAAATGTAGACATTAAGTCAAGAAAGACTAGAATATGAAGAATAATAACTCATTGGGGTTATATAAAAATATTAGTGAAATAAGGGCCAACAAGAATACACGAATCCAAACGAAATAACAAAACAAAGAAAAAAATTATTAACGAAAAATTAAATAAAAACAACTAACTAGAAAGCAAGTAAAAATAATGGGTTGCCTCCCATCAAGCGCTCTATTTTACGTCTTGAGCACAACGTGGCAAAAATATTTAACGTGGCTTCTTTCTAGGGAGATTGCCAAATACCCCCTTCTTACAATCTATAAGCCTCTTATTCCACAAGAGAGGCTTTTGTTCATGCCTTGTTCCCAAAAATAATGAGTAAGAATAATTATGCGGACAACCAAAAAATAATGGAAGAATATAATAATTGTAAGGCACGAAAAAAAGGCAGAGTTCAAATGGGTAAATAATAAAGACTTATCATGAACAACCTCATTAGAACTCAAAGAATCAGCCTCAACAAAATCAAAAGTAATGGGGTCAATCTCTCCCATTATGGATTTAGGAAAAATTATGCGTGGCACTGTTAATAAAATTTTAGGCACAAAAGTGTTCACCTTATTAGTCGAAGTTTGATGATAATTTAATGAAATTTCTTTGGAAACATCATCAATGGTAACTTCTTCTACAGGCCATCACACTTTATGTAATTATTAGGTGCTGGGGGATCGACCCTAAAACTTAGAATGTCTTCCTTCTCAACCTCCCCCTCAACTTCACTACTAAATATATGAGCTGGAAAATAACCATAGTGAATCTCAAGACCACGACATGCACCTTCTCGCTCAAGAGAGGTACTATCAAGATTTTTAAGAGCGTCTACACATTATTCAAATATGGTCTTTTGTTTCGGGGAAGGGGGCTGACTGACCCTATTAGGCAAATTATTAAGAACATCGAAATTTATGAAATGCCAAGGGTCACGATAATCAAAGGAAAACATAATGAAAAAATAAATATATAAATACTAAAGAAAAAAAAACTTCAAATAAAAATTAGAGTCGCTTGGTAATGATATTAGCGAAAAAATCAATCCCCGGCAACGGCACCAAAAACTTGTTGTGAAAAAATCCCTCACTATGCCGTAAGTGCACGGTGTCAACAAGTATTAAAGTAATGAGTAAGATATCGATCCCTCGAGGATTGATTTCACTAAGTACCAAAATATAGTCGACTCACAATTTTATTTGAAGAACAATTATATAGAATTTATTACTAGACTAATTGCAGAAAAATAAATAGCAAATAATAATAGTAATACTAAAACTACTAATAATAATAAGGGTGTAGGATTATGATTTTTACCTCAAACAATCAGGAATAATTTTTATTTAATTTCAATTCACTTTTATTCAATTGATTGTAAGCCAGGAATTCCTAAATTATTCTAAAGCCTTTCCCAAGGTCGATAGAAAATACTACGAATTATTAACTCGATATATCCCTATTCGAATTAGATAATTAATAGCTAAAACAGTTCAAGAATCCCCACAATAAATAGGCTTCACAATTCCCATGAGTATATCCCTATCTCACAAAAATCATGATTATTCTCACAAGAACTATGCCTAAATTTCATCTCCCGAATCAATAAAGACATTCAAAACAATTCAACTGTTGGCCAGACAATTAAAAAGCATTAAGAACAATGAGAAAAATCCAACTCAATACGAATAACGAGTAAATTGAAATAAAAAATAAATAAATCAAACCGTCATGTAATCGGCTACAATCGCAATCCTACTCAAATAGATCTAGAAACTAAGATACGGAAAAATTAAGAAAAACCGTAAGGGATCTGTGGTCTTGTCGTCGCCCACAAATCTCCTCCTCTTGTGTTCTTCGATCCCTCCTACGATGTCTCTTCGATCTCTGGGATGATAATTCCTCTCTTTTTCTGACCTTCAATGCTTATTTATAGCCGTCCTCAGCCTCCAAAACGCGTCCGGGAATTAGGTTTGGAATAGGCTCCAAAAACGGCCCAGGAACGCGGAATATTCAGCAAAACCGCCTGGTGGGCCGCGGCTCACTTAATCTGTGCCGCGGCCCCTACTGCTCAGCGAGATGCCTGGGCGCTGCATTTTCCTCCTGGGCCGCGGCTCACTCTCCTTGTGCCGCGGCTCACGGTACAGTCCACTCGAGGCTCACTGGTTGTCTTCGTGTGCCGCGGCTCACTTGGTTCGTGCCACGGCCCCAGGCCAAAAATTACTGTTTTCGCCCGATTTTCATCGTTTCGGCTTCCGGACTCCGATTTCCTGCAAAACATATAAGAATAGTGCATTAAAAGCTCATTTATGTTGATTTAGGCTCAAGGTGGATATAAAATAATGATAAATAAGCGCATAAAAATACGCCTAACAAATAATAGTTGGCATGCTTCGATTAAGATGGCACCTTACGAGGCCTTGTATGGTCGTCGTTGTAGATCTCCTTTGTGTTGGGATGACTTATCAGATACAATTGGCACCGAGCCCGATATGCTTATAGCCGCCCGTGAGAAGGTAGCTTTGATCAGGAGTCATTTGTTGACCGCTCAGAGTCGACAAAATCTTATGCAGATAACCGTTGTCGGCCATTATAGTTCGAGACAGGTGACCATCTTTTGGTCAAGGTATCCCCGAGTCGAGGTATCTTCCATTTTGGGAAGAGGGGAAAGTTGAGTCCGAGATTCATTAGACCGTTTGAGATTTTGGATCGAGTAGGCGAGTTAGCTTATCGATTGGCCTTACCTCCGGCGTTGAGCCTAATTCATAATGTGTTTCACGTCTCTCACTTACGGAAGTATGTTGCCAACCCGAGTCACATACTTCAGTTCGACGAAATCGAGATCGTTGATGATCATTCATATGAGGAGCGTCCTATACGAGTCTTAGAGCGGCGAATCAAACAGTTGAGGAACAAGACGATTCCTTTGGTTAAAATTCAGTGGTCTAGACACGGAGTCGAAGAGGATACTTGGGAAACCGAGGATAGTATGCGGGAGAGTCATCCCGAGTTGTTTGACCCTTAGTTTCAGGGACGAAACTCTCTTAAGGGGGGTGTATGTAATACCCGGTTGTAATTCAGTCATTATCATTCAGTAATTATCCCTCAGTAGTTGTCACTCAGTAATTTTCACTCATTAATGATCATTTGTCACTCATATTCAATCATTGTATTCACCGTTCAGAGAAATTGTATCGTGTATCAATCGTCATTCATCATCAATCTAGTTGGAGAATCGTGCCGTGTTTATTATCGTTGTCATCTTCATAGTGTGCTGTGTGTGAGGAGTAGCGCACGCTACGTACTCTCTTTAGCGTGCGCTAATTGAGTACGGGTAGCGCACGCTACTTCTCAACACTAGCGCACGCTAGTGTAGTTCAAGCAGGCAGTCCAAAAGGCATTGGACTGCAGTTGGGTTGTAAGTAGCGCACGCTACGAATGGAAAGTAGCGCGCGCTAGTAGGTCGGAGTAGCGCACGCTATGCAGTCGGTGTAGCGCGCGTAGGTCGGATCAGGCAGAGTCCAGTGGCTACTGGACTGGATTGGATTAATTCTAGCGCACACTACGAGTAGTTATTAGCGTACGCTAATCGGGGTCAGTAGCACACGCTGAATCTTGTGTGTAGCGCGCGCTACCGTGAACAGATCAGAGAATAGGAGGTTCTGGACTCCAGTACTGGGCATCAGGTAGTTCATTAGCGCACGCTAACCATTTTGTGTTAATGCACGCTAAGTATATGGTTGTAGCGCACGCTACAAAAGGTACGTAGCGCACGCTACCGTTGCGAACAGATGGTACTGGACTACCCAGTACACCCGTTAGCGCACACTACGCATAGGAGCTAGCGCAGCTAACTGGGATTGCTATATATTGGACAGTTCAGTCTTTCCTTCGTCATTTTTTATTTCTTTTCATTCCTTCGTCGGTTCCGGGCGATTTGGAGCTTCTTGAGGAGTGTTCTTCGAGGTGCAATCATCAATCATCATCTTCAAGCTTATCATTCGGATTAATCATCATTTCATCATCCCCAACACATCAAATCAAGGTAATAATCTCTTGGATCTAGAATTTCGGATTTTTGGGTTTTTCCTTCCAATTTCTTCGTGTAAGCTTGGATTGTTTTTGGAATATGTTAGATATGGATTATCTACCTTGGATAAATGTATTCCTACGGATTTATTGTTGTATATTTCAGATTTCATGAATATTGGGGTTGAATCAAGAACACTTTGGGGTTGACTTCGATATATTTCGGGGGGTTTCAATTAGATGTTGTCGTTAACTCGAGTTGTGGACTCCTAAGGGATTATTTATATCATTGAAGGTGTTTTGTTGGTTTGAACTACTCATTTTGGAGTTTGGTTTCGATATATTCGGGTTTGGATATTATCAAAGATATATGATTGCTAAGTATTCGTTAAAATGCCTCAATGAGTTTGGATATTGTTGTATCGACATTTAAGTTGGTTATAATCGTGTTTGATTCGTATATTGAGCATTGTTGGTAATTGTCATTCAAGGTTGTTCGAGCGACCGACATCTCATCGTAGGATGTTTGTTCGAGGAAGGACATTCTTCACCCGTTGAGTAAGTTAATTCTTACTCGGTTAAAAGGATGTTCATTCCTTTTGTTGTTGTTCATTCATAATCATAATTCATTCATAATTTATTAACCGTATTGAGACTTGTAATTGTCAATTAATCACTTCATTCACGAGGAATGACGGTTCCAATCATTTCATTGAGCTATCATTCATTTCACTATCATTTCATCTCGGTGAGTCATTCTTGACTTTGTCGGATTATTATTCATTATTATTCTTCATGGTCATTTCTTATCCATATGATCTTCTGGGTTCATATTGCGTGGCCGGGTGGGGATGTGTGGAATTTTTAGTCGGGCACGTGATGGTCATGTGTTGGGTTCACCGACACATTGGACTGTGCACACAGTAACGTACCTCCGTGAGACTAATTAGGTACAAGGCCGGGTGTGTCCGGACACTCGTCTTGTGCACTTGCACATACCATTACGGGCGTACTATGATGCCCCTCTTCAGCATCATTTCATAATTAAGATATATCATGATTGTGTTTATTCAACTCTTGAGGATTGTTGTTCTGTGTAACCGACCCCGTTGGGGGATGTTGTTTTCAGGTCATAGCAAGGCTAAGACACGGGAAGAGAACGTAGACGGCGAGGAGTCCAAGTGATACTAGTAGGAGGCCCCAGTCCTTTTCATTCACTCGTGTTTTCTTCATTTTATTTCTACTGCAGACTTCCGTTTGGATATTCATTTCATTCAGTGTTGTATATTTTATCATCATATAAAATATACATGTATTCTGTATTATCTTGGGTGTGTTGTAATGAAACTCCTCATCGGAGTGATTGATGATATAATGTTGTTCGGTACTACAATTATATTATTTAATTCATTAATTTTCATTCGCCTGGTGGGTCCCAGTCGGGGGTCCACGGCACTGTAATATCCGCCTAGTTTGGGGTGTTACACTGATGGACCACTTGCCAAAAATGTGACACGAAACGGCTATCTCAAACAGAAACAATAGTTTTAGGGGCACCATGCAATCTCACAATCTGAGCTATAAAGGTTCGGGCCAATATCTCTGATCCCCAAGTATCCTCAATACCAAGTAAATGCACAGACTTGGCTAAATTCCGTCGGCAAAGGCGTCGTCATTGTTACGTTTAACAACGCCAGGCCCGGCGTCGTTATTCACAAATTAACGACGGCAACACGGCGTCGTAAATTCCGTCGGTCGTGGCGTCAGTAGTGGCGTCGGTATCCGTCGGCAAAACCGTCCCAGTTTCAGGTCACCCGGGGATTGCCCGACGCCAACGGCGTCGGTAAGCCGTCGGTAATTTAACAACGCCACGAAATGGCGTCGGTAATTTTTTACCGTCGATCAGTTTTCCAACTCCCTTCTGGCGTCGGTAATGGCGTCGGTATTCAGTTTACCGACGCCCCCTGCTTATTTTGCCGACAGAATTTGGCGTCGGTAAATACTGTTTTTTTGTAGTGAATCATATTCATTCCGGCTCTAGATCCCGGCATCCCCGTGATAAAATTGATGGAGATATCTTCCCACTTCCACTCGGGAATAGAAAGCGGCTTCAACAATACCACTAGTCGTTGATGCTCGATCTTGACTTGTTGACACGTCAAACATCACAATACGAACGTTGTGACATCTTTCTTCATATTATTCAACCAAAAAATTCGCTTCAAGTCCTTCTACATCTTACTCGCTCCAGTGAAGATTGAGTAAGGCATAGCATCGACTTCTCGAAGAATTCTCTATCTCAACTCCAGATTATTCTGGACGCATAGCCTGCACTAAAATCTCAAAATGCTGTCCTCATAGATCATAAAGCGAGGGGCTTTTCCCTTAATTACATCTTCCTTCAGTTGAGAAATCATCGAGGGTACACGACTGTACCTGCACTATTTGAATCTAAACTTCTATACCTTGCTCGATCAAATCATGACGAATCTTCGTCTAGGATGTAAGAACCTCGAGCATATGAAGTGATGCCGATTTTCGGTTAAAAGCGTCCACGATCACATTGGCCTTCCCCGGATGGTAAAGAATTTCCAAATCATAATCTTTAATCAACTCCAACCAACGTTGCTGCCTCATATGCAACTCTTTTTGTCTGAAAATGTACTTCAAACTCTTGTGATCAGTATAAATCCGACACAAAGAGCCATGTAAATAATGCCGCCAAATCTTAAGTGCGAAAACAATTGCGGCCAATTCCAAATCATGAGTAGTGTAGTTCATATGATACGACCTCAACTGCCTTTATGCAAAGGCTATCGTTTTATCGTGCTGCATAAGCACACATCCAAGCCCTTGTCCTGAAGCATCAGTATAAACTGTGAATCCTTCACTACCCTGTGGTAAAGCTAAAATCGGTGCTGAATTCAAACGTCTCTTCAGCTCATCGAAGCTCTGCTATCTCTCAGCAGTCCAAACAAACTTTTTTGTCCTCTGAAGTAATGGCGTAAGCGGCTGAGCGAGTTTCGAGAACCCCTCGACAAACCGACGGTAATACCCAGCAAGACCCAAAAAGCTACAAACTTCCTTAACATTATCGGTGACCAATCTAGCACTGGCTCAATCTTTTGCGGCTCCACACAAACCCCTTCGGCCGAAACCACGTGGCCGAGAAACATAACTTCCTTCAACATGAACTCACATTTTGAGAATTTCGCATAAAGGTGATCGAGTCTAAAAATATCTAGTATCGAACGCAAGTGTTAGGCATGTTCCTCCTCCTCTCGAGAACAAATCAAGATATCGTCAATAAAAATGACCACACATTTGTCAAGGTATTCAATAAATATCTTGTTCATTAACTGCATGAATACTGCCCGTGCATTGGTCAGTTCAAAAGGCATGACCACAAATTCATAATGTCCATATCTCGTCCGGAAAGCAGTTTTCAGAACGTCGGACTCTTTCACTCGGAGTTGGTAGTACCCTAATCTCAAATCAATTTTTGAGAATACTGCGGCTCCCTGCAACTGATCAAATAAATCATCTATATGAGGCAATGGGTACTTGTTCTTGATGGTCAGTTTGTTTAGCTCAAGGTAATCGATGCATAAGCGTAGTAAACCATCCTTCTTTCTCACAAAAAGAACAGGTGCGCCCCAAGGCGAAGTGCTCGGTATAATGTACCCTTTCTCCAACAATTCTCCCAACTAATTCTTAAATTCTTGCATTTTTGAAGGTGCCACACGATAAGGCACCTTATAAATTGGAGCCACATCATGCTCTAAATCAACAGAAAATTCTATCTCTTGATCTGGCGGTAATCCCGGAAGATCGCCTGGCAAAAAGTCTGGATACTCATTAACAACTGGAACCAAAGAGAAATCGACTCCATTCCCTTCCGACTTCAAAACATAACACCAATAGCCCGTGCAACCTTTATTCAAGCGTTACAGTCTTCATGGCGCTGATAAGCAACTTAGGCTGGCCCAATTTATGTACCAAAAATGAGTACTCAGAACCATCTTTGGTCATCATGGTGATAACCTTAGTGCGGTAATTCATAATCGCTTGGTGACTCTCACGCCAAACCTCATCGAGGACCAAATCCTCGCCCTCGATATCAACCACAATCAAATTCGATAACCAATCATTGCCTTATACGCTCACCAGATAATTTCTAATCTCCCGATTCCCCACGATTCTACCCCTGCTAGGCAGTTTCACAATGAAAGGATCGCAAGCAGTCATACAATTTATATTCAAACGGCGTACACAATCCAAGGAGATAAAAGAATGTAGCACCAGAATTAAAAAGTACTCTAACTGGATGAGATAGGGTGTGAACGGTCCCTGAGGCCACTGCCGCATCAGGTTCATCTACTCGACGTATCTCGTAAACTCGTGGGTGTGTCGATTTGACGCTAGAATCTCAATCTATAATGGTCTGACCCCATCCTCAGCATCTGCCGTAACCATGCAGTGACTGGCCGACAGAACGGTTAGTCGACTGAGGTTTCTGAAGGTTGCCACCCTTAGAGCCAGAAAAATTATCGACGGTCTTTTGCATCTTCGGCTCGTCTGTGGTTTTGTCGTGGGAACACAACATGTCATATGCCAAATCCCTATCTTGGTATTCTTTCAGAGTAGTGCAAGCAAGCCCGGTTATATAATGCCGTAAATCCATATTCATTCACATGTCGAAGTGGCGGATCTTGTCACGCTCATCACGCACCTGATTCTTCACATGAATCAGCTGTTGGTTGTATCCCACTATCGCCTGTGAGACTGCAATGTTCTGCGGCTTAGCCTCGAAAAAGTCTTGGATCCTACTTTCTTGCACTGGCCAAGGACAAAACTCATCCTCTAGTAGACCTTTAAATTCATCCCATGTCGCAGCATGATCTTGCGGTTTAATAGCTTTCCACCAGGTCGCGGCTTCCTTAGCAAGGAAGTACTGAGCAATAGGTACCTTCCTCATTTCCGGACAGTCAACTGCTTCAAACACTTTCTCCTATTCAAATAGCCAACTCTCCCAATCCGCTGGGTCGGTAGCACTGCTGAACTGTGGAGGATGCATACGGACCATATTCTGGAGCAAAACATTCATTTTCGGATTAGGATTATTCAGTTGAACAGCCTGGGCCAGGATAGCCATCTGATTTGCCAATTGTTGAAGAACATTCCTAACCCCAACATTTTCATTATTCCCTTGACCGGTCGGGATGCACTGAATTAGATAAACTAGGGGTAGCCAACCACACAATGAAATTGAAGGAAGCGGCCGTGCCACGTACTCGCCCGCGTCCACGACCACGGCCTCGTCCTTGTCCCCTGCCAGCAGACATTCTGAAGGACACACAAAATACATAAGTACAATTCAAATCGCCCATCATCGAGGTGACCGATTCCCAAGAATACCAAATCAAAAGTGGAGTGATTAGGAAAAAAAAGTACAAGAAGAGTAAAAGGACTTACTAGTACCGGTCGCATCAATATGATGGCAAATAGTGATAACATATTCGAACGATAACTCAATTCGACCCAAAAAGACAGACGGCCTAGGTATCCATAAACCTCAGATCTGATACCATATTTTGTAACACCCCCAAGTTATTCAGGGTATATTACTGCCTCGTGAGACCCTTCGTGGGACCCACAAGGCTATACATACGCAGAACCATGAATTTCGACCGATAAGGTCTAAACGTAATGCAGTAGAAGGCAATAGAAATGACACCAAGGTAATAACCAATTCGACAAAAATACAATTCATCGGGAATCAAAACTCAAGGCAACACAGGCCAAAACATCAAGAGCATCTAAAGCACTACTCGAGTGTTCATAACCATCCCAAGTACAACAATACCAAATGGATAAAGTACAAGATACAAACACAGACAAGATACAGAATCACTCTTGCCCATCATCTTCGTGTCGACCTGGTACATGCCTATCCACTCTCATGGATCCTGAAATACATGAAAATTATTTCCCCTAAACAAGGTTTAGCCATCAAATAGATAGTACAAGTATATCGAATATGAAACACAATATTTCTCGACAATAAAGTAAATGTAATTCCTCATTTCATCAACTCAAGACTAGCATTCCGAAAATCTCATAGCGTTTCATTTCAATACATACGTGATTATCCATGGAATCGCACCAGAAGAAATGGAACCCTCCGAGGCCCCGTCGGATCCTCATTTCACCAGTGTACATTTCAATAAAGTAAATGTACACTGGGGAGGGCCTGACGAGGACTCTCTGGGATGTGTATTCCGTATGGGTACAGTGCCAATATAGCTCGGGAGGTTGTTTTGTGATGATATTTATGGCACGTTGTTGTTTTGATAATTGTGATACGTCCGCGATATCATAACGCCTTCATTCTCGGTGTGAGATATGTCATACGTAAGGTCTTGGTACTTGGATAGAATGGCATCAATATAAGTGTCGTATGTGACTCGTTTCTTGATTGTGTGGTTTTTGTCATAAGGACGCGGGCCCTGTGATTGTTTCCATGCATTGTGGTTTGGTTGTGTATCGAGTTTGACCTTTGGGTTATTCACTCGAGTATGTGATGTTGATGTTTGGGTCATAGACCCGTGTTTTGTGACCGAATTTGCATCTTTTGAAAAGCAATACTTGAGGCTGTGTCCCTATGTAGGTTTTGATAAATTGACGATTCATTGGTCCAAAATGTCTTTCCAAAAACTCCCAAGAATTTTAAGATGCTTTTCAAAGCGTCTACATGTCTCATTCCAACTTTTTACGATTTGAACTATTTTATCTAACGTAATGTCTTGGGAAGTATTCCATTGGGTTAAATTGCGGAATTAATTAAATTTTTATACTCCTGGAGTATGTTGTGTATAGCTCGTATTTGCACTTTGTACCTGTACTAGCAAAATAGTGGAGTTTTGTTAACCCCCGAGTATTTGGGGGGTGGAAGTCTATATTACGTCCAGGTACTTGCAGGTTGCTGGGGAGAAAATCATAGGAACGATACGAAGGATGATGGAATACTACGATACTAATCACATGAAGACCAGTCGTTGAGTATTTTGGTAGAGTCTCGATGTTTGGCTCTCCATTGTCTAGTTTTTCCATTTTATGGGAACGTTGATATATCCCAACCCCTGCGTGGGTATGAGTTATGAGTTCAAGTTATGTATGTTTATTGTGTTGTATTGTGGTAAAAGACCAAATCGGTTTATTGATTCGTTATTAGACCTGTTGGTCTGTATCCTGTTTTTCTGGATTTAGCCTGGTAGATCCTCACGGAGAGGGTCTGCGGCGCTGTAATATTCCCAAATGGTTTGGGGGTGTTACAACTATACCCCCAATGACTGAAAGAAAAAATATTATAAGACATTTACATTTCAAATGTCCTATGTTAACCACAATTTAATTCAAGAGGGAGGGGGGCCAAGACATCTACATGCAAAAATGTCTCCGAGAATATATAATTTTTTTTTAATACAATACCGAAGACATTGCATTTCCACATATTCTCAAATTTACTGCCAAAAATACATTATACCAATATAATTTCCCCAGACTAACTGGGAATAGCACCAGAGCCTTAATCTTTTAGATTTTACTTTTCTCTCGTACTAAAAACACTTATTAACTTGTTTTAGGCTTAAACCAAACTAAATGTCAAGCAGCAAATCCTAATTTGAATTTCGTCGCCGGTCATGCAAATGCATGACTGAGAAACTATAGGAACCAAGAGAAGCTTAACTAATTTTTAGCTCGAATAATGATAACTCTTTAGTGGGCCATGTCGGTGTTATAACATTAGATAGCATGCTCAGGCATACTTACATCAAAACATATCCCCAATATATCAGTAGCAGAAAGGCCAGATTTTCATTATACATCAATTACAACCTTCAACAGATTAAAAAACACTTATAGGCATTTCAAACATTTACATAATATAGTATCAGACTTTCAGAAGAAAAGCAAGCAACTAGCAATAACGGTAGAAATATAAGGCAAATAGACTGTTAGTTAGGTAACTTATGCGCACATAGGACATGCCTGGAATCCATGGACAAAAACCACAATCTTCATGAAACGACCACTTTGACGAGTAGAGATAGACATGTTTGGATTGTTAGAGTCAACCCCGGCAATCAAGATATTTGTATCTTGCTGGTCCAGTCGGCTGAAATAAGAACTTCCACTGGTTGAACGTACAGGTGCATTGACAACCCGTTCTACGACTAGGATGGGGATGCGTGATGGGTCTCCAAATATTTGCAAGTCTTGAATAGACCTATTGTTTATCTGCAGTAATGCAGTAATTTCTCAAGTCTCCGATCAATTGAGAGTGTAACAAATTAATGCAGGACTCATCAAGAAAACTCACCCTCATTTGTGCAATACTTCGCCTATGTAGCTCCACTCGCATATATGCACGCAAAATGGCAATCTTAAGCAAGAAATTTATCTGAAATCATGTTTTCTCTTTACCTGTATTCCAGGACGAGGTGATACATCTCAAGAAGATGCAATCAACCATCACTTGGCTCTATGCACACCTCCCATCGGGATCAAGATAATTCACTACCTCCCCATTCGGGGCAACACTCATCCAAAGAAAGGGTTTTTTGATGACCTTGTAACCCCGATTTTTGATGGTGATACCCTAGAACCGGCGATGAAAACGGACCCTATTCGAAGAACACGAGCGGTGGCGATGATTCAGGAGTGGCGGCGGCATCGCCGCATCGACGCAAGAATCCTATTAGGTTCTCATACTCGTGGAGGATGCGGTAGAGGCGCCTGCAGGAGATGCTGCCGCTGCCCCATTTGTTGATTAGGGTTTTCGAACCCCAGCGATGGTGACAGATGGAGAACCAAATGCGCTGGTCGTCGCTATAGAGCGAGACAAAGCGCTTTCAGGTGGAGGCGAATGCTGCGAGATCGGAGGGGCGGAGGAAAGACAACACCCAGAGCTGCACGTCCTCAAAGAAATCAGTGAATGGTAATGGAATTACAGTTTCCATTTGTTTTATCAATTTCTTCCTTGGTTTGAACAATTCTTAGGTTTCGACAGAGGATAATTGAAACTTGATTACATTATAATTTCTAAATTTATTTTGATTTGGAGAAGAGGATTTGACTGGAGTGTCGGAGGTTTTTTTTTGTCCAGAGATCTGGAAATGGTGGATTATTTACAGCGGAGGCCTGGGGTTCGTCACAATTAGGTTTGTCCTCGTAATTTGGAATCAAGAACCAAGAACCGTTCGGTCCGGTCTCTGATTTTGTTTTGGTCCCAAAATATTTGCTACTAGTTTTGCCAGCCCACTCAAAGAATTAAACTCCCGCCTGCAAATTTGGCTCAAGTTTGTAGGTCACAAGTCGTCCAGGAACAAGTCTAGAGGGGGGGGGGGTGAATAGACTTGTTGAAACTCTTGAACTCTTTTTCACGAAGAGTGAGTTTCTTCAGCTGATAGTTAAACAAATGACTTGGAGTCGTTTGTTCTTGGATATGTGCGGAAGTCAGCTGATGACGAATAGAAATCAACTTAATGAAACACTTAACAATGTATGCAGCAGTTTAAAGTATGATGCAGTAAAACAGTAAATAACACAGGCAATTATAGTGGTCTCAGAGGTGGGGTAATCCTCTACTAATCCACTTTTCTCCAATCCAGTTGGAGATGAATTCACTATAATTTTCAACCAGTGATAAATATTACAGTGATTCAAACCACACTACAACAGCTTCCAACCAGTGGAAATCCGTGCCGTTGTACAGACACTTGACTGCCTTGCACCTCTTGATCCTCGATCCTCGGATGCCTTTACAGTCTCTTACTTCAACCAGTGAAGTACCCCGTACTCAAGATTATAGACAAGAGTGTTTGTCTTCTCCAACTTAAGAGCTTCCTTAAGTATGAACTTTTAGATCTGCTCTTTTCACGATGCTATTTGATTGCTTGAGATTGCTTGATTGCTTTGATCGCTAGAATGTATGTTCGCACCGGTAGTTGCTCAGTTTCAAATCTCTGGATATATATAGGTCAGATCTCTGAGCTTCTTCCTTGTAGTCATTGCAAATCTTTGAACAAATCCGTCCGTTGGAGAGAGACTTCATTGTTTAATCTTTCTGAACGTTGCAAAGCTGGATTCCCATTATTTAATTTTATCTTCCGACCGTTGTGAGGACTTCAGCATGTGAGCGTCGAATCTTTTGAATATAAAAGGATAAAAGTCTTCACGGTGGGTCAGGATGATTTAATTAAATCATATCTCTTGCGGGAATCACTCCAATTTGTCTCTTCACGTTGCATGTGAGCTTTCCGTAATATTTGACTTTTCAAAGGATGCTGACGTGGACTTGGAGTACTTGGCTGTAGTCGAGTAAGCTGATGTGCAGCTTACATCTCTGCAGGTAGGTCCTCTCGGCTGTTCACTGTTTGTGACTTGTCTGGTCAGGTGACTTCCCTGAGGTACCTCGGCTGCAGTCTGGTCAAACTTCTCTGATAAATTTAGTTGACCAGAGCTACTCTGACTGGAGTCGGCTGCTCCTCTCTGATGGACTAGGCTGTACTTAGTACTTAGCCGTTTTTCAGCCTAACTAACTTTTGGCCTACAGAAGACACTCATTTGGTTCTTCTTTACATTTTGCCAAGTTTTATACTTAACATATTTTGCCCTATGGAAGATACTCATTTGGTTCTTCCTTACATTTTGCCAAGTAATAAACATTTGATTTTAAATTAATGACATCATCAAAATCTAACAAGTTTTCCTAACAAATTCCCCCTATTTTGATGATGGCAAAACTAAGTAAGAAATCAAATGACCAAGTCTGCACTTAAGTGCGAGACAAAAACTGAAATCAGTCTAATATTGAGACAATCGAAATTGTCATTCAATGATCGTTTATAAACTTTTCTGACTTATCAATGAAATTTTACAAGAATGTTTTAAGTACAGAAAATAAAATTACAAGTAAGAGAAATAACTAAAGGTCATCTGCCTCTTCCTCTGCCTCTTCGAATAGGCTGCTTGGCAGGCTTGAATGGTTTGGCTCCGATAGGTCTTACCTTGACTGGAGCAAGGCCATATTTTCTTTTCACAACAAGTGCTGCGAAGTCCTGTTTGCCGAGATCTCGAATCGTTCTCAAGACACACTAGCTTGATTTCCCTCAAGTGCTAACTCATCAAGTTCACCATCCATACGGATTGGTGCTTCTTCACTACGAATGAGGGAATCATAGGAAAAGCATTTTGCTCTTTAGCGTGCTTCTTCGTAATGACCCAAAGCTTCGGATGGATTTCTTCCATGAAGTTTATGAAAATTTCTTGTGGGGAGAGTTTGTCATCATGGAGTAGTTCCCAGACATAATAGTCTCTGATGAATCTCTTCTTAGCAGATCCCCACATCTCAAGAGCTTAAAATGGAATGAAATCCTCAACAAACCATAGCTCCTTCCCATCCCATTCTAGAGTAGGTCCAAAACCACCTCTAGTTCTTCTCTCTTCCCTTCAGGCTGGTCAGCCTGGTCTTCTGGATCTACAGGTTCCTTTCTTTTCAGACTGGAGGGTCCTTCAATCTGAGGGATATCCTGCTTCTTCTTGCTTCTGATTTCTCTTTCTTCCCCCTGAATTCTCTCTTCCCCCTTTTGCCAAAGATCACTAAGGGTAGTCGATCATTGCTCCATGCGGCTCATCCAATCGGACATGCCAAATGGCATTACGTTGTTGGTAGGGGAGGAGGCCGAGGATCTCTCTCTGAAGAAGGGTGTCAATATTGGCATTTATTGACTGAAGGTCAGGAGTGACCTGAGTTGATAGCAGCTCTCCAATAGTATCTCTGACGATTTGCTTGATCAGCTCAGTCATGGTAGGGGATAACTGAGCTGATGGAGAGTGCTCTCCTGATCCTTCTGCAAGGGAACCACTGGACTGCAGGCTCCTGTCTGCAGCTGGTAGGTCAGAGTGGGTTTTCTCCGGGTCCCCGACTGGAGTTTTCGACTCTGCCTAGCCGGGTGTACCTGGCAGGTACCACAGACCTCTCTGCAGCTTCGTGAGTAAGCTCTGGCTCCGGCTCTTGTTCTAGCTCCTTGTCTCCTTCTCTCTCTCCCTCTTTCCCTTCTTCTTCTCCAGATTTTTCTTTTTCTTTTTCCTCATCTTTTTCCTTTTCATTTTCCTTCTCTGATCCTGCTTCTCCTCCATCATCATTATCATCATCATCATCATCATCTTCATTCTTATCATCATCCTTCTCCTTCTCTTCTCCTTCATCATCCTCATCCTCCTTTTCTTTTTCATCTTTTTCCTGATCTACCTCCTCTCCTTCTTCTTCATCTCCTTCATCAGCCACTTCTTCTGTCTTCTCAATCTCCTCTGGCTGTTTTTCAACTGGTATATTTTCTTCTGATTTTCTCTCTTCTTCATCTTCTTCAGCCACCAAATCAATACTTTCGTTGTCTCCATCTACTTCTTCAATCCTTATCTCCTTTTCAACTTCTTCCTCCTCTTCCTCTCCAAAAACACCATAAAAAATACTGAGCATGATAGAATGAATAAAGTGGTCCATGTTTGTTTTAAAATGTGACATGAACCATTTATCCTGGAGGATTAAAGCCAAATCTGATTCTTTGCAAAATTCAATCGTAACCTCCTCGCAGCTTGGGGATATTCCCAACCACTAGTTGCAATAAATGTTTGAAGATTTGTAAAAGGCATGGTTTTGAAAGATTTCCACTCTTTAAAAATATGTACAAAAGAGTGTTTCTCTGCTTGTGGTTTAACAAGCTGGAGTTGTTCAATAGAAAGATTGAAGGTATTATTTTCTAATAGGTTAAAAGTATAGTCTGCTTCAGGGATAGAGATTATTAGACCTGCTTCCTCTTCTTCGGATATGTAGACTGGAGGTGTGAGAAGAGGTACAATCCGAGTTTCAACGGTGTCTGGTGCAGGCAGGTCCGGATGGATTGGTGATTGGACTGATGGGTTGGCGTGGTGCTCAGACTGCTCTCCCTCGCTGAACTGCAGCTTCCTAGGCCTCTTAGGAGAGGGTTCCGGTGATGACTGCAGGTTAGAGGGTCCTTCTGGGGCTGGTCTCCGTCTCTTGAATCTGATACCAATTGGTGTCTCGTCAGACTCGTTGTCGGACTCGACTGCAGTTCCGATCTCAGCTGCAGGTCTGTCCGATTCCTCTGATAAATCGTATCTTGGATATGGCCTTGAGTCCGGCAGATCTTTCAACAACTGGGCTGCTTTCCTAGTGCCTCCGACTTTCTTCTTTTCATGGTCCATATGACCAAGCCTCTTATTTGGGTGGAAAGGGTCAATGTTTCCCTTAGCCACTCCGGTCTTCTCCAAAAACCAACTAAGATGCGTTCCGAACGCCAACTTAGTCTTGAACTTCTTCTCATCTTCAAGCCACTCGACCTTGTTCACCTCGCGCACAAGTTGACTGAAAATATAGTCCGCCCAATCGACTTCCTCTTCCTAAATCAACGCACCCAACACCATAAATTTCGAAGATGACAGTTGGTCATAGCTGCCTGCCATCCCCATGACTATCTTGTTGGTGATGTCCAACGCTACTCGGTAAATCCTTTTTAACTCATTCCTCTTGGCTGTAAACTTCAATTTCTCTGGGATATTTTCGACTTTAATCGTTTTCCAGGTTTCGGCGGGTGATTGTTTAAGGGCTTCGACCGCCAAACCACGATGTTTCATCCCGAATACAGAACGAATCTTCTCTGAATCTATGCTGACAGGAACTCCGCCGACTGTGCTGTGAATCCCGTGCTGAATCAGATAAGCATTGCGATAGAATTCAACGACATCTTCCTTGAACAGATGTTGCGGGTTGATGTCGAGAAATGGGTAAATCCCATTAAGCTTCATCGCCTGGATCAAATTGAGCATATCAAGGTCTTCCAGATTTGCTTCTAGTAAACCTTCGAAGTCGACAACCATGGAGAAAATGACCTGGTCCTTCACCGCCTTCAAGTTCACTCCTTCAAAAGATGCCATTTCTGCAAAAAGGTTTTTAGGATTTTTAGTGTATATTTTTGCTCAGAAATTCTGTGGTTTCGTAAGCGTAAAGAGTAAAGTGAAAGGTTTTCTTTCCTTATAAATAAGATGAAAAGACGTTTGTATTAGTTTATTATATATTTGAACGGTGGTACGCCTTTTGATATTCTTTTGAATTTCAAATTTGAATCGGTGGTACGATTTAAAATTCGACGGTTAATTCTGATTGGCCATCGTAAAGGTTGATTTAATAGGTGTTTGACGCGTGTATTAAAATTGCCACTTGGCTTATAAAATGTATATTTTGAATGCCATTTCGTTAGCCAAAATAATATTATAAATGTGGCAGATAATAATAAAAAATAGAGATCAGTTTAGAGAACTTAGCCGTTCGCTTGGCTGATCATTGGCCACTCGCAATGTGAGTTTGACTTCTCGCCTGGTATTCTGTACAGCTAAGTTGCTTCGTCTGGCCTTCGTCTTCTCGCCTGCATTAGCTTAGGCTGATTCTGAGGGTCCGTTCTTCCTTTAACTTGCTTCAGAACTAGATTTCCAATCTAGTAATCCAAGGTCTCTGCTCAGCTCTAGGAATCTTTCTTCTGGCAATGGTTTAGTGAAGATGTCAGCTATTTGGTAGTCTGTGCTGACTCTTTCAACTCTAACCCTTTTGTTAAGCACATGGTCTCTAATGAAATGGTGCTTAACGTCAATGTGCTTCGTCCTTGAGTGCAAAACCGGATTGTTGGTTATTGCAATAGCACTATTGTTGTCACACCAAATAGGAACTTCGTTGGCAATAATATTATAGTCCCTTAACTGTTGTCTGATCCATAGAATCTGTGCACAACAGCTACCTGCAGCTAGGTATTCTGACTCTGTAGTGGAGATAGAGTTAGAAACCTGCTTCTTGCTAAACCAGATATCACCTGGTTCCTAGGAATTGACACGTTCCACTAGTGCTCTTCCCGTTGATTTTGCATCTGCGAAATCCGCATCCGAGTATCCCGATAGCTCAAGTTGTCATCCTTGGGATACCATAGTCCAACATTAATTGTAGACTTTAGGTACTTAATTATTCTCTTAGCCGCATCTAGGTGTGATTGCTTTCATTGATCGAATCTTGCACAAACTCCAATGGCATATGATATGTCTGGCCTGCTTGCAGTGAGGTACAGAAGAGATCCGATGAGTCCTATGTAGTGGGTTGAGTCCACTGATATGCCTGCCTCGTCTGCATCCAGGTGAGTACTTGTGCTCATTGGAATTCTTGCGGGTTTGGCTGATTCCATTCCATATCTCTTGATAAGATCTCTGGTATACTTTGCTTGGTTGATGAAAATTCCTTTTTCCATCTGCTTAACTTGTAATCCGAGAAAGAAGTTAAGCTATCCCATCATACTCATCTCAAATTCTCCTTGCATGAGGTTGGAGAATTTCTCGCATAGTTATGGATTGGTTGACCCGAATATGATATCATCCACATAAATCTGGACTATTAATATGTGGCCTTCGTGGTCCACTCTGAATAGGGTCTTGTCCACTTTCCCTTTGCAAAATCCATTTTTCTCAAGAAACATGCATGTGTTTCATACCATGCTCTCGGTGCTTGCTTGAGTCCATACAGAGCCTTCAATGCCTTATAGACTTTGTCTCCTTTGACAAAACTCGGGGTTGCTCTACATAGACTTCTTCTTCTAGATTCCATTCAAACGCACTTTTTACATCCATCCGGTAGACTTCAAAGTCCTTGAATGCAAGATATGCGAGGAATAGTCGATGGCTTCTAATCTTGCAACAGTGCATAAGTTTCATCAAAATCTATTCCCTCACACTTGTGCATAACCTTTTGCTACGAGTCTGCTTTATTCCTAACAACGACTCCGTCTTCATCACTCTTGTTTTTATACACCCATTTGGTGCCAATAACTTTCTTGTGATCGTGTCTCATAGTTCCCAAACTTTGTTTCTTTCCATCTCGCTCCAATTCCTCTTGCATGGCATTAATCCATGAATAATCTTCCAAGGCTTGTTCGTAGTCTTGGGTTCAATTTGCGACATGAAACATGAGAACATCGCCATTCCTACCGGTAGAGTTGACTGTCTTGTCTTGACTCCATCACCAACTTTCCGATAATTTGTGAATTGGATGATCCTTGAGCCATTTGGGGATCTCGCCCTCTTCTCGGGTTTGTTCCCCTGCTGATTGCTCGTGGTTATCTCGCATCACTGGGCTCGTCCGCAATCTGGATCGCCTACCGCTTTGTCATCTGCAGCCTTGGTTCTCAATCGCAGATGAGTCTTTGTCGCCTCATTGGTCTTCTTCCGCAAAGAATCGGATCAAATAGGTTTGGTGATCTGTCGATCTGCATTGGGTCTTCACCACTGCGGTTGGGTCATCAGGTGATCTGCAGTGAGTCCACCATTCCAGTTTCATGTATAATGACTTCTTCAAGGGTTGCTGACTTGAGCTTGTTCTCAATTTGCTCAAGTTATTTACTGTACTAAATAGTAGATTCATCAAAAACAACATGGGGTGTTTCCTCCACAACTAAGGTTCTTTTATTAAAAACTCTATATGCCTTGCTTCTTTGGGAATATCCCATAAATAGACCATCATCGCTTTAGCATCAAAGGCATTTAGCCGTGTTTTACCGTTGTTGTGGATGAAACACTTACAACCAAAAACATGAAAGTAAGCAATGAGGAGTTCTATTATTCCAAACCTCATAGGAGTTTTGCCATGTCTCCCTACTATCATACTCCTGCTCAGGTGTGGCAGTGTGTTGACAGCCTTGACCCGTAACCTTTGGGTAGGTCCGCTTCGCAATCATCGACCTTGCCGCTTCCTTGAGTTCTGTTCCTTCTTTCAAAGAATACACCATTCTCACTGGGCGCCCGGCCGCAGAGAGCTCATGCCGGATCCCATTCGATCGCTGTAATCGTTATCGCCTTGTTGAGAAACTCTCCTCCTCTATCCGATCCGATCTTGATTATGGAGAGGGATTTCTCATTCGGATTCTTCTCGGCACTCGTAACTTGGTCGTGGTTTCACTTTTCTTGTATAGAAAAATAATCCAAGTGTACCTTGAATAATCATCTACTATTACAAGTGCATGCTTTCGGCCGCTCAAAGTCCTTGGTTTGATAGGACCAAATAGATCCATGTGGAGTAGATCTAAGATACTTGTTGTGAGCGTTGTAGTCAATCGGCTTGAACGATGCTTTAGTCTGCTTTCCCTTCTGACAAGCATCACAGAGTGCTTCCTTCTTGAATGCTTCATTTGGAAGTCCTCTGACCAGCTTCTGAGAGCTAATCTTGTTGATGGCTTTGAAGTTCAGGTGACATAGTCTTTTGTGCCACAGCCATCCATTCTCAGCTATAGTCTTGGATAGAAAACAGGAGTTAGGTGTTCCTGTGTTCCAATCAATCATGTAGACAACTCTTCTTCGGAAACCTTGTAGCTTTATTTCTCCAGATAAGATGTCTATCACCATACACTTCAAGATGGTGAAGACTACTAGATTCTTCTCGTCACAGAACTGGCTGATGCTCAGGAGGTTGTACTTGAGCCCTTTGACATAATGAACTTTGGATATGACAATGTTTCCTGCAGCCTCTCCAAAGCCTTTTGTCTGTCCTCTAGAGCTATCTCCAAAGGTTACATCGGGACCTCTTTCTTTGATGTATTTGGTCAGCATCTTCTTGTTCCCGGTCATATGCCTCGAGCATCCCGAGTCTACAAACCATTCTTCACCTCCAAAATTTGAGCTTGAGGAGATGTGGTTGTAGTCCTTCTACCTTTTCTGCAATTAAATAAGCAGATTTAGGTACCTGATTTGTGTGGGTCCTTTGGGGTTAGTTGGTTTCTGGAGAATTGATTTCTCCTTGGATTATAGGAATTATTATTATAACCCTTATAAGGTGTCCGTGGTCGAGGTCTAAATCTCCCGGTTGGATTGTATATCGTATATTCCTCAAAATTTTGATAGTGTGGGCCATTTCTAAATCTAGCCGAGACCATTTATTAAACCTTTGTGGTCTCCACACTTGTTCATTTTGGTAATTAGGATAACCTTAAGGTTTCCATCCGCCTCCCATTATGAAATCTATTTTTGGGGAGTTGTTGGTAATAGTGGGCATGTTGTGCTGGCCGCCGCTTTTGCTCGCCACCGCTTAGTCGCTGTCTAGGTGGTCATCGGTGTAACCCGATTGCAGCCTTAGACGCTTGACTCCTACTGCTCGCTTTTTGAATATCGGTTTATACATGTGCTCGAATGAGACTATTGTTTCTCCCTTGATAAACTTGGTTTCAGAACTAGAGGGAGTGTGAGAATCATATCCAAGGCCTGATTTTGTATATAGTGACCTTTTATAAGTACACAATTCGCCCAGAGTTGAAGACGCCTTCAGGGAGGTTATTTCTTGCGCCTGAGTTTTATTTATCTGTGCCAGCTTAGTAAACTCGGCTTTGGCATGAGCAAGTGCAGCTGATTTTTCTTTAAGTAAAATGTTTAGCCGGTCTATCTCAGCTGTATTGACACTTGCCTGGTTTTAAAAGTCATCTGTAGTTGTCTCAACCTTATTTAAATCTAGGCTGAGTTTTTCGAAATCATTTTTCAGCTGCCTATTCTCATCTTGCAGCTGAGTCTTCTCTGCTGATATAGCTTGGTGTGCAGATTTGAGTGTTTCAAAATCTTTAAATAACTGATTTACCGATTCATGTAGATCCATATCTTGTGACATGGCTGAGCTATTATTTGAACTGGTGGGTTTAGAAGTTACCTCTTCATCAGCTAAGTTTGCCATTAGGCAATCATACTCCTCGTCTTCATCAGAAAAGAAACCGCTGCTTGATTCGACATGCTCCTGGTCTTCTCCGATGAGAGCTTTTCTTCTGTCTTCCTTTCTGCCCACCTCCTTCTTGGTTTCGTCCTTCTTGAGCTCGGGACAATCCATTTAGATGTGTCTTATTTTGTGATAGTTGTAGCATTCAACTTTCCAGCTTCCAGCCTTCTGGTTCCATTCTTGGATTCTCCTTGTAGTTTTTCTTATACTTGGAGTAGTTCTTTCTGAAATTGCTGAACCTTTGCATTATGAAAGCCATTTCTTCCTCAAAATCTAGTGGATTTGGAGGTTTCACACCAGATAGGCTCTTAGCAGGGGACTCGGCTGCAAATGCGATTCCCTTCTCTGCAGGCTCAGTTGAGGATGAACTTGGAAGTTCGAACTCATAGGCCTTCAGATCCGAGAACAGCTCCTGAATCTTTATTTTATTCAGGTCCTTGGACTCTCTCATGGCTACGGCCTTTATGCTCCATTCGGGGTTGAGAGATCTGAGGACCTTAAGTGCCATTTCCCTGTTGCCATAGGTTTTGCCCAGGGAGTTGATCTCATTGATAATTTCAGTGAACCTTGTGTCCACTTGATCTATAGATTCACCATTCTTCATTTTAAAGTTGTCAAATTTTTGGATAGCAATTGACAACTTGTTTTCCTTGATCAGCTCCGTTCCTTCACACATTAGAGCTAATGTGTCCCAAATTTCTTTGGCATTCTTACAGTTTTTGATCTTGACCATGGTGGATTTGTCAAGAGTTTGGTATAACACATCTCTGGCCCTGTTGTCAAGATTGGCCAGCTTTCTTTCTTCGGGGGTCAGCTCCGTTCTCTTCTTAGGAATCTTTTCGGGCCTCCCAGCTGCGATTTACTCGGCTTTGTTGTCCTTCTCAAAAATGAATGGACCGTCTTCAATGATGCACCACATGTCGTCGTGAATTAAAGATAAGTGTGCCTGCATTCTTATCTTCCACAGATCATACTCGTCAACTGAAAAGACAGGGAGTCTAGAGTGCATGTGTTCCATTATAAAGTGAGAGTTAAGATGTATATATCTAATATAGATCTGGTTCGTGAAAAAAATGAACCAACCGCTCCGATACCACTTGTAGGTCACAAGTCGTCCAGGAACAAGTCTAGAGGGGGGGGTGAATAGACTTGTTGAAACTCTTGAACTATTTTTCACGAAGAGTGAGTTTCTGCAACTGATAGTTAAACAAATGACTTGGAGTCGTTTGTTCTTGGATATGTGCGGAAGTCAGCTGATGACGAATAGAAATCAACTTAATGAAACACTTAACAATGTATGCAGCAGTTTAAAGTATGATGCAGTAAAACAGTAAATAACACAGGCAATTATAGTGGTCTCAGAGGTGGGGTAATCCTCTACTAATCCACATTTCTCCAATCCAGTTGGAGATGAATTCACTATAATTTTCAACCAGTGATAAATATTACAGTGATTCAAACCACACTACAACAGCTTCCAACCAGTGGAAATCCGTGCCGTTGTACACACACTTGACTGCCTTGCACCTCTTGATCCTCGATCCTCGGATGCCTTTACAGTCTCTTACTTCAACCAGTGAAGTACCCCGTACTCAAGATTATAGACAAGAGTGTTTGTCTTCTCCAACTTAAGAGCTTCCTTAAGTATGAACTTTTAGATCTGCTCTTTTCACGATGCTCTTTGATTGCTTGAGATTGCTTGATTGCTTTGATCGCTAGAATGTATGTTCGCACTGGTAGTTGCTCAGTTTCAAATCTCTGGATATATATAGGTCAGATCTCTGAGCTTCTTCCTTGTAGCCGTTGCAAATCTTTGAACAAATCTGTCCGTTGGAGAGAGACTTCATTGTTTAATCTCTTCTGAACGTTGCAAGGCTGGATTCCCATTATTTAATTTTATCTTCCGACCGTTGTGAGGACTTCTGCATGTGAGCGCCGAATCTTTTGAATATAAAAGGATAAAAGTCTTCACGGTGGGTCAGGATGATTTAATTAAATCATATCTCTTGCGGGAATCACTCCAATTTGTCTCTTCACATTGCATGTGAGCTTTCCGTAATATTTGACTTTTCAAAGCATGCTGACGTGGACTTGGAGTACTTGGCTATAGTCGAGTAGGCTGATGTGCAGCTTACATCTCTGCAGGTAGGTCCTCTCTACTGCTTTCACTGCTTTGTGACTTGTGCAGTCAGTGACTTCCCGAGGTACCTCATTGCAGTCTGGTCAAACTTCTCTTATAAATTTAGTTGACCAGAGCTACTCGACCGAGTTTTGCTCCTCTCGATGGACTAGGTCAGACTTAGTACTTAGCCGTTTTTCAGCCTAACTAACTTTTGGCCTACAGAAGACACTCATTTGGTTCTTTTTTACATTTTGCCAAGTTTTATACTTAACATATTTTGGCCTATGGAAGATACTCATTTGGTTCTTCCTTACATTTTGCCAAGTAATAAATATTTGATTTTAAATTAATGACATCATCAAAATCTAACAAGTATTCCTAACAAAGTTGACCAAAATTATTACGTGTATTGTAACATTTTTGTAATGTATTGCAATAGTTCTAAAATTTTCAAAATTATTCTTAAGCTTGCAACACTTTCCCATTTTATACAACACTTTTCGAAAAAACTTTTTCTTGTAATTTGGAGATTTAGCCATCCAAACTCACTGCCCATACCATTTTATACAACACTTTTCAATATTCGCTACTAATTTCAATAAATTTTCCTTTTTCTTGTAATTTGGAGATTTAGCCATCCAAAAATTTATTTTTCATTTTAAGGGATTTATTATCTTTTAGCAAATTTTGAAAATCCGTATGTTGTTTTTCGAAAGCATTAAAAGGTTCATCGTGAGACGAGGTACTTACCTGGCTTTCGTCGTCACTATGTAACATCCTCAAAGCCAACAGGGAATATTACAGCGCCGTGGGCCCCATATTAGAAACCACAAGGCAAAAATCATTTTCGCAAATATTTCAAATATACCAAAGAGGCGAAGATGGTAATGTTTGAATACGTAAATACTTACCAAAACATAGTTCCCAATTTCCGTCAGAAAATACTATTTGAAAGCACAAGGCAGAGACGCATAAAGGATATATAGAAAGTATACATGAGTTAGAAAAATACTGAAAGCCACTATAATATTACACACGCAGTGGATAGAGACATGATTAAATACATTTGCAGCGGAATCATAAAAAACATAAAAGAATACACAAATCCCAATAACCATGCCATAGCCAGTATCACCAGAAAGCTCATCCCTTAACGACCGCTACTAGCTCGAACTCTGAGTACCAAAAAGATAAAGCCCACGACGGGGTCAGCCATAATACTCAACAATGGTAATGATCACATCACATAAACAATTACATATCAATGTAATTACAAGGTAAGAATATTTCCAATGTAATCTTACCGAAATAACCTTACCAATTCGTGGTAACTTATATGAAACCATCTCTACTGTATTCAAACAATGCCAAGATCCTCGAAAACATAAATACGTCTCCAATACGGAGTAATCTGTCCATGACCAATCCTATCCGCTGGGTCGCACAATCGGATCCCAATTCTGATAAAACCGATATTACACGGTACATCTGTAAATCAACTATCCCGAGATAATGGCAAGTCCCGGATATCAATACAAATGCATGAATACTCACACAATCAATAATGATAAACAACCAATGCATCAAAATGGGAATCTCAATGACATGATAACTTCACATAAGGTCGACAAGGGATCAACCACGAACGAGAATACCATGATGTGGTAACTCCAATAAGATCAATGAGGGACCAACAACCAGGAATACCAACAATACGGTAAATCCAACAAGATCAATAAAGGATCAACAACCGAGAATACCGATGATATGGTAACTCCCAACAAGATCGATAAAGGATCTATAACGACCGAGAATACCAACGATAAGGCAAACTCCAAACGGAATCAATAAGGATCAATAACGAACGAGATTACCAATGATAGGGTGAACTCCAAATGAGATTAATAAAGGGTCAATAACAAATGAATTGACCATCGATATGGTAACTCCAAACGAGATCAGTAGGGGACCAATAACAAACGAGATTGACAACGATATGGTAACTCCAAACGAGATCAATAAAGGATCAACGGGGACAGATACACGAGAGGATAAAATCGTCAACCATATACAAATCACATATACGGGATATCGAAGACAAACCCTACTATTGAACAGATCCGATTATACATGGACTGTGAACGACCAATCAATAAGACTCAAGATGGACGTCACGATACGCCCGATCCGGACATGTGTCCGTGTACAAGCCAACCACGGGTATTGATTAGATACACATCTGGTCTCATACCTAATCAGCCTCAGGAAGTACGTCTCGTGTGCACAATTCAATATGAGGTCGAAACCAACACATGTTACACGTGCCTGCCCTGAAAATCCTACACATAACTGATCAGAACGTATCTGACTCCAGATATATCAAGATACAACATGACAACGAATCTCAAAGAAACGCATATCCGACAAGGATCAGAAGACTTTCCAAATGAGCAATGATAACTCGATCATTAAAGACCGACACAACCACAATGTTGTATTCCGTCAGACAATAGTTCACAGCATGCTGAACAATGCATATAACATTAACACATAAACTCCCAAGGCCGCAACCAAGGGTCAAGGAAGCATCTACTCAGGAATACTCCGGATGTGGGTACCATTCAGGTTTTATCCCGCAACACAGTTCATGCAATCACAAAATACCCCAAGGTCGCAACCAAGGATCACGGAAGCATCTCACAGGAATACCCCAGAACGTAGGTGCCATTTAGGTCTTACCCCCTAACACATCGGCTCAAAAGATTACATCTCAAAGAAAGAGCGCATCACAAAACGTAACAATCAATGATGCACATTCACCACATGAAGCGTCAACACACACATGCAATAATGCAACAGGATGATTATCATAATCTACCAATATTAATTTATCTCAAGCTGGAGATGCTAACCTTTCCACGACCAACATCCCTGAACGAATACATAGTTATCCGAATAATCCAAAATGAAGTACAGTCCATTACTAATACCAAACCACCATCTCGAGTTCAATATCGACATGATAACTAACTGTGATATCCAACTTCTCATACAAAGACCAAATATAATTCACATCTCCGTTTCCTCTAGACATCTTTAAAATCATATACATTATGATTTATCTCAGTCCAAGCATAATATACATACTATCATTCCGACAATTCATATTCCATGATACAATTGCTATATGAATCATAAATGAAATGAAAACGAAATCATTTATTAAACATTATGAACTGAGCAAGCATAAATTGCCTCAATACCAATACGATTAAGTTGTTACCAATCCCGTCGTCTTCATCTACAAGCTTCTCAACCCCGACCAAGGCGATCCATGCATTCTCCAATTCCATTCATAGCACAAGGGTTAATCATCAATGATCACTTAACGCAACCTAATGCACTGATCAATTAACGATACGTTCAATAACAATCAACAACCGATATAACCAATCAATCAAACTCAACGGTTCAACGATATCTCGATCATACAAAACCAAACCATTAAAATTCAAAAAATACGAATACAAGCCGCAATTCGATGATCATAATCAACAATCAATACAACCGATCAATAAACCCAACAGTTCCACAATTATCCCGATTAAACATAAATCCGAACAACCCGAACCAATCAATTACGAATTCACAACCACAAATACGATTACAGATACGAATGTAAAGGAAATCATATTCGGCGATCAATCACAATCCTTCCGGATTCCAAATTGTTTATCATGATTCGTATTTCATCAAGAACATACGAATTCTACCACTAAAATCAACATGACCTAACGAATATTCGATCTTCATATCTAAAAATACCGATAATTCAACATACGACCGTCTTGCTATGTTAAATTCATCAAGGAGTTCCTCAAGAACACTAAATGATTCAAAACCTTGTTCATAGCCATCAAAACAACATCATTCGATATCCCTTGACATGTAGATAATCATCCAATTCGAAATCCAAGTCATGTATCATCATATCCTTTCAATATACACTTCACATAACCTCAAGAATCATAACAACAACACCTTAATTATGATTATACGAAGCAAATATGGATAATAATACCAATAATCCAAAATCAAGGTGTAGAGTTTAACAACATACCTCAAGAACATGAACAACACCGTCAAACACCTCAAGGATCAACCATATCTCCATATTTAAGCCTCCAATCCATGTTTCCAAGCTTGTAATCAAGATAGAAGAGGTTAAATATCACTAACATGCTCAGAGGGACGAAGGTTGGAGGAGGAAAGGTTTTTCTCTCGTGAAGAAATGAGAAGCCGATCTTCATTTTATAAACTGCATTGTTCATTACGTACGTTATCACTCAACATTAACGTACGTAATGCTCTCTAGCGTACGCTACACATCCAACTAGCGTACATAACATCATTCCAGAACTCACTGACCTGTTTCATTCACTTGCTTACATACGTAATATTTCCTTCATAGCGTACGTAATACGTACATTGACTTGCTACAGTAAATCCCCATTTAACGTACGTAATGCACCCTGCATAGCATACGTAATGCTCGAGGTTGACTCGCCTGTCCACATCTGTGCCGAAAGCTGCCGACACCGGGCCCACCTGCCGACCACGGCTCGATCCTGTCTGATTCCCTTTGTTACGTACGTAATGCCTTACGCATAACGTACGAAAACATGTAATTTAACGTACGTAAGTCCATAACGCTAGCATACGTAATGGACTTCTATACTTGGCCAAAATCCAACTATTCCTGTCCGTATCGACATACTGGATACGAACATACGGCATACTGAATACATATGATCGTTCCGATAACATTCTCATACGATACATATGATGCACGATATCCTCAAATACAACTGTCGACCAAGTATGACAATTGTACAAATACTCATAAAGTATATCCGACGTCGAAAAACATATCAAGCATGTAATATCCTAGAATTAAAATAACCTCGATAGACATACTAACAGAACTGTCACAGTTCCCAAAATTATCCACCTATACTATGTTGGTCCCACTCTGTACAGTACAACTCAGATAAAATAATGCGAAAAATCGTAGCGAAATTCTAGGATATTACACACTATCGTCAAACGAGCTCCTTGCCATGAGTGTGAGATTGTTTTGAATATTATCTTCTTCTTCATCCTCGTCACTCCAGGTGGCTATCAACACTTCCTTCTTAGAAGTCGAGCCACGACAATTTTTCGCAAAGTGTCCGGGTTTTCCACAATTTCGACAATTATTGTCGAATCGATTTGACTTATTCCGTACTTGCGAGCTGAAGTTTCTTCTTCTCCGATTTAATAAGTTTTGATACTTATTGATGTTTTTGGCATAAAATGCCGATTCTTCATCATCGTCATCAACTGGGATAACTTCTTCATTCCTTGACATCTTCTTAGCTTTTAAAGCTATATATTTTTCTTTCGGTTTTGGCTTAGTTTTCCGAGATTTAAGAACAATCTCGTAATTTATTAGCGAACCAACTAGGGTGCTAAAATCAAGAGTATTGAGATCTTTAGATTCCATAATTGCCGTAACCATGCCGTCCCATTCGTGAGGTAGTGATCGTAATATTTTCTTGACCTTTTCACTACTCGATAAGGGTTTTCCGAAGCATACTAGCCCATTTGTAATAACTGAAAATTGGTCTACCATATTTCTGATGGACTCTTCGTCTTTCATCATGAAAAGCTCATAGTCGTGGAGAAGCATATTTATCTTTGTCTCCTTGACTTGATTCCTTCCTTTGTGAGTTACCTCTAACATTTTTCAAATTTCTTTGGCACTATCACACGAGGAAATCTGATTATGTTCTTCCGGATTTAAAGTACAATAAAGCAATTTTGTTGGTTTGCTATTGTAATGGTCATTTTTTCAATCTGTATCATCGAATTCTCCCAAGCTTTTTTGAGTACCATTGAAATTTGTGGGAATTTTCGTACCAAGACAAATGACTTTCCAGAGCTCAATATCATAGGCACGGATGAATATTGACATCTTCTTCTTCCATATCATAAAATTTGATCCATCAAAAAATGGAGGTCGGTTTAAGGCAAGACCTTCGATCGGAGCATAATGAAGCGACATTGGATCTTTTCTCCTTGGATGTTAAGCCGAATATAAGAGATACCTGCTCCGATACCAATTCTTGGGTTTGGTACCGCCACTAGAAGGGAGGTTTAGATAGTGTGGTTAAGAATATAGAATTCTTTTGCTATTGCGGGAGCGATTAAGTGCGGAATGTAAATGGAACAACGATATACAGAGGTTCGGCAATGTGCCTACGTTCTCTCTCCGTATCTTTTTTATAGGCTTAAGATAAACCTTTCCGCCTTTTCTTCTATCGGTCCGAGGTAAACCATTACAATCTTGTCTTCTATCATTCCAAGATAAACCGTTACCATTTTGTCTTCATGTCGGTCCAAGATAAACCATTTTTCTTTTCTAACGGATAAGGAATCAACATTTCTAGCTTTCTACCGGTACTAGAAAAACCTCACTTAGATTTAGAATATGATACTAACAATTCTGGATCCATGATCCTAATAACACCGAATCAAATCTATAATCCTTTCTTTTCTCTTGTGTTTGGTTGAGTGAATTAAACACTCGAACTCATATCAATTAAGCTCGATTATAATAAAATAATGGATGTAACAATATCTGATGTGTGAATACTTTTCTTGAAGTTGTTGCATGGGGAATACCATAAGAGGTGGTATATATAGGCTTCAAAGCCTAAACTAGCCGTTGGTCACTACCCTTTTCATAGCGTACATTAATCTTACTTCATAACATACATAATGCTCTTTAGCATACGTAACCCTTACATGTTGCATATGTTATATGATGTTCGGTTCAGTTCAGTAGCTTCTGTCTCTCCCATAGCGTATGTTAACTATCTTCGTAGAGTACATTATATTTTCCTTTTAGCATACGTTAATATCTCTACGTTGCGTACGTTATATTCACATATCCGTTGCATGCTTTTTGACTTTCTAGAATCAATCCGACGAATTGATTTATTTGAATTTGTAATTCATCTTCTCATAGCATACGTTAACTCATATGTATTACGTACGTTAAGCTCAGTTCATTGCGTTTGTTGGTCTTTACACGTTGCATATGTTGTCCATGATGTATCTTCAGCTGGTCTTTATTACGTACGTTAGCTATGTTCCATAGTGTACATTATATGTGATGTTACTTCAGTTCAATGTTTTTCTGTCCAGCTCGTGCGTCTTCGACTTCTTCTTGATTCATTGTTGTTTCTATTTGTTTATTAGCTTATCATCAAAATCTCTAAATTAAATGTGTGGATTAAAATTGTAACACCCCCAAAACCATATGGGAATATTACACGCCGTAGATCCTTTTCACAAGGATCTACCAGGCTAAACATCCATAAACAACCAAATGCTTGCCCAACCAGGGTCAAACAATAAAATGATACAGACCGATATGATCACTTACACGTGAATACACAGACCGATGAGGTCACACAACCCAATCGACAAAACTGACTTAAATAACATTACCCACACAGGGGTCGAAATACAATACAGCGGAAGACTGAAATCAACTCTGACAACACGACAAAAATCAAAACAACTCTCGACTCATGATTATTATCGTAGCTCGTCATCCTCTTGTGCCAATCCTGTGACTGCTCCCCTGAATCTGCATGTACCTGGACGCAAAATAGACATCTACCCCCCGATTACTCGGGGGTTAGTAAAACTCCACTGTTGTACTAGTGCAAGTATCAAATCATACAAAATGTAACAAGCAAATAATAAGCGTGAATCCAATATAATAATCAAGTATCAAAATATTCCCGAGAGGTTCTCACAAGGGAAGATAAGCTATGAAGCATTCGAAAATAAGATTATCATCTCGGGAAATTTTAGATTTTCAAAACCTTTAAGACCTCAAGTCCTGATTCACAAAACCTTTCAAAAAAACTTTAGGGCCTTAACCCAAATCTTGTATCATAACTCAGCAGTTTACAATACGGGAAACATTTATTCAAGCTAGGACTCGGTCCAACATTAATTTTCATAAAACTTTTCCTTTAAAAACTTTGTTTTGAAAAGTATCATGCTCATGACAGCGGTATCCACTGTCACGTGTCTCCGTAGGTTTAACAACCCGCACGGACTACATCACGCACAATTAAACAAACATAATCAATTCCGACACCGTGATCCATTGTCACGTGTCTCCGTAGGTTCAACAACCCACACGGACTATTAACCAGACATAACCAATTCCGACACCGTGATCCACTGTCACGTGTCTCCGTAGGCATAACAACCCGCACAGACTACATCAATCACAACAATCACACACACAGTCCTGACACCGTAGTCCACTGCCACGTGTCACCGTAAGCCCCGTCGAGCTCACCCGGTTGGACGCACTGTGTCCGAAACTCATGGTCCACTGCCATGCGTTATCGTAGGCCTCGTCAGACCAGCACGATTGGACCTCAGTACCTCACTAAGTTCTGACCCCGTAGTCCACTGCCACGAATCCTCGTAGGTCCCGTCGAACCAACACGAGTGAACTTAGTGGTCACACACATATTCGCATTCACATTCACATTACATACAACAATGAGCACAATTAATCAATCACATTGATCACCACAAAATCGTACATTGCACGCACATAACACAACCTCAACACTCGCAACAACAATCATCAATCAACGACACTTAACCAACATAACACACATTCGGTACACAATACATTGCACAACCACGTGTACAACCATCTCATATGTACATCGCAATCCTGCACAAATGGCACAACGCCTAACACGTATACCAATATAACACTATTATCACAAAGCCTTCAAATTGCGGAAAACACAACCAACTCAAATGGAAGATATTTACGAAGGCAAGCAAAATCATCATAAATCTCATACGTGATTAATAGTCGCAAGATACAAGTCGTATAATAAGATACTTGCCATACTAACCGCTACCGAATGCTCCGAAGAACACGGTTCGACCGGGAAGCTCGGACCCCAAAGAAGGCAACGAACGGAAGGGTTCCGACTCGAGTTCTTCACAAGAATTCGTTCCTTCGATCCGGGTGGAAGATGATGTTATAATCAACACAAGCCTTCCAAAAATGATGTTCTATGATGTTCCCGATCAAAAACCCTCAAATTCCGTCGAAGGGTCGCGAAAAACGAAGGAAAAATGGAAAATGTCCGAGAGATCCACGTCCAGGCCTTTAAATAGCCGACCATGGCCGATCACTTACGGCCAGACGCCTGCCTTACGGCCGCCACTCGGCACTTAGGGCCGTACGTGCAGTCCTTACGGCCAGACCGCATTCGTCCGAAAGTTGCTCGCACCTTACGGCCGTTACTCTCGCCCTTACGGCCAGAATCGCATTCGTCCGGAAGTTGCGCACCTTACGGCCAGAACTCTCGCCCTTACGGACGAATCGCATTCGCAGACATGCTCGCCGATCACTTACGGCCAGAATCGCACCTTACGGCCGTAACTCGCTGCACTGCACTCGCATCCGTGTCTCGGCCGGGGCCACTTCCGACGGCCCGGACGACCCCAAAACCCGAACCTGAATATGAATCGAAGATACATTTACGAAGTACTCGCAAAGACGAATCCAAGCGCTAAGAGAACACACGATTCCGACCACCCGAAGGCTCGAAATTCGACAACGGAAGGTAATTACCCCAAACTTTGGGAAATTACAAAAATGGCCCAAAACGTCCGAAAATCACGATACGTGATCGAATAACCAAACCGAAGTTCACAACACGTCTAACAAAGTTAAACGGACTTATAGGAAACTCGAAACAGTAATTTCGGACGAGATTCACAAGAATCGAACTCGAGTGCGGAAAAGTAGCTAAGAAACACGGAACTCAACAAAACAATACCGAAACGAACTCGGATGACAAAAAGTGCAGAATTAATCATTCTCATAATGATGAAACGGTCCCAAGCGAGTCGTCGAAATGGACCTCCGCTGAAAGAAGAAAATTACCGGAAATCCGAAATTGCGGATATTACATTCTACCCTCCTTAAAAGAAGTTTCGTCCCGAAACTTAAATCAGGTAGGGAGAAGCAATATCCCGCCAGGAAAACTCAACGAGATACACAAGAACCTAAAAAAATCGCGCCCAACGGCGAAACGTTACAAGAAACGCAAAGGAATATACGGCGTGAAAACACGCCCCACAACGACTATAACAACGCCACCGACAATGATTCAAAACAATAACGAGCAATTAACGACGCATCACATACCACATCACATGCACACATTTAATCAAAGAAACGTACGCGACAACAAGTCTCACCCGACTAAAACGGCTATGCGATAGAAACAAATAGAGTATCACGATAGAAATCATTCCGATTCTCATCAACAAGAAAATGTCCGAAGTCAAAACACAAACAATTTAAGATAACGGAAAAGGAGAATACCGGATATTACATTCTATCCTATTAAAATTAAGTTTCGTCCCGAAACTTAAAATAAAATATCATGATAGAATACAAACAAAACCAAAAAGTTCACGCAACAAATATCAATCTCTACACGAATTACAGCACAAAGTACGATACACAACTACATCACTGGACACCACTGTTGCGATTTTCTTTATACGCAAGTGCACGTCATCGTTTACAAGTAATAAAGTGATAAGTAGAGTATCGTTCCCACAAGGATTTTATTTCTAACTACCGATTTTTGCGTATTCCAATTTTATTTGAACAATCGAAGTTGGGTTTGTGCAATTAATAACTAAAGGAATTACTGAAAGACAAGCAGTAGAAAACAATATCTTGGATAAAAGAAATCAAATGATGAATAAGTCTAGGGTTCTGAATCCACCTTAGTTTATCCGAATTCACTCTCGATTATCCGTAATAAATAATTTTCCCAATTTATTGAAGGCGGAGATTGCTAATATATTCTACCGCCTCTCCCGAGGTCAATAGATTTATCTAAAGGCGAATAACGCACTCTATCCCTAGGTGAATTAATTCGTCAATAGGCGAAAAACATAAAATCTCCTAAAGGCCACGTAGTTCCTATGAGTATATTCCTATCTCACAGAATAAAACGGTCCTCACTAATAGTTCCTCACCAAATCTCCTCTCCCGATTCGAAGTGAATGATTAAATCAATACAACTATTGGCCATATAATTGCAAGCATTAAACATAATTGGGAAAACTCAATAAAAAGGTAATAAATTGGATAATCTCAATCAATTCGTCCAAACAAAGGTTTCATCAAAACCCTAGATTAGGGCTTTAGCCTGACATACTAAAAACTGAAAATACAGAATAAATAAACGAAAGCATAAAATTCAAATGCAGATGAAGCTCGGATTCCTCCGTTCTTCAGCTTCCGCCTTCTGCCCTTGAAGTCTTCTGCTTCCCTCTTCTTCTGCCGTCTCCAAGCTTAAGCTCTCAAAGATTAAAGATCCCAAGATTCCAAGATCCATAAATTAGGGTCTTAAACCCTATTTATAGTTCAGCACATCCACAAATCGCGTCCGTATTAGTCGGTCGAAAACTGGCTTCGAAACAGCTCAAAATCCGCGCGGGCATACAAAAACCGCCAAGTGTGCCGCGGCTCACTAAACCTATGTCGCGGCACATCGCCTTCAGCTGAATGCCTGGGCGTTAATTAATTCTTCTGTGCCGCGGCTCACCTGGGCTGTGCCGCGGCACAGAGTACAAGTTACTCTGCCCTTCGGCTGGTGTCTTCCTGTGCCGCGGCTCAGCTTCCTTGTGCCGCGGCTCAGAGTCCAGATTTACCGTTTTCGCCCGTTTTGCCTCGCTTTAGCTTCCGGACTTCAATTTCCTGTCAATCATACAAAATTAAGGCATTAAAAGCTCATTTAGACAATTTCACTCACCAAAACACTACAAAATAATGATAAATAAGCGTATAAAAATACGCCTAACAAATACCCCCAAACTTAAGCCTTTGCTTGTCCTCAAGCAAAAAGAATTAAATTCAATAAAAGAATGTCGTGAATCATCGTGCAACTCGTATTGTTCAACCTAATCAATACTATACTGTAATTCTCTCTAAATAATACGAGTGTCATAAAAGCGAGCTGAACTCAGAATAATGATTCCGCAAAGTAATCAAATTCAGTCCTAATCACTCGTTCATGAAGAAATTCCAGCTCAAAGATTAACAAAACGTGAGTCAAATCGACCGTCAATATGAAAGGCTAACACAACCAAGCTAGTTTGTCCCGTTCCACAGTCGAAAGGCACAATTTTCACGAGTTTCATAACAAATAAACCTCGGACAGTATCCCCTTATATATATGCTCAAGAATTTGATTCGAGTTGACCACTAGGTTAGGATCTCAGGATGTTTCATTGGGATAATCCTAGGGTGGAAACTCCATTCTCATGTATTAGGAAACCGTTTGACGTAAAAGACACTCATGGGGCACATGGATGCTTCTAGTTACTAAGTTCCCGTCTACAGCGGAGAAACAACTCGAATACATAATTTCCGCATGTCCGAATCAAGGTTGCCGTTTTACGCGAGAGTAAACAGCGGGTCACGCGAATACCCCCGGTTACTAGGCTTCCTATCATTGGCACATGTGAAATATCTAAATCACTAGTCTAATCAGGGTCGTCGTTTTACGCGAGAGTAAACAACGGGTCACGCGAATACCCCTAGTTACTAGACTTCCCATCATAGAACACATTATCTCGACTTTTGGGAAAAACTGACCGACTCTAACCTCAATCTAAGTGCCAACACGACTAAAGAAACAGTACGACTCACTATCCGGAAGATGTAACCAAACGTATTGACGGTGATTTTAAAAACAAGTATGTATCATCTCTTATCTGCCAAGACCTCTACAATCACGAAAAAATTTGGACCTAAATGAATACTAAGCAAAACAGAAATAACTGACTACAGCTCGACTAAAACTCTACCGCTTCTTCAGAGAGAAAAACAGTGTCGTAACATCAGTATCACACAAATAGAAGCACGAACAATTCACGAATAAAGAAAAACTAAGACAAGCAAGGCTATCTAAAAAATTTTTTACGCAAAGTAATGAAAAGTGCAACGAAATAAAGTACAGCAATAAAATAAAGTACAACAATGAATGTAGAAACTGAAAGTAAATCCCCCCAAACTTAGGACGTACATTGACCTCAATGGACAAAAATGATATGCAATAAAAGTAAAAGGTCAAGTACTCCCCTCCAGTCTGCTCAGGAGCTGGTGCCGGCATCGTCCGGTGAGCTTTCACGCTTCTTGACTACATCATGCGGAGTGTGAATAAATGAGCTTGCATCATCAAAAAGGAAGTTAAGTATGAGCTCTCAAGTTGAATATGATGTAGGGGTTGGGGATAATGTAATTCGACAACACGATTCATTGCATATTATTTTGAAAATGCCTAGCTTACCAATTTTTCATTGCTGCAATTTATCAAACACCTTGTGTGCACAAGTTAAAATGAAGAACAAGAATTTTGATGGTTAATTCCAATCCCAAAAGTAATAACACAGATTATAACCCTGAATCACGACAACTATCATCAACAATTCGTTCATAAACATTAATTCCATCACAATATCAAATTCCCCATATTCCAACTCCATTTTAGAAACAAAAGTGAAGAACAACTAGCAATATAAAACTTCAAATCTTTTCACATCAAGAATCACTTATGATTTAGAAATCAACAATTACCTGGAGAATTTGAGAGGGAGACAATAGAAAGGTATCAACTGACCTCATTGTGTGAGGGAAGGAAGGAAGGGAGGGAAGAAGTATCCTATGCAGGCCGATCGACTGAATGAGCCCTACCTGGCTGCTCTTATTTTGCGACGGGGGCCGCAGCACAATATAAGTGAGCCGCGGCCCAAAGTACAGTAGGACTGGGACGTTTTGTAATGTCGTCGGATGCCGCGGCTCAGTTTTCGTGTGCCGCGGCTCAGTGTGTTAGTGTGCCGCGGCTTAAGTGTAGTGTGCCGCGGCACAAAGTACAGGCTCCCTGGGTGTTTCTTGGCCATTTAGTGTGCCGCGGCTCAGTTTTCGTGTGCCGCGGCTCATCGACCTGGTGTGACGCGGCTCAGTAAGATCATGCCGCGGCACAGGGTACAGTTTGATCGGCCATTTTTCATCAGCTGGTGTGTGCCGCGGCTCACCTGGACTGTGCCACGGCCCATCATTGAATTCCTCCCCTTTGTTGATTCCTGCACAGAATTTTTACACGAAAACATCAAGACAAGAGGGAAGGATGGATCAAAGAAGAAAGAAAAACAAAGAGAGACTCTAAAAATGCAAGAAAACAGCAAAGAATCTACAACTAATACTCGGGTTGCCTCCCGAGTAGCGCTAAGTTTATAGTCTTCAGCCGGACTCTTCTCGCATTCATCTGGCGGTGGATAAGGTGACGCTCGTTTTCTGCGTGTCTATTGGATTTCCCAAGTATGCCTTCAACCGTTGTCCATTAACTTTGAATTTTCGGCCATCTCTTTGAACTTCTACTGCACCATGTGGAAACACTTGAACTACGGTGAACGGTCCCGACCATCGTGAACGCAATTTCCCGGGAAATAACTTTAAGCGTGAGTTAAAAAGCAACACCTCTTGACCCGGGACAAATTCTCTCTGCGTGATGTGCTTATCATGCCAAATCTTTGTCCGCTCCTTATAAAGTTTTGCATTTTCGTATGAGTTGTGGCGAATTTCTTCCAACTCGTTCAGCTGCAAACAACGCTTTTCCCCAGCGGATTTTAGATCAAAGTTTAGTTTCTTTATCGCCCAGTAAGCACGGTGTTCCATCTCTACGGGTAGATGGCAACCTTTCCCGTAGACCAATCTGTAGGGCGACATTTCGATAGGTGTTTTATACGTAGTCCGGTACGCCCAAAGTGCATCATCGAGTTTAAATGCCCAATCTTTTCGAGACGAGCTGACCGTCTTTTCTAGAATCCACTTCAGCTCTCGATTTGATATCTCGACTTGACCACTCGTTTGCGGATGGTATGCTGTGGCAACACGATGAGTGACTCCGTATTTTCTCAAAACCGCATCAAGAAATTTGTTGTCGAAGTGTGACCCACCATCACTTATAATAGCACGTGGAGTCCCAAAGCGTGTGAAGATATGTTGTTGAATAAACTTGATTACGACATTGGACCCATTCGTAGGTAGTGCCACCGCTTCAACCCATTTTGAGACATAATCTACGGCCACCAAAATATAGAGATTCTTGTTTGATGGGGGAAATGGACCCATGAAGTCGATTCCCCATACATCAAATAATTCGACTTCAAGTATGGTGTTCAGCGGCATTTCGTGTCGTCTTGAGATGTTTCCTGTCCGTTGACACCGATCACATGTAGACACAAAGGAGTGAGCATCTTTGAATAAGGACGGCCAATAAAATCCCGACTGTAAGACCTTCGCTGCTGTTCTATTTCCACTAAAATGTCCACCGTAGGGTGATGCATGGCAATGGTTTAGCACACTGTGGATTTCCTCATCCGGAATGCATCTACGGATAATTTTATCGGGGCATCGCTTGAAGAGAAAAGGATCATCCCACAAATAGTACTTAGCATCCGAGATTAGCTTCTTCTTTTGATGACGTGAGAGGTCGTTCGGAATTGTTTTACTTGCTAAGTAGTTCACTAGATCAGCATACCAAGGCGCATGTGTTGAATCCAACTTGTAGAGCTGCTCGTCGGGGAAGGTTTCTATAATTTGTGGCTGACTTTCTTCCTTCTCGAGGGAACTCTCTAATCGTGAAAGGTGATCGGCTATTACATTTTCTGTCCCTTTCTTGTCCCGAATCTCCAAGTTGAATTCTTGAAGGAGTAGCACCCACCGAATCAACCTTGGTTTGGCATCCTTCTTCTCCAAAAGGTATTTTATTGACGAATGATCGGTCCACACTATCACTTTCATTCCTAGTAGATAAGCCCGAAATTTATCAAATGCAAAGATCACCGCCAACAACTCCTTCTCCGTTGTGGCATAATTTCTTTGGGCGTCATCGAGTGTTCGGCTCGCATAGTATATGACATGGAACACCTTCCCTCGTCTCTGCCCCAAAACAGCCCCAATGGCAAAGTCGCTAGCATCACACATTAGTTCGAACGGAAGGTCCCAATCCGGAGCGACTATCACCGGTGCTGTGCTTAGAGCTTTTTTCAGCAACTCGAAACTTTCTTTACAAGACTCGTCGAAAGTAAATGGGACATCTTTCATGAGTAAATTTCACAGCGGCTTCGTGATCTTTGAAAAATCCTTAATAAATCGGCGATAGAAACCGGCATGTCCCAAAAAACTCCTAATCCCCTTGACCGAAGTGGGTGGAGGCATCTTCTCAATTGTCTCAATTTTCGCTCGGTCGACTTCAATTCCATGTGAGGATATTCGATGGCCAAGCACAATGCCCTCCTGCACCATAAAATGACACTTCTCCCAATTCAAGACTAAATTGGTCTCTTCGCATCTCCGCAAGACTTTCTGCAAATTTTCCAAACAAATGTCAAATGAATCTCCAAAAACAGAAACATCATCCATAAAAATCTCAATACACTGCTCTACCATGTCAGAAAAAATAGCCATCATACACCGTTGAAAAGTAGCCGGCGCATTACACAATCCAAAAGGCATGCGCCTATAAGCGAAAATGCCGTAAGGACATGTAAACGTCGTTTTCTCTTGGTCTTCGGGGGCTATGTAAATCTGATTATACCCCGAATAACCATCGAGAAAGCAATAGAAATCGTGTCCGGGTAATCTATCTAACATCTGATCAATAAAAGGCAAGGGGAAATGATCTTTTCTAGTGGCCTTATTTAATTTCCTATAATCTATGCACATATGCCACCCCGTAACAATCCTGGTGGGAATTAATTCATTATTATCGTTTTGAACAACTGTTATCCCACCCTTTTTCGACACAACTTGAACCGGACTTACCCACTTACTATCAGAAATTGGAAAGATCATACCTGCGTCGAGGAGTTTTAAAACCTCGACTTTTACCACCTCATTCATGTTAGGATTCAGCCGGCGTTGATGCTCCACGGATGGTTTGTAGTCTTCCTCCATCAAAATATTGTGCATGCAAATCGATGGGCTGATCCCCTTAATATCCGCAATAGACCATCCAAGAGCAGATTTGTACTCCCTCAAAACTCTTAATAATTTTGCCTCTTGATCTCCTGCTAAAGTGGCCGAAAGAATAACTGGAAGGGAGTTGTCGGGCCCCAGGAATGCATATTTCAAATGAGGTGGCAGCTTTTTGAGTTCTAACTTTGGAGGTTTTTCAATCGATGGGGTCGGTCGAGTTAGTGAACTTCCTAGCTCCTCGAATGGTTTACGAATAAAAATTGGCGGGGAAGCATCCATGTGTCATACGTAGGCTGCATGCTCTCCATTTGGTTGAAATGACCCAATCAAAACGGATTCCAATGGATCGGGTGGATAATTTTCTCAAAAAGTTCTACTCACGCACGAGTCAATGACGCTAACTTGGAAACAATTTTCGCGTCACTTGGATATTTTACGGATCGAAAAATATTGAATGTTACTTGCTCCTCTTGAACATGCAAAGTCGGCTTTCCCTTTTCCACATCAATCAACGCTCGGCTGTTGCCAAAAATGGTCTTCCCAAGATAATTGGGATATCTTGGTCTTCTTCCATGTCAAGTACGATGAAATCGGCCGGAAAAATGAACTTATCAACTTTGACTAAAACGTCCTCTATCACACCCCTCGGATATTTGATGGATCTATCGCCAATTGTAGAGAGACGCCGTCGGCTTGGCTTCCCCAATCTCCACTTTTTAAAAATAGAAAGGGGCATAAGATTTATATCGGCCCGAGATCGCATAGGGCTCTCTCAAAAGATGAATTTCCGATGATGCAAGGGATGGTGAAACTTCCCGGATCTCTCAATTTAGGTGGGAGCTTCTTTTGTAAAATAGCACCGCACTCCTCCGTTAAAGCGACTGTCTCATATTCCTCGAGCTTTCGTTTATTGGACAAGATCTCTTTCATGAACTTGACGTAACTCGGCATCTGTTCTAATGCGTCGTGACGGAATGTTTATGTGCAATTTCTTGAAAACGTCTAGGAATTTTGAAAACCGCTTGTCCGCTTTTGCTTTTGAAACGCTGTGGGAATGGAATTTGAGGAGTGGGCTGAGTAGTCGATACTTCCTTTGGCTTAGGCGTCTCATCCTTTTCCTTCTCGCTCGCTCGATCGGCCGCTCTTTGTCATTAATAGTCGCCCTTTCAACTCCTTTCCGCTTCGTAATTCGATCGCTTGCACATTTTCCTTGGATTTCACTTGGCCGCGCTGGGTGATGCACCTTGAGACCGAGAAGACAATAAATTAGCAATCTGCCCCATTTGTGTTTCTAGATTTCGGATGGAGGTCGAATGATTTTGGAGGGTCGTCTCGGTGCGGGTCATGAATTGGCTTGTGTTAGCCGTCAATTGAGCAAGAGCATCTTCCAAAGACACCTTTGGTGATTGAGGGGGCTGCGCGAAGTGAGGTTGTGGAGGCTTCATAGCTTGCCCATTTCTCCATGGAAAATTTTGTTGATTCCGCCACCCTTGATTATAAGTGCTGGGGTAGAAATTGTTTTGTCGATTTCCATTGGCCACAAATTGAGCTTGCTCCATCTGATTTTGCTCGAACGGATTTCCAACTTGACATTCCGTGCTCGGGTGTGATCCGTTACACCAATTTCATGTCTCTATGGTAACGGGGGCTGGTGCGTGCGAAAATGCCTGGAGCTATTGTGTCAAAGCGGCGACTTGAGCTGACAAGGTGGAAATCGGATCATTGCTTGAAACTTCCATGACTCTCTTCGGTGTCAATCTTTCCGATGGCCATTGGTATGCGTTTTCGGCCATATCTTCCAAAAGCACGTGTGCCTCGGCCATAGATTTTCCCATGAAAGTCCCACCAGAGGCCGCATCCACGAGAGTGCGTGTAGAAGCACTCAAACCATTATAGAACGTATGAAGGTGAAGCCAATCAGGAATGCCGTGATGAGGGCATCTTCGTAGCAATTCTTTATATCGCTCCCACGCCTCGTGGAGCGATTCCATATCGTACTGAACAAAGGTGGTTATTTCGTTTCTCAACCTTGTCGTCTTAGCTGGTGGGAAAAATTTGGCAAGGAAGGCTTGCGCTAACCTCTCCATGTTGTAATCGACCCCGGCGGTAAGGAATTTAACCAAAACTTTGCTTTATCCCTCAAAGAGAAAGGGAAAAGCCTCAATCGGATGGCATCGTCGGTGACACCATTAGTCTTGAATGTGTCGCATATCTCAAGGAAAGAAGCAATATGGGCATTCGGGTCGTCATTCGGCAGTCCACAGAATTGGCTCGCCTGCACCATCTGAATAATTGCAGGCTTGATCTCAAAATTATTAGCTTGGATAGTGGGACGCCGAATTCCCGAAAAATTAGCGTTGACCTGCGGCATGGCATAATCTCGAAGAGCTAGTTCCGGTTGAACTTGCCGCACTTGGTTATCTCCTCCTTGGACTTCGATATTCTCGGCCATGTTGACCGTAAATGCGCAACTCTCTTTTCTCCTTTTTGTTCCTTCTTAGCGTGCGCTCGAGCTCGGTATCCAAAGGTAGTAGGCCTTCGTACGAAGTTTTCTCATGCACTACGAAAGGTCTGAAAGGAAAAACAAATAAACGAAATTAAATACACAAAAATAAAAATAAAACGTTCAAATTAAGACTGGAAATACTTAAATCGATATTAGAAAATTAAAATCCCCGGCAACGGCGCCAAAAACTTGTTGCGATTTTCTTTATACGCAAGTGCACGTCATCGTTTACAAGTAATAAAGTGATAAGTAGAGTATCGTTCCCACGAGGATTTTATTTCTAACTACCGATTTTTGCGTATTCCAATTTTATTTGAACAATCGAAGTTGGGTTTGTGAAATTAATAACTAAAGGAATTACTGAAAGACTAAGCACTAGAAAACAATATCTTGGATAAAAGAAATCAAATGATGAATAAGTCTAGGGTTCTGAATCCACCTTAGTTTATCCGAATTCACTCTCGATTATCCGTAATAAATAATTTTCCCAATTTATTGAAGGCGGAGATTGCTAATATATTCTACCGCCTCTCCCGAGGTCAATAGATTTATCTAAAAGCGAATAACGCACTCTATCCCTAGGTGAATTAATTCGTCAATAGGCGAAAAGCATAAAATCTCCTAAAGGCCACGTAGTTCCTAAGAGTATATTCCTATCTCACAGAATAAAACGGTCCTCACCAATAGTTCCTCACCAAATCTCCTCTCCCGATTCGAAGTGAATGATTAAATCAATACAACTATTGGCCAGATAATTGCAAGCATTAAACATAATTGGGAAAACTCAATAAAAAGGTAATAAATTGGATAATCTCAATCAATTCGTCAAAACAAAGGTTTCATCAAAACCCTAGATTAGGGCTTTGGCCTGACATACTAAAAACTGAAAATACAGAATAAATAAACGAAAGCATAAAATTCAAACGCAGATGAAGCTCGGATTCCTCCGTTCTTCAGCTTCCGCCTTCTGCCCTTGAAGTCTTCTGCTTCCCTCTTCTTCTGCCGTCTCCAAGCTTAAGCTCTCAAAGATTAAAGATCCCAAGATTCCAAGATCCATTAATTAGGGTCTTAAACCCTATTTATAGTTCAGCACATCCACAAATCGCGTCCGTATTAGTCGGTCGAAAACTGGCTTCGAAACAGCTCAAAATCCGCTCGGGCATACAAAAACCGCCAAGTGTGCCGCGGCTCACTAAACCTGTGCCGCGGCACATCGCCTTCAGCTGAATGCCTGGGCGTTAATTAATTCTTCTGTGCCGCGGCTCACTGGCTGTGCCGCGACACAGTACAGTTACTCGCCCTTCGGTGTCTTCTGTGCGGCTCAGCTTCCTTGTGCCGCGGCTCAGAGTCCAGATTTGCCGTTTTCGCCCGTTTTGCCTCGTTTTAGCTTCCGGACTTCAATTTCCTGTCAATCATACAAAATTAAGGCATTAAAAGCTCATTTAGACAATTTCACTCACCAAAACACTACAAAATAATGATAAATAAGCGTATAAAAATACGCCTAACAACCACCGGGCCCTCCCCGAGTAGAAACGAAAACCCGATTCCCGAACATCTTGGCAACGGTCTCACAATGCCCCGCTTGGTGCCCCAGTTGGCCGCACTTAAAACAATTAACCAGTGGCGAACGACAATTCTGTCTCGCATGGCCTACACGACTGCAGTTAAAGCAGGTCTTCACACCGATCGTCTTACTCGCCTCTGGAGTAAGGTTCTTAGACTGGTCAACCGAACGAGGAGTGCTTCCAGAAGGAAAATGCGAAGCAACAGGCTCACGGATCTCACTTCTCTGGCCTCTTGAAAAATTTCTCGAGGTCTTCTGTCTCTTACTCTCTGAACTAGATTCCAACACAGAAACAACCATCTCAATGGCTAAAGCTCGGTCCTGATATTCTTTCAGGGTGGTACACATAAGCGGAGCCATACTCTCACGGATATGGGGTTTCATGCGCATATTGAAGTATCGGACCTTGTCTGCTTCACTTCTCACTTGATCCCGAACATAAGCCAACTGTCGATTATAATCGACTATCGCCTGGGATATTGACACATCCTGGGGCGTAGCCGAGAAAAACTCAACGATTCTGCATTCACGAATAGGCAACGGGCAATACTCTGCCTCTATGGCAGTCTTAAACTCAGCCCATGTAGGTGTACGATCTGCAGGCACTACAGCGTGCCACCAGTCTGCAGCTTCTTTGTCGAGCAGGTACCTAGCAATGGGTACCCTCCTATCATCCGGACAAGCTACATCATCAAATATTTTGTCTAACTAGAAGAGCTAGTTTTCCCAACCTAACAAGTCAGACGAACCCACAAAACAGGGCGGCTGCATCTTCATCACATCTCGTAACCACTTACTAGTTCCGTTATCCCTATTTGGGTTCTCATCCTGACGTACAGACTGATTCATCTGCACTAACTGGTCAACCACCTGACGAAGGATTGTGGCGGCGCCAACGTCAACATTAATGCTAGTCGAATGTTCCTGATCTGTACTGAGCTGATTGGTACTCGGAAAGGAGGGAGTCGCCCTCTCCTGCTCCCGATTACGACCACCACCACGACCATGGCCACGGCCTCGACCTCGACCCCTTAGCATACTGAACGGACAACCAAACCAAACCTCACATAATCAACATAAGCCCACAATCAGCAGTACAATGCAATATTCACACGCTCACATTGACAAAGATGTACGACCTATACCTCATCATACACGGTTAAAACATTAAGCATACCATTGTGGTCCAACACCGATAATATTCTAAAAAAAACAAGTTTATCGAGGTATTTGTTCGAATGATAATATAAAAAAAATTCGCGAGTTTGAAAGATTTTGCTGGGATGAAATTTTGAAAACACTTTGTTTAATACCTCGGTCATTGGAGTGGGGAACGATACCAACGTATCCCGCCACTTGGGCATACAACCCAGATTTTCTGACTAGAATAATAATATAGCAACTCACCTCAATCCATAACACATAACGTTCTAATTTACGGAAGCCAAAGTTGTTTTGCAAAACAGAAATTTTCCAAAATTCTCTAGTTCATAACCAAAACGACGGTAATATTCTACAATGTCCGAAGTATTTCAAAACACATTTTTCAAATACCATCTGATTGTGTCATTTGAAAATACACGGCCTATTTTTCAAAATTTAACAAATTTTAAAAATTCATATAAACCGTGGTTTGACCGCACCACCAAAATATTTTCCAAAAATCGATTTCTACAAAAATTCTCAAACTGTAAAGTCCTTCAGAAAATATTCTCAAACTTACCCATAGCGGACAAAAATTACAACATTCCAAAAACAGTCGAATTTAAAACCACATACTCAAATGGCAACCAGGGTTGCCAATTCAATCAAATGCATCTCGTGGTAGCAAGTTTAAATACACAGCAAAATCATTCATCGGAGTTTCTCACAAACTCTACCGTCGGTATCTTTTCGAAACCCATCAAGGTTTACAACTTTCACAACATACCACCCCACCCGGTGGTTCAAAGATAAAACAATAACGTGCCCAGTTCTATACACATACTATGTGTCACAAGTATTAAATACAACTCTATTACACAATACTGTGTAGATAAAATTATGCACCGCAATTAACTCACTAAGGTAAAATCGAGATACACAGGTATTACGCATAAAGGAGGAGACTTACATCCACAGGTCGCACGGAGGTGACAGTCGCCCACGATACTAATCTCATCCGACAACACAACCGTCACGTTGTGACTACGCACAACTCAATTTGTCACTGACGACTCGAACTACAAGACAACACATTACTCGACAAATCACGACTTGACTCAACCCGACAGCCTAGGTTTCCGCAACCTAAGCTCCGATACCATAAATGTAACAGCCCCAAAACCATATGGGAATATTACACGCCGTTGATCCTTTCCACAAGGATCTACCAGGCTAAACATCCATAAACAACCAAATGCTTGCCCAGCCAGGGTCAAACAATAAAATGATACAGACCGATATGGTCACTTACACGTGAATACACAGACCGATGAGGTCACACAACCCAATCGACAAAACTTACTTAAATAACATTACCCACACAGGGGTCGAAATACAATACAGCGGAAGACTGAAATCAACTCTGACAACACGACAAAAATCAAAACAACTCTCGACTCATGATTAGTATCGTAGCTCGTCATCCTCTTGTGCCAATCCTGTGAGTGCTCCCCTGAATCTGCATGTACCTGGACGCAAAACAGACATCCACCCCCCGATTACTCGGGGGTTAGTAAAATTCCACTGTTTTACTAGTGCAAGTATCAAATCATACGAAATGTAACAAGCAAATAATAATCGTGAATCCAATATAATAATCATGTATCAAAATATTCCCGAGAGGTTTTCACAAGGGAAGATAAGCTATGAAGCATTCTAAAATAAGATTATCATCTCGGGAATTTTTAGATTTTCAAAACCTTTAAGACCTCAAGTCCTGATTCACAAAACCTTTCAAAAAAACTTTAGGGCCTTAACCCAAATCTTGTATCATAACTCAACAGTTTACAATATGGGAAACATTTATTCAAGCTTAGGACTCGGTCCAACATTAATTTTCATAAAACTTTTCCTTTAAAAACTTTGATTTGAAAAGTATCATGCTCATGACACCGTGATCCACTGTCACGTGTCTCCGTAGGTTCAACAACCCGCACGGACTACATCACGCACAATTAAACAAACATAATCAATTCCGACACCATGATCCACTGTCACGTGTCTCCGTAGGTTCAACAACCCACACGGACTATTAACCAGACATAACCAATTCCGACACCGTGATCCACTGTCACGTGTCTCCGTAGGCATAACAACCCGCACGGACTACATCAATCACAACAATCACACACACAGTCCTGACACCGTAGTCCACTGCCACCGTAAGCCCCGTCGAGCTCACCCGGTTGGGCCTTGCGTGTCGAAACTCATTGTCCACGCCATGCGTTATCGTAGGCCTCGTCGGACCAAAGACGATTGGACCTCAGTACCTCACTAAGTTCTGACCCCGTAGTCCACTGCCACGAATCCTCGTAGGTCCCGTCGAACCAACACGAGTGAACTTAGCGGTCACACACATATTCGCATTCACATTCACATTACATACAACAATGAGCACAATTAATCAATCACATTGATCACCACAAAATCGTACATTGCACGCACATAACACAACCTCAACACTCGCAACAACAATCATCAATCAACGACACTTAACCAACATAACACACATTCGGTACACAATACATTGCACAACCACGTGTACAACCATCTCATATGTACATTGCAATCCTGCACAAATGGCACAACGCCTAACACGTATACCAATATAACACTATTATCACAAAGCCTTCAAATTGCGGAAAACACAACCAACTCAAACGGAAGATATTTACGAAGGCAAGCAAAATCATCATAAATCTCATACGTGATTACTAGTCGCAAGATAGAAGTCGTATAATTAGATACTTGCCTTACTAACTGCTACCGAACGCTCCGAAGAACACGGTTCGACCGGGAAGCTCGGACCCCAAACAAGGCAACGAACGGAAGGGTTCCGACTCGAGTTCTTCACAAGAATTCGTTCCTTCGATCCGGGTGGAAGATGATGTTATAATCAACACAAGCCTTCCAAAAATGATGTTCTATGATGTTCCCGATCAAAAACCCTCAAATTCCGTCGAAGGGTCGCGAAAAATGAAGGAAAAATGGAAAATGGCCGAGAGATCCACGTCCAGGCCTTTAAATAGCCGACCATGGCCGATCACTTACGGCCGTAACCGGCCTGGCCTTACGGCCGTCACTCGGCACTTACGGCCGTACCAGGCAGGTCCTTACGGCCGTAACCGGCATTCGTCCGGAAGTTGCCTGGCACCTTACGGCCGTTACTCTCGGCCCTTACGGCCGTAACCGGCATTCGTCCGGAAGTTGCCTGGCACCTTACGGCCGTAACTCTCGGCCCTTACGACCGTAACCGGCATTCGTCAGGACATGCCTGCCGATCACTTACGGCCGTAACCGGCACCTTACGGCCGTAACTCGGCCAGACCTGTACCTGCTGCGTCCGTGTCTCGGTCGGGGCCACTTCCGACGGCCCGGACGACCCCAAAACCCGAACCTGAATATGAATCGAAGATACGGTTACGAAGTACTCACAAAGACGAATCCAAGCGCTAATATAACACACGATTCCGACAACCTGAAGGCTCGAAATTCGACAACGGAAGGTAATTACCCCAAACTTTGGGAAATTACGAAAATGGCCCAAAACGTCCGAAAATCACGATACATGATCGAATAACCAAACCGAAGTTCACAACACGTCTAACAAAGTTAAACGGACTTACGGGAAACTCGAAACAGTAATTTCGGACGAGATTCACAAGAATCAAACTCGAGTGCGGAAAAGTCGCTAAGAAACACGGAACTCAACAAAACAATACCGAAACGAACTCGGATGACAAAAACTGCAGAATTAATCATTCTCATAATGATGAAACGGTCCCAAGCGAGTCATCGAAACGGACCTCCGCCGAAAAAAGAAAATTACCGGAAATCCAAAATTGCGGATATTACAAAAATATTCCAACAATCTACTTTAGTGACTAAACTAATGTCACAAGCACATATCCTACTGAGTCCTCAAGTCACATGTTCACGTATACCTATCACAACCTTCCAATTCAGTTATGACTATCCCAGAGTGAAATCCATGTGACCGAATCGAGGTGAGTTGAGTCCTTGTATACTCATCCCATTATTATACCTATAATGTGTGCTCCCACTAACCCTTAGTGAAGACAGGCACTCTTCATGTCATAGTACACGTTATAAAGTCTTGTCTAAATTAATGCTCAGTTAAGTTTTATCGACCTGCGAATCAGTCAAGCATTCGAACCCTAAACACTTCCAGCCTATCTCTTTATCTTCATAAGGAGTGGAATATTTGCTCTCAGATGCATGGACTAATATTTTATATACCATATCACAAAACAAATGATATACAATAATATATCACTAATAAATGCCTTATTAAATTGATATTCATAATTATAATACAATGCTCTTACTCTCTCATCCTTTGAGTGGCATTTAAGGGCATCTTATTAACACCTGGAACCGAACAGAACACCAAAGTGACTGGGTTTGATGTCCGTGACTGATGGGAATCGATTTGAATTATCGTATTGTCTTTATGATAGTACAAGTCGGGCCCTTTCAATTCGGCAGATTATGAGTTGGACTCCAAATAGGCTCGAAGACAAATTCGGTACAAGCTAAATCTTGTATTCTTGTTTTAAATTTGCCGATGGGTCGGATTTGAATTTTGTGTTATGAGTTTACCTTATGATGAACAATTGATAGAGACATCAGAAGATCGATTGGCCAAAAGGACATAAAAGGTGGAGAATACGGGCTGACAACAATGGAATTTAAAATGTTACCCATTGGATTGACTTAGACAAACGACAGTATAGACATATCCAAGACTAAACATAATTGATTTGTAAGAAACAAAGGTGAATAAGTATGGTTTAGCTTGCCGAATTGTGGCAAATCGAGGTGTGATTGTGCTGTCGAGATACGTCAAAATTAAATATTTATAAAAGCCCTTGGCTCACTTAAACCAAATCATAGTACTGGTAAGTAATGGTCGAACCCACACTTTGCAAATGAATTAATTATACTTGTGGGGTTAAATATTTCTAAAAAGCAAAAATACAAATACTAATATTGATAATAATAATAATGACAATAATAAGGGGTCTGATCGATTTAAAAGAAAAGAAAATAATATAAAATAAATAATTAAGCAACTAAATAGAAGAACTAAAAATTGATAAGAAAAAGTGATTGAGATGAATATCCAGTTCTTAGTTCCATTATCGCCCATTCTAATTTAATTTATAAGTTAATGCAGCATTTATCTTTTTTATATTCCCAATGAACTCCTACTTCGAAATCAACCACAAGCCATATTGACCTTTATAGGTTTTTAAGTTTATGTAATTAAAACAAGCTCTTTAATCAAATATATCTACACGAATGATTTAAAACAAGCTCTTCAAATCTTGTTCGTTAGTTGCATTAAGAACCAAAATGATGGAAATAGACAAGATATTGAGTAAACAAGCTGGACCAAGGGGATCTTGATTTTTGTGTTACCCAATTGGGTAAAACCAATTGCTGCTACTTATGATCTAATGATTACGTAATACAATATTAGATCTCGAAAAAGATATAAAATCCTCAATTATGTTGATCATACTATTAAAGGTAATTTATACGTGTTGGGAAAAATCCACCATTTTGATAATTGCCTCATACAGCAAGTTCTTCAAAGTCAGCATTTCGGTCTAAGTATGGAAGTTGTTAGGAAACTTCATACAACTTGTCCATACAACGAAAGATCTTTCAGCAAAGTCAAGAGTCCTTTCCTGTAGTGAAATCGTTAATATATAGCAGAGATAAAAGAAGTTGGATACAACAAACATGTTGTAGGTATTTTACTTAGAAAAAGTAAAATACATATTCCACAGGACTGAATAAAATTTTAAACCGTTGTGAAAGAAAATATTGTTTATTCACAAAGTATTCACGGTTAAAGCAGCATTTAATGCTGATATGACAACATTTAATGCGGTCGAAGAGACTATAGTCTGAAGAGTATTTAACGCTAGTAAAAAAGAATATCTGAAGCATTAAATGTGAATCGCATTTAATTCAAACATTCTGAAGCCTCCAATATAGCAGACTCAATCTCACCAACCATCCAACGTCTACATTTATAACGGATCTATTTTCAAGGTTATAAATAGCCCCAAACAAGAAGACAGTGAACATTCAAGACTTTACTTCGCAAAATACATCTGACATGTTGATAATTGGCACCATAGTTAGAATGGTGGATAATAGAGTTTTCAAACATAATTAAATTGCGAAAGATATACGATACACTATTTATAGAGGTTCGGCCAAACGTGCCTACGTCCTCTCTTCGTATCTTTTTCTATAGGCTTAAGATCAACCTCTACACCTTCTCTTCTATCAGTTCGAGGGATACCATTACAATCTCGTCTTCTATCGGTCTGATATAAACTGTTGCACTCTTGTCTTTATGTCGGTCTAAGATAAACCGTTTTCTTTTTCTATCGAACTAGGAAACAACCTATCTAGATTTCGATTGGTACTAGACAAATCTCACTAGGATTTAGATATGATTCTAATAATGTCGGATCAACGATCCTAATAACACCGAATCAATATACAATCATTTCTTTCCTCTCGTGTATATGTTTTCCTGTATAAACACTCAGACTCTTATCAATTAAGCACAAATACAACAACAATAATGTACACAATGATATCTGATCATTCAATATCGTATGAGAAATTACGATCGAGGATATGTAGTTTGCTTGTTGTTGTTGTGTAGAATGATACCAAATGGTTTGGTATTTGTAGGCATAAAGCCTCAACTAGCCGTTACTGGCTGTCTTCATTAGCGTGCACTGTTGCCTTTATTTAGCATGCGCTAATCCTTCTTACGTACGTTAATATTACATGGTTACGTATGTTAACTGTTCTTTTCTTCAGTCTAGTAGCTTCTACCTCTTCCGTTAGCGTGCGCTAACATTAACCCCTAGCGTGCGCTAGCTGGTCTTCGTTTACAACGGTCTGATGCTGAAAGTCTTCTGTCCAACGAACATATTTCAAACTTAGCGTGCGCTAAGTTCTTGTCACGGCATGCGCTATCTATTCAAACTTTATTTTTCAATTCGAACCTCACTTTTCAGATTCCTCGTGATCTCCGTGTTGAATCTTCACAACGGATATATTCCTTCATTGGCGTGCGTTAGCTTCTTTCCGTAGCGTGTGCTAACTCGGTCATTTACCGTGCGTTATACTTTGCACATAGCATGTGTTAAACATGTCAGCTACACTCTCGTCTTTCTTCAGGTGATATGCATTACGTACGTTAATCCTTTAGTCATAGTGTATGTTAGCTTTGTTAATCATCACTTGTTTCCTTTTCTGTCCGTTTCGAGCGTCTTCGACTTTTTTGTTGTTTTGGTTCGTTCTATCATTGTTTTCTTTGATCAACAACACATCAATAACTCATCATCAAAACCATTTTATAATTATATGGAGTAGAGTACTCCAACAATCTCCCCCTTTTTGATGATGACAAAATAACAACCTTCGATGGGATTTTACACATGCAAAAATATAAAATAATATAGATCAAAGTTTTCGGCTTTGTCCGTTTCGTTAGTTTTCTTCTCCCCATCATTTCTTTCTCTTCTTTTCAACTTCTTCTCATTTTTTTCAACTTCTTCTTTTATTTTTGACTTTCTTCTCCTTTGTCTTTTCTCCCCTTTTCATGATCGGTATTATATTTTTCCCGTCATTCTTCCATGGCTCGTATTCTCCTTCCCCATCATTTATATCGACATTCTCCCCCTTTTTGTCATAATCAAAAAGTGAATAATAAATAAAAAGAATTGATACATTAAATATGACAACGGGTAAAAACTCCCCCTGAAAAATAGATTTCCCCATTTTAAAATAATGGTAACTCCCCCTGAGTTAGATACCAATTTGATGAAAATTTCAATTATGATTTTTGGGGATCCAACCGATAGTTGGTTTTTCACTTGAAACATATAGGATATCCGGTATTGTGGTTCCTTGAGGAATCCAAACTTTTAAATTTTTATCGTCCGTCTTGGGCTTTTGCAAATCGAAATACGATGCCCAATTTTTAAACATTTTTCACATCAGGGTATTTTAAAATTTAAGGATTCGGTTTTATTACACTGTTTGAATCCTAACCCCTATTTATTTAATGAAATTTTTTGAAAAGCAATTGTTCAAATTTGTCGTTACCACAAGAAAATTTATTCGTTAAATTCTTAAGTTTGTTTTGAACTTTTAACAAATCATTCTTTAGATTATTCTCATTTTCAAGACATATAGAATGATCGGTTTCAATGAATTTCCCTTTTAATTTATTTTGGAAATTTCAAAATTTATTTTTCGCTTAGAGGGATTTGTTATCAAGCAAAGCATTTTGAAAATCCGTATGCAAAAGTTTCGAATGCTTCAAAAAGTTTGTCGTGAGACGAGGTACTTACCAGGCTTTCGACGTCGCTTTCGTTGATGAACTCTTTGCCATGAGTACGAGGTTATTTTTAATATATTCACCATCTTCCTCTTCGTCATTCCATGTAGCTATGAGAACTTCCTTCTTGGAAGTCGAGCCTCGGCAGTTCCTATGAAAGTGGCTCGGTTTACCACAGTTTCGACAATTATTGTCGAATTTCTTTGACTCAGTCGAGTTGATGTCTTTTCTTCGTCGTTTTAATAAGTTTTGGTACTTATTTATAGTTTTGGCATAATATGCCAATTTTTCATCATCTTCTTCTACTGGGATTTCTTCCTTCTTCGACATCTTAGCTTTCAAAGCTATTGATCTTTCTTTTGGTTTCGGCTTGGCGTTTCGAGATTTAAGAACTATCTTGTAGTTTATTAGTGAACCAACGAGGGCACTAAAATCAAGATTATTTAAATCTTTTGATTCCATAATTGCCATAACCGTCACGTACCATTCAATAGGTAATGATCGTAAGATTTTCTTCACTTTTTCACTACTTGTTAATGGTTTCCCAAAATAGGCTAGTCCATTTGTAATGAACAAAAATCGATCGAGCATGTTTGTTATGGACTCGTCACTTTTCATCATAAATAGCTCGTAGTCGTGGAGAAGCATATTGATCTGCATCTCCTTGACTTGATTCGTTCCTTGATGTGTTATCTCTAACATTTTCCAAATTTCTTTAGCTATTTCACACGAGGATATCCGGTTGTGTTCTTCCAGATTTAGAGCGCAATATAATAATTGCGTTGCTTTGCAATTATAATGGTCGTTTTTCCAATCCGTATCATCAAGTTTTTGAGAGTACTATTAGAGTTCGTGGGAATTTTCGGACTAAGACATATTACTTTCTAAAGCTCAATATCATAAGCTCGGATGAATATCGACATTTTCTACTTCCATGTCATGAAATTTGATCCATCAAAAAAAAGGAGGTCGGTTTATGGCAAGACCTTCAACCGAGGTAAATTCAAGCGCCATTGGATCTCTTTATCCTTGGATGTTAAGCCAATATTTATAGATACCCGCTCTGATACCAATTGTTGATAATTGGCACGCCATTTAGAATGGTGTATAATAGTGTTTTCAAACTCGTTTGCACTTGCAGAAGCATAATTAAATTGCGGAAGATAAACGACACAAGATTTATAGAGGTTTGGCCAAATGTGCCTACGTCCTCTCTCCGTATCTTTTTATATAAGCTTAAGATCAAACTCTACACCTCTTCTTCTATCGGTCCGAGGGATACCGTCACAGTCTCATCTTCTATCGGTCTGAGATAAACTGTTACACTCTTGTCTTTATGTTGATCCTGTCACAACCCAAGATCTCTCCGCCGTAGCATGATATTGTCCGCTTTGGGCACTCTGTTCTGAGATGGCCCTCACGGTTTGGTTATGGGATCCCGCGAGCAGCTTCCCAAGAGATCACCCATCCTGAGACTACTCTCGCCCGAGCACGCTTAACTTCGGAGTTCCCATCCCCCCAAAGCCACTGGGCTCCCAAAAGGCCGCATGCTATTTGGAAGCGGGCATGCAAATATAAGGCACATCACCCCCTCTCCGCTAGTCGATGTGGGATATCACAATCCACTCCCTCAAGGGGCCTGACGTCCTTGTCGGCACACTGGTACTACACGGAAGAATGGCTCCGTTACCAAATTGTCAAAACCCAAGATCTCTCCGCTGTAGCATGATATTGTCCGCTTTGGGCACTCTCCTATGAGCTGGGCCTCTGATAAGTGTCAGTTTTATACACTTATCCATGGTTTGTATCGATATATTTCACCCATAATTGAGCTAGTCTACTCGTTTTTGCTTAGAATTAATTAGCTTTTAAATGATTTTATTATTTATCAGATGAAGATGTAAATTTAGTCTTAATCGGATTGAATTACTGATTTACTCAAGAAATAACATGTGTATAAAATATTATCTTTGTTGAATTTTTATGTATTCATGTTGTAGGTCTTTCCGAGACGAGTTCGGCAGTCTTTCCGGATTCAAAATCAGGGTTAAATATCAAAAGTTATCATCCGAAGAAGATTTGGGGCAAAAACGCAAAGTCTAAGAAATTCTGGGCTGAAAATGAAGTCTGAAACTCCATACGGGCGTGTACGGGCATAACTTACTCAATGCAAATTTACAAAGCCATGTTACGGCCGTAACTCCTCAATGTTACGGCCGTAAGTCATCATAGTTATGGTCGTAACTCCTCAATGATACGGTCGTAACTCTTGACAGATTGTGATCATTTGCCTATTTTTTTATACTTTTGGTCTATTATTGAGGGGATGGCTGGTATTGATCCGATATAATGTAATAATGCTTGAGTTTTGGAGCTATTAGATGACTTTAGGTGTATAAATAGACCCCTTACATCCATCATTATTCATCATTCATCTTATTATTTTCTCACTTTGTAATACTTTTTATTTTTGTGTGAAGAACACACTTGTGTTCTTGAGTGATTTGTGTAAGTGTGGTTTAGCTTATGTTGTTGCGGGAGTTTATTGTTTCTTTCTCCTTTATCTACTAAGGGAGTTAGGATCAATTCTTTCCATTTTTCAACTATTAATGACCATCAAGCTTGTAATATGTTGAATAAACCCTTAATGGGCTAAATTACCTAAGTTGGGATTATAAAAAAGGTTAGACATGTTATTTAAGTTTGTATAAAGATCTTTTATGAATTACTTATTATTGTGTGTGATTTTCATTGTTTTACCAATCTTTATTTATTTGGACAATAAATGACGATATTTATGGTCTTCATATGTTTCGAAAGAAAATATGTTTGATTAGATCAAATGATCTTCGCTCTAAGTTGTTCTAGGGGATAGAAATATACCTCTAGACCTTAGATGATTCTTTGAGTTATTTTTATAAAACCTAATGCTATGTATTGAAGCCAATCAACATAGAAATATAGTGGATTGATTCAATATATAAAGGGCGTTTTATAGTTCGAAAGAGAAATCATCTTTTTAAGGAAAATCAAATCTACACAACATAATAAGCAAATTCATCTTATGATCTCCTATACATCTTCTATAACTAATGATGAACTAAGTTTGTAATCCCAACTATTTCATTTTATCTTTTATTAATCTACTATTAGTGCAATCTTTCATTTCCTTGAATATTAGAACTATTATTGCATTTTCTTTGCAATTGTCAAACCAAACTCTTAAATTGTGTGTTTCAATCTTTTAAATCTCTATAACAAATAGTTAAATAGTGTATAATTTAATATATAACCTGACTTCCTCGTGGGATCGATAAACCGGACTCAAAAAGTCCACTTACTAATTGATACGATATCGTGCACTTGCGATAGTTACACTAAAGACGTGTCAAGTTTTTGGTGCCGTTTACGGAGAAGTAAAAGTGTTAGTTTTTGAAATCTTACATTGTAATCTATTTTTATATATACAATTTCTCGACGTTGTAACTTAGTACTCAATTATGTAATATCCGACTGTAATTTTTCGTTTTTACCTGTCGTTGTATTATTCGGATAATCTGATTATCATGAATCATTGCATTTAGTATTATGTTGAGGTATTATAGATTTGAACTTCATATCCTTGTTATTTCATTTCATACGTGATGATTCGATGTTAATTAGCGAGTTGCATTTTTGAACTTTTTTTGTTGATGTAGCGTACGCTACATAGCATGATTTATGTACGTTAATCTTGTGCATTAACGTATGTAATGTTTCCTCTGTTGTGTACGCTAAGAGGGAATCTGACATCAGTTGACTTCAACACATGAACTTGTTATCCGTTGTCATGCATGTGGGTGACGTCTGAGATGTCGTGTCGGCCAGAGTCAACTTTTATTAGCGTGCGTAGCCCCTTTTCATTAGCATGCGCTAATGGCCTGCGGATTCAAGACAGTAGCCACCGTAAGCCGCTTACGTACGTAATATTAACCAGTTAGCGTACGTAAGTGTGTTAGCGTACGCTAAAGCTTCCTGATAGCGTGCGCTAAGTCTGCACAGTCTATTAATAAGACCAGCCTGTTTTTCATTTCTTCACAACTCTAAACCGATTCTCTCTCTATATATCGTCCCTCTGCACTCCGAAATCGATATCAACCTCCTCCAAGTTTCTTTTAAGCCTTAAATCTTGGAGTGGAGCTCATTTCCTTGAAGATTAGGAGGTGTTCTTGAGCTTGGAGTGTACTTTCTCGTAGCGTTGAGGTTGTTCTTCGTTTCTGGAGGTAGGTGTACTTTCTTCTCTGTATTGTTTTCATATGTTGATGTTAGTAACGAATTATACTTCACCTAGAGTTAGATTAATCAAGTAAAACATGGTTTTAATTAAACTTTTTCACACTTCTTGATGATATGGTGATATTAACCATGTTGTAATTATCATACTCATCTTGCTGGACGAATTTAGCTCAGTAGAACATCTTTGAATCGGTTAACCTCACCATAGTTGGATTTAAACAATAAAATTGATATCATAAAGTGTTTAAACACCATGATTGATATTCATTTACCTTGAGAAGAACTTGCCAATGTTTGGAGATAGTAAAATGTTTCCTTATTTCAGAAACCTTAGAAACTTTATCATCATTATGGTTCAGATTCACAAATCCATGAAGATTGATAGGAACACCTTGTTGAATGTTAGGAAATTAGTGTGGTAATTCTAAAACCTAAGCTAGGTGATTTCATAAATGATGTTAATGGATCTTCCAGCTTTGTAAAGAATGATTTTGATAACCTTCATGAATATGGTGTAATCTCATAGCTAATAACCTTGTTGTAAGTAATATTCAACTTAGATGAGAGGCGGATGAATAAAATTGTGCAGATTTTGTCCTTTCAACATTTTAATGTTTTGGGAAAGTTTAATCATCATAAGATGATATTAACATCATAATTGTTCATTCAACATGTTCTTGATAGAATTCTTATTTATGAAGAATCATGTGAACATTCGGTAAAAGTATTGTGAACCGATTTTATGGTTGTAATGAGGTAAAAAGAACTCTTAGCATAAGACATCGATATTTAGAGATAGCAAACTATTCTAAAGATTGTAGGGTGTCGTCTTACTAATCCTATATTGATAATTATACGAATATGTTATTGAGTAAAATGTATTTCGTTTAAGGTTGATTGTTCGAGTAAACGATATTAGTCGAGGACCGTTCGTTCATTTCGACAAGAAGAGGATTATTCTCGTCTCCGTGTTGAGGCAAGTTATCTTGCTTGGTTATAATGATGATTAGATTCTTGTGATGTTTATACATTTCATGTGTATAAAATGTTTATGAAATGTTTGTCGTGATTTGACATTGTCTTTGACGTTATTCCGTTTTCATCATGGGGTCGCATTCCCAAGTACGTCGCTTGAATCATTGATTTTGTTGGTCCTTATTGTCAGTTCGGTGAGTTTTCTTGATCCTTAATCGGATATGTGATTTATTGAATTCGTTGTCATGTTGTATCGTGACATATCTGGAATCATATCTGCATTCCGATTGGTTATTGTGTATGATTTTTAGCCAGGCACATATGTAGTCATGCGTGGATGTTTTCGTATTGGACTGTGCACACGAGACGTATTTCGTGAGGCTAATTAGGTACATTGTTCCACGTATATCCTGGATTCCGTATACGGGGTGGACATGTGCACTGACACATTTCCGGATCGGGCGTACTGTGATGTCTATCTTGAGCCATATTGTTAATCGTTCATAGTCCATGTATGATTGGATGTGTTCGATGGTGTGTGACTGATTGATTCATACGCCCGAGGGGTATGATTAATAGTCGGGATGTTTCCTTGAGATCTATATATGTGAATTGTATAATGTGGGAAGAATTAATTATCATGTATATCTGACCTTGTATTTTGGGAGAAATACTTGTGTTGTATTTTAGGTCGAGGCAAAAGTAAGGCACGGGAAGAGCATGTTGACGGCGAAGGGTTCGAAGGATACTAGTTCGGGGCCCCCAAACCATTTGTTGTCCGGTTATGTTAAAATCGTGCTATGTTATTTTATTTCCGCTTCATTTAAATTACTATCTGGTTGTATTGGTATTTGAAGTATTTTCCATCTCCATATGGTTTATACTTGTATTTCGGATCCTGTGTATCATAAGGCCGTTGGCCATATTTTTAATAAACTCCTAATCGGAGTAATGACTATTTATTGTGGTTCGGTATCACAAGTAATACTTATTTAATCTATTTTTGGATATCGCCTGGTGGGTCCCAGTGTGGGGTCCACGGCACTGTAATAGCCGCCTTTTGGGGTGTTACAGAAGATGGTATCGGAGAGATGTTTTCTTTTTATGAGTCATTGTGAAATGAACTAGTATCAAGAGACCTTCGTGTCACGTGTGACCTGTGCAAGCGCCTGACCCTACGAGCCAAATAAGGTATGTACTTTATGAGCCATGATTTAATTACTGGCATGATATTGATATCGGAATGGATCTCTTTGTTGATCTTGTTATTTCGAGGATTTGTGGCAAGATTTATCTGATTAATAATTCGAGATAAATGCTGGATTGATTATATGATTGAAATTGTTCGACTTGACGTCGATGTAATATTCGGTGCGACATTCGTGGTGTCGATAATTAATTGTGAACCGTTTCCTTGAATATGTGATTCCTTGTTGCTAATAACTTAGCGTGAATTTTGAATAGTATCTTGAACTGTACTTATGGTTATCATTATGATTGATTCTTTCAGTATGGAAAGAAATCTGAGAGGTCGTGGATGAGGGGGACGAGGCCGAGGAAGGGGCCAAATCCTGATACCTCGAGCCAACAGATGCGCGAATGTGGATCATAGATCCGCAGACAGTGGTTCACCTTCTAGGGATCAATCGCACCACAGTGTGTGTGGGGATGCGCGTGTCAATCCTTACGTTGTGATGCAGGGCATGATGACGCAGATGACCCAGATGGGTCAACTAATGGAAGCTATGCAGAGGGCCACTACTGGACAGCAACAGGGGCCTCATCCTCCTCCTCTGCTTGGCGGACCCGTGAGTCGGATCATCAGCGACATCTCTCGCCAGCGACCTCCGACCTTTGAAGGCTCCTCTGAGCCTGCTGACATTGTGCATTAGATCGAGCATTTCTAGAAACTTTTCGAGATGGTGGACTGCCCGGAAGAGAACCGCATCTCGGTAGCCGCGTACTATCTTAGCAAAGGCGCTCATACCTGGTGGCTTTCAGTGAGGCCAGCTGATGGTGTTTATACTTGGGAGGAATTTAAAAACCTCGTGCTAGACCGTTACTATCCAGGGCCACTTCGTGAGGCCAAACTATCAGAACTGCTGAACCCCGACCCATCTGAAGACGATGATGTATTATCTTTTGCCGAGAAATTTCAGGCACTCCTTCCTTTCGCCACGACAATTATCCGAACAGAGGCTGATAAGATCAAATACTTTCTCAAGAGGCTCAAACCCCGAATGAGAATGCAGCTATTGAATCACCACTGTACTACCTTACCAGAGTTCATCGAGAAAGCTCTGGAGTATGAACTCACCGCGAAGGAGATTTCCAAGAAGCAACCACAGTCCAACAACAAAAGATCCAGGAACCAGAATCAGACTGAGAGTAATCGGGGGACATTCAGGAAGCCCCAGTCATTGCCAAACCCTTCTGATCGACCACCCATGGCGTCGAATCCAGCCGCATCACACTCTCGACCTGTTCCCTCGTCCGTGGTGTGCTATAACTGTGGAGACAAGGGGCATGTCAACTCCAAATGTCCGAGGCCTGCCGTCACATGCCATACTTGTGGGAAGAATGGGCATCGTGCTTGTTTTTGCATAAATGGGCCCGGACATGAACCAGTGGCGTCTCATACTCCAAATCAGTCTGTTGTCCAGGACCGTGTGCCTCCGTCCGCTTCTTATCAAACTACCGCGGCAAACAGGGGAACAGGTCGTGGGAATCAAAGTGGTGCACATGATGCAAGAGCCGCAAAATCCAGGATCTACGAAATGAAGAAAGCTGACGATTCCGAGGCCAGCATGATTGCAGGTATACTCGAGATCCACTCTCAGCCGATGTGTGTTCTTTTTGATACCGGTGCTTCACACTCCTTTATATCTTCTTCTTGTTTAAGTTGTTTGCCTCTAGACCATGTTATCAATTATGAGCCCTATGTGATTGGTCTACCCGATGGTAGAAGAATTATTGGGAATCGTGAAGTCCAAGACTGTCCGATTCGTATGAACGACCGTGAGTGGTTGTCAAATCTGATTGTAGTCGATTTACCTAAGGATGATATAATCTTGGGTATCGATTGGATGGATCGTCATGATGCCATACTTAGTGTCCGCAAGCGGATGGTAACCGTCACTTCTGATGATGGGTTTGAGTGTATTTTTCGAGATGATAATCCTAGTCGTTCCGGGAGAGTCATCAGCGCTATGAAAGCAGTGAAACTGCTTAATCAAGGGTGTATTGGTTATTGGTGCTATATGACCAAAATAGCAGATCGACCAGTTGAATTGACTGACATTCCGGTAGTCCGAGACTACCCAGGCGTATTTCCAGACGAGTTGCCAGGCTTACCTCCTCATGGTGACGTGGAGTTTATTATTGAGTTAGACCCAGGTACATCCCCACTTTCAAAAGCACCATATCGGATGGATCCGATTGAGATGCAGGAGTTGAAGAACCAGCTTGAGGAGTTGACTGAAAAAGGCTATGTTCAACCTAGTGCGTCCCCTTGGGGAGCACCAGTGTTATTTGTACGAAAGAAGGGCGGATCTCTGCGTTTATGTATCGACTACCATGAGCTGAACAGAGTAACCATCAAGAACAAATACCCTTTGCCTCGTATTGATGATTTATTGGAACAACTTCAGGGAGCTGCCGTGTTTTCTAAGATCAACTTGAGATCTGGTTGTCATCAGTTGAGGATTCGAGAGTCTGACATTTTAAAGACAGCCTTTCGTACTCGCTATGGGCATTATGAGTTCGTGGTGATGCCATTTGGATTGACTAATGCACTGGCGGTATTCATGGATTTGATGAATCGAGTTTTAATTAACTATCTGGATCGTTTTGTAGTCATTTTTGTTGACGACATTCTGATTTACTCTCGTGACCACGAAGAGCACGAGCATCATCTCCACCAAGTTCTCGATACGTTGAGGCGGGAACAGCTTTATGGAAAGTTTACTAAATGTGAATTCTGGATGCCTGAGGTTATCTTTCTTGGACATGTGATATCAGCCGAAGGGGTGAGAGTGGACCCACAAAATACGGAAGCCATTCGAGATTGGCTACCACTGAAGAACGTGAAGTAAGTTCGTAGTTTCCTCGGCCTAGCAGGTTACTACCGACGGTTCGTAGAAAGATTTTCTAAAATTGCGCAACCGATGACTAACTTACTGCGGAAGGATAAGAAGCATTTGTGGTCAGAAGCATGTCAGCAATGTTTTGATGAGCTCAAGAATCGATTGATTTCGGCACCTGTTTTGGTCTTACCAAAAGGAACGGAAGGATTTGTGGTGTATAGTGACGCATCGAGACAGGGCCTTGGATGTGTACTAATGCAGGAATGGAAAGTGATTGCCTATACATCGAGACAATTACGACCCTATGAAGTTAACTATCCGACCCATGACTTGGAGTTATCAGCCGTGGTGTTTGCTTTGAAAATCTGGTGTCACTATCTGTATGGAGTTACCTGCCAGATCTTTACAGACCACAAGAGCCTAAAGTACATTTTTACTCAGAAGGAGTTGAACATGAGGCAGAGAAGGTGGCTAGAATTAATCAAGGACTATGATATCGAGATCCTTTATCATCCGGGCAAAGCAAATGTAGTTGCCGACATTTTGAGTCGTAAGAGAGTGCAGGAGCAGATGCTGAGCCGCATGACAGCAGAGAGGGAGTTGCAGTTAGACCTTATGAAGCCAGAAATTGAAGTTTGGTTACAGCGTGTTCAGGGACAACTTTGCACCCTTGAGATTTCTTCGTCTCTTGATGATATGATCAAATCGAAGCAAATTACGGACCCATTCTTATCTCGAGTTCGGGATGAGGTAACTCAAGGGAAAGTCCCTGGATTCGTGATCCACGAGGATGGATTGATATGCTTTAGAAATCGAGTTTGTGTACCCGCAGACAAAGAGTTGAAGAACTCTATCATGAAAGAAGCTCATGCTACCCCGTACTCTATTCACCAGGGATCTAGAAAGATGTAAAAGGATTTGAAGCAAAATTATTGGTGGGGGAATATGAAACGTGAAGTTGCCGAATTCGTTTCGAGATGTTTAACCTGTCAGCAAGTTAAGATTGAGCACCAGCGACCCGCAGGAATGCTGAAACCGCTTCCGATTCCCGAGTGGAAATGGGAGGATATATCGATGGATTTTATCACTAGCTTGCCGACGAGTCGTCGAGGAATGAATACAATTTGGGTGATTGTGGACCGTCTGTAACACCCCAAACTAGGCGGATATTACAGTGCCGTGAATCCCCGACTGGGACCTACCAGGCAAATGAAAATGATGAATTACACAGGGTAAATGTAGTACCAAACCACATTACAACAATAATTACTCCGATGAGGAGTTTCATACAACACATCCAGGATATTTCAGAATACATGTATATTTTATATAGAGATAAAATATACGACACTAAGTGAAATGTGCAGCGGAATAAATGAAGGAAACAAAATGACTGAAAGGACTGGGGCCCCCTTCTAGTATCATTGGGACTCCTCGCCGTCAACGTGCTCTCCCTGTGCCTTTGCCTTACCATGACCTGAGAAACAAATATCCCCAAACGGGTCGATTATCTGAGAACAACAATCCTCCAGAGTTGAATAAACACAATCATATAAATATGTAGTATAAACCACAAGTTCGATTAAAATGAGACGGTTAGATTATAACCCAATCTTGTTGAAAACATACGAAATCAAACATGCTGTATGAATCAACTAACAGTACGGCTCAAAGGGTGGCGCCAAACTACGCCCGGGATGGAAATGTGTCCGTGCACAAGCCACCAACGAGTATCGATCGAATACCCGTGTGGTCTTGTACCTAATCAGTCTCACGAAGAAATCGACTCGTGTGCACAGTCCAATGTGAGGCCAACAACCAACACATGACATAAATGTGCCCGACATGAAAATCCTACACATACCAACCGGCACGCCAGTATGACCCGGAATGCCACGATATAACAAAAGTGACATCGGAAATGAATAATGACTCACCGAGATAAAATGATAGTGAAATGAATGATAGCTCAACGAAATGATTGGAACCGTCGTTCCTTGTGACTGAAGTGATTAATTGACAATGATAAGTTTTAATACGGTTAACACAATGATGAATGAGTTACGATTATGAATGAACAACAACATAAGGAAATGAATATCCTTTTAACTGAGTAAGAATCAACTTACACAATACCGGTGACAATTATCCTTCCACGAACGACGTCCTAATTGAGATATCGGTCGCTCGAACAACCTTGAATTATACAATATCCAACAACCCGTTCAATATACGAATCAAACGCGAATATAATGAACTCAAAACGTCGATACGATTAAACTAAATTCATTGGGGCATTATATCGAATACGTTGTGGCCAAACTCCGATTGTTTACAATCAGATCTCAATAAGCCAGTATCAAATCCCCCAAGAAGTGTTTCAAACCAACAAACATCTTCCAAAAGATCAATAATCCAAAATGAATATCCGAAAACGTGATTATAACGACAATTAATCGAAAACCCCCAATTTCAACTCGATATTCAAAGTGTTCTTGAAAAATCCCTCAATAATCCAATGAATCCTTATACAAACTCATAATCATATATATATCCCTTCATATAACATGATTATAACGTCCAAAACATCATATCTCAACACAAAATCGAAGTCCAAGGTGTTGAAGAAATTACCTCTTGAAGATCCAACTACTTCGATCCGATGAACACGAGTTAAAACAAGTATCCAAGCTTCCCAAATGAATGAAGATGATGAAAATTACACACTCAAGTGATTGATGATGGCAAAATCTCTCCCTCAAACCACTCTCTCAGATAAAAGAAGAAAAGGAATGAAAATGAGGAAGAATGAAGAAGTGAGGAAAAATGACCCGGCCAAGTCCTTAAATACTGCCGGAAGTTACGGCCGTAACTCGGCCCTCTTACGGCCGTAACATTCCAAGTCAACGGACTTACGGCCGTAACCGGCCAACTCATACGGCCGTAACTCAGCTTCGTCCGAAAGCCTGCCGACAGACTTACGGCCGTAACCGCTCCTGAGTTACGGGCGTAACCCGCCTTCGTCAAAAACATCCTCCGACATCCTTACGGCCGTACCCGCACACCTTACGGCCGTAACTCGGATGATACGGCCGTATCCGGCCAACCTTACGGGCGTAACCCGCCTTCGTCAAAAATGGCCAGACATCCTGCCTGCAGCGTACGGCCGTATCCGGCCAAGCCTTACGGCTGTACCTGCCTCGACTTACGGCCGTATGCCGCAACCCTTACGGCCGTAAGTCACCCTTGGTCGACAACACCCGAAATTTATTAACACCACTTACGGCCGTATCCAACCCTCCTTACGGCCGTAACTCACCTTCGGCCAAAATGCCTGGGCAGCCTGCTGGACCACGTACGGCCGTAACCGAACAGCCTTACGGCCGTACCCGCTGAACTTATGGCCGTATCCCAGAACCTTACGGCCGTAACTCAATGCTGGCCAAGGTGAATAAATCCGATAACTCCGATTCCTCGCTACGACTGATGAATGATCGGACATACCATACGAATGTGGAAGTGAACAAGTATAACACGAGCCAAAGATGATACTCCCAGTACAAGGCTATCAATCACAATGAAAATGATAATACTCCCGTCTCGATCTAAAAACGGAGATAAAATGAAAATCGGTAACTGATATACGATTACAACATGCCAACATTGAACGCAAATGAGTGATTCATGAATGATGAGTGATTATTAAAGAGTGAAAATTACTGAGTGACAATTACAGACTGATAATTACTGAATGAAAATGAATGAATTACAACCGGGTATTACATACTCCCCCCCTTAAAAAGAGTTTCGTCCCCGAAACTAAGGGTCAAACAACTCGGGATAACTCTCCCGCATATTCTCCTCGGTTTCCCAAGTGCCCTCTTCGACTCTGTGTCTAGACCACTGAATCTTGACCAAAGGGATCGTCTTGTTCCTCAACTGTTTGATTCGCCGCTCTAACACTCGTACAGGACGCTCCTCGTACGAATGATCATCTGCGATCTCGATTTCGTCGAACTGAAGTATGTGACTCGGGTCGGAAACATACTTCCGCAACTGAGAGACGTGAAACAAATTATGAATTCGACTCAATGCCGGAGGTAAAGCCAGTCGATAAGCTAACTCGCCTACTCGGTCCAGAATTTCAAACGGTCCAATGAATCTCGGTCTCAACTTCCCCCGTTTTCCGAAGTGGAAAATACCTCGACTCGGGGATACCTTGACCAAAACGTGGTCACCCGTCTCGAACTCAAGTGGTCGACGACGATTATCCGCATATGATTTCTGTCGACTCTGAGCTGTCAACATACGACTCTTGATCAAAGCTACCTTCTCCCGGGCGGCTATAAGCATATCGGGCTCGGTGCCGATTGATTCTGACAAGTCATCCCAACACAAAGGAGATCGACAACGACGACCGTACAAGGCCTCGTAAGGTTCCATCTTAATGGAAGCATGCCAGCTATTATTATACGTGAACTCGATTAATGGTAGATGGGCTTCCCAATCGTCCTTCTAATCGAGGACGCATGCCCTCAACATGTCCTCGAATGTCTGTATAGTCCTCTCTGATTGTCCGTCGGACTGAGGATGAAAGGCGGTACTGAGATTGAGCTGAGTTCCCATAGCACGATGAACTGATTTCCAAAAATGAGATATAAATCGTCCGTCACGATCGGAAATGATACTTTTAGGAGTACCGTGCAGTCTCACTATCTCCTTGATGAACAACTGAGCCAGTCTCTCGGGACCCCACGAATCCTTGATCTCAAGGAAATGAGCTGATTTAGTTAAGCGGTCCACAATCACCCAGATCGTATTCATGCCACGACGACTCGTCGGCAAACTCATGATGAAATCCATAGAAATGTCTTCCCACTTCCACTCTGGAATAGGGAGAGGTTTCAGCATACCCGCCGGTCGCTGATGTTCAATCTTGACTTGTTGACAGGTTAAGCATTTCGAAACAAATTCTGCGACTTCTCACTTCATATTACTCCACCAGTAATTTTGTTTCAAGTCCTTGTACATCTTGCTGGACCCCGGATGAACAGAATAAGGGGTAGCATGAGCTTCTCTCAAAATAAAGTTTTTCAACTCGACATTCACCGGTACGCACAACCGATTCTTAAACCTCAAAAGTCCATCCTCGTGGACCACGAATCCAGGGGCTTTCCCCTGAGCCACATCCTCACGGATGCGCAACAATAAAGGGTCTGAACTCTGATTCTCTTTGATTACCTCCTCAAGTGACGATGAAATCTCTAACATACAAAGCTGTCCCTGAACTAGCTGAAGCCAGACCTCGATCTCGGGTCTAAGGAATTCCTGCTGAAGCTCCTTCTGAACTGTTAAACGAGCAAGCATCTGCTCCTGAACGGACTTACGACTCAAGGCGTCGGCGACAACGTTCGCCTTGCCCGGGTGGTAAAGGATCTCGACATCATAATCTTTGATTAATTCCAACCACCGCCTCTGTCGCATATTTAACTCCTTATGAGTAAATATATACTTTAAACTCTTATGATCGGTGAATATCTGACAGGTAACGCCATAAAGATAATGACGCCAAATTTTCAAAGCGAACATCACGGCTGCTAGCTCCAGATCGTGGGTCGGATAATTAGCCTCGTAAGGTCTCAATTGCCGTGAATCATAGGCAATAACCTTTCCATTCTGCATGAGCACACATCCGAGACCCTGTCCGGACGCATCACTATAAACCACAAATCCCTCCATCCCCTGCGGCAATGAAAGTACAGGTGCTGACATTAACCGGCTCTTGAGTTCCTCAAAACTCCGTTGACACGCGTCGGACCACGTGTATTTCTTATCCTTTCGCAAAAGGTTCGTCCATGGTTGAGCGATTTTAGAAAATCCTTCCACAAACCGCCGATAATAACCCGCTAATCCGAGAAAACTTCGGATTTCCTTAACATTCTTCGGAGGTAACCAATCTCGGATAGCCTCCGTCTTCTGAGGGTCGACACGAACTCCGTCTGATGAAATTACATGTCCGAGAAAAGTCACTTCGGACATCCAGAACTCACATTTGAAAAATTTTCCATAAAGTTGCTCTCGTCTCAACACGTCGAGAACCTGATGAAGATGAACCTCGTGTGCCTCTCAGCTACGAGAATAAATCAGAATGTTGTCGATGAAGACAACAACAAACTGATCCAAAAAGTCGATGAAAATCCGATTCATTAACTCCATGAATACCGCAGGTGCATTAGTCAATCCAAACGGCATGACCACAAACTCATAGTGACCATAGCGTGTTCGAAACGCCGTCCTCGCGATATCCGACTCTCGAATCCGCAACTGGTGATATCCGGATCTTAAGTTGATCTTGGAAAATACCGAAGCTCCCTGAAGTTGATCTAAGAGATCATCAATACGGGGTAAAGGATACTTATTCTTGATCGTCACCCGGTTCAATTCCCGGTAATCAATACACAACCGGAACGAACCATCCTTCTTCTTGACAAACAGCACTGGTGCTCCCCACGGGGACGCACTCGGTCGGATATAACCTTTTTCGAACAACTCCTCAAGTTGGTTCTTTAATTCCTGCATTTTGGTCGGGGCCATCCGGTACGGTGCCTTCGATATCGGGGACGTACCGGGCTCCAACTCAATCGTGAATTCCACATCTCTCTGTGGAGGCAAACCAGGTAACTCGTCTAGAAAAACGTCGGCATACTCCCTCACTACGGGAATATCCGTCAACATTACTGATGATTCCTCGGTTTTGGTCATATAGCACCAATAACCAACACATCCCTGACTGAGTTGTAGGTCACAAGTCGTCCAGAAACAAGTCTAGAGGGGGGGTGAATAGACTTGTAGAAACTCTTGAACTCTTTTTCACGAAGAGTGAGTTTCTTCTGCTGATGATCAAACAAATGACTAGGAGTCGTTTGTTCTTGGATATGTGCGGAAGTCAGCTGATGACGAATATAAGTTAACTTAATGAAACACTTAACAATGGATGCAGCAGTTAGAGTATGATGCAGTAAAACAGTAAATAACACAGGCAGTTATAGTGGTCTCAGAGGTGGGGTAATCCTCTACTAATCCACTTTTCTCCAAACCAGTTGGAGATGAATTCACTATAATTGTCAACCAGTGATAAAGATTACAGTGATTCACAACACACTACAACAGCTTCCAACCAGTGGACTTAGTGCCGTTGTACACACTTGGCCCTTGCACCTCTTGATCCTCGATCCTCGGATGCCTTCTGATCTGCTACTTCAACCATGAAGTACCCCTTACTCAAGATTTAAAGACAAGAGTGTTTGTCTTCTCCAACTAAAGAGCTTCCTTGAATATGAACTTTTTGGATCTGCTCTTTTCACGATGCTATTTGTTTGCTTGAGATTGCTTTGTTTGCTTTGATCGCTAGAGTATATGTTCGCACCGGTAGTTTGCTCTGTTTCAAATCTTCGGATATATATAGATCACGATCTACGAGCTTCTTCCTTGTAGCCGTTGCAAATCTTTGAACAAATCCGTCCGTTGGAGAGAGACTTCATTGTTTAATCTTTTCTGAACGTTGCAAGGCTGGATTCCCATTATTTAATTTTATCTTCCGACCGTTGTGAGGACTTCTGCATGTGAGCGCCGAATCTTTTGAATATAAAAGGTTTAAAGTCTTCACGGTGGGTCAGGATGATTTAAATAAATCATATCTCTTGCGGGAATCACTCCAATTTGTCTCTTCACGTTGCATGTGAGCTTTCCGTAATATTTGACTTTTTCAAAGCATGCTGACGTGGACTTGGAGTACTAGGCTGTAGTTGAGTAGACTGATGTGCAGCTTACTTCTCTGCAGGTAGGTCGTCTCGGCTGTATACTGTTTGAGACTTGTCTGATCAGGTGACTTCCCTGAGGTTCCTCGGCTGCAGTCTGGTCAAACTTCTCTGACAATTTTTAGTTGACCAGGGCTACTCTGATTGAGTCGGCTGTACTTCTCTGATGGACTAGACTGTACTTTAGTACTTAGCCGATTTTCAGCCTAACTAACTTTGGCCTATAGAAGACACTCATTTGGTTCTTCTTTACATTTTGCCAATTTTATACTTAACATATTTTGGCCTATGGAAGATACTCATTTGGTTCTTCATTTCATTTTGCCAATTAATAAACATTTGATTTTAAATTAATGACATCATCAAAATCTAACAAGTATTCCTAACAAATTCCCCCTATTTTGATGATGGCAAAACTAAGTAAGAAATCAAATGGCCAAGTCTGCACTTAAGTGCAAGACAAAACTGAAATCAGTCTTATATTGAGACAACTGGAAAATTGTCATTCAACAGACTGTTCATAAAATTTTCTGACTTATCATTGAAATTATACAAGATTGTTTTTAAGTACAGAAAAATAAAATTACAAGTAAGAAAATAATTTAAGGTCATCTGCCTCTTCCTCTGCCTCTTCGAATAGGCTGCTTGGTGTGTCCGAATGGTTTGGCTCCGATAGGTCTTACCTTGGTGGAGCAAGGCCATACTTTCTCTTCACAACCGGTCTTTGCGAAGTCTGCTCTGTGAGATCTGAATTTGTTCTCAAGGCGAGACACGCTTGATTTCCTCCGAAGTTGTAGCTCATCAAGTTCACCATCCATGCGGATTGGTGCTTCTTCACTCGAATTTAGGGATCATGGGAAATGCATTTTGCTCTTTTGCGTACTTCTTTAGAACAGCCCAAAACTTAGGATGAACCTCTTCCATCCAGTTTATGAAAATCTCCTGTGGGGAGAGTTTGTCATCTTGAAGTAGTTCCCAGACATAAAAGTCTCTGACGAACTTCTTCCTAGCAGCTCCCCATATTTCAAGAGCTTCAAGTGGCGAAATCTTCAACATACCATAGCTCCGGACCTTCCCATTCAAGAGTAGGTTCAAAGCCGCCTCTGGTCCTGCGCTTCCCTTCAGCCGGTCGGCCTTGTCTTCTTGATCTCTGACTTTCTTCCTTTTTAGGCTAGAGGGTCCTTCAATCTGGGGGACATCCTGCTTTTTCTTACTTCTGAATTCTCTCTCTTCCCCCTGAATCCTTCCTTCCCCCTTTTTGCCAGCATCAATGAGTGTTGTCAACTGTTGCTCCATGCGGCTCATCCAATCAGACATGCCAAAAGGCATTACATTTGTTTGTAGGAGGAGGAGGCCGAGGGATCTCTCTGAAGCAGGGTGTCAATCTTGGCATTAATGGTCTGAAGATCGGGGTGACTGAGTTGATAGCGGCTCCCAATGGTGTCTCGACAATTTGCTTGATCAGCTCGGTCATGGTAGGGGATAAGCGAGGCGATGGGGAGTGTTCTCCCGATCCTTGACAATGGAGCCACTAGGCTGAGGCTCTGGCTGCAGCCGGTAGGTCTGATTGAGTCTTCTCCGGGTCTCACGACTGAGTCCTCTGCCCGACTCTGCGTCTAGGTGGTGTCTGGGAGGTACAACAATCCTATCTGCAGCCTTCGTTGGTAGGCTCAAGCCTCTGGCTCCTTTTCTCTTTCTTCCTCTTTCCCTTCTTCTTCTTGATTTCTCTTTTTCTTCCTCCTCATCTTCTTCTTTTTCTTCTCCAGCTTCCTCTTTTTCTTTCTCCTCATCTTCTTCTTTTTCTTCTCCAGCCGCCACACCAGCTCCTCCTTCACCTCCATCATCATTATTATCATCATCATCATCATCATCATCATCCTTCTCCTTTTCTTTTTCATCGTCTTCATCCTTCTCCTTATCTTCTTCTTCTTTTTCCTGCTCCACTTCTTCTCCTTCTTCTTCATCTTCTTCATCATTCACTTCTTCTGTTTTCTCAATCACCTCTGTCTCCTTTTCAACTGGTATGTTTTCTTCAGATTCTTTTTCTTTTTCATCCTCTTCAACCAAATTGATAATTTCATTTTCTTCATCAACTTCTTCTATCCTAATCTCCTTTTCTACTTTCTCCTCTTCCTCTTCCTCTCCAAAACTACCATCAAAGATACTGAGCATTATAGAGTGGATAAAATGGTCCATGTTTGTCTCAAAATGTGACATGAACCAGTTATCCTGGAGGAGTAAGGCTAAATCGACTCTTTGCAAAAATCGGTGAACATCCTCCGTGGCAGGGTATTCCCAACCACTAGTTTCAACAAAAATTTGAAAATTTGTAAAAGACATGGTTTTAAGAGTTTTCCACTCTTTAAAAATATTTACGAAAGAGTGTTTTTCGCTTGTGGCTTGACAAGTCAAGTTGTTCTATGGAGAGATTAAAAGTATTATTTTCTAAAAGATTGAATGTGTAATGCCTTGGGGATAGATATAACAAGACTGCTTCCTCTTCTTCGGTCATGTATCTGGAGGAGTAATGACAGTACAATTCTAGTTTCGGTATTCAGTGCAGGTGTCGGATGAACTGGTGATCGAACTAATGGATTATAGTGCTCAGTTTGCTCTCCTTGAATCGCAGCTTCCTTGGCCTCTTTGGAGAGGGTTCGGTGATGATTGCAGTGGGAAGGTCCTTCGGGGTGGTCCCCTTCTCTTGAATCGGATGGCGATAGGTGTATCGTCGGACTCATTCTCGGACTCATTGCGTTCCGATCTCGGTGCAGTTGGTCCGAGTCGATAGATCGTATCTTGGGCAAAAGCTTGTGTCGGCAAATCCTTCAACAACCTGGTGCCCTCCCGGTGACTCCAACCTTCTTCTTATCATGGTCCATGTGACCAAGCCTCTTGTTTGGGTGGAAAGGGTCAATGTTTCCCTTGGCCACTCCGATCTGCTCAAGAACCAACTAAGATGCGTTAGAACGCCAACTTAGTCTTGAACTTCTTCTCTCCCTCGAGCCATTCGACCTTGTTCACCTCGCGAACAAGTTGCCCGAAAATGTAATCGGCCCAATCAACTTCCTCTCGTTGAATTAACGCACTGACACCATGAATTTTGAGGATGATAGTTGGTCATAGCTTCTGCCATTCCCATGACTATTTTGTTTGTGATGTCCAGAGCAACTCGATAGACCCTTTTCAACTCATTTCTCTTCGTGTAAACTTCAATTTCTCATGGACATTTTCGAGCTTAATCGTCTTCCACGTTTCGGCGGGTGATTGTTTGAGCGCTTCGGCCAAACCGCGATGTTTCATCCCGAATACAGAGCGAATCTTCTCTGTATCTATGGTGGTGGTACTCCACCGACCGTGCTCACGAATCTCGTCTGAATCGTAAGCGTTGCGGTAAAATTCAACCACATCTTCTTTGAACAAGTGTTGAGGTTGATTTCGAAACGGGTAGATTCCGTTCAGTTTCATCGCCGGATTAAGTCGAGCATATCAAAGTCCTCTAGATTTGCTTCAAGTAATCCTTCAAATCGACGACCATGGAGAAGATGACCTGGTCCTTCATCGCCTTCAAGTTTGCTCCGTCAAAGATGCCATTTCGCAAAAGATTTTAGGATTTAGTGTGTATTTTGCTCTGTAAATTTTAGGGTTTCTGAAAGCGTAAAGAGGAGAGTGAAAGGGTTTTCTTCCTTATAAAGAAGATGAAAGGACGTTTGGATTAGTTTATTATAAGTCTAAGCGGTGGTACGCCTTTTCATATTCTTTTGAATTTCAAATTTGAATCGGTGGCCCCATTTAAAATTTGACGGTTGATTCTGATTGGCCACCGTAGAGGTTAATTAAATGGGCGTGTGACGCGTGTATTTAAAATTGCCACTAGGCTTATAAAATGTATTTTTAAATGCTATTTCTTAAGCCAAAATAATATTTTAAATATGACAGATAATAATTAAAAATTTAGAGATTAGTTTAGAGAACTTAGCCGGTCCGATTCGTTGTTGTTGACCGCTCTGCTACAGGTGAGTTTGACCTCTCGCCCGGTATTCTCTGACTAAGTTGCTTCGTCGGCCTTCGTCTTCTACTTTGCATCGGCTTAGGCGATTACGGGTGCGTCCTTCCTTCAACTTGCTTGAACTAGATTCCCAATCTAGTAATCCAAGGTCTCTGCTAAGCTCTAGGAATCTTTCTTCGGCAGGGGTTTGGTGAAGATGTCGGCTATTTGGTAGTCTGTGTGACTCTTTCAACTCTAACCCTTTTGTTAAGCACATGGTCTCGAATGAAATGGTGCTTAACGTCAATGTGCTTCAATCTTGAGTGCAAAACCGGATTGTTGGTTATTGCAATAGCACTATTGTTGTCACACCATATAGGAACTTCGTTGGCAATAATATTGTAGTCCCTTAATTGTTGTCGATCCATAGGATGCATGCTGCATGACTACTGCTGACTAGGTATTCGACTCTGTAGTGGAGATAGAGTTAGAAACCTGCTTCTTGCTAAACCAGGATATCAGTCTGGTTCCTAGGAATTGACACGTTCCACTAGTGCTCTTCCTATTGATTTTGCATCCGGCGAAATCCGCATCTGAGTATCCTGACAGCTCGAAGTTGTCATCTTTGGGGTACCACAGTCCAACATTAATTGTAGACTTTAAGTACTTAATTATTCTCTTGGCTGCATCTAGGTGTGATTGCCTCAGCTTGGACTGGAATCTTGCACAAACTCCAACTGCATATGCTATGTCTGGCCTGCTTGCAGTGAGGTACAGAAGAGATCCGATGAGTCCTCTGTAGTGGGTTGAGTCCACTGATATTCCTGCCTCGTCTGCATCTAGGTGAGTGCTTGTGCTCATTGGAATTCTTGCGGGTTTGGCTGATTCCATTCCATATCTCTTGATGAGATCTCGGGTATATTTTGCCTGGTTGATGAAAATTCCTTTTTCCATCTGCTTAACTTGTAATCCGAGAAAGAAGTTAAGCTTTCCCATCATACTCATCTCAAATTCTCCTTGCATGAGGTTGGAGAATTTCTCGCATAGTTCTGGATTGGTTGACCCGAATATGATGTCATCCACATAAATCTGAACTATTAGAATGTGGCCTTCGTGCTCCACTCTGAATAGGGTCTTGTCCACTTTTCCTTTGCAAAATCCATTTTTCTCAAGAAACACAGACAGTGTTTCATACCATGCTCTCGGTGCTTGCTTGAGTCCATACAGAGCTTTCAACTTATAGACTTTGTCTCCTTTGACAAAACACGGGGTTGCTCTACATAGACTTCTTCTTCTAGGATTCCATTCGAACGCACTTTTCACATCCATCTGGTAGACTTCAAAATCCTTGAATGCGGCATATGCGAGGAATAGTCGATGGCTTCTAATCTTGCAACAGTGCATAAGTTTCATCAAAATCTATTCCCTCACATTGTGCATATCCTTTTGCTACGAGTCTGCTTTATTCCTAACAATGACTCCGTCTTCATCACTCTTGTTTTATACACCCATTTGGTGCCAATAACTTTCTTGTGATTAGGTGCATGCATTTAGTTCCCAAACTTTATTTCTCTCCATCTGCTCCAATTCCTCTTGCATGGCATTAATCCATGAATAATCTTCCAAGGCTTGTTCTCGTCTTGGGTTCAATTTGCGACATGAAACAAGAGAACATCGCCATTCTGCCGGTAGAGTTGATCTTGTCTTGACTCCATCGACCAACTTTCCGATGATTTGCTGAATTGGATGATCCTTAAGCCATTTGGGGATCTCGTCCTCTTCGGGTTTGTTCCCCTGTTGGATTGCTCACGGTTGTTGTGCATCTGCTTTGGATTACAGTGCGCAATGGATCGGCTACCGCCTTGTCATCTCGCATCTTGGTTACGAGCTGAGATGAGTCTTTGTCGACTCATTGGTCTTCTTCGCAGCAAGCTGGATCGAGATAGGTTTGGTGATCTGTCGATCTGCGATTGGGTCTTCATCGGTGCGGTTGGGTCATCAGCTGATCTGCGGGTGAGTCCACCATTCCGGTGTCATGTACAATGACTTCTTCAAGGGTTCCGACTTGAGCTTGTTCTCAATTTGCTCAAGTTGTTTCTGTACTCAACAGTAGATTCATCAAAAACAACATGGGGTGTTTCCTCCACAACTAAGGTTCTTTTGTTGAAAACTCTATATGCCTTGCTTCTTTGGGAATATCCCATAAATAGACCATCATCGCTTTAGCATCAAAGGCATTTAGTTTGTGTTTTACCGTTGTTGTGGATGAAACACTTACAACCAAAAACATGAAAGTAAGCAACGGTAGGAGTTCTATTATTCCAAACCTCATAGGGAGTTTTGCCATGTCTCCCTACTATCATACTCACTGCAGGTGTGGCGGTGTGTTATGACTTCAGCCGAGAACCTCTTGGTAGGTCCGCTTATGCAATCATGGACCTTCTTTGCTTCCTTCGTGGTTGTTCCTTCTTTCGGCAACACCATTCTGTGGGGCGTCACGGATGCAGAGAGCTCATGCTGGATCCCATTAAGAACGCTGAAATAAGTTATCGCCTAGATTAGAAACTCTCCTCATCTATCAGAACTGAACTATATTATGGATAGGGATTTCTCATACTGGATCCTTCTCGGCACTCGGGTAACTTGGTCAAGGTTTCACTTTTCTTGTATAGAAAAATGATCCAAGTGTAACTTGAATAATCATCTACAATCACAAGAGCATGCCTTCTGACGATCAAAGTCCTTGGCTTGATAGGACCAAATAGATCCATGTGGAGTAGATCTAAGATCCTTGTTGTGAGCGTTGTAGTCAGACGGCTTGAACGACGCCTTGGTCGCTTTCCCTTCGACATGCATCACAGAGTGCTTCCTTCTTGAATGCTTCATTTGGAAGTCCTCGACCAGCTTCGAGAGCTAATCTTGTTGATGGCTTTGAAGTTCAGAGTGACATAGACTTTTGTGCCACGGCCATCCATTCTCGGCTTGAGTCTTGGATAGAAAACAGGAGTTAGGTGTTCTGTGTTCCAATCAATCATGTATACATCTCTTCTTCGGAAACCTTGTAGCTTTATTTCTCCAGATAAGATGTCTATCACCATACACTTCAAGATGGTGAAGACTACTAGATTCTTCTCGTCGCAGAACGGCTTATGCTCGGGAGGTTGTATTTGAGACCTTTGACATAATGGACTTTGGATATCACAATGTTTCCTCGGTGCAACTCTCCAAAGCCTTTTGTCTGTCCTCTAGAGCTATCTCCAAAGGTTACATCGGGACCTCTTTCCTTGATATATTTGGTCGCATCCTCTTGTTCCGGTCATGTGCCTTGAGCATCCAGAGTCTACAAACCACTCTTCACCTCCAAAATTTGAGCTTGAGGAGATGTGGTTGGAGTCCTTCCATCTCTTACGCAATTAAACAAGCAGAGATTTAGGTACCCAAATTTGTGTGGGTCCTTTGGGGTTAGTTGGTTTCTGGAGAATTGATTTCTCCTTGGATTATAGGAATTGTTATTATTATTATAACCCTTATAAGGTGCACGTGGTCGAGGTCTAAATCTCTGGTTGGATTGTATCTAGGATATTCCTCAAAATAGTGTGGGCCATTTCTAAATCTAGGTGAGACCATTTATTAAACCTTTGTGGTCTCCACACTTGTTCGTTTTTGTAATTTGGATAACCTTGAGGTTTCCATCGCCCCTCCCATTATGAAATCTATTTTTGGGGAGTTGTTGGTAATAGTGGGCATGTTGTGCAGGGCTTTGCTTTTGCACGGCCAGCGCCTAGTCGCTGTCTAGGTGGTTGTGCAGTGTAACTTTGCGGCTAGACATTTGACTCATGTTGCTGTTTTTGAAAGTCGGTTTATACACAGGCTCGGATCGAGACCATTGTTTCTCCTTGATAAACTTGGTTTGAACTATAGGGAGTGTGAGAATCATATCCAAGGCACGATTTGGTATATAATGACCTTTTATAAGTACACAATTCGCCCGAGTTGAAGACGCCTTCGGGGAGGTTATTTCACACTTTGAGTTTTATTTAAGCTGTGCCGGCTTAGTAAACTCGGCTTTGGCATGAGCAAGTGCGGTGACTTTTCTTTAAGTAAAATATTTAGCGGTCTATCTCAATTTGTATTGGCACTTGCACAGTTTTCAAAATCATTGTATTTGTCTCAACCTTATTTAAATCTAGTGAGTTTTTGAAATCATTTTTCACCGCCTATTCTCATCTTGCGACTTAGTCTTCTCTGTGTCTGACTTGGTGTGCGATTTAAGTGTTTCAAAATCTTTGAATAATTGATTTACCGATTCATGTAAATCCATATCTTGTGACATGGTGAGCTATTATTTGAACCGTAGGTTTAGAGGTTACCTCTTCATCGGCCAAGTTTGCCATCGAGCAATCATATTCCTCGTCGTCATCGTAAAAGAAACCCGCTTGATTCGACATGCTCTGGTCTTCTCCGATGAGAGCTTTTCTTGTCTTCCTTCTCGCCACCTCCTTCTTGGTTTCATACTTCTTGAGCTCGGGACAATCCATTTGGATGTGTCCTATTTTATGACGATTGTAGCATTCAACTTTCCGACTTCCGACCTTGGTTCCTTCTTGGGTTCTCCTTGTAGTTTTTCTTATACTTGGAGTAGTTCTTTACAAGTTCTTGAACCTTTGCATAATGAAAGCCATTTCCTCCTCAAAGTCTAGCGGATTTGGAGGTTTCACATCGAGACAGGCTCTTAGCAGGGGACTCGGCCGCAAACGCGATTCCCTTCTCTGCAGGCTCGGTCGAGGATGAACTCGGAAGTTCGAACTCATAAGCCTTTAGATCGAGAACACTCCGAATCTTTATCTTATTCAGGTCTTTGGACTCTCTCATAGCTACGACCTTCATGCTCCATTCGGGATTGAGTGATCGAGGACCTTGAGTGCCATTTCCTGTTGCCATAAGTTTTGCCCAGGGAGTTGATCTCGTTGATAATTTCGGTGAACCTTGTGTCCACTTGGTCTATTGATTCACCATTCTTCATTTTAAAGTTGTCAAACTTTTGGATAGCTATTGACAACTTGTTCTCCTTGATCAGCTCCGTTCCTTCACACATTAGAGCTAATGTGTCCCATATCTCTTTGGCATTCTTACAATTTTGATCTTGACCATTGTGGATTTGTCAAGAGTTTGGTATAGCACATCTACGGCCTGTTGTCAAGATTGGCCGACTTTCTCTCTTCGGGGTCGGCTCGGTTCTCTTCTTAGGAATCTTTTCGGGCCTCCCAGTGCGATTTCCTCGGGCGTGTTGTCCTTCTCGAAAATGAATGGACCGTCTTCAATGATGCACCACATGTCGTCATGGATTGAAGATAAATGTGCTGCATTCTTATCTTCCATAGATCATACTCGTCAACCGAAAAGACAGGTAGTCTAGAGTGCATGTGTTCCATTATAACGTGAGAGATAAGATATATATCTTAATATAGATGCAGTTCGAAAAAATGAACCAACCGCTCGATACCACTTGTAGGTCACAAGTCGTCCGAAACAAGTCTAGAGGGGGTGAATAGACTTGTAGAAACTCTTGAACTCTTTTCACGAAGAGTGAGTTTCTTGGTGATGATCAAACAAATGACTAGGAGTCGTTTGTTCTTGGATATGTGCGGAAGTCGGTGATGACGAATATAAGTTAACTTAATGAAACACTTAACAATGGATGCGGCGGTTAGAGTATGATGCGGTAAAGCGATAAATAACACAGGCGGTTATAGTGGTCTCGGAGGTGGGGTAATCCTCTACTAATCCACTTTTCTCCAAACGATTGGAGATGAATTCACTATAATTGTCAACCAGTGATAAAGATTACAGTGATTCACAACACACTACAACAGCTTCCAACCAGTGGACTTCCGTGCCGTTGTACACACTTGACTGCCTTGCACCTCTTGATCCTCGATCCTCGGATGCCTTTACAGTCTGCTACTTCAACCAGTGAAGTACCCCTTACTCAAGATTTAAAGACAAGAGTGTTTGTCTTCTCCAACTAAAGAGCTTCCTTGAATATGAACTTTTTGGATCTGCTCTTTTTCACGATGCTATTTGTTTGCTTGAGATTTCTTTGATTGCTTTGATCGCTAGAGTATATGTTCGCACCGGTAGTTTGCTCAGTTTCAAATCTTCGGATATATATAGATCACGATCTCTGAGCTTCTTCCTTGTAGCCGTTGCAAATCTTTGAACAAATCCGTCCGTTGGAGAGAGACTTCATTGTTTAATCTTTTCTGAACGTTGCAAGGCTGGATTCCCATTATTTAATTTTATCTTCCGACCGTTGTGAGGACTTCTGCATGTGAGCGCCGAATCTTTTGAATATAAAAGGTTTAAAGTCTTCACGGTGGGTCAGGATGATTTAAATAAATCATATCTCTTGCGGGAATCACTCCAATTTGTCTCTTCACGTTGCATGTGAGCTTTCCGTAATATTTGACTTTTTCAAAGCATGCTGACGTGGACTTGGAGTACTAGGCTGTAGTTGAGTAGACTGATGTGCAGCTTACTTCTCTGCAGGTAGGTCTTCTCGGCTGTATACTGTTTGAGACTTGTCTGATCAGGTGACTTCCCTGAGGTTCCTCGAGTGATCTGGTCAAACTTCTCTGACAATTTTTAGTTGACCAGGGCTACTCTGATTGGAGTCGGCTGTACTTCTCTGATGGACTAGACTGTACTTTAGTACTTAGCCGATTTTCAGCCTAACTAACTTTGGCCTATAGAAGACACTCATTTGGTTCTTCTTTACATTTTGCCAATTTTATACTTAACATATTTTGGCCTATGGAAGATACTCATTTGGTTCTTCATTTCATTTTGCCAATTAATAAACATTTGATTTTAAATTAATGACATCATCAAAATCTAACAAGTATTCCTAACATGAGTAATCGCACTGCTTTCATCAAATTAATGACCATACCAGAACAGCCGGGATTACCTCCCTGAAACACACATTCAACCCCATCGTCTGAAATGATAGTGATCAGACGCTTACGGACACTAATGATGGCATCATGACGATCCATCCAATCAATACCCAAGATGACGTCGTCCCTCGGCAAATCTACTACGATTAGGTCCGCTGGCCATACACGACCATGAAACTGAATCGGACAATTCTGAATCTCACGATTACCGATAATTCGTCTACCATCAGGTAGGCCAATGACATAAGGCTCACAGCTAGTAGCACTACCCAGACGTAATCTACTCAAACATGACTCGAAAATGAATGAATGTGATGCACCAGTATCAAAAAGGGTACACATAGGCTGGGATAGAATATCGAGTGTACCTGAGATCATTCGGGCCTCTGGATCATCGGTCTTCTTCATCTCGTAAATTCGGGGCTTGCCGGCCCCCGAACCAGACGCTCCCGTCTGATAACTCTTGGCTCCGCCCTTGCTAGCTCATGTTGTCTTAAACGACGCTGACTGAGTGGACTGATTCTGCATCTTTGAATGTCCTGGGCCTGAGATGTCGCCGGAGCGGGTTTAGAGTCCCTTCGGCAAAAACGGGCCCTATGCCCAGCAATTCCACAGTTATGGCACGTGATACCGCCGGACATTTGGTGCTGAAATGACCCTGTTCTTCACAGTTGAAGCAGTGTGGCAGGCGCCGCTCGAGGCGAGATTCCACGGGCTTAGACGCCATAGGAGGTCGCTCGAGAGAAGGTAGAGCCCGCCGTGGTTTCTTGAAAGTGGCACACCGTCGGGGCCCGATTACGGTTCTTAGACTTCTTGCCCAGATGAAGGTTGTTGCTTAGCAATCTCTTTAGCGATAGCTCGTAAGTAAGAGCTTTCTCAATGAATTCGGCCAACGTGGTGCAATTATGATTAAGCGGTTGTAGCCGCATACGAGGTTTGACCTCTTCTGAAATACTTGATCTTGTCCGCCTCGAGTGAATGATAGATGAGGCGAACGGAAGAAGTTCTGAAATTTCTCGGCAATGGTGAGAACATCCGCGTCGATGAGGGTCGGGAGTGAGTAACTCGACAGCTTGGCCTCCCGAGTGGGGCCGGATAATACCTCTCCATCATGAGAGTCTTGGCCAGTCCCAAGTACACGATCCTTCGGTGGGCTTCAACGACAACCACCAAGAATGAGCGCTCTTACCCAGATAGTAAGCCGCAACTGAAACTTTGTGTCCTTCGGGACACTCTACCATCGCAAATAGCTTCTCGAAGTGTTCGAGCCAATGAACAATATCCGTCGGCTCAGATGAGCCTTCAAAAGTAGGTGGCCTTTGGCGAGAGATGTCGTCTATGATACTGCTCACATTCCTCTCTTGCCTCTGAGGTGGCGGTAGAGGAGCCTGTTGATTTTGAGTAGTGGAGTTATGCATCGTCTCCATTAGTTGTGCCATCTGCGTCATTTGGGCCATCATGCCCTGCATAAAAGCAAGTGGGTCAACCCGAACACCTTCTGACTGAGCCGTGTCTCGGGTACGACTCCCCGATAGTGAATGATCATGCCCAGGTGAATGAGTGGCAGCGTCGCTGCTCGATGAATTAGCATTGTTTCTCGCATTCGCACGTGTATTCACACGAGCTCTCGGGATTCGGCCCGCACCACGGCCTCGTCCTCCTCGTCCTCTACCAGCTCTTTCCATACTGAAGTGGAAAGTTACATGATGATTATATCTCTCGCATGAATATCACATTATGACTATGACATGAGGTGATGAAAATGAGTATACGCTCTAACACAGTGATTACATGAATGATTAACCGAGGTGATATGATTTTCTGATGAAATTATTGAAATGATTATCTTGAACAAGTTAACAAGATTAATTATATGATCTTCCAAATCAACAATTGAATAATGAAATGAATTGAGTGATTAATGAGTTAAAATGACCGTCCTGGTCAAAATGAAAATAATGTTGAGGATTGTTAACTGATGAATTATGAATGAATGATTATTGCCAGAAATTATACCATGGCGTTAGAAGTCTTACAGTTCTTTCGGTCTGATTGGCTCGGCATCTGCACAGGTCACACGTGACGCGAAAGTCCAATGATACTAGTCCGATGACGATGATTTCAAATGAGACATGACTCAGAAGGTAGTATTCAAAACCACTATCCGATACCAACTCTGTAACACCCCAAACTAGGCGGATATTACAGTGCCGTGAATCCCCGACTGGGACCCACCAGGCAAATGAAAATGATGAATTACACAGAGTAAATGTAGTACCAAACCACATTACAACAATAATTACTCCGATGAGGAGTTTCATACAACACATCCAGGATATTTCAGAATAGATGTATATTTTATATGGAGATAGAATATACGACACTAAGTGAAATGAGTATTCAAACGGAATGTCTGCAGCGGAATAAATGAAGGAAACAAAATGACTGAAAAGACTGGGGGCCCCTTCTAGTATCATTGGGACTCCTCGCCGTCAACGTGCTCTCCCTGTTCCTTTGCCTTACCATGACTTGAGAAACAAATATCCCCAAACTGGGTCAGTTATACAGAACAACAATCCTCCAGAGTTGAATAAACACAATCATATAAATATGTAGTATAAACCACAAGTTCGATTGAAATGAGACGGTTAGATTATAACCCAATCTTGTTGAAAACATACGCAATCAAACATGCTGTATAAATCAACTAACAGTACGGCTCAAAGGGTGGCGCCACACTACACCCGGGATGGAAATGTGTCCGTGCACAAGCCACCAACGAGTATCGATCGAATACCCACGTGGTCTTGTACCTAATCAGTCTCACGAAGCAATCGACTCGTGTGCACAGTCCAATGTGAGGCCAACAACCAACACACGACATAAATGTGCCCGACATGAAAATCCTACACATACCAACCGGCACGCCAGTATGACCCGGAATGCCACGATATAACAAAAGTGACATCGGAAATGAATAATGACTCACCGAGATAAAATGATAGCTCAACGAAATGATTGGAACCGTCGTTCCTTGTGACTGAAGTGATTAATTGACAATGACAAGTTTTACTATAGTTAACACAATGATGAATGAGTTATGATTATGAATGAACAACAACAAAAGGAAATGAATATCCCTTTAACTGAGTAAGAATCAACTTACACAATACCGGTGACAATTATCCTTCCACGAACGACGTCCTAATTGAGATATCCGAACAACCTTAAATTATACAATATCCAACAACCCGTTCAATATACGAATCAAACGCGAATATAATGAACTCAAAACGTCGATACGATTAAACTAAATTCATTGGGGCATTATATCGAATACGTTGTGGCCAAACTCCGATTGTTTACAATAAAATCTCAATAAGCCACTATCAAATCCCCCAAGAAGTGTTTCAAACCAACAAACATCTTCCAAAAGATCAATAATCCAAAATAAATATCCAAAAACGTGATTATAACGACAATTAATCGAAAACCCCCAATTTCAACTCGATATTCAAAGTGTTCTTGAAACATCCCTCAATAATCCAATGAATCCTTATACAAACTCATAATCATATACATATCCCTTCATATAACATGATTATAACGTCCAAAACATCATATCTCAACACAAAATCGAAGTCCAAGGTGTTGAAGAAATTACCTCTTGAAGATCCAACTACTTCGATCCGATGAACACGAGTTAAAACAAGTATACAAGCTTCCCAAATGAATGAAGATGATGAAAATTACACACTCAAGTGATTGATGATGGCAAAATCTCTCCCTCAACCCACTCTCTCGGATAAAAGAAGAAAAGGAATGAAAATGAGCAAGAATGAAGAAGTGAGGAAAAATGACCCGGCCAAGTCCTTAAATACTGCCGGAAGTTACGGCCGTAACTCGGCCCTCTTACGGTCGTAACATTCCACGTCAACGGCCTTACGGCCGTAACCGGCCAACTCATACGGCCGTAACTCGGCTTCGTCCGAAAGCCTGCCGACAGACTTACGGCCGTAACCGCTCCTGAGTTACGGGCGTAACCCGCCTTCGTCAAAAACATCCGCCGACATCCTTACGGACGTACCCGCACACCTTACGGCCGTAACTCGGATGATACGGCCGTATCCGGCCAACCTTACGGGCGTAACCCGCCTTCGTCAAAAATGGCCAGACATCACCTTTGCGTACGGCCGTATCCGGCCAAGCCTTACGGCCGTACCTGCCTCGACTTACGGCCGTATGCCGCAACCCTTACGGCCGTAAGTCACCCTTGGTCGACAACACCCGAAATTTACGAACACCACTTACGGCCGTATCCAACCCTCCTTACGGCCGTAACTCACCTTCGGCCAAAATGCAGGGCACCTGCTGGACCACGTCGGTAAATCGCCGACCTTACGGCCGTACCCGCTGAACTTACGGCCGTATCCCAGAACCTTACGGCCGTAACTCAATGCTGGCCAAGGTGAATAAATCCGATAACTCTGATTCCTCAATACGACTGATGAATGATCCGACATACCATACGAATGTGGAAGTGAACAAGTCTAACACGAGCCAAAGATGATACTCCCAGTACAAGGCTATCAATCACAATGAAAATGATAATACTCCCGTCTCGATCTAAAAACGGAGATAAAATGACGATCGTTAACTGATATACGATTACAACATGCCAACATTGAACGCAAATGAGTGATTCATGAATGATGAGTGATTATTAAAGAGTGAAAATTACTGAGTGACAATTACAGACTGATAATTACTGAATGAAAATGAATGAATTACAACCAGGTATTACTCCGTCTGACCAAATCAGCCCACTTCTTGGAGACTAAGGACACGTGGGGTCCCGAGAGATTGGCCCAGCTATTTATTAAGGAAATTGTGAGATTACATGGTACCTCCAAGAGTATTGTATCGGACCGCGATGGGCGATTCGTGTCGCACTTCTGGAAGGCAGCTGATCGTGTGATGGGCAGGCAGTTGAATTTCGGTACGGCTTTTCATCCACAGACCGATGGCCAATCCGAAAGAACCATCCAAACTCTAGAAGACATGTTGAAGCATGTGCTCTTTATTGGAAAGACGATTGGGAAGCCCATCTACCTTTGGTGGAATTCACTTATAATAATAGTTGGCATGCTTCGATTCGGATGGCTCCGTATGAGGCATTGTATGGTCGTCGCTGTAGGTCCCCTTTGTGTTGGGACGAACTGTCAAAATCTCTGGGTACGGAACCCGGTATGTTATTAGCAGCCCGTGAGAATATCACTTTGATTAGGAGTCGGTTGTTAACGGCTCAAAGTCGACAGAAGTCCTATGCTGACCACCGTCGACGACCGCTTGAGTTCGAGGTTGGTGACCATGTGTTAATGAAGGTGTCTCCTACCCGAGGTGTTTTTCCGTTTCGGGAAGAGGGGCAAGCTGAGCCCGAGGTACATTGGGTCATTTGAGGTTTTGGAGCATGTGGGTGATCTGGCCTACCGACTGGATTTGCCACCGGCTTTGGGTCAAATTCACAATGTGTTTCATGTCTCCCAGTTGAGGAAATATGTTGCGGATCCGATCCATGTACTTCAGTTCGAAGAGATTGAATTAGCGGAAGATCATTCGTACGAGGAGCGTCCTGTGCGGATACTCGAGAAGAGGATCAATCAACTGTGGAACAAGACGATTCCCCTACTGAAGGTTCAGTGGTCACGACACGGAGTCGAGGAGGCTACGTGGGAAACCGAGGATAGTATGCGAGTGAGATACCCCGAGTTATTTACCCCTTAGTTTGGAGGACGAAACTCTTTTTAAGGGGGTGTATGTAATATCCGACTGTAATTTTTCATTTTACCTGTCGTTGTATTATTCGGATAATCTGATTATCATGAATCGTTGCATTTAGTATTATGTTGAGGTATTATAGATTTGAACTTCATATCATTGTTATTTCATTTCATACGTGATGATTCGATGTTAATTAGAGAGTTGCATTTTTGAACTTTTTCTGTTGATGTAGCGTATGCTACATAACATGATTAACGTACGTTAATCTTGTGCCTTAACGTACGTAATGTTTCCTCTGTTGCGTACGCTAAGAGGGAATCTGACATCAGTTGACTTCAACACGTGAACTTGTTATCCGTTGGCATGCATGTGGGTGACGTCTGAGCTGTCGTGTCGGCCAGAGTCAACTTTTATTAGCGTGTGTAGCCCCTTTTAATTAGCGTGTGCTAATGGCCTGCGGATTCAAGACAGTAGCTACTGTAAGCCGCTTACGTACGTAATATTAACCAGTTAGCGTACGCTAAAGCTTCCCGATAGCGTGCGCTAAGTATGCACAGTCTATTTATAGGACCATCCTGTTTTTCATTTCTTCACAACTCTAAACCGATTCTCTCTCCATATATCGTCCCTCTGCACTCCCAAGTCGATATCAACCTCCTCCAACTTGCTTTTAAGCCTTAAATCTTGGAGTGGAGCTCATTTCCTTGAAGATTATGAGGTGTTCTTGAGCTTGGAGTGTACTTTCTCGTAGCGTTGAGGTTGTTCTTCGTTTCTGGAGGTAGGTGTACTTTCTTCTCTGTATTGTTTTCATATGTTGATGTTAGTAACGAATTATACTTCACCTAGAGTTAGATTAATTAAGTAAAACATGGTTTTAATTAAACTTTTTCACACTTCTTGATGAATATGATAAATGAGGGTTTGAGGTGGATGTATTCTTGATGATATAGTGATATTAACCATGTTGTAATTATCATACTCATCTTGCTGGACGAATTTAGCTCAGTAGAACATCTTTGAATCGGTTAACCTCACCATAGTTGGATTTAAACAATAAAATTGATATCATAAAGTGTTTAAACACCATGCTTGATATTCATTTACCTTCAGAAGAACTTGCCAATTTTGGAGATAGTAAAATGTTTCCTTATTTCAGAAACCTTAGAAACTTTATCATCATTATGGTTCAGATTCACAAATCCATGAAGATTGATAGGAACACCTTGTTGAATGTTAGGAAATTAGTGTGGTAAATCTAAAACCTAAGCTAGGTGATTTCATAAATGATGTTAATGGATCTTCCAGCTTTGTAAAGAATGATTTTGATAACCTTCATGAATATTGTGTAATCTCATAGCTAATAACCTTTTTGTAAGTTTAATATTCAACTTAGATGAGAGGTGGATGAATAAAATTGTGCAGATTTTGTCCTTTCAACATTTTAATGTTTTGGAAAGTTTAATCATCATAAGATGATCTTAACATCATAATTGGTTATTCAACATGTTCTTGATAGAATTCTTATTTATGAAGAATCATGTGAACATTCGGTAAAAGTATTGTGAACCGATTTTATGGTTGTAATGAGGTAAAAAGAACTCTTGGCATAAGACTTCGATATTTAGAGATAGCAAACTAGTCTAAAGGATTGTAGGGTGTCGTCTTACTAATCCTATATTGATAATTATACGAATATGTTATTGAGTAAAATGTATTTCGTTTAAGGTTGATTGTTCGAGTAAACGATATTAGTCGAGGACCGTTCGTTGGTTTCGACAAGAAGAGGATTATTCTCGTCTCCGTGTTGAGGCAAGTTATCTTGCTTGGTTATAATGATGATTAGATTCTTGTGATGTTTATACATTTCATGTGTATAAAATGTTTAAGAAATGTTTGTCGTGATTTGACATTGTCTTTGACGTTATTCCGTTTTCGTCATGGGGTTACATTCCCAAGTACGTCGCTTGAATCCTTGATTTTGTTGGTCCTTATTGTCAGTTCGGTGAGTATTCTGGATCCTTAATCGGATATGTGATTTATTGAATTTGTTGTCATGTTGTATCGTGACATATCCGGAATCATATTTGCGTTCCGATTGATTATTGTGTAGGATTTTTAGCTAGGCACATATATAGTCATGCGTGGATGTTTCCGTATTGGACTGTGCACACGAGACGTAGTTCGTGAGGCTAATTAGGTACATTGTCCCACGTATATCCTGGATTCCGTATACGGGGTGGACATGTGCACTGACACATTTCCAGATCGGGCGTACTGTGATGTCCATCTTGAGCCATATTGTTATTCGTTCATAGTCCATGTATGATTGGATGTGTTCGACGGTTTGTGACTGATTGTTTCATACGCCCGAGGGGTATGATTAATAGTCGGGATGTTTCCTTGAGATCTATATATGTGAATTGTATAATGTCGGAATAATTAATTATCATGTATATCTGACCCTGTATTTTGGGAGAAGTACTTGTGTTGTATTTTAGGTCGAGGCAAAAGCAAGGCACGGGAAGAGCATGTTGACGGCGAAGGGTTCGAAGGATACTAGTTCGGGGGCCCCAAACCATTTGTTGTCCGGTTATGTTAAAATTGTGCTATGTTATTTTATTTCCGCTTCATTTAAATTACTATCTGGATGTATTGGTATTTGAAGTATTTTCCATCTCCATATGGTTTATACTTGTATTTCGGATCCTGTGTATCATAAGGCCGTTGGTCATATTTTTAATAAACTCCTAATCGGAGTAATGACTATTTATTGTGGTTCGGTATCACAATTAATACTTATTTAATCTGATTTTGGATATCGCCTGGTGGGTCCCAGTGTGGGGTCCACGGCACTATAATAGCCGCCTTTTAGGGTGTTACAAATTGTGTTTGTCCGGTCAAGTGGCGGATAACGGTACTCCGTGACTATTAAAGTCGGAATTTTCAGTTTCCCACAACAACTGATATTTGTAGATTTTTTTTCTCTAATTATTTTCATTTTATATTTTTATCATGGAAGAAATTTGAATAAAATTGAAAAAAGATTTCCTTTCTGAGCAAAAATGTCATTTTAAAAATTTACAAGACAAGACTTGAAAGGATGAGGTTGCTTATGAATAAAAGCATACCTTTTGACATTAGATTCATAATTGAAGCCAAAGTGAGAATAGCAGGTGAATTCATAGAAATACCTACTAGATTTTTACCAAGGCTAGGAAAAAGTTCATATGTCAAGAAACGACGAGCAAAGATAATAGCCGTTTGCTATAAATGTGCTAGATGGAACTGTAATTTAAAATGTCGATCTTTAGGAATTCCATCTACAAACAGAGAAGATAAAATTCAGTTCATTAAGGATGGTCTGAATAAAGAGAATTTAGATAATATCGAAATTTCTCTTGACATGCATCCTAGTGGGCTCGTACATTACGGAATTCGATGTTTGTGGAATAAACTTAAACCAGAATATGAATAACATCTTGGGAATCTGACGTTAAAAGACCCTGTGTGCCAATTTGTAAGAAAATTGGATGGGAAGCTTCTCCCCGACTCATAGAAGGCGTTTAGGCCGTTTCTGAACATAAAATCGGAGGAAGGTGTGAGCCACAATCACAACTACTGTACATACTCGTGAGTATCTTTAATTTTTGTCGTATGGTGAGATTTTCTGAATAAAAAAAGGTGATACGCAATAAATGCATTCATTATTCTATTGAGTAGTTGAAGCGCAATCAACGCAATCACAAACTTGTTAAACAATTTTACCTCATTTTTCTTCTATAAATTAGCTTTGTGTTTGTTTCTTTTATTCATCCCTCAAACTTGTACTTTTCTCTTTTTCTCTAAAATAATTTTCTTTTCAAAAATGGAATCATCATCTTCCACAAAAAAATTTAGCACAGTCTGCATTTTTGGTGGAGCTAGTTATGGAAAAGAGGCATGCTTTACTGAAGCAGCCCACAACTTGGGTCGTACCTTAGGAGAAAAATGCATTCATGTAGTTTACGGAGGAGGAAGTCTAGGATTAATGGGACGAGTTGCTGCTTCTGCCTATATGGAAGGAGTAAGAGTGTTGGGAATAATTCCAAAACCTCTGGCTGAAAGTAAAATCACCGGGGCAACTATTGGTGATGAGTTTAGAGCTGTAAATATGCAAGATCGCATAACTCACGTGATAAATAATTCTGGCGTCTTTATCACCCTTCCCGGTGGTTTTGGCACTCTTGAGGAAGTTTTTCATGTGGTTACCAGAGCCCAGCTAAATATTCATCAAAAACCAATAGGTCTGCTTAATGTCAATGGTTTCTTTGATGGTTTACTATCTTTCATCGACTACTCTGCTGAAAAAGGTTTTATTTCTGAGCGTGTTAAACGAATCATAGTCGTTGCAACAACACCAGAAGAACTAATCAAAAAACTCATTGAATTTGTTCCTCAACCAGATCCAACTCCAGCTAATATTGTCTGGATGGAAGATTTTACCGTGAGAAAACGAAAAGTGGATTCATTCCTCTCCCTTTGATAACCCATGTCGGACATCTTGTATTTTTACTTTCTGTCGTGTGTAAAAATCGTGCTAAATAATGGCAGCTTAAGGAGTTTCTTCGTGATCTCTTGACGTGCATCTATTCGTGATTTATGTATTGTTATTTTATTGCTGTAATTTTTTTTATATAAGCATTGATGGCAGCGTAAGGCGACTCTTCGGACTTTCTTGAAGCGCATCTTAAAAATTGTGTTATACTTCCGAGTATATTTTATTTTCTTTTATTGTTTGCCTCATATATTTATTCTCTTGCAGATTCTAAAAGGCGTTAGCTCAAGCATCAACTTTCATAATAGGGAGTATTCTGTTTTTCTCCTTGCTTTTTCTGTTATTTTTTTTTTAAACTGAGGACAGTTTTATTTTCAAGTTTGGGGGTGGTATGTTTTAATTATTTTGGTGTGTTGGTATTTTGGTGTGTTTTGATTATTTTTGTTATTCACCTTAAATTTTTACTCAATTTTTTTTAGTATATATATATATATATATATATATATATTATTTTGATTTGTGAGATTTCTAGATCTGGCCATAACACCAATAAGTTAGCTATATACAAACTTCTAAAATCGTTTTAACCCAGTTAAAAAATTGTATATTCAAAAAATTTTGAGCCTTAATCTCTCTTTCCAAGCCTTGTAATTATCATTTAAAATCGAGTCATTCGTTACCTTGAGAAAAGAAGAATCAGTCGGTTGCTGAAAAATAGAACTGAAATTTACTTAATTTGTGGAGTTTTTGATTTTTCATGCTTAACTAATAAATGATTTTCTGCAAAAAATCTATTCCCTAAAAAAAGGGGTCATTGATAAAAGGAGGTTAGTCGAAAAAAAAAGGAGAAGTGTTGAGCAGCAACATCTGCCTAATTTTGGGGGTCCTAAAATTTTGCGAAAAATAAAGGACTAACCATTGTTGGTGCGTAGCTGCCGTCTCACAAAAAAAATAGAAAATGTATTGGTAAAAAGAGCTACACGTTAGCAAATAACGGTGTGAAAGCTATCACCTAAAAAAATTGGAAATTGCGTTGGTGAAAAGAGCTACACGTTAGCAAATAACGGTGTGAAAGCTATCACCTAAAAAAATGGAAATTGTGTTGGTGAAAAGAGCTACACGTAGAGGTGGTATGTGGGCCGGTCGAAGAACAGCTCGGCACGGCCCGACACGCTTAAAAACCGGCCCGGACCGGCCCGTTTACTATTTGACCCGGACCGGCCCGTGTACATTTAGGTTATGTGGGCCTTAGGGGCCTTTGTTTTAGAGGCCCAGCCCGGACCGGCCCGAGCCCACCTAAAACCGCTGGCCCGGCATGGACCGGCCCAAGCCCGTGTTAGCCCGTGAGCAGGAAGGCCGATCCGTTTAGCTTGATCTAAAGACCGTGAACTGGGAATGCCCAATAGGGTTTTTTATTTCTTTCCTATCAATTTATAGCCTGAAAAAGGTACAAAATTCAGTTTTCATTTAGTAAATCACATCTTATTATGTCCAAGAGGCATGCAGTAGTGAGAGTACATTTCAGCATTCTATGTCCACTAACATTTCACACCCGACAATAGTCTGATGCACTATAGGAGCACTTCGCAATTAACTTGAAGAGGAGTAAAATGAGAGAGAGGGGTGGAGAGAGAGAGAGAGTTGTTCTTTCTTTATAATAAAGTTCAAGTTCATTTTGTTGGTCCTTGTAATAAAATTTCTATCTTACAATGAAGAAGAAAAAATGTTCAACCCGGCCCGCCCCAGCCCGGCTCGTGAACAGCCCGGCCCGGCCCATGAACACAATGGGCTGTGGGCCAGGCTGGGCCTTATGTTTGTAAAAAAGACCGGCCCGGCCCGGCCCGCCAAAAACGAAGGACCGGCACGGCCCAGCCCTTAAATGGAACGGGCTTTAGCAGCCCGGCCCGGACCGGCCCGGGCCCGGCCCGGACCGGCCCGAATACCACCTCTAGCTACACGTTAGCAAATAACGGTGTGAAAGCTATCACTAAGGGATGTAGTTTATGAACATATTTGAATTAATTAGCGGTTGAATTTCAATACACTCAATTTCGTGAAAAATCACAATATTTGATGACGACAATGAAATTCTTCTTCATATTGAGTCGAAAAATAAACGAGTGAACGAGAGCAACCATTAAAGGGAGTCGTGTGTGTCACGAGTGGGAAAGTAATAATCAACCTTTTGGGGGGGAAACCTTGCATTTTGGAATTACAAAATAAAACCGAATTTTAACTTTAAAATCATTATTAGATTTATTTTGAATCTTGATTCATTTCTATCTACTGTATAAAGCTGGTTGTTGTGTATTAATGGTATTTTGTTCTCCTTTTCTCTTTTTATAAATGATTATTTTTCTTAATTTATGTGTGTATTATTATTTTTGTGTCTTATTTTTATTTTTATTTTTAGAGTGTGATTAATAAAGAGTCTTGCTCGGGACTAGCAAGAATTCAAGTTTGGGGGTGTGCTAAGTGTCAGTTTTATACACTTATCCATGGTTTGTATCGATATATTTCACCCATTATTGAGCTAGTCTACTCGTTTTTGCTTAGAATTAATTAGCTTTTAAATGATTTTATTATTTATCAGATGAAGATGTAAATTTAGTCTTAATCGGATTGAATTACTGATTTACTCAAGAAATAACATGTGTATAAAATATTCTATTTGTTGAATTTTTATGTATTCATGTTGTAGGGCTTTCCGAGACGAGTTCGGCAGTCTTTCCGGATTCAAAATCAGAGTTAAATATCAAAAGTTATCATCCGAAGAAGATTTGGGGCAAAAACGCAAAGTCTAAGAAATTCTGGGCTGAAAATGAAGTCTGAAACTCCATACGGGCGTGTACGGGCGTAACTTACTCAATGCAAATTTACGAAGCCATGTTACGGCGGTAACTCCTCAATGTTACGGCCGTAAGTCATCATAGTTACGGCCATAATTCCTCAATGTTACGGCCGTAACTCTTGACAGATTGTGATCATTTGCCTAATTTTTTATACTTTTGGTCTATTATTGAGGGGATGGCTGCATTGATCCGATCTAATATAATAATGCTGGAGTTTTGGAGCTATTAGATGACTTTAGATGTATAAATAGACCCCTTAGATCCATCATTATTCATCATTCATCTTATTATTTTCTCACTTTGTAATACTTTTTCTTTTTGTGTGAAGAACGCACTTGTGTTCTTGAGTGATTTGTGTAAGTGTGGTTTAGCTTATGTTGTTGAGGGAGTTTATTGTTTCTTTCTCCTTTATCTACTAAGGGAGTTAGGATCAATTCTTTCCCCTTTTCAACTATTAATAACCACTCAAGCTTGTAATATGTTGAATAAACCCTTAATGGGCTAAGTTACCTAAGTTGGAATTATAAACAAGGTTAGTCATGTTATTTAAGTTTGTATAAAGATCTTTGATGAATTACTTATTATTGTGTGTGATTTTCATTGTTTTACCAATCTTTATTTATTTGGCCAATAAATGACGATATTTATGGTCTTCATATGTTTCGAAAGAAAATATGTTTGATTAGATCAAATGATCTTCACTCTAAGTTGTTCTAGGGGATAGAAATATACCTCTAGACCTTAGATTATTCTTTGAGTTATTTTCATAAAACCTAATGCTATGTATTGAAGCCAATCAACATAGAAATATAGTGGATTGATTCAATATATAAAGGGCGTTTTATAGTTCGAAAGAGAAACCGTCTTTTTAAGGAAAATCGAATCTACACAACATAATAAGTAAATTCATCTTATGATCTTATATACATCTTCTATAACTAATGATGAACTAAGTTTGTAATCCCAACTATTTCATTTTATCTTTTATTAATCTATTATTCGTGCAATCTTTCATTTCCTTGAATATTAGAACTATTATTGCATTTTCTTTGCAATTGTCAAACCAAACTATTAAATTATGTGTTTCAATCTTATAAATCTCTATAACAGATAGTTAAATAGTGTATAATCCAATATATAACCTAACTTCCTCGTGGGATCGATAAATCGAACTTAAAAAGTCCACTTACTACCTAATACGATATCGTGCACTTGCGATTGTTACACTAAAGACGTGTCACCCTCATAGTTTTGTTTCTAGGAGCCCGCGAGCAGCTTCCCAGGAGGTCACCCATTCTGAGACTACTCTCGCCCGAGCACGCTTAACTACGGAGTTCCCATCTCCCCGAAGCCATTGTGCTCCCAAAAGGCCTCATGCTATTTGGAGGCGGGCATGTACATATAAGGCACATCGTCCCCTCTCCGCTAGTCGATGTGGGATATCACAATCCCCCCTCCCTCAAGGGGCCCGACGTCCTCTTCAGTACACTCGCACTAGACGGCAGAGTGTCTCTGATACCAAATTGTCACATCCCAAGATCTCTCCGCCGTAGCATGATATTATCTGCTCTGGGCACTCTCCTCTGAGCTGGCCCTCACGGTTTTGTTTCTGGGAGCCTGCGAGCAGCTTCCCAGGAAATCACCCATCCTGAGAATACTCTCGCCCGAGCACGCTTACCTTCAGAGTTCCCATCTCCCCAAATCCACTGGATCCCAAAAGGCCTCATGCTATTTGGAGGCGGGCATGCATATATAAGGCACATCGCCCCCTCTCCGCTAGTCTATGTGGGATATCACAATAGAGTAGTCTCAGGATGGGTGGCCTCCTGGGAATCTACTCACAGGCTCCCATAAACAAAACCGTAAGGGCCAGCTCAGAGAAGAGTGCCCAGAGCAGACAATATCATGCTACGGCGGAGCGATATCCCAAGACCATTGTGATATCCCACATCGACTAGCGGAGAGGGGGCGATGTGCCTTATATGTGCATACCCGCCTCCAAATAGCATGAGTCCTTTTGGGAGCCAGTGGCTTCACGGAGATGGGAACTCCGAAGTTAAGCGTGGTCGCGCGACGGTAGTCTTCGGATGGGTGACCTCCTGGGAAGCTGCACGTGGGCTCCCAGAAACAAAACCATGAGGGTCAGCTCAGAGGAGAGTGCCCAGAGCGGAAAATATCATGCTACGATGGAGATATCTTGGGTTGTGATAGGTCCAAGATAAACCATTTTCCTTTTCTATCGGACAAGGAAGCAACCTATCTAGCTCTCGATTGGTACTAGACAAACCTCACTCCGATTTAGATATGATTCTAATAATGCCGGATCAATGATTTTAATAACACCGAATCAATCCACAATCCTCTCTTTCCCCTCTTGTATATATTTTCGTGTATAAATACTCAAACCCTTATCAATTAAGCACAAATACAACAATAATGTATACAATGATATATGATCAATTTGTGATTTGCTTGTAGTTGTTGTGTAGAATGATACAAAATGGTTTGGTATATATAGGAATAAAGCCTCAACTAGCCGTTACTGGTTGTCTTCATTATCGTGCGCTATTGCCTTTGTTTAGTGTGCGCTAATCCTTCTTACATACGTTAATATAGCATGGTTACATATGTCAACTGTTCTTTTCTTCAGTCCAGTAGCTTCTGCCTCTTTCGTTAGCGTGCGCTAACATTATCTCCTAGTGTGCGCTAGCTGGTCTTCGTTTACAACATTCTGATGCTGAAAGTCTTTTGTACAACGGACATATTTCAAACTTAGCATGTGCTATGTTCTTTTCATGGCATGCACTATCTGTTCAAACTTCATTTTTCAATTCAAACTTCAATTTTCAGATTCCGTGTGATCTATATGTTGAAAGTCTTCACAACGGATATATTCCTTCGCTAGCGTGTGTTAGCTTTTTTCCATAGCGTGCGCTAACTCAGTCATTAAGCGTGCGGTATACTTTGCACATAGTGTGTGTTCAACATGGCAGCTGCACTCTCGTCTGTCTTCAGGTGATATGCATTATGTACGTTAATCTTATAGTCATAGCGTACGTTAGCTTCGTTATCACCACTTATTTGCTTTTCTGTCCATTTCGAGCGTCTTCGACTTCTTTGTTGTTTTGGTTCATTCTATTGTTGTTTTCTTTGATCAACAACACATCAATAACTCATCGTCAAAAACATTTTATAATTATATGGAATAGAATATTGCAACATGACAAATTAGCCCTGACAATCTGGATATCAGCTTACAAAGAGAAGTATATTTTCTTGAGCATACAACTTCATCAAGAGAAGAAATATACAGAGTCCTCGATGAAAACAGCACACTTACAGGGAACACTCGTCAAGCATACAGCTGCTATTTGATCTTCTTTTACCAAACCTTTCGTTGAGATTGACTTAGCCCTCTGTGGACTAAGCCTTGATAGTTCTGAACTGTGTGGCATGAGTAACATTGAAGATGAAGCTTCGATCTATGTGAGAAGAAGCAAGTCAAAGAAGCCAAGCCAATATGTGTGTACGGCCTAAGCTATTGTCGCCTGTATCAGTCTGTGTGAACGATACAGCGACTCGTTTAGTTAAAGTCACAGAGTTGTGTACGCCCTGATTTTAATAAACATATTGCTCTTTTGTGGAGGATCAGTGGACGTAGAGGGGTTTACCTCAAACCACTTAAATCTGTATGTATTTACAATCTGTCATTTATTATTTTCTATCTGCCAATGTGACTTAAGTATACATATTGTAAAAACCCTGTACGCACCAAGCAAACAGGATATTACTTAGTTGTTGTATTTATAGCAACTTATCATCAGACTTCCGCTACGCAAAATAAGGAAATTACTTATCAACCCCCCTTCTAAGCTGTTTACTGTATACTGTGCCCAAGAAGTGGTATCGGAGCGGTAGATTCTACAAAGAATCGGTGATCCACAAAAATCACTAACTTTTGAAGACCTTATTTTCGTATTTTCGTCATTTATCTTACTTCTATCATGGACACCTCGATGATCAATAAAGACCCTATGTTCTCTACTAAACGATGATTCGAGAATTAGAATGGAAGCTCATCTTGCAGCAATGCACGAATAAATGATCTTTGTCATCCAAGAAGGACCAATCAGGATAATGAAGGTCAATATAGCCGCAATCGAAGGACAACCTTATGCGGAGATGCTCGAGAAGAATCGCGAGCAATGGATAACAGACGATTGCAAGTGTGCGAACCTGGACAATATTGCAAAGAATGCGTTGTTTGTTACCCTCGACAAAGGCACATTCTCCAAGGTAAAAAATGTAAGATAGCTAAAGAAATATGGGAGAAACTCAAAGTTATTTGCGAGGGAACTGGGCTCTCAAAAGAAAACAAAATTTCCAAACTAACTCAGCAATTCGAATCTTTTGAAATGAAATATTCTGAGACACTTGAGGAGTTTGACCTCATATTTACTAGCATTGCTGGTGAACTTGAAGGAATGTGTAAAGTGTATACCCGAAAGGAGAAAAATTTAAAAATCTTTAGATCACTTCCTGCCCGATGAGAAGCCATAAGAGTCACCTGCCAAGACTACAACACTGGCTGCTGTCTCTGACAGGAGACATAGTTCCGCACCCAGCACATCCAAGTCCGCATGCAAAGTAGCAGACAGTGACGATGATATCGTGTCGCCAGACGAGATAGCCCTACTCATGCATAAATTCCGGAAGTTCATTAAGAAATCTGTAAAGGCCCCATACAGGCCCAAGCCATCTAACAGGGTGAGTTCTGAATCACCTTCATTTGTAGATTCTAACATGTGCTACAACTGCAGGAAACTGGGACATTATGTGAATAAGTGCCCTCATCCCAAAGTACATAAGTTGCCCAAAGCTGAGCAACAAGAGAAGAATGAGAAAAGGCGAATTTTGCGTAACAAATTCAAGGCCCTGATTGGAGTCAGAAGCCTCGCCCGCATCAAAAAAGACTGAGGAGTGCCTACAAGCAATCACTGACAGTGACCCCCCCGACGATGAAATAGAGGATAAAGCACATATTTGCTTTATGGCCAGATAAGTGGAGGATGATGAAGACATCGACGATGAGGTAAGCTCAACCTCAACTATTCCTATAAATGCATCGGATACTTTTGAAATGAATGAGTTTAAGACCATTCAGAAAGCCATGAGATGCTCAAATAGGAAAACATACAGCTCTCCATTTCAAACTTAGAGCTGAAAGATGAAAATGATTTGCTAAAGAACAATTACGAAAACATGTCTTTACACTATGAAAACAGCAAAATTACTCAAGAAAAACTCATTGAAAGCAATCATCAACTTGCAACAGAACTAAATGAGGTAAAAACTCGTAATAATTGCAAGACAAATGTTTATACTTTGTTAAAAGGTAAAAGTCAAATACTCGAGAAACCAGAACTCGAGACCATCCTTGAATCATTTGAAAAATCATCAAGAAGGGTGGAAGACATTCTAAGCACTGGCAGCATGCCCATGATAAATGTGGCTTAGGATATGACTTGTTCTCCAACAAGTGAAAGTCTAGTACGGTGTTTGTTAGGAGAGTGGGACCCATTCCTGATCCCAAAGAGACCCCGAGTCCCATAAAGGTTACAGCTGCCCCACCTCGGACAGCAAAGGCTGTGATTCTGCCCACAAGTTCTTACCATAAGCAGTGGAAACCCCTGTAACACCCCAAACTAGGCGGATATTACAGTGCCGTGAATCCTCCCGACTGGGACCCACCAGGTAAATGAAAATGATGAATTAAATAATATAATTGTAGTACCGAACCACATTATATTACCAAGTACTCCGATGAGGAGTTTAAGTACAACACACCAGGACTAAACCGAATACGAGTATATTTTATATGGAGATAAAATACACCACCATGAACAATTAAACATCTCAAACGGAATTTGCAGCGGAAAATACAAATGACGGAACAACTGAAATGACTGAAATGACTGAAACAAACGAAATGACTGGGGCCCCCTTCTAGTATCACTGGGACTCCTCGCCGTCAACATGCTCTTCCCGTACCTTTGCCTTGTCGTGACCTGAAAACAAAATCCCCCAACGAAGTCGATTACGTAACAACAATCCTCAAGGGTTGAAATTACACATTCATGAATTAACTGAAGTTATGAAATATCCTTAGTTATGAATTACGCTGAAGAGGAGTATCATAGTACGCCCGTAATGTTCTGTGCAAGTGTACAAGATGAATGACCGGACACACCCGTCCTTGTACCTAATTAGTCTCACGGAGGTAAGCGTTACCGTGTGCACGGTCCAATGTATCGGTGAACCCAATACATGACCATCGTGTGTCCGACTAAAAATTCCACACAGCCACACCCGGCCACGCAATATGAACCCAGAAGGTCATATGAACGAGAATGACCACAATGAATATCAATGAATAATAATTCGACAAGGCCAAGATGACTCACCGAGATGAAAATAATAGTGACGTTATTGATAACCCAATGAAATGATTTGGAACCGTCGTTCCTCGTGAATGAAATGATTATTCGATAATTACAAGTCTCAATATGATTAAATACCATGATGAATGAGTTATGATTATGAGCAATCAACAACAAAAGGAATGAGTATCCTTTTAACCGAGTAAGAATTAACTTACACAATACCGATGACAATGTCCTTCCACGAACAACGTCCTAATCGAGATATCGGTCGCTCGAACAACCTTGAATAACAACAATTACCAATAACCGTTCAATACACGTATCAAGCAACGACACGACTAACCCAAAGGTCGGTACAACGATAATCAAACTCATAGGGGCATTCTAACGAATACGTAACCAACCACACAACTTCGAAAATATCCAATCTCGAAGATATCGAAACCAACACCAAAATGAGTATTTCGAACTAACAAAACACTTCAATGATATCAATAATCCAATAGGAATCCACAATTCAAGATTACAACCACATCAATCGGAAAATCCCCAATTAACCGAAGTCAACCCCAAGGGTTCTTGAAATAATTCCGAAAATAGCCATTAAATCCGTAGGAATATATTTATCCAAGGTAGATAATCCATATCTAACACATTCCAATGATAATCCTAGCTTACACGAAGAAATCGGAAGGAAAAACCCAAAAATCCGAAATTCTAGATCCAAGAGATTAATACCTTAGATTCGATGTGATGAGGATGTTGAAATGATGATTTATCCAAAAGATAAGCTTGAAGATGATGTTTGATGATTACTCCCGAAGAACACTCTCCAAATCGCCGAGAATGCTTGAAACCGCCGAAGAAACGAAGAGAAATGATAAATGACGGATTAAGGGCTGAACATCTATTTATAGCAATCCCGGTTTAGCGCGCGCTTCTTCGACTCATAGCGTGCGCTAACGGGTGTTTTAGGTAGTCCGGTACCTTTGTCCGAACACGGTAGCATGCGCTACGTACCTTTTGTAGCGTGCGCTACAACCATACCATTAGCGTGCGTTAATACCCATGGTTAGCGTGCGCTAACGAATTATTAGATGCCCAGTACTGGAATCCAGAAACCGTCTGTCCTCTGATCTGACCTCGGTAGCGTGCGCTACAACCAATATTTAGCGTGCGCTACTACACCATTTGCGTACGCTATGAATTAATCTAGTGCAGTCCAGTAGCCACTGGACTCAACCTGATCCGTCCTTAGCGCGCGCTACAGCAATTACTGGCGTGCGCTACTACAACCCACTAGCGCGCGCTACTTACCACTCGTAGCGTGCGCTGCCTAACTCACTGCGGTCGGTACCTTACGGGTGCGGCCAACATTAGCGTGCGCTAATGCTGAGTGGTAGCGTGCGCTACCTGTACTCAATTAGCGTGCGCTAGAAAGAGTACGTAGCGTGCGCTACTCCTCACGCACAGCCCACAATGAAAAATGACAAAGATGATAAACACGGCACGGAACTCCAGTTATATTAGTGATGAACGACGATTGATACACGATACAATTACTCTGAGCGATGAATACCATGATTGAATATGAGTGACAAATGATCTTTAATGAGTGAAATTACTGAATGATACATACTGAATGATAATCACTAAATTATAACCGGGTATTACATACACCCCCCCTTAAAAGAGTTTCGTCCCCGAAACTAAGGGTCAAACAACTCGGGATAACTCTCCCGCATACTATCCTCAGTTTCCCAAGTAGCATCTTCGATTCCGTGAATAGACCACTGAATCTTAACCAAAGGAATCGTCTTATTCCTCAACTGTTTGATTCGCCGCTCTAAAACTCGTATAGGACGCTCCTCATATGAATGATCGTCGGCGATCTCAATTTCCTCGAATTGAAGTATGTGACTCGGGTCGGCAACATACTTCCGCAACTGAGAGACATGAAACACATTATGAATTCGGCTCAACGCTGGAGGTAAAGCCAGTCGATAAGCTAACTCGCCTACTCGATCCAAAATCTCAAACGGTCCAATGAATCTCGGACTCAACTTCCCCCTCTTCCCGAAACGGAAGATACCACGACACGAGGATACCTTGACCAAAACATGGTCACCTGATTCGAACTCTAAAGGTCGACGACGGTTATATGCATATGATTTCTGTCGACTCTGAGCGGTCAAAAAACGACTCCTGATCAAAGTTACCTTCTCACGGGCGGCTATAAGCATATCGGGCTCAGTGCCGATTGATTCTGATAGGTCGTCCCAACACAACAGAGATCGACAATGACGACCATACAAGGCCTCGTAAGGTTCCATCTTAATCGAAGCATGCCAACTATTATTATACGTGAACTCGATCAATGGAAGTTGGGCTTCCCAATCGTCTTTCCAATCGAGGACGCATGCCCTCAACATGTCCTCTAATGTCTGAATAGTCCTCTCTGATTGCCCTTCGGACTGAGGATGAAAGGCGGTACTGAGATTAAGCTGAGTTCCCATAGCACGATGAACTGATTTCCAAAAATGAGACACAAACCGTCCGTCACGATCGGAAACGATACTTTTAGGAGTACCGTGTAGTCTCACTATCTCTTTGATGAACAGCTGGGCAAGTCTCTTGGGACCCCACGTGTCCTTGATCTCAAGAAAATGAGCTGATTTGGTTAAGCGGTCCACGATCACCCAGATCGTATTCATGCCACGACGACTCGTCGGCAAACTCTTGATGAAATCCATAGAAATGTCTTCCCACTTCCATTCGGGAATAGGAAGAGGTTTCAGCATACCCGTCGGTCGCTGATGTTCAATCTTAACTTGTTGACAGGTTAAGCATCTCGAAACAAATTATGCGACTTCTCGCTTCATATTACTCCACCAGTAATTTTGTTTCAAGTCTTTGTACATCTTGCTAGACCCCGGATGAACAGAATAAGGGGTAGCATGAGCTTCTTTCAAAATCGAGTTTTTCAACTCGTCATTCGCCGGTACGCACAACCGATTCTTAAACCTCAAAAGTCCATCCTCGTGGACCACAAATCCAGGGGCTTTCCCGAGTCACATCCTCACGGATGCGCAACAATGAAGGGTCGAACTCCGATTCTCTAGGATTGAATCCTAGAGTGACGATTAAATCTATAACATAAAAAGTTGTACCTGAACTCGCTGAAGCGGACCTCGATCTCGGGTCTAAGGAATTCCTGTGAAGCTCATACGGGCATTAAACGAGCAAGCATCTGCTCCTGAACGGACTTACGACTCAAGTCGTCGGCGACAACGTTCGCCTTGCCCGGGTGGTAAAGGATCTCAATATCATAATCTTTGATTAATTCAAACCATCGTCTCTGCCGCATATTTAACTCCTTCTGAGTAAATATATACTTCAAACTCTTGTGATCGGTGAAAATTTTACAGGTAACGCCATAAAGATAATGACGCCAAATCTTCAAAGCGAACACCACGGCTGCTAGCTCCAGGTCGTGTGTCGGATAATTAACCTCGTAAGGTCTCAATTGCCGCAAAGCATAGGCAATAACCTTTCCGTTCTGCATGAGCACACATCCGAGACCCTGTCCGGACGCATCACTATAAACCACAAATCCTTCCATCCCCTGCGGCAATGAAAGTACAGGTGCTGACATTAACCGTCTCTTGAGTTCCTCAAAACTCCGCTGACACGCGTCGGACCACATGTATTTCTTATCCTTTCGCAAAAGGTTCGTCAAAGGTTGAGCGATTCTGGAAAATCCCTCCACAAATCGCCGATAATAACCCGCTAATGCGAGGAAACTTCGGATTTCCTTAACATTCTTCGGAGGTAACCAATCTCGGAAAGCCTCCGTCTTCTGAGGGTCGACACGAACTCCGTCTGAAGAAATTACGTGTCCGAGAAACGTCACTTTGGACATCCAGAACTCACATTTGGAAAACTTCCCATAAAGTTGTTCTCGTCTCAACACGTCGAGAACCTGATGAAGATGAACCTCGTGTTCCTCTCGGTCACGAGAATAAATCAAAATGTCATCGATGAAGACAACAACAAACTGATCTAAAAAGTCGATGAAAACTCGATTCATTAACTCCATGAATACCGCAGGTGCATTAGTCAATCCAAAAGGCATAACCACAAACTCATAATGACCATAGCGTGTTCGAAACGCCGTCCTCGCGATGTCCGACTCTCGGATCCGCAACTGATGAAATCCGGATCTTAAGTCGATCTTGGAAAATACTGAAGCTCCCTGAAGTTGATCTAAGAGATTATCAATACGGGGTAAGGGATACTTATTCTTGATCGTCACCTTGTTCAACTCCCGATAATCGATACACAAGCGAAAAGAACCATCCTTCTTCTTGACAAATAACACTGGTGCTCCCCACGGGGATGCACTCGGTCGAATATAACCCTTCTCGAACAACTCCTCAAGTTGGTTCTTTAATTCCTGCATTTCGGTCGGGGCCATCCGGTACGGTGCCTTCGATATCGGGGACGTACCGGGCTCTAACTCAATCGTGAATTCCACATCCCTCTGTGGAGGCAAACCAGGTAACTCGTCTGGAAAAATATCGGCATATTCCCTCACTATCGGAATGTCCGTCAACATTAATGATGATTTCTCGGTTTTGGTCATAAAGCACCAATAACCAACACACCCCTAATTGAGTAATCTCACTGCTTTCATCAAATTAATGACCTTACCAGCAGTAGGATTACCTCCACGAAACACACATTCAACCCCATCGCGAAATGATAGTGATCATACGCTTACGGACACTAATGATGGCATCATGACGATCCATCCAATCAATACCCAAGATGACGTCGTCCCTCGGCAAATCTACTACGATTAGGTTATTTGGCCATACACGACCATGGCAGATCGGACAATTTTGAATCTCACGATTACGATAATTCGTCTACCATCGGGTAGGCCAATGACATAAGGCTCACAACTAGTAGCACTACCCGGATGTAGTCTACTCAAACATGACTCGGAAATGAATGAATGCGATGCACCGGTATCAAAAGGGTACACACGGTTGAGATAGAATGTCGAGTGTACGAGATCATTCGGCCTCTGGATCATCGGTCTTCTTCATCTCATAAATGCGGGGCTTGCTAGTCCCGGCCTTTGGACGCTTAGTCTTATGGCTATAGGCTCCACCTTTAGTCGCTCTGTCGTTTTAAGCAGCCCGATTGAGTGGCTCGATTACGAGCGGCTAAGCGCTTAGGGGCACGAGATGACGTCTGAGTAGGTTTGGAGTCCCTACGGCAAAACGGGCCTTATGCCCGGCAATCCCACAATTATGACACGTGATATTACGTATCGGACACTTGACCGAGATGACCAAGATTCCCACAGTTAAAGCAGGTGATGGCAGGCGCGCTCGAGACCGAGATTCCGCGGGTTTAGACGACACGGAGGTCGCTCGAAAGCGAGCCCGCACGGGGTTTCTTGAAGGTGGCACATTGCCGTCAGGCCGATTACGGTTCTTTGACTTCTTGCTAGCGAGACGAAGGTTCTTTGCTTAGCAATCTCTTTAGCGATAAGCTCATAGGTAAGAGCTTTCTCAATGAATTCACCAACGTGGTGCAATTATGATTAAGCAGCTGTAGTCTCATACGGGGTTTTGACCTCTTCTTTGAAATACTTAATCTTATCGCCTCGGAATGAATGATAGATGAGGCGAATGGAAGAAGTTCTGAAATTTCTCGGCAATGGCGAGAACATCCTCGTCTGCTTTGAGGGTCGGGGTGAGTAATTCTGACAGTTTGGCCTCTCTGAGCGGGGCCGGATAATACCTCTCCATCATGAGAGTTTTGAACTGATCCCAAGTACATGATCCTTCGGTGGGCTTCAACGAAAACCACCAAGAATGTGCGCTCTTGCCCAGGTAGTAAGCCGCAATAGAAACTTTGTGTCCTTCGGGACACTCTACCATAGCAAACAACTTCTCAAAATGCTCGAGCCAATGAATAATATCTGTCGGCTCAGACGAGCCCTCAAAAGTAGGTGGCCTCTGGCGAGAAATGTCGCCGATGATATTGCTCACATTCCTCTCTTGCCTCTGAGGTGGCGGCGGAGGAGCCTGTTGATTTTGATTGACGGAGTTACGCATCGTCTCCATCAGCTGTGCCATCTGGGTCATTTGGGCCATCATGCCCTGCATAAAAGCGAGTGGGTCAACCCGGACACCTTCTGACTGAGCCGTGTCCCGGGTACGACTCCCCGATAGTGAATGATCGCGTCCAGGTGAATGAGTGGCAGCGTCGCTGCTCGATGAATTAGCATATTTCTCGCGTTTGCACGTGTATTCACACGAGCTCTCGTGATTCGGCCCGCTCCACGGCCTCGTCCTCCACGTCCTCTTCTTGCCCTCTCCATACTGAAGTAGGAAAGTCACATGATGATTATATTTCCCGCATGAATATCACGTTATGATTATGACATGAGATGATGAAAATGAGCATACGCGCTCTAACACAGTGATTACATGAATGATTAACTGAGGTGACATGATTATCTTGAACAAGTTAACATGATTAATGATTTGATCTTCCTGATCAACAACTGAATAATGAAATGAATTGAGTGATTAACGAGTTAACATGACCGTCCTGGTCAAATGAAAATGATGGTTGAGGATTGTTAACTGATGAATTATGAATGAATGATTCTTGCCAGAAATTATACCATGGCGTTAGAAATCTTACAGTTCTTGGTCTGATTGGCTCGGCATTTGCACAGGTCACACGTGACGCGAAAGTCCAATAATACTAGTCCGATGACGATGATTTCAAATGAGACATGACTTGGAGGGTAGTATTCAAAACCACACTCCGATACCAACTCTGTAACACCCCAAACTAGGCGGATATTACAGTGCCGTGAATCCCCGACTGGGACCCACCAGGCAAATGAAAATGATGAATTAAATAATATAATTGTAGTACCGAACCACATTATATTACCAAGTACTCCGATGAGGAGTTTAAGTACAACACACCAGGACTAAACCGAATACGAGTATATTTTATATGGAGATAAAATAGACCACCCTGAACAATTAAACATTTCAAACGGAATTTGCAGCGGAAAATACAAATGACGGAACAACTGAAATGACTGAAATGACTGAAACAAACGAAATGACTGGGGCCCCCTTCTAGTATCACTGGGACTCCTCGCCGTCAACATGCTCTTCCCATACCTTTGCCTTGCCGTGACCTGAAAACAAAATCCCCCAACGGGGTCAGTTACACAGAACAACAATCCTCAAGGGTTGAAATTACACAATCATGAATTAACTGAAGTTATGAAATATCCTTAGTTATGAATTACGCTGAAGAGGAGTATCATAGTACGCCCGTAATGTTCTGTGCAAGTGTACAAGACGAATGACCGGACACACCCGTCCTTGTACCTAATTAGTCTCACGGAGGTAAGCGTTACCGTGTGCAAGGTCCAATGTATCGGTGAACCCAATACATGACCATCGTGTGTCCGACTAAAAATTCCACACAGCCACACCCGGCCACGCAATATGAACCCATAAGGTCATATGAACGAGAATGACCACAATGAATATCAATGAATAATAATTCGACAAGGCCAAGATGACTCACCGAGATGAAAATAATAGTGACGTGATTGATAACCCAATGAAATGATTTGGAACCGTCGTTCCTCGTGAATGAAATGATTATTCGATAATTACAAGTCTCAATATGATTAAATACCATGATGAATGAGTTATGATTATGAGCAATCAACAACAAAAGGAATGAGTATCCTTTTAACCGAGTAAGAATTAACTTACACAATACCGATGACAATGTCCTTCCACGAACAATGTCCTAATCGAGATACCGGTCGCTCGAACAACCTTGAATAACAACAATTAACAATAACCGTTCAATACACGTATCAAGCAACGACACGACTAACCCAAAGGTCGGTACAACGATAATCAAACTCATAGGGGCATTCTAACGAATACGTAACCAACCACACAACTTCGAAAATATCCAATCCCGAATATATCGAAACCAACACCAAAATGAGTATTTCGAACTAACAAAACACTTCAATGATATCAATAATCCAATAGGAATCCACAATTCAAGATTACAACCACATCAATCCGAAAATCCCCAATTAACCGAAGTCAACCACAAGGGTTCTTGAAATAATTCCGAAAATAGCCATTAAATCCGTAGGAATATATTTATCCAAGGTAGATAATCCATATCTAACACATTCCAATGATAATCCAAGCTTACACGAAGAAATCGGAAGGAAAAACCCAAAAATCCGAAATTCTAGATCCAAGAGATTAATACCTTAGATTCGATGTGATGAGGATGTTGAAATGATGATTTATCCAAAAGATAAGCTTGAAGATGATGTTTGATGATTACTCCCCGAAGAACACTCTCCAAATCGCCCGGAATCGCCCGAAACAGCAGATTAAACGAAGAGAAATGATAAATGACGGATTAAGGGCTGAACTGTCCTATTTATAGCAATCCCAGTTTAGCGCGCTCTAGCCCCAGCTCATAGCGTGCGCTAACGGGTGTTTTGGGTAGTCCAGTACCCACTGTCCGAACACGGTAGCGTGCGCTACGTACCTTTTGTAGCGTGCGCTACAACCATACCATTAGCGTGCGTTAATACCCATGGTTAGCGTGCGCTAACGAATTATTAGATGCCCAGTACTGGAATTCAGAAACCGTCTGTCCTCTGATCTGACCTCGGTAGCGTGCGCTACAACCAATATTTAGCGTGCGCTACTACACCGTTTGCGTACGCTAAATATCACTCATAGCGTACGATATGAATTGATCCAGTGCAGTCCAGTAGCCACTGGACTCAACCTGGTCCGTCCTTAGCACGCGCTACAGCAATTACTGGCGTGCGCTACTACAACCCACTAGCGCGCGCTACTTACCACTCGTAGCGTGCGCTACTTATAACTCACCTGCAGTCCAGTACCTTATGGACTGCAGCCAGGGTAACATTAGCGTGCGCTAATGCTGAGTGGTACGTAGCGTGCGCTACTCAATTAGCGTGCGCTAGAAAGAGTACGTAGCGTGCGCTATACCAAACCGAAGTTCACAACACTTCTAACAAAGTTAAACGGACGTTTTGGGACGTTTTGTAATTTACCCAAAGTTATGGGTATTCTATTTGTATTCGTTGTCTCGACTCTTTTCTCGGTCGCGTATGATTAATTATTACATTACGCTTTCATTTCGGGTTGTTGATGTTGTCTGCGAACTTTTCGTCGTGTTTGTTCCGTACGTTTTCGAAAATCGAGTCGTCGAGCCCTGGTGGTCGGGCACTGGCCGGACGATTGCGGGACTGACCGGACGGTCGCAGGTTCTGGCCGGACGATGGCGGGCAGACCGGCGAGCACGCGAGAACCGGCGTAGCGCACGCTTCTGGCCGGGGCCGCGCGCTAGCTTCAGCGATGTAAGCGCACGCTGCCGAGTCAGCCAGACGCTATCGGGCACAGGCGGAGGGATTACGCGTTCTGGACTCGGGTAGAATCGGGAGGTAGCGCACGCTACTGCCGGTCGTTGCGCACGCTGACCGGCATGGGTAGCGCACGCTGTTGGCCGACTAGCATACGTTACCGGGATGAGCTTGCTAGTCCAGAGGCTACTGGACAGGTCGGCTAGCGCGCGCAGGCTTCCGGCCGTAGCGCACGCTAGCGGGAGTCGGGCGGACGAGTCATGGTCGGCAGAATTGGTCGGTGGTGCCGGGTCATGCGGGCCATGGCCGAGAGTGCTGGGCCGATACTGGCCGATAGCGCACGCTAGTCCAGGAAGGCTAGCGCACGCTAGTTCCGGTCCAGTATATAATTGACATACCAGCGACTTTTTCATCCATTTTTCATTTCATTTCTCTTCGGTCCGCGGCTGGGGTTTTGGAGGAGATGAAACCATGTTGTTGATCAACAAATCCATGAAGTTACTGAGTTCATATCATGGATCGATCATCGTATAACATCCTTCGATCCAGCGAATCAAGGTTAGATCTTTAGAACCCTACTTTTGGGGAGATTTGGGGGTTTTCGCGTTTTTGTCCGATTCATTCCGTTTTGCTGAGTAATTCATGATGAATATGATTAATCTTGTTGGTACTCTTAGTTTCCCTACGGATTCATGGTATATTTCGTGATTTTTACGAAATCGAGAGGGTTTGGTTGTGGTCCGCCCTCGTTGTCATTTTTATACGAATATACATGAATCGTAGGCGGGTTTCCGGGCGTATTCCAATTCCGTATTCGTTTAGAATCTGTTGTGACTGTATTCTTCGAATCGTTAGGTTCGGTTTCGATGTTTCCTAGCATTCGTCGGTGACTTTCCATTCCGTTCGTTGCGTCGTCGATTATTCAAGGCAAGTATACATTTATGATTGTACGTTCTCGACTTTGAAAGTAAGAGGAATTGATGGCATATTATGAATGAACCATTTTTACGGCATTCATAGAAATATTGATCGCATATCATGAACGAACCGTTTTTACGGCATTCATAGATATATTGTTAGCATGTAATGAATGAAATGTTTTGACGGCATTCCTACATGTATCGGCGTATGAGGTGAACGAACCGTTTCTACGGGATTCACATACGTAACGGCGTATGAGGTGAACGAACCATTTCTACGGCATTCACATACGTCTTATGAGATTTTAGTTATTCCGGAATACTAGTCTTGAATTGATGAATTGACGGATTACATTTACTTTATTGTCGAGGAGTATTATGTTTCATACTGTTATACTTGCACTAGCTATTCGACGGCTAACCCCTTTATGGGGGAAATACCTTTTATGTATTTCAGGTTCCAGGAGAGAGGACAGGCGGGTATCGGGTCGGCATGAAGATGATGGGCAAGTGTGATACTGTGTCTTGTCTCCGGTTATCTTTTTGGATTCCTCCATTCAGTGTTGTTGTACTGGAATGGATTTTAAATACTCGAGTATTGTATTTTAGTTTCCTTGATGTTCCGGCCTGTGTTGCCGAGGTATTGATTTGTGCAGTGATGTATATGGTTTCATTGGTTATGGTTTTGAATACCATTTGTATCGTCTTTCTTTCCATTGTATGTAGACCTTCTCGGTCAAGTTTTATAGTTCCGCGTATGTTTAGCCTTGTGTGTCCCACGGCGGGGCTCACGGCGCTGTAATATACCCTGAATAACTTGGGGGTGTTACAATATCAAAGTCATTGAGCTTGATAATACCAAACATAGGGAATAGGCTCGAGAAGCTAGCAGGAAGTGGCGGATGGAGAGGGAACATGATATGGAATGAATTCTTGATGAAAGTGTTGTTGCAGCCATCGGGAGACTGGCCAGACCTGGCCCAGGTCATTGAGCTAAGGGATAAAAGGTAATTAGTTCTCGTCCTGAGTTCCTTGACCCTAAGTTCCCATGGAAAGATATAGTGCAGAATTCCTCGAGATTCTTCTACCTACAAACAGACAACCGACAACAGAATAACTCAAGGCGTGGAACACAATAAATTGATGCTGTACTTTTGCTTACTCATCAGGAATTCCACCATCTTGAACCACTGAAAAATGCTGGATGCTGCAGTGAATGAGTTCTCGGGACTTCTGGCAGAAAGAAAGCTTCCGATTCAAATCAAGCTAAAAAGTAGGTATATGAAGGGTGATCAAATTACTCACCCAGAAGACTGGGTTCTTGCATACGACATAACTCCTAAAGGAAAAAATTTATACCGAGATAGAAGCAAAGACACTCTAGTTAACTGGTGGAGAGGAATCGAACATTATCCCATCAAAAGATCATCTATACAGCAGCATTATCGAAGATAAATCCTTCCGGCTGTATTTTTCTTGTTTTGATCTCCCGATGTAATTTCAATTCCTGAAATGCATTGTAATTCGTTATTGTTATCAATAAAGATATTTGTTTTATCTCAAAAGATACAACTTGTGATCTTCATTTACTATATGATTACGATATACATTGATGTTATTTGCTAAGTATAAAAATTGCTAAGCCTAAAGCTGTAAGAACTTGTCTGCGAATAGTTCATGTATTAAGTCGTATCTAAGTAGACTACTTGCCGTAAGATTGTGCCTACGAGCCAATCATAACTTAAGTTGTAATACACTTAGTCTTGTAGGATTTAAAATTTTAGATATTCCATGCAAGCAGTTAAAAATTTAGTGTAAGTCTCAAAGATCAGACCCTTCGACAGAAGACTTGAAGAGTGTAGTATCCGCAATTTGGATTTCCAATAATTTTATTTTTTTGGCAGAAGTCCATCTTAGAGACACTATTGTTACCATTTCATCATTTCGAGAATGATTAATTCTACACTTTTTGTCATCCGAGTTCGTCTCAGTGTCGTTCTGTTGAGTTTCGTGTTCTTAAGCGACTTTTCCACGTATGAGTTCGACTTTGTAAAATCACCATTAATTTTTGGAAACTCCAAAAATTCTGAATCTTTTCAATATTATATAGAATCAAGTTATCTTTGAATGGTTCAAACAGTGCGTCAATCGGAGTCCGGACGAGGGAGTTATGGTCGGAATAGCTAAGACACACACATGTTCCAGTTTTGGCCGACCCGCCTGTACCGGGGGCCGCGGATCCTGCCGGCATGGCCGCGGCACACTACCGAGTCACTGCCGCAGCACACTCGGCTGGGCCGCGGCACACTTCCGAGCACTGGGGGCAAATTTTGGCCCTGTGCCGCGGCACACTCGGCCGGGCCGCGGCACACAGTGCAGTCTGCACTATAACTTCGTTTTTTGAGAAGAAAAACTCATTTCTTCATCCTACTTCCGAGAGAGAGGGTTTGTGGGAGAAATTTTCATCATCAATCACTTGAATACTTTATTTTTCATCATTTTCTTTCGGTTGTGATACTCGGATCATCGATCTAACGCGTGTTCATCGAATCAAAGTGTTTGGATCTTCAAAGGTAATATTCTCAAACCTCTTGGATTTCGATTTGTGTTGAGATATTATATTTTGGACGTTATAATCATGTTGTATAAAGAGATATACATATGATTATGAGTATGTATGAATATTCATCGGATTATTGAAAGGTTATTCAAGAACACTTTGAATATTGAGTTGGATTTGGGGGTTTTCGATTAATTGTTGTTGAAATCACGAATTTGGATATTCATATTGGATTATTGATCGTATTGAAGATGTTTTGTTGGTTTGAAACACTTCTTGGGGATTTGATATTGGTATTATTGAGGTTTGTTGTAAACAATCGAAGTTTGGCCACAATGTGTTCGATATAATGCCCCAGTGAACTTGGTTTAGTCGTATCGACATTTTAAGTTAGTTATACTCGTGTTTGATTCGTGTGTTGAACCGGATTATTGGTGCTATTCAAGGTTGTTCGAGCGACCGACATCTCATTTAGGACGTTGTTCGTGCAAGGACATTCTTCATCGGCGTTGAGTAAGTTAATTCTTACTCGGTTAAAAGGATATTTATTCCTTTCGTTGTTGTTCATTAATAATTATAGTTCATTCATAATGTATTAACCGTATTGAGACTTGTAATTGTTAATTAATCACTTCAATCACAAGGAACGATGGTTCTAATCATTTCATTGAGCTATAATTCATTTCACTGTCATTTCATCTCGGTGAGTCATTATTGATTTCGATGTCACTTTTGTTATCTCGTGGCATTCCGGGTCATACTGGTGTGCCGGTTGGTATGTTTAGGATTTTCATGTCGGGCACATATTAATTTGTGTGTTGGTTGTTGGCCTCACATTGGACTGTGCACACGAGAAGATCACTTCGTGAGACTGATTAGGTACAACACCACACGTGTATTCGATCGATACTCGATGGTGGCTTGTGAGCGGACACATTTCCATCCCGGGCGTAGTGTGGCGCCACCCTTTGAGCCGTACCGTTAGTTGATTCATATAGCATGTTTGATTGCGTATGTTTTCAACATGATTTGGTTTTAATCTGACCGATTCACTTTTGATCGCATGTGTTCGATGTTTTGAGACTTTGATCGAACTTGTGGTTTATACAGCATATATGATTATGTTTATTCAACTGATGAGGATTGTTGTTCTGTGTAACTAACCCTGTTGGGGGATTTTATTTTCAGGTCATGGCAAGGCAAAAGCACAGGAATATAACGTTGACGGTGAGGAGTCCCAGTGATACTAGTAGGGCCCCCAGTCCTTTCATTCACCGTGTTTCCTTATTTTATTTCCGCTGCAGATTTCCGTTTAGATTTTGAGTTCATTCAGTGTTGTATATTTTATCTCCATATAAAATATACTTGTATTCGGTCATTTCCTTGGGTGTGTTGTATGAAACTCCTCATCGGAGTAATTAATGATGTAATTTGGTTCGGTACTACATTTACCCCTGTGTATTTCATTCATTCACACTCGCCTGGTGGGTCCCAATCGGGGGTCTACGGCACTGTAATATCCGCCTAGTTTGGGGTGTTATAGAGTTGGTATCAGAGACAGGTTTTGAATACTACCTTCCGAGTCATGTCTCATTTGAAATCATCGTTCATCAGACTAGTATCATTGGACTTTCGCGTCACGTGTGACCTGTGCAAGAGCCGAGCCCTTCAGACCAAAGAATAGTAAGATTTCCTCATTTATCATTTTCATTTGTAATCATGTTGATCATGTTAACTCATTAATCACTCAATTCATTTCATCACTCAGTTGTTAATCTTGAGGATCATATCATTAATCTTTTTAACTTGTTCAAGATAACCATTTTAGGAATATCATCAGATAATCATGTCACCTCAGTTAATCATTCATGTAATCACTGTGTTAGAGCGTGTATGCTCATTTTCATCATTTCATGACGTAAATCGTAACGTGGTACTCATACGATATCTATGATTATCATGCGACCTTCCTACTTCAGTATGGAGAGAGCTGTCAGGGGATGCATGGGGAGAGGCCGCGGTGCGGGCCGAAATCCGGGAAATAATCACTCACTACCAGGAAGTAGTACCCAGGACTCAGCTCGATCGGAAGATGTTCGGGTTGACCCACTCACTTTTATGCAGGTCATGATGACCCATATGCAATTGCACAATCATCATTGTGCCACTTTGGCCGATTTAATCGAGAGAAGTCTCCCGTGTGAGCCTGCTGCTAAGGAAATTGCTGAGCAACAACCTTCATCTGTCAGCAAGAAATCAAAGAAGCGTAATCAGTCTGTAGGCGGTCAGTTTACCTTCAAGAAGCCTCGTGCGGGCCCTAACATTTCTGAGCGACCTCCTATGGCGCATAATCGTGCGGGATCTCAGTCCTGAGCGGCCAGTTCGGCCATCACCTATTTCAACTGTGGAGCGCCGGGTCATTACAGTACTAAGTGTCTGAAACCGTCTATCACGTGCCATAATTGTGGGATTTTTGGGCATAAGGCCCGTTTTTGCCGAAGGGACCCCAAGCATACTCCGGTGGCATCTCAGGCCCCGAAGCATTTAGCGGTTCAGAATCAGGCCACTCAGTCCGTACTGTTTAAGACGACGGGAACAACTAAAGGTGGAGCTCATATTTATCAGATGGGAGCGTCCGGTTCGGGGGGCGGCAAGTCCCGGGTTCACGCGATGAAGAGGACCGACGATCCGGAAGCCCAAATGACCTCAGGTATACTCGTATCTAAACCTGTGTTTACCCTTTTTGATACCGGTGCACCCCATTCATTCATTTACGAATCATGTTTGAGTAGACTTCACTTAGACAGTCCTAATAATTGTGGACCTTACATCATTGATCTACCTGACGGTAGAAGAATTTTCGAAATCATAAGGTTAAGAACTGACTAAATTAAGCTTAATGACTACGAGTGGTTGGTGGACCTAATCGTGGTGGATTTACCTAAGGACGATGTAATATTGGGTATTAGTGGGATGGATCGTCATGATACCATTCTCAATGTTCGTAAGCGTATGGTCATTATCATTTCCGTCGTTGGGGTCGAGTGTGTATTTCAGGGAGGTGATCCCCGTTGTTCCGGAAGAATCATTAATATGATGAAAGCAGTAAAATTACTCAACCAGGGTTGTTCAATCATTCATTATATCATTATCATCGATTGACCGTTCTAAGGCCATCGAGATGTTCAATCATTCATTATATATCATTGTCATCGATTGACCGTTCTAAGGTAATCGAGGTGTTCAATCATTCATTGTATCATTGTCGTCGATTGGCCGTTCTTAGGCAATCTAGGTGTTCAACAATTTGTGGTATCATTGTTATCGTTTGACGATGTACTCCCAGACAAGCTACCTGTTTTACCTCCACCGAGGGATATAGAATTCACGATAGAGTTGGAGCCTGGTACGTCTCCATTATCGAAGGCACCGTATCGGATGGCCCCGACCGAAGTGCAGGAACTAAAGAATCAATTAGAGGATTTGACCGAGAAGGGTTATATCCGACCGAGTGCGTCCCCGTGGGGAGCACCAGTGTTGTTTGTCAAGAAGAAGGATGTTTCGTTTCGTGTGTGTATTAATTATCGGGAGTTGAATAGGGTGACGATCAAGAACAAGTATCGTCTACCCCGTATTGATGATCTCTTAGATCAACTTCAGGGAGCTTCAGTATTTTCCAAGATCAACTTAAGATCTGGATATCACCAGTTGCGCATTCGAGAGTCGGATATCACGAGGTCGGCGTTTCAAACACGCTATGGCCATTATGAGTTCGTGGAGTTAATTAATGCACCTGCGGTATTCATGGAGTTAATGAATCAGGTCTTCATCAACTTTTTGGGTCAGTTCGTGGTTCTCTTTATTGATGACATTTTAATTTATTCTCATGATCGGGAGGAGCACGAGCTTCACCTTCATCAGGTTCTCGACGTGTTGAGACAAGAGCAACTTTATGGAAAGTTTTCCATATGTGAATTCTGGATGTCCGAAGTGACATTTCTCGGACATGTAATTTCATCATACGGAGTTCGTATTGATCCTCAGAAGACGGAGGCTATCCGAGATTGGAAACCTCCGAAGAATATTAAAGAAATCCGAAGTTTCCTCGGATTAGCTGGTTATTATCGGCGATTTGTGGAAGGATTTTCTAAAATCGCTCAACCCATGATGAACCTTTTAAGGAAAGATAAGAAATACACGTGGTCCGACGCGTGTCAACAGAGTTTTGAGGAACTCAAGAGCCAGTTAATTTCAGCACCTGTCCTTTCTTTACCACAAGGAACGGAAGGATTTGTGGTCTATAGTGATGCGTCCGGACAGGGTCTCGGATGTGTACTAATGCAGAACGAGAAAGGTATTGCTTATGCTTCACGGCAATTAAGACCTTACGAGGTAAATTATCCGACCCACGACCTAGAGCTAGCAGCCGTGGTTTTCGCATTGAAGATTTGGCGTCATTATCTTTATGACGTTACCTATCAGATATTCACTGATCATAAGAGTTTAAAATATATATTTACTCAGAAGGAGTTAAATATGCGACAGAGACGGTGGTTGGAACTAATCAATGATTATGATATTGAGATACTTTACCACCCGGGCAAGGCGAACGTTGTCGCCGACACCTTGAGTCGTAAGTCCGTTCAGGAGCGGATGCTTGCTCGATTAACAGTTCAGAAGTAACTTCAGCAAGAATTACTTAGGCATAAGATCAAGGTTTGGTTACAGCGTGTTCAGGGACAGCTTTGTATGCTGGAGATTTCATCGCCACTTGAAGAGGCGATCAGAGTTAATCAGGGTTCGAACCCATTTTTGTTGCGCATCTGCGATGATGTGGCACAGGGGAAAGTTCTTGGATTTGAGTTCCACGAGAATGGACTCTTGAAATTTAAGAATATGTTATGTGTACCGGCGAATGACGAGTTGAAAAACTCAATTTTGAAAGAAGCCCATGCTACCCCTTATTCTATTCATCTGGGGTCCAGCAAGATGTACAAAGACTTGAAACAAAATTACTGGTGGAGTAATATGAAGCGTGAAGTCGCCGAGTTTGTTTCGAGATGTCTCACCTGTCAACAAGTCAAGATAGAACATCAGCGACCGGCAGGTATGCTGAAACCGCTCCCTCTTCCGGAGTGGAAATAGGAGGATATTTCAATGGACTTCATCATGAGTTTGCCGACGAGTCGCCGTAGCATGAATACAATCTGGGTAATTGTGGATCGTCTAACTAAGTCAGCTCATTTTCTCGAGATTAAGGATACTTGGGGTCCCGAGAGACTTGCCCAGTTGATCATAAAAGAGATAGTGAGATTGCAGGGTACTCTTAAAAGTATCGTTTCCGATCGTGACGGACGATTCGTGTCTCATTTTTGGAAATTAGTTCATCGTGCTATGGGAACTCAGCTTAATCTTAGTACATCTTTTCATCCTCAGTCCGACGGACAATCGGAGAGGACTATTCAGACTTTGGAGGACATGTTGAGGGCACGTGTTCTCGATTGGAAAGATGATTGGGAAGCCCAACTACCGTTGATCGAGTTCACGTACAATAATAGTTGGCATGCTTCGATTAAGATGGCACCTTACGAGGCCTTGTACGGTCGTCGTTGTCGATCTCCTTTGTGTTGGGATGACTTATCAGAATCAATCGGCACCGAGCCCGATATGCTTATAGCCGCCTGTGAGAAGGTATCTTTGATCAGGAGTCATTTGTTGACCGCTCAGAGTCGACATAAATCATATGCAGATCATCATCGTCGACCATTAGAGTTCAAGACAGGTGACCATGTTTTGTTCAAGGTATCCCCGAGTCGTGGTGTCTATTGTTTTGGGAAGAGGGGAAAGTTGAGTCCGAGATTCATTGGACCATTTGAGATTTTGGATCGAGTAGGCGAGCGAACTTATCGATTGGCCTTACCGCCGGTGTTGAGACGAATTCATAATGTGTTTCACGTCTCCCAGCTACAGAAGTATGTTGCCTACCCGAGTCACATACTTCAATTCGACGAAATCGAGATCGCAGATGATCATTCGTATGAGGAGCGTCCCATACGGGTCTTAGAGCGGCGAATCAAACAATTGAGGAATAAGGCGATTCCTTTGGTTAAAATTCAGTGGTCTAGACACGGAGTCGAAGAGGCTACTTGGGAAATCGAGGATAGTATGCAGAGGAGTTATTTCGATTTGTTTCACCCTTAGTTTCGAGGACGAAACTATTTTTAAAGGGGGGAGTATGTAATACCCGCTTGTAAATTCATTCATTTTTCATTCAGTAATTGTCACTCGGTGGATTTTCACTCATTAATAATCATTCATCATTCATGTTAATTCATTCGTATTCACCGTTCGGACTAATATTGAGTCGTGTATTGATATCGTTCATTGTTTCAACCTTGCTTGAGAATCGAGATGAGAATATTATCTTGATCATTATAATTACTTCATTAATCGATGTTGATATTGGAGTTCATGCCATTTCAAATTTCCTTCTTGTTCGAATCATGCTATTGTTGGGTACATTTGCGGTTCTTGTGTATCTCGTTGAGTTTTTCTAGCAGGATATTGCTTCTCCCTACTTGTTTTAAGTTTCGGGACGAAACTTCTTTTAAGGAGGGTAGTATGTAATATCCGTAACTTGGATTTCTAATAATTTTATTTTTTAGTGGAAATCAATTTTATAGACTCTATTGTTACCGTTTCGTCATTCCGAGAATGATTAATTCTACACTTTTTGTCATCCGAGTTCGTCTCGGTGTCATTCTGTTGAGTTCCGTGTTCTTAAGCGACTTTTCCACGTATGAGTTCGACTTTGTAAAATCACCATTAATTTTGGAAACTCCAAAAATTCTGAATCTTTTCAATATTATATAGCATCAAGTTAGCTTTCCAATGGTTCAGACGATGAGTCAATCGGAGTCCGGACGAGGGAGTTATGGTCGAAATAGCTAAGACACACACATGTTGAAGTTTTGGCCGACCCGCCTGTACCGGGGGCCGCGGCTCCTACCGGTAGGGCCGCGGCACACTACCGAGTCACTGCCGCGGCACACTGCCGAGCACTGGGGGCAGATTTTGGCCCTGTGCCGCGGCACACTCGGCCGGGCCGCGGCACATAGTGCAGTCTGCACTATAACTTCGTTTTTTGAGAAGAAAAACTCATTTCTTCATCCTACTTCCGAGAGAGAGGGTTTGTGGGAGAAATTTTCATCATCAATCACTTGAATACTCGATTTTTCATCATTTTCTTTTGGTTGTGAAGCTCGGATCGTCGATCTAACGCGTGTTCATCGAATCAAAGTGTTTGGATCTTCAAAGGTAATATTCTCAAACCTCTTGGATTTCGATTTGTGTTGAGATATGATGTTTTGGACGTTATAATCATGTTGTATGAAGAGATATACATATGATTATGAGTATGTATGAATATTCATCGGATTATTGAAAGGTTATTCAAGAACACTTTGAATATTGAGTTGGATTTGGGGGTTTTTGATTAATTGTTGTTGAAATCACGAATTTGGATATTCATATTGGATTATTGATCGTATTGAAGATGTTTTGTTGGTTTGAAACACTTCTTGGGGATTTGATATTGGTATTATTGAGGTTTGGTTGTAAACAATCGAAGTTTGGCCACAACGTGTTCGATATAATGCCCCAATGAACTTGGTTTAGTCGTATCGACGTTTTAAGTTAGTTATACTCGTGTTTGATTCGTGTGTTGAACCGGATTATTGGTATTTGTGCTATTCAAAATTGTTCGAGCGACCGATATCTCATTTAGGACGTTGTTTGTGCAAGGACATTCTTCATCGGCGTTGTGTAAGTTAATTCTTACTCGGTTAAAAGGATATTCATTCCTTTCGTTGTTGTTCATTCATAATTATAGTTCATTCATAATGTATTAACCGTATTGAGACTTGTAATTGTCAATTAATCACTTCAGTCACAAGGAACGACGGTTCCAATCATTTCATTCAGCTATCATTCATTTCACTGTCATTTCATCTCGGTGAGTCATTATTGATTTCTATGTCACTTTTGTTATCTCGTGGCATTCCGAGTCATACTGGCGTGCCAGTTGGTATGTGTAGGATTTTCATTTCGGGCACATATTAAGTCGTGTGTTGGTTGTTGGCCTCACATTGGACTGTACACCCAAGAAGATCACTTCATGAGACTGATTAGGTACAAGACCACACGTGTATTCGATCGATACTCGATGGTGGCTTGTGCACGGACACATTTCCATCCCGGGCGTAGTGTGGCGCCACCCTTTGAGCCGTACCATTAGTTGATTCATATAGCATGTTTGATTGCGTATGTTTTCAAGAGGATTGGGGTATAATCTGACCGATTCACTTTTGATCGCATGTGTTCGACATTTTGAGACTTTGATCGAACTTGTGGTTTATACAGCATATATGATTATGTTTATTCAACTCTTGAGGATTGTTGTTACGTATGGCCCGACCGTTGGGGATTTTGTTTTCAGGTCATGGCAAGGCAAAATCACGGGAATATAACGTTGACGGCGAGGAGTCCCAGTGATACTAGTAAGGGGCCCCAGTCCTTTCATTCACCGTGTTTCCTTATTTTATTTCCGCTGCAGATTTCCGTTTGGATTTTGAGTTCATTCAATGTTGTATATTTTATCTCCATATAAAATATACTTGTATTCGGTCATTTCCTTGGGTGTGTTGTATGAAACTCCTCATCAGAGTAATTAATGATGTAATGTGGTTCGGTACTACATTTACCCCTGTGTATTACATTCATTTTCACTCGCCTGGAGGGTCCCAATCGGGGGTCTACGGCACTGTAATATCCACCTAGTTTGGGGTGTTACAAAGAGAGCCTTATGATTTTAAATGAGTTTTAGCATTATCAAAAATGGGGAAATTACTGGGATAAATAATACCCTAAGTATTTTGATAAATACATCCTACAGTCTGTCCCTACAATAATCTTCATACAGTGCCCAAAAAGATGTATTCCTACAGTTAATGAAGATTCCTACGTACAGCAATGAGGACCATTGACTACAACAAAGAAGTTGTAGGTACTTTACTTAGGTAAAGTAAAAAAAATGTAGACCTTTAAACCATTGTGAAATAAGTCATTCTTTATTCACAAAGTATTCACGGTTTCAAAGGTGCATTTAATGCTGACAGGACAACATTTAATGCGGCCAAAAAGACTGTGGACTGTAGAGCATTTAATGCGAACCGAAAATGATGCGACCCCCACACGACACGCTATGGTAACAGACATCGCTAGATGAATTCGTTCCCAGGACGTTTCCAAAATAAGCAAAATGGGGCTTTACTTCTAAACCTCTACGTGACACGCCGTAGCAACTCGGAAGGGGTGGAATATAAATACTAAAAAGATTGCACTTGATAAGTATATAAATCACACAAGGGATGTTTTGGATACACACTCAACAAAACAAGAAAGCACTCATAAAGGTTTATTAATACAAACACTCTCAAATTCATAAAATCTTTTGGTGTCTTCTTACAATGAAACTTCAAGGCTATTTATAGCCAAAATCTTACACCTAACTCTAGTGTGAACAAGGAAACAACTAGAAATCTACAAATAGAAAAATCAACATTCAAAGATCCTAAAATCTGATACAAAGTCAGTCAACATATGTTTAGGGGACAAAATATCAAAGACCAAGATTTTAAGGTGTGAAAACAAGGACAACAAGTCACCATAAATCCGATACTGTATGTTTTATCATTTCTGAGCTCCAATGGATCCGAATTTGGTCCTATGGTCTGAACAATATTTGTAGATCTCTTTCTTAGCTTTCTATATACACCTGAATCACCTGAATCGGATTTCGGACGAGTAAGTTATGGTTAAAATACGATACTGCTGCGTTCAGTCTTACGCGCGGGAATTTGCATCCTTGTTTGTTTGTTCGTCTTTTTCGATCGTCTTCGACATTAATATTACACGACTTGATTATATACAACTCAAAATATAAAAATACAACTCATGAAATACAATTTAAATTAAAATACACCAAGATAAAATAAACGAAAAACTTATTGTTCGACAACTTCGACACTACTCACGAATTTGTTGTCTTTGATAACATAGTTATTTTTAAACATATCAATGACGAGTGTCGATAAATTATTTTCGAACTTCTTTGATCGAGACCTTGTTATTGGTCCAGTTGGCATGCTCAAGTCCTCATCCAAGTTCTTCATAATATCTTGATTCACATCATTCCCCCGTTCCTCAAAAGGATTCGTCCTCGAATCTGAAATTTCAAAAGGACTTAAGTCAGCGACATTGAAAGTAGTGGAAACATTATACTCACCAGGTAGATCTACTTTATAGGCATTGTCGTTAATCCGCTCTAAGATCTGGAATGGTCCATCTCCCCTTGGCATTAACTTCGATTTTCTTTGAATGGGAAATCGTTCTTTCCTCAAATGAACCCAAACCCAATCACCTGGTTCAAAGAGTACTTGTTTGTGTCCCTTGTTCTTCATTCTTGCATTGTGTTCGTTGCGCTTCTCAATTTGTTCACGAACTTTGGCATGTAATTGCTTCACCATCTCCGCCTTTTTCTTGCCATCAAGGTCACTCCTGTCATCTATTGGAATAGGCAACAAGTCTAAAGGAGTTATTGGATTAAAACCATACACGATTTCAAATGGCGAAAATGTCTTAGAAGAATGTACGGTTCGATTATAGGCAAACTCGATAAATGGTAAAGATGTTTCCCAATTTTTCAAATTTTGTTAACAACCTCGGTTTGACCATCAGTTTGGGGATGACACGTTGTAGAATAAAGCAATTTCGTCCCCAATTTTGCCCATAAGACTCTCCAAAAATGACTCAAAAATTTGGTATCTCTATCGGATACGATGCTTTTGGGCATACCATGTAAACGAACAATTTCTTTGAAAAATAGATTAGCAATATGTGTGGCGTCGTCCATTTTATGACATGCAATGAAGTGTGCTATTTTGCTAAATCTATCAACTACAACAAAAATGGAGTCACGACCGGATTTCGCCCTGGGTAATCCTAATACAAAGTCCATAGAAAGATCAACCCAAGGTTCGGAAGGTACCGGAAGTGGCATATACAAACCATGTGGTAACACTCGTGATTTTGCTTTCCTACAAACAATGCATGAATTTACAACTTTAAAAGTATCATGTTTCATTTTTGGCCAACAGAAATGTTCATGCAATATTTCGTAAGTTTTAGCAATCCCGAAATGTCCTATTAGACCTCCACTATGTGCTTCTCTTACCAATAATTCCCATGTTGAACAAAAAGGAATGCAAAGTTTATTTTCACGGAACAAGAATCCATTATCCCGATAAAATTTTTCTACTCCTTTTTTCTCGCAAGCGACATAAATATCATGGAAATCTTTATCCCCTCATATGCTTCTTTCAATAAATCAAATCCCAAAAGTTTACAAGAAAATGTATGGAGTAATACATACCTTCTTGACAAAGCGTCGGCGACAATGTTTTCCTTACCTTGTTTGTATTTGATGATGTAAGGAAAGGATTCAATTTCCTCTAACCACTTGGCATGTCTCTTGCTCAATTTACCCTGTCCTTTGAGATGCTTTAAGGATTCTTGATCAGTATGAATCACGAACTCCTTAGGCCATAGGTAGTGTTGCCACGTACGTAGGGCTCGAACCAAAGCATATAATTCCTTATCATAGGTCGGGTAATTCAATGTAGGTCCTCCAAGTTTCTCACTAAAATAGGCTATCGGCCTTTTTCCCTGCATTAATACTGCTCCTATTCCTACTCCTGAAGCATCACACTCAATTTCAAAAGTGTTAGAAAAATCAGGTAATGCTAAGACAGGTGCGGTGCACAATTTACCTTTTAGAGTGTTAAATGCTTTTTCTTGTTCATTTCCCCAATTAAACTTAGCATGTTTCTTGACAAGTTCGTTTAATGGGGCTGCAATTGTGCTAAAATCTTTTACGAAGCGTCGGTAAAACCCTGCTAGGCCATGAAAACTTCTTACCTCGAACGTGTTCGTCGGTCTAGGCCATTCTCAAATAGCCTTAACCTTTTCTTCATCAACTTTTATGCCATCAGCACTAACGACATATCCAAGAAAAATAACTTCATTCATGCAAAAAGTACATTTCTTAAGACTAGCATATGATTGTTCCCTTCTCAAGGTAATTAAAGCTAATCTTAAATGTTCAACATGTTCTTCAATATTTTTGTTGTAAATGAGTATATCATCAAAGTATACAACAACGAATTTTCTAATGTATGCACGTAAAACATGATTCATTAATCTCGTAAAAGTACTTGGTACGTTCGTTAGTCCAAAGGGCATTACCAACCATTCATATAATTCGTATAGTTTTAAAAGCCGTTTTCCATTCATCTCCTTCTTTCATACGAATTTTGTGATATCTTTTCATTAGGTCAATTTTAGTGAAAACACATGAACCATGTAATTCATCTAACATATCATCTAACCTTGGAATAGGGTGTCGATACTTAACCGTGATATTGTTTACCGCTCGACAATCGGTGCACATTCTCCACGTTCCATATTTCTTTGGCACGACGATCACAGGAAAGGCACAAGGACTTAGACTCTCCCGGATATACCCAAGACTTAACAACTCCTCGACTTGTCTTTGGATTTCATTGGTCTCTTCGGGGTTGTTTCGGTATGCCGGTCTATTTGGAATGACCGCTCCGGGCACAAAGTCTATTTGATGTTCAATCCCTCGGATTGGTGGCAACCCTGCAGGTAGTTTTTCAGGAAAAACATCAACAAATTCCTGCAATAAAGATTCAATAGAACTCGGAATTATCCAGTTCCCGGGGTTAGTAGTAGCGCAAACTTTTCGGAAAATAATCAAGTACATGAGTGCATTTTCCTTGATATCTTTTTCAAGTTCCTTTGCACTTACAAGCATGCATTTTCTCAAATTTTCTTTTTCTTTCTTTTTTTCATTTTTTTCAATTTTTTTCATTTTGCTCGCTTTTTTCATTTTTTTCATTTTTCGTTTCCTTTTCTTTTCTCGATTTTCCTTCAACTTCCTTTTCAAGACGAAGTTGATCTTCTTGTATTTGTACCTTAGTCATGGGAGCTAAGGTAATTTTCTTTCCGTCCTTCTCGAACGAGTAACGATTTTTCCTTCCGCTCAAAGTAGCATCTCGATCAAAATGCCATGGTCTTCCCAACAAGATATGGCAAGCATGCATCGGAACGACATCACATAGGATTTCGTCTTGGTACCTTCCGATGGTGAGAGCCACAAGTACCTGTTTATTAACTCGAACTTCCCCACAATCATTTAGCTAATGTAAACGATACGGTTTATGGTGTCTTCTTGTTGGAAGATCGAGTTCTTCCACTAGCATAGCGCTAATGACATTAGTGCAACTCCCGTTATGTATTATCACACTACAATTTTTATTTTTAATAAAACAACGTGTGTGAAATAGATTTTCTCTTTGTTCATTAACTTCCTCCTCTTTTGCTTGAGAACTTAACACCCTCCGAACAACAAGTGTGGGTGCATACTCATACGTCTCATCATCACTCTACACCTCTCTTGTATCTTCTTCTTCTTATTTTTCGCTTTCCGTTTCAATCTCCCCATCCCGAAGTACCATCACCCGTTTGTTGGTGCATTCAGATGCTATATGTCCACGACCCTGGCACTTATAGCATTGGATGTCCCGGTTTCTCCTTTGGGTGCTTTCGACGGGTTTAGGTTTCCCATTAAATTTTGGCTTGCTAGTACTCCCAACTTCAAACTTTCCTTTCAATACACTCCCTTCTCTTTTATCAAAATTTTTAAATTTGTCTGAACTTACTTGAGATTGTTGTTTCCAAGGAGTAGAGTATCTCGTGGAATAGTTGTTGTTGCTCCCTCTTCGTAAGCTCCGTTCGATTTTTACCGCCGCATATACCATGTCCTCGAATTCCACAAAGTGTTGTTTGTCAACTTGTTTAGCTATCTCGGCTCTCATCCCATGTAAAAACCTCGCCATGGTGGCCTCTCTCGATTCCCGAACATTTGCCCGGATCATCAACATCTCCATTTCCTTTCGAAAATCTTCAATGTTTCTCGAGCCTTGTTTTAAAGATTGTAAGCGAGAAAATAGTTCCGTAAGATAGTAATTAGGAACAAATCTTTTCCGCATAACAACCTTCAATTCTTCCCAACTGCTAACCAGTCTCTCCCGACTCCTCCTTCTCTCCGTCACAAGTTGGTCCCACCACATATTCTGAAAATTCGGTTATTGCTAACCTCATTTTCTTCTCATCGGAATAGTTGTGGCAATCGTAAATGGTCTCCAACTTCCTTTCCCAATCGAGATATGTGTCCGGATCACTTCTCCCTTCGAAAGATGGGATTTTCATTTTGATGTTTCCCATATTCCAATCCTCCTCGTCTCGGACATATATTCCTCGCCTTCCTTCATACTCTCTCCTTCCTCCTCGTCCTTCTCATCCTCCTCGATGTAAAAACCTCGGAGTTTCCTCCTCGGAATTTATCGAATCTTCATCATCATAGCCTCCAAATCGAATGGGTTTCGGTCCCCTTCGTACGGGCTCCTCTTCTCTACCCTTCATGAGAGTAGCAATTGTTTCCTCTTGCTTATCTAGTCTTCCGACTATTTGAGCAAGTTGTTGTACAATATTTTGAAGGATAAGATTTTGCTCGTCTCTTTCGGTTCCTGACATTTTTTTTCTTTCTTTTTGTTTTTTTTCTTCTTTTTTTTGTTTTTTTTTGTTTTTTTTCTTTTTTTTTCTCTTTTTTGTTTTCCTTTTTTTTTGTTTTTCTTTGTTTTTTTTACAAGAAAATTTCCTCACAAGATCCTCACGTGTATCGCTCGATCGCTCACACTCGCGTATCTCTCGTTTGGCTTTTTCTTAATTCCTCACAATTTTTTTTTTGCCTTTTTCCACACAACTTACAAAGTGATTTTAGGTGATTCAAATCAAGTTTTTTCTTGAAAGAACTCAAATCCCACGATCCCCCCAAAGATTGCGAATGACGATAAGAAAAAAAATGGAAGATGGGAGCAAAAGATTCGGAATAGTTTAGAATATGGAACGGAACGAAAAGTAGGATAATTGTTTGATAAGATCGATCAAAATTCGTTCTTCTCTTCTTCCTTGATATTTTTTTTTCTTCTTCTTTTTTTTTTTACCTTTTTTTTGGGTAATGAAATGAATGGATTGATATTTGATATTCGATCTGCAAGCCTAAAATCACCAGACGCCCGAAGGCTAAGGAACAAGTTCTTCCCCTGGCCTCGGCTTGAAGAGTTATCAAAAACAATCAAAACCTTCACGACTTATAATTTTTTTTTTAGTAATGAAATGAATGGATTGATATTTGATATTCGATCCGCAAGCTTAAAATCACCAGACGCCCGAAGGCTAAGGAACAAGTTCTTCCCCTGGCCTCGGCTTCAAAAGTTATCAAAAACAATCAAAACATTCACCACTTATATATATATATATTTTTTTTGTGTGTGTGAAGAAGATGGAAGATTTAGAAGATAAAGGAAATAATAGAATGGTAAGATAGGAAGATTATGGTAATGAAGGAAAATAGATGATACCACTTAGTTTTAGAATAACCGAGCTCCGAAGCCAACTGATGCGACCCCCACACGACATGCTATGGTAACCGACACCGCTAGATGAATTCGTTCCCAGGATGTTTCCAAAATAAGCAAAATGGGGCTTTACTTCCAAACCTCTACGTGACACGCCGTAGCAACTCGGAAGGGGTGGAATATAAATACTAACAAGATTGCACTTGATAAGTATATAAATCACACAAGGGATGTTTTGGAGACACGCTCAACAAAACAAGAAAGCATTCACAAAGGTTTGTTAATACAAACACTCTCAAATTCATAAAATCTTTTGGTGTCTTCTTACAATGAAACTTCAAGGCTATTTATAGCCAAAATCTTACACCTAACTCTAGTGTGAACAAGGAAACAACTAGAAACCTACAAAATAGAAAAATCAACATTCAAAGATCCTAAAATCTGATACAAAGTCAGTCAACATATGTTTAGGGGACAAAATATCAAAGACCAAGATTTTAAGGTGTGAAAACAAGGACAACAAGTCACCATAAATCCGATACTGTCTGTTTTATCATTTCTGAGCTCTAATGTCTCCGAATTTGGTCCTATGGTCTGAATAATATTTGTAGAGATCTTTCTTAGCTTTCCATAGACACATAAATCACCTGAATCGGATTTCGGACGAGTACGTTATGGCCAAAATACGAGACTGCTGCGTGTCAGTCTTACGCGCGGGAATTTGCATTCTTGTTTGTTTGTTCGTCTTTTCCGATCGTCTTCGACATTAATATTACACGACTCGATTATATACAACTCAAAATATAAAAATACAACTCAAGAAATACAATTCAAATTAAAATACACCAAGATAAAATAAACGAAAAACTTATTGTTCGACAACTTAGACACTACTCACGAATTTGTTGTCTTTGATAACATAGTTATTTTTAAACATATCAATGACGAGTGTCGATAAATTATTTTTGAACTTCTTTGATCGAGACCTCGTTATTGGTCCAGTCGGCATGCTCAAGTCCTCATCCGGGTTCTTCATAATATCTTGATTCACATCAGAAAACGTCTGAAGCATTAAATGTTGATCACTTTAATTCAAACATTATGCAAGACGCCAAACTGATCTGTTCACATCCCACCAATTAGCCAACGACTACATTTATAATGGATCTATTTCCATATTCATAAATAGCCCAATCAAGAGGACATTGCTCCTTTTTTACTGGTTGATCAATAATTTGAAGCATTAATTATCTACAATGAGCAGCATATTTCTTCAAGCCTACAACACCTATCTTTAAGTGAAGAAATATTAAGTCATCAATGAGAACAACACACTCAAGGACCTTCAAGTCTACATCTGCTGTTCTGATACTTGTGATCCTAAACCTTATATTTAAGAGGGTTAGCCCTGTGTTGATTAATTGGAACCTTTATGACATGTGTGGGACGAACAGAGTTCGAGATGAAGCTTCAATCTATGTGGAATGAAGTTAGTCAAATGAGCCTCAAGCGAATCTGTGTGAACGGCCTAAAGCTACAATCAGATGTATTAATCTGTGTGAACGATACAGTGTTTGGTTTAGTTAAAATCATATAGTTGTGTACCCCTTGATTTTAATACACATTTTACTCCTGTGTTGAGGACCTGTGGACATAAAGGGATTTACCTCGAACCATATTGTAACACCCCCAAACCACTCGGGAATATTACAGCGCCGCAGACCCTCTCCGCGAGGATCTACCAGGCTAAATACAAAATAATGCATCACTTCACATGCCGACATGGCTACGTAAAGGACCGTTAGACCGATTTGGTCTTTTATCACAACACACACAACATTACATATAGGATTCTTTCCCAAAACTCATACCCGCGCAGGGGCTGGAATACAATAACGCTCCCATAAATCGAGGTAACAACACATCGGAGAAATAACCAACAAGACTATCCAACATACTCTACGATTGGTCTTTATGTGATTAGTATCGTCGTCTTACATCACCCATCGTACCGATCCTGTGGTTCGCTCCCCAGCATCCTGCAAGAACCTGGACGCAATACAGACATCCACCCCCCGAATACTCGGGGGTTAGCAAAACTCCACTGTTTTGCTAGTGCAAGTATGAAACAGAAGTACAAGCCATACACAACGTGCTTCAAGAATATAATATTTCCCGAGACAATTTACTTAATCAAAACAGTTTGATTTCGAAAAGGTAGGAATAAAACCATGTATCTCATACAAAATATTTTACGATCTCTGGAGTTTGCAAACATTTGGAATTAAGGAATTCTCAAGTCTTTTGAAAACACTTGGGGACACGGCCCAAAATCATCTTTTCCAAAATACGATTCCAATAATAAAACGCGGGTTCACAACCCAATTCACAACACACGGGGTCCACGACCCAATTCACAGAACACAGGGTCCACGACCCAAATCACATAACACATGTTCCTAAGGATTATTCGCGTCCCGTGCTAACAAGCCACGAACCTCAGATGCTCCCGCAGAACAGAACCGAGTGAATAACCCAATAAGAAACCATACCAAATCACATGTCCTCATGACAACAGTCACGGAACCATTCCAAACCACAACCATAAGTTATCCCAGCGTCGCGCTAACAAGCCACGAACCTCGGAGTCCCCGCAAGACATACCCGATGATAACCCCCACAAATTATCCCGGCATCGGGCTAGCAAGCCCCGAACCTCGGAGTCCCCGCAAGACATATCCGGATTGGATAACCCTACGGTCACGCCCGACCCATACTAGCAAGTATGGATCCCGGAGATTCAACAATCCTACCCGGAGGCACATCACTTTCAACGATCACATAACAATGAGTAGAACATCAAGCCAAGCAACACTTAAACATCACAACCTCCTTTCAAAGGAGTAACAACTAATATCACACACAATACGTTCTTACTGAACAAGTACACATAACATTATGTAATCCCCGACAAAAGATTACGGTCTATTAAACTCACTCGAAGTGATCATATCATCTTTCAACATACAAAACCAACACACATATTCCTAGAACACATATATTCACGAAGTACACGAATTATCGTTGAAAGACAACATTTATCGAGAACATACCGATCCCTTTTTATGTTCATTAAACATTAGGTTTCGCATAAAATCATTTATCAATAATTACGCCTACGAAACATGAAACGTATGGACAAGATACTTGCCTCGATATCACGATCGACGAAACAACGAACGAGCACGATTGGGTAGCCTTCGAACTTCCAAAAACGACCAAGACTTCGACAGCCCACCAATACTACGAAAATAGTACCACCATGAATCAACAATACTTCGAAAATATAGGAATCATCCTAATTTCTACCCATTGGAGCATTTTGCCGGACATCTCAAAGGCTCATACTAACATAATCGACGAACATAAGGATTTACGAAGTTCATACCACAAGGTCTCAACATTAACAAAGGATCTCGAGTATACAACGAAGATCTTACAAAAATCTAGTCTAAATCGGTTTAAATCGGCCGAAACCTCACAAACCCCCAAAATTCAAGAACTAGGGTTCTACGAAGAGATTACCTTGATTTGGACCAAGAAGACGATTAGATGTTGTTAAACATCTACAAATCCGCTCAAAGATGAAGCTTGAAGAAGAAGATCGCTCAAAATCGCCTTTGGAACTCACTCCCATCAGAAGGGGTGAAGAAAAGTGGGAAATGACGACTTAATGCTGTTTTCCAGTATTTATACTGGACAGTTATTAGCACGCGCTAAGCACCCTGCATTAGCATGCGCTAACGGGGTCAACGCTCCAGAGAATCCGCCTATAACACAGTTAGTGCGCGCTAGCCAAAAGCCGTAGCGTGCGCTAACGGGTCACAAAACTAGTCCAGTAGCACCTGGACAGATCTGCACCTACAAGTAGCGAGCGCTAGGAATAACGATTAGCGTGCACTAAGCAGTCGATAGCGTGCGCTAGCTATCGACCTTAGTGTGCGCTAACAAAGCCCCAGTCCCAGTTCATTAGCTCCTGGACTGCCCCTGGACTGCCAGTTAGCGTGCGCTACACATTCGATAGCATGCGCTAACCACAACGCCATAGCGTGCGATATGCCACAAGAATTAGCGTGCGCTACACCACAAAAACCTAGAAACTCACATAGTGATCCGAAACGCCTCCAAACACATGTCCCAACAAGGCACACCCAACATGGCACAAAAATTCCAACGATAAGGATAATAACAATCCGATAAAATACAGAAAACTCAACGAATCCGGAACAAAGATCTCGGGTATTACACATATTAAACTCTATGTTGTTACTTCCTGTATTTCTGTCTTATAACTGCCTCTAATTTATTGTATACTTACTCTGAAAACCCTGTAAGCATCAAGCTATAGGAGACTATCTAGTTATACTTACAGCAACTTGCATTAAGACTTCCGCTACGCATAATAAACTTCTAAAAAGAGTTGTCCTTCTAAGCTGTCATTGAAATATACCATGACGAACAACTTCCTACGGTTGTAGTGTGCATTAACTAAGATAGAGCAAAGTAGGACTCCTGGATATGGTAATAATCACTAATTGCTAAAAGAATAGAATCTTGTATGTACCAACTAAAGGGAATGCTATACTTTCACGGATACCACACAAATACTGTAGGATTTCAATTAATATTTTAATCGTATCCAACTCCATACACTTAACCTTTTCAAGACAACATTTAAGATGATTTAACTTTCAACATCGAAATGGCATCTGGAACTTAAAGACTTGAAACTCGCGATTTTAAAACTCAAACTGTCTGATCGTGCGATAGTGGAGGTTGTAATGTATCAGAAGTGGGACCAAACATTAATTCGAAAATGATGGGCTAAATGTACCAGTTACGTTCGGATTCATCCTGTACTTTTATTTAAAAATGGTTCTTATCCCTTAAATCTAACCATTCACTATAACCTAGCCTCTAAGCACCAATAAAAGGGCCAGTATGCTAACCTAAATACTTTCTACTGCATTTGCAAATTGTACGAGCCTACCAAATACAACCTACATACTTAGAGAATTTTTCTACAAATTTCATCTCAGTTTCATGTCTCTCTGTGTGAAAATGACTTCATCTCTCTCTCTCTCTCTCTCTCTCTCTCTCTCTCTCTAAATAAGAAACAAACCATTATCAATGGAAGAATCTTCGTCGAAATTATGCTGCAAGAACATATAATATGAAGATGGAGACATAGCCTGGATGAACTTGGTGGTTGACCATGTCAAACAACAAGGTTTATACAAACTTTATAGCCTACATAGAGAGAATTATGATGAATTGATTGTGGAGGAATTCTTTTTGGACGCAGTGTTCAAATATGTATCTGAGATAAAAAAAGGTGCTCCAGTGTCTGAGATAATGAGCACTGTGCAGGAAAATGAGATCTCCGTCAGTAGGGATCTTCTGGAGAAATTGTACAAACTCCCTCTGATGGCCTCATCTTGGAGGAACTGGAGACCTTTGGGGATGACAGTATGGTTGAAGCATATTGGAAACTGTTTACTGGGAATTCCAGTAGTAGAGATGCACATCCTTCATTCCATAAGAAAAGCATCACTCTTTCTTATTTTTACTTGCATGAACTATACTACCGGATTGTGGAAAATTGGACTGGTACATTTGAGATGTCCATGAATCTCATATTTTGGATGACGCCGGCCATTATGCGGTGGTCAAAAGGTGAACTAGTGTCAAGTTGTGATGAGGCGTCTACAAGAGGAGGCTGCCAAGCCAGAATCGGGCAGGTAGTCCTTCGGCCTCATGCTGAACTTTATCCTCACAAGCAGTGGTATCCAGCAATCGCATATAGCTAAGAGAATCCTAGTACAGAAGTTCTTGGGTGGTTCAAAAGCCACCCTCTACAACAAGGATACTCCAATTACCAACAGGTCGAATCTAAACTCTACGCTAATGTCGAGTGAGCCACGTGATGTTAGTGGTCATTCTTCCAAGGCCAAAGCTGGTGACAACGATAAGAAGAAAAAACCTGTTAACAAGAAGAGGGCGATTTTCGACAGCACTTCACCTTCAGCTGTCAAGAAGAATAAGAAGAAGCCTAAGACCAAGAAGGAGGCTGTCACGCCCCCACACCACGGGTCGGACGAGAACGCGACAGTCAACGTAATAAATAACATTTGTGATAATAAATTCCAGTAAAGCATATCTTAGCCCGGTAAACTAAGACTGGTTATCTGATACAAATGAAATATTCACGAGTACAATTATTACATCAAAGTATAAAAGGTTACAATGGAAATAAGGCTCTGTTCTTTTCGGGATGAATGAATCGAATCGAATCAATCGAATCGAATCGAATCGAATGGATTCGAATCGAATGGATTCGAATCGAATCGAATCAAATGAAATGAATGAATGGACTCGAATCGAATCGAATCAATCGAATCGAATCGAAATATATATTAAGGGTAAATAATAATAATAATAATAATAATAATAATAATGGTAAATAATAATAATAGTAGTAATTAACAACAACAACGATAATAGTAATACTATTAGTAATAATAACAATAATAATAATTAAGATTAATAATAATAAGAAGAAGAAGAAGAACCGAATCGAATCGAATCGAATCAATCAATCGAATGGACTCGAATCAATCGAATGGACTCGAATCGAATCGAATCGAATCGAATCGAATCGAAATATTGAAAAATAAGTCCAAAAGAACAGGGCCTAAGAGTACAGTTTTGACACAGGAATAAAAGAAATGCTAATTACAGCTCCATGAATCCTATGTCCTGTTGGAAATACTCGAGGTCATTTCACTTCTCGTCAGCATTTGGCTCTTCTTCCTATATGTTCTCTTCATCTAGTGGGGTTTTAGAAAATCAAATTGGGGTGAGAATAATGGATTATAAATGAGCTTGGATTTTGGGCTTTTTATGAATTTATTTTTCTTTATGAATAAACATAATATATTTCTCTCACATTTGAGAACTAATATTTTTTAACATTTGGGGCAAATTTTCAAAAGAGAATATAAGTAATTATAACTTGAATGTACAACCAATCTCCGTAGATTGTTGTTGAGTATGATGAATGTACACCATCGAGCGCCCAATGAGTACTTTGCTTCGGGATATCGACTATATGGATAATACATTAGATTCCTTATAACATCTTAGACCATTATCAGTGTGTGGCATTTGACTATCGCCACGACCTTTGATTTAATAATTGTAGCCTGGGGCGTTTGTTGGACCGCCATTATAACATTGGACTTTGATCTTATCGCTCTCACGCTTGGTGATGTGCTGCCTTATCTCTTATCTGGGCTCGATATGTCCTTATATTGGTTCTATACCTGGATCATATCATAATTGCGGCTATACATGAGTCTATGATCGAGTCACCTTAGGAACACTCAGTCCTTCGGCTTTAAGAGAATTTGATATGAAAGTAGCTTTGCCTAGAACCGCAGCCACGCTGCTCGATTCATGATTTAGACTAACTGTCCCTCAATGCACATGGTTAGAAAATGGACTCTATAGATACTCGTACAGACTCTAGAGGTAATTTATACCGAAGGTTTGTATTATCTAGTTTCGTACAGTACTTACTCCTGATTTCTAGTAAATAACAATTATTGTCATAATTAACGATGATCATGCATATTTTAAGATGTCGAAATATTTATATGATAATAAATGGACCTGGGTAGCTTAAAAAAACTAACTCAACCGGTTGGTGATCAGATGGCTATTGCACTTTAACTGATTTTTACGATATTCTCATACATTTGAATAATTCAGTATGGAATATATATACCTCCAAAATTATGAATTTTATTGTGAAGAGTATATTATGATATAGGGACTAAAAGACAGAAGTTGCATGGAAGTTTTACCTTTTGAAAGTTATAATTCTGCCCTTCCGAATTTTAAATATTATTATTATTTTTACTATGATTACATGAATTTGAATAATTCGGTACGAATTGAACATAGTCCGAAAATTACGAGCTTTATTGTGAAAAGTACATTTTGATATAGGGAGTAAAGGTCAGAAATTGTATGAAAGTTCTACTTTTCAAAAATTACAATGTTGCCCTTCCGAATTTTAAGTATTATTATTTTTTATTAAGTTTTATCTTATATCTCTGATTATTTCGTTTGGATTCATTTTAACTCCAAAAATTATAAATCCAGTGGCATTTTGATCCTTAAGACCTGTACTTTCGAATTCTGTTCAGTTTCTATTTTTATTCCTGCGGAATTTATAATTCTGCCCCTTAATTAAGTCTTAATAGGGATTTTAATAACTGGTCATAACTCTTTCGTTTCTTCTCGGATCGACCTGAAATTTTTGGAGTAAGTTATTTATGTTCTTATAAGTCCATTATGTTTAACTCTTCTGGAAATTTATTTTCAAGTTAGTAAGTTTTTGTAAATTATAATTTTGGCCCTGAATTCTAGAGAATTATATTTTTACCCCGATTTTCTATCTTAATGAATTTCAATTTAGGTGAAATTTAATAAATAACTTATTTATGATATTATAAGACAAATTTTAAGGTGAAAGTCCAGTACTAAGTGTTTTATCAAATTTATCCATTAATCATCCCCTTTTTAGCCTATTATAGTTAACTCTTCGAGTGTAAATTCGATTAGTGAAATTTCTCGGTGATCAATTGATCTCTTACCCTAGTCCGGTATTATATTCATATATTTTGGGAATTTTAGTTCCCAATGGTCATATTTACCATATTTAACCATAATTTTCATCAATGAAATAATTTGCTCAAATAATTAAAGTTTGTCAAATTAAAATTCACAAACACCAAGATCATTACATGCATGATGATAAAATGCCATTTTTAAGTCAAACATGTGTTAGGATTCGGTGCCTAAAATGAAGGCCCAGCGGAAGCGGTAAAACGAAAATTAATTCGATCTGAATCCCTACAAGGATCGATCGAGCTACGTATATACGAATATTATACGGAACACAAGAGATATAGAAACTCACCCTTGTAGTCCATTGATTAAATGGATTCCTTCTCTTGAGCTATTCCCCAATCTTTAAACGAATTCTCTACGATCCAAAATGCTCCAAGCACTCAAATGATCCAACGTCGAAAATACAACGCCTCTACTTGCCATGCGTCGGAGAAACGAACAGGATGACGGTCACCTAGCTATCCTCCAAGGATACGGCTAGAGTTATGTGATGAGGCTATTTGATTATAACACTCTGAGTGTATAATCTATATCTCTCAATTTATCTTGAATTTTTCTCCAAGAACACTCAAGAACAATGTGATGAACAAGAAGAAGACTTGAACAAATATTTTCTCTCTCTTTTGCTCAAAACCGTAAGTCTTGGTGTAGTTGGCAAAATGAGATAGTCTTCCTCTTTTATTCCACTCTAATCAACAACCTTGAGATATCAATTTGATATCTTGTCCCCTCATATCTTGATTTTCCACTATTAAAATGGTGACCAAAGACCAAGAGGGAGTTGGTGAGGGGGGGCGGCCATCTAGAAGGAGTTGGGCGAGCTTGGTCCGTTTTGGACTCCCGTGAGTCTAAATAGATAAACTCCGATTCCATTCCGATGTATTTATATCGACTAATTAATCCAATTAATTAATCATATCAAATACATAATAACATAATTAATTTCTCCATGAAATAATTATATCCATGAACTAAATTAGTCACCCAGTAATTTATTTAATTCATTAGGCCGTAAATCAATTTATCCAATAAATCAATTTAGACATCCAATGTCCCAATAAATTAGATATCTAATATCTAATATTCATAATGAGAGAATAAGATTGATTCATTCCATCGTCAATCCTATTGCGCGACTCGGTAGGTCTGTCTCAGTCAGCAATGGGAGGAACCAAAAAGTAGTAGCACCACCTAGCCAGCCTGGTGGCCTACACTGTACCCCAACTCTGAACGAATGATTGGAATCATTCAAGAACCATTCTGTAGTGAATACTAGTATACGTATAAACCCTTCTTTAAAATGTCCCGATCAAGTTATAGGGTCACGGTCAGTCAAACCCTATCTGTACTTGACGCTATGCATGCGTTAATGCAAATTGAGATCATCGAGCTCTCGTGTATCTAATACAACTAGCTTCAATGCTTTGGCCAAAGACTTATGATCTCATCTGCTAATAACCGCATAGGACATATAACCAGCTCACTAACAGGAGAAAGAATTCTATCTTGTTATTCAGTAGGACCTGCTATTTGCCCGTTAAGATGCACGTCGAGGTTGACCCTCACCTCCCAGTTTATAGGGTCGAACTACTCTAATGAAAATCTTGACCTCACAAGCACATCCCTACTAAATCCTCAAGTCGAAGGTTCACAAATACCTATCACAACCTTTCGATTCCGTCATTGACTGTCCCGAAGTGAAATCCGTGTGACGAATCGAGGGTGAGTCAGTTCGAGTATACTAATCCAATTAGCATACCTATAACATGTGCTCCCACTAACCATTAGTGTTCGACAGGCACTCTCCATATCAAATAACATGTCATACAAGTCTTCACATAAACTTAACGCCCAGTCAAGTTTCATCGACTTGCGAACGATTAAGTATTTGAGCTATAAACCTTTCTAGTGCCAACCCCTTTATCCAATAAGGAGTGGAACGTTTTGCTCTCAAATACACGGACTAGTTTCTATATGTATATTTACGAGTTAAGAATGCCGGTAACTACCAGTAAATAAAGAAACATCCATTGCCTTATATTAATGATTTACATAATTACAAGTTCAATGCCCTCACTCAACATCCTCTGAGTGGCATTCGAGGGCATACTCCTAACAACATGAACATTCAAGGTTTTAACATTTGAATGCACCATCATTTATATCAAATTTATAAAGGAAAATAGAATATTTTTACCCACTTGAATGTGTTTTGTTCTTGATGGTTGAAATGGAACTAAGTAGGGTGTTCTTTGTAGGTCACAAGTCGTCAGGAATAAGTCTATATGGGTGGTGAATAGACTTATTAAACTCTTTTCATGAATCTCTGGTGAGTAACTCAGCTGATATATTATGCATCTAACTAACCTCACCTGCAGATAAGTAATGCGGAAGCACAGCTGATGACAATACAGGTGACTTATGTAGACTGCAGGTGACTTATGTCAACTGTAAAACTAAGTTATGCGGAAGACAGTTGACTGCTAAATGGAATAGTACATTTGAATGCAGCAGATAAGTATGATGTAATGCAGTAAAACACACAAGCACTTAGAGTGGTTTCAGAGGTGGGGTAATCCTTTACTAGTCCACTTCCTTCCAAACCAGTTAGAGATAAATTCACTATAACTATCAACCACTGATAAATTTTACAGAGAATTCTTTAGTTACAATAGCTTCCAACCAGTGGAAACCCGTGGCCGTTGCAACTCCCTTTGACTGCCTAGCACCTCCTGATTGAAAACACTTTGATGGCTCAACAACTCGCAAGCTGTATATCACCTTCCAATCAACAACCCGTGGATGCCTTGTCAGCCTCGAAACTTCTGAAAACCTCATTCACAGAAGTACCCCATACTCAATCTTAAAGAATAGAGTATTGTCTTATCCAACTCAAGAGCTTCTCAGTATATGAACTTTGAAACTTTGCTGTTCACGATGCTATAGTTCACTTTGATAGCTTTGATTGCGTTGAATATTTTGTTCACTTGTAAATGTTGTTCGCATCGTACTTTGCTCAATCTATTCTTCAGATATTTATAGTATGAATCTTGAACTTCTTCATGGCAGTTGCATCTCTTGTAACAAATCCGTCTGTTGGAGAGTGGACTTCTTTATTTATTTGTTCATCTCTTTGCACGGCTTGTCTCTTTCTTCAAATTTGTCCGTTTGAAGAATTTTCCTATCGTGCCGCTTTTCTAGTTTACTATATTTAGAAATTCTTCCGGGCGCCAATCTCTAGGAATACTTTATTCCTTATCTTTCGGGAATTACTCACTTTGTATTCTTGAATTTACGTCCGCATGCCTTGCCGTTATTGTTGATTTTTCAATTCCTGCTGACGTGGACTGAGATTCTTCTATGATACTTTAAGCTCGACTTGCAGATATAGTTTGGTCAACCTCCTCTAATATTCTATTTGACCGAAAACGTTGATTGATAAAAAACTCGTCTATAGCCAACCTACAACCGATGTTCCTTTTAACCGAATCTTGCCTGATAACTTGTCTAATGATATCTTATCTTTAGTCAACCTCGGCTGATATTTTATGTTGACCAGACTTTCTCTGCTTATAAGTTGTCTGCGGTCAAACTTCTCTGATATACTCTGTTGACCAGAACTCGCCTAATATGTCGCCTGATTATATCTCGTCTGTGGTCAACCTTCTCTGATCTGTTGAGTTGACCAAAACTCGGCTGAAGTTACCTTGCCTGATGATCACTTCTCTGAACCTCAGCTGCTACAGTGTTTTGGTCAAACCTCTCTATTATTATAGTTAACCAAAACTCGGCTGATAATGAACTCGCCTGAAGACTTATATGATATTTTGGCAGTTCTATACTTAGCCGATTTTCTACTTATTAACTCTTTGATCCAACTTAACCTATTTAATGGCTTATAGAAGATACTCATTTGGTTCTTCTATATAATGCCAAGTACTTAGAGCATACATTTGAATAAATCATGAATATAGGGATGACATCATCAAAATCTAACAAAGTATTCCTAACAATTTTCCCTTATTTTGATGATGGCAAAACTTAAGCATTCAAATGTAAACAAGTCTGCACAAAAGTAAAGTGCAAGACAAAAATCAAACTCTTGAGACAACTAGTGGTTGTCATTCAAGTTGACTGTTATAAACTTTCAGAGTTACATATTGTATTATAGTCATCAGTTTTTGAATGAAAAATTACAAGTAATGAAAATTAAGTACCAAAAAATTAAAAGTAAACAAAAAATTACAGGTAATTTTACAATAAAATTCATCTCCCTCTACCTCTTCCTCTGATCTACCTTGCTAGAGGAGGGAGTGTCTTTAAAGGTTTTGTTCCAATGGGTCTTTTTATAACTGGGGCTAACCCATATTTTTTCTTGACCACCAAGGAGGCAAATTGCTGTTGTTCTAGAGACGAGAATTTGCTTTCAATGCATACCTTTTTAATTTCTTCCTGAAGAGCAATCTTATCTAGTTCTCCGTTCATGAGCGTAGGTGCTTCTTCAGGTCTGAAGTTTTGAATCATGGGGTATGCATTGAATTCCCTTTCTGTATACTTCTTCAAAACCTCCCAAAGGTTGGGAAAATTTATCTCCATGAAGTTTATGAAAATTTCTTGTGGGGAGTTATCTTTGTCTTGAAGTATTTCCCAAAGGTAGTACTTCTCTATGAACTATTTTCTTGCTTTTCCCCACATAGGCTCTGCCTGAACAGGCAAGAATTCCTCAACATATTGGAGCTCTTTTCCTTCCCATTGTCATCGTACAACAGGATCTTGCCTGGTTCTTTTCCTTTTGGATGCAGGTTCTTCAGATGGTGCAGCTGACTCTTTTCTCTTCAGGCTTGAGGTTCCTACCTGAATCAGTGGAAGATCTTGTGTCCTTTTTGGTCTTGCTTCTTCTTTCTCTTCCCCATTTTTGCCAGCATCAATCACTTTTGCTAGTTGTTCCTCCATCCTTAGCATAAAGTCAGTCATGCCAAGAGGCATTCTTGAGTTTGCGGGTGGGGGTGAGGGTTCCTTCTGATTGATCAGTATGTCTATATTTTCATTGATAGTCCTCATCTATAGTTTGACATCAGTTGCCAAAATTTTCGCAACTATGTCTTCAACAATTCCTCTGACCATGGCAGTGAAGTTTGGAGGCAAATGATATGCAGGAGCTTGATCAACATTCTCTCCTGATTCCTCCTTTGTTGTTGGTCTTTTAGCAACGGATTTATCAGAGGAGAGTTGGCTGTAAACTGGTTGCTTATCAGTTGGTGTTGGATCAGGGATCCCTGACTTGTCTGAGAGGTCCTCATCTGTAGGTGACTTGCTCTGTTTCTTCTATGCAAAGGACTTCTTCTCTGCAGATGACTTCTTCTTGGAGAGGGTATCCTCAGGTTGTTCCCCCTGATGCTCTGTTTCTTCGGGATGTGCTAGATTAGGGGCTTGATCAGGTGACTTCTGATCATGGTCCTCATCATCCTCTTTTCTATCTTCTTCCTTTTTTTCCTTATTTTGTTCTTCTTCCTCCTTCTCCTCTACCTTTTCTTCTTCTTCTTCTTCCTTTTCAACTCCTTCTTTTGCACTTTCTTCGTCCTTTCAAATTCTTCTAACAATTCCTTTTTCTTTCTTTTCTTCTCCTTTTCTATCTTCTTTCTTCTTTTCTACTTTTTCCTCTTCACCAAGGGTTTCACCTTGTGATACACCTTTCATAACTTGAAGGACGAACTGGTCCATATTTTGTTTAAAATGGGAGATGAACCAACTTTTCTTTAGCAACAAGTTCACATCTGTCTCTTGACAGAAGAACATGATGAGCTGTTCATTGGCCATGGGGTGATACCAGGTACTTCTTTCAACAAATTCTCTTAATTGAGAGAAGGTAAAGTGTTTTCAATTCTTTCCATTCATCATAAATATTGACAAAAGAAAATTTTAGGGATTGTTGTTTTACCAATTTCTGTTGATCCTTGGTAAGGTTTAGGGGGTTGTTCTCCCTGAGGTTGAGGAACTATACATCTTCTGGTACCTCGATAGTCTTTTTTGCCTCTTCTTCCACCATTATGCTTGGGAGAGTTAGGAGAGGGATCATTTCTGCCACCAGCTCTGAGGAATGAGCAGGTTGATCTTCAGTAATGTTGGTGTAGGTGAGATGACTATCTGCATCTGCGCTGGGGGTTATCTGGTTGTTCTTCAACCGGTTCAGGTGCAGGTGATATCACAGTCTGCATCTCTTCTTCTTATGATGATGAATAGTCCACCAGGCCTTTATGTCTTTTGGGGGACCGATCAAGCAAGGATGTGACATGGATAACTTCCTCTGCTGCAGGTGACATTCTTTTGAATATCTTGGACAGCGGGAGGTTGTCACTGTCAGATCCATTTGCAGGTGCCACATCAGGTGCAGGTGACTTTTATATCATCTCAGCTGCAGAGAGAGCTGACGTCATCTCCTTTGCAAGCAAATCGGGTGGGTTTTGAGCAGCTGCATCAGATTGGAGCTCGTCTGAGTACGAAGGTCCTCTGTAAGGGGAAGTGCCACTAGTCATTTCCCTGAGTATCTCAGCTGTTTTTAGCCTCTTATCTCCAAGCTTCTTCAATGTATCTTGGTCCAGGTGACCAAGTCTTTTACTGGCATGAAAAGTATCTGCCTTTTCTTTAGCTTTCCAAAGGAACTCCAAGATCCAACTAATCTGAGTTCCATAGGCCAATTTTTGCCTTAACTTCTTCTCACCATCATCCCAGCTGGCTTTGTTGACTTCCCGGACTAACTGTCCATAAATATAATTAGGAAAGTTAATCCTCTGTATCTGGATCAGTGCTCCGAAAATAGTGTATTTGGATGAAGATAGTTGATCGAAGCTGCCTGCCATTCCCATTACTATCTTATTTGTAATATCCAGAATGTACTTGTATTCTTTTCTGAGATCTCCTTTCTTGGCCGTGAATTTGACCTTCATTGGTTGGTCCGGTGTTTTGATCTCAGACCAGATGTAAATAGGTTTTTGCTTCAGGGCCTCGACTACTATGCCTCTATTTTCCATGTTAAAAGCATTGACGGTTGTCTGCTTGGTAATAGTGATGTGTTCGCCAAAAATTGAACTTTCAATCCCATGCTCAGTGACTTGTGCTTGTTTGAAGAAACAGATAACAGCTTCCATGAAAAGCTGAGAGGGATTGATACCTAGGAAATGGTAGATACCACTCTTCTTCATTTTTAAGATTAGTTGCGCCATCTCCGTCGTGTTGTTTGATTCCATCAATCCTTCAAAATCGACAACGATGCTAAAGATGATTTGTTCTTTCACAAGCTTCAGGTTGACGCCCTTGGAATAAGTAGTTGAGTCCATTTCAGCAGAAGATAATGTTTCGAATTAGTGTAGTGAAGATTTTAGGATTCTTTGCTTTTTCGGAGAAATTAGGATTTATAGAGCTTGAAGACAATAAGGTTTTTCTGAAATGATTGTCAACCGTCTTAAATAGCCAGTTGAAAAGACGTTTTTGAATTTATTAATTTAATAAAGAACGGCGGTTGGAGTGGATTGATTGGACATTGTGAAGTAAACGTGGAGGTAGTGTGATCGTGTGTTTTTAGGCACGTGTAATAAAATTAAGTATTTAAAGATTTAGAAAACTTAGCTGGTTTGATCGTTTGACTTCTGGTGAGCTGTGATTTCAATTCCTTATCTGCTCTGATTAGGGGACATTTCTTGTCTTTGCTTCTGATCAGCTAGCTTTTCTTCATTTGTCCTTATCTACTTCTGCATCAGGTGAGGTATGTCGCCTGTGATTGATACCAGCTCGCTTTTCATTGTCTTGCTTTGGATCCCCATCTGCTCTGATCAGGTGACTTTTCCTTCGTCCCTTGTCTGCTTCAGGTCAGATGACTTTTCTCATCTATTTTAAACCAAGTACTAGATTCCCAATCTAGTAATCCAAGATTCCTGTTAAGTTCAAGAAACCAATATTTTGGTAAAGGCTTAGTGAATATGTCAGCAATTTGATATTCTGTGCTGACTTTTTCCACTCTTACTCTTTTGTTGAGCACGTGATCTCTGATAAGTTGATGTTTGACATCTATGTGCTTTTTTCTTGAATGTATGACTAGATTGTTTGTAATAGTAATTGCACTATTGTTGTCACACCAGATAGGAACTTCATTTGCTGTGATATTATACTCCCTTAGTTGTTGTCTGATCCATAAAATTTGAGCACAACAGCTACCTGCAGCTAGGTATTCTGACTCAGTTGTGTATATTGAGTTAATACTTGCTTCTTGCTGAACCATGATATAAGTCTGGTTCCAAGGAATTGACACGTTCCACTGGTGCTTTTCCTGTCGATCTTGTATCCTGCAAAGTCTGCATCTGAATATCCTGAAAGTTCAAAGTTGTCATCCTTTGGATTCCATATACCAACATTTATTGTGGACTTAAGGTATCTGATTATCCTTTTAGTTGCTTCCTAGTGAGACTGCTTCGGCTTGGACTCGAATCTTGCACACATTCTTACTGCATATGAAATGTTAGGTCTGCTTGCAGTGAGGTATAGAATTGAACCAATTAGTCCTCTGTAGTATGTTGGATCCACTGGAATGCCTCCTTCATGTGCATCAATGTGTAGGGATGTGCTTATAGGAACTCTTAGTGGTTTAGCTTAGTCCATGCAAATTTTTTGATTAATTCCCTTGTATACTTTGCTTGGTTGATGAAAGTTCCATTATCAACTTGTTTGACTTGCAAACCAAGAAAGTAATTTAGATTTCCCCTCATATCATCTCTCTTTGTATGAGATTTGAGAATTTTTCACATAGCTCAGGGTTGGTTGAGCCAAATATAATGCCGTCCACATATATTTGAACAAGTAATATGTGGTATTCATGTTCAATTTTGAAGAGTGTCTTGTCCACATTTATATAGAGCTTTCAAAAGTTTGTATACTTTGTCTCCTTTAACAAATCCAGGGTTTGCTCCACATCGACTTCTTCTTCTAGTACTCTATTGAGAAAAGCACTCTTCACATCCATTTGGTAGACTTCAAAATCCTTGAATGCTGCATATGCAAAGAATAGTCGGATAGCCTCCGGTCTGGCTACAGGTACATATGTTTCATCAAAATCTATTTCTTCACACTGAGCATATCCTATTGCAACTAGTCTGGCTTTATTCCTAACAATAGCTCCATCTTCATCACATTTGTTTTTGTACACCCATTTGGTGCCTATGACTTTATTGTGCTCTGGTCTGTCTGTTAGTTCCCAGACATTGTTTCTCTCTATTTGGTTTAGCTCCTCTTGCATTGAAATTATCTATGAGTAGTCATCCAGGGCATGTTCAGTTTCTTTGGGTTCCATCTGAGACATGAAACATGAAAACATTTCCATTCCTGTTGGTTCTGTAGATTGCCTGGTTTTGACTCCACCAGTTAAGTTTCCAATGATTTGTTGAATAGTATGATCTCTAAACCATTTGGGGGTATCATCTTCAGGGTTTGTTCCTCTATTAAGTTGCTTTTATGGACTTCGTCTCTCTCTGCATCAACTTGATTTTGTCCTTCTAGATCTGCCTCTCGTTCTGCTACAGTTTTGTCAGCTGCGGATGGGGATCCTGTCTGCTCTGCAGTTGTGTCTTCATTAGTTGCAAATGGAATAGGTAGAGTTGGAGATCCTATCTGTTCTACAGCTGGGTCTCCTGCCTGATCTGCAGTTGGGTCTCCTGCCTTATCTGCAGTTGGGTCTTCAGTTGAGTCCATCATTCCTATGTCATTGATGATAATTTCTTCCAGGGAGGCGGATTTGAGCTTTTTCTCAATTGATTCACCTGTTTCATGTACTCAACCGTAGATTCATCAAACGCAACACAGGGCATTTCTTCCACAACAGATGTTCTTCTATTAAATACTCTTTATGCCTTGCTTATTTGTGAGTATCCCATAAAGAGACCATCATCAGTTTTACCATCAAAGGCATTTAGTTGGGTTTTACCATTGTTGTGGATGAAACACTTACAACCAAAAACATGAAAATATGCAATAGTTGGTGTTCTGCTATTCCAAACCTCATAGGGGGTTTTGCCATGTCTCCTTACTATCGTACTCCTATTCTGAGTATGGCATGCTGTGTTGACAGCTTCAACCCAGAACCTCTTGGGTAGGTCAGCTTCTGCAATAATTGACCTGGCTGCTTCCTTCAGGGTTCTGTTTCTTCTTTCAGCTACACCATTTTGCAGTGGTGTTCTTGCTGTAGAGACTTCATGATGGATTCCATTCTGATCACTGTATTCAGTGATTGCCTTGCTGAGAAATTCTCCACCTCTGTCTGATCTGATCTTTATGATTGAGAGGGATTTATCATTCTGAATTTTCCTCAGCAGTTCAGGTAGCTTTGTTAATGTTTCACTCTTTTTATAGAGAAAAACAACCCATGTATATCTGGAGTAGTTGTCTACTACTACTAAGGCATGCTTCCTTCCACTCAATGTCCTTGGCTTTATGGGGCCAAAAAGATCCATATGAAGTAGATACAGAACTCTGGTGGTGAGAGTGGTTGGCTGAACTGGTTTGAAAGTTGCTCTGGGTTGCTTTCCCTTCTGACATGCATCAAAGAGGGCTTCTTTCTTGAATACTTCTTCTGGAAGTCCTCTGACCAACTTTTGAGAGATGATTTTGTTGATGGCCTTGAAATTTAGGTGACATAATCTTTTGTGCCATAGCCATCCATTCTCAGCAATTGTTTTTGATAGAAAACAGGTGTTTGGAGTGCCTGTATTCCAGTCTATCATGTAAGCATCTCTTCTTTTGAATCCTTATAGTTTCACTTCTCCATATAGGATATCAATCACCATGCATTTCCAGATAGTGAAAACTATTATGTTCTTTTCATGACAAAATTGACTTATATCAACAGGTTGTATTTGAGCCCTTTGACATACTGCACTTTTGATATGATTATGTTTCCTCTGTCAAGCTCCTCATATCCTTTTGTTTGGACTCTAGAGCTATCTCCAAAAGTTACACCAGGACCTTTTTGTTTGATGTAGTTTGTCAACACCTTCTTATTTCCTGTCATGTGCCTTGAGCATTCTGAATCCACAAACCATTCTTCACCTCCTATTGTTGAACTTGAGGTGACATAATGACAGTCCTTCCGCCTTTTCTGCAATCAAATAGGCAGAGATTTAGGTACCCAAATTTGAGTGGGTCCTTTGGGGTTAGTGGGCTTCCTGGAGAATTGATTTCTCCTGGTGTTTTGAAAATGTTGGTTATTCCTATGAGGTGCATAGTGTCTTGGTCTATATCCTTGGTTAGAATTGTATAATGAATATCCCTCATAATATTTCTGGTGTGGGCCATTTCTAAATCTTAGCTGAGACCATTTATTAAAGCTTTGGGATCTCCACACCTGGTCATTTTGAAAGTTTAAATAACCTTGAGATTTCCATTTACCTCTCCCATTTTGAAATCTGTTTTTGGGGAGTCTTTGGTAATAATTAGAATAATGTTTTAACTGTTGCTTCTGTCTTGGCCATTGCCTAGTCTCATGTCTAGGTGGCTACCTTGTAAACCTTGGCTGCTGCCTAAACTTTTGACCAGGCTGCTGCCTATTTTGAAATGCGGGTTTGTTTATAGGCTCAGCAGTCTGGACATAAGTTTCTCCCTTGATAAAAGTGGTTTTTAGCTAGAGGGAGTGTTGGGGTCATATCCAAGGCCTGATTTTAAATAAAGTAGCCTCTTGTTTATATACAAACCATCTAAGGTTATAGATGCTTTCAGAGATGTAATCTCTTTACCTTCTGCACGGTTTAGCTGTTTTGATTGAGAAAGATCAGTTTTGATATGAGCAAGTGCAGCTGACTTTTCACTATTTAAAACAGTCAGCTTGTGGACCTCAACTGTGGTATTTTCAGCTGGGTTTTTCAAAGTGTTTTCAGCTTGTTTTTCAAACTCAGCTATAATGTTTTTAAATTTTGCTGACTCGTGGCTGAGTTTGTCAAAATCATTTTCCAGCTGGACTTTCTAAATCTTTAGCTGTGCATTCTCAGTTGTAACAGTCAGGTGGGCTGATTTTAAGGTTTTAAAATTTTTAATAAGCTGATTTACAGATTTATGAAGATCAATGTCTTCAAACATGTAAGAACTAAAACCTTCTGAAGTTTGAGGTTTAGATGTTACCTCTTCATTAGCCAAATTAGCCATCAAGCAGTTGTAGTCATCATCATCATCATCTGAAAAGAATTCACTGCTTGATTCAACTCTCTCTTGATCTTCACCAATGAGAGCTTTCCTTTTATCATCCTTTCTGCCCATTTCCTTGTTGCTTTCATCCTTCTTGAGTTTAGGATAGTCAAACTGGATGTGTCCTATTTTGTGACAGTTGTAGCATTCTACATTCCAGTTTCCAGCTTTTTGGTTTCTTCTCGGGTTCTCTTTGAAGTTATTCTTGTACTTTGAATAATTTTTCCTGAAGTTGTTGAACCTCTGCATGATAAATGCCATCTCTTCTTCAAAATTCAGAGGGCTGGGGGGACTAACTTCAACTTGACTCTTTGCAGGTAATTCTGCTACAAAGGCTATTCTTTTCTAAGCTGGCTCACTTTTTGATGAGCAGGACAGCTCAAACTCGAATGCTTTGAGGTCTGAAAAAATTTCTAGGATCTTTATTTTATTAAGATCTTTGGATTCCCTCATAGAAATGGCCTTCATGCTCCAATCTGGTGTGAGAGATCTTAGAACCATCAGAGCCATCTCTCGGTTGCCATATGTCTTTCCAAGAGAGTTTATTTCATTATGATCTCTGTGAATCTTGTATCCACTTCGTCCATTGTTTCACCATTCTTCATCTTAAAGTTGTCAAACTTCTGAGTAGCAATTGACAACTTGTTCTCCTTGATCAGCTCGGTTCTTTCACACATTACAGCTAATGTGTCCCATATTTCCTTGGCATTCTTGCAGTTCTTGAATTTAACCATGGTTGCTTTGTCGAGGGTCTGGTATAATACATCTCTGGCCCGGTTGTCACTATTGGCGAACTTCCTTTCTTTAGGTGACATTCCAGTTCTCTTCTTGGGAATCTTCTCTGGCTTCCCAGCTAGAATTTCTTCTGCTGTTTTTTCCTTCAGGAAGATGAATGGTCATTCCTCGATTATACACCACATATCATCATAGATAGATGATAGATGAGCCTGCATTCTTATTTTCCAAAGGTCCTATTCATTAACAGAAAAGACAGGTAATCTAGAATGCATGTGTTCCATTATAATGAGAGATTAAGATAAATATACTCAAGTATATGAGAGATTAAACCGGGTCCCGGGATTATCAAAATCAACACAGATGGGGCTTCGAAAGGTAACCCCGGGGATTCGGCCGCGGGAGGCATTGCTAGAAATTGTTTGGGGGATCCTATTTTCGCGTTTCACGAATTTATCGGCAAACACACCAATAACTTTGCCGAGCTTTTTGCCATTTGGAGAGCGTTGGACCTTTGTTATGAGAGGAACATTCAGAATGTTTGGGTTGAGGTGGATTCGGCTTTTGCTCTATCTTTTATTACCTCGCCTAACACCGGTAATTGGCAAGTCCAAAGCATTCGTCGTAAAATCTTGTCATCTCGCAGTACTATGGATATCTCGTTTTCCCATATCTATTGGGAAGGGAATGCCATTGCGGACCACTTGGCCAATGAAGTATACAAGTCTAGAAATTTTTTTCTTTACAACCCGTCGGATCTATCTCGGCAGATTCGTGGTATGATTAGATTGGACAAAGGTGAATTACCTTATATTAGATTCAAGTAGGCCGTTCATTTGGCCGTGTTTCATTTTGCTTTAATCCTGTGTGGGACGTGCAGAGGGGTTCGTCCTCCCTCAAAATGATTAGGCGTGTAGTGGGCCTCATTCCCCCACATTCTTGATCCGTTTAATAAATTTCCTTTCAGGTTTCAAAAAAAAAAAAAAATGGATCTGGTTCTGTAACCGCCCTGATACCACTTGTAGGTCACAAGTCATCAGTAATAAGTCTAGGGGTGAATAGACTTATTAAACTCTTTTTCTGAATCTTAGGTGAGTAACTCAGCTGATATAATATGTAGCTAACAAACCTTATCTAATGTGGAAGCACAACTGATGACAATGCAGGTGACTTATGTCGACTGCAGGTGACTTATATCAACTGTAAAACTAAGTTATGCGAAAGACAGTTGACTGCTAAATGGAACAATAAAAGGCAGCATATATGTATGATGTAATACAGTAAAACACACAAGCACTTATAGTGCTTTCAGAGGTGGGGTAATCCTGTACCAGTCCACTTCTCTCCAAACCAGTTGGAGATAAATTCACTATAACTGTCAACCAGTGATAAATTTTACAGAGAATTCTTTAGTTACAACAGCTTCCAACCAGTGGAAACCCATGGCCATTGCAACTCCCTTTGACTACCTAGCCCCTCCTGATTGAAAATCCTTTGATGTCTCAACAACTCGCAAGCTGTCTATCACCTTATAATCAAGAACCCATGGATGCCTTATCAACCTCGAAACTTCTTAAAACCTTGTTCATAGAAGTACCCCATACTCAATCTTAAATACAAAAGTATTGTCTTCTCCAACTCAAGAGCTTCCCAGTATATGAACTTTGAAACTTTGCTCTTCATGATGCTATAGTTCGCTTCGATAACTTTGATTGCTTTGAGTACTTCGTTCGCTTGTAAATGTTGTTCGCGTCTTACTTTTCTCAATCTGTTCTTCATATATTTATAGTATGAATCTTGAGCTTCTTAATAGCCATTGCATCTCTTGTAACAAATCCATTTGTTGGAGAGTGTACTTCTTTGTTTATTCGTTCTTCGCTTTGCATAGCTTGTCTCTTTCTTCAAATATGTCCGTTTGAAGAATCTTCATGTTGTGTCGCTTTTCCAGATTACTATATTTGGGAAGTCTTCTGGGCTCCAATCTCGAGGAATACTTTATTCCTTATCTTCCGGGAATTACTCACTTTGTCTCCTTGAATTTAAGTCCGCATGTCTTGCCGTTATTGTTTACTTTTTAATGCTTGCTGACGTGGACTGAGATTCTTCTCTGACACTTTAAACTTGACTTGTAGATATAATTTGGTCAACCTCTTCTGATATTCTGTTTGACCGAAAACCTTTATTGATACAGTACTCATATGTAGTCAACCTATAGTTGATGTTCCTCTTGACCGAATCTTGCCTGATAACTTGTATGATTATATCTTATCTGTGGTCAACCTCAGCTGATATTTTGTGTTGACCAGACCTTCTCTGTTAATAAGTTGTCTGCGGTCAAACTTCTATGGTATACTTTGTTGAGTAGAACTCGCCTGATATGTCGCCTGATTATATCTCGTCTGTGGTCAACCTTCTCTGATCTGTTCAGTTGACCAAAACTCGGTTGAAGTTATCTCGCTTGATGATCACTTGTCTGAACCTCGACTGCTACAGTGTTTTGGTCAAACCTCTCTGTTATTATAGTTGACCAAAACTCGACTGATAATGAACTCTCCTGAAGACTTATCTGATATTTTGGCAGTTCTATACTTAGCCTATTTTCTACTGATTAACTGTTTGATCAAACTTAGAGCATACATTTGAATAAATCATGCATACAGGGATGACCTCATCAAAATTTAACAAGTATTCCTAACATTCTTCACCTCCTCCTCTTGAGTAGTTTAGGCTGATCCAAATGAGATTTCAAGGTAGGTTATTTTATTTCTAACTCAAGGTTTATAAACAAAGAAAAAATGAAAGTTGGAGATGGTAGAAGTATTTCCTTAGATACAAGTGATCAAGAGTTTAGAAAAATCTTCTCTTTCTCTCCTTCTATTCCTTGCCTCACAGCTACCCTACTCCCTCACTCTTTATGTGAAAAAATTTCTTTTTTATGTGTTGAAATGGGGTGGTGTTAACAATTGATGGTTTTTATATGAGGAGATAGGTGATGAGGTGTGATCAAAATATTGTGAGAGGTGAACATGTATCATGGAAGGATGTAGAAAATGGCACATATTTTCTCCTTGTTTTGATCAATTGTTATACATGTATTTATACATATGTGTTGTATTTTAGTTGTAGTTGTTAAATATTAGCATATTTGTTTGGATAAACACAGCCTGTTTTGATAATCGCCCTCATATAGCATGAAGTCTTCAAAGTCAGTATTTCGCTAAGCATGAAAGCTGTTAGGAAACTCCATACAGCAATAGATCTTCCTACATAGTATGATCCTACAGTGCCTACATCAGTATACAGCAGAAGTGAAGAGAGTTGGATACAGCAATCTTGTTGTAGGCATTTTACTTAGGAAAAGTAAAATACATCCAACAAGACTGAAGAAAAGTTTTAAATCGTTGTGAAATAAACTTTGTTCATTCATAAAGTATTCATGGTTAAAAGAGAATATCTGAAGCATTTGCGAATCACCTTTAATGCGGCCGAAAGAGACAACAGTCTGAACGCGCTGAAGAGCATTTAATGCAATCTCAAAGAGAATATATAAAGCATTTGCGAATCACCTTTAATTCAAACATTTTGCAGCCGCTAATTAAAGCTGTCTAAATCTCACCAATCGGCCAAGGGCTACATTTACAACGGATCTATTTCTAAGGTTATAAATAGCCCCAAGCAGAGGACATCAGATACAACAAGAACAACAAATTATCTCGCGCATTACATCTGACAATCAACTCTCACAATCAGCTCTGACAATCAAGCTAAGAAAGAGTAGTATATTTCATGAGCATACAGCACTATCAAAGAGAAGAAATATACAGTACTCAACGCAAACAGCACATCATACAGAAATCGCTGATCAAAGCATATAGCTGCTGTTTGAACTTGTTCTACCCTATCTTTACTGTTAGGATCAATCTTAGCCCTGTGTGGACTAAAGCCTTGCTAGCTCCGACCCGTGTCGGAAGAATAGCATTAAAGACGAAGCTTCAATCTGTGTGAGAGGAAGAAAGTCAAAAGAGCTAAAGCCAATCTGTGTGAACGGCCCAAGTTGTGGTCACTATATCAATCTGTGTGAACGATACAGAGACAGGTTTAGTTAAAGTAACGTAGTTGTGTACATAGTAATTTTAATAAACATTTTACTCCTGTGTGGAGGACCAGTGGATGTAGAGGGGTTTAACTCAAACCACTTATATCTATGTGCATTTTACATTCTGTCCTTACTGTTTTCATTTATAACTATGATTTAAAGTATACATTGTGAAAACCCTGTACGCATCGAGCAAACATGAGAATACCTAGTTGTTGTACTTACAGCATCTCAATATTAGTCTTCCGCTATGCAAATAACTTCGAAAAACATTAAACGTATTATATTCTCCCTTTCTAAGCTGTTAACTCACTAGTAGAAAAAACATCAAAGACTTCGGTACGTCTCACTTCGGTAATGTATATTAGCGAAGTAAAAACAAACAACAACTTCGCTTTTCAATTTAGGGAAGTAAACTACACACATAGACTTCAGTAAATGGTATCAAACAAAAAGGCAGGAGCTAGTTAGAAATTTTAAATTCCAAAGACTTCGCTAATTTTATAATTATGAAGTAAAAGTGTGAATTTTTTTTTGACGCAATTTTTAAATATACTTGAGCTCAATTATTTTTCGGACTCCAAAAATGTTTCATACTCCAAAACCCTCCTTTCTTCGCCCGCTCATTTCCAATCTCAACCCTCCTTCTTCGTCCGCTCATTTTCGTACCACGCGATTCTCCAATCTCAACCCTCCGCTCTCCGAGCCGGTGCTCAAGCCCTCACCCAAGGCGGCTTCGAGTTACGTGACTCAGGCAGCCACTATCCTGTTGCTAATTGCTATGCATCGCTGTCGACGCTTCCACCAGCTCGGGAAAAACCCTTGCCTTCGTGCTCCCAGTGGTCGAGATTCTCCACCTAGCTTCCAACAATCCCAAACCCAATAAGGTAATTATCAAGAGCTTCATTCTTTATTAGTTTCGACTGAGAAATTGGGGTTTATTCAATTTAGAGAAATAGGTAATCTTAGAGCATTGATCTCTAGGTTTTTTAGCTGCACAGCAAAATTTGGTTTTATTTAATTGACAGAATTAGTTATTCAGAGCTTTGAGTTTTTTTTAGCTAATAAGATAGATTCGGGTTTATTTAATTTACAGAATTTGATGTGTATATTTTTAGCTACTCAGGGAATTTGGGATTTGTATAGTTTACAGAAGCTTTGATCTTTGTGTTTGTTAGCTGCAGAGAGATGATGGGTTTTATCAGTTTGAAGAGTTACAAATGTTTCAGTCCAAGGTATAAATAAGAAAAAAAACTACTGTTGACTATGCTTCTCTTCTAGATTTTACGAATCTCCGTTTTCATCTTACACCCCTCTTAGCTAAATATACTTCAATTTGATGAAATTATTATACGGAAAGATGGCAATAGTCAGTAGGATGGGACGAGTTGCTTGAAACTCGGAGGAGTGCATTTGAGTTATTGCCTAATCTCGTGGCCGTGAGATTTAAATAATATTCATATTTTCTTCATAATTACTTTTCTTCTTTCTAGCTTAAATTGTTTCAATTGTAATGTCAATTCTCGATTGGTCAAGGGACATACAAAGAAGGTGTATAGAGCGCGTGATCTTGAAACCGAGAAAATTGTCGCTACCAAGAAGGTGAGATTTGTCAATATGGACCCGTAAAGCGTCCGGTTCATGGCTAGGGAAATCCTTATTCTACGAAGGCTCGATCACCCGAATGTCATGAAACTTGAAGGTCTAGTCACCTCCGTGGTTTGTGCAATCTCTACCTTGTATTTGAATACATGGAACACGACCTTTGACTAGCGGCTTCACTTCACCGTAGTTCGGTTCATGAACCTCGTGTGTTGGTGTTTATTTTTCTTTCTTTCTCGGTTACCCTCGTAAATGTACTATTTAGACACGACTTCTTATCTCATATCTTTTAAATTTGAAGTCCGATCATTAGTAACATATACGATTGCATTTACTTATAAGGTGAATTGTGGTGTTAGTTCATTAACTCTTAGGGGTTGGCGCTTTTAGTTCTTTAACTTCCAGATGTGGCAATTCAGTACTTGATGATTTCTCCCTCGTGTAACTTTCATAGGCATATTTGAATATTTTGGTATGTGAGGGCATTTTGGGAATTTAGACAATTATTTCGGACCAAAATTGAACTAACATGGAGCTTATAGGACCGTAATTGTGTGGAATTGAAATTATTTTATGGCTCCTGCAAATGTAACAATGGATGAGCTTCAGAATTAAACTGCAACACGAACAATTATTTTATGGCTCCTGCTCTGCGTAAGATTGAAATCTATATCTTGTGTTTTAAGTTGTATGTATAAAAATCTGGGGCTTGTTGTTGGATTTGTTGTTGCTTGGAATATGTTTCATCGTATTGATTGTTGTTATTTGGCTTAAGTGATTTTTTTATACTTTTAATATTTTATATTATGCCTTACATCTGAAATCTGCATCTGACCCTTACCCCAACAGTCACGTTAAAGCAACACTTTTGTTTGAGTTGGCCTCTGTTAGCATAACCATGGATACATTAAAGGAGCTTGATGTTGAGTTGGGGCTTCCACATGTTGAAATTCCACGTGTTACATTTTATGGTTATATCCGACTCACTGATGATCTTGGTAATGAATTCTATCTATTTTATCGAGAGAGGAACAATCCAAAGACTGTCTCTCTACATAACCGAATATCAATAATCCTTCCAAAATGCGAACTTGAAAGCCCCCGCTGCCTGCCGAAAACATTCTTCTTGGAATTCTATCTCATAGACCGGCATAGAAAGACGGTAATCCTCGATGAATGGAAGTTTTTGATTGCACTCGTGATGATGTCGAGATCGACATAGGGAACCAAATTTCTTATGGACCCTACGACTTCAGCCCTCACACGGTTTATGTTAACTGTACAATATTTCAAGTGTGCACTCTTAGCTCATGTGAGTGTTGCGGTTGTTAAGAAAAAAATGAGGAAGAAGATGGCGGCATCGATGCATTATGTGTTCTTTGAAGTGAGTGGTATCATATCTGCTACAAGTAAGGGAGACTAAAGTGTTGTATCGATCGTGTGCTCTTTGATAGCACACTACGGAAGGCTGGACTTTGGGGCTCTTATTAAGTCATCTACGGTGGCCGTGCAAGATATTCCTCGCTTGAAATTCAAGCAAACTGAAGGTTAATGGTGATGAAATACTTGTCGGTGGTGGTGTTGCTTTGGTATTCGAACCCGTGGATGGCCCAACCTTCCATTTGAGCAGAAATAATGGGACAAAAGTGTTGCATCCAGTGTTTGTGACACAGCAACATCTGTTCATTGCCTTCGAATATGATTCATATGAGTGGCTTGTCTTTGAAGAGGTGTCCAGTGAAGAAATTGAAGATTGTTTGAAGAGACATCATCGAGATGAGAGAAAGAGCAACAATATTGAGACGCCGCCTCCTCAAATAAAAGGTCAAGAAGAAGAAAGAAAAAAAAGTTCGGGTTGGTGCATTTGTGTTCTCGTTGTATCGCTCTCTGTTTTCTTTTCTTTTCTTGCGATCCTTTTCTTCCATTGTTCAACTGCAATTTCGGATGTAAGGCATAATATATAATATTAAAAGTATAAAATAATCACTTAAGCCAAATAACAACAATCAATACGATGAAACATATTCCAAGCAACAACAAATCCAACAACAAGCCCCAGATTTTTATACATACAACTTAAAACACAAGATATAGATTTCAATCTTACGCAGAGCAGGAGCCATAAAATAATTGTTCGTGTTGCAGTTTACTTCTGAAGCTCATCCATTGTCACTTTATCCATAAAATTATTTTATGTTTCTTTCTGTAAACGCCCATCCCTCCCCACTTCCTAATCATTCATTGTGATGGAAGAAGTGATTCTGAAGTCCATCTCTAATGCCTGTGTCTTCTTTCCTTGTGGCAGGCGGGCAGACTAGTATAAGTAACTTTATTTGATTCTCCCGTTATACCTGTTGTCTTGATTGTTTGCCTTTGTAAGTATCTTCCATTTACAAGCTAATATTTCCTATGTCTTGGTTCATCAGGTGCTTTGTTTTTTCATTACCATTTAACAACTTCTTGGTTGGGAATTGTACTTTATTGACTAAGATTGAGAAGATTTATGTAAAGCGGTGAAACCCCATAATGAGAAAAGTGAATGAAGAAAATGGATTAGGTTAGAAATACATGTTTTCTATTTGGCACCACTGTTTGGTTAGCATTTGCTTCATATAACTTTGCCTTCATACAATTTTCGATTAAGCTTTGTTAGAGATGTGTTTGTTGTATTTAGCTTTTTGTAGTTAACAAATGTACCTTGATGCTTATTTTTTCGGTGTTGCTATTTAGGCCATATTGGAGGTGCTATTTTCCTAATACGCAAGCCATTATATATGTTGTTGATTCAAGTGACACTGATAGGCTGGTGGTTGCCAAAGAAGAATTTCATGCAATATTGGAGGTGCTCTTGCTTTCTTTCATCTTTATGATTACTCTATTAAAATGATGTTGAATGTTCCGTATGAGATCTGCTTTTATGACGCTGAACATTATGATGTTGATAGTTTCGATGATATGCTGAAGCAAACTGAAGCATGTTTTTCCAAGTTCTTTTATGCTTAAATAGGGAAATAACAAAACTTATTACTAAGCTCAAGTGTGCAGAAAAAACACATCATGGCATCACATCATGTGCAGGAAAAACACATCATGGCATCACATCATGTGCAGGAAAAATACATCATGGCATCACATCATGCAGGAAAAACACATGTGCAGGAAAAACACATAATGTAATTTTAATTCTGTCATCCTTTTATATTATATAGTATGTTTTGGTACTGAAAATTTGTGATGTTGATGCATCTTTTATGAACGTACTTAATCTATTTTTTTTTTGTTTCAATGTGATTTGATCAGTATCCTGGTTCAGTCAAAGACCAATACTACACCCAGGAGCAGATGATGAAGTCAGGAACGAGTGGAGCAAGTTCGTCTACACGTTTGTCGATGGTGCTTGGGCTGGCTTTATTGTCAGGAAGTTCTTTGTCTAGTTTCAAATCAGTACTATATGTGTATGGTCTTGGTTGCAACACTACTGGTACTCTGGTGCATATCTGTTGGTATAGTTAGATCAGAACATGTCGTTTGATCGGGTAAATATGGTGAATGTTTTGTTAATGTGCAGTCCATTAGCTAGACATATGCATGTGTCTCGTAGACATTGTGGAAGTTTATTTGATGTTGGCATATTATAGTTATGCCCAATGCAAACTTGTGAATCACGTGAATCTGAATATTTGGCATTTTTGTACGACAGTCCGCCGTTTATATATGAAATTGTGGTTTATTATTATTATCAATGCTTATGATCTTGTGTTAATGAATTGGGATCTTGTGATTTGAGTTTGTTGGATTTTTAATGAGGTTGATTGATGTATTTGAGGTTGTGTTGTTGAGATCTTGTGAATTGAGGTTTTTTATTGGGTGGATCATGTTTTTGTACAACAGGGATTCTATATTTACAAATTGAAAAGAAATATGCAATGTGGTTATTTACTTCGGATAAAAAACGAAGTCAGAGATATATAATTAGCGACACAAAATAGAATAAGCGAAGTAAAAAGGAGTGTAATAGGAAATATACACTTCAGCGATTATAAAATAACTGAAGTGGAAGGACCTTTTTTACTTCGCAAACCCCCATATTCGGGTTCTAAAAACCGAGATAGACTTCGGTTATTACGATATTAGACTTCGTCTAATAAGCGAAGTCTAAAGTATACCTTTAACTACACGAACATAGACTTCGGTAATTATAACATTTTTACTTCGGATATTATCCGAAGTCTTTGACGTTTATTCTTATAGTGACTGTATACTCTATGGTCAACAAGTGGTATCGGAGAAGTTGATTCTAAATGAATCAGTCGATTTTAACTGAATCAGATCCACAAATCACTAGCTTTTGAAACCTTTAGTTTTATACTTTCATCATTTATCCTATGTATAAAATGGACTACTCCATGATAAATAAGCTTCATATGTTTTCCATTAATGAGTTTGATGACTGGAGAATCAGGATGGAAGACCATCTTGCAGCAATGCACGAAGAAATGATTTTTGTAATCCAGGAAGGACCTATTAGGATTATGAAGGTCAATACAGCCACGAGAATGGAAGGGCAACCATATGCAGAGATGCTCGAGAAGGAGCACGATAAACGGATGACTGATGAGCGCAAGCGTGCAAACTTGGACAACGTCGCCAAGAATGAGCTATTTGTCACTCTCAGGAAAGGCATATTCTCTAAGGTAAAAAGCTGTCAGACAGCCAAACAAATCTGGAAAAAACTCAAGCTCATTTTCAAGGGAATTGAGCTCTCAAAATAAAATAAAATAAAATTTCTAAACTAACTCAATAATTTGAGTCTTTCAAAATGAAACCTACCGAAATGCTTGAGGAGATTGACCCCAGATTTACCGGCATTGTCGGCGAACTTGAATCATTGGGTAAAGTGTATACCCAAAAAGAGAAAGATTTAAAAATATTTAGATCACGCCCTATCCGATAGGACATAAAAACCACAGCTATGCGTGTGTCCTGTAACTTAAATGATATTTCTACTTTTAATCTCTTGTCTGACTTAAAGGCATTTGAGTACGATATAGACAGGAGAGAGAAATCTTAAGAGTCACCTGCCAAGACTACAAGACTAGCTGCTATATCTGACAGGAGACACAGTTCAGCACCCAACACATCCAAGCCGGCACATAAGGCAGCAGACAGCGATGATGACATCCTGTCACAAGATGAAATGGCCTTGCTCATAAGTTCATCAAACAGTCTGGAAAGACTCCATACAGCCCAAGCCATTTAACAGAGTAAGCTCTGAATCCCCTTCATATGGTGATTCTAACCTATGCTATAATTGTATGAAGCCAGGACATTATGCAAATAAGTGTCCTCATCCAAAAGTGCAAAAGTTTCCCGAAGCTGAGCAACAGGAAAAGGATGAGAAGAGACATGCCTGGAGAAACAAACTTAAAGCCCTCATTGGTGAATCAGAATCCTCACCCGCATCGAACAAGACCGGGGAGTGCCTACAGAAGATCACTGACAGTGACTCCTCCGACGATGAAATTGAGGATAAAGCATATATGTGCTTTATGCCAAAGAAATAGAAGAAGATGATGACAGTGATGATCAAGTAAGCTCAAATTCAACTATTCCTATCAATGCATCGCATACTTTTGAAAACATGATGAATGAATTTAAAAACATTCAAACAGCACATGAGACACTCAAACGAGAAAATATACAGCTCGCCATTTTAAACCTAATGTTGAAAGATGAAAATGACTTGCTCAAAAACAACTATGAAATAACGTCTTTGGATTGCGAAAACTGCAAAGTCACTTATGAAAAATTCATGGAAAGCAATCATCAACTGGCAAAAGATCTAAATGAGGCGAAGTCTCATAGTGAGTGCAAGAAAAATGATTATGCCTTACTCGAAGCTAAAGTAAAAACTCTCGAGAGACAAGAAAGAGAACTAGAGACCATCTGAAATCATTTGAAAAATCTTCTAGAATGATGGAAGGAATTTTAAGCACTGGGCAGCACGCCCACGATAAACGTGGCTTAGGATATGACTCGTTCTCCCATAAGGGAAAATCTAGTACGGTGTTCGTCAGGGGAGTGGAATCCATTCCTGAACCCGAAAAGGCCCCGAGTCCCGCAAAGGTTACAGCTACCCCCCTCGTACACCAAAGGCTGCGATTCTGCCCCCATGTTCCTATCATAAACAGCGGAAGCCTCAGCCTCCTGACCCATGAGACGTAATCAACAGTATGCTCCCCGAGCATACCAACAGCGCCAACAACCATCCAGAAAGGAGGTTGTATCTAAGTATCAGAGGCATGCACCGCATTACTATCAACAGTACAATGCACCTAGATACTAGATATAGGAGCCCCGTTATCCATCCAAAAAACAGGCTACCGCACAGTACCACCAACAGCCCTGGCAATCCAATTGGAAACCTCGAAGGCAAGTTGTAAGGCCGAAGAAAATGGTTCCCCCTCCGAGATGACAACCATACTAGAATCAAAACCCTAGATTTTTCATGCATAATAATCAAGGTTACAGCAAATACGTGCCTGCCCCACGTAAATATCGCAAAACTGGACCAAATGAAACCTACAGCAAACCAATTACTATCAGGCAAATTTGGGTACCAAAAGGCACTAACACTCATGGACCAAATAATCAAAGGGGACCCAAATCTACCTAAATTCTTTGCTTACAAGATATCAAGGAAAATAAAATCTGGTACTTTGACCGCGGATGTTCTCGGCATATGATAGAAGATATTATCAAGCTGTCAAATTATGTAGAAGCTTGTGGTCTAAAGGTACGCTTCGGTGATAAATCCAAAGAAATAACAAGAGGGAAGGGAACCATGCTTGTAGGAAAATTTAAAGTCACTGACATAGCCTATGTTGAAGGCTTAAAGTATAATCTATTTAGTATTAGCCAGTTCTGTGACAAACAGTTCTCAGTCAACTCCTATATAGATCACTGTATGGTGAAGGACATCAAGACCAAGGAAGTCGTTCTCACAGGAAGTCGATCAGGTAATATGTACATTGCTGATTGGAAGCCCACGAGCTCTACTATTTCATGTTTTGTTGCCAAAGGCAATACAGATCAAAGTTTTCTATGGCGCAAAAGGATTTCGCACATCAACTTCAAGAGTATCAACAAACTCGCTAGACATGGAATGGTCATAGGTTTGCCCGATATGTCATTTCACAAAAACAGCATCTGTGGACCCTATCAGAAAGACAAGCAAGTTAAGACCACCCTGAAAAGTAAGTCATACCTGTCCACCCACAGGGTACTAGATTTCCTACAGATGGACCTCTATGGCCCTATAGACCCTTTAAGTCTGGGAGGTAAGAAATATTGTCTTGTTATAGTTGACGATCTTTCCAGGTATGCTTGGACAATCTTTCTGAGAAAAAAGAAAGATACTACCATAAAGTTTCCAGAGCACCTGAAGAAGCTACAGAATGAGAAAGGACTGAGTATCGTGTCAATTCGTTCCGACAGAGGTATTAAATTCACAAATCGCTTTGTAGAGCAATACTGTTCGAATAATGGAATACATCACTAATACTCAGTAGCTCGAACTCCTCAACAAAATGCATTGCTGAGTGAAAGAACAGGATGCTCAAAGAAGCAATAAGGACCATGTTAGCCGCAAGCGAATTGCCGCAGCGGTTCTGGGGAGAAGCAACAAATACATAATGCTACACACAAAATCGATGTGTCATCAACAAGCATCACAACAAAATAGCATATGAGGTATGGAATAATAAAACTCAAACGGTTGCATACTTTCATATTTCTGGTTGCAGGTGTTACGTTCTAAACAATAGGAAGGATCAACTCAAAACCTTCGACGGAAAGTCAGATGAAGGTATATTAGTAGGATACTCCTCTATCGGCAAAGCTTTTAGGATATTTAATAAGAGGAAGATGACAATAGAAGAATCCATCCATGCAATATTTGATGACCCCATTTGGACCCTACACGAGTACAAGATATAACCCAGAACATCAAAAACTTACCATTGATGATAACCAAACTCCTATAGAACCTATCGTAGACCTAGAAATCAATCCCGCCGCTTTAAGATCAGAATTAGTCGAAGTTGAGGCTCTACAAGCTGAAGCCGAGACTCCAGCACCACAAGATATAGCACTGGATGCCGAGTTAGAACCTGACAGGATATGACTGGGAGATCACCCCCAGGAGTTGATTATAGGATATATTGATGCTGGTGTAACCACCCGTAGGAGATTACAGAGTACACAAGGAATTGTACTATGTGCACAAGAAGAAACAGATTCTGAAAAGTCTTAGTTTCCTGTATGGAAATCTCAAGCCGAGCTTAGGTTACTAGCTATGTGTACTCTAGCTGTATTCTTAGCCCAGTCCGAACCTGTTTCGGCCAATGAGCTCTGAATAATTTGCACTTGATCACTTCTATGGAAGAAGATCTAAATGGTTTCGAACGAAACAATATATGGTATCTAGTACCCGGACCAGGTCATCAAGATGTAATTAGAACTAAATGGGTATTTAGAAACAAAAAATATGAAAATGGACTCGTCATAAGAAAAAAATCCTGACCAGTTGCTCAAGGATAGAGACAGAAAGAAGGCATAGACTATGATTAAACTCTTGCCCCTGTAGCCAGACTAGAAGCCATCAGGATATTCCTAGCATTTGCCGCCCACAAGAATTTTATAGTCTATTAAATGGACGTTAAGAGTGCATTCCTGAATGGATATATCGCCAAAGAAGTCTATGTTGAACAGCCACAAGGGTTTTCAACATTGATGGCGGAGACCTAGTATGCAGGCTAACGAAAGCATTATATGGACTTAAGCAAGCGCCTAGAGCCTGGTATGAAACCATGTCCCTATACCTATTCAACAATGGATTTGAGAAAGGTGCAGTGGACAAGACCCTCTTTAAGATACAGGAAGGTGACGATCTTTTAATTGTACAAATATATGTCAATGATATTATATTTGGTTCAACTAACCTCGCTCTATGTCAAAGGTTCTCTCATCTCATGCAAATTAAATTTGAAATGAGTATGATGGGAGAACTTAGCTATTGTCTAGGATTGCAGGTTAAGCAACTGCTTACAGGCATATTCATCAACCAGGAAAAGTACAACAAGGAGCAGCTCAACAAATTCGGGATGAACAACTCCAAATCCTCAGCCACTCCCATGAGCACTTCCATGCAAATTACTGCTGATAAAGCTGGAAAGCCGGTTGATCAATCACTCTACATGAAGCTTATAGGCTCACTTATGTACCTAACATCTAGTAGGCCCGATATCCAGTCTGTTGTAGGAGTGTGTGCTCGGTATCAAGTAGCACCTAAGGAGTCACTTCACCACAGCCAAACGAATCCTTAAATACGTGAAAGGAAAAATCGATGTAGGATTGTGGTATCCTAAGGAATGAGGATTCAATTTGATAGGCTACAGTGACTCGGATCTCGGAGACTGTAAGTTGGATTGGAAGTGTACAAGTGATACTTGTCAGTTTCTTAGACCTAGACTTGTGTCATGGTTCAGTAAAAAGTAATTGGCCAGCTTGCTTTCTACAGCTGAGTCGGAATATTATGCCGCTGGTAGTTGTTGTAGGCATATTCTCTGGGTGCAACGCCATTTACAAGATTATGGAATCAGCGCCAGAGAGACTCTAATCATGTGCGATAGCACGAATGCAATTGCAATATCGCACAACCCTGTATTGCACTCGCGAATGAAGTATATTGATATGAAGCATCATTTCATCAGGAATCATGTTGAGAAGAAAATTGTTCGGACCGAGAAGATCCATACAGACATACAATTAGCCGACATTTTTACAAAACCTCTCAGCACAACTATATTCTGCATGCTTCGCCAGGAATTAGGAATGTTACCGCCAGACTCCCTGTAAGTTTTTGCATTTTACTCATCAATTGAGGGAGAATGTTGTAAGACCCAAGAATACAGTATCCACTTTATTTAACTATACACTCAGAACAAGTCAGATCTTACTGTAGGAAGAAGAAGGCATTAGACCTTCCTACAGGTGACGTGTGCATTAATTAAGGGGGAATACAGTACGACCCATGAAGACAGTATTAATCTAATATTGCTGTAAGAATTGAATCCTGTAAGTACCTTTTAAGGGGGAACGTTATATTTACATAGATACAGCACATACACTGTAGGATATCAATTAATATTATAGTTGAATCTAATTCATACACTTTCTCACAGTAAACCGTTTTAGTCCACGTGCTCTATCTGAATTTAAAACATTTTATCCTTTAATAGGTTTAAAGACACCTGGACTTTACTGCCTCAAATACCGCGATTTCAAAATTAAAACCTCCATTTTGTGCAATAGTGGAAGATGAACTGTGTCAGGGTGGGATCACCTATTATTTCAAAACTGACGGATTAGATGTACAAGTTACATCTAAATCCATCATGTATGTTCTTTCAAAAGACAGTTCCCATCCCTTAAATCTGACCATTCACTATTAATCTAATCTTCCCTGCACCTTATAAATGGACAGTATATTGCTCTCACAGACTCTTTATGCTTTCTGCAAAATTAACGAGTCTACAACAATATGTCTACACATCCTCTACATTTCTTTGCTTATTTCCATATTTCCTCACACTTTTCTAGCAAATTTCAACCTCACAAACCTCTTCAATCTCTCTGAAGAAGAAGGAATCCATCATTGACGGTCACATCTTTGCCAAATCTGTTTTCATGGAGAGAATTTCCTTTGAAAGTCAAGACAAAATCGGAATGGAATTGGTTGTTGCTAGAGTGAAGCAACAAGGTCTGTACCGTCTGGGAAGTCATCATGCTGCCACCTATGATGAACAGATAGTGGAGCAACTCTATCTGGATGCCACGTTCAAATATTCCTCACAAAGGAAAGGCTCTGAAATCACTGATATAATTTGGACTGTGCAAGGGATTAAGATCCCTCGAAACAAGGATCTACTGGAAAAGATCTACAAGCTACCCTCTGACGGGCTCAAGATGGAAGAACTGGAGACCTTCGGGTCTGAAAGCCTCCTGTCTGAATATTGGAAGCTGTTTACTGGCACTTTCATGGCCACCAACGTTCATCTTCTTGCCACAAGAAGAACTTCAAACTTCCATATGCCTACCTTCATGATTTTTACTGTCGTGTTGTTAAAAACAGAACTGGTGCTTTCTAAATGTGCACCAACTTAAGGTACAGAATGATGTTCGCCATCATGTCGGGCAAGAAATTTAACTGGTGCCATGTCCTTTTGAAACGTATTCAAGAAGAGGCTTCTAAGCCTGAGCCTTCCAAGAAATCATTTGGCCTAATCCTGAACAACATCCTCACTCGCTTCAGAGTGAAGCAGTCCACAGACGCCAAGAAAATTGGAACCGGGATGTTTATTGGTGGAATCAGACCTACTATATACAACAAAATGCCCATACTTACTGACATGCCCAACCCTCTCAGCATGCCAACCTATAGTGACCTGAGGGACGTCACTCTGAAGAGCTCGAGTGATGGGAAGAAGAGAAAAAGAAGTATTCCCGACAGCAGCTCCCCTAAAGCTGTCGAGAAGAAAAGAAAGGAGGCCGAGAAATCTTCTAAGGCTGGTCCTACGGTGACGACATCGGTCACTGTAGAAGTCCCTTCAACTACTCCAATCATTGAATCTGTCATACAGGGCGAAACCCCTACGGAAGAAACAACTGCTGCTCGTACAGCAGATCTCGAGCCAGTGGCGACTATGATGGAGGAACAACTATTTGCCAAGTCAGAAGGATCTAGAAAATAGGCTGCCTCTATGGAGCTGAAAACCGCAACTCCAAATAGGGCACCCACCCCTATACAGAATCCCACTCCTCACATGGTACCTACCCCCGTCAGGGATCCCTCTCCCAAATAGGCTCCCTACCTATTGAGGATCTTAACCGGATAATAGAGCCATCTTTTGTTCGTAGTCCCTCCGTGAAGGATATTATCAATAACACTCTCCTTCAAGTCCAAATAGAGGAAGCCTTCGAAAGCTTCAAAATTTGGAAATCCTATAGGGTCGCCCCCTACGGCACCCTGTACAACTGGGAGGACTGGAAGGAAGAGGAGTTTTTTGCTCTGCAGGTCACGGACACCCAGAACATTGAGGTCCTAATCCGATGGGAAGATCACTTTTGCCTGAGCTTATCTCAAACTATTTCATGGCAAAAGAAAAGGCCCGACTCAAAGGGAAGACACAGTCCAGTGACAAGGCTTCATCACCAAGTCACCACTCCGACCCGGACTCCAACAATGAGATGAAGCCTTACAGGCAGGTCTTAGGATAAGCCAAGAAGAGGCTCGGGAAGGAGAACTTGCCCACATACAAGCCCTACATGGACAGGGGACATCCAATGAACAACATAAGTCCTCGCCCCCACAACAGGAAGTATCCCATGAAGACCATAAATAGGAGGAATCAGTCCCTCATGTCATCAATGGAGAAACCGCTACTTCTCCACTATGGGAAGCTCATCCTGTACAAGATGCCTTTGTATAGCAGATAGAGGATGAAGAAGACGCCACCCACACCGTTCTCCAAGAGAAATCAGTCCCTCTTCCGGAACAGGCAGAAGCTGAGAGTCGGCAGGAGGAATCAGTCCCTCTTGTAGTTCCGACTACTGAAAACCAACATAGGCAGGAGGAATCGATCCCTTTTGTCTCCCAGATAGACCCTGCAGCTCAACCTTCAGAAGCCCCTGCTTCCGAATAGGTTGAATCTCCTATCTCAGCAGGTTCCCACTCTGAATCTGATGAGGGTTTCCTTTCTGATGACAGACCATGCAAACCCTATCACAATATGGTTCTTAGAGATCTCGGAGAACTGTCAGACTCGAAGATTGCGTGACCTGGCTCTCCGCACAAAAAGGCACGAATTGAGCAACTCCAATCCATCGATCGCCAAAAAGTTGCCATCAAGGCCCTGTATGACGCCAGAAATGAGTTAGACTGGATGTGCGAAATAGCTCAGAACAAGATCCTAAAGCTGAAAAGGGCCATCAACGATGTGAAAAAGGCTTTTCACCTCATGCCAACAGCACTTTGGCAGGCCCCGAATCAATTGAACAGCATCAGGAGTGGATCCTGAAGCAAGAGCAAGAGAAGCTTCATGTCGTTGAAGCCAAGACTCTCGCTGCCCTTGAATACACCAGCTCAAAACTGACTAACCACGATCACAAGATCGGGGATCTTACAATAGTGGTTGCGAGGCTCGTCGATAGTGTTAATGATTTAAAACCCAGCAGGCCTAATCAATGAAACTCTTTCGGGATATTCACGACAATGTCTCGGATCTTGATGATGCCCAAAGGGGGAAGAGTCTAGAGAGGCTTCCAGGAAGTGGAGGCTGGAGAGAGAGAGAAATGGGGGCTGCACTGGATGAAAGCATGGTTACTGCAATCCGACGACTGGACGGACCTAAGCCAAGTCAAGGAGCGAAAGGATACAGGATAACTGGTTCTTGACCTGAGTTCCAAGATCCTAATTTCCCATGGAAGAGTATAGTACGAAAGCCTGTCGAGATTTTGCTCCCAACTGATACAATAAATCCAGTTTACTGATTGTTAAACGATTAATTACTCGAATGTATCAACAGAATCATTTTTTTATTTCTTCTAATGCTTCTAATCAAACTCGACAGCCTACATCAGCTGAATTGAAGGACTCGAAAAACAATGAACTGATGAGATACTTTTGTACTCTCATCAGGGAGTCCTCTATGTTCAACAAATTCAAAACACTGTAGAATGCCGCTAATGAGTTCTCGAGGCTACTGGCAGAAGGAAAGCTACCCTTACAGCTAAAGATGAAGTCTAAACACCAGAATGGTGAACATGTAACCCATTCGGAAGATTGGATTCTTGCATATGACGTCTCCCATGGAGGATAAAGTATCTATATGAACTGAGGCAAAGACTTCTTAGTCAACTGGTGGAAAGGAATCGATTATGATCCCTCTCGGAGGACTTGGAAACATTCTCATTATAGGAACTAGCTTCTATTAGTTATATGCTGTATTTTATCCTACTATATGTTCTTCGATGCAGTATTTATTTTTATCTTTCAAACCATGTAATTTTAAATCATCAATAAAATTTTGGTTTCTTGAAATATTATAGCTCGTAATCTACTTTTATTGTTTTAAATAGCATTGAAGATGAAGATTCGTTCTGTGTGAGAAGAAATAAGTCGAAAGAGATAAATCCAATTTGTGTGAACGGCCCAAGCTGCGGTCACTATATCAATCTGTATAAATGATATAGAGAGAGGTTTAGTTAAAGTCACGTAGTTGTGTACGTAGTGATTTTAAAAACTGTTTTTCTCCTGTGTGGAGGACCAGCGGACGTTGAGGGGTTTACCTCGAACAACTTATATCTGTGTGTATTTTGAATTCCATCCTTACTGTTTTCATTTATAAATGTGATTTAAAATATACATTGTGATAACCATGTGCACATAAAGCGAACAGGAGTGTACCTAGTTTCTGTACTTGAGCAACCCAATATTAGTCTTCCGCTATGCAAATAACTTCGAAAAATATTCAGCTTATTGTATTCTCCCTTTCTAAGTTGTTTACTGTATACTCTGCGGCCAACAATATTGTTAAGTATTAGTTAATATTCTCATATTGCGTTAGGTTGGTTTATGTAGGGTTTAGGCTTGGTGTAGTGTATTAAAGTGATATGTGGACTATTAATCAAGTGGTCATAAGTTCATAATATTTACAAGCCCAAGTTGATTCATCAAGTTGTACTTGTTAATTTTAACATTCCATTTAGATTATATACTTATTTATATATGTACTTTAATCAACTCAAAATTATTAAATAATTAAGTTATTAAAACTTGTAGGATATTATTTAGCTAACGAGACTATATATAAGGTAAGAACCTAATTATTTGACAATGAAATAATATACAACTTTATTTTATTTATTAAGAATTAATAACCTAATCTTCTTACAAAAGAGGGGCCTTACAAAGAGAATTTGGTTCCCAAATTCCTATTCAGATAATTCTGGAAAATTCTTCTTCATATCTACCTCGACTTCCCATGTAGCATCCTCTTGTTGGTCATGGTTCTGCCATACAACTTTAACCCAAGGTATCTTCTTTTCTATTAGATCACATACTTTTTGATCCACGATCCTGATCGGCTTCTCGTCATAGGTTAAATTCGCTTTGATCGGTGGTATGTCATGCGTGATGATATGATCGAGATCTGGCTGATATTTCTTCAATTTCGAGACATGAAACATATCATGCATTTAGGCAAGATCATCGGTAGTTCTAGGCGGTATCTAGGATCTTGAAAGGTATGACATGTCTGGGGCTAAGCTTTCCTCCTTTCTTCGAGTTGATTAATCCTTTATGTGGCGGTAATCGAAGGAACACTTTGCCTCTTGTGTTAAATTCAAAATCCTTCTTTCTTTGGTCTGCATAACTTTGTTTTTCGGCTCTGAGCGGTGCGAATCCATTCCCGAATGATTCGAACTTTATCCACAACATCTTCTACTAGATCCACTCTCGGTATAGGATTTCGGTTCTACTGTGTTCTTGGTGTCCATCGATCATTAATCTCCCGATAGTTACCTAATAGTTGTTGTTATATATGAGTTCAGCTAAAGGTAGGTGGTGACTCCAACTTTTCTAAAAATCTAGTGCACATGCTCCTAACGTATCTTCAAGGACTTGTATCGTTCTCTTGGATTGTCCGTCAGTCTAAGAATGAGTTGCAATACTGAAACTCAAGGTCATCCCAAGTTCCTGATGAAGAATCTTTCTAAATCTTGAGAGAAGTTGGCGTCACGATCTGATAGGATCTCTACAGGTTCCCGGTGCAGCCTAATAATTTCTCAGATGTACGTCCTTGCTAGCTTCTGAAAACTATCATTCTATCTTATGGGTAAGATGTGTGCTGACTTAGTAAGTCTATCCACGAGTACCCAAATTATGTTATATATCCTCCACTGGTTGTATTCCCATTTCCATTCGGGAATCTCGAGTGGTTGTAGCAATCCTGATGGTCTCTGGTGTTCGGCCTTCACCCTTTGACTGGTTAAACATCTCGCGATGAATTCTGCTACTTGGTTCTTCATATCCACCCACCACTAGTATTTCCTCATATCCTTATACATCTTGTTTCCTCCTAGATGAATTGTATATTGAGAGCAATGAGCCTCCGCTAATATTTTCTTCTTGAGTTCATCGTTGTAGGGACTGCATATTCGGTGTTTGAATTTCAATATTCCATCTTTCGATATGCTAAGCTCATATTTCTCGTCTTTTGTGACCCTCTTCTTAAGATTACAAAATTTCCCGTCTTGTGTTTCCGCTTGTTGGATTTTCTTAAGTAAGTTCATCTTCGTTGTTAAATTAGTGTATAAAACATGTCTTATCTTGCCTTGGATTCTATTGGTTTATTTCTCCCAAGGCATCCCATTCTCTTATCATGAGTCTAGTCATACTCGCCTTCATACTCAACGCGTCAGCTATGACATTTGCCTTGCGCGGATAGTGTTGAATGGTGAAGTTATAATCTTAAAGAAGTTCTACCCATCGTCTCTGTCGTAGGTTCAACTCCTTCTGAGAGAACAGATATTTGACACTCTTGTGGTCAGTGAAGACGGTGAATGTAGCTCCATACAGGTCGTGTCTCCATTTTTCAAACCAAATACTATTTCTGCGAGTTCAAGGTCGTGAGTTGGATAATTCATCTCGTGGATTTTTAGCTTCCGTGATGCATAACCCACTACCTTGCCATTTTGCATCAATACAGCTCCTAATCCTTCCTTCAACACATCGTTGTATACCCCAAATCCTTCACTCCCGTCGGGAAGTGTTAGTACAAGTGCGGTGGTTAGTTTTCTCTTGAGTTCTTGGAAACTCGAGTTGCACTTATCGTTCTACTCAAATTTGACGTGCTTTTCCATCAGCCTTGTGAGTGGTCCTGCAATTTTGGAAATTAAAGAATTTCGGTAGTAACCCGTAAGTCCAAGAAAGCTCTGAATCTCAGTGATGGTTTCTGGCCTCTTCCAGTCTAGAATATCTCCACCTTTGACGGATCTACTGAGACTCCAGCTCTAAATATTATGTGTCCTAAAAATGTTGCTTCTCTTAACCAGAATACAGACTTACTGAATTTAGCCTACAACTTATGACTCCTTAGCGTTTCTAGTACCAATATTAGGTGAGTTTCATGATCCTGGTCCGACTTGGAATATATGAGTATGTCATCAATAAAAATTACGACAAATTGATCCAGACACGATTGGAATACGTGGTGCGTTAAATCCATAAATGCAGTCGGCGCGTTGGTCAATCCAAAAAGCATTACCACAAATTCACAATCACCATACCTAGTTTGAATACAGTCTTGGGGATGTCATTCCCTTTAATTCTCAATTGGTCATATCCCTGTTGAAGGTCGAACTTATAGTAGACTGATGCTCCTTGGAGTTGGTCAAATAGCTCGTCAATATTGTGAAGTGGATACTAGTTCTTAACAGTAATGTTATTAAGTTCTTGGTAATTGATCCATAATCTTAGTGTGCCATCTTTCTTGTTTACGAATAGCAGTGTGCTTCCCAAGGAGTTATGCTCGATCGGATAAATCTAACCTCCAGCAATTCCTGCAATTCAACCTTCAATTCTTGTAGTTCCAATGGGCCACTCGATACGGAGTCCTAGCCACTGGTGCCTTTCCTGGCAAGATATCGATGCTAAATTCAACTTCCCTATCAGGAGGTATCCAAGCCAATCATCTGATCAAGCAGGAGTTGGGAAGTAAGTTCCACGGGAAATACATCACAGTATTTTGATACTACTGGTATAGCTTCAATCTCTATTTTGCTCTTGAGTTTGTTGATGACAAATGTCAAATACCTCGTTGCTCCCTTCGATATATCCCTTCTCGACTTCGTGGCTGATATGGTTGGGGCCAAGTTAATTCTAGCATTTCCATGTAGTTCAACTATTGGGTGGTTGGGTTTTCAGAATTGAACTATCTTAGAATGGCAATCGAGTTGCGCATAATGTTTAGATAGCCAATCCATCCCAAGTATGGGTCATACTCAAGTATGGGAAGAAGAATTAGGTTGGCCGGAAAATAATGGCCCCTCAATTATTACTTCACAGTCCTTAATTACCAATTCTATTTCTCGGCTCGCACCCATAGGTGTGGATACTTCTAGACATACGGGTAGTAATTCTATGCAAAAGTTCAATTTTGTGCATAATGTAACACCCCAAACTAGGAGGATATTACAGTGTCGTGGACCCCGACTGGGACCCACCAGGCAAATGAAAATTCATGAATTAAATAATATAATTGTAGTACCGAACCACAATATATTATTAATCACTCCGATGAGGAGTTTCATTACAACATACCCAAGATAATATCGAATACATGTATATTTTATATGAAGATAAAATATACAACACTGAATGAAACGAATATCCAAATGGAAGTCTGCAGCGGAAATAAAATAAAGAAAACATGAGTGAATGAAAAGGACTGGGGCCCCTACTAGTATCAGTAAGACTCCTCGCTGTCAACGTTCTCTTCCAGTGCTTTAGCCTTGCCATGACCTGAAAAAAACATCCCCCAACGGGGTCAGTTACACAGAACAACAATCCTCTAGAGTTGAAATAAACACAATCATGATATATCTTAATTATGAAATGGCGCTGAAGAGAGGCATCACAGTACACCCATAATGGTATGTGCACGTGCACAAGCTGAGTGTCCGGACACACCCGAACTTGTACCTAATTAGTCTCACGGAAGTACATTACCATGTGCACAGTCCAATGTGTCGGTGAACCCAACACATGACCATCACGTGCCCGACTAAAAATTTCACACATCCCCACCCGACCGCGCAATATGAACCCAGAAGGTCATATGAGCAAGGGATGACCATGAAGAATAATAATGAATAATAATCCGACAAAGTCAATAATGACTCACCGAGATGTAATGATAGTGAAACGAATGATAGTTCAATGAAATGATTTGGAACCATCGTTCCTCGTGAATGAAGTGATTAATTGACAATTACAAGTCTTAATACAGTTAATACATTATGACTGAATTATGATTATGAATGAACAACAACGAAAGGAATGAATATCCTTTTAACCGAGTAAGAATTAACTTACACAACCGGTGAAGAATGTCCTTCCTCGAACAAAGTCCAAAAAGGGATGTCGGTCGCTCGAACAACCTTGAATGACAATACCAACAATGCTCAATATACGAATCAAACACGATTATAACCGACTCAAACATCGATACAATAATATCCAAACTCATTGAGGCATTCTAGTGAACACTTAGCAAACACACATCATTTGATAATATCCAATCCCGAATATATCGAAACCAACTCCAAACTGAGTATTTCAAACCATCAAAACACTTTCAATGATATCAATAACCCCATAGGAATCCATAATTCGAGTTAACGACAACATCTAATCGAAAACCCCAAAATATCAAAGTCAACCCCAAAGTGTTCTTGAATCAAACCCCAAACAATTCATGAAATCCGAAATATATGTCATAAATCCATAGGAATACATTTATCCAAAGGTAGATAATCTATATCTAACATATTCCAACAACAATCCAAGCTCATACAAAGAAATCGGAAGGAAAACCCCAAATATCCAAAATTCTAGATTCAATAAATCATTACCTTTGATTTGATGTGATGGGGGTGATGAAATTATGACTAATCCGAATGATAAGCTTGAAGGTGATGATTGATGATTGCACCTCGAAGAACACTCTCCAAATCACCCGGAATAGCCCAAAAATGAAGTGAGAAATGAAAATGACGAAGAAAGGGCTGAACTGTCCTATTTATAGTAATCCCAATTTAGCGCGCGCTAGCCCCAGTTCTTAGCATGCGCTAACGGGTGTTTTGGGTAGTCCAGTACCCACTGTCCGAAAATGGTAGTGTGCGCTACGTACCTTTTGTAGCGTGCGCTACGGCTGTACACTTACCGTGCGTAAACCCCGAAATGTTAGCGTGCGCTAACGAATTATCTGATGCCCAGTACTGGAGTCCAGAACCTTCTGTCCTCTGATCTGATCGCGGTAGCATGCACTACATTCAATATTTAGCGTGCGCTACTACATCGTTTGCGTATGCTAAAAACCACTCATAGTGTGCGCTATGAATTAATCCAATTCAGTCCAGTAGCCACTGGACTCAACTTGATCCGACCTTAGCGCGCGCTACACCGACTATATAGCGTGCGCTACTTACGACCCAATTGCAGTCCAGCGCCTTCTGGACTGCCTGCTTGAACTACACTAGCGTGCGCTAGTGTTGAGAGGTAGCGTGCGCTACCCGTACTCAATTAGCGCATGCTAAAGAGAGTACGTAGCGTGCGCTACTCCTCACACATAGCACACTATGAAGATGACAATGGTGGTAAACACGGCACAAAATTCCATCTAGATTAATGATGAATGACGATACAATTACTCTAAACGGTGAATGCACTGATTGAATATGAGTGACAAACGATTATTGATGAGTGAAAAATTACTGAGTGACAATTACAGAATGATATGTACTGAATGATAATGACTGAATTACAACCGGGTATTATATACATCCCCCCTTAAAAGAGTTTCATCCCCTAAACTAAGGGTCAAACAACTCGGGATGACTCTCCCGCATGCTATCTTCGGTTTCCCAAGTAGCCTCTTCGACTCCGTGTCTAGACCACTGAATTTTGACCAAAGGAATCGTCTTGTTCCTCAACTGTTTGATTCGCCGCTCTAAGACTCGAATAGGGTGCTCCTAGTATGAATGATCATAGGTGATCTCGATTTCATCGAACTGAAGTATGTGGCTCGGGTCGGCAACATACTTCCGTAACTGAGAGGTGTGAAACACATTATGAATTCGGCTCAACGCCGGAGGTAAGGCCAATCGATAAGCTAGCTCACCTACTCGATCTAAAATCTCAAACGGTCCAATGAATCTCGGACTCAACTTTCCCCTCTTTCCAAAACGGAAGATACCACTGTAATACCCGAGATTTTTGATGTATATTTGAACCTTGTGATATTGTATTTGTTGCATTTTGATCTGAGTATTATTCTCCGTATTTCATGATCCGATGTTGTTGAGCGTATGATTGCATGAATGTGTTCTAAATTGTGAATTTTTGCGCATGTAGCACACGCTATCGACTAGGCGTAGCGTACGCTAATATGGGTTTCATAGCGCACGCGATGTATGAACCTTAGCGCGCGCTATACGTAGTCAACATGATTAAGACAGTGTGGTAGGTGAGATCAGCCACGGATCTTGGTCGGAACATGTCAGGATGAACCTGGACGGCTTTTGGGAAAAGCCGAGTCGATGCTGTTAGTGCTCGCTACTGGTATGAGGATAGCACACGCTAAATGTTGAGTACAGTGAGGTGAGTAAGCTTCATATGGCCTTTAGCGCACGCTATGGATATGGACTAGCGCGCGCTAATAACCATTTTCTATATATAGGACAGCACCCTTTTTCATTTTTTTCAGATTTCTTCACTTCCCAAACTCGAATTCTAAACTTAGAGAGTTACTTCGTCCATCCTAAACGTCTCATATCATCATCCTAGCACGAGTTTGAAGATTGTAGATCATTGGAGATTGGTTTTCAAGCTCTCGGTGTTGGATTTCTTCAAGTTCCTCCTTGTTCTTCACTATTTTGAGCTAGGTGATTCTTCACCAACTGGAGTAGTATTCTTAAGGATGTTTTGGAACATGTTTTGAGATTATCTAGTCAGTTAAATTCATACGTAATCGATCATCATGTTGTTAGAAGGATATTTTCGATGTTTCGGCACTTCTTCATCGTTTAGACCATTGAACCTTTTAGTGTTTGAACTTCGAAGCACATTCATGAAGCTACAAAACCGACTATGGCCAGTTTATGGAGATTATCATGTTCGTATGTTTTTTTTACATAATGGAATTATACATTTTGGGACATAGAATGGATTGAACTTAGGATATTTTCTTGAACATCAAGATGAATTATGGTGTTGTGATGATTATGCGTATCATTGTATCTCAAAGTCGTTTAATCTGTAAGATCATTCATAAACCGTATGAGCATGATATGCATGGAGATGACCTGTATTAACACTGAAGATTTCATGAGTTTGATCACCATTAGATCAAGTCTGCTGCCCAGTAGTGAACAGCCATGCACGGTTAGCGCACGTTAAGATATGTATATTAACGTGCGCTATCGGGCATAAGTTAACGTACACTACGTTACGTTATGTCATCAGGCAAGTTAGTCGGCTGATCAGAGAGGACTGTCAATACATAGTTAGCGTGTGCTAGACTTCATCGTTTACATACGCTAACGAGCAGGCTTAATGCACATTACGCAGAATACATAGCGGACGCTAAGTAGCTGAGGCAGATTACATTTTAAGAGCTTTCGGACGTAGATCGGATTGTTAGACATTCGTACGACATGAGATGAATTCTATATTATTTCTTTTGTTAAGGTTCGAGATTGCTACGTTTGATCGAAGGAGGCGGCCTTCAAGTGTGTTGAGATCATCGGAGTGATTAGTTCTTGCCATCTTTGAGACAAGTATCGTAATTGGTTCATGTTGGTATTTTGAGCATGCATGTGGTTTATTCATGTTGTTGAACATGGGATTTATTTCACTGAATTGTCATGATATTCATTATCAATTGCTTGTATGTTCATGTTGATGGACATAGCGATTTTCCATATATGTATCCATGAGTTGTGTTTGTGTATGTTGTACGATCTATGCTGAGGGCGCTGGATCGGATGTCCACCTCGTGTTGGTCCGACGGGATCATCTTGGGATCTATACTGAGGGCGCTGGATCATTGGACGGGTGTTTCCACCTCGTGTTGGTCTCTATACTGAGGGCGCTGGATCATTGGAATACCCATACTGTGTTAATGGAATCTTGTGGATTCGCATTGTTGGATTCCGGTAGCGGAACTCCGGGTTGTGTATTTTGTTATGCATTGTTGCTGCATATTCGATTTATTTAATACGATACTTGTACTAGCATCGTTTTGCTAACCCCTTCGGGGGTGGACATTTGTTTTGATGTTCAGGTAGCCGAGGAGCAGGAAAACAGCTATGGTACCGATGTAACGACGAAGGGGCTCAGTGATGTTTATTGTTATTGTGATTTGTCTTCTTGGTTCACTTTTAGTACTCGAGTACATGTGTTTTTAATAATGTCATTTCGATATGGTTGTATTAATTAACTCAATGGATCAGTTGAACCGGTTCTGTATTTTGAACTTCAGTGGTACTGTTGGATTATATTTACATTTCTTTTAATTAGCCTTGTAAATCCTTACTTAAAGGGTTTACGGCGCTGTAATTATTCAGAATATCTCGGGGTGTTATAGAATATGGTATCAGATCTAAGATTCATGGATATCTTGGCAGTTGGGTTTTAGTTGGGTCTGTTTACATTATTTGGTTTCGGGTCGTTTGTAACATCACTGTTCAGCCAGCGTCGTCATGTGGACCATGGTTGTAAGTCTCCTAATCTCTTATACTACCATTATACTTAATTTCTGTTTTGTGCATATTGACGGGCTTTATTCTTGAAAATTTTGCCCTGGATATTGAGTAATTGTGTTTACAGTATGTTGAGTGGAGGACATGGACGCAGACGCGGTCGTGGACGCGGATGTGGTAATGTGAGGCAGGAGGATTCAGCAACTACCCCAGAATTATCGGCTAGTCGAACCGATTCCCATTCTGGAGGATAGCAGGGATCAGTGAATGACAATGCGAATCATAACATGCCGGGAGTGCTTCAACAGGTGGTGGCTCAGATAAACCAGTTCGCTCAAGTATTTGACCGCATGCAGACGGCGATGGGACAGCAGCATAATGAGGATAATCAGGGAGACAGATGGCTTACTGAGGTGGTCAAATTACACCCGCCAAAATTTGACGGTTCTGCTGAGGCACTTACTTGGGATCATTGGCTAAAGGAGTTAGAGAAGATATTTATGGGGATTAACTGTCCCGAGGACCAGAAAGTTCCTATTGCCCAGTATTTTCTGACTGGGGAGGGTTTTGACTGGTGGGAAGCTATTCGACCTGAGAATCATAATGCTGACTGGACGGAATTCAAACTAATGATGGAAGCACAATATTGTCCTCGTCCAGCTAGAGAGGCTAAAATCCGAGAGTTTTTCTCACCGTAGAGTTCGGAAGCATCTGTAACAGACTTAATCAAAACTTTTAATCATCAGCTGACTTGTGTGCGACACTTGGTCAGAACGGAGGCAGGGAATATTTTCCATTTCGATATGCGGATGAAGCCGGATATTCAGCAGTACATGTCCGGATTCGAGTGTACTATGCTGCCACAGTATCAAGACAAAGCACTGGCCTACGACATGAAAGAGGCGGCGGTGGAGAAATCGATGGAGGCAAAGAAGCAGAAAGTGTCTGGTAACTTCTCAGAAAACAAGAGTGGTGGGCCCCGCAAGGGCCAGTCTTCATTTTATTCATCTAGGAAACCTCCACATCCTTCTCGAGGTGGAAAGAAGTTCCGGACAACATCAGCAGTTTCGGACGCATCAGAGAAGTGCTATAATTGTGGTCGAGCAGGGCATATTCGACGTGATTTCCCCGCATCTTCTATGACTTGTTTCGATTGTGGGCAAGAAGGGCATCATGCGGCTTTCTGCGGAGTTGCGACTAGATCATTTGGTACTCGCACTCCAGCACCAATTCCGAAAGAGATAAGTGTGAACCAGACACAGCAGAGTGGTTTCCAGCAGCAGAATGTTGGGAAAAGAGAGGCATCCAGTGCTGGGTCCGTTCCTCCGCGCCTGTACGAGATGAGGAAATCGGACGATCAGAACACTTCTGTTGCATCAGGTACGATTCAGATCCTTTTGCAACCAGTTAGTGTCTTATTCGATTCAGGAGCTACACATTCTTTCATATCATTGAACTGTTTTAATCGTTTGAAAATCTCATGTTTATTTGATTTTGAGCCTTATGTTGTGGGTTTGCCGAGCGGAGAGAGAATTATGGGAACCCTAGAAACTAGAGATTTTTCAGTGTCTATAGGAGGGAGAGATTGGCCATCGAATCTTATTGTAGTCGACATCCATGGTGACGATTTAATTCTCGGAGACGATTGGCTCAACAGTTATGGAGCTATTTTGAATTACCGAAAGAGAGTCATTTTTATCATTGCCGATGATGGATCTGAACATTTATTCAAAGGATGGAGACCGGGAAGCTAAGGAAAATTGATCAAAGCGATGAAAGCAGTGAAATTACTGAAGCAGGGTTGTCACGGATTTTGGTGCTACGCCATGAGGAAGGAAGGATGAGTAGAGCTCTCATCTATTCCAGTTGTGAATGAATACTCAGATATATTCCCTGACGAACTACCTGGGTTACCTCCGCAGAGAGAAGTGGAGTTCACTATCGAATTAGAGCCTGGAGCTGCTCCTATTTCCAGAGCACCATACCATATGGCGCCAACCGAGATGTATGAAATAAAGAAGCAACTGTAGGAATTATTACAGAAGGGTTACATTCAACCTAGAGTTTCTCTTTGGGGAGCGCCCGTTCTCTTTGTCCGGAAGAAAGATGGATCCCTCCGATTATGTATCAATTACAGGGAGCTAAACAAGGTGACGATCAAGAATAAGTATCCTATACCACTGATCGACGACTTGTTTGATCAACTGCAAGGGGCAAGGGTATTCTCGAAGATTGACTTGCGATCAGGATACCATCAGTTGAGAATTAAGGAATTGGATATACCAAAATCTGCTTTCAGATCTCAGTACGGACACTATGAATTTGTGGTAATGCTATTCGGACTTACCAATGCTCCTGCGGTATTTATGCAATTGATGAATCGGGTATTCTTAGAGTACCTAGATAAGTTTGTGATCATTTTCATTGATGACATCTTGATCTATTCGAAAGACACAGAGGAGCATGCCGAGCATTTGCGTGTGGTTTTGAGCACCTTGAAGAATGAACAGCTTTATGCGAAGCTTTCTAAATGCGAGTTCTGGCTTAGGGAAGTAACCTTCCTTGGACATGTGATATCAGCTGACGAAGTTCAGGTGGACCCGAAGAAAGTCGAAGCAATCTTGGAATGGGAAGCTCCTAATAACGTGAAAGAAGTCCGAAGCTTCTTAGGACTTGCTGGATATTATCGCCGTTTTGTAGAGGGATTTTCCAAAATTGCTCGTCCGCTCACTCAGTTGTTACAGAAAACTCAAAAGTTCACATGGAATGAGAAATGCCAGGCTAGTTTTGATGAACTTAAGAGGAGACTGACGACAGCACCTATATTAGCGTTACCAGATGGAACTGATGGATTCATAGTATACAGCGATGCTTCAAATCAGGGTCTGGGATGTGTATTGATGCAAAAGGATAAGGTGATTGCCTATGCCTCTGGACAGTTGAAACCGTACGAAGTTAATTACCCGACTCATGATCTGGAGTTAGCAGCTGTGGTATTTGCCTTGAAAATTTGGCGACATCATTTATACGGCACTCATTGTCAGATCTTTACAGATCATAAGAGCCTCAAGTACATTTTCAGCCAGAAGAAATTAAACATGAGGCAGAGAAGGTGGCTGGAATTGATCAAGGATTACGATTTGGAAATCCTCTATCATCCAGGCAAAGCGAACATAGTAGCTGATGCACTGAGCCGTAAACCTGTTTCTCTTCGAGTGTTGGAAGCACTTACGTCCCAAACCAGCATTCAACGAGAATTGATCTGCGAAGGGATTGAAGTATGGTCATCAGGAATCCAAGGGCAACTATATGTGATGGAATTGACCTCGTCACTAGTTGAGGAAATCAAATCTAAGCAGTTGAACGATTCTCTGATTCTTCGGTTATGTGACGAAGTAAAGAAAGGAAAGGCCCCAGGATTCGTAATACAAGATGATGGAGTTCTGAGATTTCAGGGTTGACTTTGCATTCCCGATGATGATGTTTTGAAACAGACAATTCTGATGGAAGCTCACAGCGGTCCCTATTCTATTCACCCGGGCAGCAGTAAGATGTATAAGGATCTAAAACAAAACTTCTGGTGGGGAAATATGAAGAAGGACGTAGCAGAATACATTTCGAAGTGTTTGACTTGTCAGCAGGTTAAGATTGAACATCAGCGGCCTGCCGGAATGTTGAAGCCACTTCCGATCCCTGAGGGGAAGTGGGAGGATATCTCGATTGATTTCATCACCAATATGCCAAGGACCAAGACGGGAATGAACATGATTTGGGTTGTAGTTGATCGACTAACCAAGTCGGCTCATTTCCTAGGAATTAAAGACACATGGGGACCTGAGAAATTGGCACGAGTATTTATTGCATAGGTAGTCATATTGCATGGGACGCCGAAGACCATTATTTCGGATCGAGATGGTCGCTTCGTGTCGCACTTCTGTAAGGCAGTTCGCAAGGCTTTGGGAACCGATCTGAACTTTAGCACGGCTTATCATCCTCAAACGGACGGCCAGTCCGAAAGGACTATACAAACTGTTAGGAATATGCCCTCGAATGCCACTCAGAGGATGAGAGAGTGAGAGAAATTGTATTGTAATTATGAATATTATATTTAATAAGGCAATTATTATTTCTATATTTTTGTATATCACTGGCATTGTGATTTGGTATATAGAATAATAGTCCTTGCATTTGAGAGTGAACGTTCTACTCCTTATGGAGATAAGAAGATAGGCACTAGAAGTGTTTAGAGCTCGAATGCTTAACTAGTTCGCAAGTCTTGTATAACTGATGCTAGGACGTGTGCACGTCTTGATAGCATAGTTATATGTATATTGGTGGGACCAGTATACTCGAACACGACTCATACTCGATTCAGTCACACGGTATTCACTCTCAGAGAGTCGATGACGAATCGAAAGGTTGTGATAGTATACGTGGACCTTTGACTTGAGGGTTCAGTAGAAGATGTGCCTGTGACGTTTAGTTTGTCATTAGAGTAGTTAGACTCATTTGCTTAATTGCTGAGTCAACCTCGAAGTGCGGACTATACGGGCAGGTAGCAGTCTTTACTGTATGCCAAGAAAGGATTCTATCTCCTGTTAGTGAGCAGGCGAATGTCCTATACGGTTAATGGCAAATAAGATAATAAGTCTTTGGCCAAAGCATTCTGATATAGTTGTATTAGATACACTATTAATCAGTCGGTCTTGATTTGCATTAATACATGTATAGAGTCTAGTCAACAGTAGGGTTTAACTTTACCGTGACCCGAAGACTTGACCGGGACATCTGATGAAGGGTTTATACGTATATGGTATTCACGACACAATGGTTCTGGAATGATTCGTTCATTCGTTCTCAGTCGGGGTTTACAGTGCAGCCCGCTAGGCTGGCTAAGTGCTGCCCGCACTCATTGGTTCCTCCTAATGCCGGCTGAGACGAACTTACAGAGTCGCGCAATAGGATCATTGATGGATAAATGTGAATTAATAATCTCTCTTATAATATTAGATATTAGATATCTAATTTTGATTTATCGGATAAATCAAATAGCGGTCTTATGAATTGTAAGTAGGTTACTGGGTGATTACTTTAATTCATAAATTATATTCTTAGAGAAATAGATATTTGTGTTTGATATAATTAATTAATTGGATTAATTAATTAGTCCAAACACATTGGAAATAAAACGGATTCGTTTGACGAACATCCGGTACACGAGGGATTCGTTTTGACGAACATCCAATACACGAGCCGAGTAAATTCGACCCGTCTTCTTGGAAATTTCCCTTAGGGCCGCCCCCTCCCTCTCTTGTCTCTTTTATACTTATTTTATGTCACTAGGTGACATATGTGAGGTGTATTTGATACCCTCAATCATGTGTTAAAGTGTGACTTTCATTTTTTTATAAATAAAATTCTTTAGAAAAGAGAGAGGACTTCTTCTTCTTCCTTGAACTCAAAATCACGAATTAGAGAGAGACAGTAAGGTTGATAACTTCATCTTGATCTTAGAGACAAGATATAAGAAGAATACATTGAGAGAGAAAATTCCTACAAGCTTCCCTAGCCGCATTCTTGAAGAAAGGAAGCTTGTCGATTTTTCATCAAGTTCCGGCGTGTGAAGTAGAGGCACCTTGCTTTAGGTGCTTGGAACGAAGGGCTCTTCATCATCATAATCATCATCATCATACGAAGGTTTTTCAGAGACATCATAGGTATGGGACTTTGATTCCTTGATCTTCGTATTTTTCTTTTCGTATATACGTTACTTGATCGATCCTCTTAGGGATTCCGTTTATTCTTCCGCTGCATTTATTTTCTGTGGAATCCCAACAGTGGTATCAGAGCGAGGTCAAATATATCGTATATACGATCATCTTTGCATTTGGAATATTATTTGATGATGTTTATGATTTAGAATCATAATAGATATAATCGAAGAAATTTAATCGTTCGTAGTAAGTCTAGTTTCGACTATTTTATGTGAATTAGAAATCTGAAAAATTTGATTTTTGTTGATTTATAAGTTCTTCATGAAGTTAAGAAACTTTTTTGTTTTGGAAGCGAGTCGAAAAAATGAGAAAAACGGGGGTTAAACACGAATACCGCACAAAAGGCAGTGCCGGCTGATCACTGGCCTTGCTGGGCGGCGAGAGTGACTCGGTAGGCTCTTTGCAGACTAGTAAGCTCGGCCGGCTGCCGGGCGATGGCGAGAGTGACTCGGTCAGGCGGTTCTCGGGTTTTCACCGATTTTGAATCGGGCCGTGGTGGGCACGATCCGAATTTTCCGGGACTCCATTTTTGTGTTTATATTTCGTTGTAATAATTTCCAAAATTTAAATTGGATTTAATTGGATTTAATAAAATATTTGGAATATTTTTTATTAAGGGAAATTATTAGACGAGAATATTGTTTTGGCCGGATTACTTTGAACGGATTAAAATGACGATTATAAATATTAATTTGATTAATATTGTAGAAATTAAATAGATTAATTTTTATATTAATTGGATTAATATATTAATTGATTATTTAATTTTATTTACCATTACATGTTGTATGGAATGTCTTATGTGGTGGTGATATAGCTCCTGGACTTAGTTGTTGATTTGTTCGATTCGATATGGTTGTAAAGGCCATTTTGAGCCTATTTATTTTTACTAGAAAATATGTATAATATGACGTATTGTTCAATGATGTAATTATTCATATGGCTATGACGAAGACCGAAGACGACCGACTAGAAGACGAAGAATCAATCGTATTTTCCTTTCTTTATTTGGCTTGACCCAATACTTAGGAAAAAGTCCATGAGCTATATGTTGGTAGTAACTAGGTTGCTATTTATTGTTTTTTATTTTGAATGATTGACAAACCACAAACCGCGCTTATAAATGGATTAATGTGCAAAGTGTAACATATAATCGTGTTAATACTCCCACTTACAAACACTAAGTTATAAAGGTTACGAGGTTTCCTACCCTCCGTCAAACTCATGGAATATTGAAATCTAAACCGGAATATTATTCTTCCGAGTATGTCGGGGTAATATTTTTGGGGTAAGTTGATAAATTCCAAGAGTGCATTAGATGCCTTTGGTTGTGACAAATCAAACCCCTATAAACCGTATGGGTTGCCGGGTAAGATTCAATTGTCAGATTAATAGGAGTTGACGGTTTAAACTTAGATAGTTCAGCAAGCTATAGAAACCGAATGGGTTCAGGGCAAGTGAACTAGGGGTAAAAGAAAATCGAATCATCCATTAGATGGGTTGGTGTTAGACACCACTTTATAAAGAATAATAGAATAGAAACCGTATGGGTTGCCCTCTATTAAACTTTGTAAAGAAATCGATCACCACTATGAAGTCACCCAAGACTTCCGGATTTAACATGGGAGTGTGTAAATGCCGATAAAATAGTGGGAGTCGAGTTATGAATAAAGAAAGTCCTTAAATTCTTTACTCGGATCATAATTAAACAATCACTAACGAATCTTAAATTATTCTCTGCAGTTAACAAAACTCTCAATATGACAATGAACCCACTCGCTATACTACTTGAAAAGAACGTCCTGACTTGTCCGAACTATGTGGACTGGCTTCGGACTTGAGGATTGTCCTAACTATGGAAATGCTGGGATACGTCTTAGAGGCGGACATCCCAGCGGCTCCTACAAGAACCCAAGCCAATCAGGAAGATGTCGATGCCCATGAGAAATGGGTAAAAGATGACATAAGAGTGCGAGGGTACATGTTAGGCTCAATGAGCTTCAACGTGCCCATGAAAAGATGACGTCTTCGCAATCCATGTTAGCGCACCTGGCTGAGCTCTATCGTGAGCATAGCCGGACTGCTAGATATGAGATATCGAAGCAATTATTCGGCGCCAGGATGATGGAAGGAGAGAGGGTTGGGGACCATGTCCTCAAGATGATCTCGATGATTGAGAGATTGGAAGCTCTTGATTTTCAGATGCATGCATCTCTCCAAACTGACCTTATCCTGCAGTCACTTCCTAACTCCTTTTCCCAATTTGTCATGAACTTCAACTGCAATTAGGTTGCATGTAACTTAGCTGGGCTAATGGACAAACTGACAACTGCCCAGTCTCAGATGAAGACAAAGGGAACGGAAGTTGCACTTGTGATTTCTTCTAGGACTTGGAAGTCCAAGAATAAGAAGAAAAAGAACAAGAAGCAGTTAGGTCTGATAGCCAAGATCGACAAGGGAATGGGCAAGGCCCCAATGGTTCAAAAGAGCAAAGGGGCCAAGAAAACGGATGTATGCCTTAACTGCAGTGAGCTAGGCCACTGGAAGAGGTACTGTCCAAAGCTTGATCGTAATACGCCTTCAGGTACCGAACTACTGGTTTTAGAAACAAATTGTTCTGTAACTGTATATTCTACTTCTTAGATACTTGATTTCGGTGCGAGTTCTCACATTTGTATAATGAATCAGGATCTGGAACGAAGTAGGAAGCTGGATTCAGGGGAGGTGATGGTCACCGTCGGAAGTGGGCATAGTGTCGAGGCTTCTGATATCAGATCCTTTATGTTGGATTTAGAATCTGGTTTTATTCTTACTTTAGATAATATACTTGTTTTGCCCAAGGGGCACAAGAATATTGTATCAATTCCGGTCATGGACCGAAAGGGATTTCACTTCTTTATTGGAGATGGGTCATGTCGTATTTATTTCAGAAATAAATTGGTTGGTACTGCTACATTATTAAATGGTTTATACCATTTAAATTTAAAGAATAAAACAACTGTGAACACTATAACTAGGAAGTGTGGTAGGGATGAAACGAACCAAGCACTTAAGTGGCATCTAAGACTTGGTCATATCGGTCAGACTAAGGTTCATAAAATGGAGAAAGATGGGCTTACGGGTCTATTGGGATCAGATCCCTATCCAACTTGTGAATCTTGCCTTCAAGGCAAAATGACTAAGTTACCCTTCACAGTGACTTTTGAAAGAGCTGCTGAAGTTAACTTGGATTGATCCATACCGACGTCTGTGGCCCTTTTGAAGTGGCATGAGATGGCTTTCATTATTTCATTACATTCACTGATGACCATACCAGGTATGGATTCGTGTACTTAATGAAACATAAGTCTGGAGCTTTTTATAAATTCAATGAATTTAAAGCCCTAGTTGAAAATCAAACAGATAACCGTGTTAAGACTCTTCGGTCAGACCGGGGTGGTGAGTACATGAGTACCGAATTTGATGAGTTCTTAAAAGAACTAGGAATAGTGTCACAATTCACTCCTCCAGCTACTCCACAATTAAATGGTGTATCGGAAAGAAGGAACCGAACCTTGTTGGACATGGTTCGCTCCATGCTCAACTATACTGATCTACCGATTTATCTGTGGGGTTATGCGCTCCTTACTGCTGTGCATATCTTGAACAGATGTCCTTCCAAATCCGTTCCTAGGACTCCCCATGAGATGTGGAGAGGTAGGAAATCAAGTCTTAATCACATTAGGATTTGGGGATGCCCTGCTTATGTCAAGAAGACTAAAGTAGAGAAATTGGAAACTAGGTCTGTGAAAGGTCGTTTCATAGGATATACAGGGGATTCCATGGGATATCTATTCTACATGCACAAATATCATAGGATCATCATTTCTATACAAGCACACTTCCTGGAAGATCAGTTTATTCAGGAAGGAGGGGCAGGTAGAAATATTTCTTTGGAAGAAATAAAAGAAACACCAAATGAGACACCTATGTAAGATATTAGAACCCAACCTTCTGAAATACAAACACAACTTCGCAAGTCTAGTAGAATTTCTCAAATACCTGAGCAGTATGGCTATCTGCATCAAGAGGAACTGGGTGTCTATGAGATGACAGAAAGTAGTCAAGAGACTGATCCTTCTACATACGACCATGCGATGGTAGACGTTGACTCCACCAAGTGGCAAGAAGCTATGGAAGCTGAGATAGACTCAATGCATGCTAATCAGGTCTGGACTTTAGTAGATCGTCCTAAAGGCATAGTGCCTATTGGAAACAAATGGATCTATAAGAGAAAGACTGATGGAGATGGCAAGGTTGATACCTATAAGGCCAGGCTTGTGGCAAAGGGTTATTCCCAAAGAGAAGGAATCGATTACTTCGAGACCTTCTTGCATGTAGCTATGATTAAGTCTATTCGCATGATGCTTGCTATATCAGCACACTTAGATTATGAAATGTGGCAAATGGATGTGAAAATGGCATTCCTAAATGGATTCCTCGAGGAGGAGATTTACATGTAACAGCCTAAGGGATTCATATCTCAAACCAATATTCATAAAGTATGCAAACTTCAGCGTGCCATTTATGGACTGAAGCAAGCTTCACGGAGTTGGAATCTTCGTTTTAACGAGACAGTCAAAGAGTTTGATTTTGTCCAAAACGAAGAAGAGCCCTGTATTTACAAGAAGGTTAGTGGGAGCAAAATTGCGTTCTTAATAATATATGTAGATGACATTATACTTATAGGAAACGACGTAGGAATGCTCAGTTCTGTGAAACATTGGCTTTCTAAAGAGTTCTTAATGAAAGACTTGGGAGAAGCTACCTATATTCTGGGTATTCGTCTCTACCGGGATAGAGCGAAAACAATGTTAGGTCTTTCCCAAGCCCTCTATATAGAAAAAATCCTGAAGCGATTTAGGATGGAAGATTCTAAAAGAGGGTTCCTTTCTATGCAACATGGTGCAAAACTTTCCCTAGAGATGTGTCCTCAAAGTGAGGAAGACGGAAAGGAAATGAGTAAGGTGCCCTATGCTTCGGCAGTAGGTAGCCTCATGTATGCTATGATTTGCACTAGACCGGACATTGCCTATGCTGTGAGCGTAGTAAGACGGTTTTAGTCAAATCCAGGGCAGGAACATTGGACTGCTATAAAGAACATTCTTAAGTACCTAAGGAGGACTAAAGACTTGGTTCTTACATACGGCGGTGGAGAACTAAGAGTGATGGGTTATACAGACTCATATTTTTCAGGGGACATGGATGCTCAGATGTCCACATCAGGGTATATCTTTACGCTGAATGGTGGGGCGGTTTCTTGGAGAAGTGCCAAGCAAAGTTCGACTGCTATCTCTACATGTCAAGCCGAATATCAGGCAGCCACGGAGGCTGCTAAAGAAGCTTTTTGGATAAAGAAGTTCATTAAGGAACTTCAAGTTGTTCCTAACGCAGAGAAGCCCGTGACACTGTTTTGTGACAACGATGGAGTTGTTGCACAGGCTAAGGAGCCTATGGCTCACCACAACACCAATCATATTGCGAGAAAATATCATTTTGTTAGAGAAATGGTTCGGGATAGGAATGTTACACTGCAGAGAGTAGACACAGCAAATAACGTTGCTGATCCGCTTACCAAGCCACTATCTCAGAAGGTCTTAGAGAGACATCTGGAGAGTTTGGGTATTAGATACCATAGTTTGTGGCATTGAGTGCAAGTGGAAGATTGTTAGGAATATGCCCTCGAATGCCACTCAGAGGATGAGAGAGTCAGGGCAATTGTATTGTAATTATGAATATTATATTTAATAAGGCAATTATTATTTCTATATTATTGTATATCACTGGCATTGTGATTTGGTATATAGAATAATAGTCCTTGCATTTGAGAGTGAACATTCTACTCCTTATGGAGATAAGGAGATAGGCACTAGAAGTGTTTAGAGCTCGAATGCTTAACTAGTTCGCAAGTCGATATAACTTAACAGGACATTAAGTTTTAATAAGACTTGTATAACTGATGTTAGGATGTGTGCATGTCTTGATAGCATAGTTATAAGTATATTGGTGGGACTAGTATACTCGAACACGACTCATACTCGATTCAGTCACACGGTATTCACTCTCGGAGAGTCGATGACGAATCAAAAGGTTGTGATAGTATACGTGGACCTTTGACTTGAGGGTTCAGTAGAAGATGTGCCTGTGACGTTTAGTTTTTCATTAGAGTAGTTAGACTCATTTGCTTAATTGCTGAGTCAACCTCGAAGTGCGGACTATACAGGCAGGTAACAGTCTTTATTGTACGCCAAGAAAGGATTCTATCTCCTGTTAGTGAGCAGGCGAATATCATATACGGTTAATGGCAAATATGATCATAAGTCTTTGGCCAAAGCATTCTGATATACACGACATAATGTAGTATTCACGACATAATGGTTCTGGAATAAGATCATGAGTCTTTGGCAAATATAGTATTCACGACATAATGGTTCTGGAATGATTTGTTCATTCGTTCTCAGTCGGGGTTTACAGTGCGGCCCGCTAGGCTGCCTAAGTGCTGCCCGCACTCATTGGTTCTCCCAATGCCGGCTGAGACGAACCTACGGAGTCGCGCAATAGGATCATTGATGGATAAATGTGAATTAATAATCTCTCTTATAATATTAGATATTAGATATTAGATATCTAATTTTGATTTATCGGATAAATAAAATAGCGGTCTTATGAATTGTAAGTAGGTTACTGGGTGATTACTTTAATTCATAAATTATATTTCTTAGAGAAATATATATTTGTGTTTGATATAATTAATTAATTGGATTAATTAATTAGTCCAAACACATTGGAAATAAAACGGATTCGTTTGACGAACATCTGGTACACGAGGGATTCGTTTTGACGAACATCCAATACACGAGCCGAGTAAATTCGACCCGTCTTCTTGGAAATTTCCCTTAGGGCCGCCCCCTTCCTCTCTTGTCTCTTTTATACTTATTTTATGTCACTAAGTCACATATGTGAGGTGTATTTGATGCCCTCAATCATGTGTTAAAGTGTGACTTTCATTTTTTTATAAATAAAAGTCTTTAGAAAAGAGAGAGGACTTCTTCTTCTTCCTTGAACTCAAAATCACGAATTAGAGAGAGAGAGAGTAAGGTTGATAACTTCATCTTGATCTTAGAGACAAGATATAAGAAGAATACATTGAGAGAGAAAATTCCTACAAGCTTCCCTAGCCGCATTCTTGAAGAAAGGAAGCTTGTCGATTTTTCATCAAGTTCCGGCGTGTGAAGTAGAGGCACCTTGCTTTAGATGATTGGAATGAAGGGCTCTTCATCATCATCATCATACAAAGGTTTTTCAGAGACATCATAGGTATGGGAATTTGATTCCTTGATCTTCGTATTTTTCTTTTCGTATATACGTTACTTGATCGATCCTCTTAGGGATTCCGTTTATTCTTCGGTTGTGTTTATTTTCTGTGGAATCCCAACAAAAACGTTAGAAGACATGCTTAGAGCTTGTGCCTTGGATTGGTCAACTGATTGGGAAGTTCATTTGCGCTTGATTGAATTCACCTACAACAATAGTTGGCATACTTCTATTAAGATGGAACCATTTGAAGCTTTGTACGGGAGGAGATGCCGATCACCCCTGTGCTGGGATGATTCTTCAGACTTGATCGGGATGGAACCGGAATTGATAGTTCAGACTCAGGAGAAGATAACTTTGATTCGGGAAAGACTGTTGACTGCCCAGAGTCGACAGGAGTCTTTTGCTGATGTACGACGTCGCCCACTGGAGTTTGAGATTGGGGACCACATACTGTTGAAGGTGTCTCCTACTCGAGGAATTTTCCATTTTGGGAGGAAAGGTAAGCTAATCCCGAGATATATCGGACCATTTGAGATCCTCGAGAGAGTTGGGGATTTAGCATACAGGGTGGCCTTACCGCCATCGCTGAGTCACGTTCACAATGTGTTTCACGTATCCCAATTTCGGAAGTATGTACCAGATCCCAGTCATATTATTGATTTCGACGAGATCGAGATAGCTAATGACGGCACCTTCGAAGAGAGACCAATCAAGATACTTGAGAGTCGGATCAAACAGTTGAGGAATAAACCAATACCCTTGGTTAAAGTGCAATGGTCACGATACGGAGTTGAAGAGGCCACTTGGGAAACGGAGGACAGTATGAAGACTAGGTATCCAGAGTTGTTTTCATCTTAAGTTTTGGGACGAAACTTCTTTTTAGGGAGAGAGGATGTAATACCCGAGATTTCTGATGTATATTTGAACCTTGTGATATTGTATTTGTTGCATTTTGATCTGAGTATTATTCTCCGTATTTCATGATCCGATGTTGTTGAGCGTATGATTGCATGAATGTGTTCTAAATTTTGAATTTTTGCACATGTAGCGCATGCTATCGACTAGGCATAGCGTACGCTAATATGGGTTTCGTAGCGAACGCTATGTATGAACCTTAGCGCACGCTATACGCAGTCAACATGATTAAGACAGGGTGGTAGGTGAGATCAGCCATGGATCTTGGTCGGAACATGTTGGGATGAACCTGGACGGCTTTTTGGAAAAGCCGAGTCAATGCTTTTAGCGCACGCTACTGGTATGAGGATAGTGCACGCTAAATGTTGAGTACAGTGAGATCAGTAAGCTTCGTATGGCCGTTAGCACATGATATGGATATGGACTAGCGCGCGCTAATAACCATTTTCTATATATAGGACAACACCCTTTTCATTTTTTTCAGATTTCTTCACTTCCCAAACTCGAATTCTGAACTTAGAGAGTTACTTCCTCCATCCTAAACCTCTCATATCATCATCCTAGCACGAGTTTGAAGATTGTAGATCATTGGAGATTGGTGTTCAAGCTCTCGGTGTTGGATTTCTTCAAGTTCCTCCTTGTTCTTCACTATTTTGAGGTAGGTGATTCTTTACCAACTGGAGTAGTATTCTTAAGGATGTTTTGGAACATGTTTTGAGATTATCTATTCAGTTAAATTCGTACGTAATCGATCATCATGTTGTTAGAAGTATATTTTTGATGTTTCGGCACTTCTTCATCGTTTATACCATTGAACCTTTTAGTGTTTGAACTCCGAAGCACATTCATGAAGCTACAAAACTGATTATGGCCAGTTTATAGAGATTATCAAGTTCTTATGTTTTTTTTACATAATGGAATTATACGTTATGGGACATAGAATGGATTGAACTTAGGATATTTTCTTGAAGATCAAGATGAATTATGGTGTTGTGATGATTATACGTATCCTTGTATCTCGAAGTCGTTTAACCCGTAAGATCATTCATAAACCGTATGAGCATGATATGCATGGAGATGACCTGTATTAACACTGAAGATTTCATGAATTTCATCACCATTAGATCAAGTTTGCTGCCCAGTAGTGAACAGCCATGCACGGTTAGCGCACGCTAAGATATGTATATTAACTTGCGCTATCGGGCATAAGTTAACGTACGCTACGTAACGTATGTTATGTCATCAGGCGAGTCAGTCGGCTGATCAGAGAGGACTGTCAGTACATAGTTAGCGTACGCTAGACTTCGTCGTTTATGTATCTTAACGAGCAGGCTTAAAGCACGTTACGCAGAATACATAGTGTACGCTAAGTAGCTCAGGCAGATTACATTTTACGAGCTTTCGGCCGTAGATCGGATTGTTAGACATTCGTACGACATGAGATGAATTCTATATTATTTCTTTTGTTATGCTTTGAGATTGCTACGTTTGATCGAAGGAGGCGGCCTTCGAGTGTCTTGAGATCATCAGAGTGATTAGTTCTTGCCATCTTTGAGGCAAGTATCATAATTGGTTCATGTTGGTATTTTGAGCATGCATGTGGTTTATTCATGTTGTTGAACATGGGATTTATTTCATTGAATTGTCATGATATTCATTATCAATTGTTTGTATGTTCATGTTGATGGACATAGCGATTTTGCATATATGTATGCATGAGTTGTGTTTGTGTATGTTGTACGATCTATACTGAGGGCGCTGGATCGGATGTCCACCTCGTGTTGGTCCGACAGAATCATCTTGGGATCTATGCTGAGGGCGCTGGATCATTGGACAGGTTTTTCCACCTCGTGTTAGTCCGACGGGATCATCTTGGGATCTATGCTGAGGGCGATGGATCATTAGAATACCCATACTGTGTTAATAGAATCTTGTGGATTCGCATTTTTGGATTCCGGTAGTGGAAGTCCGGGTTGTGTATTTTGTTATGCATTGTTGTTGCATATTCGATTTATTTAATACGATACTTGTACTAGCATTGTTTTGCTAACCCCTTTGGGGGTGGACATTTGTTTTGATGTTCAGGTAGCCGAGGAGCGGGAAAAGCGACCATGATCTGGCGTGACGACGAAGGGGCTCAGTGATGTTTATTGTTATTGTGATTTGTCTTCTTGGTTCACTTTTAGTACTCGAGTACGTGTGTTTTTAATAATGTCATTTCGATATGGTTGTATTAATTAACTCAATGGATCAGTTAAACCGGTTCTGTATTTTGAACTTCAGTGGTACTGTTGGATTATATTTACATTTCTTTTTATTAGCCTTGTAAATCCTTACTTAAAGGGTTTACGGCGCTGTAATTATTCCGAATATCTCGGGGTGTTACAACCATGACTCGGGGATACCTTGACCAAAACATGGTCACTTGTCTCGAACTCTAATGGTCGATGACGATTATCTAGATATGATTTCTGTCGACTCTGAGCGGTCAACAAACGACTCCTGATCAAAGCTACCTTCTCACGGGCGGCTAAAAGCATATCGGGCTTGGTGACGATTGATTCTGATAAGTCATCCCAACACAAAGGAGATCGACAACGACGACCGTACAAGGCCTCGTAAACTCGAAGCATGCCAACTATTATTATACGTGAACTCGATCAACGGTAGTTGGGCTTCCCAATCATCTTTCTAATCGAGAATACATGCCCTCAACATGTCGTCCAAAGTCCGAATAGTCCTCTCTGATTGACCGTCGGACTGAGGATGAAAAGCTGTACTGAGATTAAACTGAGTTACCATAGCACGATGAACTAATTTCCAAAAATGAGACACGAATCGTCTGTCACGATCGGAAACGATACTTTTAGGAGTACCGTGTAGTCTCACTATCTCTTTGATAAACAACTAGGCAAGTCTCTCGGGACCCCACGTATCATTAATTTCAAGGAAATGAGCCGATTTAGTTAAACGGTCCACAATTACCCAGATTGTATTCATGCCACGACGACTCGTCGGCAAACTCGTGATGAAGTCCATTGAAATATCCTCCCACTTCCACTCTGGAATAGGGAGAGGTTTCAGCATACCTGCCGGTTGCTGATGTTTTATCTTGACTTGCTGACAGGTTAAGCATCTCGAAACAAATTCCGTGACTTCTCGCTTCATATTACTCCACCAGTAATTTTGTTTCAAGTCTTTGTACATCTTGCTAGACCCTGGATGAACGGAATAAGGGGTAGCATGAGCTTCTCTCAAAATTGAGTTTTTCAACTCGTCATTAGCCGGTACGCACAACCGATTCTTAAATCGCAAAAGTTCATCCTCGTGGACCACAAATCCAGGGGCTTTCCCCTGAGTCACATCATCTCTAATGCGACAAAAATGGGTCCGAACCCTGATTCTCCCTGATCGCCTCCTCAAGTGGCGAGGAAATCTCTAACGTACAAAGTTGCCCTTGTACTCACTGTAACCAGACCTCGATCTCGGGTCTTAGAAATTCCTGCTGAAGTTCCTTTTGAACTGTTAATCGAGCAAGCACCTATTCCTAAACGGACTTACGACTCAAGGCGTCGGCGACAACGTTCGCTTTGCCCGGGTGGTAAAGTATCTCAATATCATAATCTTTGATTAGTTCCAACCACCGCCTCTGTTGCATATTTAAGTCCTTCTGAGTAAATATATACTTTAAACTCTTGTGATCGGTGAATATCTGATAGGTAACGCCATAAAGATAATGACGCCAAATCTTCAATGCGAATACCACGGCTGCTAGCTCCAGGTTGTGGGTCAGATAATTAACCTCGTAATGTCTCTACTGTCGTGAAGCATAAGCAATGACTTTACGGTTCTGCATTAGTACACATCCGAGACCTTGTCCGGACGCATCACTATAAACCACAAATCCTTCTGTCCCTTGCGGTAAACAAAGGACAGGTGCTGAAATTAACCGGCTCTTAAGTTCTTCAAAACTCTGTTGACACGCGTCGGACCACGTGTATTTCTTATCCTTCCGTAAAAGGTTCGTCATGGGTTGAGCGATTTTAGAAAATCCTTCCACAAATCGCCAATAATAACCAGCCAATCCGAGGAAACTTCGGATTTCCTTAACATTCTTTGGAGGTAGCCAATCTCGGATAGCCTTCGTCTTTTGAGGGTCGACACGAACTCCTTCTGATGAAATTACATGTCCGAGAAACGTCACTTCGGACATCCAGAACTCACATTTGGAAAACGTTCCATAAAGTTGCTCTCGTCTCAACATGTCAAGCACCCGATGAAGGTGAAACTCGTGTTCCTCCTAGTCACGAGAATAAATCAAAATATCATCAATGAAGACAACCATGAACTGATCCAAATAGTCGATGAAAACCCGATTCATTAATTCCATGAATACCGCAGGTGCATTAGTTAACCCAAACAGCATTACCACAAACTCATAATGACCATAGCATGTTCGGAACGCCGTCCTTGCGATATCCGACTCTCGAATTCGCAACTGATGATATCCAGATTTAAGGTCGATCTTGGAAAATACTGAAGCTCCCTGAACTTGATCCAAAAGATCATCGATACAGGGTGTAGGATACTTATTCTTGATCGTCACCCGGTTCAATTCCCGGTAATCAATACAAAATCGAAACGAACCATCCTTCTTCTTGATAAATAATACTGATGCTCCCCACGGGGACGCACTCGGTCGGATATAACCCTTCTTGGTCAAATCCTCTAATTGATTCTTCAATTCCTTTATTTTGGTCGGGGCCATCGGGTACGGTGCCTTCGATATTGGGGACGTACCGGGCTCCAACTCAATCGTGAATTCCACATCTCTCTGTGGAGGCAAACCAGGTAACTCGTCTGGAAATACATCGGCATATTCTCTCACTACAGGAATATCCGTCAACATTACTGATGGTTTCTCGGTCTTAATCATATAGCACCAATAACCGACACACCCCTGATTGAGTAATCTCACTGCTTTCATCAAGTTGATGACCTTCCCGGAGCATCCGGGATTACCTCCCTGAAACACACATTCGACCCCATGATCTGAAATGATAGTGACCATACGCTTACGGACACTAATGACGGCATCGTGACGATCCATCCAATCAATACTCAGGATGACATCGTCCCTTGGTAAATCTACCACGATTAGATCTGCAAATCAAGCACGGCCATGAAGCTGAATCGGATAATCCTTAATCTCACGATTTCCAATAATTCTTCTACCATCACATAGACCAATGACATAAGGCTCACAACTAGTAGCACTACCAAGACGTAGTCTACTCAAACATGACTTGGAAATGAACGAATGCGATTCACCAGTATAAAAAAGGGTACAGACAGGTTGAGATAGAATATCGAGTGTACCTGAGATCATCCGGGCCTCTGTATCGTCCGTATTCTTCATCTCATAAATTCGAGGCTTGCTGGCCCCCGAACCAGATGCTCCCGTTTGATAGATCTTGGCTCCGCCTTTATTTGCTCATGTCGTCTTGAATGACACGGACTAAGTGGCCTGATTCTGCACCACTGAATGTCTCGGGGCCTGAGATGATGCCGGAGTAGGTTTAGAGTCTCTTCGGCAAAAACGGGCCTTATGCCCAGCAATTCCACAGTTATGGCACGTGACAGTCTGCCTCGGACACTTGGTGCTGAAATGACCCTGTTCTTCACAGTTGAAACAGGTGATGGCTGAACTAGCCGCTCGTGACTGAGATTCCACGGGCCTAGGCACCATAGGAGGTCGCTCAGAAAAAGTAGAGCCTGCACGAGGCTTCTTGAAAGTGGCCTGACTGCCATCAGACTGATTACGATTCTTAGACTTCTTGCCAGCAGATGAAGGTTGTTGCTTAGCAATTTCCTTAGCAGTAAGTGCTTTCTCAATGAATTCGGCCAGAGTAGTGCAATTGTGATTAAGCAACTGCATCCGCATACGAGGCTTCAACCTCTTGCTGAAATAATGGACGAGGCGAACGGAAGTAGCTCCTAAAATTTCTCGGCGATGGCGAGAACATCATCGTCCGCTGAGAGGTTGGAGTGAGTAATTCTGACAACTTTGCCTCCCTGAGTGGGGCCGGATAATACCTCTCCAGCATGAGAGTCCTGAATTGATCCCATGTACAAGATCCGTCAGTGGGCTTCAACGATAACCACCGTGAATGTGCGCCCTTACCCAGATAGTAAGCCGCAACTGAAACTTTGTGTCACTCAGGACAGTCCACCATAGCAAACAGTTTCTCGAAATGTTCAAGCCAGTGAATGATATCTTCCGGCTCAGATGAGCCCTCGAAGGTAAGTGGCCTCTGGCGAGAGATCTCGCCGATGATACTGCTCACACCCCTCTCTTGCCTCTGAGGTGGCGGCGGAGGAGCCTGCTAATTTTGAGTAGTTGAGTTATGCATTGTCTCCATTAGTTGTGCCATCTGAGTCATTTGGGCCATCATGCCCTGCATAAAAGCGAGTGGATCAACCCGAACACCTTCTGACTGAGCTGTGTCCCGGATACGACTCCCTGATAGTGAATGATTATGTCCATGTAAATGAGTGGCAGCGTCACTGCTCGATGAGTTAGCATTATTCCTAGCATTAGCGCGTGTATTCACACGAGCTCTCGGGTTTCGGCCCGCACCACGGCCTCTTCTCCGGCGTCCTCTGCCAGCTCTTTCCATACTGAAGTGGAAAGTCATATGATGATTATATATCTCGCATGAATATCACATTATGATTACGTTATGAAATGATAAAAATGAGCATACGCGCTCAAACACAATGATTACATGAATGATCAACTGAAGTGACGTGATTATCTAATGAAATTCTTGAAATGATTATCTTGAACAAGTTAACAAGATTAATGATATGATCCTCAAGATCAACAACTGAATAATGAAATGAACTGAGTGATTAATAAATTAACATGATCGACGTGATCAAAAATGAAAATGATGAAAGAGGATTGTTGACTGTTGAATGATGAATGAGTGATTCTATTGCTAGAAATTATACCATGGCATCAGAAATCTTACTATTCTTTGGTCTGAGGGGCTCGGCTCTTGCACAGGTCACACGTGACGTGAAAGTCCAATGATACTAGTCTGATGAACGATGATTTCAAATGACACATGACTCGGAAGGTAGTATTCAAAACCACGCTCCGATACCAACTCTGTAACATCCCAAACTAGGCGGATATTACAGTGTTGTGGACCCCCACTGGGACCCACCAGGCAAATGAAAATTCATGAATTAAATAATATAATTGTAGTAGCGAACCACAATATATCATTAATCACTCCGATGAGGAGTTTCATTACAACATACAAAAAATAATAACGAATACATGTATATTTTATATGAAGATAAAATATACAACACTGAATGAAATGAATATCCAAATGGAAGTCTGCAGCGGAAATAAAATAAAGAAAACACGAGTGAATGAAAAGGACTGGGCCCCCTACTAGTATCACTGAGACTCCTCACCGTCAACGTTCTCTTCCCATGCTTTAGCCTTGCCATGACCTGAAAACAACATCCCCCAACGGGGTCAGTTACACAGAACAACAATCCTCAAGAGTTGAAATAAACACAATCATGATATATCTTAATTATGAAATGGCGCTGAAGAGAGGCATCACAGTACGCCCGTAATGGTATGTGCACGTGCACAAGACGAGTGTCCGGACACTCCCGCACTTGTACCTAATTAGTCTCACGGAGGTACATTACCGTGTGCACAGTCCAATGTGTCGGTGAACCCAACACATGACCATCACGTGCCCGACTAAAAATTCCACACATCCCCACCCGGCCGCACAATATGAACCCAGAAGGTCATATGAGCAAGGGATGACCATGAAGAATAATAATGAATAATAATCCGACAAAGTCAAGAATGACTCACCGAGATGAAATGATAGTGAAACGAATGATAGTTCAATGAAATGATTTGGAACCGTCGTTCCTCGTGAATGAAGTGATTAATTGACAATTACAAGTCTCAATACGGTTAATACATTATAAGTGAATTATGATTATGAATGAACAACAACGAAAGGAATGAGTATCCTTTTAACCGAGTAAGAATTAACTTACACAACCGGTGAAGAATGTCCTTCCTCGAACAAAGTCCAAAAAGGGATGTCGGTCGCTCGAACAACCTTGAATGACAATACCAACAATGCTCAATATACGAATCAAACACGATTATAACCGACTCAAACGTCGATACAATAATATCCAAACTCATTGAGGCATTCTAGCGAACACTTAGCAAACACACATCCTTTGATAATATCCAATCTCGAATATATCGAAACCAACTCCAAAATGAGTATTTCAAACCATCAAAACACTTTCAATGATATCAATAACCCCATAGGAATCCATAATTCGAGTTAACGACAACATCTAATCGAAAACCCCAAAATATCAAAGTCAACCCCAAAGTGTTCTTGAATCAAACCCCAAACAATTCATGAAGTCCGATATATATGTCATAAATTTGTAGGAATACATTTATCCAAAGGTAGATAATCCATATCTAACATATTCCAACAACAATCCAAGCTCATACGAAGAAATCGGAAGGAAAACCCCAAATATCCGAAATTCTAGATTAAATAAATCATTACCTTTGATTTGATGTGATGGAGCTGATGAAATGATGATTAATCCGAATGATAATCTTGAAGGTGATGATTGATGGTTGCACCTCGAAGTCTCCAAATCATCCAAAATCGCCCGGAATCGCCCAAAAACGAAGTGAGAAATGAAAATGACAAAGAAAGGACTGAACTGTCCTATTTATAGTAATCCCAGTTTAGCGCGCGCTAGCCCAAGTTCTTAGCGTGCGCTAACGGGTGTTTTGGGTAGTCCAGTACCCACTGTCCGAAAATGGTAGCGTACACTACGTACCTTTTGTAGCGTGTGCTATGGCTGTACACTTAGCGTGCGCTAACCCCGAAATGTTAGCGTGCGCTAACGAATTATCTGATGCCCAGTACTGGAGTCCAGAACCTTCTGTCCTATGATCTGATCGCGGTAGCGTGCGCTACATTCAATATTTAGCATGCGCTACTACATCGTTTGCGTACGCTAAAAACCACTCATAGCGTGCACTATGGATTAATCCCATTCAGTCCAGTAGCCACTTGACTCAACCTGATCTGACCTTAGCGTGCGCTACACTAACTGTATAGCGTGCGCTACTCCGGCCTACTAGCGCGCGCTACTTACCATTCGTAGCGTGCGCTACTTACGACCAGTGCGATCCGGTGCCTTACGGGTCGCACGCTTGAACTACACTAGCGTGCGCTAGTGTTGAGAGGTAGCGTGCGCTACCCGTACTCAATTAGCGCACGCTAAATAGAGTACGTACGCTACTCCTCACACACAGCACACTATGAAGATGACAACGGTGGTAAACACGGCACGAAATTCCATCTAGATTAATGATGAATGATGATACAATTACTCTAAATGGTGAATGCACTGATTGAATATGAGTGACAAACGATCATTAATGAGTGAAAAATTACTGAGTGATAATTACAGAATGATAAGTACTGAATGATAATGACTGGATTACAACTGAGTATTACACATAATGGGGTGCAACAAAAGAATATGATGATCCTGGGTCTAACTATGCATGAGCAGAGTGGTTTGACACACGAAATGTACCTTCCACTACATCGGTTGTGTCAGGATATTCTTATCCAGCTAAGGCAAAAACTCTTGCTGGTGCCTTCCCTTTGATGCCCCTGCGATTTTCTTTTTTAGCCACATTTCTATGCCGGTTGTTGCCTGGTGCCTCCTACTTTGGCTTTCCCTGGTTGGATGTTCATTATCTCCACAATGTAAGCACCTCCCTTGCTTCTTCCAGTAGTACTCGGGTTTATGTCCCATGTTATCACAGTGGGGACATTGTGGCAAATTGTTCACAGGTCTCTTTCCAAAGTTTTATCCAGCAGTCTTGTTTTGGAATTTCTGGGGTGGTCTGGATGATTGGTTTGATGCAGATCTCTTTAATTTCTGTCCCAATCGCATCATTCTGCTCTCAATTCATCTTGCAGCCTCGACTACTTCTGCCATGGTCGTCACTCTCATTGGCAGTATGTTCTGCTGTAGAGTAAACCTCAAAGCTCTCTAAACTTGTATAGTTTGTCCTCCTTTGTGCTCACTAGTCCTGGCGCATACTTGGAGAGTCAATTGAATTGGGACTCATGTTGGGCTACAGTCATAGCTCCTTGCTTAAGATGTTAAAACTCATCATGACGAGCTTCACGAGGGGCCTGAGACATATACTGGTCCCGGAATGCCTTTATGAAGTTCTCCCATGTTCAGTCATTGGCTTCCCTTGTCCACTTTTCATTGGTAACTCTCCACCAGTCGTGATCCGCCGACTCCATTCGAAAATTGTCAGTGTAAGCTTTTGTTCCAATCAGTATTATATGGTAGCAAAGATGTTTTCTATCCTCTCAAGCCAGTGTTTGGCTTTTTGGTCATCAGGTTCACCGAGGAAGGTAGGGGGATTAAATCGGAGAAATCGTTCTAGAACTCGATCATGTGGTGTATAAGTCCATTCAGGTTTGGAGCGATATGTTATTGCAGGAAGGTTTCCAATTGGGCAATTGCCTGAGCAAAGATGTTTTCTATCCTCTCAAGCTAGTGTTTGGCTTTTTGGTCATCAGGTTCACCGAGGAAGGTAGGGGGATTAAATCGGAGAAATCGTTCTAGAACTCGATCATGTGATATATAATTCCATTCAGGTTTGGAGCGATATGTTATCGCAGGAAGGTTTCCAGTTTGGAACGGAATTTCATCTCTTCTGCGTGGCTCTTCCACGACCACGACGTTCATCCATCTATAGTTACTGATTATTAAAGTGATCGTTATATTGAGAAATTTACAGGTACTCATATCAGGTAATTAAATATCAAGAAACGTTATCATTATGTAATATTATTATTACATTCGCAATGTTATGTCATGGAAAATTACACCACTAGGTAATAAAAAGTAGGTTTTCCTTGCCAACTATCAAATTATTAATGTTGATAGTATAACACATCTTAATCAAATAAAAGTAAAATGGATCACTCAGTCCTCCCCGGGATCCATAGGGTCCTCCTCAGGGTCATCCTCCTCAGAGCTGGAAAATACATCAATCATCTCTCCTGATGACGCAACCGCAAGTCCTGAGGTCAGCTCTACTAACTCCGTCAACTGCGCATGCATCGCATCCAAAAACTCTCTCTCCTAAAGGTGCTACACGGCCAAGGTACACTCTAGTGTCTCAACTCGGGATCTCAACTGAAATTGGATACGCTGGAGACTTATGATGGTGGCCTCTCGTCCCTCAGCATATGTGTCATGCTGATGCAGTGCCAGATCTAGACTCCGGCACTCCTCACATCGGAACTCAAGTGCCTGAAATGCCTCATGCCTCTGTATGTGGTACACGCTCACCTCCTACCTGGATCTAGTAAGCTCTCCCATCAGGGTCTGTATCTGCTGCTCAAGGGTCTTGATCTGGTCCTGGTCCTTCAGTTTAGCGTGAAACTGATCTGCCCAACTTTCTCGCCAGTAAGCAGTCTGCTCTTCTAAGAATTTGACTTTTTATGTCATACACATAAGCTCTATGATCATCCCCATCTCAGAATCCATACCTACCAAAACTAAAGTCTATATCAGTAACTGACAAGGTTTTAATAGTAAATAGCATCTCAGAGAGGAAGTTAATAAGACAGATATAATCAGACAATTATTAAGGAAATATGTCTAAAAATTCAAATCAAACATTAAGTTTTGCAAGGTTTAGATTTCGGCCCATTTGGATGGTATGAATATTATGAATAATTCCTTGCAATATTAGCTTTACGTCTTCCGAAGAATAACATAGTGAAGTTGACTATGATGCGCATAGTAACTCGGAACTTAATAAGTTGAAATTAGCCATTACTAATCCAAACGAATAGTATAGCGACTCAATTGAAATTGACAATATTGATTGGGGATGCTTATTCCAAATGAATAGCAAATGGAGTGAAATAAATCCTAGTGGAAGACATGAATTAGACCTTAAGTTAGGTTCTAGAGATACCTATCTGTAATGGTCTTGTTGTCCAATAATGTTCACTTCGTACTAGGTGGGGTTCCAACTAAGTTCGAAGAATCTAATCCTGAAAAAGCTCGATGTAAGTGTCCTTCTTACAAACCAAGTTGTGATACCACTCTTGTCACGCCCCCACACTGGGGTTAGATGATAATGTGACAGTCAATATAATAAATAACATTTGTGATAGTACGTTCCAGTAAAGCATACATGTGCCAGATTTTAGCCTGGTGAACTAAGATTGGTTATTTGATACAAAAGAAATATCCATTAGTACAGCAAAATTATTATATCAGAGTATAAAAGGTTACAGCGGAACAAGAGCACCAGTTTTGACACAGGAAAAAATTCAAAATATAGCTCCATGAATCCTATGTCATGTTGGCAATACTCGAGGTCAGACTTCACTTCTCGTCAACATCTGCCTCTTCTTCCTCTTCGTTCTCTTCATCTAGTGGGGTTTTAGAAAATCAAAGTGGGGTGACATAACAGATTCTCAATGAGCTTGGGTTTAGGGTATTTTACGAGTTTTTCTTTTTGAATAAAACATAATATATTTCTCCCACATTTGAAAAATAAGATTATTTTTAACATTTGGTGCAAGTATTCAAAAGAGAATATAATGAATTATAACATAAATGTACAGTCAAACTCTGTAGATTGCTGTTGAGTATGATGAATGTACGAAGTCGAGTGCCCAATGAGTATTTAGCTTCGGGAGATCGTCTATATGACTAATCCCTTAGCCTCCTTATAAAGTCTTTGACCGTTATCAGTTTGTGGCCTTTGACTATCTCCACGACCTTTGGTTTAATAAACGTATCCTTGGGTTTTGTCGTACCATCACTATAACATTGGCCTTTGAGCTTGACGCTCTCACACTTGGTGACGTGTTGCCTTATCTCTTATCTAGGCTCGATATGTCCTTAACTTGGGTCTATGACTGGATCATATCATAATCGCGATTATACCCGAGTCTACGACCCAGACACCTTAGGAACACTCTGTGATTCGGCTTCAAGGGAATAGGATATGAAGGTAGCTTTGTGTCGACCACAGCCCACGCTGCTCTATTCATGACTTAGACTAACCGCCCCTCAATGCACATAGTTAGAAAAGAGACTCCAGAGGTACTCACACAGATTATAGAGGTAATTTATACCCGAAGGTTTGTGTTACTTAGTTCCGTACAGTACTTACTCTCCATTTCTAATTCACAACGATTATTATCGTGATTAATGACGATCGTGAATATTATAAGATGTCGAAATGTTTGTTTGATAATTAATAGACTTGGGTGATTATACGTCCGAAAATTATAAACTTTATTGCGAAGAGTCTATAGAAATTAATGGTCAGAAGTTGTATGAAAGTTTTGCATTCCAAAAATTACAATTCTGCCCTTTCGAATTTTAAGTATTATTATTTTTTATTTAGTTTTGTCTTATAACTTTGATTAGTCCGTTTGGATTCATTTTAGCTCCAAAAATTGTAAATTCAGTTGCACTTTGATCCTTAAGACTTGTACTTTCAAATTCTTTTCCGTTTTGAATTTTATTCATGTAAAATTTACAATTCCGCCCCTTAATTAAGTCTTAATTGAGATTTTAGTAATCAGGTCATAACTCTTTCGTTTCTTGTCGAATCGACCTCAAATTTTCGGCATAAGTTCTTTATGTTCTTATAATTCCCGTGAGTTCAACTCTTCTGTAACTTTATTTTCGAAATAGTAAGTTACTATAAATTATAGTTTTGGCCCTAAATTCTTGAAAAGTATGTTTTGCCTCGATTTTCTATCTTAATGAATTTAAATTTAGGTGAATAATAATATAACTTATTGATGATATTATAAGATGAATTTTAAAGTGAAAATTCATAATAAAGAGTTTTATCAAGTTTATCCATTAATCATCCCCTTTTTGGCCTATTATAGTTAACTCTTCGAGTTTAAATTGGATTGGTGAAATTTATCGGTGATTAATTAATTTCTTCTCTAATTCAGTATTATATTCACATATTTTGGAAATTTTAGTTTCCAATGGTCATATTTTCCATATTTAACCATAATTTTCATCAATGAAATAATTTGCTCAAATAATCAAAGTATGTCAAATTAAAATTCAACAAACACCAAGACCATTACATGCATGATGAGAGAATGTTACTTTTAAGTCAAATATGAATATTCAAGATTTTAACATTTACATGCATCATCATTTATATCTAAATAAAAAAGATAGAATATTTTTACCCACTTGAATGTATTTTGTTCTTGATGATTGAAATGGAACTAAGTAGAGTGTTCTTCACCTCCTAGTGTTGAGTAGTTTTTCCCATCCAAAATGGGATTTCAAGGTAAGTAAGTTTATTTCTAAGTCAAGGTTGAAACAAAAAAAAAAAAAATTGGAGATGGTATAAGTCTTACCTTAGATCTAAGTGATCAAGAGTTTAGAAAAATCTTCTCTTCCTCTTCTTCTATTCCTCACCTCACGGCTGCCCTACTTCCTCACTCTTTATGTAAAAAAAAAATTATGTTGAAATGGGGTGGTGTTAACAAGTGATGGTTTTTATATGAGGAGATAGGTGATGAGGTATGGTCAAAGTGTTGTGAGAGGTGAACATGTGTCATGGACGGATGTATAAAATGACACACATTTTCTCCTAGCTTTAACCAGCTTTTATACATGTATTTATACATGTATGCTGTATTTTAGTTGTATTTATTAAGTATTAGTTAATATACTCATGTTGGGTTGGGTTGGTTTATATGGGGTTTAGACTTGGTGTAGTGTTTTTAAGTGATATGTGGATTATTAATCAAGTGGTTATAAGATCATATTATTTACAAGCCCAAGTTAATTCATAAGTCCATTAATAAGTTTTACCTATCAATTTTATTATTCTATTTAGATTATATACTTATTTATGTATGTTTTTAATCAATTCTAAATTATTAAATAATTAAGTTATTAAAACTTGTAGGATATTATTTAGCTAAAGAGACTATATATAAGGTAAGAACTTAATTTATTTGACATGAAATAATATTCAACTTTATTTTATTTGTTGAGAATTAATATCCTAATCTTCTTACAAAAGAATGGGTCCTCACAGAGTCTACCAAGCCGGAAGCTGTTCCTACAGCACCTCAGACGACTACATTGGTCTCTGAGGTTCCGCCTACTGTTCCTGCCCCTGTAGTAGTTACCCCATTGGAAGCTGCTCCAATTGAAGAAACACTCGCTGCCCCCACAGAAAATACTGAGCCAACTGCGGCTATCACGGATGACCAGGTATTTTTCAACCTTGAAGAAGTTAGTGGATCAGCTGCTCCCTTGAATCTGACAGCCATTTCTCCTCATAGGGCCCCACCCCTGTAAGGAGCCCCTCTCCCAACAGGGCACCCCACCCTATTAGAGATCCATCTCCTCAAAAGGCTCCCACACCTGTCGAGGATCCCAACCGAGCACTGGAACCCTCTAATGTTAGGAATCCCTCCCCTTCGGCTATAATCAACCAGACCATCCTTCAAGTACAGATTGAGGCTGCAATCAAATGCTTCAAGCTTTGGAAGAGCAACAAGGTTGCCCCATATGACACCATGTATTTGGAATAGTAGAGGGACGAGGAATTGTTTGTGCTGGAGGTGATGGACACCAACACGTCGAGGTCCTGATCAGGTGGGATGATCCCTTTTACGGAAAAGGAGAAGGCCAGTCTCAAGGAAGAACCACCTTCCCGCAAAGGCACTCAAAGCTCAAGTCACCATTCCGATCATGACTCTGATCGCGACGATGAGGCCTTGCAGACAGGGATGCGGATGAGCCATAAAGAGGCTCGTGAAAAGAAGTTCACAAGTATTTAGGCCACCCAAAGGCCAGGGAACCTCAAGGCAGTCATCAGAACGGCTCAAGTCCCCAACTCAGCAGGATGAAGATGCTCAAGTTTCCAACTTACATGAGGAATCGGTCCCTCCTATAACCGGAAATGTTTCCATATCCACTTCGCAATAGGAAGATTTAGTCCCTCCTGTTCCACAGGCTATAGAAGCCGAAATGAGGCAGGAGGAATTTGCCCCTTCTGTCTCTCAAACAGACACCCTGCTGAACCGATAGAGATTCATGCCCCTAAATAGGTAGTCCCTCATATCCCTATAGGTTCACCCTCTGAACCCAATGAGGACTTCTCCCCGATGACAGTCTACAAAAGCCTACACGTAATGTCGTCATCATACAGGAAGGAGAGCCCTCATCCTCTCCAATAGACCATCCTCACTCTCTGTGGATCAAAGCTAAGATCTCCTCAATTGCAATCCATCAGTCGCCAAACGTCTTTCTGCAGGATGTTGTCAAAGCCCTATACAACATAGGGAAAAAACTCGACTTGAAGTTAGGAACATATTTGGATGAATTCACTGGACTAAGAAGGGTCGTGAAGGACGTCGAAGATGCCTTCAGACTTCTGCCCAATGCTATATACAAATCCATTCATAGCTCCAATAGTATCAGGCTATGAGCCTAAAGCAGGAGCAGGAAAAGCTAAGGGTTGCTGAAGCGAAAACTGTATCCGAATTCAAGTACATCGGGGATAGACTTATCGTACACGATCAAAAGATAGATGATCTGACTATTGCAGTCGCGACTCTTGTCACCTCAGTGAAGGATATATAGGATAAGCAAACTTATTCAATGGATATTCTCCGAGATATCCATGTCAAGGTGACAGAGATTGATAATACCAAAAAGGGGGAAAAGGCTCGAGAAGCTGCTAGGAAGTGGTGGATGGAAATGCAATGGGAGATGGAAACAATACTTGATAATAGTGTTGCTCAGCCATTGAGAGACTTGTCGGACCTGGGCTAGGATAAGGAGCGAAAGGATACAAGGTAGTTGGTTATAGTCCCAAGTTCCAAGACCCTAAGTTCCCGTAGAAAGATATAGTGCAGAATCCGGCTGAGATTCTTTTACCTATAGATAGACAACCGACAGCGGATGAACTCAAAGCTTGGAAAAATTATTAACTGGTGCGGTACTTCTGCGTACTCATCAGGATGTCTCTAATCTTGAACCAATGCAAGATGCTAGACGCTGCAATGAATGAGTTCTCGAGACTTCTGCCAAAAGGAAAGCTTTTGATTCAAATCAAGCTGAAGGAAAGATACATGAAGGGTGATCGACCTACTCACTAGAAGACTGGATTCTAGCCTATGATCTGACTCCAGAAGGAAGAAATTATTACCGGGATGGGGGCAAAGAATCTCTAGTTAACTAGTAGAGAGGAACAGAGTAAGATCCTATGAGGAGATCATCTAGACAGCAATATTACCGAAGACAATCCTTCCTGCTATATTTTTCTCTTTCTGTACTTCCGATGTAATTTCAATTTCTGAAATGCATTGTAATCAATTATTGTTAGCAATAAATATATTGATTTGTCCCAAAAGATTACAACTTATGATCTTCATTTATTGTAGGAATGCGATATATATTGAAATTATTTGCTAAGTCTAAAAGTTGCTAAGTCTAAAGCTGTGAGAACTTACATGTGAAAAGGTCACAAATTGCGTTGTATCCAGGTAGGCTACTTGATATAAGGTTGTGCCTAAGAGTCAATCATAACTTAAGTTGTAATACACTTAGTCTTGCAGGATTTAAAATTTTCGAACATTCTTGACATCTATTCAAATTTTAGTCTAAGTCTCGAAGATCAGACCATCCGACAGAAGACTTGAAGATAGCCTTATGTTCATAAAGGAGTTTTGGCATTATCAAAAATAGGGAAATCATTGGAAAAAATAATACCCTAAGTGTTTTGATAAATACATCCTACAGCGATCTTCATACAGTGCCTGTTGGGAAAAATCACATAAGAGATAGACCATGTTGGGAAAAATAATATCATAAGTGTTTTGATAAATGCATCCTATAACCTGTCCCTATATCGATCTTCATACAGCGCCCAAACAGACGCCGTCGTACAGTTAGTGAAGACTCCAGCTTACAGCAATGAGGATGGTTGGCTACAGCAAAGAAGCTGTAGGTATTCTACTTAGGATAAAAATACATATCTAACAGATTTTAGACTTAGACCTTTAAACCTTTGTGAAATAAGTCATTCTATATTCATAAAGTATTCACGTTTTCAAAGGTGCATTTATTACTGATAGGACAATATTAATGCGGACGAAATGTTTGTGGATTAAAGAACATTTAATGGTAGCCAAAAGGAATGTCTGAAGCCGAGACCAAGATTTATTTTCGCCTCATTTGTTTTATTGACTTACTGAATCCCTACTAATTTTTATCCAATGCTCCATCCAAATATCAATGAATATTCACTATTGGAATATCATCATATAACATCTTGATAAATCTTTTATTTTGGAAATATTTATTGGAAGTCTCATTAACTTTTGAAAGTCTTCTATTTTTGGAGTCTGGTTCTTTTTATAAATCTGTAACGATATTTTCTTGAACTTTTACCAAATTATGAATTTATCTCTTTGTCACTTCAGTTATTAGCCATGGTTTAAAAATGATAGTTCTTTTAACTTTTCGATTTTGTCTCTTGAACTTCGAACTCTTTAAGTCATTATCTTTTTTATCGACAACTCTATCATTTTTTCATTAAGGCTCTTCCTAACTGTTTTCTAAATCTAAGATTATGCACCTCGAGACAGTTATTATTATGCCTTTTACCATAGTTCATAGTTCCAATTGAACATATCACCCCTTCTCATTTTTGATGGCGTTATTTCCCATTTGATTCATCATTCTAACTATATTTAAGAATACTACCGCCAACCGGCTTCATTTGCTATTTTGGTATTGCTTTATTTGTTCTAGACCCTCTACCTGACAATTCCAAAATTTGGTTCAGCAAATCATTTTATTGACTCTGAAATTCTCCCTCGGGCAAATTCCCCTTAAAAAGTCAACTTTTTTTTAATAAACTAGACTGTGAACTTTAATTACGGTAGACCATATCAGCTCGTGGGAGGACTCAAAACATGAACATATTTCGAACTATCGGAATAAAGTGGGAAAGATCTAGCATTGCAACATTTCACACTGATTTGGGGGTTGCCCAGCGAGAATAGAGCTTGAGTTACGAACTGTAAAATCCCTTAAATTCGATGACTTATCACATGTACAATATCATGATGTATTTTGACAATATTTATTTTATGACATGAAATAATCTACATCTATTTATTTTATTTCACTTTTTAACTTCGTAATTTATTTAACAAACCAAATAATAAAATTAAAATAGTATATTGATTCACCTATTGGGTTATGTGTCAACATCTAATTACATGCAGACTCATTAATGGACTCAACCCAACTTAGTAAAATTATAAGACATAAAGTTGCAATTTAAAGCTCAATCCAACTAATTAAATCATTTACATCTATAAATATACTCTTAAATTAACAATATATATAATATATATATATAATACACACACACACACACACACACACACAAGATGGACGGCTACATAGGGAGGGGAGGAGTGTGTCTCTAGATCCTTCATTCATTACATGCAAGACAACTTGACACATGGAACTAAGACCCTTCCATTTCTCTTCCCAAGTCTCCTTTACTCCACCTCTAAATATATACACCATTACCTAACAAACTTTTCACCTACAAACAAAATAAAATCTGCATTGAGAGGACGAGGGAGAGAGGGCCGAGCTCAAGTAGTGAGAGGAGGAAGAAGAAGTTCAATAAGAAAATAGGTAATTCAACTCCTACACCTTATTCCATAATTTATGATTATAATCTTCCTTAGCTAACTAAAACCTTAACATGCAAATAAAATACACATCCTTGGTGTATGATGTTTCGGCCGAACCAAATAGAGGTGAAGGGGAGAAATTGTCTTTCAACTTCCGAGACCTAGAACCGTTTACTTCCGGCAAGAAATCGAGGTGGTGAAACTCTTTCAAACCTTTAAAATTAATAACTCTTGTTTTACTTGTGATGCATGTGCTAAATTTGAAATATTTCGAGACTTTACTGATATGATCTATGTTAAAATCTTCATATTGAAAATATTATGATATTGTGTATAGCTATGTGTAATTCGTTTTTCTTAAATTTAATTTTCAAATATTATTAAAAATGTGGAAGCATGTACTAATCTGGAATTCTTGTGTAAATGCATTTTTTTTAAAGATGTATGTTATGGTTATAATAACATGCAATACGATTTATTGAATTTAAACGACAACCGATTTGGTAGTCGGATGTCGATTTTGTGATAAATTGAATGTTATATGATTCCTTCTAAATGTTGTTAAAAACTCTATCAAAAATCTGGAACTTGTGTTATATGACTAAGCTATGGTATGTGGATAAATTATTTGTGGCCAAAGCGGGACTTGAATAGAGTAAACGAAACTTTAGGGCATAAATCGTGATTTTAATAGTTTGGGGACTAAACTGAAATTTATGAATATAAAATATTCTGGACCCTAGACAGTACGTATTTTTTCATATATGGGTTGTCCGTAAAGTTTCAAGTAATTCGGAGTTCGATATATAAACTTATTAGTAAAAATTGTAATTTTAAAATAATTTTTGGGTCAAAATGCAAGAATTAAAAACTTCTGTACCAAGTTCGAAACTTTCTGGAATTTTCACAAATCTGGAATTCCAGGTTCATCATGAGTCATATAGTAAAATTTTGTTAAATTCCAAGCTCAATTCATAGCTCTATAAGCCTCGAAACAAATTTTCTTAAGTTTGGGGGCAATTTCATAATTTCTAGAAATATTAGTCCTGAAACTGAAAATTTCTGAATGTTTCCTTAAATCTTGATTCGAGGACATATTTTTTATCTCCTCATAAAGTTTCACGACCATCCGAATCCATTTCTTATTCCAAACACTTAGACTCGAACCTAAGGGCAGAAACGTCCTTTCAACCTATTCCAGAAAACCCTTGTTTTCGTTTCATGGAACCTATCCATATAATATATCTGACCTGAACCCATCAGACCGTTAATAAATTATTGAGAATATTTTCGAATTTATATACAAGTCCTATTCCATATTACCGTGCCACAAATATAATTAACCATATTCCATACTTAATCAAAAGACGCTATTAACCTCACTAACCGAATGTTTACGTGATACTTGTGAAATGCGTCAAAATTATGACTGTCCGGGAACTAAGTGCTATACAAATAAAGTGCCACGGACGGTTCCGCCTCTAACTCTATCGGGACAAAGTGCCACGTCGACGGATGGGGGCCACCTCTTGAGCCCATACAAAAGAGAGAGCCGGCCTACAATCCGGGGGCCACCTCTTGAGTTGTAGGAGCCATCTCTAGAGTCCCAAATCGAGTCGGGACGGTTAGACCTAGTTTTGGATCGAGTAGCGCGGCTGCGGTTCATGAACGAGGCTACCGTTGTTTCCTATTCCCATAACCGAGGAACGGAGTGTTCCGAGGGACCTGGGTCGTAGAACTTGGGGTATAATCGCGATTATGGTGTGATCCGGGTATTAATCCACAGGTAAGGACATACCGATCCCAGATAAGAAATAAGGAAGCACACGCTAAGTGTGATAGCGGAGTCTCATCTATTGGGGCGACGGCCTATATTGCTAGGAGTAATAAGGAGAGTCTAGAATCTAAAGTCCACATTGGCAGGATTCCAAACTGGATTGACTAATCGACTGATTGACTGACTGCTTGACTTGACATCCGTCCGCGGGGACAGGATTATAATATTACAACTATATAATGATTATTGTTTTTATAAAATTCTGACGTAATTTTATCTGTTTACACTTTCTCATAATTGATGAAATCATGCATCACTTAAAATTTTTCAAAGGAATGATCCACATTCGCACACGATCAACCACTCACAGAGACCTTTTGTCTCACCCCACCGTTTTCCCTTTTAAAACCAGAGAATGAGCCACCAGCCGAAGACGAAGAAATTTTCGAGGAAGAGACTGAATAGAAGACCGCCATCAAGACTTAGAATTTATGTTGTTATTCCGACTTGTAATAATTATTTATGCTTCGTACTTAACTTGTTTGGTATTTTTCTGCTGCAAACTTATGATCAGTTTAATTCTATTATCAGCTTTTGTCACAATGAATCTTAGAACATCGGGTTAAGATTGTTGTTTTGAAATATTATCCAATCGTTATTTTACTTCCGCTATTTATTGTTGCACTTTGATTGATTGATCGACCGATGCGTCGCGCCCTCGTCCTTCCTGATGTTGGGGGCGTGACAGAAGTGGTATTGGAGCCCGCTTTGTGAGAAGGACACTTACAACGAGCAAACCAGGATAAGATTCTTCGGACTTAGATGGGAATTCCACCTAGGACGAAGTGAACCATAGGATTGAGACTTAATGTAGATTTCTCGAGTCAATTCTCATTAAAGATCTCTTTCGACCTGTCGCTATTCACTTGGAATATGCATAGTCAAATTCAAATTTTCTAAGTCATTGGCCAAGGTACTTGATTAAGTATTCTGAATCAATCCTTCTATTGAACTCTTGAAACGGATATAGATTATTTCACTTATCCATTTCTCAAAGTCATATCACTTTTCATTCGAATTTGATGAAGTTCCTTTAAACTCCACTAAACTTCATTACTTTCTTAAAATTGAGTATTATTGTTCCTTTGTCGTTAATATCGTATAAGCATTTGTTGAATCATTAAGTTCACTGCCTTAATGATTATTCATACTTAATAGAGTTTTATATTGGATATTAGATTTTGAGAGATACTGACTTAGTTTTATAATTATATGGACCCCGCAGATAATAAAGATTTGACCAAGGAAAATCAGAATACCCCTAACTCGATATGTATGCTCAGGCGGATAAGACAAACTTAACCAAAATCAACTATAAGTGTTCAATCGTACACTTAATTCTGCATAACAACATAAATCACTAATAATCCCACATAAGACTATTAATCCACACACATTCTCTAACTTATAATAGATGGCTGACCGAAGACGTGGACACCCTCGCATGAATCGTGACGAGCAGCATCAACGCGATGATCGCTCACGCTCTCCTCCATGAGGACGAAATGGGAATGATGCCATGGCTCAAGTCCTCGCTCAATTGACAAACTTCCTACAACAGCAGACTGCAACAATGGGAACAACAACGAAACTCATGATCGCACCTTGGAAAGATTCTTACGCTTCAAACCGCCTACCTTTGACGGGGAACCCGGTGATATCAAAGCCGAACTCTGGCTGGAGAGAATTGAAGGAATTCTCAATGCCCTTCAGTATAGTGGTAGACAACGGATATTACTAGCTGCATTTCGACTCGAGGCCGCAACTCATGACTGGTGGAAGTGTAAACGAGCACTGGACAAGAGAAAACCATGTCAGGATGTGGGCTAACTTCCTGACCGACTTTCGAACTCAATACGTGTCAGCAACATCCAGAGAAGCTAGACGAGATGAGTTCTACCACTTGAAGCAAGGAGCCATGACAGTCGCTCAATATGAAGCCCAATTTAACAGGTTTTCTAAATACGCTCCCGGATTGGTAACAACTGAGGAAGACAAGCTCTACAAATTCACTAGAGGACTGAGGTAGTCGCTTCAATAGAGCCTCTTAACTATTCGGCTGAAGACTCTTGCCGAAGCTTTGGAGGCTGCCACTCAGATCGAAAGCGAAACGGCAAGACTAGCTCAACAACAAAGCCGTTTCTCCAACAATGCCAAGAGGCCTGCTACCCGACCAACATCAAGGCCACCACAGAAGTTTAAGAGGACGGGAGCTCAGGGGAGTCCAAGTGGAGCAAAAGCACCAGTTCTCACCAAACCAACAGCGCCATGCACCCACTGTGGTAGGAAAGGGCATAAGTCAGATTTGTGTTAGAGGAAGCTCGGAAAGTGCCTACGTTACGGCAGTTCAGATCATCAAATTTTAGAATGCCCAGATATAGACACCTCGACGGTCAAACCAGATACTACAGCTAAACCAGGAAACAACTGAGGGAAAGCCCCAGCACGAGTGTTTGCTCTAGCTGGCCAAGAGGCACCAGAAAACAATGATGTGGTGGAAGGTACACTCCTGATATCTAATCAACTTGCACGAACACTTATAGATCCAGGATCGTCCCACTCGTTTGTTGCACCACATTTTTCTAAGAAACTTGATAGACCATTGGAATCCTTACCATTATGCCTAGAAGTATCTACCCCGATGGGAGTTAGTCAGCTAGCGGATAAAGTCCATTCTGCGTGTGATGTGATCTTCAGTGGTAACCAGGAAACAACTGAGGGAAAGCCCCAGCACGAGTGTTTGCTCTAGCTAGCCAAGAGGCACCAGAAAACAATGATGTGGTGGAAGGTACACTCCTAATATCTAATCAACTTGCATAAACATTTATAGATCCAGGACCGTCCCACTCGTTTGTTGCACCACATTTTTCTAAGAAACTTGATAGACCATTAGAATCCTTACCATTATGTCTAGAAGTATCTACCCCGATGGGAGTTAGTCACCTAGCGGATAAAGTCTATTCTGCCTGTGATGTGATCGTCAGTGGTAACTGTTACTCTACCGATTTAGTAGTGCTTCCAATATTGGAGTATGATGTCATCCTAGGAATAGATTGGCTGTCCAAACACTACGCAAAATTGGATTATCACTCCAAGATAGTTAGGTTTTGCGAACCTAACAAGCCAATTGTGGAATTAATTGGAGACGCTAGAGTCAACCTAGCACCTATAATATCAGCTATCAAAGCTAGGAAGGCAGTTGCCAAAGGGGCAACAGGATTTTTAGCCTTCATCATTAACAAGCCCAAGAGTAAGTCAGGCATAGAAACCATACGTGCAGTGTCTGAATACCCTGACGTATTTCTCGAAGAATTAACCTACCTACCACCTGACAGAGAGGTTGAATTCAATATCGAAATCATGCCTGGGAAGGCACCCATTGAAAAGGCACCATACCGAATGGCACCACTGGAGATTCAAGAGTTGAAGGTCCAACTGCAGAAGTTGCTCGATATGGGTTTCATACAACCCAGTGTATCACCATGGGGAGCTCCGGTACTATTCATTAAGAAGAAGGACGGAACATTAAGACTTTGCATAGATTACCACGAACTCAATAGTGTTACGGTTAAGAATAAGTATCCTCTCCCGAGGAAGATGAATTGTTTGAACAAATCCAAGGAGCTTCGGTGTATTCCAAGTTCGATCTTCAACAAGGATACTACCAACTATAAAATTAAGAATGAAGATGTTCCTAAAACTGCATTCCAAACTAGATACAGTCACTACGAGTTCGTAGTGATGCCTTTTGGACTCACGAATGCTCCTACAACATTTATGGATTTAATGCACAGAGTATTTCAACCCTATATCGACCAATTCATAGTAATTTTCATCGATGACATACTCGTGTACTCTAAGTCGGAAAAAGGTCACGAGAGACATTTTAGACTAGTATTGGATACACTAAGGCAGCACAAGTTGTACGCCAAGTACAACAAGTGTGAATTTTGGTTGAGGGAAATGGCGTTTCGGGGCCACATTATTTCTGGAGAAGGGATTGCAGAAGATCCATCTAAAATAGAAACTATTATGGATTGGAAGAGGCCAGAAAATGTAACTAAGATCAGAAATTTTCTTGGACTTGCGGGTTACACCGTAAATTCATCAAAGACTTCTCGAAGATAGCGGGACCCCTCACCCGGCTAACCCAAAAATAAGTAAAATTTGAATGGACAGATAAATGCGAGTCAAGTTTCCAGGAACTCAAGAAGAGACTTACCACCGCACCGATATTGACACTTCTAGAAGGAACCCAGGGATTTGTCGTTTATAGTGATGCCTCAAAGGATGGGCTCGGTGCTGTACTAATGCAAAATGGTAAAGTTATCGCGTACGCTTCCAGGCAACTCAAATCGCACGAGAAGAATTATCCGACGCACGACCTCGAACTCGCAGCAATAGTATTTGCCTTAAAGAAATGGCGACATCATTTATACGGCGTTGAATTCACCGTGTTTCCGGATCATAAAAGTCTCAAGTAGAGATGTTAAACGGGCTCGGTCCCGGCGGGCTGGCCCGTTTAACCCGCCAAAAAAACAGGTTGGGGCCGATATTTCCTAGTGTAATACCCGTAATTTCGATTTCTGGTAATTTCCTTTTTTTGGTGGAAGTACGTTTTGACGACTCGTTCATGACCATTTCGTCATTCTGGGAATGATTAATTCTACACTTTTTGACATCCGAGTTTGTTTCGGTGTCGTTTTGTTGAGTTCCGTACTTTTTAGCGACTTTTCCGCACTTGAGTTCGATTCTTGCGAATCTCGTTCGAAACTGTTGTTTCGACTTTCTCGTTAGTTCATTTAATGTTATTATTCATGTTGCAAGCTTCGGATTGGTGTTTCGATCATGTATCGTGTATTTCGGACGTTTTGGGCCATTTTCGTAATTTCCAAAAGTTTGGGGTAATTACTTTCCGTTGTCGAATTTCGAGCCTTCGGGTGGTCGGAATCGTGTGTTCTCTTAGTGCTCTAATTCGTCTTTGTGAGTACTTCGTAATCGTATCTTCGATTCGTATTCAGGTTCGGGTTTCGGGCTCGTTCGGGCCGTCGGAGTTGGCCCCGGCCGAGTCATGGCCGGGCAGTCTGGGCCCAGGCTGGCACTGGCCGAGTTACGTACGGTAGCGCTCGGCAGTTACGTATGTAATATCGGTGACGTACGTAACCCTTGGCCGGTTACGTACGTAAGGATGCCGGCATTTTTGGGCAGCGTCTCAGCCATGGCCGGTTACGTACGTAAGCCTTTGGCAGGTTACGTACGTAACTCGGCCGGCAGACAGCCTATATAAGGCCCTGCAGACGGGTTTTTGGCCATTTTTATTCTTCTTCTCCTTCTCTTCCGCGGCTGAGGGTGTGCTTATCATGGAGCCATGTTATTTAACAACAAATCCATGAATTTCTTGAGGTTATATCATTGATCAATCATCCGTTATCATCCTTTGATCCAGCGAATCAAGGTAATCTCTCCCTAGAACCCTAATTTCGTGAATTTGGGAGTTTTTTGCATTTTTGTCCGATTCGTTCCGTTTTGTTGATTAATTCATGATGGATATGATTAATCTTGGTAGTATTCTTGTGTTTAACATCATTTGATCCATTGTTCTTCGTCGAATCGAAGTATATTTCTTGATTTCCTTCAAATCGACTTTTTGGGGGATTTGTCCTCGATCTCGTTTTTCATCCGTTTTTGATGGATCGATTATGGTTAAATGATGTTGTTAAACATATTCTGTGGATTGTATATCTATATTTCAACTTGGAATTCCGTTTTCGTGTTTTGTCGGGACGAATGGTGTTCTTGGCCGTTTTGGGGAAAACAGTTGAACATTCGTCGTTCGTTCTTTAAATTCAACGGCTTTGAGTCATGCTATGGAATTCATTTTCATTGTTGTTATTGTCCTCCATAGTTTATTATCGCGAGTTGGCGTTCGGTGGAGTCGGTGGGTTCGTAGTCGGTTCGTGCCAACCTACTCCGGTCGATTCTCCGCGTTGTGGTTGTTCAAGGCAAGTACCTTGTCCATACTTTTCTTGTTTCGTGGATATGATGATTGGTGACCGTCTCAATGTGTTTGTTTAGTTATTTGAAATGAGTTTTCAAAAGATTTGGCTAGCCATGTTAAAGGTTCACTTTCAAAACGCGTGTGTTTTGTGAATGGTGTAGTTTGTAAATGACTATGTGATTTCTATGGATATGTTTGGTGTTGATGTTGCACTTGGTATTGTGTGTGGACGTATATTATTTCATTTCGGTGCGTTGTGGTTTGACGAGGTGTTTTGCTAAGTGTTTGATACCTCTAAATGAATTGTTTGGATATCTTTGTTGCATTGTGCTATGTGTGTGATTTGTTTAGCTAGCCGGCTCGGGAGGGTCCTTTGAGGCCTTGGGTGGGATCAATGGTACTACCCTGTTCCGAGGGCGATGCTTGGTGTGATATGTTATTTAGTGAACGTATTTTACTCACCTCGGGGGATCCGACGGGATCACGGAGGGAATTCCAATGGGTTGAGTCCGGGATTCACGAGTGAAAGACTTCACAGGTTGGTGTTTATTTAGTGAACGTATTTTACTCACCTTGGGGGGTCCGACGGGATCACGGGGGGAATTCCAATGGGTTGAGTCCGGGATTCACGAGTGAAAGACTTCACAGGTTGGTGTTTATTTAGTGAACGTATTTTACTCACCTCGGGGGGTCCGACGGGATCACGGAGGGAATTCCAATGGGTTGAGTCCGGAATTCACGAGTGAAAGACTTCACAGGTTGGTGTTTATTTAGTAAATGTATTTTATTCACCTCGGGGGGTCCGACGGGATTACGGAGGGATTTCCAATGGGTTGAGTTCGGGAATCACGAGTAAAAACTTCACGAGTTGGTATTGATTTTATGTCCGTCGAGGTCACGTGACTTGGGTTTTGGACCTGTGAACTGTTGTCGGTTTTCAATTTGCGAAAACAAAACCTTTGGGCTGTGACCCCTGTTGATTTTGGAAAGATAAGGATTTGATAATCCTAAATTGTTTTCTATTAAAACTCTCGATGGCATTTTAAACTGTTTCATTAATTGTTTACCTTTAATTGTGGTCTTTCGGTTTTGGAATGTCTTACTCAAATTCTTGCCTCGGGAAGTATTCGTTTCATTGTATTTTAATCTTTGAGGATTTCTTATTATTTTTATTCTTGGAACTTGAATTGTATGGCTCGTATTTTTGCACTTGTATTTGCACTAGCAAAACAGTGGAGTTTTGCTAACCCCCGAGTATTCAGAGGGTGGATGTCTATTTTTGCATTCAGGTTTTGGAGCATAACACAGGATCGGCACAAAAGATGATGAAAGATGAACGATACTAATCACACGAGGATTCGTTGATGTCGTTTTGGTCCAGTTGTATTTTCTTTTCCGCTGCAGTATTTTTCCCCGTTGTACGGGAGTTTATTATATTTTGACCCCTGCGTGGGTATGTGTTTGGAATTGAGTTGTATGTTATTGTTGAAAGACCAAATCGGTCTACTAAGTCATTTTAGCCTTAAAGGCGATGTTTAGATGTTTGATTTTAGTTGTCAGCCTGGTAGATCCTCGAGGAGATGGTCTACGGCGTGTAATATCCCTGAGCGGATTGGGGGTGTTACATAAATGATATCAGAGCTTAGGTTGTGAAAACCTAGGCTGTCGGGTCAGTGATGTCTGTTGATTTTTTGTTTGGTCGGACTTTGTCTGACTAAGTCGTGTCGCGACGCGTCGTCTGAATTTGTTGGTCGTGATTAGTATCGTGGGGCGATCATCATCTTCGTGCGACCTGTGGCTGTAAGTCTCCCTTCTTAGTGTTGTGCCTCGTGTGACACGAGCTATTTTTATGATTGTTTGTTCAGTGACGGAATCCCCTAATGGATTTTGATTTCGTGATATGTGGTTATTTGACTCTAATATTTCGTTCATATGAGGAGTAGTGTTGCTGGATTGTGCATGTTGAACTGTATTTCTTTTATCCGCTGCATGAATTCTTTTGTAATGACTTTCGGTATTTTACCGACCGAGTTTTATTTCGAAAATCGATTCCCTTAACCGAGTTTTTGGCGTTATGGCCTTGATCGTTTTGGCGAAATTCTTATGACGGTATTTAGTATTTTGTAAATGGCTTTTGTGAGTTTTTGAAATATTACCGTCATCGGCCTTTTTGGCGTTTTTGTAAATGGTTTTTAGCCTGGTGGGTTCCTACAGGACCCACGGCGCTATAAAGTTTTGTGTAATTACCTGAAATTTTTGGGCATTCTAGCCCATTGAATTATCTTTGAAAACTTTGAGTATCTTAGAAAATAAATTTCGAGACGTACTTTTAAAATGAATTATTTTCTCGTGGTACATCCAAGGTGCCACAATATGTTTCCAAATTTTTCTACCTCGAGGACCAAAATGTTTTGAGATATTTTCAATGTTTTAGAAACACTTGTATTTAGACCCGAGGGTCGAATATTCTGAAAGTTTTTACTAAGAGAAAGTGTCCTCATTTTTATCTAATGTGAAATGGTTCTCCAAAGTCTCGATAACGATGTCTCACGTTTGTACTTTATTTTTGAAAGGTGATACTCAAGATCAACCGGTGTTCTTCTAAAATTATTTTCAAAATGTTCGTTTTTAAAACCTATCCATTCCCGTTTAAGGACTGGGTATGTATGTATGATGTTCGCGTTCTCATTATGAGGTTTGCTCCCAAGTATGATCGAATTGGCGGTGTGAGCGTTGAGTCGCTTTCCACACATTTGTTGTGTTAGCCCTCTGTGAGAGGTGGGATGTTGGTGTTGAATATTGTCGCCTCGTGGTGATTTCTGCATTGTCGCGCATGTGCGAGCTGTTAGAGCTTGGTTTGGTATGGCTGTGTGCATCGGTAATCATTCCGTTATGTGTCGGTTATTTAATGTCTTGTTACCTTGCTCATGTTTTTGTGAATTTCGTGGATGAGGTCGGGGGTAATACCCGTACTATTTTGACTTCAGTATTTTCTCTTTCTCCAGTCTATCGATTCGCTCATGTTCGTGGGTACCTTATGAACTTGTTCTGTATTTCGGTTTCATCGTCCGAACGAACTGTGATCTTGTTGTGGGTCGATCTAGTTATCGCTGTGATTTTTTCGAGTTCGGTTCGATTCTTGTGAACCTTGTTCGGAAGTGACATCATTTGGTTCTATTAACTCTTCTATTCGACGTGGATCGGATTTTGAATTTCTGTATTTTCGACTCTGTCGACTCGTTTATGTTCGTTGACATTTTCTGAACTTTCCCTATCCCTTGCTTTTGTTGATCGAACGAGGGTGGTATTGTTTCGGAATAACTCATTTGTCGTTGTGACTTTTCAATCGCTATTCCCTTTCCTGTGGATCTTATGCGAATGCGTGTCTTGTTGTTCTCACCAGATCATCATGGGAGTTGTTGTTTGAATTTTATTTTCGTGTTTCGGACAAGATTGTTCGATTTTTGTTGTCTCGGTCGTTTGTTTGTTCGGTTTTGTTCTCGTTTCGTGATTGTTGAGTGTTCAGGCTCCTTTGTAATTCCCTTAAGTTCGGTAAGTTAGTCTCGTTTTCAATCTTCCAACCCTTGGGCAGTGGAATTCCGTATTTGTTCAGCGGTTAGCTCGCGTTTTGATTGATGTACCGTTGGGTTAGTCAATCCTATTTATTTTCGTTAGCTATGTTTTGTGATTGTCCGGATAATCGACTCGATTGTATTGTCTGTTTGATGACGCTTGTCACTTGTTGATTTTATTACGTCTCTACCGGTGGCGTTGTGTTAGTCGCTGTGGAGCGTATTTTCACGCCGTATGTCTCTTTGCGTTTCTTGCAGCTTTTCGCCGTCGGGCGCGAGTTTTCGGTTTTTGTGTATCTCGTCGAGTTTTCCTGGCAGGGGATATTTCTTCTCCCTACTTGTTTTAAGTTTCAGGACGAAACTTCTTTTAAGGAGGGTAGAATGTAATACCCGTAATTTCGATTTCCGGTAATTTCTTTTTTTTTGGCGGAAGTACGTTTTGATGACTCTATCATGACCGTTTCGTCATTCTGGGAATGATTAATTCTACACTTTTTGACATCCGAGTTCGTTTCGGTGTCGTTTTGTTGAGTTCCATGCTTTTTAGCGACTTTTCCGCACTTGAATTCGATTCTTGCGAATCTCATTCGAAACTGTTGTTTCAACCTTCTCGTAAGTTGATTTAATGTTATTATTCATGTTGCAATCTTCGGCTTGGTGTTTCGATCATGTATCGTGTATTTCGGACGTTTTGGGCCATTTTCGTAATTTCCCAAAGTTTGGGGTAATTACTTTCCGTTGTCGAATTCGAGCCTTCGGGTGGTCGGAATCGTGTGTTCTCTTAGTGTTCGAATTCGTCTTTGTGAGTACTTCGTAACCGTATCTTCGATTCGTATTCAGGTTCAGGTTTCGGGGTCGTTCGGGCCGTCGGAGTTGGCCCCGGCCGAGTCATGGCCGGCGGTGGGCCTGTGCCAGACCGGCCGAGTTACGTACGGTAGCGCTCGGCAGTTATGTACGTAATGCCGGTTACATACGTAACCCTTGGCCGGTTACGTACGTAAGGATGCTGGCATTTTTGGGCAGCGTCTCAGCCATGGCCGGTTACGTACGTAAGCCCTTGGCCGGTTACGTACGTAACTCGGCCGGCAGACAGCCTATATAAGGCTCTGCAGATGGGTTTTTGGCCATTCTTCTCCTTCTTCTCCTTCTCTTCCGCGGCTGAGGGTGTGCTTATCATGGAGCCATGTTGTTTAACAACAAATCCATGAAGTTCTTGAGGTTATATCATTGATCAATCATCCGTTATCATCCTTTGATCCAGCGAATCAAGGTAATCTCTCCCTAGAACCCTAATTTCGTGAATTTGGGGTTTTTTGCATTTTTGTCCGATTCGTTCCGTGTTGTTGATTAATTCAGGATGGGTATGATTAATCTTGGTAGTATTCTTGTGTTTAACATCATTTAATCCATTGTTCTTCGTCGAATCGAAGTATATTTCTTGATTTCCTTCAAATCGACTTTTTGGGGGATTTGTCCTCGATATCGTTTTTCATCCATTTTTGATGGATCGATTATGGTTAAATGATGTTGTTAAACATGTTCTATGGATTGTATATCCATATTTCAACTTGGAATTCTGTTTTCGTATTTTGTCGGGACGAATCGTGTTCTTGGCCGTTTTGGGGAATACACTTGAACATTCGTCGTTCATTCTTTGAATTCAACGGCTTTGAGTCATGCTATGGAATTCATTTTCATTGTTTTTATTGTCCTCCGTAGTTTATTATCGCGAGTTGGCATTCGGTGGAGTCGGCGGGTTCGTAGTCGGTTCGTGCCAACCTACTTCGATCGATTCTCCGCATTGTGGTTGTTCAAGGCAAGTACCTTGTCCATACTTTTCTTGTTTCGTGGATATGATGATTGGTGACCGTCTCAATGTGTTTGTTTAGTTATTTGAAACGAGTTTTCAAAAGATTTGGCTAGCCATGTTAAAGGCTCACTTTCAAAACGCGTGTGTTTTGTGAATGGTGTAGTTTGTAAATGACTATGTGATTTCTATGGATATGTTTGGTGTTGATGTTGCACTTGGTATTGCGTGTGGACATATATTATTTCATTTCGGTGCATTGTGGTTTGACGAGGTGTTTTGCTAAGTGTTTGATACCTCTGAATGAATTGTTTGGATATCTTTGTTGCATTGTGTTATGTGTGTGATTTGTTTAGCTAGCCAGCTCGGGAGGGTCCTTCGAGGCCTCGAGCGGGATCAGTGGTATTAACCTGTTTCCAAGGCGATGCTTGGTGTGATATGTTATTTAGTGAACGTATTTTACTCACCTCGGGGGGTCCGACGGGATCACGGAGGGAATTCCAATGGGTTGAGTCCGGGATTCACGAGTGAAAGACTTCACAGGTTGGTGTTTATTTAGTGAACGTATTTTACTCACCTCGGGGGGTCCGACGGGATCACGGAGGGAATTCCAATGGGTTGAGTCCGGGATTCACGAGTGAAAGACTTCATATGTTGGTGTTTATTTAGTGAACGTATTTTACTCACCTCGGGGGGTCCGACGGGATGATGGGGGGAATTCCAATGGGTTGAGTCCGGGATTCACGAGTGAAAGACTTCACAGGTTGGTGTTTATTTAGTGAGCGTATTTTACTCACCTCGGGGGGTCCGACGGGATCACGGAGGGAATTCCAATGGGTTGAGTCCGGGATTCACGAGTGAAAGACTTCACAGGTTGGTGTTTATTTAGTGAATGTATTTTATTCACCTCGGGGGGTCCGACGGGATCACGGAGGGATTTCCAATGGGTTGAGTCCGGGAATCACGAGTAAAAACTTCACGAGTTGGTATTGATTTTATGTCCGTCGAGGACACGTGACTTGGGTTTTGGCCCTGTGAACTATTGTCGGTTTTCTATTTGCGAAAACAAAACCTTTGGGTTGTGACCCCTGTTGATTTTGGAAAGATAAGGAGTTGATAATCCTAAATTATTTTCTATTAAAACTCTCGATGGCATTTTAAACTGTTTCATAAATTGTTTCCCTTTAATTGTGGTCTTTCGGTTTTGGAATGTCTTACTCAAATTCTTGCCTCGGGAAGTATTCGTTTCGTTGTATTTTAATCTTTGAGGATTTTTGATTATTGTTATTCTTGGAACTTGAATTGTATGGCTTGTATTTTTGCACTTGTACTTGCACTAGCAAAACAGTGGAGTTTTGCTAACCCCCGAGTATTCGGGGGGTGGATGTCTATTTTTGCATTCAGGTTTTGGAGCATAACACAGGTTCGGAACGAAGGATGATGAAAGATGAACGATACTAATCACACGAGGATTCGTTGATGTCGTTTTAGTCCAATTTTATTTTCTTTTCCGCGGCAGTATTTTTCCCCGTTGTACGGGAGTTTATTGTATTTTGACCCCTGCGTGGGTATGTGTTTGGAATTGAGTTGTATGTTATTGTTGAAAGACCAAATCGGTCTACTGAGTCATTTTAGCCTTAAAGGCGATGTTTAGATGTTTGATTTTAGTTATCAGCCTGGTAGATCCTCGAGGAGAGGGTCTACGACGTGTAATATCCCTGAGCGGATTGGGGGTGTTACACCTAGCCCGTTTAAATCCGGGCTTTCTTGGCCCTGACCGTTTAGCTCGAAGCCCGTTAGGGCTAGCCCGAAGCCCATATATATATATATTGTTAATTTCAACTTACAGTAATACTATATTTATATAACATATATTAATATTATATAGATTAATATTTTATATGTAATATATATTAATATTATATATAATATATATTATTGTTGTATGTGTTAACATAGTGTGTGTGTATGTATATATATAGATATTGTAATACCCGGTTATAATTCAGTAATTATCATTCAGTATTTATCATTCAGTAATTGATACTCAGTAATTTTCACTCATTATTAATCATTTGTCACTCAGATTCAGTCATGGTATTCATCATCCAGAGTAATTGTATTGTGTATCAATCATCATTCATCACTAATCTGATTGAAGTTTCGTGCCGTGTTTATCATCATTGTCATTTTCGTTGCGAACTGTGCGTGAGGAGTAGCGCACACTACGTACTTCTTTTAGCGTACGCTAATTGGGTATAGGTAGCGCACGCTACCACTCAGCTTTAGCGCACGCTAAGGTTGCCCTGGCTGCAGTCCAGAAGGTACTGGACTGCAGGTGAGTTATTCGTAGCGCACGCTACGAGTGGTAAGTAGCGCGCGCTAACGGGTTGTAGTAGCGCACGCTATATATGTGGAGTAGCGCGCGCTAGGGACGGATCAGGTTGAGTCCAGTGGCTACTGGATCGCATCGATTAATTCATAGCGCACGCTATGTGTTGTTTTTAGCGTACGCAATCGATATTATAGCGCACGCTAAATGATGGTTGTAGCGCACGCTATCGAGGTCGCCGAGGTCGCGCTTACGGATTCGATCGGGCATCAAATTATTCGTTAGTGCACGCTAACTATGAGCATTAACGCACGCTAATGATATGGGCAGTAGCGCACGCTACAAAAAGGTACGTAGCGCGCTACCGTGTTCGGACAAAGGGGTACCGGACTACCCAAATTACTCGTTAGCGCACGCTACGCACAGGGCTAGCGCACGCTAACACGGACGCTATAAATTGGACAGTTTAGTCAGACTTCGTCATTTGTCATCTTTTTCTCTTCCTCCCGTCGGTTCTTGGTGATTTGGGCGATTTAGAGAGTGTTCTTCAAGGTGTAATCATCAATCATCATCTTCAAGTCTTTGAGTTGGATTAATCATCACTTCATCATCTCCAAAACACCGAATCAAAGGTATTAATTTCTTGGATCTAGAATTTCGGATTTTTGGGTTTTCCTTCCGATTCCTTCGTGTAAGCTTGGATTATCGTTGGAATATGTTAGATATGGATTATCTACCTTAGATAAATATATTCCTATGGATTTAAAGGTTATTTTCGGAATTATTTAAAGAACCCTTGGGGTTGACTTCGGTTAATTGGGGATTTTCCGATTGATGTTGTTGTAATCATGAATTATGGATTCCTAATGGATTATTGATATCATTGAAAGTATTTTGATGGTTTGAAATACTCATCTTGGAGTTGGTTTCGATATATTCGAGTTCGAATATTGTTGTATCGACGTTTGGATCGATTATGATCGTTTTTGCTTGATACGTGTATTGAACGATTGTCGGTACTTATTGTTATTCAAGGTTGTTCGAGCGACCGGCATTTCATTTAGGACGTTGTTCGTGGACGGACATTCTTCATCGGTATTGTGTAAGTTAATTCTTACTCGGTTAAAAGGATATTCATTCCTTTTGAGGTTGTTCATTCATAATCGTAATTCATTCATCATTGTATTAACCGTATCAAAACTTGTCATTGTCAAATTATCACCTCGACCATAAGGAACGACGGTTCCAATCATTTCATTAAGCGGTCATTCATTTCACCATCATTTAATCTTGGTGAGTCATGATTCATTTATTTGTCACTTTTGTCATATTGTGGCATTCCGGGTCACATTTGGCGTGCCGGTTGGTATGTGTAGGATTTTCATGTCGGGCACATTATAGTCGTGTGTTGGTTGGTGGCCTCACATTGGATCGTGCACACGAGTTGATGGCTTCGTGAGACTGATTAGGTACAAGACCACACGGGTATTCGATCGATACTCGTTGGTGGCTTGTGCACGGACACATTTCCATCCCGGACGTAGTGTGGCGCCATTCCTTTGAGCCGTATCATTTGTTGAGTCATATAGCATGTTTGATTGCGTATGTTTCGACAGGATATTGTATAATTGCGGATAACTCATGATTGTGTATTTTCAACTCTTGAGGATTGGTGTTCTCAGAAATGATTTCGTTGGGGATACTGTTTTTCAGGTCATGGCAAGGCTAAAGCACGGGGAGAGCACGGTGACGGCTAGGAGTCCCAGTGATACTAGAAGGGGGCCCCAGTCTGTTCAGTCATTTATTCAGTCATTTATGTTTCCTTCATTTATTCCGCTGCAGACATTCCGTTTGAATACTCATTTCATTCAGTGTTGTGTATTTTATCGTCACATAAAATACACATGTATTCTATTTTATCCTGGGTGTGTTGTATGAAACTCCTAATCGGAGTAATTGATGTTGTAGTGTGGTTCGGTACTACATTTTACCCTGTGTAATTCATCCGCTTTCATTTGCCTGGTGGGTCCCAGTCGGGGGTCCACGACACTGTAATATCCGCCTAATTTTGGGGTGTTACAGAGTTGGTATCGGAGCGTGGTTTTGAATACTACCCTCCAAGTCATGTCTCATTTGAAATCATCGTCATCGGACTAGTATCATTGGACTTTCGCGTCACGTGTGACCTGTGCAAATGCCGAGCCAATCAGACCAAGAACTGTAAGATTTCTAATGCCATGGTATAATTTCTGGCATTAATCATTCATTCATAATTCATCAGTTAACAATCCTCAATCATCATTGTCATTTTGACCAAGACGGTCAGGTTAACTCATTAATCACTCAATTCATTTCGTTATTCAGTTGTTGATCAGGAAGATCAAATCATTAATCTTGTTAACTCATTCAAGATAATCATTTCAGTAACTTCATCAGATAATCATGTCACATCAATTAATCATTCATGTAATCGCTGTATTTGAGCGCGTATGCTCATTTTCATCATTTCATAATATAATCATAATGTGATACTCATGCGAGATATATAATCATCATATGACTTTCCACTTCAGTATGGAAAGGGCTGGCAGAAGACGTGGAGGACGAGGCCGTGGAGCGGGCCGAATCCCGAGAACTCGTGCGAATACACGTGCGAATGCCAGGAATAATGTTAACTCATCGAGCAGTGATGCTGCCACTCATTCACCTGGACGCGATCATTCACTATCAGGGAGTCGGACCCGGGACACAGCTCAGTCAGAGGGTGTTCGAGTTGACCCACTGGCCTTTATGCAGGGAATGATGGCCCAGATGACTCAGATGGCACAACTAATGGAGGCGATGCATAACTCCACTACTCAAAATCAACAGGCTCCTCCGCCGCCACCTCAGAGGCAAGAGAGGGGTGTAAGCAATATCATTAGCGATATCTCTCGCCAGCGACCACCTACCTTTGAGGGCTCATCTGAGCCGGCGGATATCGTCCATTGGCTTGAGCATTTCGAGAAATTATTTGCTATGGTGGATTGCCCTGAAGGGCATAAAGTTTCAGTTGCGGCTTACTATCTTGGTAAGAGCGCTCATTCATGGTGGTTATCGTTGAAGCCCACATACGGATCATGTACTTGGGATCAGTTCAAGACTCTCATGATGGAGAGGTACTATCCGGCCCCACTCAGGGAGGCCAAGTTGTCGGAATTACTCACTCCCGACCTTTCGGCGGATGATGATGTTCTCGCCATCGCCGAAAAATTTCAGAACTTCTTCCGTCGCCTCGTCTACCATTCACTCGAGGCGGACAAGATCAAGTATTTCAAAGAAGAGGTCAAACCCCGTATGAGACTTGATTTGCTTAATCATAACCGTACCACTGCCGAGTTCATTGAGAAAGCTCTCACTTACGAGCTTACTGCTAAGGAAATTGCTAAGCAACAACCCTCATCAGCTGGCAAGAAGTCTAAGAACCGTAATCAGTCTGACGGGAGTCAGGCCACTTTCAAGAAACCACATGCGGGCTCTACTTTTTCTGAACGACCTCCCATGGCATCTAAACCCGTGGAATCTCAGTCACGAGCGCGATTCGCCATCACCTGTTTCAACTGTGAAGAACAAGGTCATTTCAGTACCAAATGTCCGGCAGACTGTCACGTGCCACAACTGTGGGGTTGCTGGGCATAGGGCCCGTTTTTGCCGTAGGGACTCTAAACCTACTACGGCGTCATCTCAAGCCCCAGGACATTCAGCGGTGCAGAATCAGGCCACTCAGTCAGCGTCGTTCAAGACGACGGGAGCTAATAAAGGCGGAGCCAAGAGCTATCAGACGGGAGCATCCGGTTCAGGGGCCGGCAAGCCCCGAATTTATGAGATGAAGAAGACCGATGATCCCGAGGCCCGAATGATCTCAGGTACACTCGATATTCTATCTCAACCTGTGTGTACCCTTTTTGATACTGGTGCATCGCATTCATTCATTTCCGAGTCATGTTTGAGTAGACTACGTCTTGGTAGTGCTACTAGTTGTGAGCCTTATGTCATTGGCCTACCTGATGGTAGACGAATTATCGGTAATCGTGAGATTCAGAATTGTCCGATTCAGTTTCATGGTCGTGTATGGCCAGCGGACCTAATCGTGGTAGATTTGCCGAGGGACGACATCATCTTGGGTATTGATTGGATGGATCGTCATGATGCCATCATTAGTGTCCGTAAGCGTATGGTCACTATCATTTCAGACGATGGGGTTGAATGTGTGTTTCAGGGAGGTAATCCCGGCTGTTCTGGTAAGGTCATTAATTTGATGAAAGCAGTAAGGTTACTCAATCAGGGATGTGTCGGTTATTGGTGCTATATGGCCAAAACCGAGAAGTCATCAGTAATGTTGACGGACATTCTGGTAGTGAAGGAATATGCCGATGTTTTTCCAGACGAGTTACCTGGTTTGCCTCCACAGAGGGATGTGGAATTCACGATTGAGTTGGAGCCTGGTACGTCCCCGATATCGAAGGCACCGTACCGGATGGCCCCGACCGAAATGCAGGAATTAAAGAACCAACTTGAGGAATTGTTCGAGAAGGGTTATATTCGACCGAGTGCGTCCCCGTGGGGAGCACCAGTGTTATTTGTCAAGAAGAAGGATGGTTCGTTCCGCTTGTGTATTGATTACCGGGAATTAAACCGGGTGACGATCAAGAATAAGTATCCTTTACCCCGTATTGATGACCTCTTAGATCAACTTCAGGGAGCTTCAGTATTTTCCAAGATCGACTTAAGATCTGGATATCATCAGTTGCGGATTGGAGAGTCGGATATCGCAAGGACGGCGTTTCGAACACGCTATGGTCATTATGAGTTTGTGGTTATGCCGTTTGGGTTGACTAATGCACCTGCGGTATTCATGGAATTAATGAATCGGGTTTTCATCGACTTTTTGGATCAGTTTGTTGTCGTCTTCATCGATGACATTTTGATTTATTCTCGTGACCGGGAGGAGCACGAGTTTCACCTTCATCAAGTGCTCGACGTGTTGAGACGAGAACAACTTTATGGGAAGTTTTCCAAATGTGAGTTCTGGATGTCCGAAGTGACTTTTCTCGGACATGTAATTTCATCAGACGGAGTTCGTGTCGACCCTCAGAAGACGGAGGCTATTCGAGATTGGCTACCTCCGAAGAACGTTAAGGAAATCCGAAGTTTTCTCGGATTAGCGGGTTATTATCGGCGGTTTGTGGAAGGATTTTCTAGAATCGCTCAACCCTTAACGAACCTTTTGCGGAAGGATAAGAAATACACGTGGTCCGACGTGTGTCAACGGAGTTTTGAGGAACTCAAGAGCCGGTTAATGTCAGCACCTGTACTTTCCTTGCCGCAGGGGACGGAAGGATTTGTGGTCTATAGTGATGCGTCCGGACAGGGTCTCAGATGTGTACTCATGTAGAACGGGAAGGTTATTGCCTATGCTTCACGGCAATTGAGACCTTACGAGGTTAATTATCCGACCCACGACCTGGAGCTAGCAGCCGTGGTGTTCGCTTTGAAAATTTGGCGTCATTATCTTTATGGCGTTACCTGTCAGATATTCACCGATCATAAGAGTTTAAAGTATATATTTACTCAGAAGGAGTTAAATATGCGTCAGAGACGGTGGTTGGAATTAATCAAAGATTATGATATCGAGATCCTCTACCACTGGGCAAGGCGAACGTTGTCGCCGACGCCTTGAGTCGTAAGTCCGTCAGAGCAGATGCTTGCCGTTGCTAATGATTGAAGGAGCTTCAACGGGAATTCCTTAGACCCGAGATCGAGGTCCGGCTTCAGCGAGTTCGAGGCGACTTTGTATGTTAGAGATTTCATCGTCACTCGAGGAGGCAATTCGAGAGAATCGTGGTTCGGACCCATCATTGTTGCGCATCCGAGAGGATGTGGCTCGTGGAAAGCCCTGGATTTGTGGTCCACGAGGATGGACTTTTGAGGTTTAAGAATCGGGTATGCGTGCGCGAATGACGAGTTGAAAAACTCGATTTTGAAAGAAGCTCATGCTACCCCTTATTCTGCTCATCCGGGTCTAGCAAGATGTACAAGGACTTGAAACAAAATTACGGTGGAGTAATATGAAGCGAGAAGTCGCGAATTTGTTTCGAGATGCTTAACTCATCAACAAGTTAAGATTGAACATCGGCCGGTGGGTATGCTGAAACCTCTCCCTATTCCCGAATGGAAGTGGGAAGACATTTCTATGGATTTCATCACGAGTTTGCCGACGAGTCGTCGTGGCATGAATACGATCTGGGTGATCGTGGACCGCTTGACTAAATCAGCTGATTCCCTTGAGATCAAGGAGACATGGGGTCCCGAGAGACTTGCTCAACTGTTCATCAAAGAGATAGTCAGACTGCATGGTACTCCTAAAAGTATCATTTCCGATCGTGACGGACGGTTTGTGTCGCATTTTTGGAAATCAGTTCATCGTGCTATGGGAACTCAGCTTAATCTCAGTACCGCTTTTCATCCTCAGTCCGACGGACAATCAGAGAGGACCATTCAGACATTAGAGGACGTGTTGAGGGCATGCGTCCTCGATTGGAAGGACGATTGGGAAGCCCAACTACCATTGATCGAGTTCACGTATAATAATAGTTGGCATGCTTCGATCAAGATGGCACCTTACGAGGCCTTGTATGGTCATCGTTGTCGATCTCCGTTGTGTTGGAACGACTTATCAGAATCGATCGGCACCGAGCCCGATATGCTTATAGCCGCCCGTGAGAAGGTAGCTTTGATCAGGAGTCGTTTGTTGATTTCGAGTCGGTGAAATCATATGCACATAACCGTCGTCGACCATTAGAGTTCGAGGCTGGTGACCATGTGTTGGTCAAGGTATCCCCGAGTCGTGGTATCTTCCGTTTTGGGAAGAGGGGAAAGTTGAGTCCGAGATTCATTGGACCGTTTGAGATTTTGGATCGAGTAGGCGAGTTAGCTTATCGATTGGTTTTACCTCCGGCGTTGAGCCGAATTCATAATGTCTTTCATGTCTCTCAGCTACGGAAGTATGTTGCCGACCCGAGCCACATACTTCAGTTCGACGAAATCGAGATCGCCGACGATCATTCATATGAGGAGCATCCTATGCGAGTTTTAGAACGACGAATCAAACAGTTGAGGAATAAGACGATTCCTTTGGTTAAAATTCAGTGGTCTAGACACGGAGTCGAAGAGGCTACTTGGGAAACCGAGGATATTATGCGGGAGAGTTATCCCGAGTTGTTTGACCCTTAGTTTCGGGGACGAAACTCTTTTAAGGGGGGTGTATGTAATACCCGGTTATAATTGATAGAATTATCATTCAAGATTTATCATTCAAGAATTGATACTCGAATTTTCACTCATTATTAATCATTTGTCACTCAGATTCAGTCATGGTATTCATCATTCAGAGTAATTGTACCGTGTATCAATCGTCATTCATCACTAATCTGATTGAAGTTTCGTGCCGTGTTTATCATCATTGTCATTTTCGTTGCGAACTGTGCGTAAGGAGTAGCGCACTCTACGTACTTCTTTTAGCGTACGCTAATTGGGTATAGGTAGCGCACGCTACCACTCAGCTTTAGCGCACGCTAAGGTTGCCCTGGCTGCGATCCAAGGTACCGGATGCGCAGTGAGTTATTCGTAGCGCACGCTACGAGTGGTAAGTAGCGCGCGCTAACGGGTTGTAGTAGCGCACGCTATATATGTGGAGTAGCGCGCTAGGGACGGATCGGGTTGAGTCGGTGGCTCTACCGGATCGCATCGATTAATTCATAGCGCACGCTATGTGTTGTTTTTAGCGTACGCAATCGATATTATAGCGCACGCTAAATGATGGTTGTAGCGCACGCTATCGAGGTCAGGTCAGAGGTCAGGCAGTTTCTGGATTCCAGTACTGGGCATCAAATTATTCGTTAGTGCACGCTAACTATGAGCATTAACGCACGCTAATGATATGGCTGTAGCGCACGCTACAAAAAGGTACGTAGCGCGCGCTACCGTGTTCGGACAAGGTACCGGACTACCCAAATTACTCGTTAGCGCACGCTACGCACAAGGCTAGCGCACGCTAACCTCGGTAGCTATAAATTGGACAGTTTAGTCAGACTTCGTCATTTGTCATCTTTTTCTCTTCCTCCCGTCGGTTTTTGGCGATTTGGGCGATTTAGAGAGTGTTCTTCAAGGTGTAATCATCAATCATCATCTTCAAGTCTTTGAGTTGGATTAATCATCACTTCATCATCTCCAAAACACCGAATCAAAGGTATTAATTTCTTGGATCTAGAATTTCGGATTTTTGGGTTTTCCTTCCGATTCCTTCGTGTAAGCTTGGATTATCGTTGGAATATGTTAGATATGGATTATCTACCTTGGATAAATATATTCCTATGGATTTAAAGGTTATTTTCGGAATTATTTCAAGAACCCTTGGGGTTGACTTCGGTTAATTGGGGATTTTCCGATTGATGTTGTTGTAATCATGAATTATGGATTCCTAATGGATTATTGATATCATTGAAAGTGTTTTGATGGTTTGAAATACTCATCTTGGAGTTGGTTTCGATATATTCGAGTTCGAATATTGTTGTATCGACGTTTGGATCGATTATGATCGTTTTTGCTTGATACGTGTATTGAACGATTGTCGGTACTTATTGTTATTCAAGGTTGTTCGAGCGACCGGCATTTCATTTAGGACGTTGTTCGTGGACGGACATTCTTCATCGGTATTGTGTAAGTTAATTCTTACTCGGTTAAAAGGATATTCATTCCTTTTGAGGTTGTTCATTCATAATCGTAATTCATTCATCATTATATTAACCGTATCAAAACTTGTCATTGTCAAATAATCACCTCAGTCATAAGGAACGACGGTTCCAATCATTTCATTAAGCGGTCATTCATTTCACCATCATTTAATCTTGGTGAGTCATGATTCATTTTCGTTGTCACTTTTGTCATATTGTGGCATTCCGGGTCACACTGGCGTGCCGGTTGGTATGTGTAGGATTTTCATGTCGGGCACATTATAGTGGTGTGTTGGTTTGTGGCCTCACATTGGACTGTGCACACGAGTTGATGGCTTCGTGAGACTGATTAGGTACAAGACCACACGGGTATTCGATCGATACTCGTTGGTGGCTTGTGCACGGACACATTTCCATCCCGGACATAGTGTGGCGCCATTCCTTTGAGCCGTATCATTTGTTGATTCATATATCATGTTTGATTGCGTATGTTTCGACAGGATATTGTATAATTGCGGATAACTCATGATTGTGTATTCTCAACTCTTGAGGATTGTTGTTCTGTGTAGCTGACCCCTTTGGGGGATACTGTTTTTCAGGTCATGGCAAGGCTAAAGCACGGGGAGAGCACGGTGACGGCGAGGAGTCCCAGTGATACTAGAAGGGGGCCCCAGTCTGTTCAGTCATTTATTCAGTCATTTATGTTTCCTTCATTTATTCCGCTGCAGACATTCCGTTTGAATACTCATTTCATTCAGTGTTGTGTATTTTATCGTCACATAAAATACACATGTATTCTATTTTATCCTGGGTGTGTTGTATGAAACTCCTAATCGGAGTAATTGATGTTGTAATGTGGTTCGGTACTACATTTTACCCTGTGTAATTCATCCGCTTTCATTTGCCTGGTGGGTCCCAGTCGGGGGTCCACGGCACTGTAATATCCGCCTAATTTTGGGGTGTTATAGATATATATATATATATATATACACAAACACATAAAAGTGTATTTTTTGTTATATTTATTATAGTATATTTGTTACTATATATATAAAATATATTGTTACAGTTTTTTTTGTTTATGACTTATAAAAAAATAAAAAATAGATTTTTTAAATATTTAGCCCGTTTGGCCCGTTTATCCCGAAGCCCGTTAGGGTTAGGGTTAGGGCCGATATTTCCTAGCCCGTTTAAATCCGGGCTTTTTTGACCCGGACCGTTTAGCCCGAAGCCCGCTAGGGCTAGCCCGGAACCGCTAGGGCTAGCCCGGAACCGCTAGGGCTAGCCCGTTTAACATCTCTAGTCTCAAGTACCTATTTTCTCAAAAGTAACTTAATCTCCGACAGGGAAGATGGGTAGAGCTTTTATAAGATTACCATTGTGAGATTCATCACCATCCAGGAAAAGCGAACGTGGTGGCCGATGACCTAAGTAGAAAGGATAGAGTGGCCCGACTCATGGTTCGAGAATGGCAAGCTCTTGAGGAATTGAGCTATCTAAAACCCATTCATGAAGGTACTCGCTTAATTTGCGCCAACCTCACAATTAAATCGAATCTATTGGATAATGTTCGATTAGCTCAAGAGAGAGATTCAAAACTTCAAGAGTTTAAAGACAAGATCGCTAAGGGAGAGAAACCCGAGTTTATAATTACCAAGGATGGAATTGTAAGGTTTAAGGGACGGTTATGCATACCTCACGACGGGGAGCTCAAAAGACGAATTCTCGAGGAAGCTCATTGCTCGAGATATACGATACACCCAGGAGGTAACAAGATGTACCGAGACTTGAAGAAACACTTTTGGTGGGTGACATGAAGAACCAAGTGGTAGAATTCGTGGCGCGATGCCTCACATGTTAGAGAGTCAAAGCTGAACATCAGCGACCCTCAAGTCTACTACAGCCATTTGAATGGAAATGGGAAATGGTAACCACGGATTTTATCACGGATTTGCCGACCACAAGGGGATTTTATAACAACATTTGGGTGATCGTTGACAGATTAACAAAATCATCACATTTCGTGCCAGTGAAAAAGGATGACAGTCTGCAAAAGCTGGATAGAATTTATATTAGAGAAATCGTTCGTCTCCATAGAGTGCCCGCGGACATAGCATCGGACAGAGATCCTAGATTCGTGTCTCATTTTTGGAAAGTCTTTCATAAAGAATTAGTAACTTCTTTAAGCTTCAGCACAAGTGCGCATCCCCAGACCGATGGGCAATATGAGTGAACCATCCAGACCCTTGAAGATATGCTACGCGCCTGCATACTAGACTTTCAAGGAAACTGGGATCATCACCTCCCATTGGCCGAATTTGCATACAACAACAGTTACCAAGCGATAATCGGAATGGCACCTTATGAAGCTCTGTACGGGAGGAAGTGTCGATCCCCGCTCTATTGGGAAATTGATGACCATTGGACGCCAAAGACTCAACAAACAGAACCTTCAGTAATGAGTACAGATTTGGTGAAGGAAGTCGTAGATAAGGTACAACTAATCAAGAATAGGATCCGTACAGTGCAGAGCAGACAGAAGAGTTATGCCGATCAACGTCGGAAGGATCTAGAATTTGAAGTAGCAGATCAAGTCTTCCTTAGGCTAACTCCACGGAAGAGTTTAATAGTGTCAAGAAAAGGAGGAAAACTGAGTCCCCGATACGTCGGACCATTAAAAATCACGGAAAGGATTGGAAGACTAGCGTACCGGCTGGAGTTACCACCCAATCTGGCTGGAATGCACGACGTTTTCCATGTCTCGAGGTTAAAGTATCATCCAGACCCAACGCACATTCTTACTTCTGGCATCCCACCGATCAAAGATAACTTGTCTTATGAAGAGAAGCCGATCAAGATCCTCGACCGGTAAGTACGCGAATTAAGGAGGAAGCAAATTCCTTTGGTTAAAGTCGTTTGGTCCAATCACAATAGAAAGGAAGACGCTACGTGGGAGGCTGAGGAAGAAATGAAGAAATCTTACCCCGAATTATTCGAGTAGGAATTTGGGGACCAAATTCTTCTAAGGAGGGGAGGATGTGAAACCCCCTAAATTCGATGGCTTATCGTATGTATGATATCATGATGTATTTTGACAATATTTATTTTATGACATGAAATAACCTACATCTATTTTATTTTATTTCACTCTTTAACTTGTTAATTTATTTGATAAACCAAATAATAAAATTAAAATAGTATATTGATTCACCTATTGGGCTACGTATCAACATCTAATTATATGTAGACTCACTAATGGACTCAACCAAACTAAATAAAATCATAAGACATGAAGTTGCAATTTAAAGCCCAATCCAACTAATTAAATCATTTACAACTATAATTATACTCTTAAATTAACAAAAAATATATATATATAATACACACACACACACACACGATGGACGGCTACATAGGGAGGGGAGAAGTGTATCTCTAGACCCTTCATTCATTACATGCAACACAACTTGACACATGGAACTAAGACCCTTCCATTTCTCTTCCCAAGCCATTTCTCTTCCCAATCCTCCTTTACTCCACCTCTAAATATATACACCATTACCTAACAAACTTTTCACCTACACACAAAATAAAATATTCATTGAGAGGAAGAGGGAGAGAGGGCCGAGCTCAAGTAATGAGAGGAGGAAGAAGAAGTTCAACAAGAAAATAGGTAATTCAACTCCTACGCCTTCTTCCATAATTTATGATTATAATCTTCCTTAACTAACTAAAACCTTAACATGCAAATAAAATACACATCCTTGATGGAATTGGAATTCCAGTTTTCGATGCGAGTATGGAAATGATGTTTCGGCCGAACCAAATAGAGGTGAAGGGGAGAAACCGTCTTTCAACTTCCGAGACCTAGAACCGTTTACTTCCGGCAAGAAATCGAGGTGGGTGAAACTCTTTCAAACCTTTAAAATTAATAACTCTTGTTTTACTTGTGATTCATGTGCTAAATTTGAAATATTTTGAGACTTTACTGATATGATCTATGTTAAAATCTTCGTATTGAAAATACATATTATGATATTGTGTATAGCTATGTGTAATTCGTTTTTCTTAAATTTAATTTTCAAATATTATGAAAAATGTGGAAGCATGTACTAATATGGAATTTTGTGTAAATGTATTTTATAAAGATGTATGTTATGGTTATAATAACATGCAATACGATTTATTGAATTTAAACGACAACCGATTTGGTAGTCGGATGTCGATTTTGTGATAAATTGAATGTTATATGATTCCTTCTAAATGTTGTTGAAACCTCTATCAAAAATCTAGAACTTGTATTATATGACTAAGCTATGGTATGTGGATAAATTATTTGTGGCCAAAATGGGACTTGAATCGAGTAAACGGAACTTTAGGGCATAAATCGTGATTTTTAATAGTTTGGGGACTAAACTGAAATTTACAAAAATAAAATATTCTAGACCGTAGACAGTACGAATTTTATCATATATGAGTTGTCCGTAAAGTTTCAAGTAATGTGGAGTTTGATATATAAACTTATTAGTCAAAATTGTAATTTTAAAATGTTTTTGGGGTCAAAATGCAAGAATTCAAAACTTCTGGACCAACTCCAGAAATTTCTGGAATTTTCACAAATCTGGAATTGCAGGTTCATCATGAGTCATCTATTAAAATTTCATTAAATTCCGAGCTCAATTCATAGCTCTATAAGCCTCGATACAAATTTTCTTAAGTTTGGGGGTAATTTCGTAATTTCTAGAAATATCAGTCCCGAAACTGGAAATTTACGAATCTTTTCTTAAATCTGGAGTCGAGGACGTATTTTTGATCTCCTCATAAAGTTTCACGACCATCCAAATCCATTTCTTATTCCAAACACTTAGACTCAAACTCAAGGGCAGAAACGTCCTTTCAACCTATTCCAGAAAACCTTCGTTTTCGTTTCATCGGACCTATCCATATAATATATCTGACCTGATCCCATCAGACCATTAATAAATTATTGAGAATATTTTCGAATTTATATACAAATCCTATTCTGTATTACCGTGCCACAAATATAATTAACCATATTCCATACTTAATCAAAAGACGACATTAACATCACTGACCGAATGTTTACGTGATACTTGTAAAATGCGTCAAATTGATAACTGTGACTGTCTGGGAACTAAATGCTATACAAACAAAGTGCTACAGACGGGTCCGCCTCTAACTCTATCGGGACAAAGTGCCACATCGACAGACGGGGCACTCTTGAGCCCATACGAAACAGAGAGCCGACCTACAATCCGGGGGCCACCTCTTGAGTTGTAGGAGCCACCTCTAGAGTCCCAAATCGAGTCGGGACGATTAGACCGAGTCTTAGATCGAGCAGTGGGGTTGCGGTTCATGAACGAGGCTACCGTTGTTTCCTATTCCCATAGCCGAGGAACGGAGTGTTCCGAGGGACCTGGGTCGTAGAACTTGGGGTATAATCCCGATTATGTTGTGATCCGAGTATTGACCCATAGCTAAGGACATACCGAGCCCAGATAATAGATAAGGAAGCACACGCTAAGTGTGAGAGCGAAGGCTCAGCTATTGGGGCGACGATCTAAATCTTAGGGCGACGGCCTATATTACTAGGAGTAATAAGGAGAGTCTAGAATCTAAAGTCCACATCGGCAGGATTCAAAACTGGATTGACTGATCGACTGCTTGACTTGACATCCGTCCGCGGGGACAGGATTATAATATTACAACTACATAATGATTATTGTTTTTATAAAATTCTGACGTAATTGTAACTGTTTCCACTTTCTCATAATTGATAAAATCATGCATCACTTAAAAATTTTCAAAGGAATGAGCCACACCCGCACACGATCACCCACTCATGAGACAGTTTGTCTCACCCCACCATTTTCACTTTTAAAACCAGAGAATGAGCCACCAGCCGAAGATGAAGAAATTTTCGAGAAAGAGACTGAATAGAAGACCGCCATCAAGACTTAGAATTTCTGTTGTTATTCCGACTTGTAATAATTATTTATGCTTCGTACTTAACTCGTTTGGTATTTTTCCGCTGCAAACTTATGATCAGTGTAATTTTATTATCATCTTTTGTCACAACGAATCTTAGAACATCGGGTTAAGATTGTTATTTTGAAATATTATCCAATCGTTATTTTGTTTCCGCTATTTATTGTTGCAGTTTGATTGATTGATCGACCGATGCGTCGCGCCATCGTCCTTCCCGATGTTGGGGGCGTGACATATGCACCCCTTCTCAATCGCGCAAACAAATATAATTTATTTAGATTATGGTAAATATACTCTCGAATTTAGCACAATTCTTGCCAACCATGAAGATCAATAGCTTGCAGAAACCGGAAAATGATGTATATGTAAGAAATTATTAGATTACACACTGTTCCCGAAATCAAGACCTAAGATTCGTTTCACGAATTAGGAAGATCTTACATGAGGAATTAGGAATGTCCTTAAATTTTAGTACTACCGCATGTCCTCAAATAGTCAGACAATATGAAGGGACGATACAAGTTTTCCAAGACATGCTTGGAGCATTGGATTTCCATGGAAGTTGGGATCATCATCCTTGGTCATTGAAGTTCACATACAACAAAAGTTACCAAGTGACAATTGGCAGGCTCCGTATGAAGCCTTACACAGAAAGAGGTGTCATTCACCAATTTATTGAGTGATTGACAGTCATTGGACATCAAAGACAAAGCAGGACCGAAATCCGGTACCAAGAATATATTTAGTAAAAGATGTTGTGGATAATGTTAGAATCATTCGGGAACAAATTCGCACTGCTCAAATCCGACAGAAAAGTTAAGCAGACCAGAGAAGGAAAGATTTGGAATTCGGCATTGGAGACAAAGTATTCCTTCGGTTATCCTCATGTAAGGGATTAATCAACTCGAAGAAGGGAGAACAACTTAGGCCCAAATTTATCGAACCTTTCAAGATCCTAGACAGGGTTGGAAAATTAGCATACCGCCTCGAGCTACCGACCGATCTTGCTGGAATGCATGATTTTCATGTCTCGAGAATGAAGAAATATCATCCAGATAGTGGACCTAAAAGTAAATTTGGGCTACTGAACATACCTAACTGGACTTGGTAATTTTTATTATATGAGCTAGCACTTACTTGAGTTATTACCATAAAAAGCTAAGCCCAAAACCAAAACCCATTCCAACTTAAATATACTACCTAAAACCTAATAAATACAACTAAATTACAAAATACATGTATAAATACCTACAAAAATCGACCTACATGCGGGGGAGGGAAAGACTTTGAAGTGTCACATCTTCAAGCATATTCAAGGATACATATTCACCTCTCAGAGCTATTTGACCATACCTCACCACTCACTCTCACATATAATAACTGTAATACCCGAGATTTTTATTCTGATTAATTTAAAATTCTTTTTCTTAGACCGGAAATTTCTCGGTTGTCGAGCGTTCACATTATTTTCTCGACGATTGACTTTGTGTTTATGGCCATATGTGGTGATTTGTGGTATTGTTGTCCGCGAGCGTTTCTTCATGTTCGTCTCCGAGCGATTTTGGAAAAATCGGATCGTCGAGTCATGGCAGTTGGGCACCGGCCGGCCAGGTGCAGCAGTGACCGGCCAGGTACACACGAGCAGCCCACACGGACAGGCGCTCGTGCGGCGCTCGTGTGGGACAGGCAGACTGCTGGGTAGTCCCTGGGAGCCGCGCACGAGCAGGGCGCATGAGCAAGGCGCAAGAGCCGATGCTCGTGCGGCACTGGGCAGGAAGTAGCAGGCGCGCACGAGCAGTGCTCGTGCGCGGTGCTCGTGCGGTGCGGCAAAGGCCAGGCAGTGCCGCGCACGAGCAGGCCACACGACCGGACGCCCGAGCATCATGCTCGTTCGTGTCTGGAAGACTTCCAGATGTGGTCCGGCAGGTTCTTGGCGCACGAGTTACGCACGGCCGGTGCTCGTGCGTGTCTGCTCGTGCGTCCTGTGGGATCTATATAATGACCCGGCAGACGTGTTCTTCACCCATTTTCTTCCCCCAACTCACCTCTTTCGTGGCCAAGGCATGGAGAAGACGAAGGCATGGTGTATATCTTCCAATACACGTCGTTTTTGAGTTCATAGCATCGATTAATCAACCTATAACCTTCTTCGATCCATCGAATCAAGGTATGATTTCCTAAAATCTAGTTTTGGGGATTTTAGTTGACTTTGTCCGATTTGATCGTTTTAACTCATATTTATGATGGATAATCGAAGATTAAGTTGTGTTCTATCATTTTCATCATCTTTCCATGGTTTTACCATTTCCGATTCGTCGTTTATGTGAACTTTCGTTTGACGCCTTCAAGGTGTCCGGGAAAATGCCGCAGAGAGAAATTTGGTCGCTTTGTGATGTTTTTCCTCGTGTGATTGATTATTTATTGGAGGATAGGATATTAGGGACGATTTCCCTACAAAAATCTGGTGTTGATCCCTTTCGATCGTTGTTTTCGTTGGAGTTCCGAATTTTGCCAATCGACCGTATTTTCGGAGTATCCGCGAGAGATTACCAAGGCAAGTACCTTGATATACGAATTGTAGCTACGTGAAATCATTGTTGTCGAAGTGTATGAATTTATACGGATGTATATATATATATGTATGTGTGTGTGTGTATATATGTATATACAGAGGAACGTGTATATATATATATATATTTATATATATTTATATGTTAAAAATATGTATGTGTATACGTATATTGATATATATGGTTATGTCGGTGAATGCCGGGGGACGAATACTAACACTAGTTGACGTACTCAACTTGGATTGAGGGATGAACTATACGTATAGATATAATATAGTAAGTTCATATATATATATATATATATATATATATATATATGTACTCGGTTGAGTTGCAATATAGAGACATATGTGCGGCGTTGGTTGGTTATGCCTGAAGGCTTATTGTGATTGAGATTTGATTGATAACGTGCGTGATATTGTTTAGTTGTGTTGTTATGGGCTGACGGATAATTTGTGTGACTTGGTGTACTGAGTTGATAATTGTTGTAACGTTTGTCTGTGTGCTTGATGTTTGGAACAATGTGGATACTTGTTGTGAGAAACGTCGTATCCGGGAACCTCTGAGGGCTGGGCGTGCACTCCGGCCTGGTGTACGCTGCAATGTGCGGCTCCATATGATTGGTGAAACACCGGTGTTACCTAATGCGCGTGCAAGGGGCAGCTCTTTTGGGAGTGATCGCCGGTGCGGTGACATGTTCAAGGGGAGGCCAACATAGTGGAGTCAACGTCGGTGCACAGGTGTGCAAGGGAGGCGCCTGGCAGGCTTATTGGTAACGGATATTTGAGTGATAGATAAGACCCCGTTACCAAATGATCCCCGTATTTCAAAGTCTTTCAACTCTTTTCAAATACTGGTCTCGATATAGACTGTGATTCGTATTTCTGAAAGTTTGTTCAACTTGATTTTCAAACGTTGGTATCAGGGTTAATTAACCAAGGATCTTTGACGAAATCTCCAAGGGTTAATTAATCAGGGGTCTTGAGCAGGATTTGTCGACTGAGAGGCAGTGCCTTTGATTGTATTGTAGTGCGATTCTGTGAATTGGGTCGAGGATCCCGAATAATGTTAATATGGTTTTCGTGTAATTGTTTTCCATATGTTGGGTCAAGGACCCGAGAGCTTTTGAAATTTATTTTCCAAAAGTGTTCCCATTCGATTTTCAAAACCCCAAGACGGCCCGAGTCAATAATAACGTTTTCAAACTATCTTATCAAATTGCTTTTCCTTTTAAAAAAAGGGTTTTTCAAGCTAGATCTTTTAACTCATTGGGCTTGCTTAAAGTTTCACTGGTGTTATGATCCGTAAAAAGAATATGGCTATGTGATTACCTTTCACCTTGTGTAAACGGATGATTTGATGTGCTGTTTGTTTAAATGTGTGGTTTATGTTAAGGCTTCGTGGCGGTTGAGTTTGTGTTGATACTTTTCGTATATCTTGTACATTATATACTTGCACTAGCAAAATTCCAGTTTGCTAACCCCCGAGTTTTCGGGGGGTGGGTGCCTGTTATGCGATCAGGTTTTGGCAGCTCGGGAGCAGTCACAGAATTGGCTTGGAAGGATATGGAGGACAATGGTGCTAATCACACCAGAGTCAGAGTCTTTTCTTTTGTTTCATTTTGGTCGGTATTTCTCTGTCGTTCGAGTATTCACCCTTGCATGGGTGTAGTTTTCATTTATTAAATTGAGTTGTTATTCTTTTCTGTGTTAAAGTTTATTATTGTAATTGTAATTTAAATGTCGTTAGTTTCTGAATTGGTTAATGACCTTGTCGGTCTGCTTTGTATCTAATTTTGACCCCAGTCGGTCAATCATTGAGTAGTCGTTTGGAGTTTAGCCTGGTAGATCCTTGTGATAAGGTTCTACGGCGTGTGATATTCCCGATTGTATTCTGGGGGTGTTATCAATATGGTATCAGAGTTTAGGTTTGGAAAAACCTAGGCGTTGGGTCAAGTCCATGTCCGGTGTAAGTCGCGCGCATCAGAGTTGTGATTAGTATCATGGTTCCGACATCATCTTCAAGCAATCTGTTAGGCGTATTTTTATACGCTTATTCATCATTATTTTGTATTGTTTTGAAGAGTGAATTTGATTAAATGAGCCTTTAATGCCTTAATTTTGTATGTTTGTCAGGAAGTTGAAGTCCAGAAGCTAAAACGAGTCGAAACGGGCGAAAACGGCAAATTTTGGCTATGAGCCGCGGCACAAGGCAGCAGGGCCGCGGCACAGGAAGACACCCAGCCGGACACAAAGTAAACTGTACTCTGTGCCGCGGCACAGTCCAGGTGAGCCGCGGCATAGAAGAATTAAATGACGCCCAGGCATCCAGCTAAAGGCAGTGTGCCGCGGCACAGATTTAGTGCGCCGCGGCACACTAGGCGGTTTTTGAATGTCCGCGCGGATTTGGGCCGTTTCGAAGCCAGTTTTCGACCTACTCATACGGACGCGATTTGGAGGATGTGCTAAGCTATAAATAAGGGTTTTAAGACCCTAATTAAGGATCTTTTATCTTTGGGGATCGGAAGCTTGGAATCAGAGAGGAGAGACGGCAGAAGAGGAGGGAAGCAGAAGACTTAAAGAGCAGAGGGCGGAAGCCGAAGAACGGAGGAATCCGAGCTTCATCTGCGTTTGATTTTAATGCTTTCATTCATTTATTCTGTATTTTTCTTTATTAATATGCCAGGCTAAAACCCTAATCTAGGATTTTGATGAAACCTATGTTTTGACGAATTGCTTGAGATTATCCAATTAATTACCTTTTTGTTGAGTTTTCCCAATCGTGTTTAATGCTTGCAATTATCTGGCCAATAGTTATATTGATTTAATCATTCAATTCAAATCGGGAGAGGAGAATTGGTGAGAAACTATTGGTGAGGACCGTTTTATTCTGTGAGATAGGAATATACTCATAGGAACTGCGTGGCCTTTTGGAGATTTTATGCTTTTCGCCTATTGACGAATTAATTCACCTAGGGATAGAGTGCGTTATTCGCCATTAGACAAATCTATTGACCTCGGGAGAGGCGGTAGAATATATTAGCAATCTCCGCCTTTAATAAATTGGGAAAATTATTTATTACGGATAATCGAGAGTAAATTCGGATAAACCGAGGTGGATTCAGAATCCTAGACTTATTCATCATTTGACTTTCTTTTCTTCAAGCTATCGTTTTCTACTGTTTAGTCTCTTATTAATTCTTTTAGTTATTAATTGCAAAACCCAAATTCGATTGTTCAAATAAAACTGGAATACATAAAAATCGGTAGTTAGAGATTCAGTCCTCGTGGGAACGATACTCTACTTATCACTTTATTACTTGTAAACGATAACGTGCACTTGCGTGTAAGAAATATCGCAACAAGTTTTTGGCGCCGTTGCCGGGGACTGAAATTTTCTAATATCGATTTTAGTATTTCTAGTCTTAATTTGAACGTTTTTATTTTTAATTTTTTTTTTGTGTATTTAATTTCGTTTATTTTATTTGTTTTCCTTTCAGGATCTTTCGCGTAGTGCATGAGAAAACTCGGTAACGAAGGCCTACTACCTTTGGATACTGCGCTCGAGCGCACTCTTCGAAGGAACAAGAAGGAGAAAAGAGAGTTGCAGACGACGGTCAACATGGCCGAAAATATCGAAATCCAAGGAGGAGATAACCATGTGCGGCAAGTTCAACCGGAACTAGCTCTTCGAGACTATGCCATGCCGCAGATAAACACAAACTTTTCGGGAATTCGGCGTCCCACGATCCAAGCCAATAATTTTGAGATCAAGCCTGCGATAATTCAGATGGTGCAGGCGAGCCAATTCTGTGGATTGCCGAATGACGACCCTAACGGTCATATTTCTTCTTTCCTTGAGATATGTGACACGTTCAAGACTAATGGTGTCACCGACGATGCCATCCGATTGAGGCTTTTCCCTTTCTCTTTGAGGGATAAAGCGAAATTTTGGCTAAATTCCTTACCGCCGGGGTCGATTACCACATGGGCAGAGTTAGCGCAAGTCTTCCTTGCCAAATTCTTCCCACCTTCGAAGATGGCTAGATTGAGAAACGAGATCACCACTTTCGGTCAGCATGATATGGAATCACTCCACGAGGCTTGGGAGCAATATAAAGATTTGTTACGGAGATGCCCTCATCACGGCCTTCCTGATTGGCTTCAAATTCAGACGTTCTACAATGGTTTAAGTGCTTCTACACGCACTCTCGTAGATGCAGCCGCCGGTGGGGCCTTGATGGTAAAGACTATGGCCGAGGCACACTCACTGTTGGAAGCTATGGCCGCAAATGCATATCAATGGCCATCGGAAAGATTGACGCCGAAGCGAGTTATGGAAGTTTCAAGTAATGATCCGATTTCCACATTGTCTGCTCAAGTCGCCGCCTTGACTCAGCAGCTCCAAGCATTTTCGCACGCACCTTCCCCCATTACCATAGAGACATGCAATTGGTGTAATAGATCACACCCGAGCGCGGAGTGTCAAGTTGGAAACCCGTTCGAGCAACATCCGATGGACCAGGCTCAATTCGTGGGAAATGGAAATCGGCAGAATAATCCGTACTCCAACACGTATAATCCGGGGTGGCGCAATCATCCCAACTTTTCGTGGAGAAACGGACAGAACTCAAACCAGCCCCCGTTCGCTCAGAACCAACAGCAGCCCCTCCCGCTCCAAAAGTTTCTCTCGAGGAAGCACTTGCGAAATTGGCGGCGAATACGAGTCAATTCATGACCCGTACTGAAGCGACATTGCAAAATCATTCCGCTTCCATTCGAAACTTGGAGGTCCAGCTGAGCTAAATTGCTAATGTATTGACAGCCCGCCCGGAGGGAGCATTGCCGAGTACAACAGAGACAAATCCTAGAGAGAGTCTAAACGCAATCAGCTTGAGAAGTGGGAAAAAGGTGTTGGACCAGCCTGAGAGGGGTGAAAAGAGGTGTGAAATTGAGGAAAAGGAAAATTTAGCGAAAGAGGAGTCACAAGATTGGAAACCTTCGATAACGTTGCTGGATAATCCGAAGACATGTGTGCCCCCCGTCCCGTTTCCGCAGAGACTACAGCAGAAAAAGGCGGACAAACAATTTTCTAAGTTCCTTGACGTGTTCAAAAAGCTTCATATTAACATTCCATTCGCCGACGCGTTGGAACAAATGCCGAGCTACGCTAAATTCATGAAAGAGATATTGTCGAAGAAAAGAAAACTCGAGGAGTTTGAAACAGTCGCCTTGACGGAGGAATGCAGCGCAATTCTTCAAAAGAAGCTCCCACCAAAATTGAAAGATCCGGGAAGTTTCAACATACCGTGCACCATGGGGAATCTTTCGTTTAATAAGGCATTGTGTGATCTCGGTGCTAGTATTAACCTCATGCCTCTTTTCAAAAAGCTGGACATTGGGGAAGCCAAGCCGACAACAGTCTCCTTACAATTGGCGGATCGATCGATTAAGTATCCGAGGGGAGTGATTGAGGATGTTTTGGTAAAGGTGGATAAATTTATCTTTCCAGCGGACTTTATCGTTCTTGACATGGAGGAAGACGAAGATATTTCGATTATCTTGGGACGACCATTTTTGGCGACCGGCAGAACTCTCATTGACGTGGAAAAAGGTGAACTAACTCTGCAGGTTCAAGAGGAGCGTGTCACGTTCCAAGTGTTCAAATCTTTTCCATGTCCTGGAAGTGTTGATAAAAGGTCACAAATTGAAAGTGTAGATGTCGTTGAAAGAGGAAAGCACCGAAAACATCGTCGGTTGAAAAATTCAGATTCTGTGGCAGATGGTCTAATTTTTAAGAAGGATGTAGAACGAGTAGCGTTTCTCGAGCATGCGGACAAGTCTGTTGTAGTCTTGAGTGCGTTCGTGAAGGAGGAGAGTAAGCAGGAAGCCCAACGGACATATAGTCATGAGAAAAACGGGTGTTTCGGGAAGTTGTTCACGTCGAAACCTTTCCGCAAACAACATTTGATGTCCGAACCGAAATTCGAATCGTTAATGACCGATGGTCATAATTTTAAAAAATATATTAACGGTTCGATAAACGGGGCGGAAACCAAATGGAGTTTGCGAAAAGCGAACTAATATTTTCAAATAGGTCCGGCTGAAGACTATAAACTTAGCGCTTCTCGGGAGGCAACCCGAGTTCGTAGTTGTAGATTTTTGCATTTCTTTATTTTTCTTGCATTCTTGATTTTTATTTTTCATCATTTTTGTGCTTCAATTTGCTTCTGCCTCTCGTTTTTAACGTGTTCTTCTCAAAATTTTGTGCAGGAAAGTCCCAGGGGAGAAACTGAAGCCTGAGCCGCGGCACAAGTATTGTGAGCCGCGGCACACGCAAATCGCAAGGGAAAGCTGAACCCACTGTACCCTGTGCTGCGGCATGGCATAAATGAGCCACGGCACACTTGAGCCCTGAGCCGCGGCACACAGAAACTGAGCCGCGGCACACGTTAAAACATGCGAACAGCTGAAAAGGAACTGTACTCGGTGCCGCGGCACAGTTGAGCTGTGCCGCGGCACACCATGCGGAATTCGAAGGGGTCAGGTACCTTATAACTCTCATTCTTCAGGCCACCATAGGTAAGTTTACTTCTCTTTTCTCCCTTGCGCGCACGAATCGGCCGAACTCTTCCTCTTTGCGATTTATTCTTGCGACTTCTTATCTTGCATTTTTCACAAACAAATCAAGGTATGTTTCAATATCTAATCTCTACTTGTTTCATGAATTTAAATTTGAAGTTGTTTATGCATTGAATGGATTGAATATGTTTATTTTCCTTCAAAAGTTCTAGGATGGTTTAGGGGATAACATAGTAGTTTTAATCGAAGTTTCATGGTTAGTTTGGAATATGAATGAATTGAGTGCATTGTTTTGATGATGAATGAATTGTGTTTCTGTTCTTGGGGGTTCAATCGAGCTATAGTCATGTTTATTCTTCAAGTAAACTCGTGCCCTTAAGGTGTTTGATAAAATGTCTAAGTGAAAAATTTTCTTCGTTAAAGCAATCTTTTGAATCTTTGTGCAACGTATTCATTCCGAATTTACAGCAAGCCCAACCCTTATGTCCAGTTTAAACGTTTAAGTCCAATTTCATCTTTCTCTCACGGATGTGCTATCTTTTTAAATTCTTGACTTACGGCTGGACATTTTTAACCGAGTGATGATTATTGTTGTTATTGTTTGCGTAAATAAACCCTGGTGTTTTATTTTTCAGGACTGATTATGGCGAGAACAAAGAAGCTGAGCAAGAGAGCCAGGACCCAGTCATCCCCCACTCGAGGGGAGACCTCTCGTAGTCGGGCCGATTCGGAGGGGCACCAGTTTTCGGACCCTGAAATTCACAAGATCTTCAATGAGAAGATTCGGCCGCGACCTCTTATCCCGGAGAGGAGATTTACTCCAGCTCCCCAAGACGGGGAATTTCTTACCATGATTGATGAGATGGGGTGGGCCAGATTTGCTGCACCCCCCGAGCCAGCGGTTATCTCGATTGTGCAGGAGTTCTACGCCAGTGCACTACTGAAGCACATTCGGGCAGGCCATACGTTGCCGTCATTAGAGTCTCGGACTCAGGTCGATGTCCGAGGTGTTACAGTTGATTTCTCCACTGCTGCTATTCGGAGGTTGTTTGGGCTTCCGGTGGTAGATGAGTCGGCCTATGACCGAGTGATGACTAGCCTCACGAAGGAGGCCCTGCTCGAGACTATTGCACAGCCCGATTCCGACTGGGAGCAGCGCGCACAGGGTTCTTCCACTTTCCACTTCAAGAGCTCGCGCCTCAGCCGGCTAGGGCGTGCCTGGCTTTATTTTATCTGCGCACGCATTGACCCCACCTCCCAGATCCGCACTGTTTTTCTCTCCCGCGCCCGAACACTTTATGCTATCACTTCTGGGCTGCGTTTCGATGTGGCCCCCATCCTGGTCCGATCTCTCTTCCAGTGTATCCAGGGGGGCAAGACGGGGTTGAAGCACCCCTCTCTCATCTGCGCTTTGTGCCGGCAGTCGGGGCTGACGTGGTCAGACGACGAGCCGATGCTTGCTCCCCAGGCCCCGATCGACCACCGCATCATATCACATTTTGACCAGTGAGGAGGAGCGCCGGCGCACGCTCGGGGGAGAGGATTTCTGCTAGAGGAGGCCCACGAGGGATCCCACGAGCCTTTTTTGCTGACACATGGAGATGCCGGCCCGCCGTCCGAAAGAGAGAGATTGCACGAGATGTTTGATGGGCTGAGGGAGGATCTGAGGAGAGAGAGAGAGAGAGGAGCTGAGAGAGGAGACGAGGAGAGAGAGAGATGAGATGAGGAGAGAGAGGGAGAGTATGTTGGCTGCCATGCGAGAGGAGCAGCGGACGGAGCGAGAGAGCGTTAATGCTGCCGTCAAAGCTGAGATGCGAGAGCAGGCCCGCCGGGCCAACCGACGAGAGGCGAGGCGTCTGGCAGCGAGGGACGCTTATCATCAGGAGCACCTTGCCGCATGGACGGCCCATATCATGCATCCCGACGGGCCATTTATTGCACCCGCCCAGCCAGCCACACCACCCTCCTCACTGGATGATGCCGGCACCAGCTCGTGAGCGGACTGGAGGGGAGTACTTGACCTTTTACTTTTATTGCATATCATATTTTGTCCATTGAGGTCAATGTACGTCCTAAGTTTGGGGGGGGGGGTTAACTTTTTGTCGCATTGCTGTACTTTATTTCGTTGCACTTTTCATTACGTTGCGTTAATTTTTTCAATAGCCATGCTTGTCTTAATTTTTCTCTATTCGTGAATTTTTCGTGCTTCTATTTGTGTGATACTGATGTTACGACATTGTTTTTCTCTCTGAAGAAACGGTCGAGTTCTAGTCGCGTTGTAGTCAGAGATTTCTGTTTCTGCTTAGTATTCATTTAGGTCCAAAATTTGTTTCGTGATTGTAGAGGTCTTGGCGGATAAGAGAGGGTACATACTTGTTTTAAAATCACCGTCGATACGTTTGGTTACATTTTTCGGTTAGTTAGTCGTCCAGTTACATTAGTCTTGTTGGCACTTAGAGTGAGTTTAGAGTCGGTCAGTTTTTCCCAATAGTCGAGATATTTTTGTTCTATTAAGGGAAGTTTAGTAACCGGGGGTATTTGCGTGACCCATTGTTTACTCTCGCGTAAAACGACGACCCTGATTAGACTAGTGATTTAGATATTTCACATGCCGATGATAGGGAGACTAGTAACCAGGGGTATTCGCGTGACCCACTGTTTACTCTCGCGTAAAACGGCGACCTTGATTCGGACATGCGGGAATTATATATTCGAGTTGTTTCTCTGCTGTAGAAAGGAACTTAGTAACTAGAAGCATCCATGTGCCCCATGAGTGTCTTTTACGTCAAACGGTTCCCCAATACATGAGAATGGAAGTTCCACCCTAGGATTATCCCGATGAAGCATCCCGAGATCCGAACCTAGTGGTCAACTCGAATCAAATTCTTGAGCATATATAAGGGAATACTGTCCGAGGATTATTTTTATGAAACTCGTGAAAATTTTGCCATTAGACTGTGGAACAGGACGAACTAGCTTGTTTATTTTAGCCTTTCATATTGACGGTCGATTTGATTCACGTTTGTTAATCTTTGAGCTAGATTTTCTTCATGAACGAGTAATTAGGACTGAACTTGATTACTTTGTGGGATCAGTGTTCTGAGTGTAGCTCGCTATTACGACACTCGTATTATTCAGAGAGAATTACAGGATAGTATTGATTAGGTTGAACACTACGAGTCGCACGATGATTCACGACATTCTTTTATTGAAATTAATTCTTTTTGCTTGAGGACAAGCAAAGGCTTAAGTTTGGGGGTATTTGTTAGGCGTATTTTTATACGCTTATTCATCATTATTTTGTATTGTTTTGAAGAGTGAATTTGATTTAATGAGCCTTTAATTCCTTAATTTTGTATGTTTGTCAGGAAGTTGAAGTCCGGAAGCTAAAACGAGGCGAAACGGGCGAAAACGGCAAATTTTGGCTATGAGCCGCGGCACAAGGCGCAGAGGCAGCACAGAAGACACCCAATGGACACAAAGTAATCAGACTCTGTGCCGCGGCACGACCAGTGAGCCGCGGCACAGAAGAATTAAATGACGCCCAGGCATCCAGCTAAAGGCAGTGTGCCGCGGCACAGATTTAGTGCGCCGCGGCACACTAGGCAGTTTTTGAATGTCCGCGCGGATTTGGGCCGTTTCGAAGCCAGTTTTCGACCTACTCATACAGACGCGATTTGGAGGATGTGCTAAGCTATAAATAAGGGTTTTAAGACCCTAATTAAGGATCTTTTATCTTTGGGGATCGGAAGCTTGGAATCAGAGAGGAGAGACGGCATAAGAGGAGGGAAGCAGAAGACTTAAAGAGCAGAGGGCGGAAGCCGAAGAACGGAGGAATCCGAGCTTCATCTGCGTTTGATTTTAATGCTTTCATTCATTTATTCTGTATTTTTCTTTATTAATATGACAGGCTAAAACCCTAATCTAGGATTTTGATGAAACCTATGTTTTGACGAATTGCTTGAGATTATCCAATTAATTACCTTTTTGTTGAGTTTTCCCAATCGTGTTTAATGCTTGCAATTATCTGGCCAATAGTTGTATTGATTTAATCATTCAATTCAAATCGGGAGAGGAGAATTGGTGAGGAACTATTGGTGAGGACCGTTTTATTCTGTGAGATAGGAATATACTCATAGGAACTGCGTGGCCTTTTGGAGATTTTATGCTTTTCGCCTATTGACGAATTAATTCACCTAGGGATAGAGTGCGTTATTCGCCTTTAGACAAATCTATTGACCTTGGGAGAGGCGGTAGAATATATTAGCAATCTCCGCCTTCAATAAATTGGGAAAATTATTTATTACGGATAATCGAGAGTAAATTCGGATAAACCGAGGTGGATTCAGAATCCTAGACTTATTCATCATTTGACTTTCTTTTCTTCAAGCTATCGTTTTCTACTGTTTAGTCTCTTATTAATTCTTCTAGTTATTAATTGCAAAACCCAAATTCGATTGTTCAAATAAAACTGGAATACATAAAAATCGGTAGTTAGAGATTCAGTCCTCGTGGGAACGATACTCTACTTATCACTTTATTACCTGTAAACGATAACGTGCACTTGCGTGTAAGAAATATCGCAACACAATCCGTGATGGTAAGTCTCCCGATTGTAAGTCCGTTTATATACGTATTTGATTATATTGTGCTAATGTGTTTAATGTGAACTAGGGATTGGAACTTGTTGGTGATATTATTGTTTTAGGATATAGCATGCGTATACGGTCCGAGTAAAAAATGGTTATGTAGTATGCTTCGGAAGTCGAGCATATTTATCGGTTTCTACATTTCATTAGAGTAAATCTTTTAGTGTTAATTTTATCCGCTGCGTGAGTATTTTGAGATGGCTTTTGGTATCTTGCAAACTGAATTTTATTCCCAAAAATCGATTCCCTAAACCGAGTCTTGAAATTTTGATCTTGCACGTTTTGACGGTATTAGATATTTTATAAATAACTTTTGTGAGTATTTGAAAATATTACCGACATCGGCCTTTTTGGCATTTTGAACATTTTTAAAAAATGATTTTTAGCCTGGTGGGTTCCGGCGTGGGGTCCACGGCGTTGTAATATCACGAACATTTTAAAGTGGTGTTTTGAAATCTTCTAACATTTTAAAAATCTATGATTCAATGTCATCATGGCAAATGGTCACGTATTTTGGTGAAAATTCTTTCGATTAAGCACTTTGATAGAGGAGGAAAGATTTTCAATTTGTGGTATTTGGAACTCAACACTTTTGAAATATTTCAAATTAGTGACGATTCAATTTTCAATTTTCTTGAAAATAATTTTTAAAGTCGTTGTATAAACTTCCTCTTTCAAAATAAAGGAAAGCTTTTACAGGTTTTGGGCGTAACGTGACTCGTCCTCTCTTTCAAAAATTTATTTTCATTAAGTGCATACATATAATGATCGTCCTCGTCGAAGGACTCGAAATTGACTTCATAAAACTTTGTGCTTTACGATATTACCGTTATTCTAAGGAAGCTAACTAAAACTCGTGTTGATAATTGTGGTATATTGTACGACTGATTAATAATATTGTTGAACGGTAATATCTACATTAGTATGTCGAGCCTCGGCGGACGTAGACGTGATGATGGGAATGGAAGCAGTGAGCTGGTTCGTACGACAACGATTCATGCTACGGTGAAGGAGTATCAAGATCAAATGATATCCTATGAAATCTCCTCAGTAGTCGAGCCCACGAGCGAAGCGAAGAGACCGAGGAAATTTTTATTCTGATTAATTTGAATTTTTTATCTTAGACCGGAAATTTCTCGGTTGTCGAGCATTCACATTATTTTCTCGACGATTGACTTTGTGCTTATGGCCATATGTGGTGATTTGTTGTATTGTTGTCCGCGAGCATTTCTTCATGTTCGTTTCCGAGCGATTTCGGAAAAATCGGATCGTCGAGTCATGGCGGCTGGGCACCGGCCGGCCAGGTGCAGCAGTGACAGGCCAGGTACACACGAGCAGCCCACATGGACAGGCGCTCGTGCGGCGCCAGGCGGCAGCAGGCGATCCACAGGGGCCGCGCCGCAGGGCGCACGAGCAAGGCGCACGAGCCGGCGCTCGTGCGGCACTGGGCAGGAAATAGCAGGCGCGCACGAGCAGTGCTCGTGCACGGTGCTCGTGCGGTGCGGCAGAGGCCAGGCAGTGCCGCGCACGAGCAGGTCACACGACCGGACGCCCGAGCATCATGCTCGTGCGTGTCTTGAAGACTTCCAGATGTGGTCCGGAAGGTTCTTGGCGCACGAGTCACGCACGGCCGGTGCTCGTGCGTGTCTGCTCGTGCGTCGTGCGGGATCTATATAATGACCCGGCAGGCGTGTTCTTCACCCATTTTCTTCCCCCAACTCACCACTTTTGCGGCCAAGGCATGGAGAAGACGAAGGCATGGTGTATATCTTCCAATCCACGTCGTTTTTGAGTTCATAGCATCGATTGATCAACCTATAACCTCCTTCGATCCTTCGAATCAAGGTATGATTTCCTAAAATCTAGTTTTGGGGATTTTAGTTGACTTTGTCCGATTTGATCGTTTTAACTCATATTTCTGATGGATAATCAAAGATTAAGTTGTGTTCTATCATTTTCATCATCTTTCCACGGTTTTACCATTTCCGATTAGTCGTTTATATGAACTTTCGTTTGACGACTTCAAGGTGTCCGGGAAAATGCCGCAGAGAGAAATTTGGTCGCTTTGTGATGTTTTTCCTTGTGTGATTGATTATTTTTTCGATGACAGGATATTAGGGACGATTTCCCTACAAAAATCTGGTGTTGATCCCTTCTGATCGTTGTTTTCGTTGGAGTTCCGGATTTTGCCAATCAACCGTATTTTCAGAGTATCCACGAGATATTACCAAGTCAAGTACCTTGATATACGAATTGTAGCTACGTGAAATCATTGTTGTCGAAGTGTATGAATTTATACGGATGTATATATGTATATATATATATATATGTGTGTGTGTGTGTATATGTATATATAGAGGGACGTATGTATATATATATATATTTATATTTAAATGTTAAAAATATGTATGTGTATACGTATATTGATATATATGCTTATGTCGGTGAATGCCGGGGGACGAATACTAACACTAGTTGACGTACTCAACTTGGATTGAGGGATGAACTATACGTATAGATATAATATAGTAAGTTCATATATAATATATATATATATATATACTCGGTTGAGTTGCAATATAGAGACATATGTGCGGCGTTGGTTGGTTATTCCTGAAGGCTTATTGTGATTGAGATTTGATTGATAACGTGCGTGATATTATTTAGCTGTGTTGTTATGGACTAACGGATAATTTGTGTGACTTGGTATACTGAGTTGATAATTGTTGTAACGTTTGTCTGTGTGCTTGATGTTTGGAACAATGTGGATACTTGTTGTGAGAAACGTCGTATCCGGGAACCTCTGAGGGCGGGGGCGTGCACTGCGGCCTGATGTACGCTGTAATGTGCGGCTCCATATGATTGGTGAAACACCGGTGTTACCTAATGCGCGTGCAAGGGGCGGCTCTTTTGGGAGTGATCGCCAGCGCAGTGACATGTTCAATGGGAGGCCAACATAGTGGAGTGAACGCCGGTGCACAGGTGTTCAAGGGAGGCACCTGGCCGGCTTATTGGTAACGGATATTTGAGTGATAGCTAAGACCCCATTACCAAATGATCCTCGTATTTCAAAGTCTTTCAACTCTTTTCAAATACTGGTCTCGATATAGACTGTGATTCGTATTTCTGAAAGTTTGTTCAACTTGATTTTCAAACGTTGGTATCAGGGTTAATTAACCAAGGATGTTTGACGAAATCTCCAAGAGTTAATTAATCAGGGGTCTTGAGAAGGATTTGTCGACTGAGAGGCGGTGCCTTTGATTGTATTGTGGTGCTATTCTGTGAATTGGGTCGAGGATCCCCAATAACGTTAATATGGTTTTTGTGTAATTGTTTTCCATATGTTGGGTCAAGGACCCAAGAGCTTTTGAAATTTATTTTCCAAAAGTGTTCCCATTCGATTTTCAAAACCCCAAGACGGCCCGAGTCAATAATATCGTTTTCAAACTATCTTATCAAATTGCTTTTCCTTTTAAAAAAAGGGTTTTTCAAGCTAGATCTTTTAACTCATTGGGCTTGCTTAAAGTTTCACTGGTGTTATGATCCGTAAAAAGAATATGGCTATGTGATTACCTTTCACCTTGTGTAAACGGATGATTTGATGTGCTGTTTGTTTGAATGTGTGGTTTATGTTAAGGCTTCATGGCGGTTGAGTTTGTGTTGATACTTTTCGTATATCTTGTACATATATACTTGCACTAGCAAAATTCCAGTTTGCTAACCCTGAGTTTTCGAGGGGTGGGTGCCTGTTATGCGCTCAGGTTTTGGCAGCTCGGGAGCAGTCACAGGATTGGCTTGGAAGGAGATGGAGGACAATGATGCTAATCACACCAGAGTCAGAGTCTTTTGTTTTGTTTTATTTTGGTTGGTATTTCTCTGTCGTTCGAGTATTCACCTTTGCATGGGTGTAGTTTTCATTTATTAAATTGAGTTGTCATTCTTTTCTGTGTACAAGTTTATTATTGTAATTGTAATTTGAATGTCGTTAGTTTCTGAATTGGTTAATGACCTTGTCGGTCTGCTTTGTATCTAATTTTGACCCCGGTCGGTCAATCATTGAGTAGTCATTTGGTGTTTAGCCTGGTATATCCTTGTGATAAGGGTCTACGGCGTGTGATATTCCCGATTGTATTCTGGAGGTGTTATAAAAACTTGCACCTTGTAAACTCTTCCTTCATTTTTCAAAACATAAAAATCATATAGAGAGCGAAAGAAGGGGATCGGACGAATTGAAGAGAGTAAGAGAACCGAAAAAAATCTAACTCTTAATCATCACACTTAAGGTAAGACTTCAATTACCTATCCCACTTTTTTTTCTTTATTCAACCTTGACTTATAACGAAACTAATTATTCCGTGAACTCTTTCTTTGATCAACCATATATACTCAAGGAGCAAGGAGTCATCTTATCTAGCCATCATCGTTAATATCTCTTCAAAATACTGGGTAAAATATTTCTTTCTTTCCTTTATTCAAAATAATGTAAGTATATTAAATGTTATGGTGCATGCAAATATTAAAATCTTAATTGTTCATGTTTGACTTCAAAATAGAATTATTTCATCATGCATGTGGTGATTTTAATGTTGTTTGGATTTTTTTTCAAGACATACTTTAAGATTTGAGTATATTGTCTTATTGATGAACTTATTATTGACTATGGTAAATCTAATATTTGGAGATTAAAATTCTACAAAATATGTAGATATAATACTGGACTATGGTATGAGAATAATTAACCACCGAAAGTTTTTACTTTTTGAACCTAAACTCGAAGAATTAACTAAAATGGCTAAAAAGAATTATTTATGAATAAAATGGATAAATTCTATAATTTTGGACTTTTCACCAGAAATTAGTCTTATTATATCAAAAATAAACTACCCATATCGGAATTCATTAATATGGAAAGTCAAGGCAAAGTTATAATTTTCAAGAATTCGGGACCAAAACCATAATTTCTAGAAACTTGCTGTTTTTTAAAAAATAATTTTCAGAAAAATTGAGCTCTCTGGACTCATAAGACCATAAGAATTTTATCCCAAAATTTGAGGTCAATCCGACAAGAAACGAAAGAGATATGACCCGATTACTGAAATATCAAATAAAACTTATTATGGAGGGGCAAAAACATAAATTCTAGAAGAGTAAAATTCTGCATTGGATTGCATATGGAAGTACAGGACTCAAGGAACAACTCGCAACTAGAATTACAAAATTGGAGCTATATTAAATTCAAAACGAATTACTCAAATTATAAGATAAACTTAAATAAAATAATAATAATAATTAAATTTGGAAGGCAGAATTATAATTTATGAAAAGTAAAACTTTCATGCATCTTCTGACATTCAATCTTTTCTTCATAATGGTTTTTTCACAATAAAAGTTCATTATTTTCGGACGTATAATCAGTTTGTATCGAACTATTCAAATTCATATAATTATAGTCAAAATAATAATAATAATAATAATAATAATAATACATAAAATTCGGAAGGGCGGAATTTTAATTTCTGAAAGATAAAACTTTCCTGCAACTTCTGATTTTCAATCCTTACTTCATAATGGATTTTTCACAGTAAAGTTCAAAATTTTCGGACGTATAAATATTTTGTACTGAAATATTCAAGTTTATACAATAATTTAAAAAAAAACGTCGAAAATTCGCAGTAGCCAAACAATTATAAATTGGTTGAGTTAATTTATCTAAACTGCCCAAGTCCATGTATTACAAAATAAACCATATTGACATCTTGTAACATATATGGATATCGTTGATCACGACAATAATTATTATCTAATAGAAATTGGGAAAAATAGTTGTATGGAACTAAGTAATATAATCTTCGGGTATAAATTACCTCTAGAATATGTACGAGTACCTCTAGAGTCCATTTTCTATTTATATCCATTGAGGAGCAATTAGACTAAGTTATGAATCGAACAGCGTGTAGGGGTGGCAAAATATACCGAAATGCCGAAATACCGTATTTACCATACCGAAAAATTACCGAAAATTTCGGTATACCGAACTTTCGGTACGGTATGGTTCGTACCGAAAATTTTTGGTACGGTAACGGTATGAAACTTTTTTTATTTTCGGTATTTCGGTATATACCGAAATACCCAAAAAAATCGGTATATCGATATTTTCGGTATTTTACTTGTTCGGTATTTCGGTATATATCTGTATATCAAGATTTTTTTGATATTTTGGTAATTCGGTATTTCGATAAGTTCGGTATATACCGATACCGAAATAAAATTCAGATACCAAATTTGACGGTGATTCAGTATGATCGAAAGCCATACCGAAATTTCGGTATAACGGATTTCGGTATACCGAAACATTCGGTACGGTATCGGTATGAATTTTGTTGTACCGAAACTTTCGGTACGGTATACGGTATTGGGAAAAAACTTCGGTACGGTACGATATACCACCCCTAGCAGCGTGGCTATGGTTCTAGGCAAAGCTATTATCGTTTCCTATTCCCTTGAAGTCGAAGGATGAAGTGATCCGAAAGTGACTGGATCATAGTATCTCGTATAGTTGTGATTATGATGTGATTGGGGCATAGACCCACAACTTTGGACATATCGAGCCTAGATAAGAGATAAGGTAGCACGTCACTAAGTGTGAGAGCGGTAAAGCTCAAAGTCCAATATTATAGTACTGGTCCGACAAATACCCAAGGCCGCGGTTATTAAACCAATGGTCGTGGTGATAGTCAAAAGTCAAACACTCATAACTATCTAAGATGTTATAAGGAGGCTAAGAGAATTAGTAAAATAGATGACCTCCCAAAGCTTAATACTTACTGGGCGTTCGACGGCGTACATTCATTATATTCAATAGCAATCTGCGGAGATTAATTGTAAGTTCATGATTTAATTCATAGCTACAAGTAAGGTTAAAGGCATGTTGGGAAAAATCCTCCCTATGTTTTGATAACTGCCTCATACAGCAAGATCTTATAAGTCAGAATATCGGTCTAAGTTAGGAAGTTGTTAGGAGAATATCATACAACCTGTCCATAAAGCGTAAGATCTTCCAACAAAGTCAAGAGTCCTTTTCTACAGAGTAATCGTTAAGATACAACAAAAGACGAAGATGTTGGATACAACAACCATGCTGTAAGTATTTTACATAGGAAAAGTAAAACAAAAATTCAACAGAACTTAAGAAACTTTAAACCATTGAGAAAACAAACATTGTTTATTCAAAAAGTATTCACGGTTAAAGTAACATTTACTGCTGATAGGACAGTATTTAATGCGGTAGAAGAGACTACAATCTGAAGAGAATTTAATACTGGTCAAAATGAATGTCTGATGTATTAATTGTGAATCGCCTTTAATTCAAAATATTCTGAAGTCGCCAATCAAAGCAGTCTCAATCTCACCAACCGGTCAACAGCTACATTTATAACGGGTCTGTTTCCAAGGTTATAAATATCCCCAAGCAATAGGACATCGCTCACCTATCGACGCGATATATATCTGATGCATTAACACTCTGACAATATGAAAATCAAGCTTACAAGGTCAATATATATTTCTTCGAGCATACAACTTCATCAAGAAGATATATACAAAGTCCTCAACGCAGACAACACACTGATAGCGAACGCACATCAAGCATACATCTACTGTTTGATCTTGTCATACCAAACCTAATGTTGAGTTTACTTAGCCCTCTGTGGACTAAGCTTGCTATCTCTGACCTGTATGGGACAAATATCACAAAAGTAGAAGCTTCAATACGTGTGAGAAAAATTAAGTCGAAGAAGCCAAGCCAATCTGAGTGAACGACCTAAACTACTATCGGTTGTATCAATCTGTGTGAACGATACAGCAACGCATTTAGTTAAAGTCACATAGTTGTGTACTCCTGTGTGGAGGACCAGTGGACGTAGAGGGGTTTAACTCAAACCACTTTAATCAGTGTGTCTTTACATTCTGTCATATACTGTTTTTTATTTGCCTATGTGATTTAAGTATACATATTGTAAAAACCATGTACGCACCAAGCTAACAGGAGATTATTCACTTGTTGTATTTACAACAACTTAACATTAGACTTCTGCTACGCAAATAACTTCAAAAAAGATACAGCTTATTCACCCTCTCCTTCTAAGCTGTTATTACTGTGTATTGTGTCCAACAAGTGGTATCGGGGTATTTGATTCTACAAAGAGTCAGTCAATTTTTAACTGAATCAGATCCACAAAAATCAGTAGCTTTTGAAAACTGGTTTTCTTATCTTCATCATTAATCTTACTTCTCTCATGAATACATCTATGATCAATAAAGTCCCTATATTTTTCATTAATAAATTCGATGGTTGGAGAATTGAGATGGAAGCTCATCTTGCAGCGATGCATGAAGAGATGATCTTCATCATCCAAGAAGGACCGATCAAGATAATGAAGGTCAACACAGCCGCAAGAATCAATGGACAACCTTATGTGGAGATGCTCGAGAAGGAGCACGAGCAATGGACAACGGACGATCACAAACGTGCGAACCTCGACAATATTGCTAAGAATGTGCTATTTATCACTCTAGACAAAGGCACATTCTCTAGGATAAAAAGCTGTAAGACAACCAAAGAAATCTGGGAGAAACTCAAGCTAATTTTTGAAGGAACTAAGCTCTCGAAAGAAAACAAAATTTGTAAATTAACTCAGCAGTTCGAATCTTTTGAAATAAAATCTTATGAGACTCTTTAGGAGCTTGACCTCAAATTTACCGGCATTGTCGGTGAACTTGAATCATTGCGTAAAGTGTACACCCAAAAGGAGAAAATTTGAGAATCTTTAGATCACTCCATGTCCAATGGGACATTAAGAACTCAGCTTTGCGTGTGTCTTGTAATCTTAATGACATTTCTACTTTTGATTTCTTATATGACCTCAAATCTTTTGAGTATGACATTGACAGGAGAGAGAAGGTAGAAGAGTCACCTGCCAAGACTATAGCACTGGCTGGTATATTTGATAGGAGACACAATTATGCACCCCAGCACATCTAAATCAGCATGCAAGGCAGTAGGCATCAGCGATGACATCCTATCACAAGACGAGATGGCCCTGCACATGCATCAGAAATCTGGAAAGGCCCCATATAGGCCCAAGCCATCACAGGGTGAGTTTTGATTCACCTTCGTCTCCAGAATCTAACCTGTGTTACAACTGCAGGAAACTAGGATATTATGCGAATAAGTGTCCTCATCCCAAAGTACAGAAGTTGCCCGAAGCCGAGCAACAAGAAAAAGATGAGAAAGGATAGATTTGGCGAAACAAGCTCAAGACCCTGATTGGAGAATCAGAAGCCTCACCCGCATCAACCAAGACCGAGGAGTGTTTCCAGGCAATCACTGACAGTGACTCCACCGATGATGAAATAGAAGATAAAGCATATATTTGCTTTATGGCCAAAGAAGAAGAGGATGATGATGACAATGATGATGAGGTAAGCTTAACCTCAACTATTCTTATCAATGCATCACATGCTTTTGAAAATATGATGAATGAGTTTAGAACCATTCTGAAAGCCCATGATATGCTCAAACGGGAAAACATACATCTCTCCATTTCAAACTTAGAGCTGATAGATAAAAATGATTTTCTAAAGAATTATTATGAAAACATGTCTTTAGACTATGAAAACGGCAAAATTACCAAAGAAAAACTCATGGTAAGCAATAATCAACTTACAACAGAACTAAATGAGGTAAAAACTCACAATAATTACTAGGAAAATGATTATGTTTTATTATAATCTAAGATACAAATTCTTAAGAAACGAGAAGGAGAACTCGAGACCATACTTAAATTATTTGAAAAATCATCAAGAAGGATGGAAGACATTCTAAGCACTGGGCAGCACACCCATGATAAATGTAGCTTAGGATATGACTCATTCTCCCACAAGGGCAAATCTAGTACGGTGCTTGTCAAGGGAGTGGAACCCATTCCTCAACCCGAAGAGGCTTCAAATCCCGTAAAGGTCATAGCTGCCCCACCTCGGACATCAAAGCTGTGATTCTGCCACCAAGTTCATATCATAAGCAGCAGAAACCCCAGCCTCATAGACCTATAAGACACAATGCTAGTCATCAACAATATGCTCCCTGAGCATACCAATAGAGACAGCAGCGATCCAGAAAGAAGGTTGTATCCAAGTATCAAAGGTATGCACCGCAGTACTATCAACAGTACAATGCACCTAGATACTGGATACAGGAACCCAGACATCCATCCAGGAAGCAAGCTGTCGCGCAGTTCCATCATCAACAGATCTGGGAATCCAACTAGAAACCTAGAAGACAAGCATTGAGGGTAAAGAAAATGGTTCCTCCCTCGAGACGACAACCGTACTGGAGCCAAAACATTAGATTTTAAATGCATAATAATCATGATTACAGCGAATACGTGCCTGCCCCGTGTAAATATCGCAAAATAGGACCAAAAGTAACCTACAACAAACTAATTGCTGTCAGGCAAATCTGGGTACCTAAAGGCACTAACAACTATGGACCCAAAAATCAAAGAGGACCTAAAACTACTTAATCTTCTAATTACAAGACATCAAGGAGAAGGACATCTGGTATTTCGATAGCGGATATTCTCGCCACATGACAGGAGATATCAACAAGTTGTCAGATTATGAAGAAGGTCGCGGTCCAAATGTGCGATTCAGTGACATATCTAAAGGATGAACAAGACGGAAAGGAACCCTGCTTCTAGGAAAGTTCAAAGTCAGCGACGTAGTCTATGTTGAAGGACTACAATATAATTTACTTAGTATTACCAAGTTCTGTGACAAATAGTTCTCGGTCAAATTCTATGTAGATCGCTGCAGGATGAAGGAAGCAAATCGTCCTTATAGGAAGTCGGTCCGGTAATATGTATATTGCTGAGTGGAAGCCCACAAGCTATATTATTTCGTATTTTGTTTCCAAAGGCACTGCAGATCAAAGCTGGCTATGGCCCAAAATGATGTCGCACATCAACTTCAAGACTATCAATAAGCTAGCTCGACATGGAATGGTCAGAGGCTTGCCCGATGTTTCATTTCATAAAAACTGCGTATGTGGACCCTGTCAGAAAGGCAACCAAGTCATGGTCACCCTGAAGAGCAGGTCATATCTTTCCACCCACAAGGTCCTGAATTTGCTACACATGGACCTCTACGGCCAAGTAAACCGTGTAAATCTGGGAGGTAAGAAATACTGTCTTGTTATTGTTGATGATTTCTCCAAGTATGCTTGGACCATCTTTCTGAACAAGAAGAAAGAAACTATCACAAAGTTGCCAGAACACCTGAAAAAGCTACAAAATGAGAAAGGGTTGAGTATTATATCCATTCGTTCCAAAAAAGGCACATAATTCACAAATTGCTTTATAGAGCAATATTATGCGGACAATGGTGTACAACATGAATACTCAGTACACTACAAAAAAACAGTATTTACCGACGCCAAAATCCGTCGGCAAAATAAGCAGGGGGCGTCGGTAAACTGAATACTGACGCCATTACCGTCGCCAAAAGGGCGTTGGAAAACTGCTCGACAGTAAAAAATTACCGACGCCATTTCTTGGTGTTGTTAAATTGCCGACGGATTCCCGACACCGTTGGCGTCGGGCAATCCCCAGGTGGCTTGAAACTTGAATGGTTTTGCCGATGGATACCGATGCCACTACCGATGCCACGGCCGACGGGTTTTACGACGCCGTTTTGTCGTCGTTAGTTTTGCAATAACGACGTCGGGTGTCGTTGTTAAACTGAACAATGATGACGCCTTTGCCGACGGAATGTAGCCGTTGCTAATTTACTAATGCCGACGGCCTCGCTGCCGTTGGTAAAATTGTAAATCCCGACGCATTTTACCAACGGTAAAAGGGCGTCGGTAATTTTCCAACAGCAGTTTTGCCGTCGGTAATGCCGTCGGTATTTTTTGTTTTTGACAAATATTTTGAATTTTTAATTATTTCCATTACCTGCTTTCAATTTCTGAATAATAAAACAAAGTAGTCATAAATATCAAAAACGTCTCAATGTTACACAATCATCATAGTTGTATCGTCGTACACAATCAAGAGTTGTCATCATTTCATCGTAAAATAAAAAAATAAATAAGTAGTCTAAATCAAGGTGAAGTGGAAGGGCGACTCGGAGGTGGAAGATTTTGTTGTGTCAGCATTTCTTGAATAGCTTGCAACTGTTCCTCAAGGCGCTGTCTCTTCACGCGCTCTTCTTCAATCACCTTTGCCTGCTCTTCTCTCAGTCTGCGCTCCTCTATCAGCTGCTCCTCTAAGGATGTGAATCGAGTGTGGATCTCTTCAGATTTGTGAAACTGTGAGGTCGTTGATCCACCGCCGCTAGAGCCTGTGCTTATGATGCTGGGAGCTAGACTGCCAGTGCCATACATCCTGTTTCTCTTGACATATTCTTTGGCAGCCTCCTTCTCCTGCAGTACAGTCTTATAGATCATATTGAAATCTGCTCCCTCTCCTTGCTCTGCAGCAAGCTCCTTAACCCTAGCCTGAGAAGAAAAATATGCCCAATATTCTAATTACATTGCAAGGAGAAAATCCAAGTTTTCCTTTTTGTAGCTAGCAGAAATGGATAAGAAAAACTCGCATAACCACATCTGACTCGTAGTAAGATCAATAAAAAATGAAAGAATACTTCCAAATAACACATTTTTGGATTAGGTTAAAGAGTCTGCATTCTATATATATATATATATATATATATATACACACACACTGCAAGATCCTGGATTCTTTTTATATTATATTATTTATAATAAAATGAAACAAATGAAACAGCCGACAGCATGTAAAATAATGGATGTGAAAACAAATGAACATATCACATCAAAACTACATATTACAACAGCTCCATAGATGTGAAAACAAATGAACATATCACATCAAAACTACATATTCCCTGTTGGCTATAGTTTTAGCTTGTATATGTGAGAAATTCACAAGAAAAAAAAAAAGATTTTACAAAGGTTAGATTTTTCTTCACAAAATAGGGAAAGAGAATGAACTAGAACAGGAAAAGACAGTATATGAGAGGTTCAGAAGGTGCTTTGTTGAACCGATCTACTCTCTTTGTCCTTCACCTGAGCCTCATCTTCTAAAGGTCTCTAGGTCTACTTCTATCTAGATACATACAGCTTGCCCGCGGCCAACCGGATCGAACTGCAGCTAGCGATTCCCACGTCAAGGACAGCTATGCTAGGTCCAGTCAACCCTAGATCGGCCGTAGAAGGAAGGGCCATGGGATGGAGTATTGATACCGCTACAGTTGATTGAATCAAGTCCTACTTGTGGTGCAGCCCTTAGGCTTAGGGTCCTGGCTCCAGTCAAAGACACGGACGGATGCAAGGTTGAAACGGAAAAAGGATTAGCATCGGGGGCTGCATGTAACCATCCAAGAAAAAAAATCTTATATTTCCCCTTCTTACCCAAATAAATGCATGATAATATAAAAATGCAAGCCACATACATGATTGTTATTTTTCTTACTAAATCATAACAACCACTGTTGTCTATAATAAAAAAAAACTCAAATGCATCCTCCATATACCAACTGACAGTACACTGTTTCCATGACAATCAAAACAACAAGTGTGAATCGAATGTATTCCAAAATACCGTAGATGAATCGAATGCATATATACTTACATCAATATCTGCATCCTTATGTGTCGTAAAAGTTCCATCTTTTTTCATGTGGATGGCCCGAAAAGAGGCATATACACACTGCTCTAATGGAAGATTGTTTTTCGTTGCCTATTTATTAAAAAAAACTTCGAAATTATTACGATGCACACTTACATATACAAGCAAAAATAATTAGATAATTACTAACCAACTTTCGAGCAAGTACGCTAACAGACTTAAAGCCTCCACTTGCTTGCTTATCCCGGTACCAGGGCCATCCATGTAATACCCGAGATTTCTGATGTGTTTTTGAACCTTGTGATATTGTATTTGTTGTATTTTGATCTGAGTATTATTTTCCGTATTTCATGATCCGGTGTTGTTGAGCGCATGATTGCATGATTTCGTTCAATATTGTGATTTTGCACGTGTAGCGCATGCTATCGACTAGGCGTAGCGTACGCTAATTTGGGTTTAGTAGCGCACGCTATATATGAACCTTAATGCGCGCTATACATAGTCAGCATGATTGAGACGTGTTGGTAGGTGAAATCAGGCCGCGGATCTTGGTCGGATTGTGTCGGGATGAACCTGGACGGCTTTCGGGAAAAGCCAAGTTAACGCGGTAGTGCACGCTAACAATATGACGATAGCGCACGCTAAACGCTGAGTACAGTGAAGTCAGTAAGCCGTTAGCGCACGCTATGAATATGGACTAGCGCGCGCTAATAACCACTTTCTATAAATAGGACAGCATCCTTCTTCATATTTTCAGCCTTTTCACTCCCACATCCGAATTCTTGGACTTAGAGAGTCACTCTCTTCATCCTAAACCCTTCATATCAGCATCTTAGCTCGAGTTGAAGATTCTAGATCATTGGAGATTGGTGTTCAAGCCTTCGGCGTTCGATTGCTTCGAGTTCCTCCTTGTTCTTCACTACTTTGAGGTAGGTGATTCTTCACCAATATTAAGTACTAGTATGAATGACGTTTTGATCATGATTATCTAGTCAGTTAAATTCGTTAGTAGTCGAACATCATGTGCTAGAAGGATATTTTTGACGTTTCGGCACTTATTCATCGTATAATCCATTGAACCTTTTTAGTATGTGGACTCCTAAGCATATTCATGTATCTTCAAAACCGATTATGACCAGTATATGGAGATTACCAAGTTCTTATGTCTTTACCTAAAGGAATCATATGTTTTGGGACATGAAATGGATTGGACTTAGGATATTTCTTGAAGATCGAAGATGAATTATGGTGTTGTGATGATTATACGTATCCTTGTATCTCATAGTCATTTAATACGTAAAGATCTTTCACAAATTGTATGAGCATGATATGCACGGAGATGGCATGTATTAACACTGAAGATTTCATGAGTTTCATCACATTTAGCTCAAGTTTTCTGCCTAGTAGTAAACTGCCATGCACAGTTAGCGCACGCTAAGATAGGCGTATTAACGTGCGCTATCGGGAATGAATAACGTACGCTACGTTTGGTACGTAACGTACGTTATGTCATCAGGCAGGACAGTCGGCTGATCAGAGAGGATTGTCAGTACACAGCTAGCGTACGCTAGACTTGGTCATTTGCGTACGTTAATAGGCAGGCTTAGCGCACGTTACGTAGAGTACGTAGCGCACGCTAAGTAGTTCATGCAGAATTCATTTTTAGAGCTTGCGGCTGTAAACCGGATTGTTAGACGTTCGTACGACGTGTGAGGAATTCTTTATTATTTCTTAGGTCCGAGCCTTGCATAGGGGACGATCGAGGGGCGGTGACATACGGACGCGTGTCATTTGTTGGAGTATTTTCATTCTTGCCATTTTCGAGGCAAGTATCATATGTTGAGTTTGATTTATATTGGAACTTTGATCATGCTTATGGTTTTGTTCATGTTGTCGAATATGAGATATATTTCTTTAATTTCTCGTGGTACTCGTTGTTAATTGTTCGTATTGATGAACATATTGAAATGCATATATGTATGCATAATTGATTGGTTTATGGTATAAATGATCCGAGGGGATCATCAGGATCTACGCTGAGGGCGCTGGATCGAATGTCCACCATACGTTGGTCCGACGGGATCATCATGGGGATCTATGCTGAGGGCGCTGGATCACTGGATGGGTTTTCCACCATGCGTTGGTCCGACGGGATCATCATGGGGATCTATACCAAGGGCCCTGGATCGTTTGATTACCCTATATTGTGTTGATGGAATCGTGAGGATTCACATCGTTGGATTCCAATGACGGAAGTCCGTTTTGCATGATTTATGATGCACTGGTGATTTATGTATTATGATACTTGTACTAGCATTGTTTTGCTAACCCCTTCGGGGGTGGACATTGTTTTGATGTTCAGGTAGCTGAGGAGCGGGGAAGCAACCACAGTACCGACAGGACGATGAAATGGCTCAGTGATGTGGTTGATGTTTATTGTTATTATGATTTGTCTTCTTGGTTCACTTTAGTACTCGAGTACGTGTGTTTTATTAATGTCATTTTAGATATGGTTGTATAAGTTAACTCTTTGGATCAGTTGAACCAGTTCTGTATTTTGAACTTCAGTTGTAAGGTTGAATTATATTTGCATTTCTTTTATTTAGCCTTGTAAATCCTTACTTAAAGGGTTTACGGCGCTGTAATTATTCCGAATATCTCGGGGTGTTACAATCCATTTCAGCCATTCGGTTGCCTCTCACCCTCGTAGATACATCTCTCACCTCGGGAGTAACCCAGTAAGCACACAAACCTTCCCACCAATCAGTATGGATGTGTTTCGGCCTTCCTTGATCCCTTTTCTTTTTTTGCATCACTTAGGAAATTGCTGAACCTAACCCGTGCACGAGACTCCCAAAGATCATAGACTTCTTGTTCCCACTCAATAGGCCACGTGAAAAATTTCTATGAAATATTGCATATCATGTTAATAAAACTAACTTTCCAATTGAATATAATTAGTTTACATAATGATTACAAATTACCTTAAAAAAGGTATAGTACTGGGCCTTTACGCTATTAGAAGTATCTTTCCAGTTGAAGCCTGTCGGATTGGGAACTCTTTTAAAACTCCTCGTGCACACCCTGGAAATCTGGGGATGAATCACTATCTCTCTGTAACCAAAACCAAATTAATCATTTAGATCATCACAATACTTAGTTATAGCATTTAATCAACATTTGTTTAAGCATTTTGATGACAGTAAATACAATTCCCCAATAAATTTAGTCCTAGAAATATATTTTATATGACCTCTAAGTATTGTCATCAAGTGATTAAATAATTTGAACACTCACTGTAACAAAAACAATTGATGATTAAACAGTAAATAACTAACCCGGTTTTAGTATCTCTTTCAAGAGCAATCTTTCTACAGGAAACAACACTTGAGGCTGCCTCAGAAGCTATCACCTCCCGATCTTCATCTTCAGAAATATGTGCACTAGTCTCCTCGTCTGCCCTGTCTCGGAGTAGAACAATCGGCGGAGTCTCGGGTAGAGCAGACGAAGACCTAACAGGACCTTCTCGTGGGGAATCCATAGCTGGTGAAGAGTGTCTGGGAGCAGCTCGTGAGGAGCCCATGCTACTGCGGCGCCCGCCACCACCTCTCCTCATCGAGAACATCTGAGGGAAAAAAAGAGGGTTATAATTAAAATGAGCAACAATTCATAATAGTTAAGACAGGAGCCAATTATAGAAACTAAACCTTGCATTTTAAGAGTGTACTGATCATAGAAAAAAAAGATGGTTTGTATTTACCTTGCAAATAGGCCCCTGATGTGTCATGATCCCTCTTGAGAGTGTACTTTTGTAAGAAAAAAATTAAGTGCCTTGGGGTTCTAAATTTTAAAGATAATTGGGTTCTTTTGTAATTAGGAGATCTGCATTGATCACTGTTGCGGCTGTTGTGCTTTTCATATTGATTCTTGGTCTAGGTATGTGTTGGTAGGACGCTTCAAGCTAGATTATATGCCCAGATGTCGTATCTGGGAAGCTTGGCTTATTCCATTCCCTAAATCAAGGTATCATTCTCCTTTTGGTTTGACATAAATTTTAGTTATTCAAGAACATGGAGGGTTTTGAATCAATCCTGAGTATCTTTTCTGGTTTTGTTAATGTTGTTTAAAATTCAGTTTGATTTGATTTTACTCTCTAATGTTGTCTGATTGTGGGGATTTCTGGACATTTTGGTACTTTATGTTGAATTCTGGCCAAAAAAATAAAAAAAAAGAGAGAGAAAAGAATCTTATTGCCAAAGTGGGTTCTACCCTGTGTTACCGGTTTCTAAGGTTTCCGCATATTTAATGTTTGGTGCTGAAAGTAGTTGAACTTCTGCTGATTAATTTCTCTCTGAAATGATAATACAGCCTGGGAATTTACTGAGATATCATGGGCTACGGTTTGTGACTTCATCCGTGGAGAAGAAAGAACAAGCATTGAAAGTTGAAAAACAAAAGGCAACTGCTGAAGAGGAGCAAAACGAAGTTAAGTCAGAAGTTGAAGCTCAGGATATGAAAACCAACCAAACGGAGTCTAATGAAAAGAGTATAAGTGCATCTAGTGCATATAAAATTGCTACTTCAGCTGCTTCCTATTTACATTCTCATACCAGAAACATTCTTCCATTTAAATCCTCCAGTTGGTAGGACCCCCAGATTTCCGAAAATTACAAATAGCCCCCTTGGGTTAAATTTAGTCTTACTTGAGGGAGGTTTGTATTGTTTCATAGATGGCAAGGGGGACAGAAATTTGCAAGAGTGAAGGCTTTCGATGAACAGGTCATTTGCAAGAGTGGAGATAGAAAAATACTATTACACGTGAAATGTATATCACTAATTAGCACTAATAAATGTTAGTTACAGATTAGGCAACATCGTATAAATAAAGATCGAAAGAAGAGGAAGAATTAACCAAACTATCCACAATCTTAATCAAATTTTCAAGTGCACTTCATATAACAATCTAAAATAGAATATTCATTAGCTTGAAAATTACAATATTGACATGATCGTAAAGACTATAACATATGATCAGAATCATCATCATCATCATTACTATCTTCCTCATCTGACATTATTATATATCCATCATCTGATGCCTCATCCACATCATCTGTTAGGAATACTTGTTAGATTTTGATGATGTCATTAAAATGTTTATTACTTGGCAAAAGTGTAAGGAAGAACCAAATGAGGATCTTCCATAGGCCAAATTATGTTAAGTTTAATACTTGGCAAAATGTAAAGAAGAACCAAATAAGTATCTTCTATAGGCCAAAATAAGTTAGGCTAAAATCGGCTAAGTACTAAAGATCAGCTGAGTTCATCAGAGAGGTACAGCTGAGTCAAGTCAGAGAAGCTCTGGTCAACAAAAATCATCAGGGATGTTTGACCAGACTGCAGTCAAGTGACCCCAGACAAGTCATCTGATCAGGCGAGTCCCAAGCAGTCACCATCAGAGAAGTCCAGACTGCAGAGAAGTTAACTTACATCAGCCTATTTGAGATCAGCCAAGTACTCTAAGTCCACGTCAGCATGCGTTGAAAAGTCAATTATTACGGAAAGTCACATGCAATGTGAAGAGACAAATTGGAGAGATTCCCGCTAAAGATATGAATTGAATAATTCATCCAGGCCTATCACTGAAGACTTTAATCATATTATATTCAAAAGATTCGGCGCCTCACATGCAAAGTCTTCACAACGGTCGAAAGATGGATTGAAATATGGGAATCCAGTCTTGCAATGTTCAGAAAGGAATAAACAAAGAAGTCTCTCTCCAACGGACTGATTTGTTACATATTTGCAACTACTATGAAGGAATCTTAAAGATCTACACCTATATATATCTGAAGATTTGAACTTGAGCAACCACCCGGTGCGAACATACTTTCAAGCGATCAAAGCATTCAAAGCAATCTAAAAGCAAACCATAGCATCGTGAAAAGAGCAGTTCGCAAAAATTCATACTTGAAGAAGCTCTTAGTTGGAGAAGACAAAAACTCGTGTCTTTAATCCTGAGTTCGGGATACTTCACTGGTTGAAGTTCGAGACTGTAAAGGCATCCAAGGATCACGGATCAAGAGGTGCAAGGCATTCAAGTGTGTTACAACAGCAAGGATTTCCACTGGTTGGAAGGTGTTGTAATTTGGTTGAATCACTATAATATTTATCACTGGTTGAAAATTATAGTGAATTCATCTCCAACTGGTTTGGAGAAAAGTGGATTAGTAGAGGATTACCCCACCTCTGAGACCACTATAATTGCCTGCGTACTTTACTGTTTTATAGCATCATACTTTAACTGTTGCATTCATTGTTAAATGTTTCATTAGTTATTTTGTATTCGTCATCAGCTGACTTCAGCATGTATTGAGAACAAATGACTCTAAGTCATTTGTATATCTATCAGCTGAAGAAACTTACTCTTTGAGAAAAAGAGTTTAAGAGTTTCAATAAGTCTATTCACCCCCCCTATAGATTTATTCCTGGACGACTTGTGACCTACAAGTGGTATCAGAGAGGTTGGTTCATTTATTCCATGAACCAGATCTATATCAGAGATATAGTTTTACTCTCATTATATAATGGAACACATGCATACTAGACTACCTGTGTTTTCAGTTGACGAGTATGATCTTTGGAAGATAAGGATGCAGGCACAGTTATCTTCAATCCATGATGACATGTGGTGCATCATAGAGGACGGGCCATTCACCTTCGAGAACGACAACGCTCCAGAGGAGATCGCTGCAGGGAAGCCAGAGAAGATCCCAAAGAAGAGGACAGAGCAGACTCCCGAAGAAAGAAAGCTGGCCAACCTTAACAACCGGGCCAGAGACGAGCTGTATCAAACTCTTGACAAAATCCACCATGGTCAAGATCAAGAATTTCAAGAATGCAAAAGAAATCTGGGACACATTAGCCCTAATGTGTGAAGGAACAGAGCTGATCAAAGAGAACAAGTTTTCAATTGCTATACAAAAATTTGACAACTTCAAAATGAAGAATGGCGAATCTATAGATCAAGTAGACACAAGGTTCACTGAGATTATCAATGAGATCAACTCTCTCGGCAAATCTTATGGCAACAGGGAAATGGCGCTAAAGGTCCTAAGATCCCTCAATCCTGAATGGAGCATGAAGGCAGTGGCCATGAGAGAATCGAAGGATCTCAATAAGATAAAGATCCAAGAGCTGTTCTCCGACCTAAAGGCTTATGAGTTCAAACTCCCAAGTTCATCCTCAACCGAGCCTACAGAGAAGGGAATAGCCTTTGCAGCCGAGTCCCTCGCCAAGAGCTTATCTGATGTAAAGCCTCCAAATCCATTAGATTTTGAGGAAGAAATGGCGTTCATAATGCAGAGGTTCAGCAACTTCCGGAAGAACTACTTCAAATACAAAAAGAATTATAAGTAGAACCCCAGAAGGAACCAGAAAGCCGGAAGCTGGAAGGTGGAGTGCTACAACTGTCATAAGACAGGACACATTCAAATCGACTGTCCTGATCTTAAGAAGGACGAGAGCAAGAAGGAGGTGAGCAGAAAAGAAGACAGAAGGAAGGCCCTCATCGGAAAAGATGAAGAGTGTGTAGAGTCCACCAGTGGATTCTTCTCAGATGATGACGAAGAATATGATTGTCTGATGGCCAACCTAGCTGATGAAGAGGTAACATCAAAACCCTCTGGCTCAAATAATAGTTCAGCCATGTCACAAGATATGGATCTGCACGAATCTGTAAATCAGCTACTTAAAGATTTTGAAACACTTAAATCTGCACACCTATCTGTATCAGCCGAGAAGACTCAGCTGCAAGATGAGAATAGGCAGCTGAAAAATGATGTTGAAAAACTCAGCCTAGAATTAAATAAAGCCAAAACTGATTTTGAAAACAAGGCTGCAGTTGATTTGAAAAACCAGGCTGATGTCACTACAGCTGAGATAAATTGACTAACTATTTTAATTAAAGAGCTACACTTGCTCATGTCAAAGACGAATTCACTAAGCTGACTCAGGTAAATAAGACTCAGGCGCAGGAAATAACCTCCCTGAGGGCGTCTTCAACTCTGGACGAATTGTGTACTAATAAAAGGCCGCTATATTCCGGATCAGGCCTTGGATATGATCCTCACACTCCCTCTCGTTCCAAAACCACTTTCATCAAGGGAAAAACAATTGTCTCGACTGCTGAGCCTACATACAAACCGATATTAAAAATAGGCAACAACCAAGTCAAAAGTCTAGGCTGCAGCCAGGGTTCACAAGGCAACCACCTAGACAAGCGACTAGGCATTGGCCGAGGCAGAAGCAGCAGCCCAGACAACATGCCCACTATTATCAACAACTCCCCAAAAATAGATTTCAAAATGGGAGGGGCAGATGGAAACCTCAAGGTTATCCTAATTTCCAAAATGATCAAGTGTGGAGACCTCAAAGATTTAATAAATGGTCTCAGCCAAGGTTTAGAAATACCCCACACTATCAGTATTTTGAGGAATATCCGGTATACAATCCCAACAGGAGATACAGACCTAGACCTTACACACCGTATAAGGGTAATATTAATAAAAAATTTTACAATCCAAGGAGAAATCAATTCTATAGGAAACCAGCTAACCCTAGAGGACCCACACAGACTTGGGTACCTAAATCTCTGCTTGTTTGATTGCAGAAAAGGTGGAAGGACTACAACCACATCTCCACAAATTCAAACTTTGGAGGTGAAGAATGGTTTGTAGATTCTGGATGCTCGAGGCACATGACCGGGAACAAGAAGATGCTGTCTAGATACACTAAAGAAAGTGGTCCTGATGTAACCTTTGGAGATAGCTCTAGAGGACAAACAAAGGGCTTTGGAGAGTTGCACCGAGGAAATATTGTGATATCCAAAGTTCACTATGTTAAAGGGCTCAAATATAATATCCTGAGCATAAGCCAGTTTTGCGATGAGAAGAATCTAGTAGATTAGAATAAGAGATGTCTATATGATAGATTGGAGCACAGGAACTCCCAACACCTGCTTTCTATCTAAGACAATAGCTGAGAACGGATGGCTGTGGCACAAAAGATTATGTCACCTGAACTTCAAAGCCATCAACAAGATTAGTCCTCAGAAGCTGGTCAGAGGACTCCCAGAGGAAGCATTCAGGAAGGAAGCTATTTGTGATGCGTGTCAGAAAGGGAAGCAGACCAGAGCATCATTCAAGCCAGTCCAGCCTACAACCCTCACAACAAGGATCTTAGATCTAATCCATATGGATCTATTTGGTCCTATCAAGCCAAGGACCCTTAGCGGCAGAAAGCATGCCCTTGTTGTAGTAGATGACTATTCAAGGTACACTTGGATTATCTTCTTGTATAAGAAGAGTGAAACCTTGACCAAGCTACCTAAGCTGTTGAGAAGGATCCAGAATGAGAAATCCATATCCATCATCAAGATCAGATCAGATAGAGGAGGAGAGTTTCTCAACAAGGCGATCACTGATTACAGCGATCAGAATAGAATCCAGCATGAGCTCTCTGCAGCCAGGACCCCCCAACAGAATGGCGTTGCTGAAAGAAGGAACAGAACCCTGAAGGAAGCAGTCAGGTCCATGATTGCAGAAGCGGACCTGCCCAAGAGGTTCTGGGCTGAAGCTTTCAACACAGCTTGTCATACTCAGAACAAGAGTATGATAGTAGGGAGACATGGCAAAACTCCCTATGAGGTTTGGAATAATAGAACTCCTACTTTTGCTTACTTTCATGTTTTTGGTTGTAAGTGTTTCATCCACAACAACGGTAAAACACAACTAAATGCCTTCGATGCTAAAACTGAGTATCTTTATGGGATACTCACAAAGGAGCAAGGCATATAGAGTTTTTAATAAAAGAACCTTAGTTGTGGAAGAAACACCTCATGTTGTATTTGACGAATCTACTGTTGAGTACAGAAAGCAAGTTGAGCTAATTGAGAATAAGCTCAAATCAGCAACCCTCGAAGAAGTCATTGTACATGACACTGGAATGGTAGACTCATCTGCAGACCAGCCTGAAGACGCAACTGTAGCTGCTGAAGACCCAACTGTAGATCAGACAGGATCACCAAACCTATCTGATCCAGTTGCCGCTGATGAAGACCCAGCTGTAGCTGATAAAGACTCGTCTGCAGATCAGATCCAACCTGCAGATGACAACACAGTAGCTGATCCAGTTGCAGACCAAGGAGACCAGATCCAAGCTGATGCAGAAATTCACCAGAGCAATTCTACAGGGGGAACAGACCCAGAAGAAGATGATATCCCCCAGTGGCTCAAAGACCATCCAATCCAGCAAATCATCGGGAAGATGACTGATGGAGTTAAGACAATACAGTCCACTCTACCCGCAGGAATGGCTAGGTTCTCTTGTTTCATGTCATAGATAGAACCCAAGACAACAGAACAAGCCTTGGAGGATTATTCTTGGATAAATGCCATGCAAGAAGAACTGGAACAGATGGAAAGGAACAACATTTGGGTACTAACAGACAGACCAGATCACAAGAAGGTTATCGGCACCAAATGGGTGTACAAAAACAAGAGTGAAGAAGACGGAGCTGTTGTTAGGAATAAAACCAGACTTGTTGCTAAAGGTTTTGCACAGTGTGAAGGAATAGATTTCGATGAAACCTATGCACCTTTTGCAAGATTAGAGGCTATCAGACTATTCCTCGCATATGTGTATTCAAGGATTTTGATGTCTACCAGATGGATGTAAAGAGTGCATTTCTAAATGGCATCCTAGAAGAAGAAGTCTATGTGGAGGAGCCCCCAGGATTTGTCAAAGGAGACAAAGTCTACAAGCTGTTAAAAGCCCTATATGGACTTAAGCAAGCACCAAGAGCATGGTATGAAACATTATCCATGTTTCTTGAGAAGAATGGTTTTTGCAAAGGAAAGGTAGACAAAACCTATTCAGAGTGGAGCACGAAGGCCATATATTGATAGTTCAAATATATGTGGATGATATTATATTTGGCTCAACCAACCCAGAGTTGTGTGAGAAATTCTCTAACCTCATGCAAGGAGAGTTTGAGATGAGCATGACGGGAAAGCTTAACTTCTTTCTTGGATTACAAGTTAAGCAGATGGAAAATGGAATTTTCATCAACCAAGCCAAATATACCAGAGATCTAATCAAAAGATTTGGAATGGAATCAGCCAAATCAGCAAGAATTCCTATGAGCACAAGTACCCACCTAGATGCAGATGAGGGAGGCATATCAGTGGATTCAACCCACCACAGAGGACTTATTGGATCATTGTTATACCTCACTGCAAGCAGGTCAGACATATCTTATGCCGTAGGAGTTTGTGCGCGATTTCAATCTAAGCATAAGTAGTCGCACCTAGATGCAGCAAAGAGAATAATTAAATACCTTAAGTCTACAGTCAACGTTGGACTATGGTATCCTAAGGACGATAACTTCGAGCTGTCGGGATATTCAGATGCAGATTTCCCAGGATGCAAAATTAATAGGAAAAGCACTAGTGGAACGTGCCAATTCCTAGGAACCAGACTAATATCCTGGTTTAGTAAGAAGCAGGTTTCTAACTCTATCTCCACAACGGAGTCGGAATACCTAGCTGCAGGTAGTTGTTGTGCCCAGATCTTGTGGATCAGACAGCATTTAAGGGACTACAACATCATTGCCAATGAAGTCCCTATCTGGTGTGACAACAATAGTGCTATTGCAATAACAAACAATCCGGTTTTGCATTCAAGGACCAAGCACATTGATGTTAAGCATCACTTCATTAGAGATCACGTGATTAACAAGAGAGTCAGAGTTGAAAGAGTCAGTACAGACTATCAAATTGCTGATATCTTTACCAAACCTTTGCCAGAAGAAAGGTTTTTGGAGCTGAGCAGAGAACTTGGTCTACTAGATTGGGAATCTAGTATAGAAGAAAAAGCCAGCTGAAGCAGATCAGATGAAGGACGGACTTAGCTGATCGAAGGAATCAGAACCTACCTGAAGACGAAGGACAGACGAAGAAACCTAGCTGATAAAATCTCAGGCGAGAAGTCAGAGGAGTCAACTCACCTGATGCAGACCAGTCAACGGTCAACTAGCTAAGTTCTCTAATCTTGACCGACTTCTGAATATTTTATTATTATCTGCTATATGTATAATAATATCATATTAATTTTTGGTTCACAAGTGACGTAATACTATATGTCTTAAATACACGTGGCAATCACCTGATAAATCGACCTCCACTGTAACCAATTAAAATCCAACCGTCTAATTTTAATTTCAAAACCAAGATGGACCAATTCATCCACTCTATAATGTACAGTATTTTTTATGGTTCTTTTGGGAAAGAAAATGAGGAGGAAGAAGAAAAGGAAATAAGGATTGAAGAAGTAAATGGGGAAGAAGTAGAAGAGGAAGTCATTATCATAGATGATGAAGAAGAGGGGCAGGAAGAAAGAGAAGGAGGAGAAAATATTTTAGTTGAAAAAGAAACAGAGAAAGAAGTTGAAAAAACAGAGGAATTAGTAGATGAAGAAGAAGAAGAAGAAGGGGAAGAGGTCGATCAAAAGGATGATGAAGAGGAAAAGGATGATGATGAGAATGATGGAAAAGATAATGAAAAAGATGATAAGAATGATGATGATGATGATGATGATGATGATAAGGATGAAGGAGGAGAACAACAAGCTGAAAAAGAAAAAGAGAATGTTGACGAAGAAGAAAAGGAGAAAGAACAAGAGAAGGAATTAGAAAAGGAAGAAGAAGAGAAAGAAAAGGAGTCGGAGAAAGAGCCAGAATTAGAGGCTGCAGACAAGGCTGGGGCGCCTGCCCGGTATACCAGCCTAGACGCAGAGTTGGCTGAGGACTCCAGATCGGGGACACCTGAAAAAACACCATTTAGAGTACCAGCTGCAGATAGGAGCCTGCAGTCTAGTGGATCGTTCGCTGAAGGCTCAGGCGAGCACTCTCCAACATCGCAGATCTCACCTGCGATGACTGAGCTGATAAGACAAATAGTGAAGGATACTATTGGAGAGTTGCTTGCATCTCAGGTCACCCCTGATCTCCAATCCATCAATGCCAAGATCGATACCTTGCTGCAATGGGAAATATATCAACCTCCTCCTACGAACAACAGAATGCCTTTTGGCATGTCTGACTGGATGCACAGAATGGAGCAGCAGTTGACCACTTTGGTTGATGCTGGCAAAAAGGGGGAAGATAGGATTCAGGGTAAAGGCAGCATTCAAGGAGAAATAAGGGAAGAGCTAAGAACTAAGAAGAGGCAGGATGTCTAGTTGATCACTGTCGGGACATCCTCAGCTAAAAGGAAGGGAGAAGCTACAGAACCAGAAGAACAGGCTGATGATCAGCCTGCAGGCAAAAAGAGGAGGACCAGAGGAGGATTTGAGCCTACTCTAGAGTAGGAAGGCAAAGAGTTATGGTACGTTGAAGATTTTGTACCATACGAAGCTCTACCTATGTGGGTATCTGCAAAGAAAAAGTTCATCAGGGACTATTATATCTGGGAAATACTCCAAGATAATAATTGCTCCCCACAGCAGATCTTCATCAATTTCATGGAAGAAGCTCATCCACAACTCTGGACTATTCTTCTAAAACATGCTGAGGCACGCAATGCATATCCCATGATCCCTCTTTTCAGGCCCAAAGAACCTCCCACTTTGGAGAAAAGTAATGCTTTTGATGAACTTGCACTCCAAAGAAAGATTAAGAAAGTGTGTGTTGAGAATAAGTTCTCATCTCAAGAAGAGAAAGATTTTGCAGCTCTTGTTGTAAGGAGAAAGTATGGTCTTGCCCCTGTCAAGACAAGACCAATTGGAGCTAAACCCTTCAGACCTGCCAAGCAGCCTATCCGAAGAGGCAGAGGCAGAGGCAGATGACTTACATTCATTTTTGTACTTTGTAAAATTTTCTTGTAAATTTAAGACATGTGTTGGTAATCAATTCAGAAAATTTTATAACAGTCTTTTGAATGACAATTTCCAGTTGTCTCAAAAACTAGACTGATTTTAGTTTGTGTCTTGCACTCAAGTGCAGACTTGCTCATTTGAATATTTTCTTAAGTTTTGCCATCATCAAAATAGGGTGAATTTGTTAGGAATACTTGTTAGATTTTGATGATGTCATTAAAATGTTTATTACTTGGCAAAAGTGTAAGGAAGAACCAAATGAGTATCTTCCATAGGCCAAATTATGTTAAGTTTAATACTTGGCAAAATGTAAAGAAGAACCAAATAAGTATCTTCTATAGGCCAAAATAAGTTAGGCTAAAATCGGCTAAGTACTAAAGATCAGCTGAGTTCATCAGAGAGGTACAGCTGAGTCAAGTCAGAGAAGCTCTGGTCAACAAAAATCATCAGGGATGTTTGACCAGACTGCAGTCAAGTGACCCCAGACAAGTCATCTGATCAGGCGAGTCCCAAGCAGTCACCATCAGAGAAGTCCAGACTGCAGAGAAGTTAACTTACATCAGCCTACTTGAGATCAGCCAAGTACTCCAAGTCCACGTCAGCATGCATTGAAAAGTCAATTATTACGGAAAGTCACATGCAACGTGAAGAGACAAATTGAAGAGATTCCCGCTAAAGATATGAATTGAATAATTCATCCAGGCCTACCACTGAAGACTTTAATCGTATTATATTCAAAAGATTCGGCGCCTCACATGTAAAGTCTTCACAACGGTCGAAAGATGGATTGAAATATGGGAATCCAGTCTTGCAACGTTCAGAAAGGAATAAACAAAGAAGTCTCTCTCCAACGGACTGATTTGTTACAGATTTGCAACGACTATGAAGGAATGTTCAAAGATCTACACCTATATATATCCAAAGATTTGAACTTGAGCAACCACCCGGTGCGAACATACTTTCAAGCGATCAAATCATTCAAAGCAATCTAAAAGCAAACCATAGCATCGTGAAAAGAGCGGTACCCAAAAATTCATACTTGAAGAAGCTCTTAGTTGGAGAAGACAAAAACTCGTGTCTTTAATCCTGAGTTCGGGGTACTTTACTGGTTGAAGTTCGAGACTGTAAAGGCATCCAAGGATCGCGGATCAAGAGGTGCAAGGCAGTCAAGTGTGTTACAACGACAAGGATTTCCACTGGTTGGAAGCTGTTGTAATTTGGTTGAATCACTATAATATTTATCACTGGTTGAAAACTATAGTGAATTCATCTCCAACTGGTTTGGAGAAAAGTGGATTAGTAGAGGATTACCCCACCTCTGAGACCACTATAATTGCCTGCGTACTTTACTGTTTTATAGCATCATACTTTAACTGCTGTATTCATTGTTAAGTGTTTCATTAGTTGTTTTGTATTCGTCATCAGCTGACTTCCGCACGTATTGAGAACAAATGACTCTGAGTCATTTGTATATCTATCAGCTGAAGAAACTTACTCTTTGAGAAAAAGAGTTTAAGAGTTTCAATAAGTCTATTCACCCCCCCCCCCCCCTCTAGACTTATTCCTGGATGACTTGTGATCTACATCATCAATATCAATAAGTCCACCTCATGGATGCGATATTGATATCTCATCATCTACAGTAGCTTGACTATCTCTAGTCCTCATGACCGCGGCATCCTCTTGAAACGGTTGATGTAATGACGAGGCGGATGGTTCACAAGCTACTTCAACTCTAGATATAGGTGTGACCTTGCACACTCCCCACCAGTCCTTCTTAGCTTGATTCATACTAGGATAGGAAGCATAATACACTTGAGTAGCTTGATTTGCTAACATAAAAGGTTCGTACTTATTGTATTTACGGGTGTGGTTTACTGAAACCAAATTAAAATATGTATTCACCGAAGTCCCTAGAGGTGATAAGTCAAACCACTCACACTTGAATAACACAATTGTTTTAGTAGGTTCACCATTATACTCTACCACACACACCTCCATTAATCGCCCGCAAAAATATTGGTCATCACTATTATAAACCTCGTCCTTTATGCAGACACCACTATTCATAGTACTTTTATCTGACCCATGGTCAACCGTGTGGAACCTGTATCCATTAACTAAATACCCAGAATAAATTCGAACCCCGTACAATGGCCCTTCTGCAAGGTCCTTAATGCATTCGCTTGCATTACTTGAAGGATCATTAACCTATGACAATTATTAAGTATGTTAGTTATGTAACTTTCTACATATGAAATTAGTTTATAAATAATTTGATATGAGACCCCACACTTTCATATAATTTGAACCAACTTTCAAACTCCTTTTCAACTCTTGTCTGTAAGTCATTTTCCGTTATCTTCGGATTAGTTGCTCGAATTTGATCTTCAAACAATCTTCAAAAAACACATGAATTATTATATATTTAATGAATGAATATATTCTTCATTAAATAAAATATCACGAGGGTACTCACGTCAAGTATGTCTCTGAAACCTCGGCACAATTGGATAAAATATATATATGTGCTGCATTGTACTCTTTGGCATCAAAATATCGTGAAGGCATTTTGCCAAAAGGATGGCCATCCAATTTGAAAATTGAGAGCATATTCAGATCATCGTTTTCATCGGCTCCCCCCTCATCATTTCAAGGCACACTTCTAATCTTCGTAGTCACCCAATCTTCAAAGTAGTATGAGCTAATTGTTGATGCCTCTTTCATTAAATAGGCATTGGTGATGGATCCTTCAACTTTGGCTTTGTTCTTTACAAAATCTTTCAATGTCTTCATATACCTCTCAAATGGATACATCCATCGATATTGTACTGGACCAGCAATTCGGGCTTCGTCAGCCAGATGGATAACAAGATGCTCCATTGAATCAAAGAAGCTAGGCGGAAAGATACGCTCAAGTTTGAACAAAGTAACTGGAATTGTTTCATGAAGTCTACACATGTCCTCTATTTTTATTGTCCGAGATGTCAAGTCTTTAAAGAAGATACTCAACTCTGTAATTTCCTTCCAAACAGCTTGAGGAAGAAGTTCACGAAACACAATAGGTAACAAGCGTTGCATGAACACATGGCATTCATGACTTTTCATCCCTCTCATCTTTAGTTCTTTCTTATCCACGCATCTACTAATATTGGACATGTAGCCATCAGGAAATTTAAGACAAGATATCCATTCACATAGTACTATCTTTTCATCTCTGTCAAGTGAGTAACAAGCTTTCGGATACTTTCCTGTCGTCTCATTTTCTTCAATTCAGGTCTCATGTAGAGCAATTACAACTCGTCTCTAGACTTGGTGGTATCCTTGGTCTTTCCCGGCACATTAAGCACAGTGTTGAACACATTGTCAAACACATTTTTTTCAATGTGCATGACATCCAAATTGTGATGAATCAGAAGTTCTTTCCAATATGGGAGATCCCAAAAGATGCTGCTTTTCTTCCACCCGCTCCTAGAATTCTTGGATATCTCTTTGTTTGTGTCATTCTAGTCCTCTGTCACTTTCACAAGACCTAGTGCCTCTATTTGATTCAATATCTCAGCGCCCGACCTTTTCTCAGGTGTAGGTAATATTCTTTCTAAATGCTCGTCGGTTCCTCCTAAACATGTGATCCGGCTCCAAGAATTTCCGACTACATTCAAACCATGTTTGTTTACCACTCTTAGGAAGAGTAAACGCTTCAGTCTCATCCATGCAATGAGGGCATGCCAATCTTCCAGCAGTACTCCATCTAGACAACATTGAATACGCTGAAAAATCACTAATAGCCCACAACAACAATGCTCGCATTTGAAAATTTTGCTTCAATGAGATGTCAAATGTTGGAACACCCTCTTCCCACAAATTCAACAACTCCTTTATGAGCGGCTGAAGAAACACATCCAATTGCATCTTAGGATTGCGTGGCCCTGGTACTAAGATTGTTAGGAACATAAATTGTTCCTTCATACAGAGCCAAGGTGGTAAGTTATAGGGTGTGACTATAACTGGCCACGATGAATATTGTTGCCCTGATTGTGCAAAAGGTGCAAAACCATCAGTCGAAAGACCTAATCTCACATTTTTAGCCTCCACGGCAAAATCTGGATAAATAGTGTCAAGGTGCTTCCATGCTGGAGAGTCTGCAGGATGACGCATAATTCCATTATTTGAACCAGAACATGAAGCATGCCACCTCATATCTGCCGCGGTAGCATTTGACATGTATAGCCTTTGCAATCAGGGAATAAGAGGAAAGTAGTACATCTTCATGGCTGCCACTTTTTTCCTCCTACGGCTTCCTGAGGCACGACACATATCTTTGTAGCATGATGTACCACAGAATATACAACTCTCACTGTCTTTGTAATGGTCCCAATAAAGCATGCAGCTATTTGGACAACAATCAATCTTCTCTACAGGTAATCCCAACCCACGCAATAATTTCTTTGTACTATAGAAGTTATCGGGACATAGATTCCCTTTTGGATGACTGTCTTTCATGAACTCTGCAAACTGATTAAAACATTTTTCTGATAAGTGGTTCTCTGCTTTCAAACTCATGAAACGAGTCATATAAGACAATTGGGAGTAATTAGCACAACCAGGCCACAACTCTTTGTCTCCGGCATTCAACATGTCATATATTCGTTTTGCTTCAGGATTTGGTGGTTCTTCCACATTCTCAACATTAAATTGTGGCCTGACATGCTCCATGACCATCGTACGGTACGAATTGGATCCCAACTCATTGGTATCCATATTCACATCTTCATCCATATCTTCACATCCCTCATCCATTTCAATTTCGTCGTGAAAAATCCAAGTTTTATACTCCCTAATGAACCCAAATTTCCCAATGTGATACTTAACTTTTTCTGTATCGTGAAACTGTATATTATCACATTTTTTACATAGACATCTTATTTGGTCACCCGACATGCAGTGCGGCTGACTACTTACATACTCGATAAAGTTGCTAAGTCCAGAGAGGAATGCAGGATTCCAAGAGCCATCAAGTTTCCGGCAATACATCCAGTAACGGTTGTCACGCATTCTAAAAATTGTAACAAAATAATAAAAAAAAAAAGATAACATATGAGTATAGCTATACATGTACACTACATAATATATGAGTTAATCTAGAACTATAATACTCTTCTATGGAATATGTAATCTGGATACATGAAACTACTGGAGAAATCCGAGGTATAAGAGTAGGGGTGAGAAATGGTACCACATGGCTAATGAAATAGATCACCGGCGAAATGCGAGGTATACATGAAATTGTGAATCATGCCATGGATATGATGTGGTAATTCAGAAGAATATACAATTCATTTTCGAGTTTCTTGTTGTTGTGCTTAAGAATAAATCCCTTACTGAATGTCAAACTTACTAAATAAAAAGAAAATAAAAATATGATACAGCAAAAAATAATGCCAATCCTCTGTGTTATCCAAGTGAAACAAGGAAAGATTATCTAGAACATATTTCCATTAAAAAAAATCCCAACTAAAGCAATATGCGGAACAAAATTCAAGAATCCGAAGCTATTGCATATATAACCACAAGTATACATAAAAAAGGATTACAATGAAAATAGAGAGAGACAGACTCACTTCTTGCTCCGAGTAGAATCTTGCTCCGAGTAGAATCTTGCTCAGATGGATGCCAACGCGAAGTAAATTTCACAGACATAAGTAGAAGGGCTGTACAAAGAGAAGGATAATTACAAAAATCACCCTTGAGGTTTTGGGTATTTAAAAAAAATTAGAAGTTTCAAAATTACCCCCAAAAAAATTCAGGTCTGACGATTTCGTCTTATGAAGAACACTATGAAAGCAAACCCTTACAGTCATAAAACTCTTACAGTTACCACCCTTTAATTTACAGACTACAAAACTCAAGGTTTTTTTTGTAACTATGGAACTTCTCTAGGGGGGTTTCGTGATTACACAAACCTCAAGGTTAGATTTTGTGATTATCCCAAACAAATTGATCAGATTTAGTCTAATCACAAATTTTAAAAAAAAAATGGTTATCTTCAAGGATTACAGAGATCTCATAATATAAAACAGAGGCATATATCGTCAAGCAAAATAAACCTCCACTTATGGGAGTATTTGTAATTAAAGCAAAAAAGGATATTTATATTTAATATTATTCAGCTTGCTTCTCTAAATCCCAAGTAAAATGAAGGGTATTGGAGAAACTAAATGATCTATTTGCTACTGTATTTTGCATCAAACAAGAAGAAACAATGAGAGCAGACTCACTATTAACCAAATCAATTAGCGACAAAATTCAAGTATTAACAATATCCAACTCAGACAGGTGGCGACGGACAAACCACAACAGAAAAAGGATCAGCTAAAATGAGCTTATTGAATGGCACAGGTAAATCCAAACCCCAATACATCAAAACTAAATCACGAAAAAAAATATGCGCAGCTCTAACAACTGAAATTTCAATCGATCAGACTTAATGACTAAACCCACAAACAAATTTAAAAAAAAAAAGGCAAAATGTTCAATATAAATAAACAAGGAACCCAAAAGTGTCCGGAAAACAATCAAAAATGGAAAGGAAACGGAGATGTTACTTGAATTGGGAAATCGAAAGAGGATAGCGTGATGACTGGGGGTGTGATCTAAGATCTGATCGTATCTCTGGTTTTTTAAACTCTCTATTTATGAGCTCCGTGCCCCGGAGGAAGAAAGCATAGATATCTCCGTCGGGGATTTTACGTCGCCGGGGAGAGAGACGTTTTGCAGAGGTGCGGGGAGAGAGGCGTTTTGGAGAGGTGAATTAGAACGATTTTAGGTCGAATCAGAATAGGCAGAGGGCTGAGTATGTATTAAAATTTACCGACGCCAACGACCCGTCGGTAATGGCCTTGTTAAATTTTACAGATAGCTTGGCGTCGGTAAAGGCGTTGTTAAATTTAACAAATACCGATGGCGGGAGTGGCGTCGTTAATTCATGTAAGTCACGTAATTGTGTAAAATAATCATGCCATTTAACGACGGCATAAGCGTCGTTGGTATATTTCCGACGCCAGTAGTCGTCGGTACTAGCGTCGGCAAATTTCGCGGAAAGATACTCGCGCTATGGCATCGTTAAAGCCTTCGGGGATCGTCCAAATTCACGGGTGTCGGTAACGGTGTCGTTAAATGTCAAAAATACCAACGCCTTTACTGGCGTCGGTAAATACTGTATTTTTTGTAGTGGTAGCTCGGACTCTTCAACAAAATGGATTTGTCGAGCGTAAGAACAGGATGCTGAAAGAAGCGACAAGGACCATGTTAGCCACAAGCAAGTTGCCACAGCATTTTTGGGGAGAAGCAACAAATACAGCATGCTACACAAAAATCGCTCTATCATGAACAAGCATCACAACAAAACAGCATATGAGGTATGGAATAACAAAACTCCAATGGTTGCATACTTTCATATTTTTGGATGCAAGTGTTACGTGATCAACAATGGAAAGGATCAATTGAAGACCTTCGACAAAAATTCGGATGAAGGTATTTTCATTGGATACTCCTCTATGAGCAAAGCATTCATGATATTTTACAAAAGAAAGCTGATAATAGAGGAATCCATCCACGTAGTATCTAATGAACCCAATTGAGACCCTACAAGAGTAGAAGACCTAACCCAGAGCATCCAGACACTTTCTATTGATGATCCCAAACTCCAATAGAACCAGTTATGGACCTATAAATCAATCCCGTCGCTGTAAGAACAAAAGTAGTCAAAGTTGATGATGTACAAGCTGAAGCTGAGGCTACAGTTCAACAGGTTATAGCACGGGATGCCGAACTAGAACCTGACAGGAGGTGGTTGAGAGATCACCCTCAGGAATTAATAATTGGAGATATCGATGTTGGAGTAACCACACGTAGGAAAATACAGAGTACACTAGGTATCGTACTCTCTACACAAGAAGAGATAAATTCTGAGACGTCTTAATTCCCTGTATGGAAATCTCAAGCCAAATTTAGGAGACTTGCTATGTGCACCCTAGCTATATTCTTAGCTTAGTCCGAACCTGTTTCGATCAATGAGGCTCTAAATAGTTCTCACTGGATCACTTTGATGGAAGAAGATCTCAATGGTTTCGAACCAAACAATATTTTGATACCTAGTTCCTAGACCAACACATCAGTCAATCATAGGAACCAAATGGTTATTCCGCAACAAAAAGGACGAAAATAAACTTGTAATCAGGAACGAATCCATACTAGTTGCCCAAGGATACAAACAGGAAGAAGAAATTGACTATGATGAAACCTTTTCTCTCGTACCTCGACTGGAATCCATCGGGTTATTCCTAGCATTTGTTGTTCACAAGAACTTTATTGTATATCAAATGAATGTTAAGAGCACATTCCTGAATGGAGACCTTGCTAAAGAAGTATATGTTGAACAACCTCCAGGGTTTGCCAATACTGGAGGAGGAGACCTTGTATACAGGATAAGGAAAGCACTGTATAAACTCAAGCAATCACCTAGAGTCTGGAATGAAACCATGTCACTGTATTTGATCAATAATGGATTTGAGAAAGGTGAAGTCGACAAAACCCTTTTCAAAATACAGGAAGGTGACGATATCCTTATGGTTCAAGTATATGTAGATGATATCATTTTGCTTCAACTAACATTGCTTTATGCCAAAGGTTCTCTCATCTCAGGGAAAGTAAATTTGAAATGAGTATGATGGGATAACTTAGTTATTTACCAGGACTGTAGGTAAAACAACTTCCTACATGTATATTTATCAACCAAGAGAAGTACAACAAGGAGCTGCTCAACAAATTTGGGATGAACAACTCCAAATCATCGTCCACCCCCATGAGCACTTCCACATAAATAAATGCTAACAAAGATGGATAGCCGATTGATCAATCACTCTACAGGACGCTTATAGGCTCACTCCTGTACCTAACAGCCAGTAGGCCCGATATCCAGTTTGCTGTAGGAGTGTGTGCGCGGTACTAGGTAGCACCTAAAGAGTCACACTTCACCACAGCCAAATGAATCTTAAGTGCGTAAAAGGAACAATTACTATAAGATTGTGGTATCCTAAGGAAGGAGGATTCAATTTAGTAGGTTACAACGATGCGGATCTTTGAGGCTGTCATTTAGATAGGAAGAGTACAAGCGACATTTTTCATTTCCTTGGACCAAGACTTGTGTCATGGCTCAGTAAGAAGCAATTGGCCAACTCATTTTCTACAGCTGAGTGGAATAATATGATGTTGGAAGTTGTTGTATGCAGATTCTCTGGATGCAAGCAGTTACAAGATTATGGTATCAACGCAAGAGATATTCCAATCATGTTAGCACGAGTGCAATTGCAATCACGCACAATCCTGTATTGCACTCGCGTACTAAGCATATTTGATATGAAGTATCATTTCATTAGGAATCATGTTGAGAATAAAGATGTTCGTATTGAGAAGATTCATACAGACATCCAATTAGCCGATATCTTTATAAAACCTTTCAGCACCACCAGATTCTACATGCTTCGCCAATAATTGGGAATGCTACACTCCAACTCCCTGTAAGTTTTAACATTTTTCTCATCAATTGAGGGGGAATGCTGTAAGACCCACGAATATAGTATCCACTTTAATTAATTGTACACTCAGAACTCCAAGTTATATCCTTATTGTAGGAACAAGAAGCATTATAACCTTCTTATATATGACGTGTGCATTATTTAAGGGGGAATACAGTATGACCCAACAAAACAGTATTAATCCAAAATTGCTGTAAGAATTGAATCTGTTATGTACCTTTTAAGGGGGAATGTTGTACTTTCGCGGATACAGCACATATACTATGTGATATCAATTAATATTTTAATCATATCTAAATTCATACTCTTGAATATTACAAATTGTTTTTCATTCCACATGCACTATCTGAATTTAAATCAATTTATCTTTCAATACTAAAGAGACGCCGGACTTTAATGCCTTAAAAATCGCGATTTCAAAATTCAAACCACCATTTCGTGTAATAGTAGAAGACAAATTGTTTCAGAAGCGGGACCACTCATTAAATTCAAAAACTGACGAATTAGATGTACAAGTTACATCCGAATCCATCCTGTATGTTCATTCAAAGATGGTTCCCATCCCTTAAATGTGACCGTTCACTGTAACCTAGCTTCCCTGCATCCTATAAAAGGGTTAGTATGCTGATCCAAAGACTCTTTATGCTTTCTGTATAATTATCGAGTCTACAACATATAGCCTACACACTTTCAAGCTTTCTACTTACTTCTTTTTATATTCACTTCTGAAATAATGTCTTCTTCCCAATCTTCATCTTTCTCAGTGAAGAAGGACATGATAATCGATGGAAGGATCTTTGCTCGTTCAGTTATGCAGGAGCGTATCTTATCAGAGGATGGGGATATGGCTGGGATGAACTTAGTTATCTCCCGTAAAAAGCAAATCATCCTCTACCGTTTAGGTAGCCTGCATCTAGAAAGCTACGATGAGCAAATCGTAGAAAAATTCTTTATTGACGCTGAGTTTCAGTATGCATCAGACAAGAAAGGGTCTGGCGTCACTGCTATCGTCAGCACCGTGCAAGATAAGGAGATAACCGTTAAATGGGAACTCCTTGAGCATTTGTACAGACTTCCCTCGGATGGTTTTATATTGGAGGAGCTGGAATCATTCGGGTCTGAAGAGCTTTTGAAGGCCTATTGGGATCTGTTTACTGGGAACTCCCACCCTTCTCAAGTTCATCTTTTCTGCCACAAGAAGAACTTTTCTCTACCATACCTTTATCTGCATGCTTTTTGCTGCAAAGTTGTTGAGAACCGAACGGGCACATTCGATAAGTGCACTAGTCTGCGATTCCGGATGATGGTGGTCATCATGACCATAGAGAAGGTGAATTGGTGCCAGATTATCTTGAAAAGGCTTCAAGAGGAAGCATCGAAGATGTAGTCTTTCAGTAAATCTTTTGGCCTCATACTGAACTACATCCTAACTAGCTATGGCATACAGCAGTCAGCAAATGCCAAAAAGATCCCGCCAGCAAATTCCTTGGCAGCTCCGAGCCATCTGTCTTCAACAAGGCATCCCTTCTTGCAAACTGGCCAAGCCCATTCTCCCTTCCGACATCTAATGATCCTAGGGATATTGTCGATCTCCCATCCAAATCCAAATCTGTTGACAGCAAGAAGAGGATGTCATCAAGAAGAGAAATGTTCCCGACAGCAGCTCGCCTACAACTGTCGGGAAGAAAAATAAGAAGCAGAAGACCAAGAAGTCTTCAAAGGCAGAAGATGTGTCTACAGCAACCACTGAGGCAGTTCCGCATGCTGCACCTGCCGCAGTAGAAATCCCACAGGGCGCAACGCCTTTGTAAGAAACTCTGGATGCTCCCACAGCAGATGCTGAGCCTATAATGGCCATGATGGATGACAGATGTTTATCAAGCTTGAAGGAACTGGTGACTCGGACGCCCCCTCAGAGTCGGCGATCACCACACCAAACAGGGTCCCCACCCCTTTATGGAGTCCCTTCCCCGACAGAGCACCCTGTTAGGGATACCGCTTCTCAACATGCTCTCTGACCTGTCAAGAATCGAAAGCGGACAGAAGAACCCTCTACTGTTCGGAGTCCCTCCCCAATAGATATCTTAAACAACACTCTTCTCCAAGTCCAGATTAATGAAGCATTCGAGCGCTTCAAGATATGGAAATCATACAGGGTCGCCCCATATGACTCCCTGTACAATTGGGAAGACTAGAAGCAAGAAGAGATGTTTGTTCCAGAAGTCACGGACACCCAGGATGTCGAAATCTTGATCAGATGGGATGATCCATTTTGCCAGGAACTAATCACTTCATAATTTGTGGCAAGAGAAAAGACTATACTGAAAGGGAAGTCACCGTCTATCGACAACCCACGAAGCCCGAGCCATCACTCTGACTCGGACAGAGATGACGATGACCTGCAGACAGGTCTGAGGATGAGCCATGAGGAGACTCGTGAAAAAGAATTTGATCAGTTTAAGGTCGTATATGGCCAAGGGACTTCTACCGAGCAACCACCATCAGCCCCCAGTCAGGGAGAATCAGTCCCTCGATTGGAGACGATGTGACCCGTGCAGTCCAACAGGAGGAATCAATCTCCTAAGGAACAGGCAGCTGCTGAGAGCCAACAGGAGGACCCAGTCTTTCCTGTACCCCGGGATATAAAATCCACTCAGAGACAAGAGGAATCAGTCCCCTCTGTCTCTCGATCAACACAAGCGGAACCATCTGAGGTTCCTCCTCTGCAACAAGTACCCACTCCTCTCCAAATAGGATCCCCATCCGAATTAGAAGAGGACTTCTTTGCTGATGACGAGACCCAAAGGCATCGTCACAATGTTATACTTAAATAGCTTGGAGAGCCTTCTGATGCCAAGCTCACTCACACCAACTCTCCATGCACAGAAGCCTACATCGAACAGCGGAAGCCATCTGTAACACCCCAAACTAGGCGGATATTACAGTGCCGTGGACCCCCGACTGGGACCCACCAGGCGAATGAAAACTGATGAATTAAATAATATAATTTTAGTACCGAACCACATTATATTACTAAATACTCCGATGAGGAGCTTAAGTACAATACACCAGGACAATACAGAATACTAGTATATTTTATATGAAAATAAAATACACCACCCTGAATAAATAAACATCTCAAACGGAATTTGCAGCGGAAATACAAATGAAGAGAAATAAGAATGACTGAAATGACTGAAATAACTGGAATGACTGGGGGCCCTACTAGTATCACTGGGACTCCTCGCCGGCAACATGCTCTTCCCGTGCCTTTGCCTTGTCGTGACCTGAAAACAAAATCCCCCCCCCCAATGGGGTCAGTTACACAGAAAAACAATCCTCAAGGGTTGAAAATACAAAATCATGATATATCTGAAGTTATGAAATATCCTTAGTTATGAATTACGCTGAAGAAGAGTATCATAGTACGCCCGTAGTGTTCTGTGCAAGTGTACAAGACGGATGACCGGACACACCCGTCCCTGTACCTAATTAGTCTCACGGAGATAATCGTTACCGTGTGCACAGTCCAATGTATCGATCCCAATACATGACCATCGCGTGCTCGACTAAAAATTCCACACATCCGCACCCGGCCACGCAATATGAACCCAGAAGGTCATATGAACGAAAATGACCATAATGAAATACCAACGAAAAATAATTCGACAAAATCAAGAATAACTCACCGAGATGAAAATATTAGTGAAGTGATTGATAACCCAATGAAATGATTGGAACCGTCGTTCCTCGTGAATGAAATGATTATTCGACAATTACAAGTCTCAATACGGTTAATACAATGATGAATGAGTTATGATTATGAATGAACAACAACAAAAGGAATGAATATCCTTTTAACCGAGTAAGAATTAACTTACTCAACACCGGTGACAATTATCCTTCCACGAACAACGTCCTAATTGAGATATCGGTCGCTCGAACAACCTTGAATAACACAATCACCAACAATCCATTCAACATACGAATCAAACACGAAAATAACGAACTCAAAACATCGATACGACTAAACTAAGTTCATTGGGGCATTATATCGAACACTTTGTGGCCAAACTTCGATTGTTTACAACCAAACTTCAATAATACCAACATCAAATCCCCAAGAAGTGTTTCAAACCAACAAAACATCTTCAATACGATCAATAATCCAATATGAATATTCAAATTCGTGATTACAACAACGATTAATCGAAAACCCCCAAATCCAACTCAATATTCAAAGTGTTCTTGAATAATCCTTCAATAATCCAATGAATAATCAAACATATCCATAATCATGCGTATATCACTTCATACAATATGATCTTAACATCCAAAACATCATATTTCAATACAAAATCGAAATCCAAGATGTTGAAGAAATTACCTCTTGAAGATCCAAGCACTTTGATCCGAAGAACACGCGTTAGATCGACTATCCGGGCTTCACGATCGAAAGGAGATGAAGAAAATCAAACACTCAAGTGATAGATGATGGAAAGTCTTCCCCCTCAAGCCCTCTCTCTCGTATAGGTTGAAGAAATGGGAAAAATGAGTTGATCTCGCTCAAAAAACGCAATTATAGTGCTGACTGCACTGTGTGCCGCGGCCCGGACGAAGTGTGCCGCGGCATAGGGCCAAAACTGCCCCCAGTGATCGGCAGCGTGCCGCGGCCCAGACGAATGTGCCGCGGCAGTGACTCGGCAGTGTGTCGCGGCCCCGTCGGCATGAGCTGCGGCCCCCGGTACAGATGGGTTGGCCGATAAGTTGCAACATGAGTGTGCCGCGGCCCGGACGAGTGTGCCGTGGCAGTGACTCGGCAGTGTGCCGCGGCCCTGCCGGCCATGAGCCGCGGCCCACGGTACAGGCTGCTCGGCCAAAACTGGAAAATGTGTGTGCCGCGGCGCACACTCTTTGTGTCGCGGCCCACACCCCCCTTGGGTCCTAAAATGACGAAACATGATCCGGGAAGAGAATAAAAGCAATAGGAATCAATATTTGGGAAACAATAACACGAAATGGAAGTACGGAAACCCCAAAGCGGTGGTTCCAAGCAATGATTACAAGAGTTTGCCCAACAAAACACAATTTGAACAATGAGGAGATTAGAAATGACATGAACTCCAACGTCAACATCGGCTAATGAATCAATTACAACAATCGACATAATACTCTTGTCTCGTTTCTCGAGTAAGGTTGAACAATGAACAATATCGATACACAACTTGAAGTTATTCCGAACGGTGAATACGGGTGAATGATTATTATCAAGTGAAAAAAATTACATAGTGACAATTACTGAATGAAATTACAGAATGATAATGACTGAATTACAACCGGGTATTACATACACCCCCCCTTAAAAGAGTTTCGTCCCCGAAACTAAGGGTCAAACAACTCGGGATAACTCTCCCGCATACTATCCTCAGTTTCTTAAGTAGCCTCTTCGACTCCGTGTCTAGACCACTGAATTTTAACCAAAGGAATCGCCTTATTCCTCAACTGTTTGATTCGCCGCTCTAAGACTCATATGGGACGCTCCTCATACGAATGATCATCTGCGATCTCGATTTCGTCGAACTGAAGTATGTGACTCGGGTCGGCAACATACTTCCGTAGCTGAGAGACGTGAAACACATTATGAATTTGGCTCAATGCCGGAGGTAAGGCCAATCGATAAGCTAGCTCGCCTACTCGTTCCAAAATCTCAAACGGTCCAATAAATCTTGGACTTAACTTTCCCCGCTTCTCGAAACGGAAGATACCTCGACTCGGGGACACCTTGACCAACACGTGGTTACCCATCTCGAACTCTAGTGGTCGACGACGATTGTCTACATAAGATTTCTGTCGACTCTGAGCGGTCAACAAACGACTCCTGATCAAAGCTACCTTCTCACGGGCGGCTATAAGCATATCGGGCTCGGTGCCGATTGATTCTGATAAGTCGTCCCAACACAAAGGAGATCGACAACGACGACCGTATAAGGCCTCGTAAGGTGCCATATTAATCCAAGCATGCCAACTATTATTATACGTGAACTCGATCAATGGTAGTTGGGCTTCCCAATCGTCTTTCCAATCGAGGACGCATGCCCTCAACATGTCCTATAATGTCTGAATAGTCCTCTCTGATTGCCCGTCGGACTGAGGATGAAAAGCGGTACTGAGATTAAGCAGAGTTCCCATAGAATGATGAACTGATTTCCAAAAATGAGACACAAACCGTCCGTCATGATCGGAAACGATACTTTTAGGAGTACCGTGCAGTCTCACTATCTCTTTGATGAATAACTGGGCAAGTCTCTCGGGACCCCAAGTATCCTTAATCTCAAGGAAATGAGCTGATTTAGTTAAGCGGTCCACAATCCCCCAGATCGTATTCATGCCACGACGACTCGTCGGCAAACTCGTGATGAAATCCATAGAAATGTCTTCCCACTTCCATTCTGGAATAGGGAGAGGTTTCAGCATACCCGTCGGTCGCTGATGTTCAATCTTAACTTGTTGACAGGTTAAGCATCTCGAAACAAATTCTGTGACTTCTCGCTTCATATTACTCCACCAGTAATTTTGTTTCAAGTCCTTGTACATCTTGCTAGACCCCGGATGAACATAATAAGTGGTAGCATGAGCTTCTCTCAAAATCGAATTTTTCAACTCGTCATTCACCGGTACGCACAACCGATTCTTAAATCTCAAAAGTCCATCCTCGTAGACCATGAATCCAGGGGCTTTCCCCTGAGCCACATCCTCACGGATGCGCAACAATGCTGGGTCTGAACCCTGATTCTCTCTGATTGCCTCCTCAAGTGGCGATGAAATCTCTAACATGCAAAGTTGCCCTTGTACTCGCTGAAGCCAGACCTCGATCTCGGGTCTAAGGAATTCCTGTTGAAGCTCTTTATGAACTGTTAAACGAGCAAGCATTTGCTCCTGAACGGACTTACGACTCAAGGCATCGGCAACCACATTTGCCTTACCCGGGTGGTACAGGATCTCGATATCATAATCTTTGATTAGTTCCAACCACCGCCTCTGTCGCATATTTAACTCCTTCTGAGTAAATATATATATTTCAAACTCTTGTGATCGGTGAAAATCTGACAAGTGACGCCATAAAGGTAATGACGCCAAATCTTCAACGCGAAAACCACGGCTGCTAACTCCAGGTCGTGGGTCGGATAATTAACCTCGTAAGGTCTCAATTGCCGTTAAGCATAAGCAATAACCTTCCCATTCTGCATGAGTACACATCCGAGACCCTGCCCGGACGCATCACTATAAACCACAAATCCTTCCGTCCCTTGCGGCAAGGAAAGTACAGGTGCTGAAACTAACCGGCTCTTGAGTTCCTCAAAACTCCGTTGACACGCGTCGGACCACGTGTATTTCTTATCCTTTCGCAAAAGGTTCGTCAATGGTTGAGCGATTTTAGAAAATCCTTCCACAAACCACCGATAATAACCGGCTAATCCGAGAAAGCTTCGGATTTCCTTAACATTCTTCGGAGGTAACCAATCTTGGATAGCCTCCGTCTTCTGAGGATCAACACTCACTCCATCTGATGAAATTACATGCCCGAGAAAAGTCACTTCGGACATCCAGAACTCACATTTGGAAAACTTTCCATAAAGTTGCTCTCGTCTTAACACGTCGAGAACCTGATGAAGATGAACCTAGTGTTCCTCTCGGTCACGAGAATAAATCAAAATGTCATCGATGAAGACAACAACAAACTGATCCAAAAAGTCGATGAAGACCCGATTCATTAACTCCATGAATACCGCAGGTGCATTAGTTAGCCCGAACGGCATAACTACGAACTCATAATGACCATAGCGTGTACGAAACGCTGTCCTTGCGATATCCGACTCTCGAATTCGCAACTGATGATATCCAAATCTTAGGTCGATCTTGGAAAATATTGAAGCTCCCTGAAGTTGATCTAAGAGATCGTCAATACGGGGTAAGGGATACTTATTCTTGATTGTCACCCTGTTCAACTCCCGATAATCAATACACAAACGAAATGAACCATCCTTCTTCTTGACAAACAACACTGGTGCTCCCCACGGGGATGCACTCGGTCGGATATAACCTTTATCGAATAATTACTCAAGTTGATTTTTCAACTCCTGCATTTCAGTCGGGGCCATCCGGTATGGTGCCTTCGATATTGGAGATGTACCAGGCTCCAACTCAATCGTGAATTCCACATCTCTCTGTGGAGGCAAACCAGGTAACTCATATGGGAATACGTCGGCATATTCTCTCACTACCGGTATATCCGCCAACATTATCGATGATTTCTTGGTTTTAGTCATATAGCACCAATAACCAATACATCCCTGATTGAGTAATCTCACTGCTTTCATCAAATTAATAACTCTTCCAGAACAGCTGGGATTACCTCCCTGAAACACACATTCGACCCCATCGTCTGAAATGATAGTGACCATACGCTTACGGACACTAATGATGGCATCATGACGATCCATCCAATCAATACCCAAGATGACGTCGTCTCTCGGCAAATCTACCACGATTAGGTCCGCTGGCCATACACGACCATGAAGCTGAATCGGACAATTCTGAATCTCATGATTTCCGATAATTCATCTACCATCAGGTAGACCAATGACATAAGGCTCACAACTAGTAGCACTACCCAGACGTAGTCTACTCAAACATGACTCGGAAATGAATGAATGCGATGCACCAGTATCAAAAAGGGTACACACAGGTTGAGATAGAATATCGAGTATACCTGAGATCATCTGGGCCTCTGGATCGTCGGTCTTCTTCATCTCATAAATCTGGGGCTTGCTAGTCCCGGCACTGGACGCTCCCATCTGCTGGCTATAGGCTCCATCTTTATTCGCTCCTGTCATCTTGAACGACGCAGACTGAGTGGCCTGATTTTGAACAGCTGACTGTTTTGGGGCCTGAGATGACGCCGGAGTAGGTTTGGAGTCCCTACGGCAAAAACGGTCCTTATGCCCAGCAATCCCACAGTTATGACACGTGACAGACTGTCTCGGACACTAGGTGCTGACATGACCAAGATCCCCACAGTTAAAATAGGTGATGGCCGAACTGGCCGCTCGTGATTGAGATTCCGCGGGTTTAGGCGTCACAGGAGGTCGCAGAAAAAGTAGAGCCTGCACGAGGTTTTTGAAAGTGGCCTGACTGCCGTCATACTGATTACAGTTCTTGGACTTCTTGCTAGCAGATGAAGGTTGCTGCTTAGCAATCTGCTTAGCAATAAGCTCATAGGTAAGAGCTTTCTCAATGAATTCGGCCAACGTGGTGCAATTATGATTAAGCATCTGCATCCGCATACGGGGTTTCAGCCTCTTGCTGAAATACTTAATCTTATCCGCCTCGGAGTGAATGATAGATGAGGCGAACGGAAGAAGTTCCTGAAATTTCTCGGCAATGGCGAGAACATCCTCGTATGCTGAGGGGTCGGGAGTGAGTAATTCTGATAGCTTGTCCTCTCTGAGTGGGGCCGGATAATACCTATCCATCATGAGAGTCTTGAATTGATCCCAAGTACATGATCCGTCGGTGGGCTTCAACGATAACCACCGAGAATGAGCGCTCTTACCCAGGTAGTAAGCCGCAACTGAAACTTTGTGTCCTTCGGGACACTCTACCATAGCAAATAACTTCTCGAAATGTTCGAGCCAATGAACAATATCCGCCGGCTCAGATGAGCCTTCAAAAGTAGGTGGCCTTTGGCGAGAGATGTTGCCAATGATACTGCTCACATTCCTCTCTTGCCTCAGAGGTGACGGCGGAGGAGCTTGTTGATTTTGATTAGCTGAGTTATGCATCGTCTCCATTAGTTGTGCCATCTGAGTCATTTGGGCCATCATGCCCTACATAAAAGCGAGTGGGTCAACCCGAACACCTTCTGACTGAGCTGTGCCCCGGGTACGACTCCCCGATGGTGAATGATCACGTCCAGGTGAATGAGTGGAAGCGTCGCTGCTCGATGAATTAGCATTATTCCTTGCGTTCGCATATGTATTCACACGAGCTCTCGGGATTCGACCCGCACCACGGCCTCGTCCTCCGCGTCCTCTTCTTGCTCTCTCCATACTGAAGTAGGAAAGTCACGTGATGATTATATTTCCCGCATGAATATCACGTTATGATTATGTCATGAGATGATGAAAATGAGCATACACGCTCTAACACAGTGATTACATGAATGATTAACTGAGGCGACATGATTATCTGATGAAATTCTTGAAATGATTATCTTGAACAAGTTAACAAGATTAATGATATGATCTTCTAGATCAACAACTGAGTAATGAAATGAATTGAGTGATTAATGAGTTAACATGACCGTCCTGGTCAAAATGAAAATGATGATTGAGGATTGTTAACTGATGAATTATGAATGAATGATTATTGCCAGAAATTATACCATGGCGTTAGAAATCTTACAGTTCTTGGTCTGATTGGCTCGGCATTTGCACAGGTCACACGTGACGCGAAAGTCCAATGATACTAGTCCGATGACGATGATTTCAAATGAGACATGACTCGGAAGGTAGTATTCAAAACCACGCTCCGATACCAACTCTGTAACACCCCAAACTAGGTAGATATTACAGTGCTGTCCCGACTAGGACCCACCAGGCGAACGAAAACTAATGAATTAAATAATATAATTGTAGTACCGAACCACATTATATTACCAAATACTCCGATGAGGAGCTTAAGTACAATACACCAGGACAATACAGAATACTAGTATATTTTATATGAAGATAAAATACACCACCCTGAATAAATAAACATCTCAAACGGAATTTGCAGCGGAAATACAAATGAAGAGAAATAAGAATGACTGAAATAACCGGAATGACTGGGGCCCCCTACTAGTATCAATGGGACTCCTCGCCGGCAACATGATCTTCCTGTGCCTTTGCCTTGCTGTGACCTGAAAACAAAATCCCCCCCCCCCCAACGGGGTCAGTTACACAGAACAACAATCCTCAAGGGTTGAAAATACACAATCATGATATATCTGAAGTTATGAAATATCCTTAGTTATGAATTACGCTGAAGAGGAGTATCATAGTACGCCCGTAGTGTTCTGTGCAAGTGTACAAGACGGATGACCGGACACACCCGTCCCTGTACCTAATTAGTCTCACGGAGATAATCGTTACCGTGTGCACAATCCAATGTATCGATCCCAATACATGACCATCGCGTGCTCGACAAAAAATTCCACACATCCGCACCCGGCCACGCAATATGAACCCAGAAGGTCATATGAACGAAAATGACCATAATGAAATACCAACGAATATTAATTCGACAAAATCAAGAATGACTCACCGAGATGAAAATATTAGTGAGGTGATTGATAACCCAATTAAATGATTGGAACTGTCATTCCTCGTGAATGAAATGATTATTAGATAATTACAAGTCTCAATACGGTTAATACAATGATGAATGAGTTATGATTATGAATGAACAACAACAAAAGGAATGAATATCCTTTCAACCGAGTAAGAATTAACTTACTCAACACCGGTGACAATTATCCTTCCACGAACAACGTCCTAATTGAGATATCGGTCGCTCGAACAACCTTGAATAACACAATCACCAACAATCCGTTCAACATACGAATCAAACACGAAAATAACGAACTCAAAACGTCGATACGACTAAACCAAGTTCATTGGGGCATTATATCGAACACTTTGTGGCCAAACTTTGATTGTTTACAACCAAACTTCAATAATACCAACATCAAATCCCCAAGAAGTGTTTCAAACCAACAAAACATCTTCAATACGATCAATAATCCAATATGAATATTCAAATTCGTGATTACAACAACGATTAATCGAAAACCCCCAAATCCAACTCAATATTCAAAGTGTTCTTGAATAATCCTTCAATAATCCAATGAATAATCTAACATATCCATAATCATGCGTATATCACTTCATACAACATGATCTTAACATCCAAAACATCATATTTCAACAGAAAATCGAAATCCAAGATGTTGAAGAAATTACCTCTTGAAGATCCAAGCACTTTGATCCGAAGAACACGCGTTAGATCGACTATTCGGGCTTCACGATCGAAAGGAGATGAAGAAAATCAAACACTCAAGTGATATATGATGGAAAGTCTTCCCCCTCAAGCCCTCTCTCTCGTATAGGTTGAAGAAATGGGAAAAATGAGTTGATCTCGCTCAAAAAACGCAATTATAGTGCTGACTGCACTGTGTGCCGCGGCACAGGGCCAAAACTGCCCCCAGTGATCGGCAGCGTGCCGTGGCCTGGATGAATGTGCCGCGGCAGTGACTCGGCAGTGTGCCGCGGCCCGAACGAGTGTGCCGCGGCAGTGACTCGGTAGTGTGTCGCGGCTGTGCCGGCATGAGCCGCGGCCCACGGTACAGGCTGCTCGGCCAAAACTGGAAAATGTGTGTGCCGCGGCGCACACTCCTTGTGTCGCGGCCCACACCCCCCTTGGGTCCTAAAATGACGAAAAATGATCCGGGAAGAGAATAAAAGCAATAGGAATCAATATTTGGGAAACAATAACACGAAATGGAAGTACGGAAACCCCAAAACGGTGGTTCCAAGCAATGATTACAAGAGTTCGCCCAACAAAACACAATTTGAACAATGAGGAGATTAGAAATGACATGAACTCCAATGTCAACATCGGCTAATGAATCAATTACAACAATCGAGATAATACTCTTGTCTCATTTCCCGAGTAAGGTTGAACAATGAACAATATCGATACACAACTCAAAGTTATTCCGAACGGTGAACACGGGTGAATGATTATTATCAAGTGAAAAAAATTACATAGTGACAATTACTGAATGAAATTACAGAATGATAATGACTGAATTACAACCGGGTATTACACCATCAATCGCCAAACTAACTTCTTATAAGATGCTGTCAAAGCCCTGTACGACGTGGATAAGGAGATCGATTAGATGAGAGAACCTGCTCAGGACGAGCTTCCTAAGAGGCAGAGGGCCATTCAGGACGTGGAAGAGGATTTTCGCATCATGCCCACTGCTCGATGGCAAGCCCTCAACCAGATGAAGCAGCATCGTTAGTGGATCCTGAAACAGGAGCAAGAGAAGCTACAAGTTGCTGAATCCAAGACCATCGCCACCCTCGAATTCACAAGATCAAAACTTAATGTGATGAACTGACAGCAGTAGTTGCGAGCCTGGTGGAATGTATAACTGATCTCAAGACTAAACAGGCCAAGTCATTGGACATCCTTCGGGACATTCATGGCAAGGTCTATGATCTTGACAATGCCAAAAAGGGGGAAGAGGCGCGAGAGGCTGGAAGGAGATGGCGTCTGGAGAAAAAGAAGGAGATGGAGGCTATCCTAGATGATAGTGTTGCATCTGCCATTAGAAGACTAGCCGGACCAGGGCTACGTCAAGGAGCCAAGGGATATAGGGTATCTAGTTCTCGTCCCGATTTCCGGGACCCTAACTTCCCATGGAAAAACAGTATGCAGAAACCTGCAGAGACAAAACTCCCAACAAATAGACAGCCAACAGCCCGAAGAGTTGAAGGCATGGAAACATAATGAACTGATGAGATACTTCTGTGTTCACATTAGGGAATCACCCATGCTCGATCAATTTAAGATTCTGGACTATGCCTCCAAAGAGTTTTCGAGGCTTCTTGCAGAAGGAAAGCTCCCACTTCAAATTAAACTAAAATCCAAAATCCTGAAAGGCGAAAGACCAACCCATCTGAAAGACTAGATTCTCTCCTTTGATGCATCCCAAGAAGGAAGAAATTTATATAGGGATCGAGGAAGAGATGCACTTGTCAACTGGTGGAAGCGAACCGAACATGAACCCTCCTGAAAAACTTGGAGACATCAGTCATATATGGGATGAAACTTCTATTTTATGCACATTACTGTGTTCTGTCTTCTTCCTATGTAATCTTTACTGCAAACAGTACTGTAATCTATCATCAATAAAATACCATTTTTATCTCAAAGATTACAGATCCTGATCTAATGTTGTTACTTTAATTATATTGTTTTGAAATGTTTTACCAAGAATAAAACATTGATAAAGTTTCAAAGCTGAAAGAACTTGTCTACGAACAATTCAAAGATCATGTTGTATTCAAATATGATTAGTTCCTGTAAGATTGTGTCTGCGCATGAATCATAATTTATGTTGTAATGCACTTAGTCCTGTAGGATTTATCATTTTAGAACTTGCCTGCGAGTGGTTCATATTTTTATACTAAGTCCCAAAGATCAGAACTTTCGATAGAAGAGTTGAAGAGAGCCTCTCCTTATTAAGAAAGTTTTGGCATTATCAAAAAGGAGGAAATTGTTGTGAAAAATCCTCTTTGTGTTTTGATAACTGCCTCATACAGCAAGATCTTCCAAGTCACAATATCGGTCTAAGTATGGAAGCTGTTAGGAGAATATCATACAGCCTGTCCATACAGCGAAAGATCTTCCAGCAAAAAAGAGTCCTTTCCTATAGCGTAATCATCAAGATACAGCAATAGACGGAGATGCTGGATACAACAAACATGGTGTAAGTGTTTTACTTAGGAAAAGTAAAATACAAATCTAAAAAGACTGAAAAAACTTTAAACCATTGAGAAAACAAACATTGTTGAGTCACAAAGTATTCATGGTTAAAGTAGAATTTAATGATGATAGGACAACATTTAATGCGGCTGAAGAGACTACAGTCTAAATAGCATTTAATGCTGGTCAAAAAGAATGTCTGGAGCATTAAATGCGAATCGCCTTTAATTCAAAACATTCTGAATCCGTCAATCAGAGCAGTCTCAATCTCACCAACCAGCCAACGGCTATATTCATAACGAATCTATTTTCAAGGTTATAAATAGCCCCAAGCAAGAGGACATTGCTCACCTAATGACGCGATATATATCTGACGCATTAACAATCTGACAATCTGCATATGAAGCTTACAAGCGAGCATACAGCTTCATCAAGATAAGAAATATACAAAGTCATCAATGCAAACAACACACTTACAGCGAACACGCATCAAACATACAGCTGATGTTGGATCTTGTTATACCAAATATATCGTTGAGTTTACTTAGCTCTATGTAGACTAAGCCTTGCTATCTCTAACCTGTATGGGACGAATAGCACAAAAGACTAAGATTCAATCTGTGTGAGAAGAAGCAAGTCGAAAAAGCCAAGTCAATCTGTGTGAATGGCCCAAGCTACTGTCGGCTGTATCAATCTGTGTGAATGACACAACGACGTATTTAGCTAAAGTCACATAGTTGTGTACGTCGTGATTTTAATAAATATTTTACTCATGTGTGGAGGACCAATGTACATAGATGGGTTTACCTTGAATCACTATAATTAGTGTGTCTTTACATTATCATTTACTTTTTCCTATCTGCCTGCGTGCTTTAAGTATACATATTGTAAAAACCCTGTACGCACCAAGCTAACAGGAGATTATTCCATTGACTTATTTACAGCATCTTAACATTAGACTTCCACAACGCACATAACTTTGAAAAAGATACAGATTATTCAACCCCACATAAGCTGTTATTACTGTATATTGTGGCCAACAAGGCATAATATTTATTTGAAAACTTGTACCAAATAACAAACATATTCTCAAATGTGGGAGAAAACATATTATATCTATTCTTTGAAAAATTAAACATGAAATTTCCAAATCCATAACTCATTGAGAATCCTTTATCTCATATCCAATTGGATTTTGTAAAACCACACTAGATGAGGAGTTCGAAGATGAAGAGGAGGTAGCTACTAACGACAAGTGAATATTGGCCTCGATTATGCAGGACGTAGGATTTGCGGAGCCACAATTAACATCTCTTTTATTCTATGTCAATCTTGTACTCTATTCATGTTGTACTCTTTCGTACCCTGATGTAATATTATGATGTACTCTTGAATTTTTATGAGTTATCCTATTCTATTAAATAACGAGTCTTAGTTCACCGGGCTAGGATCTAGCAAGTGTATGGTTTACTGGAATTTATTATCACAAACGTTATGTATTACCTTAACTGTCCCATTATCGTCCAACCCTGATATGGGGCGTGGCACAAGCAATAGTACAAGACTACAACATACAGTGCTAACATTAAGAAAAACTCTCTGCAACTCTTCTTTTTTCAAACTATTTCAATGGCATCTTCTCAAACTACCTCTTTCCAGACCTTGAAGAAAAAGGACTCCTTGATTATTGATGGCAAAACCTTTGCCAGGGCTGTCCTCCAATAGAGGATTGAGTCTGAATTTAAGGAAATGAAGTCCACGAATGCTGTTGTCACTAGAGTGAAATAACTGTTAGGATTCGGTGCCTAAAATGAAGGCCCAACGGAAGCGGTAAAACAAAAATTAATTCGATCCGAATCCCTACGAGGATCGATCGAGCTACGTATATATGAATATATAAACGAAATCACAAGAGATATTAGAAACTCACCCTTGTAGTCCGTTGATTAATTGGATTCCTTCTCTTGAGCTATTCCCCAAGCTTTAGTTGTTCCCCACGAATCCAATCCGGTACAAGCTCTTGGATGATCCAACGCCGAAATACCGCGTCTCTACTTGCCACGCGCCGGAGAAACGACCGGAACGGCTAAACCTCGTTATCCTCTAAGGATATAGCTAGAACAAGGTCATAGAAGCTATGCAACTCAAGATTACAACACTCTAAGTGTTTAATCTAGTATCTCTCTATCTCACAAATATTTTTCTCCAAGAAAAACTTATGAATGTTATGAAGATCATGATGAATAGTATGAAGACTTGGAAAAAACCTTTTCCTCTCTCCTTATCCTAACAAAAACGTGAGTTCAAGTGTCTTGCAAGGAGATGTGGTCTTCTCATTTTATTCTCCATCAAATCCCCTCATATCAATCACCTTTTGACAAAATCACCCAAGGTGATTTTGTCCCCTTGACAAAACATAAGTCTTCCACCAACATGTGGAGACTATGACCAAGGAAAAGGGAAAGAAATAGGGGCGGCCATCTAGAAGGAGCCGGGCGAGTTCGGTCCGTTTCGGACTCCCGTGAGTGCAAATAGATAAACTCCGATTCCGTTCCCACGTATTTATATTGATTAATTAATCATATCAAATACATAATAACATAATTAATTTCTCCAAAAAATAATTATATTCATAAATTAAATTAATCACCCAGTAATATATTTAATTCAATTGGCCGTAAATTAATTTATTCAATAAATTAACTTAGACATCAAATGTCCCAAATTTAATTAGACATCCAATGTCCAATAAATTAGATATTCAATATCTAATATTCATAATGAGATAATAAGCTTAATTCATTCCGTCGTCAATCTTATTGCGCGACTCGGTAGGTCCGTCTCAGTCAGCAATATGAGGAACCAAAGAGTAGTAGCACCACCTAGCCAGCCTGGCGGCCTACACTGTATCCCAACTGAGAATGAATTATTTGGGATCATTCAAGAACCATTCTATCGTGAATACCAGTATATGTATAAACCCTTCTTTCAAATGTCCCGATCAAGATATAGGGTCACAGTCAGTCAAACCCTATCGGTTCTTGACGCTATGCATGCGTTAATGCAAATCGAGATCATAGAGCTCTCGTGTATCCAATACAACTAGCTCCAATGCTTTGGCCAAAGACTTATGATTTCATCGTCCAATAACCGCATAGGACATATAACCCGCTCACTAACGGGAGAAAGAATTCTATCTTGGTATTCAGTAGGACCTGCTACTTGCCCGTCAAGATGCACGTCGAGGTTGACCCCCACGTTTCGGTTTACAGGGTCGAACTACTCTAATGCAAATCTTGATGTCACAAGCACATCCTACTAAATACTCAAGTCGAAGGTTCACGAATACCTATCACAACCTTTTGATTCTGTCATTGACTGTCCCGGAGTGAAATCCATGTGACGAATCGAGGGTGAGTCGATTCGAGTATACTAATCCAACCCACTAACCATTAGTGTTCGACAGGCACTCTTCTTGTCAAATAACATGTCATACAAGTCTTCACATAAACTTAACGCCCATTCAAGTTTCATCGACTTGCGAACGATTAAGTATTTGAGCTATAAAATTTTCCAGTGCCGACCCCCTTATCCAATAAGGAGTGGAACGTTTTTCTCTTAAATACACGGACTAGTTTCTATATATATATTTACGAGTTAGGAATGCCAGTAACTACCAGTAAATAAAGAAACATCCATTTGCCTCATGATGAAGAATTACATAATTACAAGTACAATGCCCTCACTCAACATCCTCTGAGTGGCATTCGAGGGCATACTCCTATCAATCTCCCACTTGCACTCAATGCCACACACTATGGTATCTAATACCCATGTTCTCCAGATGACGCTCTAAGCTAGTCTGAGAAAGTGGCTTGGTTAGTGGATCAGCAACGTTGTCGGCTGAGTCTACTCTATGCACCACAATGTATCCCTTGCGAACAAATTATCTTAGGAGATGATACTTCCTCTCAATGTGCTTGGTACTGTTGTGAAACATCAACTCCTTGGCCTGTGCTATAGCTCCGTCATTGTCGCAGTAAAGCAGAATAGGCAGCTCAGCACATGGTATCACTTGAAGTTCTCCCAGAAACTTCTTAATCCAGAACCCTTCCTTGGAAGCCTCCGAGGCTGCTTGATACTCAGCCTGATAGGTGGAATCAGCAGTCGCGCTTTGCTTGCCGCTACGCCAAGATACTGCTCCTCCATTAAGAGTAAATATGTAGCCAGAAGTAGACATCGAGTCGTCCTTCAGTCCTTGTAAGTACGAATCAGTGAATCCCATAATATCCAATTCTCCACCGCCATACATCAGAACCATATCTTTAGTCCTTCTCAAGTACTTGAGAACGTTCTTTATGGTAGTCCAATGTTCCTTACTTGGGTTTGCCTGAAACCTACTCACCACGCTTACATCATGCGCAATGTCAGGTCTCGTACACAACATATCATACATAAGGCTACCCACGGCCGAAGCATATGGTATATTACTCATTTCCTTCCGTTGTTCCTCACTTTGAGAACACATCTTCAAGGAGAGTTTTATTCCATGTCGCATCAGTAGGAACCCTGTTTTAGAATCATCCATCTTAAATCGCTTTAAGATTTTATCTATATAGAGGGCTTGGGAAAGACCTATTGTTCTCTTCGCTATATCCCAGTAGAGTCGAATTCCAAGAATATAGGTTGCTTTTCCCAAGTCTTTCATAGAGAAATTACTCGAAAGCCAAGCTTTCACAGAACTGACCATTCCCACATCATTTCCTATTAGTAGAATGTCATCCACATATAGTACTAAGAATACGATCTTGCTCCCATTAACCCTCTTGTATACATAAGGTTCCTCCTCATTTTGCACGAAGTCAAACTCTTTGACCGCCTCGTCAAAACGAAGGTTCTAACTATGCGACGCTTGCTTCAGTCCATAAATGGAATGCTGAAGCTTGCACACTTTATGAATATCGACTTCGGACACAAAGCCTTTAGGCTGCTCCACATAGATTTCCTCCTCGAGGAATCCATTAAGGAAAGCCGTCTTTATGTCCATTTTCCATATCTCATAATTGTGGTAGGCAGCTATAGCAAGCATCATGTGAATAGACTTGATCATAGCTACGGGCGAGAAGGTATCGTGGTAGTCGATCCCTTCTTTCTGGGTATAACCCTTTGCCACAAGCCTGGCCTTATAGGCATCCACCTTTCCATCACCATCTGTCTTTCTCTTGTAGATCCACTTGTTCCCAATAATCACTATGCCCTTGGGGCGGTCTACTAGAGTCCAGACCTGATTGACATGCATCGAGTCTATCTCAGCTTCCATAGCTTCACGCCATTTCGCGGAGTCTACATCCACCATCGCTTGGTCATAGGTCGTTGGGTCGGTCTCTTGGCTATCACTTGGAACCTCATGGAGACCTAGTTCCTCCAAGTGCACAAGTCCATACCTCTCAGGTAAATGAGACACCCTACTAGACCTACGAGGTGGTTGTACTTGTGTTTCAGAAGGTTCAGTTCCAGTTTCTTACACAGGTGTCTCCCGAGGAGTTTCATTGTATTCTTCTAAAGAAATACTTCTACGTGCTCCGCCTTCCTGAATGAACTCATCTTCCAGGAAGTATGCTTGTAAATCAATAATGATCTTTCAATCTTCGGGCATGTAGAATAGATATCCATCGTCCCAGACGGGAATCCAATGAAACGTCCCTTCGCAGACCTAGCTTCCAACTTTTCCACCTTAGTCTTCTTGACATAAGCGGGCCTTGAATTCCTGGAATTTCTCAATGGCCTCAGATATATGTTTCATTAAGTATACATAACCATACCTAGTATGATAATATGTAAACGTAATGAAATATTGATATCTGTCACGTGCTGCTTCCAAAGCACCACATACGTCGGTATGGATTAATCCCAGTTTATCAGCAGCTCTTTCAAAAGTCCCTGTGAAGGGGGACTTAGTCAATTTGCTTTTAAGGCAAGATTCACAAGTAGGAAAGGGATCCGATCCCAATGGACCCAAAAGTCCATCTTTTTCCATCTTGTAAACCTTGGTCTAACCAATATGACCAAGTCTAAGATGCTATTTCAAAACTTGATTGGTTTCATCCCTACCATGTTTTCTAGTCATAGTATTCACAACTACTTTGTTGCTGAGATTTAGATGATACAATCCATTTAACAATATAGCAGTACCCACTTGTTTATTTCTGAAATAAGTTTTGCAGGAACCATCATCAATGAAAAATGAAAAGCCTTTTCGGTCCATGACCGGAATGGATACAATGTTTTTGTGGCCCTTGGGAAAAACAAGTACATCTTCTAAAGTCAAAACAAAGCCGGATTCTAAACCCAAAAGAAGTGATCCTATGTCGATCGCCTCAACACTATGCCCGCTTCCGACTGTGATCATAACTTCTCCAGCTCCAAGCTTCCTACTTTGTTCCAGATCCTGATTCACGGTACAAATATAAGAACTAACACCAGAATCCAGTATCCAGGAAGTATTAAATACAGTAGCAGAATAATTTGTTTCCAAAACTAAAAGTTCTGTACCTGAAGTGGCATGAAGAATCGGACAGTCTCTAGCCCAGTGGACCAGCTCACCGCACTTGAGACAAGCATCCTTCTTCTTCTTGTACTTCGGAACCGTTGGGGCCTTGCCCTTGCCCTTGAAGTCCTTGACATGTGGTCTAGTCTGCTTCTTGGTCTTTTTCTTATTGTTCTTAGACTTCCGAGGTCCAGAAGAAATCACAAGAGCAGACTCCTTCATCCGCGGAGTCTTTATCTGAGAGTGAGCGGTCACAAGTTTGTTCATTAGCCCAGCTAAATTACATGCAATCTCATTGCAGTTGAAGTTCACAAAAAACTGTGAGAAGGAATCAGGGAGAGACTAAAGGATAAGGTCGGTTTGGAGAGAAGTATTCATTTTAAAATCAAGAGCCTCCAATCTCTCGATCATGGATATCATTTTGAGGACGTGTTCCCCAACCTTCTCACCTTCCTTCATCCTTGCACCGAACAGTTGCTTGGATATCTCATATCTAGCAGTTCTGCTGTGCTCACCATAAAGTTCGGTTAAGTGAGATATAATCTACCTAGCGGAAGTCATTTTCTCATGATCTCTCTGAAGCTCATTAGACATACAAGCCATCATGTATGCACGGACTTTTATGTCATCCTTAACCCACTTTTTGTGGTTTTCAATCTCTTCCCGATTGGCTCTGGTCCACACAGGAGGCGCCGAAATGTCCGTCTCCAAGACGTGTCCCAATGCCTCTATAATGAGGACAATCATCAGATTGCGGAGCCAGTCCACAAAGTTAGGTCCAATCAGGTGTTCATTTCGAGTAGAATTGCGAGTGGATTCATTGTCATATTGAGAGTTATGTCTGCATTAAGTATAACAGATTAATTAGTGACTTCTTATATTATGATCCGAGTATATAATTAAGGTCTTTTCTATTCCTATTACCCAGCTCCCACTATTTTTATCGGAATAACACACTCCCATGTGAAATCCGGAAGTATCATCGCTCAACTTCATAGCGGTGATCGAGTTCTTTATAAATCTTAATAGAGGGCAACCGAACAGGTTTCTAGTCTATTAATTTTCATAAAGTGGTCTCCAACACCAACCCATCTAATGGATGATTCGATCTTCTTTTTCCCCTTGTTCACTCCCCTCAACCTATACGGTTTCTATGGTTCGTGAATAAGTTAAGTTTATACCATCGACACAAATCATTTTCACAATTGAATCTTATCCGGCAACCTATCAGGTTTCTAGGGATAAAATTTGCTCCAACCAAAGGCATCCAATGCGCTCCCGCTAATTTATCCGTCCTCCCCGAACCACTACCCCGATAACTCGGAAGCATAGCAAATCCGGTTTGGATTTCAATTTCCTGAAAACTCAATGGAGGGAAGGAAAACCTTGAAACCTTATATACTTAATAATTTGTCGTGGGAGAATTTTCGCGATTAATGTTACACTTTGCACATTAATTCATTTAAGCGCGTTTGTGGCATTCATACAATATGAATCAACCATTCACAACCTAGTTGCTACCAACATGTGGTTCATGGACCGTTCCTAGAAAACAAAAACTCCGTAATCTATTTACAAGTCTTCGTCTTGAATCTTCGTATTCTCGAAACGGATCTTCCTCCGGTCTTCGTCATTACATATAAATTTTACATTGAAAATTGCATCCTAGATACAAATATTTCTAGTAAAATAAATAGGCTCAAAACGGCCTTTACAACCCAATCGAATAAAACGAACGATTCAAAACTAAGTCCACGAACCACGTCCCCATTCAAAAGCATTCATCCAATAAATACTATATAAATAGAAAGTGTAGAGATACATTGATCCAATCAACAATACGAACCGATCCAATCGACTCACATAATCGGTAATATGAAAACGTTCAAAATGAAATACTATAAATCATTTTAATCATATTAAATCCAATTTAAAATGTGGGAAACCATTTTTAGGAATACATGAAGAAACCAAGCCCGAAACGGGTCCGAAAGGGGCTGGACCGCGCCCGAAACAACACCAGGCAGCAAGTAGGGCTGCCCAGCAGCCCTGGGCCGCGGCCCCTTCCTTCCGGACCACTCCCGGACCGTCCAACGGTAATTCGGGGCTAGTTTTTCGACCGGATATCCAATGTCTATATTTTCCAACATTCATATCTTCAACATAAATCATATTTCCTAGCAATTAAAGATTTATATTTAGTCATAAACTTACAAAAAATACAACCATAACGAACGAAAAACATATACCACGATTATGACTAAAATGATTCCAAATCATTCACCATCTAATCGAGCATTCCAAAAGCCAATATCGTATATACGATCGCAAGACCTACGCTCCGATACCACTGTTGGGATTCAGTGCCTAAAACAAAGGCCCAGCGGAAGCGGTAAAACAAAAATTAATTCAATCCTCAAGTCGGAGGTTCACGAATACCTATCACAACCTTTTGATTCCGTCATTGACTGTTCCGGAGTGAAATACGTGTGACGAATCGAGGGTGAGTCGATTCGAGTATACTAATCCAATTAGCATATCTATAATGTGTGATCCCACTAATCATTAGTGTTCGACAGGCACTCTTCTTGTCAAAGAACACGTCATACAAGTCTTCACATAAACTTAACGCCCAGTCAAGTTTCATCGACTTGCGAATGATTAAGTATTTGAGATATAAACTTTTCCAGTGCCGACCCCCTTATCCAATAAGGAGTGGAACGTTTTGCTCTCAAATACACGGACTAGTTTCTATATATGTATTTACGAGTTAGGAATGCCAGTAACTACCAGTAAATAAAGAAACATCCATTTGCCTCATGATAAAGAATTATATAATTACAAGTACATTGCCCTCACTCAACATCCTCTGAGTGGCATTCGAGGGCATACTCCTAACAATAACAAGGCCTCTCTATGCTGGGAAGCCTGCATGCTGCGAACTACGATGAGGGCACCTAGAAGAGTTTTATCTTGATGTTACCTCTGATTTTACTAATTCGAATATTGTATCGCCTGTAATTGCTACTGTAAGCTCTATTTAGGAAAAGAAAGTCATGATCACTACAGCTCTTCTTGAATAGATGTATAAGTTGCCAAACAATGGTCTTACCATTGACGATTTGAGACCTTCGGTGATGACAATACTATAAACTTCTCACTCGAAACCTTCATACTGAAAACTCTCATCTTTTTTGTCACAAGAAAAATTTCGCTTTGCCCTATTTTTTTACATGAGTTTGTTAGGAATACTTATTAGATTTTGATGATGTCATCAGTGTATTCGCTTATTCAATTATATGTTTATTACTTGGCAAAATGTAAGGAAGAACTAAATGAGTATCTTCCATAGGCCAAATAGTGTTAAGTTATATACTTGGCAAAATGTAAAGAAGAACCAAATGAGTGTCTTCTATAGGCCACATAAGTTAGGCATTAAAAATCGGCTTCAAATTAGATAAGTTACTATCCGTCGAGTCTTGGTCAACTCAACTGATCAGACAATGTTGCCTTCAGACAAGCTTTATCAGGCAACCTCTATCAGAGAAGTTCTGGTCAACAAATTAATCAGCAAAGCTTGACCAAACTGCAGTCAAGAAGCAAAGTCAAGTCGTCTGCAGTCTGACCATCAGATCAGTCAAGTTCAATCAAGTCAGAAGACTACAGATAAGTCGACACATCAGAGAAGTCGACAGCAGAGAAGGTTGACTGCACATCAGGCAAGTTGACCACAGAGAGGTCAGTTAAGTGATCAGCCAAGTACTCCAGTCCACGTCAACATGCATTGAATAGTCAATATTTATGGAAAGTCACATGCGGGCGATTAGAGACAGATTGGAGAGATTCCCGGAAAGGAAATGAATTAAGTAATTCATCCAGACCCACCACTGAAGACTTTAAGCATATTAAAATCAAAAGATTCGGCGCATTCACATGGAAGTCTTCACAACGGTCGAAAATTTGATTAAAATATGGGAATCCAGCCTTGCAATGTTCAGAAAGAAAATAATGAAGTCTCTCTCTCCAAGGGATGGATTTGTTACAAGATTTGCAATGGCTATGAAGAAATTCTCAAGGATCGTCACCTATATATATTCGAAGATTTGAAGCTGAGCAACTATGATGCAAACAAACTCTCAAGCGATAAAAAAAACAAAGCAATCAAAGCGAAATAATACCATCGTGAAAGAGCAGTACTCTAAAGTTCTTATTTGAAGAAACTCTTTGTTGGAGAAGACAAACACTCGTGTCTTTAAAACCTGAGTTCGGGGTACTTCACTGGTTGAAGTTTGAGAGGATGTAAAGGCATCCAAGGATCACAGATCAAGAGGTGCAAGGCAGTCAAAGGGAGTTACAACGGCAAGGAATTCCACTGGTTGGAAGCTGTTGTAATTAGTTGAATCACTGTAATATTTATCACTGGTTGAGAATTATAGTGAATTCATCTCCAACTGGTTCGGAGAAAAGTGGATTAGTAGAGGATTACCCTACCTCTGAGACCACTATAATTGTCTGCGTGTTTTACTATTTTCAGCATCATACTTAACTGTTGCATTCACACTGTACTGTTCCATTACTTGCAATTTGCTTTCGTCATCAGCTGACTTCCGCATTTCTATCAGCTGAGAAACTCACTCTTTGTGAAAAAGAGTTCAAGAGTTTCAATAAGTCTATTCACCCCCCCTCTAGACTTATTCCTGGACGACTTGTGACCTACAGAGTTTTGCTGTGAAGTTCTTGAGAACAGGACTGGTGCCTTGAGATGTGCACCGGTTTAAGGTTTAGATTGATGATGGCTATTATGAGTCGCCAGAAGATTAATTGATGTCAAATCCTTTTCCAGGGATTACATGAGGAGGATGACCAACCTGAGACTGTAATAAAGTCATTTGGTCTGATTCTAAATTACAATCTCACTCTGAATGGTGTCAACAATCTCCAAATGCGAAAAGGATTCAAGCAGGCAACTTCTTGGGAGAAACTAGGCACACTTTGTACAATAAGGATACCCCTGTAGAAAACCGACCGAACTCGAACTCCATGCCACAGTCGCGTGATCTTCGAGATGTTAGTGTCATACCTACAAAGATTAAGGCTATATAAAAGAAGAAGGAGCTACTAAATAAAAATAAGTGGTTTCCGACAACAGTTTGCCCACAACTGTAGAGATGAAGATAAGAAAACACAAGCCTCAGAATGAGATTTCCAAGCCTGTTGTTTCTACAATGACTCGGGTGGCTATAGCATTCCCTGAAGTTGTTCAAACTCCAACAGCGACTCCGGAGGCCACGACAGCTCCTGAGGTGATGTAAAATGAGGTTATCCCTACATAGGTCGTTCAATCATAAGCTGTGAGAGTTGCTCTTGTTGTTCCCAAAGTAGATCCCAAGACATCCGTGATTGTACCAGATGATCACGTGTTCCTAAAATAGGAAGGAGCTGGTGAATTAGCAGCCCTAAAAAAGCCAACAGTCACCTCTCCCAACAAGGTACCCACCCTTGTTTGGAGCCCCTATCCGTACAGGGAACCCCACCCTGTACGGATCCCAACTCCTCCAGGGGAACTCACACTCGTCTAGGATACCAACAATACAACATCAACCTTTGTATGGAGTCCCTGTAATATCCGGAATTTCTACTACCGTTGTTTAATATTATTTTATCCGAGTTATATTGTACAGCGTGGAATCTGTACAGTATAGATAAAATAATTGAAGGACTGAGATGTCAGTATCGGTATAATTGTCGTACTTGGTCGACAATTGCAATTGAGGATATTATATATCATATGAGAATATTATGGAATTAAGTATATGTATTCAGTGTGTGAGTGTACGTATCCAGTATGTCGAGACAGACGAGAAGAGTTGGAAATGGCTAAGTATAGCCTGACTAGCGCGCGTTAATGGTCAAGTATAGCGCACACTATCGTTCATGGTTAGCGCACGCTAGAGGCAGAATGTAGCGCACGCTAGTGCAGTCAGATCAGAAGGAATCTACGTGTGGACCAGGCCACTTTCGGCGCACGTTCTGGTAAGTCAACGGATGTTGTAATGTAGTGTTAGCGCACGCTAATGCATGATGGTTAGCGCACGCTAACTGTATATCGGACAAAAAGGAATCTTATCCTCGTCAGCACTTTTGGCGTGTGGACCTGTCTTCGAAAGCATACAGACAAACGAGTCAACTGATATTAGCGCACGCTAAATGCAAGGACTTGCGTATGCTAGATAGTGTAAGTTACGTACGCTAATGCATGGGCATTACGTACGTAAGCTCATGTACGAAGCCAAACAGTAGTCTATGGACTGCGATAGCGCACGCTAACAAAGGTCAGTTAGCGCACGCTAAGGCCGTAGTGCACGCTAAACATAAGGTTTAGCGCACGCTAGTAATGTATTCTATATAAGGGACAAACGGGTATTATGAAGCATTTCGTCCATTCTTTCACCTTCAGTCGATAGAGAGAGCTTTGGGAGGTTCTTGAGATTCCCAAACACGGTGAGGTGGTGATCTTTAACAAGATTAAAGATGGAAATCATGGATTAAAGCTTTGTTCTTGAAATCATTGGTGATTCTTGGAAATGGATTCAACCTTGGAAATCAATCCATTCCTTCATAAAGGTAATCACTCTTCATCTTTGGATTTCGTTTTGGATGGAATGTTGATGTTCTTGAGTTGATGATTATTACATAAACAAGTTTACAAGCATGATTATGAGATGGATTACCGGAGTATGATGATATTAATATGATTCTTGTGATTTGGATTGTGTCGTTTGTTTTCTTGAGATAAGTGGATTAATCCTTCTCCTCAGTTTCGGATGTTGATGTTATTGTAGATGATTACTCTTTGTAATGGAAGATTAAGGAAGTGTGGTTACGTTCTTGATGTTTCGTGTATTAATATTAAGGAAGATGATATATGGATATAGAACTTGGATTATAAGTTGGATGATTGTTTATATGTTAAAGGATATCGGATTTCGTTGTTTTGATAGCTTTGAACATGATTCAGAATCACTTAGTGTTTTTGAAATCGCCATAAGTTGATCGGTATCTGAAAAACATGCATCTGTACAGCATTAGCGCACGCTACATTTACTGCCTAGCGCGCGCTAACGGGAGCAACTTAGCGCACACTACGTTAGGTGATTAACGTGCGCTAAGAAGGCAGAAAGTGCAGTATTTTAGTGTTGTGGTTGTAAATTCGTGCTGGTTTGAGTAGGATTGATCCGACTAGTGTTTAATCGAGATATTGTCGAGCCGTTGGGTTTGTGATTTGGTTTTATCAATTGTTGATTGTTATCGAACTTTTTGTCTATTGATTACTGTAATAGGCTGAGAATATCGATCGGTGATTACAACCGTATGCTGCGGTCGTGTTCGAGTATGTTCGTGAATTACTTTGGTCGGGACCGATGAACTTTTAGATGACGACAATGGATTTGGTAACAACTTCCTCTTCGTTGTATCGGTATCGAGGCAAGTTATTAGTTGCTCAGTTTGTAATATTTAATAAATGGTTTCAGTTTCATTCGTTTATAATTCGTATAGCAATGTTTATAATCGTAATCACAGGGATTTGGGATTATAGGTTGTATTCGAGTTTTGGGAATTTAATCATAAGGTATATGATTCACATTTATTGTTGGTATACTTGGTATCGAAGATATGTTGTGGTATAGACAAAGACGTGAATTATCTACCGTTCGTGACATTTTAGATCGTCGAATATTCAGAATAATGGTTCGTGATGGTTTGGACATCGAGATTGCTCTCGAAGGACTCGGAGCAAGTACTCTAATCATTTTTGTCATTTTTGTCGATCATGTCGTGATACATTCGTGTATCGTTGTTGTCATGCATTTGTGCATTGTTGTTGTCGTACATTGTGTACTGTTGTTTTGTGTAGTTGTGCATTGTTGTCATATGTCTACCATGCTTTGATCCGACGGGAATCATCATGGGAATCCATAGTTGTGTGCGCTGGATCGTTGGACAGGTAATGCCACCATGCTTTGGTCCGACGGGATCATCATGGGAATCTATAGCTGTGTGCGCTGGATCGTTGGATTACCATATGTATTGTTGTTGTGCATATGTATATTATGGGTTTGCCATAAGTATACATTGTTGTTATTGTTGTGAGCATATTGACGTTGTCATATGAGTATGCATTTGTAGGTCTTGTGTTAGGACCATGTCCGTATGTTGTGTTGATCTGATCTCGGATTAGACTGACGTGATGGTAATGGTATTTCGTATCTTGAGGTATGTTCCGTATTTCCTTGGTACTTGTCTTTGATGGACAATCGATTATCGTATTGGAATTGTCGATGTTATCCGATGGATTGAATTGGCCAGAGTTGGTATAATTTCCGTATCGCGAGTTATGATAATGTTTTGAGAACCTTGAGTATCGTTGAGATACCGTACAGATATTTTGGTATTATTTTAATGTGTTGTTAAGGATACGAATCGTGGATTCTCGTAAAGTTACGACGGTAAGATTACATTGGTCGTATTCTTACTTAGTATTTTCATTGATATGTAATTATTGACGAGATGTGATGGTTATCATTGTAGGATATTATGGCTGACCCCGTCGTGGGCTTTCTTTTTAGGTTCTTGGATTATCAAGCTTGTAGCGGTCGTGGAGAGATGAACTTCCCGAAGGATACTGGCAAGGGCATGTATTTGTGTTTTGAGTTTCTGATCAGTTGTTGTATTCCGCTGCTATAGTATTTTAATTGTTTGTCTTTATCCGCTGCGTGAGTATTTTTAAATGGCCTTTTTGGTATCCGGTAACTTAGGTTACTTTGGCAATCATTTTCTAAATCTATTCCATCGGTACGTGTAGGCGATAGCTTAACGTATGTTTTTAAACTGTTGAGTTTTGGCATTTTGGGCCTTATGGTTTCAAATGAGTTTTTACGACGGTTTGATAAACGAATTTTATAAATCTTCGAATGTTTTTAATAGATAATACCGTCGTTAGCCTCTTGGGCGTTTGTAAATGTTTGCGAAAATTTCCTTCAGCCTTGTGGGTTCCATCTCGGGGCCCACGGCGCTGTAATATTCCCAGTCGGATCTGGAGGTGTTACAGAATATGGTATCAGAGCTTAGGTTGTGAAAACCTAGGCATTTGGGTCGAGTTGGGTTGTGCTTTTGTCGTGTCATTCGAGTTGTCGGTTGACAAGTGTTTGAGCTCTGGGTTTTTGTTGTTCACTCGGGCTTGTGCTTTATGTGATTTACCAGGGTGGTACTGGGATTGTTGTAACTTTTTCAAATGGTGTTAACGTGTTTCTTCAGATAGAGCTGTGTTGTTTTCTCGAGTTGAACTGAGTTTGCAAAATGTGTGTTTTGAAAATATCTGTGTCGAGTATTTTCTTAAGACGAGACATGTGCCAGTATCACGGGGAATCGTTGGCTTCACGATCTGTAAGTATTGGATTTTTGAATTGCATTGAGATTTATTGCCGTTCTAAGTTGATATGTTCTGAGGTTCAGAAAGATATTATGCGGTACAGTATAAGATGACAGAGTTGGGACAGGATTGATGATCTTGAGAAGTTATGATTTTGGAAATCAATATGTCGATTAAGTTTTGGAATGGAGCTGTGCATTTGGGAGAAATATTGTGGATTGTTCAGGAGAACATGTAGTCATGTTAGTTCACCTTGAGATATATGATGTAACACCCCAAACTAGGCGGATATTACAGTGCCGTAGATCCCCAACTGGGACCCACCAGGCAAATGAAAATGAATGAATTACACAAGATAAATGTAGTACCGAACTACATTACAACAATAATTACTCCGATGAGGAGTTTAGTTACAACACACCAGGATAATACCGAATACTAGTGTATTTTATATGAAGATAAAATACACAACACTGAATGAAACGGAGTATTCAAATGAAAGTCTGCAGCGGAAAATAAAGGACAATAACATGAATAACTGAAAGATCGGGGCCCCCTACTAGTATCACTAGGACTCCTCGACATCAACATGCTATTCCCGTGCGTTTGCCTTGCCATGACCTGAAAAACAAAATCCCCAAACGGGGTCAATTACAAAGAACAACAATCCTCAAGGGTTGAAAAATACACAATCATGATTTAACTGAAATTATGAAATGTCCTTAGTTACGAATTACGCTGAAGAGGAGTATCATAGTACGCCCGTAATGTTCTGTGCGAGTGTACAAGACGAATGACCGACACACCCGTCCTTGTACCTAATTAGTCTCACGGTGTAACGCTTTCCGTGTGCACACCCAATGTATCACTCCCTATACATGGCCATAACGTGCCCGACTAAAAATTCCACACACCACACCCGCCACGCAATATGAACCCGTAAGGTCATATGAACGAATGACCGTAATGAATATCAATGAATAAATAATAATCGACAAAGTCAAGAATGACTCACCGAGATGAGAGTAATAATGAAATGAATGAGAGCTCAACGAAAAGATTGGAACCGCTGTTCCTTATGATCAAGTGATTAATTGACAATAACAAGTTTTAATATGATTAATACAATGATGAATGAGTTATGATTATGAATGATCAACAACAAAAAGGTATGAATATCCTTTTAACCGAGTAAGAATTAACTTACTAAATACCGATGAAGAAAGTCCTTCCACGAACAAATGTCCTAAATGAAGTGTCGGTCGCACGAACAACCTTAATTCAATACAATTACCGACAATCCGATCAATATACGAATCAAACACGAATATAACGAACTCAAAACGTCGATACGATAAAACTAAGTCCATTGAGGCATTAAAACAAACACGTTAAGGCCCAAACTCCGATTGTTTACAATCAAACTTCAATATACCAATATCAAATCCCCCAAGAAGTGTTTCAAACCAACAAAACATCTCCAATACGATCAATAATCCGTTATGAATATCCAAAAATGTGATTATAACAACAATTAGTCGAAAATCCCCAATTCCAACTCGATATTCAAGGTGTTCTTGAATAATCCCTCAATAATCCAATGAATCCTTATACAAACTCATAATCATATACATATCCCTTCATATAACATGATTATAACGTCCAAAACATCATATCTCAACACAAAATCGAAGTCCAAAGTGTTGAAAGAATTACCTCTTGAAGATACAAGTACTTTAATCCGAAGAACACGCGTTAGATTGATTATCCGGGCTTCACGATCGAAAGGAGATGAAGAAAATCAAACACCCAAATGATTTGTGAAGGAAAACCCTCCCTCAAGCCTTCTCTCTCGGTTTAAGGTGAAGAAAAGGAAGAAAAATGGGCTGAAATGCTGAAAAAATGAATTTATAGGGGTTGACTACCTTGCCGGACACGGCCCATGCCGATCGGCACGGTCGTGTCGCACAGCTGGCCGACAGCTGGCCGACAGGGACTCGACCGTGTCCTGCTTGACACGGTCGTGGCGCGGAGGGCCTTCCGACAGGGGCCCGGCCGACGGCTGACTCGGCATGACTCGACCGTGCTGACGACACGGTCGGGCGGCCGGGCATACGATTCTGGCTTATCCGGAAGGGTTCGACTCGGCCGTGCCAGACGACACGGTCGGGTCCTGAGGCAGACACCTCGGCATTTTCCGGACGAGTACGGCACGGGCCGTGTCGGACGACACGGCCGAGTTCGTTCGGCAGTGATCGGCCAACAACTGAAAAATGAGCGGTTGAGCTAAAACGACCATAACTCTCTCGTCCGGACTCCGATTGACTCACCGTTTGAACCATTGGAAAGCTAACTCGATGCTCTATAATATTGCAAAGATTTAGAATTTTTGGAGTTACCAAAAATTAATGGTGATCTAACAAAGTCGAACTCATATGAGGAAAGTTGAAACAATGAACAATAACGATACACAACTCGAAGTTTCTACGAACGGTGAACACGGGTGAATGAACATGATTGATGAATGATTATAAATGAGTGAAAATCCACTGAGTGACAATCACCGAATGAAATTACTGAATGATAATGACTGAATTAGAACCGGGTATTACATACACCCCCCCTTAAAAGAGTTTCGTCCCCGAAACTAAGGGTCAAACAACTCGGGATAACCCTCCCGCATACTATCCTCGGTTTCCCAAGTAGCCTCTTCGACTCCGTGTCTAGACCACTGAATCTTGACAAAAGGAATCGTCATATTCCTCAACTGTTTGATTCGCCGCTCCAACACTCGTACAGGACGCTCCTCGTACGAATGATCATCCGCGATCTCGATTTCGTCGAACTGAAGTATGTGGCTCGGGTCGGCAACATACTTCCACAACTGAGAGACACGAAACACATTATGAATTCGGCTCAACGCCGGAGGTAACGCCAATCGATAAGCTAACTCGCCTACTCGATCCAAAATTTCAAACGGTCCTATGAATCTCGGACTCAACTTCCCCCGTTTTCCGAAACGGAAAATACCTCGACTCGGGGATACCTTGACCAAAACATGATCACCCGTCTCGAACTCCAGTGGTCGACGACGATTATCTGCATATGATTTCTGTCGACTCTGAGCTGTCAACATACGACTCTTGATCAAAGCTACCTTCTCCCAGGCGGCTATAAGCATTTGTGGTTCGGTTCCGTTTGATTCTGACAAGTCATCCCAACACAAGGGAGATCGACAACGACGACCGTACAAGGCCTGGTAAGGTGCCATCTTAATGGAGGCATGCCAACTATTATTATACGTGAACTCGATCAGCGGTAGTTGGGCTTCCCAATCGTCCTTCCAATCGAGGACGCAAGCTCTCAACATGTCCTCTAATGTCTGAATAGTCCTCTCTGATTGTCCGTCGGACTGAGGATGAAAGGCAGTACTGAGATTAAGCTGAGTTCCCATAGCACGATGAACTGATTTCCAAAAATGAGACACAAATCGTCCGTCACGATCGGAAACGATACTTTAAGGAGTACAGTGCAGTCTCACTATCTCTTTGATGAATAGCTGGGCGAGTCTCTCGGGACCCCAAGTATCCTTAATCTCAAGAAAATGAGTTGATTTAGTTAAGCAGTCCACAATCACCCAGATCGTATTCATGCCACGACGACTCGTCGGCAAGCTCGTGATGAAAGCCATAGAAATGTCTTCGCACTTCCACTCCGGAATAGGGAGAGGTTTTCAGTATACCCGCCGGTCGTTGATGTTCAATCTTAACTTGTTGACAGGTTAAGCATCTCGAAACAAATTCCGCGACTTCTCGCTTCATATTACTCCACCAGTAATTTTGTTTCAAGTCTTTATACATCTTTCTAGACCCCGGGTGAACAGAATATGGGGTAGCATGAGCTTCTCTCAAAATAGAATTTTTCAACTCGTCATTCGCCGGTACGCACAACCGGTTCTTAAATCTCAAAAGTCCATCCTCATGGACCACGAATCCAGGGGCTTTCCCCTGAGTCATATCTTCACGGATGCGCAACAATGAAGGGTCTGAACTCTGATTCTCTCTGATTACCTCCTCAAGTGACGATGAAATCTCTAACATACAAAGATGTCCCTGAACTCGCTGAAGCCAGACCTCGATCTCGGGTTTAAGGAATTCCTGCTGAAGCTCCTTCTGAACTGTTAAACGAGCAAGCATCTGCTCCTGAACGGACTCACGACTCAAGGCGTCGGCGACAACGTTCGCCTTGCCTAGGTGGTAAAGGATCTTGATATCATAATCTTTGAGTAGTTCCAACCACCGTCTCTGTCGCATATTTAACTCCTTGTGAGTAAATATATCCTTCAACTCTTGTGATTGGTGAATAACTGAAAGGTGACGCCATAAAGGTAACGACGCCAAATCCCCAACGCGAAAACCACGGCTGCTAGCTCCAGGTCATGGGTTGGATAATTGACCAACTATTCCGAGGAAACATCGGATTTACTTAATATCTTACGGAGGTTGCCAATCTCGGATAGTCTCCGTCTTTTGAGGGTCGACACGAACTCTGCCAGATGAAATTACATGTCCGAGAAAGTCACCACGGACCTCCAGAACTCACATTTGGAAAACTTTCCATAAGGTTGTTCTCGTCTCAACACGTCGAGAACCTGATGAAGACGTACCTCGTGTTCCTCTTGGCTACGAGAATAAATCAAAATGTCATCGATGAAGACAACAACAAACTGATCTAAAAAGTCGATGAAAACCCGATTCATTAACTCCATGAATACCGCAGGTGCAATAGTTAGCTCGAACGGCATAACTACGAACTCATAATGACCATAGCGTGTACGAAACGCTGTCCTCGATATCCGACTCTCGAATCCGCAACTGGTAATATCCAGATCTTAAGTCGATCTTGGAAAATCGAAGCTTCTGAAGTTGATCTAAAAGATCATCAATACGAGGTAAAGGATACTACTCTTGATCATCACCTGTTCAACTCACGGTAATCGATACACAAGCGAAAAGAACTATCATTCTTCTTGACAAACGATCTTGGTGCTCCCCACGGGACGTACTCGGTTGGATATAACCTTCCTCGAACTATTCCTCAAGTTGAATCTTCAATTCCCGCATTCAGTGGGGCCATCCGATACGGTGCCTTCGATAAAGGGGCGTGCGGCTCCAACTCACTCCTGAATTCCCTTACTCTATGTGAAGGCAACCAGATAACTCGTCTGGAAATACATCGTCAATCGATGACAATGATACCTCGAATGATTGAAAATTTCGATTGCCCTAGAATGGTCAATCGATAAAAAGAGATACCAATAATGATTGAACAACTCGATTGCCTTAGAAAGGCCAATCGATGAAGATGATACAAGGAATGTTTGAATAACTCGATTGCCTTTGAAAGGCCAATCGATGAAAATGATACAATGAATGATTGAATGACTCGATTGTCTTAGAAAAGCCAATCGATGGAAATGATACAAGGAATGATTGAATAACTCGATTGCCTTAGAAAGGTCAATCGATGAAAATGATACAATGAATGATTGGATAGTTCGATTGCGGAATTTCTCTGCTTCTGCCATAACAATAATTCTACTGGAACAACGGGGATTACTTCCCTGAAGCACACATTCGACAACCAACGACGGAAAGATAGCGACCAAACACTAACAAACACTGAGGATAGTATCAATACGATTAAACTAACTAATACCGAAAATTGTATCGTCCTAAGATAAATTCCCCACGATTAGGTCCACCAACCAATCACGGTCATTACGCTTAATTCGGTATGATTCCGAAAATTCTTCCATCGTCAGGTAGACCGATGGTATGAGGTCCACAAGCAATAGGACTATCCCGAAATAAGTCTATTCAAGCATGATTCGAAAATGAATGAATGCGGTGTACCAGCATCAAAAGGCACACACAAGTTGAAATAAAATTACGAGTATACCTGAAATCATTCGGGCCACCCGATCGTCGATTCTCCTCATCATATGAATCTGGGACTTGCCGGCCTCCGAACCGGATGCTCCCGTCTGATAAATATGGGCCCCAACTCTATTTGCTTCCATTGTCTTAAACGACGTCGACAAAGCAGTCTGATTCTGAAAGGCTGATTGCTTCGGGGCCTGAGATGCCGCCGGAGTGGGTTTGGAGTTCCTTCGGCAAAAACGGGCCCTATGCCCCGCAATTCCACAGTTATGGCATGAGACAGTCTGCCTCGGACACTTAGCACTAACATGACCCTGTTCTCAACAGTTGAAACAGGTGATGGCCGAACTGGCCGCTCGGGATTGAGATCCCGCACGATTATGCGCCGTAGGAGGTCGCTCAGAAACGATAGGACCCACACGAGGCTTCTTGAAGGTTGACTGTCCACCTTCGGGTTGATTACGCTCGATTTCTTGCGAGATGAAGGTTGTTGTTCAGCACTTTCCTTAGCGGCCGTCTCACGGAAGAGTTCGCTCGATTAATCCGGCAGTGGCGCAATGATGATTGAGCAACCGCACATGGGTCATCATGGCACGCATAAAAGTGAGTGGATCAACCCGAACATCTCTGATCGAGCGAGTCCCGAGCACGATTTCCGACGGCAGTGATTATCTCCCGGGTTTCGGCCCGCACCGCGGCCTCTCCCCGTGCATCCCCTGACAGTTCTCTCCATACTGAAGTAGAAAGGTCGCATAATGATTATATTTCCCGCATGATTAGCACGTTATGATTATGTCATGAGATGATGAAAATGAGTATACATGCTCTAACTTAGTGATTATATGAATGATTTACTGAAGTTACATGATTATCTGATGAAATTCTTAAAATGATTATCTTGAATAGCTTAACAAGATTGATAATATGATCATCCAGATTGACAACTGAGTAATGAAATGAATTGAGTAATCAATGAGTTAACATGATCATCCTGATTATTAACTGAGTAATGAAATGAATTAAGTGATTAATGAGTTAATATGATCGTCCTGATCATAATGAATGATGATGTTTGAGGATTGTTAAATGATGAATGATGAATGAATGATTATTGCCAGAAATTATACCATGGCGTTAGAAATCTTACAGTTCTCCCGGTCTGATTGGCTCGGCATTTGCACAGGTCACACGTGACGCGAAAGTCCAATGATACTAGTCTGATGACGATGATTTCAAATGAGACATGACTCGGAAGGTAGTATTCAAAACCACGCTCCGATACCAACTCTGTAACACCCCAAACTAGGCGGATATTACAGTGCCTTAGATCCCCAACTGGGACCCACCAGGCAAATGAAAATGAATGAATTACACAAGATAAATGTAGTACCGAACTACATTACAACAATAATTACTCCGATGAGGAGTTTAGTTACAACACACCAGGATAATACTGAATACTAGTGTATTTTATATGAAGATAAAATACACAACACTGAATGAAACGGAGTATTCAAATGAAAGTCTGCAGCGGAAAATAAAGGACAATAACATGAATAACTGAAAGATCGGGGCCCCCTACTAGTATCACTAGGACTCCTCGACATCAACATGCTATTCCCGTGCGTTTGCCTTGCCATGACCTGAAAAACAAAATCCCCAAACGGGGTTAATTACAAAGAACAACAATCCTCAAGGGTTGAAAAATACACAATCATGATTTAACTGAAATTATGAAATGTCCTTAGTTACGAATTACGCTGAAGAGGAGTATCATAGTACGCCCGTAATGTTCTGTGCGAGTGTACAAGACGAATGACCGGACACACCCGTCCTTGTACCTAATTAGTCTCACGGTGTAACGCTTTCCCGTGTGCACAGTCCAATGTATCACTCCCTATACATGGCCATAACGTGTCCGACTAAAAATTCCACACAGCCACACCCGGCCACGCAATATGAACCCAGAAGGTCATATGAACGAGAATGACCGTAATGAATATCAATGAATAAATAATAATCTGACAAAGTCAAGAATGACTCACCGAGATGAGAGTAATAATGAAATGAATGATAGCTCAACGAAAAGATTGGAACCGCTGTTCCTTATCAAGTGATTAATTGACAATAACAAGTTTTAATATGATTAATACAATGATGAATGAGTTATGATTATGAATGATCAACAACAAAAAGGTATGAATATCCTTTTAACCGAGTAAGAATTAACTTACTAAATACCGATGAAGAAAGTCCTTCCACGAACAAATGTCCTAAATGAAGTGTCTGGCCGCACGAACAACCTTAATTCAATACAATTACCGACAATCCGATCAATATACGAATCAAACACGAATATAACGAACTCAAAACGTCGATACGATAAAACTAAGTCCATTGAGGCATTAAAACAAACACGTTGCGTCCAAACTCCGATTGTTTACAATCAAACTTCAATATACCAATATCAAATCCCCAAGAAGTGTTTCAAACCAACAAAACATCTCCAATACGATCAATAATCCGTTATGAATATCCAAAATGTGATTATAACAACAATTAGTCGAAAATCCCCAATTCCAACTCGATATTCAAGGTGTTCTTGAATAATCCCTCAATAATCCAATGAATCCTTATACAAACTCATAATCATATACATATCCCTTCATATAACATGATTATAACGTCCAAAACATCATATCTCAACACAAAATCGAAGTCCAAAGTGTTGAAAGAATTACCTCTTGAAGATACAAGTACTTTAATCCGAAGAACACGCGTTAGATTGATTATCCGGCTTCACGATCGAAAGGAGATGAAGAAAATCAAACACCCAAATGATTTGTGAAGGAAAAACCCTCCCTCAAGCCTTCTCTCTCGGTTTAAGGTGAAGAAAAGGAAGAAAAATGGTGAAATGCTGAAAAAATGAATTTATAGGGGTTGACTACCTGCCGGACACGGCCGTGCCGATCGGCACGGTCGTGTCGCATACCGACGACACCGGTCGACAGGACTCGACCGTGTCCTACTTGACACGGTCGCGGCGCGAGGGCCTTCCGACGATGACCCGTCCGACGGCGACTTCGGCATGACTCGACCGCGCTGCACGACACGGTCGGGCGGCCGGGCATACGATTCAGCTTATCCGGAAGGGTTCGACTCGCCGTGCTGCACGACACGGTCGGGTCCTGAGGCAGACACCTCGGCATTTTCCGGACGAGTACGGCACGGGCCGTGTTGGACGACACGGCCGAGTTCGTTCGGCAGTGATCGGCCAACAACTGAAAAATGAGCGGTTGAGCTAAAACGACCATAACTCTCTCGTCCGGACTCCGATTGACTCACCGTTTGAACCATTGGAAAGCTAACTCGATGCTCTATAATATTGCAAAGATTTAGAATTTTTGGAGTTACCAAAAATTAATGGTGATCTAACAAAGTCGAACTCATATGAGGAAAGTTGAAACAATGAACAATAACGATACACAACTCGAAGTTTCTACGAACGGTGAACACGGGTGAATGAACATGATTGATGAATGATTATAAATGAGTGAAAATCCACTGAGTGACAATCACCGAATGAAATTACTGAATGATAATGACTGAATTAGAACCGGGTATTACATATAAACTGTTTTTGAGCATTTGAAAATGATACTTTTCAAAATGAATGTTTTACAGATGTTTTACCGTAAATGATTTTTGGGCCGAGACCCAATAGATTTTTGAAATTGTTTTATAACTCAGGACTTGGGGTCCGAAAAAGAGTTTCCTACTTTTTAGACTTCTTGTAATGCGGAACGAGATACGGGCTGAGACCCTAATATTTCAAAAGACTTTTCTGTTTTAAAAAAAAAAAAAAAAAAACTCCAGAGACTTGTAAAATACTTTATCAATCATTTACCTATTTCGTTTCTGCCTGTCGCAGTTTTGATTTACTTGTTCAAATGAAACTTCTCGGGAAGTCTTTCGCTGTGTTGATTTGTTTCAAGGCATTGTCATATGTTAGGCGTATTTTTACGCTTATTTATCATTATTTTGTATTATTTTGGAGACTGAAATTGTTTAAATGAGCCTTTAACGCCTTAATTTTGTATGTTTGTCAGGAAATTGAAGTCCGGAAGCTAAAACGAGGCGAAAACGGCATATTTTGGCTATGAGCCGCGGCACAAGGAAGCAGGGCCGCGGCACAGGAAGACACCCAGCCGGGCACAAAGTGAATTGTACTCTGTGCCGCAGCACAGTCAAGGTGAGCCGCGGCACAGAAGAATTAAAATGATGCCCAGGCATCCAGTTGAAGGCTCTGTGCCGCGGCACACTAGGCGGTTTTTGTATGTCCACGCGGATTTGGGCCGTTTCGAAGCCAGTTTTCGACCTACTCATACGGACGCGATTTGGAGAATGTGCTGAGCTATAAATAAGGGTTTAAGACCCTAATTAATTATCTTGGATCTTTTATCTTTTGGGATCTTAAGCTTGGAGACGGCAGAAGAGGAGGGAAGCAGAAGACTTCAAGGGCAGAGGGCGGAAGCTGAAGAACGGAGGAATCCGAGCTTCATCTGCGTTTGATTTTTATGCTTTCATTCATTTATTCTGTATTTTCAATTATTAGTATGTCAGGCTAAAACCCTAATCTAGGATTTTGATGAAACTTACGTTTTGACGAATTGCTTGAGATTGTCTAATTAATTACCTTTTTGTTGAGTTTTCCCAATTGTGTTTAATGCTTTCAATTATCTGGCCAATAGTTGTATTGATTTAATCATTCAATTCGAATCGGGAGAGGAGAATTGGTGAGGAACTATTGGTGAGGACCATTTTATTCTGTGAGATAGGAATATACTCATAGGAACTACGTGGCCTTTTGGAGATTTTATGCTTTTCGCCTATTGACGAATTAATTCACCTAGGAATAGAGTGCGTTATTCGCCTTTAGACAAATCTATTGACCTCGGGAGAGGCGGTAGAATATATTAGCAATCTCCGCCTTCAATAAATTGGGAAAATTATTTATTACGGATAATCGAGAGTAAATTCGGATAAACCGAGGTGGATTCAGAATCCTAGACTTATTCATCATTTGATATCCCTTTATTCAAGCTATCGTTTTCTACTGTTTAGTCTTTTAGTAATTCTTTTAGTTATTAATTGCAAAACCCAAATTCGATTGTTCAAATAAAACTGGAATACATAAAAATCGGTAGTTAGAGATTCAGTCCTCGTGGGAACGATACTCTACTTATCACTTTATTACTTGTAAACGATAACGTGCACTTGCGTGTAAGAAATATCGCAACAAGTTTTTGGCGCCGTTGCCGGGGACGGAAATTTTCTAATATCGATTTAAGTATTTCTAGTCTTAATTTGAACGTTTTTATTTTTATTTTTATTTTTGTGTATTTAATTTCGTTTATTTTATTTGTTTTCCTTTCAGGATCTTTCGCGTAGTGCATGAGAAAACTCGGTAACGAAGGCCTCCTACCTTTGGATACCGAGCTCGAGCGCACTCTTCGAAGGAACAAGAAGGAGAAAAGAGAGTTGCAGACGACGGTCAACATGGCCGAAAATATCGAAATCCAAGGAGGAGATAACCATGTGCGGCAAGTTCAACCGGAACTAGCTCTTCGAGACTATGCCATGCCGCAAATCAACGCAAACTTTTCGGGAATTCGGCGTCCCACGATCCAAGCCAATAATTTTGAGATCAAGCCTGCGATCATTCAGATGGTGCAGGCGAGCCAATTCTGTGGATTGCCGAATGACGACCCAAACGCTCATATTTCTTCTTTCCTTGAGATATGTGACACGTTCAAGACTAATGGTGTCACCGACGATGCCATCCGATTGAGGCTTTTCCCTTTCTCTTTGAGGGATAAAGCGAAATTCTGGTTAAATTCCTTATAGCCGGGGTCGATTACAACATGGGCAGAGTTAGCGCAAGCCTTCCTTGCAAAATTCTTCCCACCTTCTAAGACGGCGAGGTTGAGAAACGAGATAACCACCTTTGGTCAATATGACATGGAATCGCTCCACGAGGCGTGGGAGCGATATAAAGATTTGTTACGAAGATGCCCTCATCACGGCCTTCCAGACTGGCTTCAAATTCAGACGTTCTACAACGGTTTAAGTGCTTCTACACGCACTCTCGTAGATGCGGCCGCTGGTGGGGCCTTGATGGGAAAGACTATGGCCGAGGCACACTCGCTGTTGGAAGCTATGGCCGCAAATGTATATCAATGGCCATCGGAAATATTGACGCCGAAGCGAGTTATAGAAGTTTCTAGCAATGATCCGATTTCCACATTGTCTGCTCAAGTCGCCGCCTTGACTCAGCAGCTCCAAGCATTTTCGCACGCACCTTCCCCCGTTACCATAGAGACATGCAATTGGTGTAACGGATCACACCCGAGCGCGGAGTGTCAAGTTGGAAACCCGTTCGAGCAACATCAGATGGAGCAGGCTTAATTCGTGGGAAATGGAAATCGGCAGAATAATCCGTACTCCAACACGTATAATCCGGGGTGGCGCAATCATCCCAACTTTTCGTGGAGAAACGGACAGAACTCAAACCAGCCCCCGTTCGCTCAGAACCAATAGCAGCCCCCTCCCGCTCCCAAAATTTCTCTCGAGGAAGCACTTGCAAAATTGGCGGCGAATACGAGTCAATTCATGACCCGTACTGAAGAGACATTGCAAAACCATTCCGCTTCCATACGAAACTTGGAGGTCCAGCTGGGCCAAATTGCTAATGTGTTGACCGCCCGCCCGGAAGGAGCATTACCTAGCACGACCGAGACAAATCCTAGAGAGAGTCTAAATGCGATCAGTCTAAGAAGTGGGAAGGAGGTGTTGGACCAGCCCGAGCGGTGTGAAAAGAAGAAGGAAATTGAGGAAAAGTATAATTTAGAGACAGAGGAGTCGCAAGATTTGAAACCTTCAATAACGTTGCCGGATAACCCGAAGACATGTGTGCCCCCCGTCCCGTTTCTGCAGAGATTACAGTAGAAAAAGGCAGACAAACAATTTTCTAAGTTCCTTGACGTGTTCAAAAAGCTTCACATTAACATTCCGTTCGCCGACGCGTTGGAACAAATGCCGAGCTATGCTAAATTCATGAAAGAGATATTGTCGAAGAAAAGAAAACTCGAGGAGTTTGAAACTGTCGCCTTGACGGAGGAATGCAGCGCAATTCTTCAAAAGAAGCTCCCACCAAAATTGAAAGATCCGGGAAGCTTCAACATACCGTGCACCATGGGGAATCGCTCTTTTAATAAGGCACTGTGCGATCTCGGCGCTAGTATTAACCTCATGCCTCTGTCGATTTTTAAGAAGCTGGAAATTGGAGAGCAAAGCCGACGACGGTCTCCTTGCAGTTGGCGGATCGATCTATCAAATACCCAAGGGGAGTGATTGAGGATGTATTAGTCAAAGTTGATAAGTTCATCTTTCCGGCCGATTTCATCGTACTCGACATGGAGGAAGATGAAGATATCCCAATCATCTTGGGACGACCATTTTTAGCGACTGGCCGAACCCTTATAGACGTGGAAAAAGGGGAGTTAACTCTGAGGGTCCAAGACGAGCAAGTTACTTTTCAGGTATTCAAATTTTTTCCATGTCCGGGAGATGTTGATAAAGGCTCACAAATTGAAAGGGTGGATGCCGTTGCTGAAGAAAGACACCGAAAGCATCATCGGTCGAAAAATTCAGATTCTGTGTCAGATGGTCCAATTTTCAAGAACGATGTAGAACGAGTAGCATTTCTCGAGCACTCAGACAAGTCTGCTGGGGTCATGAAGTCATTTCTTCAGGAAGGAAACAAGCCGGAATTCAAACGGATATCTAATCATGAGAAAAACGGGTGTTTCGGGAAGTTGTTCACGTCGAAACCTTTCCGCAAACAACATTTGATGTCCGAACCGAAACTCGAATCGTTAACGACCGATGGTCATAATTTTGAAAACCATATGAATGGTTCGATGAACGGGGCGGAAACCAAATGGAGTTTGCGAAAAGCGAACTAATATTTTCACATAGGTCCGGCTGAAGACTATAAACTTAGCGCTTCTCGAGAGGCAACCCGAGTTCGTAGTTGTAGATTTTTGCGTTTCTTTATTTTTCTTGCATTCTTGATTTTTATTTTTTATAATTTTTGTGCATCAATTTGCTTCTGCCTCTCGCTTTTAACGTGTTCTTCTCAAAATTCTGTGCAGGAAAGCCCCAGGGGAGAAACTGAAGTGTGAGCCGCAGCACAAGTATTGTGAGCCGCGGCACACACAAATCGAAGGAAATAAGCTAAACCCACTGTACCCTGTGCCGCGGCACGGCACAAATGAGCTGCGGCACACTTGAGCCCTGAGCCGCGGCACACGGAAACTGAGCCGCGGCACACGTTGAAACATGCGAACAGCTGAAAAGGAACTGTACTCAGTGCCGCGGCACACTTGAGCTGTGCCGCGGCACACCATGCGGAATTCGAAGGGGCCAGGTAGCTTATTACTCTCATTCTGCCGGCCACCACAGGTAAGTTTCCTTCCCTTCTCTCCCTTGCTTGCGCGAATCGGCCGAACTCTTCCTCTTCGCAAATTTCTTCTTTCGAATTTTCTTGCACTGTTCACAAACCAATCGAGGTATGTTCCAATCTCTAATCCCTACTTATTTCATGAATTTAAATTTGAAGTTGTTTATGCATTGGATGGATTGAATATGTTTATTTTCCTTCAAAATTTCTAGGTTGGTTTAGGGGATAACATAGTAGTTTTAATCGAATTTTCATGGTTAGTTTGGAATATGAATGAGTTGAGTGCGTTGTTTTGATGATGAATGAATTGTGTTTCTGTTCTTGGGGGTTGAATCGAGCTATAGCCATGTTTATTCTTCAAGTAAACTCGTGCACTTAAGGTGTTTGATAAATTGTCTAAGTGAAAAATTTTCTTTGTTAAAGCAATCTTTTGAATCTTTGTGCAACGTATTCATTATGAAATTACAGCAAGCTCAACCCTTACGTCCAGTTTGAACGTTAAAGTCCAATTTCATTCTTTTCTCACGAATGTGCTATCTTGTTAAAGTCTTGATTTACTGCTGGATATCTCTAGCCGAATGACGATTATTGTTGTTATTATTTGCGTAAATAAACCCTGGTGTTATATTTTTCAGGACTGACTATGGCGAGAACAAAGAAGCTGAGCAAGAGAGCTAGAACCCAGTCATCCCCCACTCGAGGGGAGACCTCTCGTAGTTGGGCCGAGTCGGAGGGGCACCAGTTTTCGGACCCTGAAATTCACAAGATCTTCAATGAGAAGATTCGGCCGCGACCTCTGATCCCGGAGAGGGGATTTACTCCAGCTCCCCAAGACGGGGAATTGCTTACCATGATTGATGAGATGGGGTGGGCCAGATTTGCTTCACCCCCCGAGCCAGCGGTTATCTCGATTGTGCAGGAGTTCTACGCCAGTGCACTACTGAAGCACATTCGGGCAGGCCATACGTTGCCGTCATTAGAGTCTCGGACTCAGGTCGATGTCTGAGGTGTTACAGTTGATTTCTCCACTGCTGCTATTCGGAGGTTGTTTGGGCTTCCGGTGGTAGATGAGTCAGCCTATGACTGAGTGATGACTAGCCTCACGAAGGAGGCCCTGCTCGAGACTATTGCACAGCCCGATTCCGACTGGGAGCAGCGCGCACAGGGTTCTTCCACTTTCCACTTCAAGAGCTCGCGCCTCAGCCAGCTCGGGCGTGCCTGGCTTTATTTTATCTGCGCACGCATTGACCCCACCTCCCAGATCCGCACTATCTTTCTCTCCCGCGCCCGGACACTTTATGCTATCACTTCCGGGATGCGTTTCGATGTGGCCCCCATCCTGGTCCGATCTATCTTCCAGTGTATCCAGGGGGTCCAAGACGGGGTTGAAGCACCCCTCTCTCATCTGCGCTTTGTGCCGGTAGTCGGGGCTGACGTGGTCAGACGACGAGCTGATGCTTGCCCCCCAGGCCCCGATCGACTACCGCATCATATCACATTTTTACCAGTGGGGAGGAGCGCCGGTGCACGCTCGGGGGAGAGGATTTCTGCTAGAGGAGGCCCACAAGGGATCCCCCGAGCCTCTTTTGCTGACACATGGAGATGCCGGGCCGCCGCCCGACAGAGAGAGATTGCAGGAGATGTTTGATGGGCTGAGGGAGGATCTGAGGAGAGAGAGAGAGAGAGGAGCTGATAGAGGAGACTAGGAGAGAGAGAGATGAGATGAGGAGAGAGAGGGAGAGTTTGTTGGCTGCCATGCGAGAGGAGCAGCGGACGGAGCGAGAGAGCGTTATTGCTGCCGTCAGAGCTGAGATGCGAGAGCAGGCCCGCCGGGCCAACCGACGAGAGGCGAGGCGTCTGGCATCGAGGGACGCTTATCATCAGGAGCACCTTGCCGCATGGACGGCCCATATCATGCATCCCGACGGGCCATTTATTGCACCTGCCCGGCCAACCACACCACCCTCCTCACCGGATGATGCCGGCACCAGCTCGTGAGAGGACTGTAGGGGAGTACTTGACCTTTTATCTCTCATTGCATATCATATTTTGTCCATTGAGGTCAATGTACATCCTATGTTTGGGGGGGTTTACTTTTTGTCGCTACATTCATTGCTGTATTTTATTTCGTTGCACTTTTCATTACGTTGCGTTATTTTTTTTCGATAGCCTTGCTTGTCTTAATTTTTCTTTATTCGTAAATTTTTCGTGCTTCTATTTTCGTAATACTGATGTTACGACACTGTTTTTCTCTCTGAAGAAACGGTCGAGTTTTAGTCGAGTTGTAGTCAGTGATTTCTGTTTCTGCTTAGTAGTCAATTAGGCCCGAAATTTTTTCGTGATTGTAGAGGTCTTGGCGGATAAGAAAGGATACATACTTGTTTTTAAATCACCGTCGATACGTTTGGTTACATTTTTCGGTTAGTTAGTCATCCAGTTACATTAGTCGTGTTGGCACTTAGACTGAGTTTAGAGTCGGTCAGTTTTTCCCACTAGTCGAGATAATTTTATTCTATGAAGGGAAGTCTAGTAACCGGGGGTATTCACGTGACCCGTTGTTTACTCTCGCGTAAAACGACCCTGATTAGTGATTTAGAGATTTCACATGTGCCGATGATAGGGAGCCTAGTAACCGGGGGTATTCGCGTGACCCGTTGTTTACTCTCGCGTAAAACAGCGACCTTGATTCGGACATGCAGGAATTATATATTCGAGTTGTTCTCCACTGTAGAAGGGAACTTAGTAACTATAAGCATCCATGTGCCCCATGAGTGTCTTTTACGTCAAACGGTTTCCCAATACATGAGAATGGAAGTTCCACCCTAGGATTATCCCGATGAAACATCCCGAGATCCGAACCTAGTGGTCAACTCGAATCAAATTCTTGAGCATATATATAAGGGAATACTGTCCGAGGATTCTTTTTATGAAACTTGTGAAAATTGTGCCACTAGACTGAGGAACGGGGCGAACTAGCTTGTTTATTTTAACCTTTCATATTGACGGTCGATTTGATTCACGTTTTGTTAATCTTTGAGCTGGATTTTCTTCATGAACGAGTGATTAGGACTGAACTTGATTACTTTGTGGGATCAGTGTTCTGAGTGCAGCTTGCTATTATGACACTCGTATTATTCAGGGAGAATTTCAGGATAGTATTGATTAGGTTGAACACTATGAGTTGCACGATTATTCACGACATTCTTTTATTGAAATTAATTCTTTTTGCTTGAGGACAAGCAAAAGCTTAAGTTTGGGGGTATTTGTTAGGCGTATTTTTATACGCTTATTTATCATTATTTTGTATTATTTTGGAGACTGAAATTGTTTAAATGAGCCTTTAACGCCTTAATTTTGTATGTTTGTCAGGAAATTGAAGTCCGGAAGCTAAAATGAGGCGAAACGGGCGAAAACGGCATATTTTGGCTATGAGCCGCGGAACAAGGAAGCAGGGCCGCGGTATAGGAAGACACCCAGCCGGGCACAAAGTGAACTGTACTCTGTGCCGCGGCACAGTCAAGGTGAGCCGCGGCACAGAAAAATTAAAATGACGCCCAGGCATCCAGTTGAAGGCTCTGTGCCGCGGCACAGATTTAGTGCGCCGCGGCACACTAGGCGGTTTTTGTATGTCCACGCGGATTTGGGCCGTTTCGAAGCCAGTTTTCGACCTACTCATACGGACGCGATTTGGAGAATGTGCTGAGCTATAAATAAGGGTTTAAGACCCTAATTAATTATCTTGGATCTTTTATCTTTTGGGATCTTAAGCTTGGAGACGGCAGAAGAGGAGGGAAGCAGAAGACTTCAAGGGCAGAGGGCGGAAGCTGAAGAACGGAGGAATCCGAGCTTCATCTGCGTTTGATTTTTATGCTTTCATTCATTTATTCTGTATTTTCAATTATTAGTATGTCAGGCTAAAACCCTAATCTAGGATTTTGATGAAACTTACGTTTTGACGAATTGCTTGAGATTGTCTAATTAATTACCTTTTTGTTGAGTTTTCCCAATTGTGTTTAATGCTTTCAATTATCTGGCCAATAGTTGTATTGATTTAATCATTCAATTCGAATCGGGAGAGGAGAATTGGTGAGGAACTATTGGTGAGGACCATTTTATTCTGTGAGATAGGAATATACTCATAGGAACTACGTGGCCTGTTGGAGATATTATGCTTTTCGCCTATTGACGAATTAATTCACCTAGGAATAGAGTGCGTTATTCGCCTTTAGACAAATCTATTGACCTCGGGAGAGGCGGTAGAATATATTAGCAATCTCCGCCTTCAATAAATTGGGAAAATTATTTATTACGGATAATCGAGAGTAAATTCGGATAAACCGAGGTGGATTCAGAATCCTAGACTTATTCATCATTTGATTTCCCTTTATTCAAGCTATCGTTTTCTACTCTTTAGTCTTTTAGTAATTCTTTTAGTTATTAATTGCAAAACCCAAATTCGATTGTTCAAATAAAACTGGAATACATAAAAATCGGTAGTTAGAGATTCAGTCCTCGTGGGAACGATACTCTACTTATCACTTTATTACTTGTAAACGATAACGTGCACTTGCGTGTAAGAAATATCGCAACATCATAGCATAATTGAGGTGATCCAGGATGAAAAATGGTTGACGTTGCGAGTCATATGTGGAAAAAGGAGTTTTTGTCGGAGTCTATACATTGAGATTTTGGACTCTATCGTGTAGTTTTCTGATGGAATATCAGTGGAATTTGTGACGAGCCGGATTGGTATATAGGAGTACGGATGTGGTCAATCATTTGCATAGTTTTCATTTTAAACTTCGAAATCGTGTAGAATCGAAGGGAACTGTTATCAAATACTTGGCACCAGCGAGCCAGTTTATTTTTCGAGAATTGATTTGGTGGTCTTACCAAAATTTATGTTTTGAGTTTTGAAATTTTTGAAAGAACTTTCGAAAATTTGTCTCCTTGACAAGATTATATGATTTCAAACTGGTTTTGAAAATGTGATTGATGTACATACGCATTTAATGCATAATTCATATCGTGGTGAAGTTCTGAATGAGATTCACGAACTGGATAAGACATCAGTATGGTACGAGGAAAAGAGATTCGAACTTTAGTATGGCAGTTTGGTTATCCAGGGATGATCGGTTGATCTATCGGATGAGAGAGAATATGCTACAGGATGTAGAATTCATGCAGAGGATGTAATTTTGGAACTGTGGGTTTTGTGAAATTGAGACATTGGAGATGGTGACCCCATGCTGGTTGCTTTGAATATTGAGTGGTCGTTCCCACTCCATGTATGATTGGATATGTTCGTCGGTTTATGATTGGTTGTTCGTATGCCGAGGAGTATGTTCGACAGTCAGGTGTGTTTATTGAGATCTACTGTACGTGATTGGTGTGTCATTTTGAGAATGTTATTCTTTCGTATATCTATTTCTGTGGTTCTGTGTTGACCGTGTTGGAGTTTATCATGGTGATGATATTCCCGATTGTGTTTCGACCTTTGGATTGGTCATATTAGAGTTTATCATGTCAATGATATTCGATTAATTTATGGGTTGACCATTGCTGGTGATCATCTGAGCGTTCGGAGTTTGTGTCGATATTTTTGGATTCGTTGTCATTGTGTTGAACAGTTGTTTCACAGATGTATCGTATATTATTGATTTGTATCAGGATTTGGACTTTATTGTGTAATCAAGAAGACAGGATTTGAAACGGATAGATTATTTCTTCCGAAGATCTTATATTTTTGTTGAGATTCATGGAATTGTGATCGTAGCGTGTTGAAGCTTTACAGTGGAGTCACTTGCTAGGATCTCAGGAGATCGTCGACTTTGCGCATTTGTAAGTGTGCTGTTTCGGTTATTCGTTAATGATGACGACTGATCGTCATCGTGATGGTTTCGGAATATCTTGGTCGAACGGTTTGTTTGTTTTTCTGTGACGGATTGCAAGTTTCGAGTACGAAACTTATTTTAAGTGGTGTAGTATGTAATATCCGGAATTTCTACTACCGTTGTTTAATATTATTTTATCCGAGTTATATTGTACAGCGTGGAATCTGTACAGTATAGATAAAATAAATGAAGGACTGAGATGTCAGTATCGGTATAATTGTCGTACTTGGTCGACAATTGCAATTGAGGATATTATGTATCATATGAGAATATTATGGAATTAAGTATATGTATTCAGTGTGTGAGTGTACGTATCCAGTATGTCGAGACAGACGAGAAGAGTTGGAAATGGCTAAGTATAGCCTGACTAGCGCGCGCTAATGGTCAAGTATAGCGCACGCTATCGTTCATGGTTAGCGCACGCTAGAGGCAGAATGTAGCGCACGCTAGTGCAGTCAGATCAGAAGGAATCTACGTGTGGACCAGGCCACTTTCGGCGCACGTTCTGGTAAGTCAACGGATGTTGTAATGTAGTGTTAGCGCATGCTAATGCATGATGGTTAGCGACGCTAATCGTATATCGACAAAAAGGAATCTTATCCTCACAAGCACTTTTGGCGTGTGGACTGTCTTCTAAGCATACAGACAAACGAGTCAATCGATATTAGCGCACGCTAAATGCAAGGACTTGCGTACCTAGATAGTGTAAGTTACGTACGCTAATGCATGGGCATTACGTAAGCTCATGTACGGCTTGAGCATAGTCTATGGACTGCGATAGCGCACGCTAACAAAGGTCAGTTAGCGCACGCTAAACATAAGGTTTAGCGCACGCTAGTAATGTATTCTATATAAGGGACAAACGGGTATTATGAAGCATTTCGTCCATTCTTTCACCTTCAGTCGATAGAGAGAGCTTTGGGAGGTTCTTGAGATTTCCAAACACGGTGAGGTGGTGATCTTTAACAAGATTAAATATGGAAATCATGGATTAAAGCTTTGTTCTTGAAATCATTGGTGATTCTTGGAAATGGATTCAACCTTGGAAATCATTCCATTCCTTCATAAAGGTAATCACTCTTCATCTTTGGATTTCGTTTTGGATTGAATGTTGATGTTCTTGAGTTGATGATTATTACATAAACAAGTTGACAAGCATGATTATGAGATGGATTACCGGAGTATGATGATATTAATATGATTCTTGTGATTTGGATTGTGTCGTTCGTTTTCTTGAGATAAGTGGATTAATCCTTCTCCTCAGTTTCGGATGTTGATGTTATTGTAGATGATTACTCTTTGTAATGGAAGATTAAGGAAGTGTGGTTACGTTCTTGATGTTTCGTATATTAATATTAAGGAAGATGATATATGGATATAGAACTTGGATTATAAGTTGGATGATTGTTTATATGTTAAAGGATATCGGATTTCGTTGTTTTGATAGCTTTGAACATGATTCAGAATCACTTAGTGTTTTTGAAATCGCCATAAGTTGATCGGTATCTGAAAAACATGCATCTGTACAGCATTAGCGCACGCTACGTTTACTGCCTAGCGCGCGCTAACGGGAGCAACTTAGCGCACGCTACGTTTGGTGATTAACATGCGCTAAGAAGGCAGAAAGTGCAGTATTTTAGTGTTGTGGTTGTAAATTCGTGTTGGTTTGAGTAGGATTGATCCGACTAGTGTTTAATCGAGATATTGTCGAGCCGTTGGGTTTGTGATTTGGTTTTATCGATTGTTGATTGCTATCGAACTTGTTGTCTATTGATTACTGTAATAGGTTGAGAATATCGATCGGTGATTACAACTGTATGCTGCGGTCGTGTTCGAGTATGTTCGTGAATTACTTTGGTCGGGACCGATGAACTTGTAGATGATGACAATGGATTTGGTAACAGCTTCTTCTTCGTTGTATCGGTATCGAGGCAAGTTATTACTTGCTCAGTTTGTAATATTTAATAAATGGTTTCAGTTTCATTCGTTTATAATTCGTATAGCAATGTTTATAATCGTAATCACAGGGATTTGGGATTATAGGTTGTATTCGAGTTTTGGGAATTTAATCATAAGGTATATGATTCACATTTATTGTTGGTATACTTGGTATCGAAGATATGTTGTGGTATAGACAAAGACGTGAATTATCTACCGTTCGTGACATTTTGGATCGTCGAATATTCAGAATAATGGTTCGTGATGGTTTGGACATCGAGATTGCTCTCGAAGGACTCGGAGCAAGTACTCTAATCATTTTTGTCATTTGTGTCGATCATGTCGTGATACATTCGTGTATCGTTGTTGTCATGCATTTGTGCATTGTTGTTGTCGTACATTGTATACTGTTGTTTTGTGTAGTTGTGCATTGTTGTCATATGTCCACCATGCTTTGATCCGACGGGAATCATCATGGGAATCCATAGCTGTGTGCGCTGGATCGTTGGACAGGTAATGCCACCATGCTTTGGTCCGACGGGATCATCATGGGAATCTATAGCTGTGTGCGTTGGATCGTTGGATTACCATATATATTGTTGTTGTGCATATGTATATTATGGGTTTGCCATAAGTATACATTGTTGTTATTGTTGTGAGCATATTGACGTTGTCATATGAGTATGCATTTGTAGGTCTTGTGTTAGGACCATGTCCGTATGTTGTGTTGATCTGATCTCGGATTAGACTGACGTGATGGTAATGGTATTTCGTATCTTGAGGTATGTTCCGTATTTCCTTGGTACTTGTCTTTGATGGACAATCGATTATCGTATTGGAATTGTCGATGTTATCCGATGGATTGAATTGGCCAGAGTTGGTATAATTTCCGTATCGCGAGTTATGATAATGTTTTGAGAACCTTGAGTATCGTTGAGATACCGTACAGATATTTTGGTATTATTTTAATGTGTTGCTAAGGATACGAATCGTGGATTCTCGTAAAGTTACGACGGTAAGATTACATTGGTCGTATTCTTACTTAGTATTTTCATTGATATGTAATTATTGACGAGATGTGATGGTTATCATTGTTGGATATTATGGCTGACCCCGTCGTGGGCTTTCTTTTTAGGTTCTTGGATTATCAAGCTTGTAGCGGTCGTGGAGAGATGAACTTCCCGGAGGATACTGGCAAGGGCATGTATTTGTGTTTTGAGTTTCTGATCAGTTGTTGTATTCCGCTGCTAGAGTATTTTAATTGTTTGTCTTTATCCGCTGCGTGAGTATTTTTAAATGGCCTTTTTGGTATCCGGTAACTTAGGTTACTTTGGCAATCATTTTCTAAATCTATTCCGTCGGTACGTGTAAGCGATAGCTTAACGTATGTTTTTAAACTGTTGAGTTTTGGCATTTTGGGCCTTGTGGTTTCAAATGAGGTTTTACGACGGTTTGATAAACGAGTTTTATAAATCTTCGAATGTTTTTAATAGATAATACCGTCGTTAGCCTCTTGGGCGTTTGTAAATGTTTGCGAAAATTTTCTTCAGCCTTGTGGGTTCCATCTCGGGGCCCACGGCACTGTAATATTCCCGGTCGGATCTGTGGGTGTTACAGTCCCTCCCCCTCTCATTTACTTAATCACACCCTATTGGGCATGGAAATCGGGGTTGCAATTGAAAGGTTCAATATCTGGAAAGGTTACAGGCTGGACGAGTACGAAGAGTTGTACAGTTTGGCCAACTGGCAATAGAAGGAACAATTCATGTTGGAGATGCTTGATGCTTGGAACGTTGAATCCCTCATCAAGTATGATGATGCTTTTTGCCATGATATGCCTAATCAATATTTTTCTGAGTAATAAAGGCCCGTCCCAAGGATAATATACCAAGCCCATTGGATACAGGTAGTCTGAGTCATCACTCTGACCCATATTCTAACGGAGATGATGTTGCCATGAAGACAGGAATTGAAATGAGCCACGAAGATGCTCGCAAAATGGAGTTCGCAGAGCTGGCCGCTCAGGGGCAGAGAACTTGGCCAACCGGAGGGAAGGCTAAGCCCTACATGCGGCAAACAGCTCAATCACCCATCCCACAGCCCTAATGTCCCGTCGACAGAAGCTCTTCATGTCCAGCCGACAAAGTGATGCATCTAGAAGCATGATAAAAGCGTAAATGCTATAATGCACGGATTCTTCAAAATTGGGCAGTATGCAGTATCGGATACTGCATGGGTGCGGGTGCGGGTGCGATTCGCGTGGGATTCGCACGGGATTCGCCACGTGGCGCAAAAAAAAAAATCGGACTCGCGTATCACAGACAGATACGCGCAGATACGCGTATCCCGTGCTGATACGCGAGTCCGAATTTTTATGTTTTTTTTTTTAGATTTTTATAATTTTTAAAAAGTAAATCAAATAAATTAAAATACAAAAAGTAAATCATTTAATAAGTAATTACTTTTACCTTTAGCAAGATTCACGACAACATTAGAAGTTCATTGCTCAAAGCTATTTTGAATTGTTTTTTGTATGACTTGTTTTATCTATTTGAATTGATTTTATGGTGATATTTGAATTGTTGTTTTTTATATTTAACAAGTGTTATATATAATAAAATATAAAATAAACAGACGTATCCTTGCCGTATCGCACCCTAACATTTTCAAAAAACCGTATCCCCGCACCCGTATCTGCCCGCACCCGCACCCGCCCCCCCGCACCTGTGCAACATAGCGTAAATGTTTGTTGATTCTAAGAGTACCTGAAGTATTATATGCAAAACGTGAATAACGTGGTATTAAGTTGATTAGAGATGAATACCGTAAGAACACAAATAAAACACGAGAAAAAGGATAAACCTAATATTTCTCACGCAATATCCAGTCCCCTAATGCATCAACTGAACTCCTATTTATAAAGCTAATTATATATGAATAATTACATATTCCACCCTTGTTAAATGGCACCAAATCAGATTAGTCCCCACAGTTTGAACAATTACAAATTCGTCCAAAAGTCAATGCTGGAGGTGAGATTGTGGTGTGGATGTATTTGTTCGAACAAGCATCCATGTTGGAAAATAGTTTGAAACAATTACAAATTCGTCCAAAGGTCAACGTTGGAGGTGAAATTTGGTATGAATGTAATTGTTTGAACTGTGGGTACTAATATGTAATTGGACCAAACAATAAGGGTACTTTATGTAATTCGCCCTAATTATACAATGGAAGTTGAAAAAAATAAGACTCTGACAGATGAGTCTGAATAAATAAATAATACATATCCTATCAACTAAAACAAGATAAACAAAAGTAAATCAAATAAAAAAAACCCTATCAACTAATAATATTAATCCCAATACTAATAAATAACTAGTTTAATTACTCCTAATCTACATCAATAACTAACCTATAGAATCTCATACAAATTGACTACATATTTGTCTCCATCATTCTCTCCCAAATAGAAAAGTTTGTCCTCGAACTTGAAGGTGATGTGTGGCATGTAGTAGAACTAGAAATTTCATCGTCTCCAAAATGTGTGTCATAATTGTTGAAGTTTTTCACTTTCAACAATCAAAGTAAAATCCTGAAATGCACGAGCACGAAAACCAAGTGTACTGCCCCTCACAAAATTGGACTTGAAATATCAACAATTTGCCAATAATAGCTCCAAGGTCGAGCAATAAGCAACTCATTTTGATGTCGAGCTGTAAATGAAAATAAATCTGGCCACAACGAGAATTTGATATATGCCACTATATCTTTAACGGAGATTTTTTTCATCATCAAAATGAGGGGTTCATCATAAACATTAGCCCCATCCAAATCAGACAAACCAGAAACGTCGCAAACAAAACAACCAATAACAAGATCTAGTTGAGATTGCACGATTTTCACGGGGTTCGCCAACAAGCCAATATGTTGGCGGATTTGAATTAAATCGTTCCTTTGCAGGTGCTCATCAGAGATAACATCGGTCTCCGACTGATATCTCGACGGCATGTCTATCGCGGAGCGGAGGTTGGTCTCCGATACCAACTGATGTAGTTAGAAGCGTCAATACCCGGAGTATTGTATGCAAAACGCGAATAACGTGTTTATTTCGTTGATTCAAGTTGAATACCGGGAAAACACAAATAAATTACCAACGGGATAAGTCCAATATTTTCTTATTCAGTATTCAATCCCCTAATACATCAACTAAACTCCGATTTATAAAGTTAATTATCCAATAGAAGTTGAAACAAAATAGGGCTCTAAACAGATAAATCTGAATAAATAAACAATACATATCCTATCAGCTAAAACAAGATAAACAAAAGTATATCAAATAATAAAAATCATTACTAATAATATTAATCCTAATACTAATAAATAACTAATTTAATTACTCCTAGTCTACATAAATGACTAATTTATAGAATCCCATACCAATCAAACTATATATTTATCTCCATCAAAGAGGCTCAGGAACCGAAGAAGGTACAATCTCCTATCCCTACAGCTCCAACAAATCTGAATCCTTGTCTTCTGAAAATGATACAGCTCGCCCGAAGAGTATTGTAGTCATTACTCAGTTGGGCACAACTTCTACTTTTGCTCCTATACTACCACCAAGAGAAACCGAGCACCAATCTCATCTCTGCCCCTTGCCGAGCAAACCATATTCATAGAGGGTGTTGTACAAGCCCTCTACAAGTGTCGCATGGAGTTTGACTAGCTCCGAGAGATGGCAAGGTACGAAGTTACTGCCCATCGCAGGTCTCTCAACAACGTATGCAAGGCGTTTCTTCTGGTCCCTAATGCATTACGATTAACCTTTTCCTAATTCGCTCAAAATCAAAACCCACTTCTGAAGAAAGAGCAAGAAAAAGTTGGTGTTGCTCATGCAACCACTGTAGCTGCTCTTCAGAATACAAGATACCGACTGTCAGAGCATGATCATGAGATAGAGGATCTAACTACAGTTTTTGCGAATCTTGACAAAGTAGTGAATGATGTCCAGGCAAGCCAAGCCGAATCTCGGTTTCCTGCAAGAAATCCATGATAAAGTCACCTATTAGGATAAATCCAAAAATGGGTAAGAGTAAATGGAGGCCGCAAGGGAAACAATAAGGAAATGGAGACAGGATATGTACTCGAGCCTAGAGGACACTATAGCCCAAGCTATCAGCCGAATGGTTGTGTCAGGCATTGTGCAAAGGGCTATAAGATACAAGGTTGGAGGATCCAGGCCCAAGTTCTCAGATCCTAACTTTCCATGGAATGATACTGTTAGAGAGCTAGTCGAGATTTTGTTGCCCAAGGACAGGCAGCCTACAACTGAAAAACTTGAAGCATGGATAAAAAAATGAGTTGAATAGGCGCTTTTGCGTACTGCTCAAAGAATCTCCCATTTTCAACCATGCAAGACGCTGACTGCCACAACAAGTGAATTCTCAGGGCTGCTGTTAGAAGGAAAGTTGCCTTTACAAATCCCGATTAACAAAAGGTACATGAGAGGATATCGATCGACCCATGTCGAAGATTGGATACTGGGGTTCGATATCATTCCGGAAGGGAAAGGATATTACAGGGAAGGGGCCCAGGACCTCCTTCCAATTGGTGGAATGGTACTAAAAATGATCCATACAGGAGATCAACCCGAAAGAAGCATCACCATCGATGCTAAATCTTTAGCTATTGCACTTCCTTATCATTTGATTGCATCTTATCTTTACCTTGTATTTTTTGTTTTAATTTTAGTCAAGTAATGTAATATTTTTACCATCAATAAAGAAATATCTTTCTTTATCAAAAGATTAGAGCTCATAATTTATTTACTTTTAATACTCTTGCTTGAGATGATTGAATTATTTTCAAGTATAATCCTTGCTATAGACTGTTAGGCGTATTTTTATACGCTTATTCATCATTATTTTGTAGTGTTTTGGTGAGTGAAATCATCTAAATGAGCTTTTAATGCCTTAATTTTGTATGATTGACAGGAAATTGAAGTCCGGAAGCTAAAACGAGGCAAAACGGGCGAAGACGGCAAAATCGGACTCGAGCCGCGGACAAGGAATCTGAGCCGCGGCAAAGGAAGACACCATCCGAAGGGCGAGTAAGTCAGACTGTGTCGCGCACGGCCATGTGAGCCGCACGTAAGAATTTAATTACGCCTGGTATTCAACTTTTGGTGATGTGCCGCGGCACAAGTCTAGTGAGCCGCGGCACACTTAGCGGGTCTTATACGTCTCGCGGATTTTGGGCCGTTTCAAAGCCGCCACCAACTAATACGGACGTGATTTATGGAAGTCTTGAGCTATAAATAGGGTTGAAGACCCTAATTTAATGATCTTGGAATCATTGAATCTAAACCTAAGAGAGCTTAAGCTTGAGACAGAGAAGAAGAGGAAAGCGAGAGGAATTCAAGGGCGAAGGCGGAAGTCAAGAACGGAGGAATCCGAGCTTCATCTGCGTTGAATTTTATGCTTTCATTTATTTATTCTGTATTTTCGCTTTTTAGTATGTCGCTAAAGCCCTAATCTAGGGTTTTGATGAAACCTTTGTTTTGACGAATTGATTAAGATTATCCAATTTATTACCCTTTTATTGAGTTTTCCCAATTATGTTTAATGCTTGCAATTATCCGCCAATAGTTGTATTGATTTAATCATTCACTTGAATAGGAGAGGAGATTTGGTGAGGAACTATTGGTGAGGACCGCTTTATTCTCGTGAGATAGGAATATACTCATAGGAACTACGTGGCCTTTAGGAGATTTCATGCTTTTGCCTATCGACGAGATAATTCACCTAGGGATAGAGTGCGTTAGTCGCCGTTAGATAAATCTATTGACCTCGGGAGGCGGTAGAATATATTAGCAATCTCCGCCTTGAAGAATTGGGAAAATTATTTATTACGGATAATCGAGAGTAAATTCGGATAAACTAAGGTGGATTCAGAACCCTAGACGTATTCATCATTTGATTTCCTTAATCCAAGATATTGTTTTCTACTGCTTAGTATTTTATTACTTCTTTTAGTTATTAATCCAAAAACCCAACTTCGATTGTTCAAATAAAATTGGAATACGAAAACGTCGGTAGTTGGAGATTCAATCCTCGTGGGAACGATACTCTACTTATCACTTTATTACTTGTAAACGATGACGTGCACTTGCGTGTAGGAAATATCGCAACAAGTTTTTGGCGCCGTTGCCGGTGATAGGACGTCGAATGTACGCTCACTGAAAACCCGGTTTAAAATATGGACCAATAAAGGTCCGACCTAGGTTCTTAGATAAGGAGATTACAACCCCAAGGTCCTTTAGAAGATCGCCGACCCTGAGGCCCCATTTAGCCGTGACATCCGTTAAGATAAAGGGCGCCGACCTCGGAGGCCCCCGCCGACCTATGATATCCGATAATGTGTCGCCGACCTCAAAGGCCTCTCAAACTACCGATTTGAATAGGGATGAGCCGACCTAAAACCATCGGACTCTTGGGAAAGAAGATCGACTCACCCGATGTAATCCCTAAGATCCGTGGGCCGAGAACCCATACCTTGCCAATCCCGAGATCCAGGATTGAGAGCCCATACCTCGCAATCCCTAAATCCAGGGATAGGAAATCGCAGCTTGAATCCTGGATATCCGGGATTCTCTCTAGAATCGGGAATCATCTCAGATGACAAGGTATCCTCCCTCCTATAAAAGGGAGAGGGGGTTCCTCAAAAGGGATTCAGACTCGAGAATACAACATTTTTAGAGAGAGAAAGAAAAGAGAGTACTTCATATATTTTGGGTTTTCTTAGCTAAACTTCTAAGATAAACCCGGTTCTTGGTGGCCGATCGGCTCGGTTACATCAAGTGGCGCCGTCGTGGGAACGTGACATCGAGTCACTTTGAGTTGAGACGTGAGGTTAGTAATGGCGAAGAAATGAACCAAGAGAACAGGGATTTAATACCCGAAATCTAGAAGAGGAACTAGCGGCGGCGGTGGAGAAGCGACTGGGAGAAAACGCCCGCCACCCTCGTAGAAGAAGTCGCACCCAAAGACAATTACACTAACGAAGGAAGCCTTGGCCGACATAATCGCCGGCAATCCGGAAGAGCCGGAGGTCGAAAAGCAAAGGGTACCAAAAAGTAATACCTATCCTATCGGATGGGCGGAAGAAATTGATCGAAGAAGAACATGGTGAGAGTTATCCAAAAATATGGGAGCGATCTAGGCAGAAAACGCAGATCCCTTGATATCCAAAGATGCAGACGAGCCGGGAAGAGTTGCGACAGAGGGTTGCGGGAGGGACATGGAAAGTCATCCGTGCCATCCCTTCTCGGAAGGCATACTACAGGCCGAGCTCCCGTATGGGTTTAGGGCTGTTACCTTCACCTATGATGGACTCTCGATCCTACCCGACATTTATACTGATTCGAGAACATGGCGGTACTACATAGATATTCGGATGCCGTGAGTTGCAGGCATTCTTGGCCACGCTTACCGAGTCGGCAGATTGGTTCCACGGATACCCCCGGGTCAATCACCGCCTTCAAAACTTTCGGCTCAGCGTTCGACGCATTTTGCCAGCGCCGTGGCGCACCAAAAGACCTTCATGTCCTTGTTCAAGATCAAACAATATTCGAGAAGCGCCGAGAGCTTATGTGACCCGATTCACGAAGGCGTGTCCGGAGGTACCTCGCTGCCGAAGAGGTAAAAACCAGTGCCTTGACACAGGGACTAAGGCCGGGGTTGTTACGCACCTCATTAGCTAAAAAACCAGCCAGAACATACGATGAGGTCTTAGCCCGATGCTCGAAGTACATCAACGTTGAGGAAACCGAGAAGGATATGGAGGAGTTGCGTGAAAAGCCCGAGGATGGGGAAAGGGGGTCCAGCAGATTGATACAGCGGGAGGAGTACACCTTTCAAAGAAATTTGCCTCGGGAAGAAATGTCACGGGGGAAAACAGATCGGAAGAAGAACGATATCGTTCTAAGGCGACCAAGATTTGACCAATATAGCCCACTAACAATGAGGAGAGCCTGTGTTTTGGAAGGCTTGAGGGTAAGATGAGCAGTGGTCATCGAGTGGCACGCATCTCGCCCTAATAGGCCCACCCACCGAAGTCGATCTTTATTGTCGATTCCACAATGATTACGGGCATAAAAGACGAATGCAAGCACCTTAAGGACGAGATCGAGAGGCCGGGTCCGAGCGGGACATCCGATGGAGTTCACATATCAACAGAGAAATGGAGGTCGAGGCGGCCACCCATGCCCCTGTGAGGGGCGGGGTGAAAAGAGAAGCTCCACGGGGACCCGCCGCTCCCGGCTAAAAAGGAGTGATCCACATGATATCGGGGGACCAACCGACTAAGTTCTAATCGTGCTAGGAAAGCCCACGCACGAAAGGCTAGGTGTCATCAACTCAAGGAGGTCGCCTCAGAAAGTGGGCCTATCATTGATTCACCCATGGATTATAATGGGATACATACGCCCCACAATGACGCGTTGGTCATCACAATGAAATCGCCATTACGTGCGAGGGTGTTTATCGATACGGGTAGCTCAAGAGACATCTTATTATATGACTGTTTCAAACAGATGAACACGGAAGTGGAATTGAGAAAGGTAGATACCGCGCTCTATGGGTTCTCAGATGACCGAGGTGCAACCAGTGGGAGAAGTGGTGCTGCCAGTGGCACTAGGTCGGATGCCCCATCGGAAGGTCAAGACACTCAGATTCTTAGTGGTGGACACCAAATCGGCCTATAACGCCATTTTAGGACGACCGGGGCTCAACAAATTCGAAGCAGTAGCCTCTACCGCGCACATGAAAGTGAAATTCCCCGTAGGAGGGGAGGTGGGAGAGGTAGCAGGAGATCAGTTTGTCGCCCGTTCTTGTTATCAAACAACCGTGAATCAGGGAGTACAGCGTGGAAAGAGGACACCCGAGCTCGGGGGTCCGGATCCGGAGTCCAAGAGGAATAAACAAACGAAGACACCCGAGGAAGCTGAGGAAGAAGGTGTCAAACCCAACGAGGAGTTGCTAGAAATAGAATTGGTTCCAGGAAAGCCGGAAACAAAGACTCGCATGGGGAGTCGGTTGGACGATGGAATAAAGGAAGGCCTCGTAAGCCTGCTAAGAAGATTCGTGGACATTTTCGCATTCACAGCTGAGGATCCGTGGGAATCACCAACAGCTTGCCGAACACAAAGTTGAACATCGACCCCACCATAAGACCAAGAAAGGTAAGAGGAGGCATTTCGGCCGTAAATGGATGGGGTCATTGGGGAAGAGGTTGATAAGCTCCTCCGAGCTGGGCACATAATGGAAATCCAGTTTCCGGAGTGGCTATCCAATGCCGTGATGGTAGGGAAGGGCCCGGGGAAGTGGAGGATGTGCATGGACTTCCGGGACCTAAATAAAGCATGTCCCAAGGATCACTACCTGCCCCGCATAGATCACCGGTGGATTCAACCTCGGGTGCGAGTTACTCAGTATGATGGACGCTTCCCAAGGATATCATCAAATTCCTCTCGCACCCGAGGACGAAAGCGGGTTAGTTTTGTGGTTTCAAAGGGAACTTTTTGCTATGTACGCATGCCTTTTGGATTGAAAATGCAGAGCTACATATCGAGGATGGTTGAGAATCTTTAAATCCCAAATCGGCGAAACATGGAGGTATACGTGGATGATATGCTAGTGAAAAGTGTGAAGGCAGGAGAACATATCGGGACCTAGAAGAGACGTTCGAGAACTGCGCACATACGGAATGAAACTCAACCCATCAAAATGCTCTTTTGAGTCAAATCGGGAAAATTCTGGGGTATGTGGTCACAGAGCAAGGAATCGAGGTCAACCGGAGAAGGTCAAGGCGATCGCAAATGAATCCTCCAAAAATATAAAGGATATCCAGATACTAACGGAAGAATAGCAGGTGAGCCGTTTCATATCACGCTCGGCCGAGAAGGGGTTCCCATTTTTAAACTCTTAAGAAAAGGGAACAAGTTCGAATGGACCTAAGCGCAAACGGCATTCGAAAAATTGAAAGAGTATTTGGCCGAGCCGCCTCTACTCACCAAACCAAGATCAGGAGAGGATCTTGTACTCTACTTATCTCGTGGGAGAAGGAGCGGTGAGCTCGGTCTTGCCGAGAGAAGAAATGAATAAACAAAAGCCCATTTATTACACGAGCCGAATCTTGCAAGGAGCAGAACGGAACTACTCCGAGCTAGAAAAAGGGGCGCTGGCGTTAGTGGTTACGGCCAGGCGATTGAGGCCCTATTTCCTAGCCCACCGGATAAAATTGCGAACCAACTTGCCCTTGAGAGAAATATTAGGCGACCTAATGTATCGTCGTCTGCGGTGAATTGGGCGGTGGAAATGGGGAGTACGACATGGAATATGAGCCGAGAACGGCGATTAAAGCTCGTGCCCTAGCAGACTTTATCCAAGAGGGGGCCATGCCGTCGCCACCGAAGGACAGTGGCATTGCATGTGGATGGATCGGCGACAACCGGTGGTTCTCAGGTGAATAATCCTTACTACCCCTAAGGCGAGCAATTAGAGTATGCCATAAAATTCGATTTCGTGGCATCTAACAACGAGGCCGAATATGAAGCCACGGTCAAGGGAATGCACTGGGAATAGACTTAGGCGCACGACGACTCATTGCTTACTCGATTCCCAACCGGTCACACAAATGTAGAAGGAAAATTTGAGATAAATGAAGATCGGATGAAGAAGTATGTGGAGGAAGTAAAAGAGGTCGCCAAAAACTAGGTGAATGGAAGCTAGTCCATATCCCTAGGTCGGAGAATGCAAAAGCCGATTACCTAGCAAAGATGGGAAGCTCCTTAGTGGATTGCCGCGAACAAAGAACGATTCGGGAGCACCAAGTAGCATCATGAAACAGTGATGGAGGTGAATGAGATGGCAGATTGGCGAACTCCTTTATTGGCATACCTAAGAAGGGCGAATTACCCAAGGAGAGACAAGAAAGAATGAAAATTGTGCGAAGAGCAAAGAAGGTTCTCACGCATTAATGATGAGCTATATAAAAGGTCCTACCTCGGGCCATACCTACGATGCATCTCGGAAGAAGAAGGGCGAAGTGTATTGGAAGAAATCCGAAGGGTGTCATGGAGACCATACCAAAGGAAGAGCGCCGATTAGCAAAACGCTAAGGGCCGGGTTTCTTTTGGCCGACCATGAGCAAGAAAGCGTGGAAATGGTTAAGCGATGCCAAAATGTCAAGTGCACGCACCCTTAATTCATATCCCACCGAGGATATGATCACCATGGAGCGCCCGTCCATTCGCCAAATGGGAATTGACATCATGGGGCGCTTACACTGCTCGGGAGGAAGAAAGTTCTTAATAGTAGCCATAGACTACTTGACAGAAATGGGTAGAGGCCGAGCCTGTGGCCACCATAACCGAGCAAAGAATCATAAGTTTCTGTTTAACAACATTTGCTTGCAGTACGAGCGCCCCGAGATACTCATCTCGAGATAATGGAACCCAATTCAATGGGAAGAGAACCCGATCTGGTGCGAGGGCATGCATATCAAGCAAAGGTTCATGCGGTTGCTCACCCGCAAGCTAACGGGCAAGTAGAGGTAACTAACGTAACAATCTTGCGGGGATAAAACCCGCTTAGACAAAGTGGGTGGAGGATGGGTGGATGAGCTTAGCTCGGTACTATGGTCGTACAGGACCACACCTAGATCGTCAACAGGAGAAACACCCTTCAGTATGGTCTACGGGTCCGAGGCCGTCATCCCCGCAGAAGTCGGAGAAATGTCCCATCGGGTTCGATGGTTCAACGAGGTGGAGAACGAGGAAATAATGAAGGAAGCGTTAGATACCATAGAAGAAAGGAGGGAAGCGGCAGCAGCACGAACTGAAAGATACAAAAGCCTGACAAAAGCAGCTCATGACAAAAGAGTCAAGAAGAGACATGTCCAGGTCGGTGATTTGGTGCTCAGGCGAGCTGATGCCCTCAGGAAAACAGGAAAGCTGGAACCGAACTGGGAGGGCCCTTACAAGGTAATCCGAATTTACGCGGGAGGAGCTTACGAGCTTGAGGATATGGAGGGGCGCCTCATCAAAAGACCTTGGAACATATGTCACTTAAAAAAGTATTTTGTGTGAAGAGATGTGGAAAAAAGCTTATGTTGTTTTAATGAAAGTTTATTACAAAAATATATCTCTGAATGTGTTGATCAAGTAAAACTAGAATCGACATCCGAACAGCAAACGCCCGTATCCGAGTAAGGGTGAACCGCCCTCGACATCCGAACAGCAAACGCCCAGATCCGAGTAAGGGTGAACCGCCTCGACATCCGAACAGCGAAACGCCTCCAGATCCGAGTAAGGGTGAACCGCCTCGACATCCGAACAGCAAACGCCCAGATCCGAGTAAGGGTGAACCGCCTCGACATCTGAACAGGCGAAACGCCTCCAGATCCGAGTAAGGGTGAACCGCCCTCTGACATCTGAACAGGCGAAACGCCTCCAGATCCGAGTAAGGGTGAACCACCCTCTGACATCTGAATAGGCGAAACGCCTCCAGATCCGAGTAAGGGTGAACCGCCCTCTGACATCTGAATAGGCGAAACGCCTCCAGATCCGAGTAAAGGCGAACCGACCTATGAAACTATGACTAAAGGGAAATACCCAACTTACACTAGAGAGCGGTGAAAAGGTTAAGTCAAACTGGTCGGATTACATTTAGGAATTTTCGAAATTTAAAGTGGGGACTCCGAGCTATATCGACTTTGTTGTATCAAAACAAACAGGCACAAGATATATTAAGGTTACAAGCAATACCGAGCTATATCGACTTTGTTGTATCAAAACAAACAGGCACAAGATACATTAAGGTTACAAGCAATACCGAGCTATATCAACTTTGTTGTCATTCAACTCAAAAAACACACAAACCCAAAGTACATTCAACTCAGAAGGTTGTCATTCAAAATAAGCTGTGCCAGTACAAATAAAGTAGGAAAAAAATTAAAAGAAAAATATACATTGTCTACACTAAGCTACAGGCTCTGAAGACGGAGGAGGCAGCGGAGGAGAAGCATCACGATCGGTCCCAACCACCTCGGGAGTAGGAGTATTGGCCCTAACAGGTGAGTGGGTGGATCGGAAGCGGCTCAAGTCTAAGCCGATTCCTTTAGGGACTCCTCAAGGGCGTCCTTCCACCGGGCCGCCTCCGAGATTCTTCCACGTCCGGACCAACCCGAAGGAACAGGAGCCCGTCAATGCATCATCCGGTCGGCTCGCGAAAAGCCCAATGAAGCTTAGCCGCTCACGAGCACGGGTCGAGCAAAGTCAAAATATTGCGTCGCGGTGGGCTAGCTTTACCAGAATGCGGTGGAATTATGATACCGGGCCGAGGAGGCGGGCAGTAGGCCTCGAGAAAAGAGTGACCAACGTCACTAGTTAGGAATCGACGTCGGCCATCCGTCACCCCGCGCTCATAAGACGATCTTTCGGACCTAGCCTCGGCTAGTTGGGTCTCAGCAGGTCACTTTTCCGACGCCGCTCTAGCTTGAGCTTGAAGTCGGCGACCTTCTCGATTCGGCCTTCGCCCATGCCTCAAGTTGGGCTATCCTTTCGGATTCGGCCCTAGCTTCCGACAACCGAGCCTCGAGCCGCCCACCTTCTCCGTTTCACCAAGACATGGTCTTCCAAAATTTCAGCTCTTGGTTTAGCCGAACATTGGCCATTGGGCCCGCTCTAAAACCGCCTCCCGCTCGGACTCCTTCTTCGGGCGGCATCTAAGCGATACTCCCTCTCCCGAAGCCGGGCCGAAAGATCGAATTAGCCGCGGGCGGCCTCCAGTCGGCTTGCATCCGGGTGAGGCTGCGAAGAAGAGGTAGCGCCGAGCTTATGATCCTCGGCGAAGGTCACGAAGGTGGCGAAGAACCGCACAAGAAATTGTACCAGTCGGCAAAGGGTAATAATAAAACATAAAAATAACCAAAAGAGGTATGAAGGCGAAAAGGGAATACCTTCCCAAAGTACATCATCATAGCGTCAAATTTAGGGTCCTCCGCGGCGTCTCGTAACTTGACTTATCCTTAGCCGGGACCATGGAGCTAAAGTAAGGGAGGAATTTCTCAAACTCCTTGCAACGGAGAAGAGTCTCCATAGCCGGACCTGAAGGACCCGCGGTCTTCGGCCGTTTGGAAGCAGGGGAGCTAGGAGAAGAGGCCCTCTGAGTGACCTGAAGTTGCCGAGACGAGCTCGCAGAGCCTCGTCCGGTGGTCAAGGTAGGAGCCAGATCGGATGGAAGAGTTACCCCAGACTTGGGGCGTGCAGGAGCCTTCCGTTTGGCTTGGGACGAGCCCTCCGCCCTCTCCTTGGGAGGATTCGTCGACTTAGGAACCTTCGCTTTGTTTGGTTCAGCTGGCTTGGAGGCATCCGACTGGCAGGTTCGCATGAATCGATCTACAAAAAACAGTACAAACGGTCAAGGAAATAGACAAAAAAGCAAAATAACAAAGATCTAAAAAAATATATACATAGATAAAGCCTACCGATGTCGGGGATAGCCGGGTAGGGATTCGAGCTCAGCCCACAATGGAACAGGAGATCATGGAATTGCGTCAGCTGGAAAGCATTATAGGGAATGGCATTCCATTCCCGAACTTTCTCGACCCACGCAGCCCGGATGGAACTACGCCTGGGAATAGGATCCTGGGTCGGAGTAGCCTGTGTCCATTGCGTAGGAAAGCCCCAGGAATCGGATGTGGGGAGCCGAAGGAAAAAGAAGCGGGACCTCCAGTCCTTCACATTGGAAGGGAGGTGGGTGAAAAATGGGCGTCGTTGGAGGTCAAGTAAAGAGCCTTTAAAACTCTTTAACCCAAAGCAAAAATAGAAAAAGCCCAGTCGGGTTCCTCTTATGCTGTAATGACACAAAGACGAAAACCCACCATGTAGCGAAAAGAGTTAGGAGAGAAGCTGGTTGAGGGAAGATTGTATTTAGTGGAGAGAGAGACAAGAAAGGGATGGGGTGGGAAGCGGAGACCACTGCTCACAGTCCACAAACCGAGTAATATGACCGGAGGATGATCGGGGTATCGCTAGCACGAGGTGTGACAAATTCCCACCCGGGGAAGCCTAAGAAATCTTATAAAACTAGCCGGTAGCGGGCTAGTCCTCGATAGAGGATGGGGAGGAGAACTCGAGTCGCTCCTACAACCGCTTGATAGGGAGTCGGCTAAAGGCAGTCACGATTACCTCGTCCGCGGGGAGGAAGGAGGATCTACAACGATTAGGGGATGCCGGAGGGGGATGTCACCTAGCTCGGACGATCTCGTCGCCAAAGGTTCATCCCTAAGGCGAAGGAGGAACCGTGGCTCGCCCGACCTACCCCGAATCCCCATCGAAGAGGAAAGACCCTCCAAAAAAGAGTTCACGGCCGACTCGCGGAAATATTTTGGGAATCCAAGCAGACGACATAACTTGAGGAAAAGGGGAGGAAGAAGAAAAGGAAAAATATGTGTAAAACAAATCAAAAAGCTAAAGATGTTTAGATGAACATACCCATGGGATTAGGAGGAAGTTCACGGAGAAAGGTGGAGCAAACTTGTCGTCGGGGGAGATAGCTGCGATTGCTAGGGTTGCACGGGAAATTTTGCACCAGAGATTGAGGGTGTAAAATCGCGGAAGTGGTAAAGGGGGAAGAAGAAGACCTTTTATAGGAGGGAGGGGCAAAAACCGAGGAGGATAGGGACGATCTGGGCGTCCGATGCCCTATCCGAAGGAACGGCTGGGATTTGGCACCGTCTTAGCCGACCTATGGCAGTCAACACGGCTTCGGCCACCGAGGCGGCGTCTTGGAGGCGAGGAAAGGAAAAGACAGTTAATTATAGCGCCTGAAAGTACGGAGAGCCTCGTTATCCGGGAATGAGAGTCCCTAGTGACGATTGCGTCAAGGTCGTCGGTTGTAAACAAATCTTACTCTACTCGGTCTTACAGCACGACTAGTGTAGGGCGGACTGGTTGATAGGAATTCGAATGTAAGCTCAATGAAAACACGGTTTAAAATATGGACAAATAAAGGTACGACCTAGTGTCTTAGATAAGTAGATAACAAACCAAAGGTCCTTTAGAAGATCGCCGACCTCGGAGGCCCCATTTAGCCGTGACATCCGTTAAGATAAAGGCGCCCGACCTCGGAGGCCCCGCCGACCTATGATATCCGATAGCATGTCGCCGACCTCAAAGGCCTCTCAAACTACCGATTTGAATAGGGATGAGCCGACCTAAAAACCATCGGACTCTTGGGAAAGAAGATCTGACTCACCGATGTAATCCCTAAGATCCAGGGGCTGAGAACCCATACCTTGCCAATCCCGGAGATCCAGGGATTGAGAGCCCATACCTCGCAATCCCGGAAATCCAGGGATAGGAAATCGCAGCTTGAATCCCTGGATATCCGGGATTCTCTCTAGGAATCAGGAATCATCTCAGATGACAAGGTATCCTCCCTCCTATAAAAGGGAGAGGGGGGGTTCCTCAAAAGGGATTCAGACTCTGAGAATACAGCATTTTTTAGAGAGAGAAAGAAAAGAGAGTACTTCATATATTTTGGGTTTTCTTAGCTAAACTTCTAAGATAAACCCGGTTCTTGGTGGCCGATCAGCTCGGTTACATCAGCCGGGGACTGAAATTTTTCTAATATCGACTTAAGTATTTCCAGTCTTAATTTGAACAGTTATTTTTATTTTTGTGTATTTAATTTTGTTTATTCGTTTTTCCTTTCAGGACCTTTCGTTAGTGCATGAGAAGACTCGGTAACGAAGGCCTACTACCTTTGGACACCGAGCTCGAGCGCACTCTAAGAAGGAACAAAAAGGAGAAAAGAGAGCTGCAGACGACGGTCAACATGGCCGAGAATATTGAAATCCAAGGAGGAGACAACCAAGTGCGGCAAGTTCAACCGGAACTAGCTCTTCGGGATTATGCCATGCCGCAAGTCAACGCAAATTTTTCGGGAATTCGGCGTCCCACCATCCAAGCTAATAACTTTGAGATCAAGCCCGCCATTATTCAGATGGTGCAGGCGAGCCCATTCTGTGGACTACCGAAGGACGATCCGAATGCCCACATTGCTTCTTTCCTTGAGATATGCGATACTTTCAAAACTAATGGTGTCACCGACGACGCCATCCGATTGAGGCTTTTCCCTTTTTCTTTGAGGGATAAAGCAAAGTTTTGGTTAAATTCCTTACCGCCGGGGTCGATTACAACATGGGAGAGGTTAGTGCAAGCCTTCCTTGCAAAATTTTTCCCACCAGCTAAGACGGCGCGGTTGAGAAACGAGATAACCACTTTTGCCCAGTACGATATGGAATCGCTCCACGAGGCGTGGGAGCGATATAAAGAATTGCTTCGAAGATGCCCTCATCATGGCATTCCTGATTGGCTTCAGCTGCATACGTTTTATGGTGGTTTGAGTGCTTCTACACGCACTTTAGTGGATGCGACCTCGGAGGAACATTCATGGGAAAATCTATGGCCGAGGCTCACGTGCTTTTAGAAGATATGGCTGGCAAAACGCTTACCAATGGCGTGAAAGATTGACACCGAATAGGGTAATGGAAGTTTCGAGCAATGATCCGATTTCCACCTTGTCACTCAAGTCGCCGCTTTGACACAACAGCTCCAGAACTTTTCGCACGCACCAGCCCCGTTACCATTGAGACATGTAATTGGTGAAACTGATCACACCCGAGTGCCGAGTGTCAATATGGAAATCCGTTCGAGCAAAATCAGATGGAGCAGCCTCAATTCGTAGGAAATGGGAAACGACCGAATAACCCGTACTCCAATACTGATAATCCGGGGTGGCGCAATAATCCCAACTTTTGATGGAGATACGGACAGAACGCACACCAGCCCCCTTTCGCCCTGAATGCTCATGAGCCCCCTTCCGCTCCCAAAGTGTCTCTCGAGGAAGCGCTTGCATAATTGGCGGGATTTACGAGTCATTTTATGACTCGGACGGACGCTACACTACAAAATCATTATGCTTCCATTCGAATTTGGAGGTTCAAATTGGGCCAAATCGCTAATGTGTTGACACTCGTCGGAGGAGCATTTCCGAGTACCACAGAGACAAATCCTAGAGAGAGCCTAAACGCAATTAGCTTGAGAAGCGGGAGAGAGTTGCTGGATCAGCCCGATCGGGGTAAAGAGAAGAAGGTTATTAAGGAAGAGATGGATTTAAAGCCAGAGGAGTCAAAAGATTTGGAGCCGGATAACTCGAAGACATGTGTTCCCCCCGTTCCATTTCCACAAAGACTACAGCAAAGAAGGGCGGACAAACAATTTTCCAAGTTTCTTGATGTGTTCAAAAAGCTTCACATAAATATTCCGTTCGCCGACGCATTGGAGCAGATGCCGAGTTATGTCAAGTTTATGAAAGAGATATTATCTAAGAAGAGAAAACTTGAAGAGTTTGAAACGGTTGCCTTGACAGAGGAGTGCAGTGCAATTCTTCAAAAGAAGCTCCCACCTAAATTGAAAGATCCGGGAAGCTTTAACATACCGTGCACCATGGGGAATCTTTCGTTTGATAAGGCACTATGCGATCTTGGTGCAAGTATCAACCTCATGCCTCTATCGATTTTTCAAAAGTGAATATTGGGAAGCTAAGCCAACCACGATCTCATTACAATTGGCGGACCGATCGATAAAGTATCCGAGGAGTGATCGAGGATGTATTAGTTAAGGTTGACAAGTTCATCTTTCCACCGACTTCATCGTACTAGACATGGAGGAAGATGACAATATTCCGATCATCTTGGGACGACCATTTCTAGCGACGGGCCGAACCCTTATAGACGTGGAAAAGGGAGAGCTAACTCTGAGGGTCCAAGACGAGGAAGTTACTTTTCAAGTATTCAAATCGTTCCCATGTCCCGGAATTGCTGATAAAGGATCACAAATTGAGGGTGTGGATGTTTGTGAAAGAGGAAAGCATCGAAAAAATCGTCGTTGGGAAAATTGATTTTGTGTTAAATGGCCCAAGTTTGAAGAAGGATGTAGAACTAGTGGCGTTTCTCGACCATGAAGAAAAATCTGCTGCAGTTGTGAGTTCGTTTGTGAAGGAGGAGAGTGAGCCGAAAGCCAAGAGAAAAATTAGTCATGGAGAAACCGGGTGTTTCGGGAAGTTTTTCAAGTCGAAACCTTTTCGAAAACTACATTTGATGAATGAACAGAAAGTCGAGCTACTGATGACCAATGGTCATAATTTTAACCAAAATACAAACGGTTCGATGAACGGGCGGAAGCCAATGGAGTTTGCAGCGAACTAACGTTGTTCAATAGGTCCGGCTGAAGACTATAAACTTAGCGCTTCTCGGGAGGCAACCCGAGCTCGTAGTTGCAGATTTTTTTGCATTTCTTTATTTTTCTTGTATTCGTGATTCTTATTTTTCATCATTTTTGTGCTTCTATTTGCTTCTTCCTCTCGTTTTTAACGTCTTCTTTTCAAAATTATGTGCGGGAAAGTCCTGGGAGGCTGGAGTATGAGCCGCGGCACAGTTATTGTGAGCCGCGGCACACATCGATCGCAATGGGAGGCAAAACCGACTGTACTTTGGGCCGCGGCTCACTTTTATTGTGCCGCGGCCCCCATCGCACAATAAGAGCTGCCAGGTAAGGCTCTTTCAGTCGATCGGCCTGCATAGTATACTTTTTCCCTCCATTCCTTCCTTCCAGCACACGATGAGGTTAGTTGGGTCCATTCTATCAGTCTCCTTCTCAAAATTCTCCAGGTAATTTTTGATTTCTAAATCATAGGTGATTATTGATGTGAAAAGATTTGGAGTTTTATATTGCTAGTTGTTCTTCATTGTTGTTTCTGAAATGGAGTTGGAATATGGGGAATTTGTTATTGTGATGGAATTGATGTTTATGAACGAATTGTTGATGATGGTTTTTGTAATTCAGGGCTATAATCTGTGTTATTATTTTTGGGATTTGGAATTAACCATCAAAATTTTTGTTCTTCATTTTAACTTGTGCACACAAGGTGTTTGATAAATTGCAGCAATGGAAAATTGATCATTCAAAGAAGACCACCCTCCTCACCGGACGATGCTGGCACTAGCTCTGAGCAGACTGGAGGGGAGTACTTGACCTTTTACTTTTCTTGCATTTCATTTTTGTCCATTGAGGTCAATGTACGTCCTAAGTTTGGGGGAGGGATTTACATTCAATCTACATTCATATTTTGTGCACTTTTCTTTTCTTTGCGAAAATTTTTTTTTAGATAGCCTTGCTTGCCGTAGTTTTTTTCTTTATTCGTGAATTTTCGTGCTTCTATTTTGTGTGATACTGATGTTACGACACTGTCTTTCTCTCTGAAGAAGCGGGCGAGTTTTAGTCGAGTTGTAGTCGATTATTTCGTCGCTTAGTATTCAATTAGGTCCAAATTTTTCGTGATTGTAGAGGTCTTGGCATAAGAGACGATACATACTTGTTTTTAAATCCCCTTCAATACGTTTGGCTACATTTCCGGATAGTGAGTCGTCTTGTTTCTTGATCGTGTTAGCACTTAGTTTGAGTTTTGAGTCGGTCAGTTTTCTCTAAAAGTCGAGATAAAGTGTTCTATGAAGGGAAGTCTAGTAACCTGGCATTCGCGTGACCCGTTGTTTACTCTCGCGTAAAACGACGACCCCGATTAGACTAGTGATTTAGTGATTTCACATGTGCCAATGATAGGAAGCCTAGTAACCGGGGTATTCGCGTGACCCATTGTTTCCTCTCGCGTAAACGGCAACCTTGATTCGGACATGCGGAAATTATGTATTCGAGTTGTTTCTCCGATGTAAACGGAACTTAGTAACTAGAAGCATCCATGTGCCCCATGAGTGTCTTTACGTCAAACGGTTTCCGAATACATGAGAATGGAAGTTCCACCTAGGATTATCCCGATGAAACATCCCGAGATCCTAACCTAGTGGTCGACTCGAATCAAATTCTTGAGCATATTTATATAAGGGGATCTTCCCGAGGTTTATTTGTTATGAGACTCGTGAAAAATTGTGCCTTTAGACTGTGGAACACGACGAACTAGCTTGTTTATGTTAGCCTTTCATATTGACGGTTGATTTGACTCATGTTTTGTTGATCTTTGAGCTGAGTTTTCTTCATGAACAAATGATTAGGACTGAACTTGATTACTTTGCGGAATCATTATTCTGAGTGCAGTTCGCTTTTATGACACTCGTATTATTTAGAGAGAATGGCAGGATAGTATTGATGAGGTGGAACACTATGAGTTACACGATGATTCACGACATTCTTTTATTGACTTTAATTCTTTTTGCTTGAGGACAAGCAAAGGCTTAAGTTTGGGGGTATTTGTTAGGCGTATTTTTATACGCTTATTCATCATTATTTTGTAGTGTTTTGGTGAGTGAAATCATCTAAATGAGCTTTTAATGCCTTAATTTTGTATGATTGACAGTAAATTGAAGTCCGGAAGCTAAAACGAGGCAAAACGGGCGAAGACGGCAAAATCGACTCGAGCCGCGGCACAAGGAATCGAGCCGCGGCAAAGGAAGACACCATCCGAAGGCGAGTAAAGATTGTACTGTGCGCGGCATGACCCATGTGAGCCGCGTACGTAAGAATTTAATTACGCCTGTGTATTCAACTTTTGGCGATGTGCCGCGGCACAAATCTAGTGAGCCGCGGCACACTTAGCGGGTCTTATACGTCTGCGCGGATTTTGGGCCGTTTCAAAGCCGTTTCCACCAACTAATACTGACGCGATTTATGGAAGTCTTGAGCTATAAATAGGGTTGAAGACCCTAATTTAATGATCTTGGAATCATTGAATCTAAACCTAAGAGAGCTTAAGCTTGGAGACGAGAGAAGAAGAGGAAGCAGAGGAATTCAAGGCGAAGGCGGAAGGCGAAGAACGGAGGAATCCGAGCTTCATCTGCGTTTGAATTTTATGCTTTCGTTTATTTATTACGTATTTTCGCTTTTAGTATGTCGGCTAAAGCCCTAATCTAGGGTTTTGATGAAACCTTTGTTTTGTGAATTGATTAAGATTATCCAATTTATTACCCTTTTATTGAGTTTTCCCAATTATGTTTAATGCTTGCAATTATCGGCCAATAGTTGTATTGATTTAATCATTCACTTGAATCGGGAGAGGAGATTTGGTGAGGAACTATTGGTGAGGACCGTTTTATTCGTGAGATAGGAATATACTCATAGGAACTACGTGGCCTTTAGGAGATTTCATGCTTTTTGCCTATCGACGAGATAATTCACCTAGGGATAGAGTGCGTTAGTCGCCGTTAGATAAATCTATTGACCTCGGGAGAGGCGGTAGAATATATTAGCAATCTCCGCCTTCAGTAAATTGGGAAAATTATTTATTACGGATAATCGAGAGTAAATTCGGATAAACTAAGGTGGATTCAGAACCCTAGACGTATTCATCATTTGATTTCCTTAATCCAAGATATTGTTTTCTACTGCTTAGTATTTTATTACTTCTTTTAGTTATTAATCCAAAAACCCAACTTCGATTGTTCAAATAAAATTGGAATACGAAAACGTCGGTAGTTGGAGATTCAATCCTCGTGGGAACGATACTCTACTTATCACTTTATTACTTGTAAACGATGACGTGCACTTGCGTGTAGGAAATATCGCAACATAGACTAAGATGTACGAACATACACGTGAGGAGTTCATAGACTAACCTGTAAGATGTAAGTGACTTATTGTAAGATTGTGCCTGCGAGCCAATCATAATTCAAGTTGTGGAAACTTAGCTAAATATGATGAATATTTTAGAACAGACCTGCGAGATGTTCATTTTTAGGTTAAGTCTTGAGAGGATAAGATCATTCAGAAAGAAGACTTAGAAGATATTGTGTTTATAGTTTTGGTACTATCAAAAAGGAGAAAATTGTTGGAAATATTCTTCCTTAGATTTTCATAAGTGCAGCAAAACTGCACCTTTATACCTACAACACATATCTGACAACACATTCTGACATGAAGTGAACTATAACGTGTTGAAGAATTAGTCTACAACAAGAAGAACAGTTGGTTACAGCATCTTTGTTGTATGCACTTTACTTAAGAAAAGTATAGTGTAAAACCCAACAGGATGGACTTGGACTTCAAACTGCTGTGAATAAATTAATTTTATATTCATAAAAAATATTCACAATTTTGAAGAGCATTTAATGCTAATGGAGACAATATTTAATGCGGCCAAAAAATATGGAGTACAGAGTAATTAATGAAGGACAAAGAGAATGTCTGAAGCAATTAATGCTGACACTTTAATTCAAATATTTAGCAGCCACCAATCTGAAATGTCCACCTCTCACCTATCCGACCAACAATTACATTATAATATATTTCCAAGGTTATAAATAGTCCAGTCACATGACTTGCTCAAACACTTGTCAACTTCCAATCCATACAATCTGAAAGAGCAAAAATTATCCCTTCATCATATAGTAAATATCTACAGCGAAGAGATTTGATAAACTCCTCAACGAGTAAACAACAAACTACAACCAAGTGTTTCAAGCCTGCAATTGCAGTTCGATTATATTCTACGATCTTTCTATGTTGAGAAATTAACACTGTGTGGACTAGCAAAGCAAGTCTATCCCAACATGTATGGGCAAAGACATATTAGACGAACCAAGCTTCCGATCTGTCTGAAAAGAAGGCAAAGTTCAAGACATCCTACAACCAATCTATGTAAACGGCCAACGCTAAAGAAATTAAGTGTATCAATCTATGTGAACGATACTTCTTGAAGTGTTTAGTTAGTTACATATTAGTTGTGTAAGAACTTGATTTTAAACAACCTCCTGAGTGGAGACCCTTTGGACGTAGAGGACATTATCTCGAACCATGTTAAATTTGTATCTTTACTTGCTTATTTACATTTGCAAACAGATTATGATTTTGTAATATACTTACTCTGAGAAAACTTGTAAGCATCAAGGATGCATGAGCATCTTAGCTGCTGTAACTACAAGCAACATCGCTTCAAAAGACTCATGCAGTGCAATAATTTTCAAAAAGAAAGGATAGCTTATTCAGTCCCCTTCTAAGCTGTCATATAAGTATGTTGTGACCAACAATAATAATAGCTTATATTTGATTATATAGGCATTATATAAATTTAAATGAGTGGGTGAATAAAGGGTATTACTATATGAGTTTGGGATAATATCAAATAGTAAAATTACTTTTTAATTGAGTTTAGAACGAGTTCCAGTATATATATTATAAATGGATTTAATAGATTGTATAATTTTCAAACTATTCTTGGATATTAATGTTTAATCTTTTGTCATTTATACTATTCATTCCTAATATCTGCTTTGTAGTGTTTTAGATTTTCATTGAGATGGATAACCTATTAATATAACAATATATATAAATATATATTATTTAGATACTTTATAATTTAATCGGTTTAGGAATTAGCCGATATTACTATACTAGTTTAAGGCAGAAATAAGTAATATTAGCACTTTTAATCGGGTTTGGATAAATATGAATATAGAAATACTAAACAAGTCCGAATGACTGAACCCTAGATTTATTGTTTGACTTTATCTGCACCCTCCGTAGCGATAAACGACCCCGGTTGAACTATAATTAAGTATTAAATTATATTCGAATTTCTACTTATAAATTAATATGTAAGGTTATTTCGAGTAACGAGTTAGTTTAAGGTAATTAAACAATAATAATACTTGTTTAATATTATTGTACAATAATGGTGTAAAACATTCAGAATGATGTAATTTGATTATCGTGTGAAAAATAAAAATGACAGACCCTTGGTTTGTATTGTCATATGATAGTACTAGGTTTGCCCACCGTGCGATGCACGGTGGTGCCCATTTCGATGTTGGATATGCTTTATAGAATATAATAATAAGTGAGTTCAAATTTCAGTGATGAGGATGGTGTGTATTGAAGTTTGTCTGTGTTTCCTGCAAAAGTGTACCCTGGTGCAAGAGGTCGGTGAGTCCTGTTGTGTATTGAACGTGCCTGCAAAAGAATATGCTCAAATAATATTTTTTAGGCATACGTCGAAGCTCAGTTGACAAATTCTAAATCAAGTCTGAAATAGACGTCATATGTATTCATTTGTGGCATTATAAACTAAACTACAACTAAATACATACACATATATAAATAAGTAAACGCGTACATCCACAGGAACGATTAGAGGTATGTGACATTGTTAAACCTATTAGACCAGTCCTTCTAAGGAGTCGTAATAATCCTCCGAAAAGCCCTTTCAGTTGCAAGGCTGCCGGTCTATATACCTCTAATTATAAGAAAGAATACAGGCTCATTTCCAAATAAATAAACTATTACTCTTTCTATCCAAATTTCAAATGAGAGGCTATAAATAAATGAGGTACTATTTAGTACATCTGTGTATTTCCCTATTTTATATAGAACGTAGATATTTGAGATCAGGGCAAAAAAAATATTCGAGATGGCTGGATAGCTATGAGGAAATAACACAAATGGTGAGCCTGTTTATCAGCAAGCAGCAAAAGGATTGTAGGATATGTTCAAACTTAAAAGATTGTAAGATAAGTTCAAACACAAAAGGAACAGAACTACTATGCATTTAGGTACATTTCTTCCTGTGTGTAATATAGAATAGAGGCAATATTTTGAAGCTGAAAGAGATAGGAGGTTACCTGCGGTGTTGTGGATTTGCGTTCTTCCTTTTCCCCTTTCCACGTTCAGTTGTGACGCAATGGGAGGAAGGGGTCAAATCTCAATCTTGATATACAGATTCCTCTATTCATTGGTTATGACATTCTGTAGTATAGTAAAAGTATAAAACTAATATGCTGATATCTGATCGACCCCAGAAGGTTTTTGTTCAAGAAATTCAGGCTCTGCAAAACAGAACAAACAATGTCGATGTCTTTAGCTGAAGTTAAATAACTATCAAAGATAAAACAATAGAAATCTCCACAAAAGCTATCACTCTTCGCTAATCATGCACATGGATAACCAAAGAGTATAAAAAAAATTATTGAATGCTAGTATAATTAAATACCTTTATGCATTCAGGTAAATCAGCATTAGCGTAGTTGCAAAAGCTGTCCGAAAGGCAAAGGAAAGAGTCAAGAATTTCTTTCAATATCGCAGAAAGGAGAAGAAAAAATACGAGAAAACAACAAAATAAAAGGAAAAACTGGCCGTGCGATTTTATTCCTATATAACACAAGCAAACTCAAATAGAATTTGGTTACACAAATTTACTTGAGGTGAATAAGTTTACTGCTCGGCAGTTTGCAATGGATGCAGATTCAAATTATTCGTAAACAATTAACCAGTAAATGTTATAGCCAAGTACATTCCTGCAAAACTTTCGAAACTCTGTTGAACAACTAAATACAAACCTAGAGCTAGACCAGCTAGCCTGAAAAAAATCTAAAAATGACTTTTAATAAAAAGTATACGAGGCCTCAGATTAGAAACGAAAAATTATAGGTTAAAATTTATGTACAGGCAACCTGTTAACGATTTACTGCAAACAATTAGAAATAGTGCTGAGCAACTAAATACAAACATAGAGGTCGAGTAATTAGAAAAATCCACTTACCGCCGAGAGACCAGACAGACCGCGGATCTGCAAAAAAAAAAAGGTAAACAAAATCATTGACCAGTTAACAATAACCAAATAGCCGAAACAAAGAAGGCCAAAAAAAATCTCACCGAAAGCAGCCAAAAAAAATGATCTGCGAAACAAGAGAAACTCAATATCACCGAAAGAAATAAATGAACTCCAAATGGAAGCAGACATATAATAATGCTGGTCAGATCAAAATTCAAATCTACACATCCAAAAATAAGAAGATAAATGAAATAGAAATCAAAAAACAAAGCAAAAAATGAAATAGAAACCACAAAATCTATATGCACACGGATATGCATGGAATATAGATAGAATCAAAGAAAAGTGCGATGATGATTTCCAGCCAAAGCGATGCAATAAAAGCACCAACGACCGAGTGAACAAAAACGAGTGAGAGAGAGAGAGAGAGACAGGGAGAATGCGCGAAGCTAAAGCGATAACATTATGCTAATCAGCGAGCACTCCAGTACTCTTTAAGCAGTTGATAATTACTAATAGAAAGATATAGCAGAGTTACCTGAGGATATTCCAGACTACCCAAAATCACGAGCGCATAGAAATTGTGGGGAACTAAACTCCTAGTTTTGAGCACGAGAAGAGGAATAGAATAACAGTCCGAAGATCACATCCAAATCACTGCAGAATGAAGAGAAATAAGAAACACTAAATACAAATTAGGTGCATTGTACTGAGAAAACGTATATTAACCCTCTATAGCCGGAAAACATTATTTTTTTGAGAAGTAGAGAGCAACCGAATCTCATATCCTGGCACAGGAAACTAAATGCACAAAAAATCTTAGAACCAATAACCTGATTGACGTAGCGGCGAAAAAAATCCAGGATTAAATCAAAACCGAGGAAGAAGAAAAAGCAATGCTTGAGCAGAGGCAAAGCACAAAAATCTGGGTGTTTTGGTTACACTTGTTAAGCAAACATAACAGTCACTAAAACCCATAAACGAAAAAATGTCTCTGCAAACAATGCCTTTTGGTAATTATAAAAACAACTCCATTCAGATAATTATAAAATGTAAAGACAATTACAAATACAAAGTAAGGCCACTCACCATTCATATCCAGAATATGGCTTCAGGGTTTAGAGCCTCATAACACCTATAAAGGAATATTTCGGCTTCAATAAACAAACCATCAGAGAAATCAAAGCCTCATTTAATATACATTCGGTTGAAACTCGATGGATCACGTACTTCTCGCCGCTAACAACTACAAATATATACATCAAATAAGAATTCTGATACACAACAAAAATATTACAATAAATCCAAAACATTCCAAACAAACCATATTTTTGCATTGAACAGATCCTTATATAAATAAGCCCCAAGGCGTGATAAAATATCGTTGAGAATCTCCGTAGGTAGACGATATATGAAAGTCATAGATGCCAAATGTAGGTAATATTTGTTGAATGATAAAAACACTGGACCTTTGATGGGATATCTCAAACCTGAAAGTATGAATCCAATAAATACAAATAAAAGCTGCCATAAACCAAAGTGTAGAGCAAAGTTCATCTAATGTGTAATAGGTCGAGTACATCGGAACAAGGCCAAACGGGCGGTCTATATTTACATATGATTACAGGACGTAGCATTTACAAAAGGATTGTTGCTAAAGTACTTTACAAAGATTTTACAACATTGTTTTTTGCACAGAAGTGTGAGTGTGCATTCATTCAGTCGAACTTTTTAGCTCTCAATGTGCGGCCTCGCGATGATTTGGGTGTGTCTGCATTTCTCTGTGGAGGTGCTGCAATTTGCCAAATATATTACGATTTGGTTAGTAAGGAATATGAGCTATATTGTGATGATGCAGGGAGGGATGCTGTGAAACATACGGTATAAATTTCCCACCAAATTGAAATATGTTTTGCAGTCTGTGTACGAGGACAAAATTTAGTCGAAGTCCCAACAAACAGCAGATATGTAGGCCTTAAATAGACATCACTGATGAATCTATATAGTGCTGAACAGGAGTTATAAATATATGAATAGACTGATGAATCTATATATTCATCAGCATACATAAATATATGTGTGATGAATCTATATAGTGCTGAACAGACTGAATAGACTGATGAATCCATAGAAATAAGATTGATGATGAATAAACTGATGAATCTATATAGTGCTGAACAGGAGCTACCACTCAAGACATCAATATATAAGATACATCAGCGTTTTTATAACGCCAACACGAATATATATGTAGGAATAATATATGAATATATGAACAGACATATATGAACATATGAATAGACATACACATATCCACTCGAACACATACACATCCAATATGAATAGACGGATGAATCTATATAGTACTGAACAGGAGTCACCACTCAAAACATCAATATATAACATACATCACCCCTTTTTTTTCCTGCGTGTACATAGATGAATATATGTATGTATGTATGTATGTATGTGTATATGTATGCATACCTCCTTCAATAAAAAGAAAATGAAGAAATGAAGACCGATGAATGTATATAGTGCTGAACAGGAGTTGGTACATAAACACATACATACACACATACCACTAAAAAGGCAACCAAATGAGTTGATGTCCTCTAATTTTTACGGCAAATAATGGAAGCCACATTAAGTCCAGTTTTATAGGATCCTTGGGAGAACCTAATAAATCAAATCAGACAATTCAAACACAGCTCCGTAAAGGAACCTCGTTCTGACGACAAGATTTCGGCCGCAGTGCCATATTAGAATTCTAAAAATATTTTTCAGAAATAAGTTTTATTTTTTGTGGATAAAAATCACACCAAGAAATCTTAGAATAATTTTTAACATCACTTAATATTCACTTATATCATAAACCTTATGACATCTTAAATATATTAGTAGGTAAAATCTAGAAGCGATATTTGCATTAAGAAACCACCTCACTCACTCTTTATCAACCTCATCGGTTTTTACTGATGCCATTCGTCAGAACAGCGGTCGCTCCCTGCGACCTCGATTCCTCAGATGTATGATGTATGCAATGTATGTTGGGGACTGTCTTGTTTCTTGGAAAAGCAAGAAACAAAGTGTTTTGGCTAAATCTTCTGCTGAAGCAGAATATAGACCCATGTCTTGTAACACCCCCAGACCACTCGGGAATATTACAGCGCCGTAGACCCTCTCCGTGAGGATCTACCAGGCTAAATACAGAAACACCACAATACAATACGATACATTACATACCGACATGGGTAATTAACGGACCACTAGACCGATTTGGTCTTTACCACAACATACACATCAACCCTACATTACTCTTTCTCGTAACTCATACCCACACAGGGGTTAACATAAATCAACATTCCCGTAAAACGAGAATAATAGACACAACGGAAGGACAAAACAACAAGACATCGCCAAAAGACTCAACATCGGTCTTCATGTGATTAGTATCGTCGTCTTTCATCATCCTTCGTAACGATCCTGTGAATTGCACCCCGGCAACCTGCAAGTACCTGGACGCAAAACAGACATCCACCCCCCAAAGACTCGGGGGTTAGCAAAACTCCACTGTTTTGCTAGTGCTAGTATAAATACAAAGACAAGCCATACATATCATACTCCAAGAACATAGAAATCAAGAATATACTTCCCGAGATAATTCGCTTGATCAAACAGTTTGAATTATGAAAGATAGGAAATAAAACCATTTTACATCTTACAAAATATTGTACGATCTCGGGAGTTTTGAAAGCATTTGGGATTTAAGAATTTTCAAGCCTTTCGAAATACTTAGGGACATAGCCCAACAATCGTTTATTTCAAAATACAATTCCGATAGCAGATAACAGGGTCCACGACCCAATCATAACATTCCAATCACAACACAGGGGTCCACGACCCAAATCATCCACATCACATACTCGCAAGAATAACCCGGTGGAAATTACACCGTATCAAACATTACCATGACAACAGTCTCACTCAACATACCACAGAGCTACAATGCACAGAGCAACCACAGGACTCACATACCCATACCAAATTATCACAACCAAGAGACGAATCATACACAACACATTTATTGGTGCCATTCCAGCTAAGTACGATACCATTTGAACTGCCATTCTAATCAGACGAAATATGCACCAAAGATCACAGTTCTCCAACAAAACACTTCAAAGTTAACCTTGTTACGAGACTCACGGCCACCGTACCCCGCAGAGCCCCGTCGGACATCCCTGGGTGGTTAACCATAGTTCGCGATACGAAACTCACGGCAACGTATCCCTAGAGGCCTCGTCAGACCGTCCCTAGGTGAACATACACATATCATCCACAACGCCACGAGAAGCCATAATTCGAATACTAGAATATGCATACAAATGCTAGGTACTTCGCTAGAATGGCCACTATAGTCGACGTACACTCACAACTAATGTCACACAACCACAAGCAAATACCAAATACCAAACAACACCAAGTGTCACAACCTCCTCACGAAGGAATAACAACTAATATCACACACATTACGTTCTTTCCGAACAAGTACACATAACATTACGTAATCCCCGGCAAAGGATTACGGTCTATTAAACTCACTCAAAGTGATCGTAGCATCTTTCAACATACAAAACCAACACATATATTCCGAGAACACATATATTCACGAAGTACAAGAATTATTGTTGAAAGACAACATTTATCGAGAACATACCGATCCCTTTTTACGTTCATTAAACATTGGATTCCGCATAAAATCATTTATCAATAATTATGCCTACGAAACATGAAACGTATGGACAAGATACTTGCCTCGGTACCGCGAGCAACGAAACAACGAACGAACACGGTCGGATAGCCCTCGAACTTCCGAAAACGATCAAGAGTTCGACAACCTCACGATCGCTCGATCCGGCGAAGAACAAGGATTGGATGATGATATAATTGACAAGGATCTTCCAAAACGTCTTGGAATCGAGTAGAATCGACCAAGAACCCTATTTCCCGTCGCACCCGTCCGATAGCCGCAAGAAAAGTGAAGAAAATGAGTAAAAACGGGTTGTCTAGGCCTTATATAGCCGGTCACTTACGGCCGTAACCGGCGGGCCTTACGGCCGTAACTCGGCACTTACGGCCGTACCCGGCAGGCCCTTACGGCCGTAACTGGCATTCGTCCGAGTCGCACTGCACCGTCTGGCCGTAACTCTCGACTCTTACGGCCAGAATCGTATTCGTCCGAGTGCACTGCACCCGTCTGGCCGTAACTCTCGACTCTTACGGCCGTAACGGCATTCGTCGAGCCATACCTGCCGATCACTTACGGCCAGAATCGCACCTTACGGCCATAACTCGGCGAGCCAAGACTGCTGCGGCCCGTCGGGCTAGCCACTCGACGATCGAACGACCCCGAAACCCGAACCTGAGTAAAAACCGGAGATACGGTTACGAAGTACTCGCAAAGACGAATCCAAGCGCTAAGAGAACACACGATTCCGACCACCCGAAGTGTCGGAATTCGACGACGAAAGTAATTACCCCAAACTTTGGGAAATTACAAAAATGGCCCAAAACGTCCGAAAATCACGATACGTGATTGAATAACCAAACCGAAGTTCACAACACGTCTAACAAAGTTAAACGGACTTACGTGAAACTCGAAACAGCAGTTTCCAACGAGATTCGCAAGAATCGAACTCAAGTGCGGAAAAGTCGTCAAAAAGCACGAAACTCAACAAAACGACACCGAAACGAACTCGGATGACAAAAAGTGCAGAATTAATCATTCTCGGAGTGACGAAACGGTCATGAGCGAGTCGTCAAAACGGACTTTCGCCGAAAAAAAAGAAATTACCGGAAATCGAAATTACGGGTATTACATTCTACCCTCCTTAAAAGAAGTTTCGTCCCGAAACTTAAAACAAGTAGGGAGAAGCAATATCCCCACCAGGAAAACTCGAAGAGATACACAAAAATCGAGAACTCGCGCCCAACGGCGAAATGCTGCAAGAAACGCAAAGACACATACGGCGTGAAAACACGTTCCACGACGACCAACACAACGCCACCGATAGAGACATAGTAAAACCAACAAGTGACAAGCGTCATCAAACCGATAATATGGTCAAGTCAATTATCCGAACAATCATAAAACACAACGAACGAAAATCGATATGATCAACCAACCCAACGGTACATCAATCAAAATGCGAGCCAGTCGCTGAACAAATACGGAATTCCACCGCCCAAGGGTTGGAAGATTGTAAACGAGACTAATTTCCCGAACTTAAGGGAATTACGACGGAGTCTGAACATTCAACAATCACGGAACAAGATCAACAGAAACCGAACAATCAAACAATTGAATTGCAACGATCGAGACAATGACAGTCGATCAATCATGTATGAATCATAACGAATAACGAAAATCGAATAGCATCCCCATAGTTCACAACTCGACTCAAGACAATATATACGATCCGGTGAAAACGACAAGATATGAATTCATATAAATTTCACAAGAGCGGAACCGAATTCCGAAAAAGTCACAACGACAATTGGATTAACCCAAAACAACACCGCAACTTATTCAAACAACAAAAGTGATGAGTAGAAAAAGTCCAGAAAATACTGACGAACGCAAACGAGTCGATAGAGTCGAATAAAACGAAAGCGAAAAATATGGGTATTACACCATATCACCATTAAAAGAGGTTTCGTCCCCGAAACCTAAACAACGAGAGCGAAGTGCTAGAATAGCAACCTTCCCGAAAATCTTCTCTTGGTCCCGCATCTAATCTTCATAACTGCCTGTACCGTGATCACGACCGCGCCCTTTGCCCCTCGGCATATTAAGCGGATACTCTCTCAATATAATGGTATAACGTCGCAAAATAATGTACCAATTTCCCAACTCGGCTTGATATATCACATAAGACAACTAATAGCAACTCGATAAGAAGATCCACGAGGTATCCTCTTAAATGATGTCATTTGGAAATCTTTGGATTTGCATGATTATTCAAAATAAAACTTTGAGAGTATTTTTGGTACCTCGGTTTGAAATTAACTTTGTCAAAACTTTATGAATTTTAATTTTCCACAACTTGTTCAAGTTATAAAATTTTCAGAAAAGCGTTTTCGAACACACCACAACAGATATAATTTATCACTATATCAGAATGCGATCCATTACCATCAAATTCAATCACACTTCAACATCATCTGTCCACGTAATTACAGTATCACACAAGCGACCGTCATAAGATAATTAACATCTAAAACTGAAATCCTACCTCTCAGTAATGAGGACTCTCACAACAAGTGCATTTAGGACGACTTAACGTTCGCACCACTAACTTAATCACAATTTTGAGCATTATTGACCAAATAACAATGCCGACATCACTACATACCTCCGAACCGACGATCATGAAATCAAAAAGTCGAAAGCAAGAGCCACATTTCGAGTAAAAAAAATTTTTGTAGACCTCATTTGAGTTTTTAAAATCAAAATTTGAAAACTTGCAAGGCAAGGTGAAAATAAAATATAAGTAGTTAAGTTCTAAAAAAATTTTTCCGGTCTCGAGGTCATCATACGAAATCAAAAATTTTCCTTTCTTGAAGGATGTTTAAAAATAAAATTTACGTGACTCTTCAAAATAATTAAACTTTGAAATATCACATTGACAAACTTTCCTTGCGGGATCACACCAAGCCATTACTTCAATAAAACGATTCACACAATATATGCACACATTTATACACCGGTATCACTTTTCATTCTAGCACAATACGAGAATCAAACAAGTATGGAGTACGTATTCACCAGGCACATTTAAACTCCACATAATAACATATAATCACACAAGCTCGTATAACATGGGACGCAACAAAGTAAGGAGACTTACATCCACAGATCGCACGAAGATGATGGCTGCACCTCGATACTAATCACGACCGACACCTCAGACGACGCGTCGTGACACGACTCAGTCAGACAAAATCTGACAAGACAAGACAAGGCCCGAAAACACACAACTCGACCCGACAGCCTAGGTTTCCGCAACCTAAGCTCCGATACTATATTCTGTAACACCCCCAGACCACTCGGGAATATTACAGCGCCGTAGACCCTCTCCGTGAGGATCTACCAGGCTAAATACAGAAACACCACAATACAATACGATACATTACATACCGACATGGGTAATTAACGGACCATTAGACCGATTTGGTCTTTACCACAACATACACATCAACCCTACGTTACTCTTTCTCGTAACTCATACCCACACAGGGGTTAACATAAATCAATATTCCCGTAAAACGAGAATAATAGACACAACGGAAGGACAAAACAACAAGACATCGCCAAAAGACTCAACATCGGTCTTCATGTGATTAGTATCGTCGTCTTTCATCATCCTTCGTAACGATCCTGTGAATTGCTCCCCGGCAACCTGCAAGTACCTGGACGCAAAACAGACATCCACCCCCCGAAGACTCGGGGGTTAGCAAAACTCCACTATTTTGCTAGTGCAAGTATAAATACAAAGACAAGCCATACATATCATACTCCAAGAACATAGAAATCAAGAATATACTTCCCGAGATAATTCGCTTGATCAAACAGTTTGAATTATGAAAGATAGGAAATAAAACCATTTTACATCTTACAAAACATTGTACGATCTCAGGAATTTTGAAAGCATTTGGGATTTAAGAATTTTCAAGCCTTTCGAAATACTTAGGGACATAGCCCAACAATCGTTTATTTTAAAATACAATTCCGATAGCAGATAACAGGGTCCACGACCCAATCATAACATTCCAATCACAACACAGGGGTCCACGACCCAAATCATCCACATCACATACTCGCAAGAATAACCCGGTGGAAATTACACCGTATCAAACATTACCATGACGACAGTCTCACTCTGTTGGAATATTTATTCCACACATTATTTAATTTGTGTTTTGATGATTAAAGTTGCTAAACTACAAAACAACATCGAGGCGAAGCAAAACGGCGAAGCAGACGAAGACGCAAAAATTGCAATCTGGACTGCATTAGCGCACGCTAAGGGACATATGTTAGCGCACGCTAACGAGGAGTCAGCTGCATTCCAGCCTAGTATCGAAGTAAGCTGCAGTGAAGTCAGCAGATGGATAGCGCACGCTACACTCTATTATTAGCGCACGCTACCCTCTATTATTAACGCACGCTATCGAGCCATGTTACTGTTGTAGAAGATATTCAAACACAGAATGACGTATGCAATGAAGTCAGCATTAGCGCACGCTACAAAGAATGAATAGCGCACGCTAAGTTGTTTGAATCTAGTCAATCCGAACGTTGGAAAGATTCGGCGGAAAGTCAAGCATCAAACGGATAGTTTGACAAGTAAACTCAACGGATATATTACGTTAACGCACGCTACTCAATCATGGTTAACGTACGCTAAGTAAGTGAAATAACGTACGTAAGGAAGGAGGAATAACGTACGCTAAAGAAGAAACGGGTTACCGGATCAAATCGAAAGATCTAGCGCACGCTACAAAAGAAGGCTAGCGCACGCTAGCAAGTCAAAACAGCCAGCAACGGCTAGTTTATGGAAATTGCCTATAAATACCATCCCTATGGTATTGTTTGAGGACAACAACTTCAAGCAAACGAGATATACATCTGAGAATCATATACTTACATTGTTGTTGTAATATTGAGCCTATATTGTTAGTTTGAGTGTTTATACATTCAACATTATACACGAGAGGTAAAAGAAAAGATACGATTGGATTCGGTGTTATTAGGATCAAGTATCCGGCATTGTTAGAATCTCAATCGATATCTAAGTGAGGTTTATCTAGTACCCATAGAAAGCTAGAGTGGTTGATTCCTTATCCAATAGAAAAGGAAAAACGGTTTTACTCGGACCGATAGAAGACGAGCTTGTAACGGTAATCCCTCGACCGATAAAAGAGAGGCGTAGAGGTTTTGATCTTAAGCCTAAGGAAAAAGATACATCGAGAGAGGACGTAGGCTTCGTTAATAGCCGAACCTCTCTAAATCCTTGTGTGATTTATTTTCCGCAATTTATTTTCGCTTCCGCATAAAACGGCGCAAATATCCGATTTGGTACCCAACAATTGGTATCGGAGCGGTATTCCATTACGCGGCTTAACATCCGAGGAGAAGATCCAAAATGGCGTTTCAAATGGCTCCAGTCGAAGGCCTTGCTCTCAACCGACCACCATTTTTTGATGGCGCAAACTTCATGACTTGGAAGAAGAAGATGTCGATATTCATTCGAGCTTACGATATCGAATTATGGAAGGTAATATGCCTTGGTCCGAAACTTCCGACAAATTCCAACGGTACGCTCAAAACCTTCGAAGAATATGACGATTCCGATTGGAAAAACGACCACTATAATTGTAAGGCAACTCAACTTCTCTATTGTGCCTTAAATCCGGAAGAACACAACCGGATATCATCGTGTGATAGTGCCAAAGAAATCTGGAAAATGCTTGAGGTAACACACGAAGGTACGTCTCAAGTCAAGGAGACGAAGATAAACATGCTCCTTCACGATTATGAATTATTTGAAATGAAGGACGACGAATCCATCTCGATTATGCTTGACCGATTTTCGGTTATCACAAATGGATTAGCATGTTACGGAAAACCACTATCGAGTAGTGAGAAAGTAAAGAAAATTCTCCGATCACTACCTCGAGAATGGGACGGTACGGTTATGGCAATAATGGAATCCAAAGATTTAAATACTCTCGATTTTAGTGCTCTCGTTGGTTCTCTTATCAACTACGAGATTGTTCTAAAAACTCGAAATTCCAAACCGAAACCGAAGGAGAGGTCGATAGCATTCAAGGCTAAAATGTCGAAAAAGAAAGAAGAAACCCCGGTGGACGAAAGCGACGAAGAAATGGCATATTATGCCAAAAATATTAATAAGTTCCAACACTTATTAAACCGGAGAAAGAAGGACATTCAAGCGGGCGAACCTAAGAAATTCGACAACACTTGTCGATTATGTGGTAAACCAGGCCACTTTGCTAAAAACTGTCGAGTAAAGCAAAAGGAGGTTCTAATCGCAACATGGAGCGACGAAGATCCCGATGAAGACTTTCTTGAACAAAATAATCTCGCGCTCATGGCCCGGAGTTCATTCGACGATAGCGACGTCGAAAGCCAAGTAAGTAATTCTTACGACGAACATTTTGAAGCATTCGAGTTATTACATACGGACTATCAAAATGCTTTAAATGAAATTAAGTCCCTCAAGTCTAAATATAAAACTTTGGAAATTGAAAATTCCAAAATACTTGAAAAAGGGAAATTTGTCGAAATTGGTCATTCGAAATGCCTTGAAAATGAAAATATTTTGAAAAATGATCTTTTAAAAGTTCAAGATGAACTAAAAATTTTGACAAAGAAATTTTCGTGCGGCAACGATAAATTTGAACAAATGTTATGTGTTCAAAAATATACCCTAAATAAAGAGGGGTTAGGATTCAAACCACGTTCGAAAAACGAATCCGTTAATTTCAATATACCCCATTGCGAAAAGTGCTTAAAAATCGGGCATCATATTTCTAATTGCAAAAGCCCAAGACGGACGATAAAAATTAAGAAAATTTGGGTTCCTAAAGGAACAAATGTTTCAAACATCGTCTATGTTTCAAAAGAAAAACCAACTATCGGTTGGATCCCCAAAAATAAATTCTGACAAATGATATTTTACAAAGGGGGAGAAGGAAATAATATTTTCAGGGGGAGTTTATACCCTTATTAATGCATAAATTGGTATAATGCATATTTATATTACATTTGGTATCCTTTATATTTTTTTTACTTTTTGATGAAAACAAAAAGGGGGAGAAAGATATGAATTGAGATAAAAATGATAAAAATGAGAAGGAGATGAAGAGGAGATAAAAATGAGAAAAATCGAAGAAGTCGAAAAGAAAAGAAAAGCATACAAATAGGGGGAGTTGAAAAAATTGAAAAACGAAAAACGACGGAGTTGAAAAATGAAGAAGTCGAAAAAGAAGAAAAAGAAAAGAAATGGAGAAACTAACGAAACGATCAAAGCCGAAAACTTTGATCCGTATAAATATACATATATTATTTTTACAGATTATCCAATTCAAGGGTTGTTTTGTAATCATCAAAAAGGGGGAGATTGTTGGAATATTTATTCCACACATTATTTAATTTGTGTTTTGATGATTAAAGTTGCTAAACTACAAAACAACATCGAGGCGAAGCAAAACGGCGAAGGCATTTAAGACGCAAAAATTGCAACTGGATCGCATTAGCGCACGCTAAGGGACATATGTTAGCGCACGCTAACGAGGAGTCACCGCATTCCACTAGTATCAAGTAAGCCGCAGTGAAGTCGAGATGGATAGCGCACGCTACACTCTATTATTAGCGCACGCTACCCTCTATTATTAACGCACGCTATCGAGCCATGTTACTGTTGTAGAAGATATTCAAACACAGAATGACGTATGCAATGAAGTCAGCATTAGCGCACGCTACAAAGAATGAATAGCGCACGCTAAGTTGTTTGAATCTAGTCAATCCAACGTTGGAAAGATTCGGAAAGTCAAGCATCAAACGGATAGTTTGACAAGTAAACTCAACGGATATATTACGTTAACGCACGCTACTCAATCATGGTTAACGTACGCTAAGTAAGTGAAATAACGTACGTAAGGAAGGAGGAATAACGTACGCTAAAGAAGAAACGAAGCTACCGGATCAAATGGAAAGATCTAGCGCACGCTACAAAAGAAGGCTAGCGCACGCTAGCAAGTCAAAACAGCCAGCAACGGCTAGTTTATGGAAATTGCCTATAAATACCATCCCTATGGTATTGTTTGAGGACAACAACTTCAAGTAAACGAGATATACATCTGAGAATCATATACTTACATTGTTGTTGTAATATTGAGCCTATATTGTTAGTTTGAGTGTTTATACATTCAACATTATACACGAGAGGTAAAAGAAAAGATACGATTGGATTCGGTGTTATTAGGATCAAGTATCCGGCATTGTTAGAATCGCAATCGATATCTAAGTGAGGTTTATCTAGTACCCATAGAAAGCTAGAGTGGTTGATTCCTTATCCAATAGAAAAGGAAAAACGGTTTTACTCGGACCGATAGAAGACGAGCTTGTAACGGTAATCCCTCGACCGATAGAAGAGAGGCGTAGAGGTTTTGATCTTAAGCCTAAGGAAAAAGATACATCGAGAGAGGACGTAGGCTTCGTTAATAGCCGAACCTCTATAAATCCTTGTGTGATTTATTTTCCGCAATTTATTTTCGCTTCCGCATAAAACGGCGCAAATATCCGATTTGGTACCCAACACACTCAACATACCACAGAGCTACAATGCACAGAGCAACCACAGGACTCACATACCCATACCAAATTATCACAACCAAGAGACGAATCATACACAACACATTTATTGGTGCCATTCCAGCTAAGTACGATACCATTTGAACTGCCATTCTAATCAGACGAAATATGCACCAAAGATCACAGTTCTCCAACAAAACACTTCAAAGTTAACCTTGGTACGAGACTCACGGCCGCCGTACCCCACAGAGCCCCGTCGGACATCCCTGGGTGGTTAACCATAGTTCGCGATACGAAACTCACGGCAACGTATCCCTAGAGGCCTCGTCAGACCGTCCCTAGGTGAACATACACATATCATCCACAACGCCACGAGAAGCCATAATTCGAATACTAGAATATGCAAACAAATGCTAGGTACTTCGCTAGAATGGCCACTATAGTCGACGTACACTCACAACTCATGTCACACAACCACAAGCAAATACCAAATACCAAACAACACCAAGTGTCACAACCTCCTCACGAAGGAATAACAACTAATATCACACACATTACGTTCTTTCCGAACAAGTACACATAACATTACGTAATCCCCGGCAAAGGATTACGGTCTATTAAACTCACTCAAAGTGATCGTAGCATCTTTCAACATACAAAACCAACACATATATTCCGAGAACACATATATTCACGAAGTACAAGAATTATTGTTGAAAGACAACATTTATCGAGAACATACCGATCCCTTTTTACGTTCATTAAACATTGGATTCCGCATAAAATCATTTATCAATAATTATGCCTACGAAACATGAAACGTATGGACAAGATACTTGCCTCGGTACCGCGAGCAACGAAACAACGAACGAACACGGTCGGATAGCCCTCGAACTTCCGAAAACGACCAAGAATTCGACAACCTCACGATCGCTCGATCCGGCGAAGAACAAGGATTGGATGATGATATAATTGACAAGGATCTTCCAAAACGTCTTGGAATTCAGTAGAATTGACCAAGAACCCTATTTCCCGTCGCACCCGTCCGATAGCCGCAAGAAAAGTGAAGAAAATGAGTAAAACGGCCGCCTGTGCCTTATATACCTTGGCCATCGCGGACACTTACGGCCAGAATCGGCGGGCCTTACCGTAACTCGGCACTTACGGCCGTGGCAGCGCCCTTACGGCCAGAATCGCATTCGTCCTAAGTCGCCTGGCACCGTATGGCCGTAACTCTCGACTCTTACGGCCAGAATCGCATTCGTCCGTAAGTCGCTGGCACCGTCTGGCCGTAACTCTCGACTCTACGGCCAGTAACCGCATTCGTGCCATGCTCGCCGATCACTTACGGCCAGAATCGCACCTTACGGCCAGAACTCGCCAAAGCCAAGACTGCATTGCCGTCTCGGTCGTGGCCACTCCGACGGTCCGAACGACCCCGAAACCCGAACCTGAGTAAAAACCGGAGATACGGTTACGAAGTACTCGCAAAGACGAATCCAAGCGCTAAGAGAACACACGATTCCGACCACCCGAAGTATCGGAATTCGACGACGGAAGTAATTACCCCAAACTTTGGGAAATTACAAAAATGGCCCAAAACATCCGAAAATCACGATACGTAATTGAATAACCAAACCGAAGTTCAAAACACGTCTAACAAAGTCAAACGGACTTACGTGAAACTCGAAACAGCAGTTTCCAACGAGATTCGCAAGAATCGAACTCAAGTGCGGAAAAGTCGCCAAAAAGCACGGAACTCAACAAAACGACACCGAAACGAACTCGGATGACAAAAAGTGCAGAATTAATCATTCTCGGAATGACGAAACGGTCATGTGCGAGTCGTCAAAACGGACTTTCGTCGAAAAAAAGAAATTACCGGAAATCGAAATTACGGGTATTACATGTCTGCAGTGGCATGTGAGATTATATGGATTTTAAAAATTCCAACCGAGCTGAAGTTGATAATAGTATTCCAATCAACATGTATTGTCACAGCAGCTCTGCTATTCAAATAGCCGCTAATCCTGTGTTCCATGAGAGAATCAAACATTTTGAGATAGACCTTTTTTTCTTAAGGGAGAAAATTTTTGATGGTGTTCTAAAAACTTTTAAGATTAAGTCTGAAGATAATGTTTCTGATATCTATTCATTATATGTTGGCAGTCTATATATCTCTAATAATAAAATAATCTCATTTGATATCACGAAAGAGGGGGCGCACCCATAAAAAAACTGAAAACATTCATAAAGTAATCCAAATCCCATGCTACTGCGTCCTCCGCCTCAAGTAGCAATAAATTACCTAATAAGATAAACAGGCTGAATAGCGTAATTCCACACGAACGAATAGAGACATGTGACGTTACACCTCGCAGGATGCAAACTAAATGTAGAAAAAACAATCAGAACCAATACCTACTATGGTTATCTGTCATATATTGTGCATCACAAAAGGCCTAATTGCGTTAATATAGACTGTTGTATTACACATATACATATAACAAGTAAAGAGAAGGTGGGATGAGAATGAAAGTCTTTTGATAGCATGGATATACCAGAGGAAAACACAAACTTACAAACGAACATTAATATAAATAGAAGTAGAAAACAACCATCACCTGAGATTGATAAGAAGTAGCAAATAGAAAGTGCTCAAAAGCAACGAATGAGGGCTAGTCTGTAGAATCAAGAGCCAAATAAGAGCATCAGAAAGTTCCTAGAGGCAACGGGTGAGGCCAATTTAGGTAAACCTAACTGCTGACCAAAAACCCCGCTGACCTGCACCGAATCAATCATCAAAACATAGTTTAACACGCGAAGAAATATATACAGATAAACCTACCAAACAAACCACAAGAAGTAACAGGCGAAAATATAATAACCATCAGAATTGAACATGCACCTGATAACGAGAACACGAGAAGAACGCAAATCTGAAGAAGAAAACCAGTAATGGTTAGTATAGACATCCGCCAAAATATAATATAAATTCATTAATAGTCTTTAAAAATGTTACTAATACCACAATCCCAAGCTGATGGAACAGGCAACATTATGTGCATACAATAAACACACGAAACAACACACATACGGACCATAAACATTCAGCAGAAGACACCGCATCAAAAATAAACACACACACACACACATATACATAGCATGAACATATATAATACACCATAAGAATTACAGAAAACCGAGGAACACGTATCGGTTGAAGCAGCAGCAGCTGAAGATTACCGCTGGAAGGGGGAAAAATCAGGAAGAAGAGAAAACGGAAGGAAATAGGAGGACAGCCAAGAAAATGCAGGCCCTTGTTAGAAAGAATGCCAGAAGAAAGAGACAAACCGTAGAACACCAGCTAAATCACAGTACAGACGCAAGCACATTCAGAAACCCAAAGTAGAGTTCAAACAGCAAAGAAGCAGCACAATATATACCGAAAAGTACTGCGGAGAGACTGGCTATATTTTCAACAGAGCTGCTATTTTAACAATGACTTCTAATAACATGATACGAGGCCTCAGAAGCATGTAACGAACTACCAAACCTACAGCTAGACCAGCTAGCCTAAAAAAAGCTAAAAATGACTTTTAATAACAGGATACGAGGCCTCAGAAGCATGTAATGGACTAAAAAACTCCTGAAAACCGTACCTGATCAACAGACAAAAAAATCACCAAAAACTGACACTATGAAAAATATGAGGCAGCAATCTATTTTTTAGAAAACAGCAGGCAAGGTCCGGTAGAACCAAGAACAAACACAATCAAGCAGCCAAAAAAATAACCGGAATTGAACAAATATATATATGAACGGACCTACAAATCAGACCAGAAAAAGTAACTACTCAAACCTGAGATGAAATCCTAAAACAGAGAAGTGTAAACAAACGAAAGCAACCAAGCAAACCTGAAAAAATTACAAGCCATACCTGATAGCAAAAACGCACACAGCACGATCAGCAGCCAAGAAGAACACAAATCCGACGAACAAAACCAATAATAGTCAGCATACATATAATCAGTATAAAAACAATAATAGCCAGCATACATAAAATCAGTATAAACAGGAGAAAGATAAAAAAGATTAAAGAAAATGACGGAAACCCTACCTTCGGTCGCGGCAAAAGGAAAATCAATACCGAGCGCTTACAAGTCGACAAGAAGAGGGAAACCCCACCTTCGGTCGCGGCAAAAGGAAAATCAAAACTCACCGCTTACAAGTCGACAAGAAGAGAAACTCTAACGAGAGGAGGAAAATAGAAAGCTCAAGCGAAATACTAAAGATAAAGAGAATATGACGGAAACCCTACCGCTTACAAGTCGACAAGAAGAGAAACTCCAGCGGGAGGAGGAAAATAGAAAGCTCAAGCAAAATACTAAAGATAAAGAGAATATGACGGAAACCCTACCTCCGATCGCGGCAAGAGGAAACAGACCATAAACATTCAGCAGAAGACACCACACAAAAAATAAACACACACATACATATACATAGCATGAACATATATAATACACCATAAGAAATACAGAAAATCGAGGAACACGTTCCACTGGAAGGGGGGAAAAAACAGGAAGAAGAGAAAACGGAAGGAAATAGGAGGACGACTAAGAAAATGCATGCCCTTGTTAGGAAGAAAGCCAGAAGAAAGATAAAAACCGCAGAACACCAGCTAAATCACAGTACAGACGCAAGCACATTCAGAAATCCAAAGTAGAGTTCAAACAGCAAAGAAGCAGCACAATATATACCGAAAAGTACTGCAGAGAGACTGGCTATATTTTCAACAGAGCAACTATTTTAACAATGACTTCTAATAACAGGATACGAGGCCTCAAAAGCATGTAACGAACTACCAAACCTACAGCTAGACTAGCTAGCCTAAAAGAAATCTAAAAATGACTTCTAATAATAGGATATGAGGCCTCAGAAGCATGTAACCAACTAAAAAACTCCTGAAAACCGTACCTGATCAACAGACAAAAAAATCACCAAAAACTGACACTATGAAAAATATGAAGCAGCAAACTATTTTTTAGAAAACAGCAGGCAAGGTCCGGTAGAACTAAGAACAAACACAAGCAAGCAGCCAAAAAAATAACCAGAGTTGAACAAATATATATATATATGAATGGACCTACAAATCAGACCAGAAAAAGTAACAACTCAAACCTAAGATGAAATCCTCAAACAGAGAAGTGTAAACAAATGAAAGCAACCAAGCAGAACTGAAAAAACTACAAGCCATACCTGATAGCAAAAACACACACAACACGATCAGCAGCCAAGAAGAACACAAATCCGACAAACAAAACCAATAATAGTCAGCATACATATAAACAGTATAAAAACAATAATAGCCAGCATACATATAATCAGTATAAACAGGAGAAATAAAAAAAAGATTAAAGAAAATGACGGAAACCCTACCTTCGGTCGCGGCAAAAGGAAAATCAATACCGAGCGCTTACAAGTCGATAAGAAGAGGGAAACCCCACCTTCGGTCGCGGCAAAAGGAAAACCAAAACTCACCGCTTACAAGTCGACAAGAAGAGAAACTCCAACGGGAGGAGGAAAATAGAAAGATCAAGCGAAATACTAAAGGTAAAGAGTATATGACGGAAACCCTACCTCCGATCGCGGCAAGAGGAAAAACAAAAGTGAGCGCTTGCAAATTCACAAGAACAGAAACCCTAGCTTCGTTCGCGAGAAGAGGAAAATAGAAAGCTGAAGCAAAATACTAAAGATAAAGTAAAGAATAGAGAGGAGGCGGCAGATACGTGGAAGAAGAAGAGGAAGAGAAACGGGAGAGAGCGTGGTGAAACAGGCAGGAGGCGTACGGCACTATAGACTCTTATGATATCTGGTAAATTATGAAATAATATGGCATGTGTATCGTTGTCCTTAATTAAATGTAAATCATGTGTTATTCACTACTAGTATGATTAGTACTTTTTTTAAATATAATAGAATTCTAAGATGATTGTACTTTTTTAAATATAATAGAATTCTTTCTTGCTATAAGTTTAACATCAATTATTTTATCAGATTTAACTTTTACTCGAAGGTATTCAAGTCGAGTATCACATTCGAGTCACCTACTTGATTAACTTAATACACATTCTTGCACTCGAGTCACCTATTCGAGTCACTTAATTACATCTGAGTCACCTGTTCGAGTTACTTAATTACATCTGAGTCACCTAATATACATTCGAGTCACCTAATATGTGACTGAGGTATAATAGGTCCTTCGTGCTCCAAACTTAACACCAATTATTTTCATCAGATTTGACATTTACTCAAAGACATTCGAGTCACATATTCGAGTATCACATTCGAGTCACCTAATCGATTAACTCAATGCACATCCAAGTCATCTAAATTTTATTCGAATCACCTATTCGAGTCACTTAATTACATCTGAGTCACCTAATATATATATTCGAGTCACATGTGCATTCGAGTCATTTATTCAAGTCATCTAATTACATCTGAGCCACCTATTCGAGTTACTTATTCGAGTCACCTAATTACATACGAGTTAACAATTCGAGTCACATAAATATATTAGAGTCACATATTCGAGTCACTCGAATAAATGACTCGAATGCACATGTGACTCGAGTTGGTGACTGGAATGTATATTAAATGACTCAAATGTGATTAAATGACTCAAATAACTTATTCAAATGTATTTTATATTAATTGAATAGATCACTTGTATTACTCAAATTGACGATTTGAATGTATTGAGTAAACACGTTTCTCCCAAGACATAATCATCCCACATTAATATGGCCTACAAAAGCTTCTTATAAAAACCCTAGCAAAACCTGAAAAAGGAAAAGATATCGAAGAAAACCTGAAAAAGGGAGAAGTTATGGCGGACTCCCCTTCTGCTAAGAGATGGCTTCCTCTTGAAGCTAACCCTGAGGTCATGAACCAGGTGTCCTCCTCGTTGTTCTTGTGTCTGATCGTTTGATCATCTGTTAAATCTTATTGTTCTGTTTTCTTCTGCTCACTAACTTCATAGTTCGATTTTTTTTTGTAGCTTTCGAATTATTTCGAAATTTTCGATTCTTAGTTAAATTGTATTTTTTGTGTAAAGAATATAAAGGATGACGTATGTATTGAAAATACCCAAGAGGAAGAAAATGGTAGAAGTATGCAATATTGTAAATAGGAGATATAATTTATATAGTGGTTTATTTTAAGAAAATGGACTTGTGATGAACAGTTTATTTGGGGACTTGGTGTTGCACCGGACGAGGCAGAGTGCTTTGATGTGTATGGACTTGACGAGGAACAATTGGAAATGGTCCCAAAGCCGGTACTTGCCGTTTTGTTTCTCTATCCCTTAACATCACAGGTAATAGTGAAAATTTGGTCTCCATGTGCCGCTGATATTTATTTGTGCTCCTTAGTCAGGGATCATTTTATAAACTCTTTAACCAAAATGAAAATTGTGGATTTGAAATCCTTGAATCTCTCTCTTCTCCCGCTCTTTCCATCTCTCCTCTTTCGATATCCAAGCTTTGGAATTTTAAGATAATGATTTGAAATCCACTAACTCAGTATCATTTCAAGTTAAAATCTTTTTTAAAATCGAATTAGATGGTGTAAAGCTAGTGTGGTGGTTGTATTTTGTAGCTTTTGTGATGGTTTTGTTGTGTTTTGAGTTCTTATTTATGTTAGACTCCTTGCTTTTACAGAGCGAAGAAGAGAGAATTCAGCAAGATAGTGCAGTAAAGGTGAGTTGTACTTATATCTTACTCCCTCAGTTTCATATTAAGTGATGTTTTATTCTTTTCTTGAGGTTGAACTTTTACCATAAAAGTCTCTCTAAAATATAATGATAGAATTTAAATCACTAAAAAATTATGTTATAAAAATATTTGTTAATGCGAATCTAGTAGTATGATTTTCATAAATTTTATGGTTGTGTTTTGTGAGATAATATTTGACCAAAGTTCAATGCAAAAAAAAAACATCAATTAATGTGAAATGAGGCGGTATTAATTAATAGGATCAGCACTTTCGTCTTTTTAATTATTATATATTCATGATTGGGAAACTTAGCTTATGGAAATATTAGAATCTACATATGTGCTATCATGTTGACGTTTTCCGTCACCTGTACAATGTTTACATTTGAAGACTTCTGACTTCAATTATGACCTTGACTAACTTCAAAATGTTTGCAGGGCTTGGATATTTTTTGCATCCATTATATTTAGTTTTTTCTTTGAGCTGTATTTGGTTTGACGGAATTTGGGCTGTTCAATTTTTGGTTCTACATTATTGCTTCATTTATGAAATTTTGTTGTTGGGAGCTCATTTCTAATCTCACTTGAGCTTGCAATTATAAAGACACTGCAACACAAATCATTCTGTCTCAAGACTCTGGAGTGCTATGTATGGCTTTGATGTGTATAATGGTTCTGCCTCTTCGATCTGTTCCAACTGTATTTTCTTGAGTTCATGATCCACTTATATTTTTACGTGACACCATGGGCCTCTGCCAAATTTTCCTTAATTATATTCACGTATCTATAATCCTTTTTTTTGTGAGTACTTATGTGTAAACAGGTGCTCAAAGCCATGTTTATACAATTCGAATGAAATCATATCCATGCTATTTTCTGGTAGAAGCGGTAGACATTGTTTTTTGTTGTGCATCTATAACAGAAACTCAGACACTAGTTGTTGGATATCGATAAAATTATAGATCATGTTATTAAAATTGGATTTTGTTCCACGCATATATGGATGTCCTACTAACTTTTAAAGAAAATCAAGCCCTATGGCTATAGACTCCAATAATTTATTTCCCATAGTCCTTTTTTTTTGATTGGTATCCTGCTTGAGTTTACCATTTGAAGTTATGATTGTGGCAATTCATGAGAGTTCACCTACAGGAGCCTAGTAGTGGAGTCTACTTTATCAAGCAAACTGTTGGAAATGCCTGTGGAACTATTGGTCTTCTTCATGCTGTTGGAAATATCACTTCTAAGATAAAAATTGGTAAACTCTTGGATTATGAATGTCCTTTTTTGGTGATTCTTTTCAATTTTCATGTGATGGAATGTTTTGGCTTACTTTTTTGGATCATTTTTTGCTGTTATATTCTATTGTCTATTATGCACAGTGTTTTCAATAACGCTTTTCATGTGCGTAGCATTTTTGTTCCACCGTAGCGTAGCGTAAATAGTGTAGCGCATAGCGTAAGCTATTCGAGCATGTCAATTAATTGTCTAAAATAATATATATATATATATATATATAATTCGTATTAGCAAATAAATGAGATAAATAACCATACAACAATAATAGTTAATCATTACATTCCAAAAGGTAGGGTTTTCGGAAGTATCGCGATCTGAAAGGTAGGTTTTTCTGAAGTATCTCTATCTGAAAGGTAGAGTTTTCTGAAGTACCGCGATGGATTTTCTGAAGAGTCGATTATCTCAGTTTTTTCTTTTGGAGTTCTGAAAGGTAGGGTTTTGTTTTGGAGTTCTGAAGTGTCGCGATGGAGTTAATGGCGTTCTGTATACCTGCGATTCTAAATTACCATCATGCCCTCCAAGAATTTTAGCAGTTTTTTTTGAACATATAGCGTGCTCTATATGTTCTTTCGCGTAATAGCGTACGTTATTTACGCTATTACATGCGTCACGGTTATTTAGCGTGCGCTATCCGAGCATTAGGTTAAAAAAAAATCCAGTGCGTAGCGCTTCGGCTCCGTAGCGCGCGATAGCGCGTTTCGCGCGAGTTTGAAAACACTGATTATGCATGAGAAGTCTTCTGCCATAGAATGTGGGAGTCCCTTGATCTTTGTATTCCTCTTACAAATTCTTCTGCTTTTGTCCCATTTATCTTTCGTTTTTTGCAGTTATTGCTTGAAAGAGATTAATATTTAAGATTGAAATGGAGAATGTAAATATGTAATAATGGAATGTTCTTGTTTACTTTTGTTTAAAATTGCATAATTTCGTCAAGAAAAATTGTGATTCACCTACTCATTCCTTTATGCTTCCTGTTTATCAACCAATAACCAGGACAAGCTAGAGAACGTATTTTTGAAAAGTTCTTGTTTGTTACCTATAACATTGAGGGACACATTGTTGACAATCCAGTTAGAAGTTAGAACCGAGGACTCCCCGTCTAGAGCTTGTTAGAATAATGCTAATAATCCAATCCATGTTAGAGTATAAAAATGCGTCATGTCTCCAAGAAAAAATAGTGATTCATTCACTTATTCTTTTATGCTTCCAGTTTATCAATCGTTGTTAGGGCTGAATTAAAGAATGTAATAATGCAAAGTTCTTGATTGCTACCTATAATATTGAGGGACACAATGTTGAAAACTTCAGCTAATAATTTAACCCATTTAAGGGTATGAATATGCGTAATTTCTTCAAGTAAGATTTGTGATTCAGTCATAGTTGTTAAAGGTGAAAGGCGCACCAAGTCAATATGGGCTCCCATCGCTTGAGGCGCAGGGCACAAGGCGAGGCGCATAAAAACTAAAGTAAATTAAATTATAAATCTTATAAAAACATAATCACCAGAAAATATAACTATCCACAAAAAACATAACTAACAAAATTAAAGTGCCAGAAGAACAAAAGTATTCAAAGTTTTGGCTCAAAAGGCGACTTGCTTTTTTACGGTGCCCCTTGCGCCTCAGGCGCGCCTTTAACAACTATGGATTCAGTCACTCATTCCTTTTTGTTTCAGGTTGGGTTGTCATTCGCCTATTTATATTTATGTTATTTTTGAGTTGAGGAGTCTTCTTTGGACTTGTTCTTCAATTCCATTGTAAAAGTGGATCCATCTGAGGTCTAATGTTTTCACTTTTTTCTTATTGTAATAAGACACCTTCTATGTACCTTTGCTTTTGTTTTGGAGTAATAATGGCTAGAAAGAAGTTATTTTGCAGCAGGCAGCATTTCCCGAAAATGATATAGATTTTTTTTATGATTCATCTGCCCATTCCTTTATGCCCTTAGTTACTAATGTAATTATGATTTTTCATGTTTGGGTTTGTCATTCATCTGCAGTGTTTGAATAAGCGGCGCTCCGCGCGCCTTGATGCGCGCCTCGGAGCGCCACGGAACGCTTCTAGGCGCCGCGTCATGGGAAACACAAAAGCGGGCCGCTTTTGGACAGGCGCACGCTTCGAGGCATCGCGTGCGCCTTCGCTTCTGCAAAGCGAACGTTTCGTGTTTTTTTTTAAAAATTCGCCAAACGACGCTGTTTGTGGTTGACATAAAATTAAAAAAAAAAAAAGGAAAAGAAAAACGCGTCGCCTTCAGCTGTTAGGTAAGGAAAAAAAAAAAAAAGAAAACCCTACCTACCGCGCCGCGCCGCCAGCAGTAAACTAAGGAAAAAAATAAAAAAAGGGAACTAACATAATTAGTTAAACCCTACATACCTTCTTTCCCGCCACCAGCATTATCTCCTTGTTTTATAAGAGGGAATACTCCCACCGTGTTTTTCACTCCAGTTTTTCTTCACCAGACAATTTCCAGCAAATAAAAAAAAAAATACCCCCAGCAACTAATACTCCAGCCCGTTTTTTTTTTACTTCAGCAAAGAAAAAGGAATCCCAACAAAAAAGAATCCCAGCCCGTTTTTTTTAATCCAGCACTTGTTTTTCACATCTCCAGCAGGTTTTTTTTTTTACAACTCAAACAATGAGTACAAGCAAGAAGGATATATTCTGGAAATATGCATATAATAAAGAAGGTGAAGGTTTTCCGAGATGCAAATTTTGTGACAAAATCAAGTGGTGGTATAAATCGATCAAACATCATCAAGGTGGAACCCACCGAGGCGTTGAACCTTGCTCTAAACTACCCGATGATGTAAAAAAGAAAGCCACTTGCCTTGACATCCTTCTTTTCGCCAAAGATAAAAGAACCGAACTACTAAGGGAGATAGAGAGGGACTGGTCAAAATTATTCGACGGGCGATTCGGTAGTTGCCCTCAAATAAGTAGTGGCTCGGTACCTCAATCTAGAGGTCCAACGGACCAATTTGTCAACGCTCGCGAAGCAAACAACTATAAATTCAAATTTTCAAGAAAGAACAGAATTAATGCTTGCGAAAAATTGGTCGATTTGTTTATGACACTATGATTCCTTTCAACGTGGTGAATTCCCCATTCTGGAAGCCTGCTGTTGAAGCTATTGCCGAGTATGGGCCTGGATTCAAGCCCCCATCTATGTGGGAATTGAGGACATGGATACTTAAGACAGAAGTTGAGGATATTAACAATTTGAAAAAAGAGCACATAAAAGCTTGGAAGGAATATGGCTGCTCTATCATGTCGGATGGTCATTTGGGACGGTAAAAGTAGGTGTCTTGTTAATTTTCTTGTTAACAGCCCTCATGGCACTTTCTTTTTGAGATCAGTTGATGCTTTAGATACTATTAAAAATGGTGAACTGATGTTCAAGTTTCTTGATGATATTGTAAAAGAGGTTGGGGAGGAGCATGTGATTCAGATTATTACGGATAGTGCTCCAAACATGAAAAATGCGGGGAAAAGATTAATGGAAAAAAGAAAAGACAGAAACTGTGGTGGACGCCATGTGCAGCGCACTGCATTGATTTAATGTTGGAGGATATTGGGAAGATGAAAGTTTTTGACAATACACTCCGAAAGGCTAAGAAAGTTGTGAAGTTTATATATGGTCACTCGATTATTCTTGCAATGATGAGGAGATTTACAAATGATAGAGAGCTTATTCGCCCAGCGGTCACTCGATTTGCAACTGCATTCTTAACACTTCAAAGCATATACAAACAAAAGAGGCCACTAGCAAATATGTTTACTTCTAAAGAATGGGAAGAAACAACTTATTCTCGCACTACCGAGGGCTTGGATACTACACACACCGTATGATCCAAATTTTTGGCCTCATGTTGCCTTTTGCATCAAGGCAACTTTACCACTAGTTTGTGTTCTAAGAGAGGTTGATTCCGAGGAGAGACCGACAATGACATTTATCTATGAGTTGATGGATAAGGCAAAAGAAAATATCAAGGCGAATTTTAATGGTGCAGAACGCAAGTATCAACCAATTTGGAGGAAGATTGATTCTAGATGGACTCCACAACTCCATCAACCTTTACATGCTGCTGGGTACTACTTAAATCCTCAATTGCGCTTTGAGGAGTCTTTCTTTGATTGTGATGAAGTGAGGAATGGCTTGTTTGCATGCATGGATAGGATGATGTCGCAAAAGGACCGGGTTCTAGCAGATGTCCAACTTGAGTCATATGACAAGCAAAGGGGTGAATTTGGAAGTTATGTTGCTAAGAAGTCTCGAATGATGAGATCTCCCGCTTCATGGTGGGAGCGATTTGGCACTGGGGTGCCCGAGTTGAGGAGGTTTGCTATTCGAGTCCTTAGTCTTACTTGCAGTGCTTCTGGGTGTGAGAGGAATTGGAGCACTTTCCAGGCGATTCATACAAAGAAAAGAAATAGGCTTGAGCACAAAAGGTTGAATGCACTTGTGTATGTGAAATACAATACTGTATTGATGGAGAGAAGCATGAGGAGAAGAGCTAAGATGGACCCAATATTGGTGGATGATATTGATTCGGACGATGAGTGGATAGTGGAGAGGGAAGACCCGATTCTTCCAGAGAGTGTTGCTTGGATAGATGATGAAAATATTTTTAGTTTAGCTGCTGTTACAAATGTTCCGATCTCAACGACTGAAGAAGTTATAGAGACTGAAGCACCAACACATGTTCATTCATCTTCAACGCGCAAAAGAAAAGAAATTGGAGGCTCAAGCAAGGAGGTGGATAAAGGAAAGCGGCAAGTGGTTTTGGTTGATGAAGATGATGATGATGCATTCGACCCTAGGCAATTCGATAGTGGGCGATTCCCCATCTCCATAGATACTTTGGACAATTTGGACAGTGATGTGCTTGCGGATACGGAACTTGGTGGGGAAGGAATGAATTCCGAGGAGTTTGAGGGTGTCAATTTTCGATGTGAATCCTTTGAATCTGATGATTAAGATGTCACATAGTCATTTATTGTTGAACTTATTTTCTTTCATGTTGAACTTGTGGCTTGTATCGTTGGACTTATGTTATTTCATTTTGTTTTGGTTGAATTTTTTATGTTTTTAAACTTTATGTATGTTGCTTAAGTTGTATTATTACGTATTTGAAGTTTATTTGATTAAGGGATTATTATTTATGTGTTATTCTATACCTGAAAAAAAAAGCATGTAGTGCTTATGCCTCGGCGCCTCAAGGCTTACGCCTTGCTTTTTGGCAGGCCAACGCCTAGGCTTACGCCTTCGCCTTTTCAAACATTGTTCATCTGTATTTATTTGTGTTATTTTCAGTTGAGGGGTCTTACTTTGACAACTTTTTCAAATCCACCGCAGAGATGGATCCATCAGAGGTCTAATGTTCTTATTACTTTGTTCTTATTGTAATTAAGAGACCGTGCTTCTATGCATTTGTTTTTGTTTTGATGTAATAATTGCTATAGTAGATTTATTTTGCAGCGTGCCACATTTCTCGAGAATGATAGAGAAATGGAAGTTGCTCATTCCGTTGCAGCTATGGCTGGTGATACAGAGGTCAGATTCAGACATTTGAATACAGCTTAGAAAAGATAACATGATCTTATTTGTTCCTATATCCACATTTTTGCTTTCGGTTCATAAGCTAATTAAGTACTTTTAAGGGCGATGATGATTGATCTTTTGGAAATGCACTTCCATTTTTCATCATATTTAATTTAAATATATTGGAATGTGTTGTGTAGATATGTGTGTAGTGATAGTTATTGGCCTCGAGAGGAAAATATTGTTAGATGTATTGATTATAAATAGTAAGTAGTAGCAGATTCTAGTGTGTAGTAGGAAATAGTATATAGAGATGGTTGAGAAGTAGAAAATAAAGACAATAGCTTTTATTTATACCATTCACATCCACGGTGTATATATCTTAACATATGTTCACTTATTCTCTAGAAACTTCCTAAAACTATACGAATAATACTTTTTTGTTAGAAATGTGCATGATATTTTCTCTGTTGTTACAGTATCCATGCCAGAGTTTGCAAGAAACATGCAACAATTCCTGGTTGAACAACTTATTTAAATATCATTATCCCTAAGCTACTATTTTAGGTCTTAAAATCTGGGGTGCACATGGTTTTGGTTGTAATCAAATTGGTCCGACATGCTAGCTAGAACATCGTCATGCATAATACTGGTATATACTATTGAATTAAAGAGCAGGCTATAAAAGAAAAAAAGATTATATTCAACATTCTGACCATATAGCATCCAGCTGTATGTAGGGATCTTTCTATATCCATACCTCTAGTTTGTCCAGAATTTTGATCCGACTCATTCATGCTTAATTTCGTTGCTAATGATGTCCGATGAAAAATTATATTTGAATAAATTTGGTTATCCTCGCCGACTGCAATTGCATTTCCTTTTCTGCCACTTGCACCACTGGTCCTCCTATCTGTCTGTTTGCCTATCCAGTCCCTGCTTAATTCGCACTCCCCAGCTGTGTGGATGCCCCTAATTGACTTCTTGCTAACACGTGTACAACACTGGACAAAACCCTCTATAAAGATATTCTTTATTTTTTTATTCTTATTGTTTTCTTCTATCGACATGATGAAGTCATATGTTAATGGATATAAAGGTGTTCAAATTGAAATTGGTGATCTCGGATGTTGTGTAGTCAAGGGATTCAGATTGTAACTTAAAAGAAAGGGAAATAATTGAGGGGATGATTAATTGGAAGCCAAAGGCTATTACATGTATTTCAATGAGGCACGGTGCCAGTCAGCGGTGTTACTGGTAGTGCAGTGGTGAATTCAAACAAGAATATGGTTATCACAGGTCCAACTATCAACACGCCCTTCCCAATCTTCAAGGTCATCCCGTAATATCTGCTAATAATACTCTTCTCATCACAATTCAAACTGAAGTCTCATACTAAATTCAATCTATTCATCTCCTCTTCAGAAATGTCCTCCATTTTTTTTATTATGTATTTTATTTTCTGCTGCCACCTTTTACGCCTCGGTCATCATTGCTGCTATTTGTTGACTTGTATGGACAAATTATGACAACCATTGGCCTGCCAAAAATCAATTGTGAGGAGTTTTTTTTTCTAATTTTCCATACCATATAATTATGATCACGTGATCATCTATTAAGATTCACATCATCTGTGTGACAAGCTAAATTGATCTTAGAACAATACTAATGACATCCAAGGGGAAAGGGGACTTTGTTGCTTTATAGATTTCAAGAACCTTAGAATTATAGATTTCCAGAACCTTAGAATAAAACTAATGATATCTGAGGGAATATGAGTTTTCTTCCTAAATTATTCCCCAAGAGTTCCTGAATGGATTTGCTCCTTTGAATCCTTGTAGCATATTAAACACATTTAGCGAATTTTATCCTTAAATAGCTATTATTTTCTATGGCATCAAAGGAAGAGGTAGAGTCAGAGTTAAATTCCTAAAATGACCTCCAGTTCGTTTTTTCAAGACCAATAATGAATATGTTAAGGCAATGTTTTAAAATTCGTGACTCGTATTTGAGACGTTTTGCACAAATGAGGCAAGGCGTACGCCTCGAGGCGGAACGAGGCGTGCGCCTCAACTTTGTTGAAACGAAAAAAATTAAAAAAGAATATAAAAAATTATCTAAAACAAAGTTCAACAACAATACTTAATATTACTGCTATTGTAACAAAAAACTAGAATAAAAACATCAAAGCCAATACATAGTTCATGGTTAAACTGATAGAAACAACACAAAAGAAGCGTCTTTGAACCAAAAGTCGTGACAAGAACAAAATAGCACAATCAAATTTCCCTAGTAGCCTATTTAAATAAGGAATCATCCGTGCCCAATGGTTTGAAAAACTCATCAAATTCTTCATTTCCGTCTCCATCACCACTCAAAAGATCATTCATGGAGTCGTCATATCGAATCACCCTATCCTCCTCCTCTTCCGAATCAAGATCCTCCCATTCACTTTCTTCATCCAACAGTCTCTTTCCTTTATGCATAATAAAATGAAAAAGTTTATAAATTAGTATATAGTTTTGTTAGTAAGTAGATTATATAATTTTTTAGAGCTGTTTACCAAAAAAAAGAGCTGTTTAGGAAAAAAGTTAAGAGCTGATTACCAGAAAAAAAACGAGCTGTTTACCAAAAATAAAAAACGAGCTGTTTAGGAAAAAATTTTAGAGCTGATTACCAGGAAAAAAAACGAGTTGTTTATGAAAAATTTTTAGAGCTGTTTACCAAAACAAATCTAATTAATAAGCTAAAAATGTTTTTAGAAAAAGTCAGAAATTAAGAAAATAAAAGCAAGAGATTTTAACAAAGTTAAATTCTAAATTAAAAAAAAAAGATGCATTGTTCGGGGATAATCAGAACTGGATGAGTGGGAAAAGAAAAACAAAAATAAACACATACCTGAAGAGAGATGTGTCCGACTCCGTCGGGAGAAGAGGGAGGTGCGGCAAAGGGAGTCGCGGCAGGCGAGAGACAGAGAGAGTCGAGTTTGGGATCGGTCACAGAGAGAGATAGAAAAGAGAGGACGGGAAAAGACAGAAAATAGAGGACAGAAGTAAAAAAACTACTCCCTCCCATTCATAATATAAGTCTTTCTAGCTTGTGCACACAAATTAAGAAAAAATTATTTTGCCAAAATTTACCCTTTAATAAATGATGAATTGAATTTAATGAAAAGTGAAGAAAGTGAATTAATTAGGGGTAATGGTGGAATTACTTGAGAAAAAAAACTAGAATGACATACATTTTGCAAAAATTCAAAAATATTAGAATGACTTATATTATGAATGGGAGGGAGTAATATAATAAAGAAAAAGGGACAGACTCGGCTGCCTCAAGCGAGTCGACTCGCATCGAGTTGACTCGCATCGAGTCGACTCGTCCGCCTCAGTCAAAAGACTCGGGCGATTTGCAAAAAACGAAGACTCGTACGCCCTAACTCGCGGGGCGTCCGTCTCGAGTCGACTCGCGAGTCGACTCGTACGAGTCTTCCGTTTATTAAAACACTGTGTTAAGGCCTGAAATTCTAATACAGTCATTATAATACACCCAAGCAAAATAAGAAAGCATAATTATGTACTGAAGAACCAAGTTAACACTTTCTTCTTAAAATATACGACTCTGTAACAGTTCCTTTGCTGGCTGAATAAATGGTGTAAGAATATGTAGTATACATACCGTTAATGGTGAGGGTTAGTGTGTTAGTGAAAGTGTAGTGAAGGTATTCTTTTACGACTTGGGGTTCTAAGACATTGGGGGTATTGAATTATGGAGTTGACTTTCATGATTGGTGTTTTTTTTCTTTTTTCTTTTGTGTAGGTTCTATTTGATATTTTGTTAGACCTTGTTTGTGTTTCTTTGTTTGTCATTTAAGTTTAGTACTTTTTCTTTTAGTCCTTGTATGTTTACTTTATTTTTGGACTTGTTCCTATCCATGTAAAGGTCGGTCTGCTTCAAGCAAGAATATCAAATTAAAAGGACACTCCAAAAATTGCAATGAGGCGTAATAGAGAGACCTATTGCAACTCTTGTTGTTTCAGGCGTTTAGTAAATAATATATGTAGATAGAGTCACCCCTTCAGCATGAGTCTTTTTTCATTGTTTCATCATCATCAACTGCACCTTAATCCCAACTATGTTGGAGTCGGTGGCGTGAAAATTATAGTGCCAATTAATTGTCGAAAATTAGTCAACTCTACAATTCATGCAAAAGACAAAGTGGCAGAGTTTTACGCCGGATGCCCTTCCTGTCGCGACCTTCATATGAAGAAGAAATGAGATGAAATTCCAAAACCATCAAACTCATACGCTTCTCTAGTTATAAGGAATAAAAGCTTAGTTTGTGTATAATGGATATTTTATGTTTGCAAAAAGTGGCAGGCATGTATTTGGTTCTCCAGATGTTTTATGAAGCATTGCTTATTTTTGGGTCATTATTGGAATTTTGTAGTACGAACCTTTTCTTGTATGCTCTCCTCACAGAAAAATCTCGTCGTACGTGGAATACGGATTTTAATTGATGTATATCCTGAGACATTGATCAGCTTTTATTCCCTGCAAGTTTGTTTTTATTGGGATAGTTACGAAACTAATCATTTATAACTCTTCGTCTTGACAGGCAGCAGATAACGTAAACACTCATTTCATCTGCTTTACATGTGCAAGTGGTGAGTCTTTATCCCTCACTCCCACTCCACTCACCCCACTGTCCCTGGTTATGTTTGATGACAATTCATCTTTATCATTGTTTTGAATGTAGGAACATTTTTCTCCATCTAATTATTTGTCGAGTGAGTCATGTTCCATGATGTATGTGTTGTGTTGATTTTACAATATCAATCACGTATTGTGACATGACAATAGCAATTATCTCAAACTCATCGCCGTCTCATGATATTTTCCATATAAATAGAAAAACCTATGATGTTGACGGTTTTGGAATTTCGTTCTATTTCTCCTTCATATGAAGGTTGCGACAGGAAGGGCATCCGGCATAAAACTTTGCCACTTTGTTATTTGCATGAGTTATGGTGTTAACTAATTTTAGACAATTAAACGACACTATAATCTTCATGCCACCGACCCCAACATAGTTGGGATTAAGGTGCTGTTGATGATGAATTATTTGTCGAGTGGAAGTAGCGAGTGAGAGATCAGATATAGGTTCTTATTATCTTCTGGCAGTAAATTTTTGCCCTGGGCATGCGTTTTCTGTAGGGCAACTGTATGAGCTTGATGGAAGGAGGGCTGGACCAATTTCACATGGTGCATCTTCTGGAAGCACCTTGCTACAGGTGATTTTTCTCTACCTCTACGAGTTCGGTATTAACCAACTTAGGTTCTTTTCCCCCACTCTAACGTCACTGTTCAGGGACACTTGGTGAAAAAAAACTCATTTTTTTTTTCTAGCAGGATTCTGCTAAAGTTATACAAAAGATTATCCAGAAAAATCCTGATTCGATCAACTTCAACGTGATTGCTATTTCTAAGAAAACTGGAGCATTGGAATGATGAATGCAACAAGCGACGGATCTTGAGGACATTTCCGTTGAACTTATTATAAATGTTCTGACAAGGTCTGTTACTGGCAAAGGCACTTGGTTCATGAACGTGGTTGTATCTTTTTCCTGAGAGTTGGAGTCCTTTTATAAACTGGAGAGGGTAAGGTTGAATTTGTTTTGACGTCCAATAAAATGGTCTGGATGATTATTAGGGGGACTGAATTTGTGGTGGCTTGGATGAGTTCATGGGTTTTCGTATAATATATGAAAAAAAGAATCAAGACTAGATAGTGAGGATGAAAATAAAATAAAATCAATTCAGTCATTTCCCGTATAGCTCATTTCAGGATTGCCGTCACCTACAGAAATTCTACTGAAGATTCTGAAAAGGAGAAGGCTTATCATACATTCAGGTAAATGTAATAATTGGAGTGAAAATTGGTGCATCTAAATTTTATATTCGTATAATATTTACACAGTTACCAATATAAGACAAATTTTTACATTGATAAATTTTGATGAGTACAATAGTAGTATTTATACAGTTGCCAATATGAGTAGCATTGTATAATATGAGTATTAGTGTGCTCATTCTTAGCAGGAGTACAATAATATTCATATAATGTGCTTTGAGTACAATACTACTTATATACCAATAGGAGTACACGCTAATACATGGTATCTTACCCTCCCCTTGTCCTAAGGATTAGTTGGTGAAGGGTTTGGAAGGTGGGAGTATAAAAGCTTTATTGAGTAAACCCACCTTCAGCAGCAGTCCACCTGTAGTTAGTTTGAGAACCTCAAAGTTTTGGGAAGAGAGCGAGTATTGCTCATATCTTCCCATGACAAATAGCTATCACTTATCAGATTTGCAAAGGAAACTAGGGAAGCCTTTGCTTTCTAGACAGGTAGGAAAAACGAACACATTCAAACAAAGGAGATTGCTTAAGCAATCAGTGCAACGTACAGTTACTTTCAGTTGCAAGAACTTCCAGTTTCCTAACGCCTTGAAGACAAGCTAAGACTTTCCTTTGTGGAGATCTGGGTTCGATTCCTTTTGGGTACGAATTAAGGAGTTATAAGGTTGCTTAGTGGTAAGGGTGTTGGAGTTAAGAAGTGTAGGAGATATCGTTATTGGTTAACTAACTATTAAGAACAACTAATAATTTACTAGCATTTATTGATAAAAAAAAAGATGGAGACCTCATTTGGAACAGATGAAAGGAAAGGTTCGGTTGAATGCATTTTTAAGTTGCAAAAACATACACTTTCCCAGTGCCATGAATGTGACATTTTTATTCTACACTTGGACCTTTTCTTTTCTCACTACAATAAAATATCTGATAACAAAAAGATTGTAATGACTCGTTATGTTAATTTCATCTATTCAGTTAATTTCAAATTTACTTGGTAAATACTTTATTTATTCGAGCTTTAAATACAGAATAATATTTGAAAACAGAATGTTATTTGATTTGATGCTTGAATTTAATTTGCTCAAATTTAATTTCGGATTTTATTTGAAATATCTATTTCCTAGCTTAAAGTGGATGGAGTCCAAGATTTAATTTTTGAAAATTGAAGTTGACGATTGAAGTTGATTGTGATATTGCATGTTAGTGTATAGGCTTTACGAGGAATCTCCTCATGATTAACAAGATTTACAACGAGATGATTATGGTGAAGGATAATCAGAGCAATTTAATTAATCGAAATTTAATTTAGTAAGCTGATTAATTAAGAGTTTAAGATAATTAAATAAGTAATCTATCATTAAATTTCTTCTTTTCAACGTACGATCAGCGGAGAGTTTCTTCCCACAAGAATTCTATTCAAACTTAAACTATATATACAACTCAATACACACGATCAAAAGTTTACAACAATCTGCATACATACACTCCGCAAGAAAAATAACAAGAACGAATCATCGACAAAATCACTGCGAGGAAGAAGAGGAAAAAGAAGAACTCAGGCCCTCTCGCTATTCAATATCCGCTCGAGACCGTTCTTAATTTTCAGTACCTTGACAAGAAAAAAAAACATGCGTAATTTTTTTATGTTGACTATGTATTTTTACTACATTTATTTTAGCATGTTATATTAATTGATTGATTATTTCACGTACTTTGGAGTGTTTTTAGAGTTAGAAGAGTTGTAAGAATGATAATTTCCGTATCTCTTCTCATTCCATTCACCTCAATATATACAACATTTACAATGTAAATCAAGGCTACAAATCAGGAACAACTATCACAAAATATTCTAAAGAGGAGATTTACAAAATATTATTTAGACTAACATGATATACTTTTGACTAGAGATTATGGAGATATTCTATTGACTATATATATCTATATTCTATCACCCTCCGCAGCCGAAACGGGAGGTTTTCGCACGCTTAGACTGTCTCGAAAATCTTCAAATAGGACCTACGGCAGTCCCTTGGTAAAAATATCGGCAATCTGATATCAGGAAGGGACATGAAGAACACGAACATGTCCCCGCGCCACTTTTTCACGAACAAAATGGATGTGTAGTTCAATGTGCTTGGTACGTTGATGTTGTACCGGATTTCCAGAAAGATAGACAGCACTCACATTATCACAATAGACCAATGTCGCTTTATGAACTGGACAATGAAGCTCCAAAAGTAGATTACGAATCCAGCATGATTCAGAGACGACATTAGCAACTCCCCTATACTCAGCTTCTGCACTCGAGCGAGATAGAGTAGGTTGGCGCTTGGACGACCAAGAGATCAAGGTATCCCCCAAAAATAAGCAATAACCCGACGTTGAACGTAGGCACTCTATTGGAATTTGGGCCTTAAACCTCGCCGCATCTGCTAACACTTGGTGGCCCAGTGCCAGTCCTAATTTTGGCATTTACTTACTTGGGGCCCGAAAAAAATTAAACACAATCCTAATAGCCCATGTCAAGGATGGAGGCTGCCCACACCTATATAAGGAGGTCAATGTAGCTGGAGAAGAGATCATCCAGCACATCCATATCACATCTTACATATCCATCTCCATCTTAAGTTTTCCCTTACATCTAGATCTCCACGACCAAGCCAACATGAGCGAGCAAGGCAACACCAAGACGGATGGAGGAGCATCATCACAACCGGACAAAGAAGCAAAATAGATCTACTTCATCAGTTTTATTTCTCTTATTATTCATGAATAATTCCATGTCTTTTCAAGCCAACATATCCGACTAAATTATATATTCTAGTTCGTAGGGATCTTTGAACCCGTATCTGTATTACTTATATTTTAATTCGATAGCATAATCTTGACCTAATTCTCTTGAATTATCTTTGTGTTATTGAGCAAATCTACTTTTGACATAAATTACTTTCACTAATATGATCAACTTAATTATGGTTTTTATATCTTTTACTAGATCAAGAACTGTAATACGTAATCGTTATAATTCTAGGATCATAAGTAGCAACAATTAATTTTATCAGTTGGGTAACACAAATGATGTGAATCGAGATATTATGAAGAACCCGGATGAGGACTTGAGCATGCTGACTGGACCAATAACGAGGTCTCGATCAAAGAAGTTCAAAAATAATTTATCGACACTCGTCATTGATATGTTTAAAAATGACTATGTTATCAAAGACAACAAATTCGTGAGTAGTATCGAAGTTGTCGAACAATAAGTTTTTCGTTTATTTTATCTTGGTGTATTTTAATTTGAATTGTATTTCTTGAGTTGTATTTGTTATATTTTGAGTTGTATATAATCGAGTCGTGTAATATTAAAGTCGAAGACGATCGGAAAGTACGAACAAACAAACAAGGATGCAAATTCCCGCGCGTAAGACTGACACGCAGCAGTCTCGTATTTTGGCTATAACTTACTCTTTCGAAATTCGATTCAGGTGATTCAGGTGTCTATGGAAATCTAAAAAAGAGAGCTACAAATCTTGTTAAGACCATAGGACCAAATTCGGATCCATTGGAGCCCAGAAATGACAAAATAGATAGCATCGGATTTATAGTGACTTGTTGTCCTTGTTTTCACACCTTAAAATCTTGGTCTTTGATATTTTGTCCCCTAAAAATGTGTTGACTGACTTTGTATCAGATTTTAGGATCTTTGAATGTTGATTTTTCTATTTTGTAGGTTTCTTACTTGTTTCCTTGTTCACACTAGAGTTAGGTGTAAGATTTTGGCAATAAATAGTCTTGAAGTTTCATTGTAAGAGGACACCAAAGATTTTATGAAATTTGAGAGTGTTTGTATTAACAAACCTTTGTGAGTGCTTTTTTGTTTTGTTGAGTGTCCAAAATACCCTTGTGTGATTTATATACTTATCAAGTGCAATCTTGTTAGTATTTATATTCCACCCCTTCCAAGTTGCTACGGCGTGTCACGTAGAGGTTTGGAAGTAAAGCCCCATTTTGCTTATGTTGGAAACATCCTGGGAACGAATTCATCTAGCGGTGTCGGTTACCATAGCGTGTCGTGTGGGAGTCGCATCAGTTGGCTTCGGAGCTCGGTTATTTCAAAATTAAGTGGTATCATCTATTTTCCCTCATTACCATAATCTTCCTATCTTACCATCCTATCATTTCCTTCATCTTCTAAATCTTCAATCTTCTTCGCAAAAAAAAAAAACCAAAAAAAAAGAAAAAAATATAAGTGGTGAAGGTTTTGATTGTTTTTGATAACTCTTCAAGCCGAGGCCAGGGGAAGAACTTGTTCCTTAGCCTTCGGGCGTCTGGTGATTTTAAGCTTGCAGATCGAATATCAAATATCAATCCATTCATTTCATTACTAAAAAAAAAATTATAAGTGGTGAAGGTTTTGATTGTTTTTGATAACTCTTCAAGCCAAGGCCAGGGGAAGAACTTGTTCCTTAGCCTTCGGGCGTCTGGTGATTTTAAGATTGCGGATCGAATATCAAATATCAATCCATTCATTTCATTACAAAAAAAAAAGAGAAAAAAATATCAAGGAAGAAGAGAAGAACGAATTTGATCGATCTTATCAAACAATTATCATACTTTTCGTTCCGTTCCATATTCTAAACTATTCTAAAATCTTCCTTCCATTTTTTTTTCTTATCGTCATTCGAAATCTTTGGGGGGATCGTGGAATTTGAGTTCTTTCAAGAAGAAACTTGATTTGAATCACCTAAAATCACCTTGTAAGTTGTGTGAAAATTTTTTTTTAGGAATTAAAAAAAAAAGCCAAACGAGAGATACGCGAGTGTGAGTGACCGAGCGATACACGTGAGGATCTTGTGAGGAAATTTTTTTGTAAAAAAAAAAGGAAAGAAAAAAAAAAGGAAAAAACAGAAAAAAAAAGGAGAAAAAAGGAAATAAAAAAGGGAAAAAAAAGAGAAAAAAAGAAAAAAAGAAAAAAAAGAGGAAAAAAAGAAAAAAAAAAAAAAAAACAAAAAAAAGGTAAAAAAGGAAAAAAGAAAAAATGTCAGGAACTGAAGGAAACGAGCAAAATCTTATCCTTCAAAATATTGTACAACAACTTGCTCAAATAGTCGGAAGACTAGATAAACAAGAGGAAACAATTACTACTCTCACGAAGGGTAGAGAAGAGGAGCCCGTACGAAGGGGACCAAAACCCATTCGATTTGGAGGCTATGATGATGAACATTCGATGAATTCCGAGGAGGAAACTCCGAGGTTTGTACATCGAGGAGGGCGAGGAGGACGAGGAGGAAGGAGAGAGTATGAAGGAAGGCGAGGAAGATATGTCCGAGACGAGGAGGATCGGAATATGGGAAACATCAAAATGAAAATCCCATCTTTCGAAGGGAGAAGTGATCCGGACACATATCTTGATTGGGAAAGAAAGTTGGAGACCATTTACGATTGCCACAACTATTCCGATGAGAAGAAAATGAGGTTAGCAATAACCGAATTTTCAGAATATGCAAGCATTTGGTGGGACCAACTTATGATGGAGAGAAGGAGGAGTCGGGAGAGACCGGTTAGCGGTTGGGAAGAATTGAAGGTTGTTATGCGGAAAAGATTTGTTCCTAATTACTATCTTAAGGAACTATTTTCTCGCTTACAATCTTTAAAACAAGGCTCGAGAAACATTGAAGATTTTCAAAAGGAAATGGAGATGTTGATGATCCGGGCCAATGTTCGGGAATCGAGAGAGGCCACCATGGCGTAGTTTTTACACGGGATGAGAGCCGATATAGCTAAAGAAGTTGACAAACCACACTTTGTTAAATTCGAGGACATGGTATATGCGACGGTAAAAATCGAGCGGAGCTTACGAAGAGGGAGCAACAACAACTATTCCACGAGATACTCTACTCATTGGAAACAACCATCTCAAGTAAGTTCAGACAAATTTAAAAATTTTGATAAAAGAGAAGGGAGTGTCTTGAAAGGAAAGTTTGAAGTTGGGAGTACTAGCAAACCAAAATTTGATGGGAAGCCTAAACCCATCGAAAGAACCCAAAGGAGAAACCGGGACATCCAATGCTGTAAGTGCCAGGATCGTGGACATATAGCATCCGAATGCACCAACAAATGGGTGATGGTACTTCGGGATGGGGAGATTGAAACGGAAAGAAAAAAAGAAGAAGAAGAAGAAAAGACAAGAGAGGTGGAGAGTTATGATGAGACGTATGAGTATGCACCCGCACTTGTTGTTCGGAGGGTGTTAAGTTCTCGAGCAATAGAGGAAGAAGTTAACGAACAAAGAGAAAATATATTTCACACACGTTGTTTTATTAAAAATAAAAACTATAGTGTGATAATAGATAACGGAAGCTGCACTAATGTCATTAGCGCTATGCTAGTGGAAGAACTCGATCTTCCAACAAGAAGACACCCTAAACCGTATCGTTTACATTGGCTAAATGATTATGGGGAAGTTCGAGTTAATAAACAGGTACTTATGGCTCTCACCGTCGGAAGGTATCAAGACGAAATCCTATGTGATGTCGTTCCGATACATGGTTGTCATATCTTGTTGGGAAGACCATGGCATTTTGATCGAGATGCTACTTTGAGCGGAAGGAAAAATCGTTACTCATTCGAGAAGGACGGAAAGAAAATTACCTTAGCTCCCATGACTAAGGTACAAATACAAGAAGATCAACTTCGTCTTGAAAAGGAAGTTGAAGGAAAATCAAGAAAAGAAAAGGAAAAGAAAAATGAAAAAAATGAAAAAAGCGAGAAAAATGAAAAAAATGAGAAAAATGAAAAACATGAAAAAAAATGAAAAAAAGAAAGAGAGAAAATTTGAGAAAATGCATGCTTGTAAGTTCAAAGGAACTTGAAGAAGATATCAAGGAAAATGCACCCATGTACTTGATTATTTTTCGAAAAATTTGCGCTACTACTAACCCCGGGAACCGGATAATTCCGAGTTCTATTGAATCTTTATTGCAGGAATTTGTTGATATTTTTCCCGAAGAACTACCTGCATGGTTGCCACCAATCCGAAGGATTGAACATCAAATAGACTTTATGCCCGGAGCGGTCATTCCAAATAGACCGGTATACCGACACAACCCCGAAGAGACCAATGAAATCCAAAGACAAGTCGAGGAGTTATTAAGTCTTGGGTATATTCGGGAGAGTCTAAGTCCTTGTGCCGTTCCTGTGATCGTCGTGCCAAAGAAAGATGGAACGTGGAGAATGTGCACCGATTGTCGAGCGGTAAACAATATCACAGTTAAGTATCGACACCCTATTCCAAGGTTAGATGATATGTTAGATGAATTACATGGTTCATGTGTTTTCACTAAAATTGACCTAATGAAAGGATATCACCAAATTAGTATGAAAGAAGAAGATGAATGGAAAACGGCTTTCAAAACTAAATACGGATTATACGAATGGTTGGTAATGCCCTTTGAACTAACGAACGCACCGAGTACTTTTATGAGATTAATGAATCATGTTTTACGTGTATACATCAGAAAATTCATTGTTGTATACTTTGATGATATACTCATTTACAGCAAAAATATTGAAGAACATGTTGAACATTTAAGATTAGCTTTAATTACCTTGAGAAGGGAACAATTATATGCTAGTCTTAAGAAATGTACTTTTTTCATGAATGAAGTTATTTTTCTTGGATATGTCGTTAGTGATGACGGCATAAAAGTTGATGAAGAAAAGGTTAAGGCTATTCGAGAATGGCCTAGACTGACGAACGCGTCCGAGGTAAGAAGTTTTCATGGCCTAGCAGGGTTTTACCGACGCTTCGTAAAAGATTTTAGCACAATTGCAGCCCCATTAAACGAACTTGTCAAGAAACATGCTAAGTTTAATTGGGAAAATGAACAAGAAAAAGAATTTAACACTCTGAAAGATAAATTGTGCACCACACTTGTCTTAGCATTACCTGATTTTTCTAACACTTTTGAAATTGAGTGTGATGCTTCAGGAGTAGGAATAGGAGCAGTATTAATGCAGGGAAAAAAGCCGATAGCCTATTTTAGTGAGAAACTTGGAGGCGCTACATTGAATTACCCGACCTATGACAAGGAATTGTATGCTTTGGTTCAAGCCCTACGTACGTGGCAACACTACCTTTGACCTAAGGAGTTCGTGATTCATACTGATCATGAATCCTTAAAGCATCTCAAAGGACAGGGTAAATTGAGCAAGAGACATGCCAAGTGGTTATAAGAAATTGAATTCTTTTCTTACATCATAAAATACAAACAAGGTAAGGAAAACATTGCCGCCGACGCTTTGTCAAGAAGGTATGTATTACTCAATACACTTTCTTGTAAACTTTTGGGATTTGATTCATTGAAAGAAGCATATGAGGGGGATAAAGATTTCCATGATATTTATGTCGCTTGCGAGAAAAAAGGAGTAGAAAAATTTTATCGGGATAATGGATTCTTGTTCCGTGAAATAAACTTTGCATTCCTTTTTGTTCAACACGGGAATTATTGGTAAGAGAAGCACATAGTGGAGGTCTAATGGGACATTTTGGGATTGCTAAAACTTACGAAATATTGCATGAACATTTCTTTTGGCCAAAAATGAAACATGATGTTTTTAAAGTTGTAAATTCATGCATTGTTTGTAGGAGAGCAAAATCACGAGTGTTATCGCATGGTTTGTATATGCCACTTCCGGTACCTTCCGAACCTTGGGTATGGACTTTGTATTAGGGTTACCCAGGACGAAATCCGGTTGTGACTCCATTTTTGTTGTAGTTGATAGATTTAGCAAAATGGCACACTTCATTGCATGTCATAAAACGGACGACGCCACACATATTGCTAATCCATTTTTCAAAGAAAATGTTCGTTTGCATGGTATGCCCAAAAGCATCGTATCTGATAGAGATACCAAATTTTTGAGTCATTTTTGGAGAGTCTTATGGGAAAAATTGGGGACGAAATTGCTTTATTCTACAACATGTCATCCCCAAACCGATGGTCAAACCGAGGTTGTTAACCGAACGCTTGGTCAATTGTTGCGAACTATTGTTAACAAAAATTTGAAAAAGGGGGAAACATTACTCATCCGAAATCCGATTCAGGTGATTCAGGTGTATATGGAAATTTAAGAAAGATATCTATAAATCTTGTTAAGACCATAGGACCAAATTCAGACCCATTGGAGCCCAGAAATGACAAAATAGACAACATCGGATTTATGGTGACTTGTTGTCCTTGTTTTCACACCTTAAAATCTTGGTCTTTGATATTTTGTCCCCTAAACATGTATTGACTGACTTTGTATCAGCTTTTAGGATCTTTGAATGTTGATTTTCTATTTTATAGGTTTCTTACTTGTTTCCTTGTTCACACTAGAGTTAGGTGTAAGATTTTGGCTATAAATAGCCTTGAAGTTTCATTGTAAGAGGACACCAAAGATTTTATGAAATTTGAGAGTATTTGTATTAACAAACCTTTGTGAGTGCTTTCTTGATTTGTTGAGTGTGTCTCTAAAATATCCTTTGTGTAATTTATATACTTATCAAGTGAAATCTTGTTAGTATTTATATTCCACCCCTTCCGAGTTGCTACGGCGTGTCACGTAGAGGTTTGGAAGTAAAGCCCCATTTTGCTTATTTTGGAAACATCCTGGGAACGAATTCATCTAGCGGTGTCCGTTACCATAGCGTGTCGTGTGGGGGTCGCATCAACAAAAATCAAGATCCTCTGACTCGAGCTTGTAAACACAACATCTTGTCTTTTTCCATCATTTTGGTTCTTAATGTATCTAACGAACAAGATTTGAAGAGGTTATTTTAAATCCTTCATCTAGATAGATTTGATTAAAGAGTTTGTTTTAATTAAATAAACTTAAGAAACGATACGGTTTAATAGAACTTGTTGTTGATTTTGGATTAGGAGTTCATTGAGAATCTAAAAAAGAGAAGTGCTGCATTAATTCATAAATTAATTAGAACGGGGGACAATGGAACTAAAAACTGGATATTCATCTCAATCGCTTTTCCTTATCAATTTTTAATTCTTCTATTTAGTTGCTTACTTGTTTATTTTTTTCTTTTGAATCAACCAAACCCCTCCTCCTCCTTATTATTATTATTATTATTATTATTAGTATTTTGTATTTTTGCTTTCTATAAACATTCAACTCTACAAGTATAATTAATTCATCTGCTCCATGTGGGTTCGACTCTTATCTACCAGTGCTACTATTTAGTATAAGTCAGTCAAGGACTTTTCTAAATATTTAGTTTTGACGGTCTCCATAGTGGGGTCAAAATTTGGCGCCGTTGCCAGGGAGCGGTGCGAATTTTTTGCTTATTGTGTGTGATTTTTAGCGGCTTATTTTCATGTTGTTTTTTCAAGTCATTATGTGTGTAGTTGTTATATTTTCAGTTCCGTAACCCCCTGTTCTTTTCATGTGCCGCTGCAATTTTCCGTAATTTTAACACTGGATGCCCCAGTGTCACTGTAGCCGCTAATTTTTTCCAGCTTGTTTTTGTGTTCTTTTCTTTTTATTTTTGTTGAGTTTCATTGTTCTTTTTTTCTTCGATAATGTTGGCCACTAAGTATACAGAATACAATTTGGAAAATGTTTTAAACAACAAACTGTACGATATTCAAATCTGAGTGCGTAGCAGAAGTCTTGTTGAAATAAGTTGTTGTAAATACATCAATTAGATATGAGGTGTATACTTAAAATAATTACAGATAATAAAACAGTAAATGCAGAAGGTAAATGACACAGTAATTAAAGTGGTTCGAGGTAAACCCCTCTACGTCCACTGGTCCTCCACACAGGAGTTAAAATATTTATTATAAATACTACGTGCACAACTATGTATTTATAATCAAACCTATCAATATATCGTGCACACAGATTGATACAATGATCGAAGCTTTCAACTGTTCACACAGATTGGTTTAGGCTTTTACATGACTAACTTCTTCACACACAGTTCCGAAGCTTTGTCTTCTTCAATGCAAGTCCGTCACACACAGTTCGGGAAAAGCAATGCTTCCTCAGTCCACACAGGGCTGAAGGATTTGTTCAATGATAGAACGATTGTTTGAACAACGGCTTTACTTTCTCGATCTTCAGCTGATAATGTGTTGTTCAAGGTTCAGCACTTTGGATATTTCTTTTCTCGGAATATGACGTATGCTTGAAGAAAAATGTTTGCTCTGAATATTTATGTAAACTCTTGTTGGTTTTTGTTTGCACAGTTATATCTCGTGTACAATCTTCAAACTCTTGGGGATATATATATATAGCGTTCAGAATAGATCTGTTGAGAAATATCCGTTGAGCAAGATTCTGTTTCAACCGGATGGTTGACTTAAGTAGACCATGATCCGGATATTGAGTGGTTTGAAGATCTCTGTCGGCTTCAGTATTTAAATACTTTATCCTTTCAGTATTTAAATACTTCTTTATCCAACGGGACTTGACTTTAGCGAATACCAAAGATTCATTTTCCAAACGGTCTTTAGTCCTGTTCCGATATGAATGCTGTATCCAATTATGCTGTAGGCATATTGGAGTAGTTCGATACTATATGGAAAGATGCTGTATTCAGGACAGCTTCCATACTTGGCGTTTTACTTAGTCTTTGTTGCTGTATCTTGGCAACACGAAGGCTCGCTGTATTTTGGCGCTATGAAAAGGTCTTCGATACAGAGTCAACAACTTCGATCGATTTTTCGATACAGCTGCTTGCTGTATGCTGGATTGGCATATTGTCAAAATACTCTATCAAAACTTTCGATACAGGGATTGTTTATCCCAACAATTTCCCCCTTTTTGATAATTTGCCGAGTCTCCTTCAAATCATTTTGATGTTTATCCAGAAATCCTTGATGATGCCAAAACCTTGACATTTAATGAAACATCTTTTAGGAGGGCAGACTTCTTGGTCTTCTTTCGATTGTTCTGGCCTTCAGTATTTTGCTTAACACTGAGAACTGCTCGCAGGCGAGTTCAACTTTATCAAAAGAGTATTACATCTTTAAATTTATGATTGGCGCGCAGGCATAATCTTACAGTGTTATCTAGATACATACAACTGAATCTATGAATTTTTCGCAGACAAGTTCATACAACTTAATATTTTAACAAGTTTTTATACTTGTATTAATTCAGCAAATGGATTAAATTACATAATCAAACAAACACAGAGTAGATTACGAGTTGTAATCTTTCAGCAGAAAAATATTTTATTGATATTTGAACAAAGATGACAAGTTATATCGAAAGCGAATAAGAAAACAGGATAAGAATACAAGATGAGAATACAGGAGGGAAACAAATTCCTATGGTCAGCATGCCTCCAAGGCCTTTTAGGGTCATTCTTGGTACCCTTCCACCAATTTTGATGAGCGTCCTTGTTTCGATTAAAGTATATATCTTGACCTTCGTAGGACTTATTGAAAGATAGGATCCAGTCTTCTGGATGGGTAACCAAGTCACTTTGCTTGTGCTTGGACTTCATTTCCAGCTGTAGCGGGAGTGATCCATCGTCCAACCTTTTCTTAAACTCCTCTGCGGCTTCCTGTACCGTCCTGCAATTTTTGATAATTGAAGATTCCCTGATAAGAACAACAAAGTATCTTAGCAGTTCATTCTTCCTCCAGTTCTTGATCTCTTCCGCAGTAGGCTGTCGGTTGGTCGGGAGGGTCATGCTTGCGGTTTTTGAACGTTGCTCTTCCAAGGAAACTTAGGGTCCTGGAATTCTGGGCGATCTCCCTGTATCCTTACGTTGGGAGTAGGAGATGATAGACGGGCAATATCAGCTCTGATGCTGTCTTTAAAAGCAGCTATCGTTTCCTTCTCTTGCTCATGCCTTGTTCTCCTTGCAGCTTCCCTCGCTTATTCCCCCTTTTTATCGCGGCTTTGAAGATACCAATGTCCAGATGTCGTATAAAGAATTTAATGCAAAAGACTTTTAATTATGATAGGGCACGTGGACACAAAGTATGTTTTACAAAAAAATAACATTATAATTGATTTCCCATAACATGTGCTGTATCCGCGAAAATACAGCGTTCCCCCTTAAAAGGTACATACGGGTTTCAATTCGATACAGCAACTTTTGGATTAGTACTGTATTCATGGGTCATACTGTATTCCCCCTTAGTTATTACACACGTCAGCTGTAGGATAATTCATATCGCTTGGTTCCTATAGTGCTGTTCTGACGGTCTAAGTGTACAAATGACTAGCGGTGGATACTGTATTCTTGGGTCTTACAGCATTCCCCCTCAATTACTGAGTAAAAGCATTAAGAACATACAGGGAGTTAGGCTGTAGAAATCCCAATTCATGTCGAAGCATGCGAAATCTTGCTGTGTCGAGAGGCTTGGTGAAGATGTTGGCTAACTGGATATCTGTATGGACCTTTTCGAGCCGGTCATCCTTGTTCTCAACATGATTCCTAATGAAGTGATGCTTTATGTTGTTATGCTTAGTGCGCGAGTGCAATACAGGATTGTGTGTGATAGCAATTGCACTCGTGCTATCGCACATTATCGGCATTTCTTTGGCTTCAATTCCATAATCTGACAGCTGTTGTTGCATCCAGAGGATCTGCATACAGCAACTACCAGCAGCATAGTATTCTGATTCAGCCATGGAAAGCGAGTTTGCCAATTATTTCTTGCTAAACCAAGACACAAGTCTAGGTCTAAGAAAGTGACAAGCACCGCTTGTACTCTTCCTATCTAGCTGGCAACCTCCGAGATCCGAGTCGCTGTAGCCAACTAAATCGAATCCGCCTTCTTTAGGATACCATAGTCCTACATCGACTGTTCCTTTGATGTATTTCAGGATTCGTTTAGCTATTGCAAAGTGTGATTCTTTAGGTGATACTTGATATCGCGCACACACTCCCACAACAAACTGGATATCGGGCCTGCTAGCCATTAGGTACAGGAGTGAGCCAATAAGCTTCGAGTGATTGATCAACTGGATTTCCAGCTTCATCAGCACTAATTTGCACGGAAGTGCTCATGGGGGTTGATGATGATTTGGAAGTATTCATTCCAAACTTGTTGAGAAGCTCCTTGCTGTATTTTTCCTGGTTGATGAAAATTCCTGTAGGCAACTGATTCACCTACAAACCTAGGAAATAACTAAGTTCTCCCATCATACTCATTTCAAATTTACTTTGCATGAGATGAGAGAACCTTTGACACAAAGCAAGGTTAGTTGAACCAAATATTATATCATCTACATAGATTTGAACCATCAGGAGGTCATCACCTTCCTGTATTTTGAACAAGGTCTTGTCCACAGCACCTTTCTCAAATCCAATGTCGGTCAGATACTGGTACAGGGTCTCATACCATGCTTTCCTTAGTCTGTATACTAAGTCTCCGCCTTCTGTATTGACAAACCCTGGTGGTTGTTCAACATATACTTTTTCGGCAAGGTCTCCATTCAGGAATGCGCTCTTGACGTCCATTTGGTATACAATGAAGCTCTTATGGGAAACAAAGGCTAAAAATATCTGAATGGCTTCTAGTCTGGCTATAGGGGCAAATGTTTCATCGTAGTCTATGCTTTCTTCCTGTCTATAGCCTTGTGGGACTAGTCTGGATTTATTCCTGATAATGAGTCCATTTCTATCCTTCTTGTTTCTAAATACCCATTTGGTTCCAACTACGGATAGTGGGTCTAGGTACAAGATACCATATGTTGTTTCTTTCAAAACCGTTGAGCTCTTCTTCCATAGATGTAATCCAATGAGAGTTGTTGAGAGCTTCTTTGGTAGACACAGGTTCAGATTGGGCTAAGAATACAACAATAGTGCACATATTAAGTCTTCTAAGCTCGGATTGAGATTTCCATTCAGGAAATGGAGATATCTCAGTATCGGTTTCTTCTTGCACACATAGTATATTTCCTCGTGTACTCTGTATTCTTCTACGAGTAGAAACACCAGCATCGATATTTCCTATTATCAACTCTTGTGCGTGATCTCTCAACCATCTTCTGTCGGGTTCTAATTCGGGGTCCCGTACTGTATCGTGAGTTGCTATAGTTTCAGCTTCAGCTTGTACAACATCGGCTTCATCTACTTCAGTTCTTACAGCTGCGGGGTTGATTTCTAGGTCAACGACAGGTTCTATGGGAGATTGTGGATAATCGATGGAGAGTTGTTGGATGTTCTGAGTAATATCCTCTACTCTTGTAGTGTCGTGGTGAGGTTCGTCGAAAACTACATGAACTGATTCCTCAATTGTTAGCTTCCTTTTATTAAAGATCCTGTAAGCTTTGCTAACAGAGGATTATCCTACAAATATCCCTTCATCCGATTTCTCATTGAAGGTTCTAAGTTGATCCTTTCCGTTGTTCAACACACAACACCTGCATCCAAATATGTGAAAGTACGAAACTAATGGAGTTTTGTTGTTCTATACCTCGTATGCTGTTTTGTTGTGATGCGTGTTGATGATACATCGGTTTTGTGTGTAGCACGCTGTATTGGTGGCTTCGCCCCAGAAACACTGTGGCAATTTGCTTGCGGCAATCATTGTCCTTGTTGCTTCCTTCAGCGTCCTGTTCTTTCACTCAACAACACCATTTTGTTGAGGTGTACGGGCAGCTGAGTATTCATGCTGTATCCCATTTTCCGAACAATATTGCTCTACAAAGCGGTTAGTGAATTCTGTACCTCTGTCCGAATGAATGGACACGATACTCAACCCTTTTTAATTTTGAAGCTTTCTCAGGTGCTCGAGCAGCTTTGATGTTGTTTCCTTATTCTTGATTAGAAAGATTGTCCAAGCATACCTAGAAAAGTCATCAATAATAACGAGACAGTATTTCCCCAAACTTAATGGGTTTACAGGACCATAGAGATCCATATGTAGTACTTCCAAAACTCTGTGGGTGGAAAGGTAGGATTTGCTCTTCAGGGTGGACTTGATTTGCTTGCCTTTCTGACGGGGTCCACATACGCTGTCTTTTTGGAATGAAACATTTGGCAATCCTCTAACCATTCCCTGTCTAGAGAGTTTGTTGATAGTCTTGAAGTTGACGTGTGACATCCTCTTGTGCCATAGCCAGCTTAGATCTGCAGTGCCTTTGGCAACAAAGCAAGGAATTGTGGATCTCGTAGGCATCTAGTCAGCAATATACACATTACCTGATCTGCTTCTTGTGAGCACAACTTCCTTGGTCAGGATGTTCTTGACTCTACAGTGATCTATATAGAACTTCACCGAGAACTGTTTGTCACAGAACTGGCTAATACTAAGTAGATTGTACTGTAAGCCTTCAACATGAGCTACATCGGTGACTTTGAATTTTCCTACAAGTAGGGTTCCTTTCCCTCTTGTTCTTCCTTTAGATTTATCACCGAAGCGCACTTTTGGACCGCGACCTTCTACGAAATCTGATAGCTTACTTTTATCTCCTATCATGTGCCGGGAACATCCGCTGTCGAAGTACCTTATGCCCTTCTCCAAAATGTCCTGTATGCAAACAAATTAGGTAGATTTAGGTCCTCTTTGATTGTTGGGTCCATAGATGTTAGTGCCTTTAGGTACCCAGATTTTCCTGATAGTAGTAGGTTTACTGTAGGATGGTTTAGGTCCGTAGCTGCGATTTCTACGTGGGGAATGTACGTAGTTGCTATAACCATGATAATTATTATGCATGTAAAATTCAGGATTATTATAAGTCCAGTACAAATGCCGTCTTGGAGGTGGAGCCATTTTATTCCGCTTAACAGCTTCCCTTCTGGGTCTCCAGTTGGATTCCCAACGCTGTTGTTGATACTGTGCGGAAACTTGCTGTCGCGAGGAATAACTGGGCTCCTGTATCCAATACCTAGGCGTGCTGTACTGAAAGTACTGTCGTACGGGACTTTGATATTTGGATACAGCCTTTCTTCTGAACGACTGTTGGCGCTGTTGATATGCTCGGGGAGCCTGCAATTGGACGCGCCTTACAGGTTTGAATGGCTGAGGATTTCGCTGTCTAGAATATGACTGAGGATCGGAATGGCAGCCTTTGCTGTTTGCGGTGCAACGGGTTCCTTCACAGGACTCAGAACTTCTTCCGATACAAGAATGGGTTCCACACCCCTGACGAATACAGTACTAGTTTTCCCTTTGTTGGAAAATGAGCTGTATCCTAAGCCACTTTTATCATGAGCATGTTGCCCAGTGCTTAGAATTTCTTCCATTCTTTTAGATGATTTCTCGAAAGATTTCAGAATGGTCTCAAGTTCTCCTTCTCGTTTTTCAAGAGTTTTTACTTTGGCTTGAAGCAGAACAAAATCATTTGTATTTGCTTTCACTATGAGATTTAGTCTCACTTAGTTCATGAGCAAGTTGATGATTGCTCTGCATGAGTTTTTCATACCTGACTTTGCTGTTTTCACAATCAACAGACATATTTTCATAGTTTACTTTTAGCAAGTCGTTTTCTTCTTTCTGCTCTAAGTTAGAAAGTTGGAGCTGCATATTTTCATTTTTCAATGTCTCATCGGCCATTTGAATGTTCTTAAACTCATTCATCATGTCTGCAAAAGTATGAGATGCATTTGAAGGAATAGCTGAGGTTGAGCTTACCTCATCATCGCTATCTTCATCTTCCGGAATGTCCTTGGCCAAAAAGCACATATAGGCTTTATCTTCGAAATCATCATCACATGAATCAATGTTAGTGACTACCTGAAGACATTCTTCGGATTTAGATGGTGCGGGTGAGGCTTCTGATTCACCAATCAGGGCCTAGAGATTGTTTTTCCAAGCACGTCTTCTTTCATCCTTTTCTTGTTGCTCGGCTTCCGAAAACCTTTGAACTTTGGGATGAGGACATTTATTTGCGTAATGTCCTGGTTTCCTGCAATTATAATACATGTTAGCGTCACCAGAGGAAGTTTCAGTACTTACCTTGTGAACAGGCTTGGGCCTGTAGGGAGTCTTTCCCAACTGCTTGATGAACTTCTTAAACTTATGCATGAGGAGAGCCATTTCGTCTTACGACAGGATGTCGTCGTCACTGTCAGCATTCTTGTGAATGGGCTTTGATGAGCTCGGCATGATGTGTCTTCGGTTCGATACAACGGATAATGCTGTAACCTTTGAAGGAGATTATTCAACTTTTTCTGTCCTGTCTATATCGTACTCAAATGCTTTGAGGTTAGAGAAGAGATCAAAAGTAGATATTTCATTAAGATTGCACGACACACGCATAGCTGTGGTCTTAATGTCCTATCGGGCAGGGAGAGATCGGAAAATTTTTAGATTCTTCTCCTTTTGAGTCTAAATTTTGCCCAAAGCTTTAAGTTCAGCAACAATGCCATTGAATCGGAGGTCAAGTTCCTCAAGTGTCTCAGTTGGTTTTATTTCAAAAGATTCAAATTGCTGAGTTAATTTTAAAATTTTGTTTTCTTTTGAGAGATCAGTTCCCTCACAAATTAACTTGAGTTTATCCCAGATATCCTTGGATGATTTGCAGCTCTTTACCTTAGAGAACGTTCTTTTGTCAAGAGTGACAAATAGTGCGTTCTTAGCAACATTATCGAGGTTGGCGCGCTTTCTATCATCAGAAGTCCATTGTTCGTGCTCTTTCTCGAGCATCTCTGCATGATCCTGGCCTTCAATCCTTGGGGCCGGATTTACCTTCATGATCTTTATGGGGCCATCCTGTATAACAAAAATCATCTTTTCGTGCATTGCTGTAAGATGAGCCTCCATCCTAATTCTCCAATCGTCAAACTCGTTAATAGAGAACATATGAACTTTATTGATCATTGATGTGTCCATATGAAAATATATGAAAGAAAAAGACTGTTTTACAAAAATAAGTGATTTTAGGATCTGATTAAGTTAAAAATAAGAGTGATTCTTTTTAGAATCAACCGCTCCGATACCACTTGTTGGCCACTAAGTATACAGAATATAGTTTGGAAAATGTTTTAAATAACAAACTGTACGATATTCAAATCTGAGTGCGTCGCGGAAGTCTTGTTGAAATAAGTTGCTGTAAATACAGCAATTAGATATGAGGTGTATACTTAAAATAATCACAGATAACAAAACAGTAAATGCAGAAGGTAAACGACATAGTAATTAAAGTGGTTCGAGGTAAACTCCTCTACGTCCACTGGTACTCCACACAGGAGTTAAAATGTTTATTATAAATACTACGTACACAACTACATATTTATAATCAAACCTATCAATGTATCATTCATACAGATTGATACAATGATCGAAGCTTTCAACCGTTCACACAGATTGGTTTAGGCTTTCAAATGACTAACTTCTTCACACACAGTTCCGAAGCTTTTGTCTTCTTCAATGCAAGTCCGTCACACACAGTTCTGGAAAAGCAATGCATTCTTAGTCCACACAGGGCTGAAGGATTTGTTCAATGATAGAACGATTGTTTGAACAATAGCTTTACTTTCTCGATCTTCAGCTGATAATGTGTTGTTCAAGGTTGAGAACTTTGGATATTTCTTCTCTCGGAATATGCAGTATGCTTGAAGAAATATGTTTGCTCTGAATATTTGTGTAAACTCTTGTTGGTTGTTGTTTGCACAGTTATATCTCGTGTACAATCTTCAAACTCTTGGGGATATATATATATATAGCCTTCAGAATAGATCCAATGAGAAAGATCCGTTGAGCAAGATTCCGTTTCAACTGGATGGTTGACTTAAGTAGACCATGATCCGGATATTTCATGGTTTGAAGATCTCTGTCGGCTTCAGTATTTAAATACTTTATCCTTTCAGTATTTAAATACTTCTTTATCAAACGGAACTTGATTTTAGCGAATACCAAAGATTCCTTTTCCAAACGGTCTTTAGTCATGTTCCGATATGAATGCTGTATCTAATTATGCTGTAGGCATATTGGAGTAGTTCGATATAGTATGGAAAGATGTTGTATTCAGGACAACTTCCATACTTGGCGTTTTACTTAGTCTTTGTTGTTGTATCTTGGCAACACGAAGGCTCGCTGTATGCTGGCACTATGAAAAGGTCTTCGATACAAAGTCAACAACTTCGATCAACTTTTCGATACAGCTGCTTGCTGTATGCTGGATTGGCATATTGTCAAAACACTCTATCAAAACTTTCGATACAGGGATTGTTTATCCCAATAGATAAACTAACCACTATTATGGAGCAGTTCTTTGGTAGAAATAGTCAGAGAATTCACAAACATCATTATGACCCATATGCCAGTACTTACAATTTAGGATGGTGTGAGTATCCCAATATTTGATATGGGAATTATCGAGACACTTACTTAAGGAAAAACGAACGGGAATAATATCATGATCAATGGCTCAAATTTTAGAGAATTATAATAATAGTCGGTGGAATCATGATAAGCAAAATTTAGAGCCTTCCTTGAAAGATATGCTGTAAACTTTGACATCTAATACATTGAAATTCCACCATGCAACTCAAGTGTATATAAGGGATAGGGAGGCTGGACAAAAGAATTTGGAGGCTCAAATAAGTCGATTGGTAACAACCACAAGCACATTGAAAGCACGAGGTATTGAATAACAAGTGGAGGATACTATAGAGACTAATAAGGCTGATCATGAGCACGAAATTGACGATGAGGATTAAAAAATTGCTTCCCAAACTGACACTGGAACACCCAATGTCATATAGTCAGATTTTTATGTAATTTCCTTAGTTTCTAATCCCCATCATGTAATTCCTCAGTTTCTAATCCAGGTGATCTGATTCAAATAGTTTTCCCTTCAATAGCAAAAGAGGCGACAGAAGGAAAGAAAAATCAAGATTTGGATATGTCTCATAAAATGGAAATACATATACATTCAAGCGATGCAATTAAGTGAATTACGAGGGATGAGGTTGAAGAAGTACTCTTGATTGAAGAGATCAATAATACATATGTGCTCTATGTGAACATATCAAGACTGAACTATTTTCTATGGCATGGTCACTCTATATTTAGAAAGAGTATGAGTGTAATTATAATTCTTTAAACTAATGGTTTAAAGTGGAGCAACAGAAAAGAAATAATGGTGTATGTACTTGCTTTAAGATCTATACCAAAACTTACATGATGTGTTCACTAAAAAGGAATTTTAGTTGAGGTAGCAACATAAAATAAAGGCTCTATCTGGGATGTAACCCATTTTTTATTTAGTTATTTTTATTTTTTTAGTTCTAGAACCAATTAAATTTCTCATTTCTTTTTTTTTTTGTTTTTCATAGGTAACAGAGGCTCTTGGATATGGTTGATCAATAGTATACTTTCAATCAAGTATGGAGGAGACTGACTATTGTGCATAGAAATAACACTGGGTGACCTAGTACCACAGAGTGTGAGAATCTACAAGAAAGCTTACTTTATCCACACGACAAACATCACTCATTACCCGGTGAATTCTGCTCCCTATTATGTGTTCTCTTTTTCTGTTTAAAGTAAAATATTGCTTGATTGGTTGTTTGAAAAAGAAAGAAGTGGTGTGCTCAATTTTAAATTTGGAAAAGTTTGTGATGTGAAAAACTGAGTTTTTAAATTATCCTTATTTTTTGTGTAATTGGTTCAAGTCCTCTGCACTATTAGTCGAGTAATTTGCAAAACTTGAGAGGTTGTGATTAATTTTTTGATATAAAATTTTAAATGGGGTGCTTTATTTATTTTTGACTAATGGATTTGGATAAGGGTGTACCAGATTTGATGCAAAATCTTTTTACATGTGAGCTTTTAAACTTTAGGACAGTCCATTTATTCATGCTCTATTGTTGTGTTGTGTGGTTGAACTTGGTGTGTACATTCTTAAACTTGCTCGGTTATAAATTTCAAGGCTACATTAATGAACCCTTGCATTAAAGGGATAAAGGCAATTAGGATTAACTCATTGGCTGAATTTCCTTTCTTATCATAATTACCCCTAAGAGCCCCTTTGAGCCTAAGCCTTGTGATTTAGCACATTATTTTCTCCATAATCTATATGAATCTACGTCCATTTGCACGCGTAGTTAAATAATTAATAGTGAAATTGGGTGTATAATAAGTTTTTGGGAGGGAATATGTAATTGTGGAAGAAGTGATAGATTAATTCTCCAAATTGGGACAGAAATTGTAAGTAACAACTAACTGAAAAAGGCGAGAAAAAAGGAACGGCCAATAACAACTGGAAAAAGTGCAAAAATCATAGTCAAATAAGTGCGTGCATTAGTGCAAGGAAGGTACTTAAATTCCATTGACATGTTTATTCTATTATGGTTAACATAACATTGTCAATTGGATGATCATCTGCTTGGGAGAAGTATAAATAAACTGGGGTGTTGGTTGGGAGACTTTTATTATAAGGGACCCAGATAAAACTTATTATGCATTTAATTTCACTGTTATTCTTGACTATTTTAGCCCATATTTTCTTTTTATTCTACATTGACCAACAACGCCGTTACAACCAAATAAAGACAATTTGATTTTTACATGAGTTCATCCTCTAGTGATGGAGATTTAATTTATGAGCAAGTATATGGTAATTACACATCAAGTCTTGACATAAGCGAATCTTTATTACCCATAATTATACATTTGAATGAAAATAATTAGTGAACTCTTTGTGATTGAATATTGTCACATCCAAGTCTAGTGAAGTTGTTAGAAGTTAATGGGCACCCTAATCTTTTCTAAACCTTATTGAGTCATGATCAATTGTATCTATTCAGCACTCTTATCTTAGATTTTTCGGTGTATGAGACTTGAACCCTTTTACTTGTGGTTTTATTTATATGCCTGAGGACAAGCATTGATTTAAGTTTGAGGATATTTGATAAGTAAAAAATTGTGCACAATTTTTTATGTTAATTGTGTACTTATATTTATTTTAGCACATTATATTAATTTTCTACATATTTGAGTTTTGGATACAATTTACTTCATCATTGAAATTGATTGACTATTTCAGTATTTCGAGTGTTTTTGAAGTTAGAAGAGCTATTTGGAGCATCAAACAAGCACTTAATTGGAATTTAGGCCTTAAACCTTACTGCATCCACTAACACTGGGTGGCCCAGTGGCAGTCCTAATTTTGGGATTTACTTACTTCGGGGCCAAGAAAAGAATTAAATACAATCCTAGTGGCTCATACTAAGGATGTAGGCTGCCCACACCTATATAAGGAGGCCAAAATAGTTGAAGAAGGGATCATCTATCACATCTATATCACATCTTACACACCCATCTCCATCTTAAGTTTCCCCTACATCTAGATCTCCCACCACTTAGCCAACACGAGCGAGTAGGGAAGCACCAAGGTGGACGAAGGACCATCATCACAACCACACACAAAAGAAAACTAGGTCTACTTCATATGTTTTATCTCTGTTATTATTTATTAATAATTCTATCTCTTTTCAAATCAACATGTCTGGCTAAATTATTTATTCCAGCTCTTAGGGATGTTTGAACCCGTATCTATGTTAATATTTTAATCACGTAGCATACTATTGGCTTAATTAACTTGAATTATCTTTGTGCTATTAAGCAAATATACTTCTCATATTGTTGGCCACACAGTATACAGTAAATAGCTTAGAAGGGGGGTTGAATAAGTTATATCTTTTTCAAAGTTATTTTGCGTAGCGGAAGTGTGATGATAAGTTGCTGTAAATACAGAAACTGAATAATCTCATGTTTGCTTGGTGCTTACAGGGTTCTTACAATATGTATACTTCAATCACACAGTCAGATAGAAAATAGTAAATGTCAGATTGTAAATTCACATAGATTTAAATGGTTCAAGGCAAACCCCTCTATGTCTACTGGTCCTCCACATAGGAGCAATATGTTTATTAAAATCACGACGTACACAACTATGTGACTTTAACTAAATGAATCACTGTGTCGTTCACACAGATTGATACAACCGACAATAGCTTGTGCCCTTCACACAGATTGGCTTGGCATCTTCTACTTGCTTCTTCTCACATAGATTGAAGCTTTATATTCAATGCTATTCATCCCACACAGGTCAGAACTAGCAAGGCTTAGTCCACATAGGGCTAAGTTAATCTCAACGAAAGGTTTGGTAGAACAAGATCAAATAGCAGCTGTATGCTTGAGGAGCGTTTGCTGTAAGGGTGCTGTTTGCATTTAAGACTCTATATATTTCTTCTCTTGATAAAGATGTATTCTCAAGGAAATATACTACTCTTTGTAAGCTGATATTCACATTGTTAGAGCTAATGCGTCAGATGTATTTCGCGAAGTGAAGTCTTGAGTGTTTAATGTCCTCTTGCTTGGGGCAATTTATAACTTTGGAAATAGATCCGTTATAAATATGTCTGTTGGCTGGTTGATGAGATTGAGACTGCTCTGATTGACAGCTTCAGAATCTTTGAATTAAAAGCGATTCCCACCTAATACTTCAGACATTCTTTTTTACTAGCATTAAATTCTCTTCAGACTATAGTCTCTTCGGCCGCATTAAATGCTATCCTATCAACATTAAATACTACTTTGTGGATAAACAATGTTTATTTTCACAACGGTTTAAATTTTCTTCAGTTCTATTGGATATGTGTTTTACTTTTCCTAAGTAAAACACCTACATCATGTTTGCTGTATCCAACTTCTTTTATCTCTATTGTGTATTAATGATTTCGCTGTAGGAAAGGACTATTGACTTCGGTGGAAGATCTTTTGCTGTATGAAGTTTCCTAATAGCTTCCATACTTAGACCGAAATGCTGACTTTGAAGAATTTGCTGCATGAGGCAATTATCAAAACACCGGGCGGATTTTTCCTAACAATTTCCCCTTTTTTGATAATGCCAAACTTCCTTGATACAGAGCGGCTGTCTTCAAGTCTTCTGTCGAAAGTTCTGATCTTCAGGACTTAATCTAAAAATTTGAACTGCTCGCAGGCAAGTTCTAAAAATGATAAATCCTACATGACTACGTGTATTACAACATAACTTATGATTGGCGCGCAGGCATAATCTTACAGGAAGTAATCCTAATTGAAAACAACTTAATCTATGAACTGTTCACAGACAAGTTCTTACAGCTTTGAGATTTTATTGTTGTTTTGTGCTTGGTAAATATTTCTACACAAAATATACTTAAAGTAAAAACATTAGATCATGAGCTGTAATATTTGGGATAGAAAAGATGATATTTTATTGATAGTCTATTACAATGCTGATAGACCTAAAAATTACATTGGAAGCAGACAAGAAACATAAACGTGAAGAAAAATAGAAGTACTATCCCTTGTATGACTGATGTCTCTAAGTTCTTCGGGAGGGGTTGTTTTCTGTTCCGTTCCACCAGTTGACAAGAGCATGTCTTCCTTGATCCTTGTAGAGATTTCTATCTTCTTGGTATGCCTCAAAGGAAAGAATCCAGTCTTCCGGATGGGTTAGCCGTTCGCCCTTCATGACTTTGGATTTTAGTTTGATCTATAGTGGGAGATTTCCTTCTGCAAGAAGCTGCAAAAACTCTTTAACTACATCCTCTAGTGTCTTAAATTGGTTAAACATGGTAGATTACCTGATGAGAACACAAAATTATCTCATCAGTTCTTTATTTTCCATGTCTTCAACTCATTAGATGTTGGCTGTCTGTCTCTTGGGAGTTTCATCTCTGTAGGCTTCGGCACACTATTTTTCCATGGGAAGTTAGGATCCTGAAACTCTTTACGAGAACCAGATACCCTATATCCCTTGTTTTATTGTCCTACCCTTGGTCCAGCTAGCTTTTCAGTGGCAGATACAACACTGTCATCGAGTATAGCTTTCATCCCCTTCTCTCTCTCCAGGCGCCATTTCCTTGCAGACTCTCGCAACTCTTCCCCTTTTTTTGGGAGTATCAAGATCCGAGACTTTGTCGTGAATGTTTGGAAGAAGTTCCATTGATTCGGCCTGTTTGTCCTTAAGATCAGTAACACATTCTACCAGGCCTGCAACCACTACAGTCAGGTCATCGATCTATTGATCATGTGCAGTGAGCTTCGATCCTGTGAATTCATGGGAGGCAACAGTCTTGGCCTCAGCAACACGCAACTTCTCTTGATCCTATTTCAGGATTCACTCATAATACTACTTCATCTGATTGAGGGTTCGCCATAATGCTGTGGGCATTAGGCGAAAAGCCTCTTCCACGTCCATAATGGCCCTCTGAAGCTTTGGGAGCTCATCGTGAGCAGTTTTCCTCATACAATCTAGTTCCTTATTGACATCGTATAGGGACTTGAATACATCCTATAAGAGGACAGTTTGGTGACCGATGGCTTGTAACACCCCCAGAATACATCCGGAAATGTTACACGCCGTAGGCCCTTCTTACAAGGATCTACAAGGCTAAACTCTACTAGACTACACAATGATTGACCGACCGGGGTCAATCTAAATACAACGCAGACCGTCAAGGTCATTAAACAATTCAGAAAACAAATGAACCTTACATCTCAATGATGAAAATAAACTTGAACACAGAAAAGAACGACAATTCAATTTAATAAATGAAAACTACACCCATGCAAGGGTGAATACTCGAACGACAGAGAAATACCGACCAAAATGAAACAAAAGAAAAGACTCTAACTCTGGTGTGATTAGTATCATTGTCCTCCATCTCCTTCCCAGCCAATCCTATGACTGCTCCCGAGCTGCCAAAACCTGAGCGCATAACAGGCACCCACCCCCCGAAACTCGGGGGTTAGCAAACTGGAATTTTGCTAGTGCAAGTACATAACACACAAGATATACGAATAATAATAACACAAAACTCAACAGTCGTGAAACCTTAACACGACCCACACATTCAAATGGTCAGCACAGAATAGTATTACATACACAAGGTGAAAGATAATCACATTGTCATATTCTCCGTACAGAACATAACACCAATGAAACTTTAAACGAACCCAAGGAGTCAGAAAATTCCCTTTTTCTAAAAGGAAAAGTATTTTGATAAGAAAGTTCAAAAATATTAATATTGACTCGGGTCATCTTGGGGTTTTGAAAATCAGATGGAAATACTTTAGAAAATACTTCAAAAGCTCTCGGGTCCTTGACCCAACATGTGGAAAACAATTTTGCAAGAAAACTATCACAACGTTAATCGGGGTTCTCGACCCAAATGATAAAACACTATCACAAGTGAATCATTACAACATCTCACGGGGTTCTCGGCCCAATCCAAATAATATCATCACGAGATCAAATCTCAACATCTCACGGGGTCCTCGACCCAATACACAGAATAATCAACACAGTACAATCAAAGACACAGCCTCTCATTCGACAAATCCTGCTCAAGACCCCTGATTAATTAACCCTCGGAGATCTCGTCAAATATCCTTGGTTAATTAACCCTGATACCAACATTTAAAACAAATTGGAACGAACTCCAGAAACACAATCCGCGGTCTACGTGAAGACCAACATTAAAAGTAAGTTGCAAAGATTTAAATTTCGAAAATCATTTGACAACGGGGTCTTAGCTATCACTCAAATATCCGTTACCAATAAGCCTGCCAGGCGCCTCCCTTGCACACCTGTGTACCGGCGTTCACTCCACTATATTGGCCGCCCATTGCACATGTCACCGCGTCGGCGTTCACTCCCACAGGAGCCGCCCCTTGCTCGCGCATTAAGTAACACCGGTGTTCACCAATCATATGGAGCCGCTCATTGCAGCGTACAACAGGCCGGAGTGCACGCCCCGCCCTCAGAGGTACCCGGATATGACGTCTCTCATAACAAGTATTCACATTATTACAAATACCAAGCACACAGTCAACCGTTGCAACAATTATCAAATCAGTTCATCAATCCACATAATTTATTCGCCAGTACGCAACTACGCAAAATAAACAATAACTCGCACGTTATTCATCAAGACTTAGCACATTAGGCCTTCAACTCTATCAATTAATACTACATAAATATCCACACATATCTATATATATATATAATATAAATACAGATATTCATAACATGATTCATACATTTCAGCAACAATGATTTCACGTAATTATAATTCGTATATCAAGGTACTTGCCTTGGTAATCTCTCGCGAATACTCCGGAAATACAATTGATTGGAACAATCCAGAACTCCAACGAAAACGACGATCGGAGAGGCTCAACACTGGATTATCGTAGGAAATTCATCCTTAATATCCTATCATTAAATAAGTAATCAATCAAATGAGGAAAAGCATAAAAAGATGGTCGAACCCTAACTGTTCTCTTCGTAACGTACGTTACACACATACGTAACGTACGTTACGTCTGCACGTTAGCGCACGTAAGCTACAAGGATTAGCGTACGCTAAGCATGCCTTGGATGATTCTTCTCGGTTGCATTGCCTTTCCTGAGGGTATAACGTACGTAATGCATAAAGCTTAACGTACGTTATATTCACATATATCATACTCATGCGAATCATAATGATCCTACGGTGTTGATGTCTATGAATTCCAGGTTAATCCTCCCATCATAATACTCACTCCAAATATTGATTATAGATCCTCAAAGGTAGTTCGGAAAATCTGAGGTTGTTACCATCATTAAGTCTATGATCATTATGGAAACACCATACAACATGGTTTATAAATCTCAGAATTTTACCTTACTTGATTATCATAACAAGAGTCGGACTATAACGTTCTTAACTCGGTTAACTAAAGCATGAACATTCCAACTTCCAAAAACATGGTGTTCGGATAAAAATCATCTTATGGAGCTTAATAATCCTGGTGGTATGTTCAAAACATCCTTAAGAACACGAAATCAAGGTTGAGGTAGCATTAACATACCTTAATATGAAAGAAACGCAGAGACACGAGGTAGCATCCAATTCCGATTGCTTGAATGTCCATGCAAGATGTTTCATAACTTAAATGATCGAGTCTACGTGTTCTTTATGTGTTTTAGAGGGCTGGAAACCCTCTAGAAATGAAGGAAAATGAATTGCAAGTGAAAGGGACGAAGAGAAACGAAATGGGGTGTTGTCCATATATATAATATCTTGAGATTTACGTACGTTAGCCTCAACCATTTATGTACGTAATATACTTAGCGCACGCTACCATTCGATATTAGCATACGCTATCGATCACTGATAGCTTACTGTCTCGTTTTGTACTAGCTTACGTACGTTACACCCTATGCATTACGTACGTAAGCTACACATATTAGCGTACGCTATTTACAAGCCTTAGCGTACGTTAACACCCGTTGACCCCAAAACTGTCCAGGTTCATCCGCGGGAATCTTTCCGAGCCCCACCACCAGCTGTCCATGTGCTAGCCAGTCTGTTCAATTATTGACCTCCTTACGTATGCTACGTCTAGCTCGTAGCGTACGCTATTTCCAGATCGTAACGTACGTTACGCTTACCTGTTAGCGTGCGTTACGACGTAGTTGCATGAAAAGGATTAAAGGTTGATATTATCATGCATGAGGATACGAATACGGAAACGATCGTACTTCGATTATTGATAGCACCAATTCAGGTAATACAGGGTTCAAATACAGATGAAAATACTCAACAATTTATCCGGATATTACATACTATCCCTCTTAAAAGAAGTTTCGTCCCGAAACTTAAAGTAGAGTGGTGGAACAACCAAGAAAAAGTAACTACTTGCTCAGCCCCAAAACATCATGAGCGATGCGCGAATACAAGGTTCAAAAAAAAAAAAATACAATGATTGGACTTAGGAAGTATCAGGCACGTCAAATGAGGCAATAAATTACACGTGAACACGAGAAGTTAGAGTGGAAAAGTAGAAGCTCACGGAATTAAGGAAATTCACAAACGACTCAGATGTACTAAAATCGCGTGTCGAGCTCGACCCACCATATTCAAGTTCATAACACATTGGAAATATTAATCATACGAATGGGAACAAATAGTTTTGAACAAAATTCTGCAGAAATTAAGTTCAGATGTGAATAGACCACAATAATTCACGGAGTCTAACAAATCGGTTCTGAAATTCGTTCGAATGATGGTAGGTTCGTAGAACATGGTAGTTTGAAATTGTAAAGAGAATCACAGATGAATCATCAACAATGAAAGTCTCCCAACATCGGAAATACTAAGAAGAGCACGGGTACTACGTGTCCCCGTGCTAAGAAAACATGCCGGCCCCGAAACTTAAAACAGTAGGAGTAGAAAACGAAAAGCAATTAAAATGAAAAACAATCAAAGTCACGATTGTTGGAAACAGCAACGACTAAAACACAGCACAAAATCTTCATTCGCCTATGATAGGCTCTTCAGCAGAAGACATAAGGTTTCGGGACATTCTCCGACCACTTGCTCTGCTCACCGACAGAGTAGCATTCTTTGCCAATTCAGAAATTATCTCACAATGTTTCTCCCGATGGCCTTCACACCCGCACCGATGACAAGTCAAGAGTGGTGAGGGACAGTTTACACGGATGTGTCCCGTACGGTTGCAGTTGAAGCACACTCTCTTCTTACCGGGAGTCACTGATGCTGGTTGGGGATTTCCAATGCTCATTCTCGACCGCAAAGACGACGCATTCGAACGACGTGGGGGTTTGAGAACCTTAGTCTCGTCACTGCCCAAAAATTTTCCAGATGTCCTCGGTCTCTTTTCTCCGCTCGTTGGCTCGGTCACTGAGGAGGTTTCATAGGTTATCGTCTGATCTTGATATTCCTTCACCGTAACATGAATCGTTGTCGTACGAACCACCTCACCGCTTCCGCTTCCTATATTACGTCTTCATCCACCAGGGCTCGACATGCTAATGCAGATAGTACCGTTTATTGTTATCACATAGTCGGTTGTACGGTATACCACAGTTATCAACATAAGGTTTAATTAGCATCCTTAGAATAACGGTAATATCGTAAAGCACGAAATTTTCTGAAATCAACTTCCAGTCCTTCGTCTAGGATGATCATTATGCGTATGCTTTTAAAAAATTTTTTGAAACAAAAGCCGAATCACGTTGTGCTCAAAACTTGTAAATACTGTCCTTTGTTTTGGAAGAGGAAGTTTATACAATGATTCTAAAAATTTATTTTCGAGTAATGCCTACAAGAAAATTGAAAATCGAATTGTAACTAATTTGAAATATTTCGAAAGTGTTGGGTCCCAAATACCACAATTTTGAAAATCCTTCCTCTTCTACCAAAATGTTTATTCGAAATAACTTTTCACCAAAATACGTGACCATTCGACACGACTACATCAAATCATGAGGTTTACAATGTTAGGAAAATTTCAAAACACTACTTTGAAATGTTCGTAATTCGGCCCGGAAATATTACATGCCGGGGATTCTGTGCCAGAACCTACCAGGCTAAAAACCATTTAAAAATCATTTCAAAATATGCCAAAAGCCGATGACGGTAGCATTTTCCAAAACTTACAAAATCATTTGTAAAATATTAAATACCGTCATAAAAATACCGTTAAAATGTGGAAGACTAAAATGCCAAAATGTCAAGAGTCATTTCACAATACTCACGCAGCGGATAAAATTAACACTCAAAGATTTATCCTACTGAAATGCAGAAACCGATAAATATGTTTGACTACCGAAGTATACTACATAACCATTCTCACTCGACGCGTATATACAGGTGATATCGTAAAACAATATAATCTCTAACAAGTTCAAACCCTAGGTTCACGTTAAGCACAATATAATCAAATACGTACGTAAGGGGACTTACGATTCGGGAGGCTTACCATCACGGATTGCTTGAAGATGATGTTGGAACCACGATACTAATCACAACTCTGACGCGCGCGACTTACACAAGACATGGACTTGACCCAACGGCCTAGGTTTTTCGCAAACCTAAGCTCCGATACCATATTTGTAACACCCCCAGAATACATCCGGAAATGTTACACGCCGTAGGCCCTTCTTACAAGGATCTACAAGGCTAAACTCTACTAGACTACACAATGATTGACCGACCGGGGTCAATCTAAATACAACGCAGACCGTCAAGGTCATTAAACAATTCAGAAAACAAATGAACCTTACATCTCAATGATGAAAATAAACTTGAACACAGAAAAGAACGACAATTCAATTTAATAAATGAAAACTACACCCATGCAAGGGTGAATACTCGAACGACAGAGAAATACCGACCAAAATGAAACAAAAGAAAAGACTCTAACTCTGGTGTGATTAGTATCATTGTCCTCCATCTCCTTCCCAGCCAATCCTATGTTGCTCCCGAGCCGCCAAAACACAGCGCATAACAGCACCCACCCCGAAACTCGGGGTTAGCAACCGGAATTTTGCTAGTGCAAGTACATAACACACAAGATATACGAATAATAATAACACAAAACTCAACAATCGTGAAACCTTAACACGACCCACACATTCAAATGGTCGGCATGAGAATAGTATTACATACACAAGGTGAAAGATAATCACATTGTCATATTCTCCGTCTGTAACATAACACCAATGAAACTTTAAACGAACCCAAGGAGTCAGAAAATTCCCTTTTTCTAAAAGGAAAAGTATTTTGATAAGAAAGTTCAAAAATATTAATATTGACTCGGGTCATCTTGGGGTTTTGAAAATCAGATGGAAATACTTTAGAAAATACTTCAAAAGCTCTCGGGTCCTTGACCCAACATGTGGAAAACAATTTTGCAAGAAAACTATCACAACGTTAATCGGGGTTCTCGACCCAAATGATAAAACACTATCACAAGTGAATCATTACAACATCTCACGGGGTTCTCGGCCCAATCCAAATAATATCATCACGAGATCAAATCTCAACATCTCACGGGGTCCTCGACCCAATACACAGAATAATCAACACAGTACAATCAAAGACACAGCCTCTCATTCGACAAATCTGCTCAAGACCCTGATTAATTAACCCTCGGAGATCTCGTCAAATATCCTTGGTTAATTAACCCTGATACCAACATTTAAAACAAATTGGAACGAACTCCAGAAACACAATCCGCGGTCTACGTGAAGACCAACATTAAAAGTAAGTTGCAAAGATTTAAATTTCGAAAATCATTTGACAAGGGTGTATTAGATATCACTCAAATATCAGTTACCAATAAGCACGCCAGCGCCTCCCTTGCACACCTGTGTACCGGCGTTCACTCCACTATATTGGACGCCCATTGCACATGTCACCGCGTCGGCGTTCACTCCCACAGGAGCCGCCCCTTGCTCGCGCATTAAGTAACACCGGTGTTCACCAATCATATGGAGCCGCTCATTGCGGCATAACAGCCGGAGTGCACGCCCGCCCTCGAGGTACCGGATATGACGTCTCTCATAACAAGTATTCACATTATTACAAATACCAAGCACACAGTCAACCGTTGCAACAATTATCAAATCAGTTCATCAATCCACATAATTTATTCGCCAGTACGCAACTACGCAAAATAAACAATAACTCGCACGTTATTCATCAAGACTTAGCACATTAGGCCTTCAACTCTATCAATTAATACTACATAAATATCCACACATATCTATATATATATATAATATAAATACAGATATTCATAACATGATTCATACATTTCAGCAACAATGATTTCACGTAATTATAATTCGTATATCAAGGTACTTGCCTTGGTAATCTCTCGCGAATACTCCGGAAATACAATTGATTGGAACAATCCAGAACTCCAACGAAAACGACGATCGGAGAGGCTCAACACTGGATTATCGTAGGAAATTCATCCTTAATATCCTATCATTAAATAAGTAATCAATCAAACGAGGAAAAGCATAAAAAGATGGTCGAACCCTAACTGTTCTCTTCGTAACGTACGTTACACACATACGTAACGTACGTTACGTCTGCACGTTAGCGCACGTAAGCTACAAGGATTAGCGTACGCTAAGCATGCCTTGGACAGTTCTTCTCAGTTCAGACGACTGCCTTTCCTGAGGGTATAACGTACGTAATGCATAAAGCTTAACGTACGTTATATTCACATATATCATACTCATGCGAATCATAATGATCCTACGGTGTTGATGTCTATGAATTCCAGGTTAATCCTCCCATCATAATACTCACTCCAAATATTGATTATAGATCCTCAAAGGTAGTTCGGAAAATCTGAGGTTGTTACCATCATTAAGTCTATGATCATTATGGAAACACCATACAACATGGTTTATAAATCTCAGAATTTTACCTTACTTGATTATCATAACAAGAGTCGGACTATAACGTTCTTAACTCGGTTAACTAAAGCATGAACATTCCAACTTCCAAAAACATGGTGTTCGGATAAAAATCATCTTATGGAGCTTAATAATCCTGGTGGTATGTTCAAAACATCCTTAAGAACACGAAATCAAGGTTGAGGTAGCATTAACATACCTTAATATGAAAGAAACGCAGAGACACGAGGTAGCATCCAATTCCGATTGCTTGAATGTCCATGCAAGATGTTTCATAACTTAAATGATCGAGTCTACGTGTTCTTTATGTGTTTTAGAGGGCTGGAAACCCTCTAGAAATGAAGGAAAATGAATTGCAAGTGAAAGGGACGAAGAGAAACGAAATGGGGTGTTGTCCATATATATAATATCTTGAGATTTACGTACGTTAGCCTCAACCATTTATGTACGTAATATACTTAGCGCACGCTACCATTCGATATTAGCATACGCTATCGATCACTGATAGCTTCGTCTCGTTTTGTACTAGCTTACGACGTTACACCCTATGCATTACGACGTAAGCTACACATATTAGCGTACGCTAGTTACAAGCCTTAGCGTACGTTAACACCCGTTGACCCCAAAACCTGTCGAGTTCATCCGCGGAATCTTTCCGAGCCCCACCACCGGTGTCCATGTGCTAGCCACTGTTCAATTATTGACCTCCTTACGTACGCTACGTCTAGCTCGTAGCGTACGCTATTTCCAGATCGTAACGTACGTTACGCTTACCTGTTAGCGTGCGTTACGACGTAGTTGCATGAAAAGGATTAAAGGTTGATATTATCATGCATGAGGATACGAATACGGAAACGATCGTACTTCGATTATTGATAGCACCAATTCAGGTAATACAGGGTTCAAATACAGATGAAAATACTCAACAATTTATCCGGATATTACATACTATCCCTCTTAAAAGAAGTTTCGTCCCGAAACTTAAAGTAGAGTGGTGGAACAACCAAGAAAAAGTAACTACTTGCTCAGCCCCAAAACATCATGAGCGATGCGCGAATACAAGGTTCAAAAAAAAAAAAATACAATGATTGGACTTAGGAAGTATCAGGCACGTCAAATGAGGCAATAAATTACACGTGAACACGAGAAGTTAGAGTGGAGAAGTAGAAGCTCACGGAATTAAGGAAATTCACAAACGACTCAGATGTACTAAAATCGCGTGTCGAGCTCGACCCACCATATTCAAGTTCATAACACATTGGAAATATTAACCATACGAATGGGAACAAATAGTTTTGAACAAAATTCTGCAGAAATTAAGTTCAGATGTGAATAGACCACAATAATTCACGGAGTCTAACAAATCGGTTCTGAAATTCGTTCGAATGATGGTAGGTTCGTAGAACATGGTAGTTTGAAATTGTAAAGAGAATCACAGATGAATCATCAACAATGAAAGTCTCCCAACATCGGAAATACTAAGAAGAGCACGGGTACTACGTGTCCCCGTGCTAAGAAAACATGCCGGCCCCGAAACTTAAAACAGTAGGAGTAGAAAACGAAAAGCAATTAAAATGAAAAACAATCAAAGTCACGATTGTTGGAAACAGCAACGACTAAAACACAGCACAAAATCTTCATTCGCCTATGATAGGCTCTTCAGCAGAAGACATAAGGTTTCGGGACATTCTCCGACCACTTGCTCGCTCACCGTGAGTAGCATTCTTTGCCAATTCAGAAATTATCTCACAATGTTTCTCCCGATGGCCTTCACACCCGCACCGATGACAAGTCAAGAGTGGTGAGGGACAGTTTACACGGATGTGTCCCGTACGGTTGCAGTTGAAGCACACTCTCTTCTTACCGGGAGTCACTGATGCTGGTTGGGGATTTCCAATGCTCATTCTCGACCGCAAAGACGACGCATTCGAACGACGTGGGGGTTTGAGAACCTTAGTCTCGTCACTGCCCAAAAATTTTCCAGATGTCCTCGGTCTCTTTTCTCCGCTCGTTGGCTCGGTCACTGAGGAGGTTTCATAGGTTATCGTCTGATCTTGATATTCCTTCACCGTAACATGAATCGTTGTCGTACGAACCACCTCACCGCTTCCGCTTCCTATATTACGTCTTCATCCACCAGGGCTCGACATGCTAATGCAGATAGTACCGTTTATTGTTATCACATAGTCGGTTGTACGGTATACCACATTTATCAACATAAGGTTTAATTAGCATCCTTAGAATAACGGTAATATCGTAAAGCACGAAATTTTCTGAAATCAACTTCCAGTCCTTCGTCTAGGATGATCATTATGCGTATGCTTTTAAAAAATTTTTTGAAACAAAAGCCGAATCACGTTGTGCTCAAAACTTGTAAATACTGTCCTTTGTTTTGGAAGAGGAAGTTTATACAATGATTCTAAAAATTTATTTTCGAGTAATGCCTACAAGAAAATTGAAAATCGAATTGTAACTAATTTGAAATATTTCGAAAGTGTTGGGTCCCAAATACCACAATTTTGAAAATCCTTCCTCTTCTACCAAAATGTTTATTCGAAATAACTTTTCACCAAAATACGTGACCATTCGACACGACTACATCAAATCATGAGGTTTACAATGTTAGGAAAATTTCAAAACACTACTTTGAAATGTTCGTAATTCGGCCCGGAAATATTACATGCCGGGATTACGTGAGAACCTACTGTGCTAAAAACCATTTAAAAATCATTTCAAAATATGCCAAAAGCCGATGACGGTAGCATTTTCCAAAACTTACAAAATCATTTGTAAAATATTAAATACCGTCATAAAAATACCGTTAAAATGTGGAAGACTAAAATGCCAAAATGTCAAGAGTCATTTCACAATACTCACGCAGCGGAGAAAATTAACACTCAAAGATTTATCCTATGAAATGCGTAAACCGATAAATATGTTTGACTACCGAAGTATACTACATAACCATTCTCACTCGACGCGTATATACAGGTGATATCGTAAAACAATATAATCTCTAACAAGTTCAAACCCTAGGTTCACGTTAAGCACAATATAATCAAATACGTACGTAAGGGGACTTACGATTCGGGAGGCTTACCATCACGGATTGCTTGAAGATGATGTTGGAACCACGATACTAATCACAACTCTGACGCGCGCGACTTACACAAGACATGGACTTGACCCAACGGCCTAGGTTTTTCGCAAACCTAAGCTCCGATACCATATTTGTAACACCCCCAGAATACATCCGGAAATGTTACACGCCGTAGGCCCTTCTTACAAGGATCTACAAGGCTAAACTCTACTAGACTACACAATGATTGACCGACCGGGGTCAATCTAAATACAACGCAGACCGTCAAGGTCATTAAACAATTCAGAAAACAAATGAACCTTACATCTCAATGATGAAAATAAACTTGAACACAGAAAAGAACGACAATTCAATTTAATAAATGAAAACTACACCCATGCAAGGGTGAATACTCGAACGACAGAGAAATACCGACCAAAATGAAACAAAAGAAAAGACTCTAACTCTGGTGTGATTAGTATCATTGTCCTCCATCTCCTTCCCAGCCAATCCTATGACTGCTCCCGAGCTGCCAAAACCTGAGCGCATAACAGGCACCCACCCCCCGAAACTCGGGGGTTAGCAAACTGGAATTTTGCTAGTGCAAGTACATAACACACAAGATATACGAATAATAATAACACAAAACTCAACATGTGAAACCTTAACACGACCCACACATTCAAATGGTCGGACGAATAGTATTACATACACAAGGTGAAAGATAATCACATTGTCATATTCTCCGTACAGAACATAACACCAATGAAACTTTAAACGAACCCAAGGAGTCAGAAAATTCCCTTTTTCTAAAAGGAAAAGTATTTTGATAAGAAAGTTCAAAAATATTAATATTGACTCGGGTCATCTTGGGGTTTTGAAAATCAGATGGAAATACTTTAGAAAATACTTCAAAAGCTCTCGGGTCCTTGACCCAACATGTGGAAAACAATTTTGCAAGAAAACTATCACAACGTTAATCGGGGTTCTCGACCCAAATGATAAAACACTATCACAAGTGAATCATTACAACATCTCACGGGGTTCTCGGCCCAATCCAAATAATATCATCACGAGATCAAATCTCAACATCTCACGGGGTCCTCGACCCAATACACAGAACAATCAACATAGTACAATCAAAGACACAGCCTCTCATTCGACAAATCCTGCTCAAGACCCCTGATTAATTAACCCTCGGAGATCTCGTCAAATATCCTTGGTTAATTAACCCTGATACCAACATTTAAAACAAATTGGAACGAACTCCAGAAACACAATCCGCGGTCTACGTGAAGACCAACATTAAAAGTAAGTTGCAAAGATTTAAATTTCGAAAATCATTTGACAACGGGGTCTTAGCTATCACTCAAATATCCGTTACCAATAAGCCTGCCAGGCGCCTCCCTTGCACACCTGTGTACCGGCGTTCACTCCACTATATTGGCCGCCCATTGCACATGTCACCGCGTCGGCGTTCACTCCCACAGGAGCCGCCCCTTGCTCGCGCATTAAGTAACACCGGTGTTCACCAATCATATGGAGCCGCTCATTGCAGTATAACAGGCCGTGAGTGCACGCCCGCCCTCAGAGGTACCGGATATGACGTCTCTCATAACAAGTATTCACATTATTACAAATACCAAGCACACAGTCAACCGTTGCAACAATTATCAAATCAGTTCATCAATCCACATAATTTATTCGCCAGTACGCAACTACGCAAAATAAACAATAACTCACACGTTATTCATCAAGACTTAGCACATTAGGCCTTCAACTCTATCAATTAATACTACATAAATATCCACACATATCTATATATATATATATAATATAAATACAGATATTCATAACATGATTCATACATTTCAGCAACAATGATTTCACGTAATTATAATTCGTATATCAAGGTACTTGCCTTGGTAATCTCTCGCGAATACTCCGGAAATACAATTGATTGGAACAATCCGAACTCCAATAACGACGATCGGAGAGGCTCAACCGATTATCGTAGGAAATTCATCCTTAATATCCTATCATTAAATAAGTAATCAATCACACGAGGAAAAGCATAAAAAGATGGTGAACCCTAATCGTTCTCTTCGTAACGCACGTTACACACATACGTAACGCACGTTACGCCTCGCACGTTAGCGCACGTAAGCTACAAGGATTAGCGTACGCTAAGCATGCCTTGGACAGTTCTTCTCGGTTCAGACAGCGCTTTCTCGAGGGTATAACGTCGTAATGCATAAAGCTTAACGTACGTTATATTCACATATATCATACTCATGCGAATCATAATGATCCTACGGTGTTGATGTCTATGAATTCCAGGTTAATCCTCCCATCATAATACTCACTCCAAATATTGATTATAGATCCTCAAAGGTAGTTCGGAAAATCTGAGGTTATTACCATCATTAAGTCTATGATCATTATGGAAACACCATACAACATGGTTTATAAATCTCAGAATTTTACCTTACTTGATTATCATAACAAGAGTCGGACTATAACGTTCTTAACTCGGTTAACTAAAGCATGAACATTCCAACTTCCAAAAACATGGTGTTCGGATAAAAATCATCTTATGGAGCTTAATAATCCTGGTGGTATGTTCAAAACATCCTTAAGAACACGAAATCAAGGTTGAGGTAGCATTAACATACCTTAATATGAAAGAAACGCAGAGACACGAGGTAGCATCCAATTCCGATTGCTTGAATGTCCATGCAAGATGTTTCGTAACTTAAATGATCGAGTCTACGTGTTCTTTATGTGTTTTAGAGGGCTGGAAACCCTCTAGAAATGAAGGAAAATGAATTGCAAGTGAAAGGGACGAAGAGAAACGAAATGGGGTGTTGTCCATATATATAATATCTTGAGATTTACGTACGTTAGCCTCAACCATTTACGTACGTAATATACTTAGCGCACGCTACCATTCGATATTAGCGTACGCTATCGATCACTGATAGCTTACTGTCTCGTTTTGTACTAGCTTACGTACGTTACACCCTATGCATTACGTACGTAAGCTACACATATTAGCGTACGCTAGTTACAAGCCTTAGCGTACGTTAACACCCGTTGACCCCAAAACTGTCCAGGTTCATCCGCGGGAATCTTTCCGAGCCCCACCACCAGCTGTCCATGTGCTAGCCAGTCTGTTCAATTATTGACCTCCTTACGTACGCTACGTCTAGCTCGTAGCGTACGCTATTTCCAGATCGTAACGTACGTTACGCTTACCTGTTAGCGTGCGTTACGACGTAGTTGCATGAAAAGGATTAAAGGTTGATATTATCATGCATGAGGATACGAATACGGAAACGATCGTACTTCGATTATTGATAGCACCAATTCAGGTAATACAGGGTTCAAATACAGATGAAAATACTCAACAATTTATCCGGATATTACATGGCTTCCAGTTGTTCTATGTGTGCCTTTATGCGCGGAGAGTTGGGGTGCGCGAGTTTGGCATTTGGAGGTTCTACAAGCTATTTGAGTACTACATTGTGATGGGGACTTTGTGACGCGTCATCAACAAAGAGGAGATCTTCGTCCGATCTAGAGGGTGATACTGGTCGGAGAGGAGCGGGTGCAGTTTGCGGACAGGAATCTCAGATGGTTCTGCTTGAGTCGATGGCGAGACAGAGGGGACTGATTTCTCCTGTCTCTGTTCGGATTCGGTAGCCTGTGGTACAAGAAGTACTGGGTCCTCCTGTTGGCTCTTAGTAGCCGTTTGTTCCTTAAGAGGGACTGATTCCTCCTGCCGGACAGCGCGGGTCACATCAGCTTCTATTAGAGGGACTAAAGCCTCCTAGCTGGTTGCTGATGGGGGTTAGTCGACAGACGTTCAATGGCTATTTTTAGCCTTGGACTGAGCAAATTCATTCTCACGAGCCTCCTCACATCTTAGCTTTAGACCCATCTGAATGTTATCATCATCTTTGTCGGAGTCGGAGTGGTGACTCGGGCTCTTGGACTTGTTAGTGGATTGAGATTTTCTTTCAGTATTGTATTCTCCTTTGCCACAAAATGTGAAGAGATAAGTTCTTGGAAAAGGTGGTCCTCCTACTTTATCAGGACTTCGACGTTTTGGGAGTCCGTTACTTCCAAAGCAAACAACTCTTCTTCCTTCCAGTCATACGAGTTTTATAGGGTGTCGTAGAGGGCAACCTTGTATGATTTCCATACTTTGAAATGCTCGAAGTCTTCCTCTATTTGGACCTGAAGGAGAGTGTTGTTAATAATATCAGTCGAGGAGGGACTCCGAACAGTAATGGGTTCTGCTGTCCGGTTGGGATTCTTGACAGGTAAGAAAATTTGTGGAGAAGCAGGATCCCTAATAGGGTGAGATATCCTGTTGGGAGAGGGAGTCCATACAGGGGTCGGTGACCTATTTGGAGTGGTGATCATCGGATCCAAAGGGGCAGCCGATTCACCGGTTCATTCAATCTTCATGAACGTCTGGTCATTCGTCATAGCCTTAATAGGCTCAGGATATGGTGTGGGAGCAGCCAGAGTTCCTTCCAAAGGGGTTATGCCCTGTGGGATTTCTGCTTCGGCATTTACAGCATGAGGGACTGCCTCTGTGGCCGCTGTAGCCATTGGAGTTGCTGTAAGAACATCTTTCGACAAATTTCTTAGTTTTCTGCTTCTTCTTCTTCTCGACAGCTGTAGGCGAGATACTATCGAGAATGCTTCTTTTCTTGCTGACAGCCTTCTTCTTGCTGTCAACAGATATGTATTTGGAGTGAAGGTCAGTAGCATGCCTGGGGATATTTGGATGTTGGGAGGGAGAAAGGATTGGGCTGTTGGTGAGAAGTGACTCCTTGTTCAATACTGATGGCTTCGAGCCACCAAGAAACTTCCCGGCAAGAATTTGTTTGGCATTTGCTGACTGTTGTATGCCATATCTAGTGAGGATTTAGTTCAATATGAGGTCAAAATATATTCTGACAGAGTCAGGCTTTGATGCTTCCTCCTGAAGCCTTTTCAAGATGATCTGGCACCAGTTCACCTTTTCTCCAAGCATGATGGTCACCATCATCCTGAAACGCAGGCTTGTGCACATCTCGAGTGCACAAATTCTGTTCTCAACCACCCTTCAGTAAAAATCGTGCAAATAAAGGTATGGTAGAGTGGAGTTCATCTTGTGACAAGACAAATGAACTTGAGAAGGTTGGGAGTTCCCAGTGAACATATCACAATAAGCCTTCAAAAGCTTCTCAGATCCAAAAGACTCTAGCTCCTCCAAGGTTAGTCCATCAGAGGAAAGTCTATACAAATGTTCAAGGAATTCCCGATTGACGGTTATCTCCTTATATTAGACGGTGCTAACGATGGAAATGATGTCAGAGCCCTTCTTGTTCGACACATACTGAAACTCAGCATCAACTAAGAACTCATCAATGATCTGCTCGTCATACCTTTCCGGATGTAGGCTACCTAGACGGTAGAGGCCGGTTTGCTTCACACGGGATGCCACAAGGTTCATCCCGGCCATATCATCATCATCAGACCTTATACGCTCATGAAGAACTGAGTGTGCAAAGATTCTTCCATCGATGATTAAGTCCCTCTTCTTAACTGAGAAAGATGAAGTTTGGGAAGAAGACATTTTTGCAGATGTGAATTGAAAAAGAAGTAGAAAACTCGGAAGTATGTAGGCTGTATGCTGTAGGCTCGATAACATGCAGAGAGCGTAAAGAGTCTGTAGATCAGCTTAGTGGCCCTTTTATGGTGCAAGGAAGACTAGGTTACAATGAAAGGTCAGATTAAAGGGATGGGAACCGTCTTTTAAATGAACATACATGATGGATTTAGATGTAACTTGTATGTCTAATCTGTCCAGTTTTGAAATTAACGAGCGGTCCTACTTCTGACACAGTTCGTCTTCCACTATTGCACCAAACGGCAGTTTGAAATTTAAAATCGTGGTTTTTAAGGCATTGAAGTCTAGGTGTCTCTTTAGTATGGAAAGATAAATTGTTTTAAATTCAGACAGTGCACGTGGACTTAAAATAGTTGTGTTTAAAAGTATGAACTTAGATATGATTAAAATATAAATTGATATCCTATAGTGTATGTGTTGTATCCGCAAAAATACAGCGTTCCCCCTTAAAATGTACATACAGGATTCAATTCTTACAGCAATTTTGGATTAATACTGTATTTGTTGGTCACAAAGTATATAAAATACAGCTTGAAAAGTGTTTTAAATAACAAGCTGTACGATTTTCAAATCTGAGTGCATAGCGGAAGTCTTGTTAAAGTAAGTTGCTATAAATACAACAACTAGATATGAAGTGTATACTTAAAAATAATCATAGATATTAAAACAGTAAATGCAGAAGGTAAATGACACAGTAATTAAAGTGGTTCGAGCTAAACCCCTCTACGTCCACTGGTCCTCCACATAGGAGTTAAAATGTTTATTATAAATACTACGTACACAACTGCGTATTTATAATCAAACCTATCAATGTATCGTTCACACATATTGATACAGTGATTGAAGATTTCAACCGTTCACACAGATTGGTTTAGGCTTTCACTTGACTAACTTCTTCACACACAGTTCCAAAGCTCTGTCTCTTCAATACAAGTCCGTCACACACAGTTTGGGAAAAGCAATGCTTTCTCATTCCACACAGGGCTGATGGGTTTGTTCAATGATAGAACGTTGTTTTGAACAACAGCTTGACTTTCTTGATCTTTAGCTGATAATGTGTTGTTCATGGTTGAGCACTTTGGATATTTCTTCTCTCAGAATATGCAGTATACTTGAAGAAATATGTTTGCTCGGAATATTCGTGTAAGTGCTTCTAGTTGCTTGTTATTCTTCGTATCTAATCTTTAAACTCTTGGAGATAAATATATATCCTTCTGAATAGATCCGTTGTGAAAGATCTGTTTAAGCAAGATTCCGTGACAACTATATAGTTGACTTGTATAGACCAAGATCCGGATTTTGCGAGGTTTGATGATTTCTGTCGGCTTCAGTATTTAAATACTTTATCCATTCAGTATTTAAATACTTCTTTATCAAATGGGACTTGGACTTTAGCGAATACCAAAGATTCCTTTTCAAATGGTCTTCAGTCCTGTTTCGATATGTATTGAAGGTCTCAATACTTCACAGCTTGAATGCTGTATCCATTTGTGCTGTAGGCTATGAAGGAGAGGTCGATGTATGGAATGTTTGCTGTATGGAGAGACAGCTTCCATACTTGGCGCTTTATAGACTCTGTTGCTGTATGATGGCATGAAGAGAAGTCTTCGATACAGGATCGACAACTTTGATTAGCCTTGTCGATACAGCAGCTTGCTGTATGCTGGATTGGCATATTTGTCAAAACATTCTATCAAGATCTTTCGATACAGGGATTGTTATCCCAATAATTTCCCCCTTTTTGATAATTTGCCATGTATTCCTTATCCAAACATCCTTGATGATGCCAAAATTTTGACACTTAGCATCTTGAAGAATGGCAGACTTCTTGGTCTTCTGTTCGAATGTTCTGGCCTTCAGCAATTAGTCTAACAACTAAGAACTGCTCGCAGGTAAGTTCAGCTATTATCAAAAGAGTATTACATCTTTAAACTTATGATTGGCGCGTAGGCACAATATTACATTGTTATCTAGATATATACAACTGAATCTATGAACTGTTCGCAGACAAGTTCGTACAGCTTTAATATTTTAACAAGTTTTTTTTATACTTGTATTAATTCAGCAAATGGATTGAATTACGTAATCATACAAACACATAATAGATTACGAGTTGTAATCTTTCAGGAGAAAAACGTTTTATTGATGTTGAACAAGGATTACAATGTTTTTGCTATAAAAGATAAGAATATAGGAATAAGAATACAGGAGGGAATCTAGTTCCTATAGTCATAATGCCTCCAAGGCCTTTTAGGCTCATTCTTGGTACCCTTCCACCAGTTTTGATGAGCGTCCCTATTTCGATTTTGATAGATAGCTTGACCTTCATAGTTATTATCGAAAGTTAGGATCCAATCTTCTGGATGGGTAACCAAGTCACCTTTCCTATGCTTGGATTTCATCTTCTGCTGAAGCGGGAGCGTTCCTTCGTCCAACCTCTTCTTGTACTCCTCTGCGGCTTCCTGTACCGTCCTGCAACTGTTGAATATTAAAGATTCCCTGATAAGAACTATGAAGTATCTTAGCAGTTCATTCTTCCTCCAGTTCTTGATCTCTCCTGCAGTTGGTTGTCGGGTGGCCGGGAGGTTTATTTCTTGCGGATTTTGAACAAGGTTCTTCCAAGGAAACTTAGGGTCCTGGAATTCTGGGCGATCTCCCTGTATCCTAACGTTGGAAGTAGGAAATGATAGATGAGCAATATCAGCAGTGATGCTGTCTCCAAAAGCAGCTTCCATTTCCTTCTCTTGCTCGAGTCTTGTTCTCCTCACAGCTTCCCTCGCTTCTTGCGTCATCAAGATATGAGACCTTCTCATCCAAGCGCTCCAGGATTTGCATAGCAGCATCCTGTTTGGTCTCAAAACTTGTCATTTTATTCACTAGGGAGGTGAGCACCTGCGGTATATCTTGAATCTTTTTGTCGTGGGCTCGAAGCTGGGAACCTGATTCAATGAGAGCGGATGCTGTCTTAGCCTCAAAAACATGGAGCTTTGGTTGCTCTTCCTTCAGGATCTGCTCCTGACGCTGTTGTAATTGGCTAAGGGCCTGCTTGATGACGGTAGGAAGAATACGGAAGGCTTCTTCCACTTGTGAGACTTCATGCCTCATACCTATCATTTTTTCAACAGATGATTGATGTAACCTATTAATCTCCTTTTCAACAGCATGCAGGGCATTAACGGCATCCTGCAGGAAAACAGTTTGGTGGCCAAGAGCATGTAATTGCTCTTTCTTCTCAGCGGTTCTTGGAGAGTCTGGCTTGGCGAAATCTTCAACTCCATTCAACTGTCTCAAGTTCACATTGGGATGTGAATTGAGTTGGACATCCTTATGTATTATACCATCGTCGAATTCCAAAACAGCTGAGGGTGCAGGAGCATCAGATGCAGGCTCGACAATAGGGGTTGTTGTATTCTCTTGTTCTGAAATCGGTTCTGAATACATAGGTACATGGGGGAATGATTCCTTCTACTGTCTCTCAGCGTCCGCCTGCTCCAGCAGAGGGACTGATTCCTCGTGCAGGATGGCGCGGGTCTGGTCGTCTGTGGCGACAGGCGCGGGTGCCTGTTCAGGGGCTGGATGTTCCTCCGCTACAGGAAGGACTGGATCCTCGCTGTTGGGAACATTATTTTGGCTTGACTTCCCTTGATCTGGCTGGGTTTCCTCACGACTCATTCTCAGAGCTGCCTGGAGGGCGTCGTCATCGTCGTCTGAGTCATGATCAGATTTGGGACTGTGGGGATCAGAGCCAATGGATTTTGCTTTTACTTTCTTGCGGGCATCTGCCTTGTCCATCAGGTGGCTACTGATCAACTCTCTACAGCACAGGTTGTCCCATTGGATCAGGACTTCAACATCTTGAGAGTCCTTCACTTCCAAGACAAACCTTTCTTCGTCGCACCAATTGCTCCAGTTGTACAAAGTGTTGCACGGAGCTAGCCTGTAGGCTTTCCACTGGACAAAGCGTTCATATGCCTGCTCAATTTTCACAGAAAGCAAAGTCTTGTTTATTATGGTGTCTGGGGAGGGGCTGCATACAGCACATGGGTCTGTTGTATGCACGGGTTCCTCGACAGGCATGGGTTCCTTTGTCGGAGTAGGATCCCGAACAAGGGTTGGTACCCTGATGGGAGAAGGATCCTAAACGGGTGTGGAATCCTGAATAGGAGATGTGGCTATTGGCTCCAAAGGGGCAGACGACTCGCCAGAGTCTTTGAGGTTGGTAGATGTCTGAGTATCCGTCGTAGCCGCCAATGGATCGGGATCTATTGTTGAGACAGTAGCAGTCATCTCTTCCGCAGGGGTTGCGCCCTGGGGGCTCGATACAGTGGGTTGGGCCGTTGAAGGAGCATCTTTGGAGATTTCTGTAATTTTAACTTTTGTGAGCCTCCTTAGCTTCCTTTCCGGCTTCTCACCAGCAACGCGAGTTTTGATGTGAGATCTCTTTCTATTCCTTGAAGTCTCCTCGCTCTGGGACTTCGAAGACACATCCTTCAGATCAGCAGAAAGGGGCAAGATTCGGACAAAGGCTCTATTCGCAATCAGGGGAGCTTTGTTAAAAACAGAGGGCCTTATGCTTCCTATGTATATCCGAGAATTGATCTTCTTTGCTTCTTTAGCTTGCGGAACACTGCATTTTGTCAGAATGTAATTCAGAAACAAAACAAAGGACTTCTTCTGCAAGCAGGGTTAGAGACTTCTTCCTGCAACCTTTTGAGAATTATTTGACACCAGTTGACCTTTTCACAGGTCATGATTGCAACCATCATCCTGAACCTTAAATTGATGCACATCTCGAACACACCTGTTCTATTCTCAATTACACGGCAACAAAAATCGTGTAAATAAACAAAAGGTAAACAAAAGAGTTTCTTGTGGAAAGAGTGGTGAACTGTTTCAACCGATGCTGAACCGGTGAACAATCCATAATATCTGGTCAAGACTTCTTGGGACCCAAAGGTCTCAAGAAGTCTGTAGAGATTATGAAGGAGCTCTTGGTAAACACGGATATCGACTCCGCGAATGATAGCAGTGATGTCAGCAACATTTCCTCCCTGAGCGAGTGAGAAGAAACAGACAACAGTGTTGAGGTAAAATTCCTCAACCATTTGAGCATCAAAACTCTCAGCGATGTGACTTCCAAGGCGATAAAGGCCTTGCTGATGAATCCTCGTAATGACATACTCCATCGATTCGATGTCATCACCTTCGTAACGAACACGTTCAAGCACGACAGATCTAGCAAAGACCCATCCGTCGATGATGTTGGAGGTCTTCTTGAGAGAGATAGAGGAGGTCTAAGAAGATGCCATTGATGATTCTCGAAGAAAAATAAAGAAGATTGAAGCAGAAATGCAGTAAAAGTCATTTTAAAAGAATTAACATATTAATTGTTTTCCCATAGTCTGTGTTGTATCCGCGAAAATACAGTGTTCCCCCTTAAAAGGTACATACGGGTTTCAATTCCATACAACAACTTTTGGATTAATGCTGTATTCATGGGTCATACTGTATTCCCCCTTAATTATTGCACACGTCAGCTGTAGGATAATTCATGTCTCTTTGTTCCTACAGTACTGTCCTGATAGTCTAAGTGTACAGATAATTATAGGCAGATACTGTATTCTTAGGTCTTATAGCATTCCCCCTCAATTGTTGAGTAAAAGCATTAAAAACTTACAGGGAGTTAGGCTGTAGCAATCCCAATTCTTGACGAAGCATGCAGAATCTTGCTGTGTCGAGAGGTTTGGTAAAGATGTCGGCTAACTGGATATCTGTATGAACTTTTTCTAGCCGAACATCCTTGTTCTCAACATGATTCCGTATGAAGTGATGCTTCATGTTGATATTCTTAGTGAACGAGTGCAATACAGGGTTGTGCATTGTTGCAATTGCACTCATGCTATCGCACATTATCGGCATTTCTTTGGTTTTAATTCCATAGTCTGACAGTTGTTGTTGCATCCAAAGGATCTGCATACAGCAACTACCGGCAGCATAGTATTCTGATTCAGCTGTTGAAAGCGAGTTTGCCAATTATTTCTTCCTAAACCAAGACACGAGTCTAGGTCCAAAAAAGTGACAAGTTCCGCTTGTACTGTTCCTATCTAGCTTGCAACCTCCGAGATCCCGGTCGCTGTAGCCAACTAAATCGAATCCGCCTTCTTTAGGATACCACAACCCTACATCGACTGTTCCTTTGACATATTTCAGGATTCGTTTGGCTGTTGCGAAGTGTGATTCTTTAGGTGCTACTTGATATCGCGCACACACTCCTACAACAAACTGGATATCGGGCCTGCTAGCCGTTAGGTACAGGAGTGATCCAATAAGCTTCCTGTAGAGTGATTGATCAACTGGGTTTCCAGCTTCATCAGCACTAATTTGCACGGAAGTGCTCATGGGGGTTGACGATGATTTGGAAGTATTCATTCCAAACTTGTTGAGAAGCTCCTCGCTGTATTTTTCCTTGTTGATGAAAATCCCTGTAGACAACTGCTTTACCTGCAATCCTAGGAAATAAATAGGTTCTCACATCATACTCATTTCAAATTTACTTTGCATGAGATGTGAGAACCTTTGAAACAAAGCAAGGTTAGTTGAACCAAAAATAATATCATCTACATATATTTGAACCATCAGGAGGTCATCACCTTCCTGTATTTTGAATAAAGTCTTGTCCACAATACCTTTCTCGAATTCATTATCGGTTAGATACTGGGACTGTAATACCCTGACCTCAAATCAATCTTGGAGAAAACCGTAGCCCCTTGTAATTGATCAAATAGATCATCGATTCTTGGCAACGAATACTTGTTCTTAATAGTGAGTTTATTCAACTCACGATAGTCAATACATAGCCGTAAGGACCCATCTTTCTTTCGTACAAACAATACCGGTGCACCCCATGGAGACACACTAGGCCGAATATAACCTTTGTCCATCAATTCACCCAATTGTTTCTTCAATTCTAACATTTCCGATGGGGCTATTCTGTACGGTGCCTTGGATATTGGCGCCGCATTGGGCTCTAGTTCGATAACGAACTCCACTTCACGATGTGGTGGCAATCCCGGCAAATCATCCGGAAATACGTCTGGAAATTCATTCACAACTGGAACAGAGGATAACTGTACCTCGCCAACTTCCGACTTCAACGCGTAACACCAATAACTGGTACAACCTTGTCGCAATAATTTCATCGCTTTCATGACTCGAATAATCTTCCCAGAAGTATCAGGTTTCTACCCTTCAAAAACGTGTTCAGTACCATCCGGCGCGACTATCGAAATTATTTTCCGACGATAATCTACTATCGCTCCTTGCCGATTTAACCAATCATCACCGAGGATTAAATCCTCTCCTATCATATCGATCACAATCAAATCGGATGACCAATCTTTACTGCCAATGGTTACAGGACAATTGGCAATCTCTTGATCCCCAACTATCCTTTCCCCACTTGGCAGCCCAACAATAAAAGATTCACATGAAGAGAGACCGTCTAGGCCCAAACGATTCACACAAGATAATGATATAAAAGAATGAGTAGCTCCAGAATCAAACAATACATCTACCGGGTGCATCGAAATATAAACAATACCTGACGTAGTGGCAGTCCCTACGTCATCAGTCCGCCTCATCTCATACAATCGGGGTGGGGCTGATCCAATGCTAGATGCATCCTTATGCTCGGTTTTACCTCTGCCGCTGCCACGTCCAACACTCGGAGTTGGCTGACCCGTAACTGTGCCAGCCGGAGTAGGGGACTATTTAGAGAAGATTTTGCCCACTGACTCACAATATAATGCGCGATGACCCTGCTTCCCACACTTAAAACAATCAATGGGGCGAGAAGTGCAACGAGAACTGACATGTCCCGGATTTCCACAATTAAAACAAACTCTCGGCACTCCTCCACTAGGTTGAGGGGAACCAACAGAAGATTGCACAGAAGATTGAGGCCTACGCGATCCACTGCCTCGGAAACTACCAGAAAATTTTGGTTTCTTCGAGCTCAAAGCTGAGAAGGCCGACACCATCTCATAAGCAAGTGCTCTATCCTGATATTCTCTCAAAGTAGTACACCCAAGGCCCGCCATATACTTTCGGATCTCCGGTTTCATCCTTGCATCGAAATGAAGTATTTTGTCTATCTCATCCTTAACCCGATCTTGGACATACACTAACTGCTTGTTGTATGTCTTGATTGCTTCAGAAATAGGAACATCTTCGGGTTGGGCTCTGAAGAACTCACTGACTCTTGCTAACTGTACCGGCGCTGGACAATATTGAGCTTCCATCAATTCTTTAAATTCTTCCCAAGTGACATCACGGTCCTTGGGCTTAACATTCGCCACCGGTCCAAGCGTCATCAATCACGATATTGAGCAATCGGGACTCTCTTGGCAGGACAACCAATACCGTCAAAGATCTTCTCCACTCAACTAACCAATGATCCCAATTGTTCGCATCACCGAACCATCGAATGCAGGAGGGTTCATTTTCATAACCTCTTGAAGCCATCGATCCTCAACCGCTCGCCAAGATTAATATTCGCACCACTTGTGCCGGTTGGTGCACTTGTGTTACAACTTGTTGAAGAACGTTAGGCACTTCGGCCTCCGAGCCTCCATCCGAACCTCCCGAAGGGATCGGGTCCGACCTAGTCGCGAACGAGATGCCGATTCAAACGGACCTCTCGGACTCGGACACTACTACTCGCCACGACCTCGACCACGCATTGCGTTGACGGAAAGCTCTACCTCTCGGCATACCGAAGAATAAGAATGGTTCAACAAGGAAACGATTACATAATAGATTGCACAATATTAAGGTAATTATTTCCGAAGGAAGAAATAACCAACATCCGAAGAGTCTTCGGCCACGAGCAACACGGGGTGGTAGCATGCTAATGATATCGTAGACAACAACTGACTCAATTTAACAGACCCAAAACACCGACAGCCTAGGTATCCATAAACCTAGGCTCTGATACCATATTCTGTAACACCCCCATGATTTACAGAGATATTACAGCGCCGTAGATCCTTTTTGGAGAACCTACCAGGCTTAGACCCGAATAAAACACATTAAATACGACCAACATAAACGTTCATACATTCAAAACCAACTTCAATTTCAACATGACATACATCACAATACCAAACAACATATCATCTCGTGGGACCATAACCAATATGACCATTCACAACTGGAATTCAACAACATCATTAACCATTAATAATGACATGACATACAACACCGGACAGTACCCGCGCGAGTACAAAACTAAAACACGACTTTGGCCATGACCATACGACCACCAACTCAAAATGATGTACGATATCAATGCTGCCCACCGAGCTCGTGTCCGTCCTGTGCTAGTCCTCCCACTGGACTGCATCGAATACACAAAAGTATATCCACCCCAGAAGGGGTCAGCAAGAAGCCGGTGCAAGTATAATGATTCTAGAATATGTACAACAAGTGAATAATCAACAAAAACCACAGAAAATCATAGTGCCATCACAGATATTCCGGAATACCACATCACAATCATCATCACAAAACAACCTCCCGAGCTATACTGGCCCTGTACCTCTCAAGCAAGATACACACCCCAGAGACACCTCGTCAGGCCCTCCCTGGTGTATAGCCCAACCGAGTGATCCGTAGGGATACGCAGCCTACCGGACCCCAGAGGACCCTCACTGGTTTTACTCGGCTCACACACACTCGATCAACAATTGGCACAAATTCCATTTTTACATATTCACACGAAGTACATTAAACACAATCAAAGTACTTGCCTCAATTTGAACGACACGAGAAACGGCGAACGGATGAATGTACGGTCCGAATTTCCTTTAACGACTCGATCCTAACACATCGAAATACCGAATCAAAACACAACACCACGGAAATGGAAAGATTCACCCTAAGTTCTACCCTTAGGGACATTTATTCAAATATTACGAAGGAAACGTAGCTCGAACCCAAACTATGAAAGGTAACTTAGGGTTAAATCCGTGAATCTTGGAGAAAAATGAAGTATTATGATTACAACATCACAATCTAGCACAAATCGGAGCTAAGATAGATTAGAATCAAAGATCTCGACAAAAACCCCAAAATATGAAGAACTAGGGTTCCAACGGTTTTACCTTGATTTGGATGGTGAAAGTTGATAAGATGTTGATAACTTGGTGTTAGGAGCTCAAAATTATCGTTGGGATGAAGAAATCCGACCAAAAATCTGCACTCTCCAATGATCAAGTATGCCCAGCCACCGAAGAGAAGAGGAAGAGGTGAAAAATGACATTTCTAGAACCTACCCCCCATATATATACTGGGAGGTATTAGCGCACGCTACGGCTACAGGCTTAGCGTGCGCTAACGAGCTGAGGGCGGTGCACTGCTGAAGAAAAAGGCCGTCCAGAACTTTCTGCCAGACTCTGGTAGCGTACGCTGAACTATCTGTTAGCGTGCGCTATCGATTGCTACTAGCGCGCGCTAACTCCATACAGTAGCGTGCGCTACCTGCAAGTACCTGCAGTCCAGAAACGTTTCTGTCCTCACTGACCTGACATCCTAGCGCACGCTATCATACAAGTAACGTGCGCTAGTACATCGAAATAGCATACGTTAGTCCGTCCATAGCGTACGCTAACGCCTCATTCCAGAGTCCAGAAAGCTTACTGTCCAGCGGGATTAACGCACGCTATTGTACAAGAGTAGCGTGCGCTACTCGAACTTGGCTAGCGTGCGCTAGACATATAGTCTTAGCGTGCGCTAACTGCTATTTTCCAAATTTAAATTCGCAAGAAGTCCGGCTAAAACGAGCACAATCCGAGAATCACAGAACCCAACAATTATCAGCCATAAATATGCCAAGGTCAATCATCAATATATACGGTCCAAATAACCACAATACCACAAAATACATCCAAAATAACACTCATAAAATACACGGGTATTACACCCTTACCCCCTAAAAAGAAGTTTCGTCCCGAAACTTAAGATACAAAAAGTTCGGGGTATCGGGCATGCATACTATCCTCGGTATCCCACGTGGCCTCCTCAATTCCATGCTTAGACCATTGGACTTTTACTAACGGAATCACTTTCCGTCGCAATTGTTTCACTCGTCGCTCTAGTATGGTTACCGGTTGTTCTTCATACGTAATATTGCCACTAACCTCAATCTCTTGATAATCAATAACATGGCTGGGATCGGGAACATACTTACGCAGTTGTGAAACATGAAACACATTATGAACATGACTAAGCGTCGGAGGTAATGCTAATCGATAAGCTACATCGCCTACCTTGTCCAGGATCTCGAAGGGGCCAATATATCGAGGACTAAGCTTCCCCTTCTTACCAAACCGAAGAACTCCACGAGTCGGCGATACTTTTAACAACACATGGTCTCCCACCTGGAACTCTAACGGTCGACGACGAACGTCGACATATGACTTTTGTCGACTCTGAGCAGTCAACAACCTTTGCCGAATAATTGCGACTTTTTCCCGTGTTTGAACCACCAAGTCCGGTTCTACTCCAAGTAACTCGTACGGCTCGTCCCAACAGATTGGCGATCTACACCGTCTTCCATATAATGCTTCAAACGGAGCCATCCCAATCGAACTATGCCAACTGTTATTGTACGCAAATTCAATCAATGGTAAATGAGTCTCCCAATCTTCTTTCCAGTCTAACGCACAAGCCCTCAACATATCTTCCAGTGTTTGGATAGTCCTCTCCGACTGTCCGTCTATCTGGGGATGATAAGCGGTGCTGAAATTCAGTTTGGTACCGAGTGCTCAATGTACTGCTTGCCAGAAATGCGACATAAAACGCCCATCGCGATCAGACACTATACTTTTTGGGGTACCATGGAGTCTTACAATCTCCGCAATAAATAACCGAGCCAACCTCTCCGGTCCCCAAGTATCTCTAATGCCCAGGAAGTGTGCGGATTTGGTTAGCCGATCAACGATTACCCAAATCATATTCACTCCAGTTCGCGTCTTTGGCATTCCCACAATAAAATCCATCGCTATATCTTCCCACGTCCATTCCGGAATTGGTAGCGGTTGCAATTTACCCGCAGGTCTCTGATGCTTCGCTTTAATCCGTTGACAAGTCAAGCATTTTGACACGAATTCCGTTACATCTTTCTTCATGTTCGGCCACCAAAAATTTTTCTTCAAGTCCTTATACATTTTACTCATACCCGGATGAATCGAGTACGGAGTAGAATGTGCTTCATTCAAGATTACCTGTTTGAGATCATCCCGATTAGGTACACAAGTTCTACCTCGGAATTGAAGAACTCCGTCTTCATCGATTAAGAATGCAGGAGCTTTTCCTCTAGCACTGTCTTCCCGAAGCTGCACAATTGAGAGATCATCTAATTGTCCAGAAAGCTTACTGTCCAGCGGGCTTAACGCACGCTATTGTACAAGAGTAGCGTGCGCTACTCGAACTTGGCTAGCGTGCGCTAGACATACAGTCTTAGCGTGCGCTAACTGCTATTTTCCAAATTTAAATTCGCAAGAAGTCCGGCTAAAACGAGCACAATCCGAGAATCACAGAACCCAACAATTATCAGCCATAAATATGCCAAGGTCAATCATCAATATATACGGTCCAAATAACCACAATACCACAAAATACATCCAAAATAACACTCATAAAATACACGGGTATTACAGGGACAGAATCTCATATCATGTTCTAGGGGCTTGCTTAAGTCTATACAATGCTTTCCTTAGCCTGTATACTAGGTCCCTGCCTTCTGGATTGACAAACCTTGGTGGTTGTTCAACATATACTTCTTCGGTAAGGTCTCCATTCAGGAATGCACTCTTGACGTCCATTTGATATACAATAAAGATTTTATGGGCGGCAAAGGCTAGAAATATCCTAATAGCTTCTAGTCTGGCTACAGGGGAAAATGTTTCATCGTAGTCTATGCCTTCTTCCTGTCTGTAGCCTTGAGCGACTAGTCTGGATTTGTTCCTGATAATGAGTCCCATTTCTATCCTTCTTGTTTCTAAATACCCCTTTGGTTCCAATTATGGATTGATGCGTAGGTCTGGGTACAAGATACCATACATTGTTTCTTTCGAAACTGTTAAGCTCTTCTTCTATAGATTTAATCCAATGAATTGTTGAGAGCTTCTTTGGTAGAAACAGGTTCGGATTGGGCTAAGAATACAGCAATAATGCACATATTAAGTCTTCTAAGTTCAGACTGAGATTTCCATTCAGGAAATGGAGATATCTCAGACTCGGGTTCTTCTTTCGCACGTAGTACATTTCCTTGTGTTGTAATGCCCCGGTCTTTTATATGCATGAATTATTACGACCTCACGTGCGACATTAGAGTTTTGCATTCACAAATAATAAAATTCTGACTAATGAAGTAAGTTTAGAACTATTTGCACGTTTTAAATTCAGAAATCGGATGTTCGGTTATCCGGTTGGGTTTATTTTTCGAATTTGATTTTTATGTTTCGATAGACAGAATCGTGATTCCGTTGCCTCCTATATACATCACTTTTACGTTATGAGTACGATTTTCAAAAGTTTACTTTTTGAATTTTCGGGTATATTTTATGTCGAGTCGTTTTCTCGGATAATTCGCGTTCCGTAAATCGCGAAACTTTTCTCCGACTTTAATCTGTAAGTGCGACACTCTAATTTAAGTATATGACATATATTCAATACTCGAGTAATTTTATCTGCGGAGGAGTGAAACGTAGAATATTATTCGACCGCTTTATGATGACGTCTAGGGTTAACCTAGTATATAAAGGGACATCACCTTCCTTTCATTTTTCCTCCTCACTTCATCTTCTTCCTCTCTTCTTCTCACTTTGGCCCCCCACCCTCCCCCTTCACCATTGAAACACCATTGTTCTTCATAAAGAACTCAAGTTACAAGCTTATTTTGTGTGCCAAACTTAAATCCAAGTTCATATTCAAGTAAGTCACCTCATTCTCTTCATTTCTACCCAAGTAAAAATAGGTTTTGGCCACTTTAAAATTTGGGAATATATGAAGAGCTTAGGTTTAATGTTATAATGTTTTGTATGTTGTTTTTAAGTTGATTTTAAGGTTCTTGAAAGTGTTTAGAACAAGTTTTAAACATGCTTTCATTTTCATGTCTTGGCCGAAACTTTTAGGGTTTTATAACCCAATCATGTGTTGTTTTTCTTATGATTTTCTTACACAATATGTTGCTATATGATGATATGATGCTATGTTGAATTTATGGGATTTTTATATAATGTTGGGTGTTTTGAAAGTAAGGAAGAATCATGCTTAGTTCTTGATATGTTGATATATGTTCAAAAGTGACTTGATGATTATGATGATATATGAACGGAGTACATTATATGTTTTTGTTAGATTTTTATAAAATGTTTTGGAAATTTTTTTGAAAACAAGAGCATGAAATTAGATTTATGAAGTTGGAAAATGTGTTGGTAATATTTGATGTAGTTAAGGAGCATGTTATGTATTGAGGATTTTAAAAGTCATGTTTAGGTCATTTATATGTTAGGACCAAGACCTTGATTATCAACATGAGTGTATGTTAAGTGTGTTGTTTGATGTTGGAAACAATTGATGCTTGATGATACTTGATGCTAATGATGTTTGAAGGTTTAATGTTGGAAAAATAAGAATGAGTAAGTAGTCATGTTTCCAAAAGAAAAGATTATGAAATGGAGTTCGTAATGTCGAGAAGCATGCTTGTATGTCGACTCTTATATGTGTTATAAGTATGATATTCATGATTAGAGTTTACATGTTTAGGGTTTTCGTTTCTAGAAACTAACTCTAGGCTAATATGATGTTTTTCCCATTTTCGTCGGTTATTGGAAGTTTCGTTACACTTCACGGAAATAGCCATAACTTTTTCTACGTTTAATATTTTTAAGATCCGTAAAATGAACATGAAACTACACTTCACTGGATTTCTAGTGGTATAAGATACACTATCTAGTTCTTATTGTGAATTAACATAATGCTAATTCTTTCTAGCCTTGATGCACATTATGTTATGATTATGTTAAGTGTTTGATGTTAGTTTTCGAACTAAGGAATGTGTAATGGAATCAAGTATCGGTTACCATTGTTAGTGTCTTTATCTTTTAAATGGTCAGTTAGGTTCTCTAAGAGAATCATAGCTTTTATTATTTAAACTTAAGTCGAATGCAAAACTCTAAAGTCCAAACATGTAGATCGAGTCCGTTGTCCGTTAGACTTCGTTAAGCTCGATCGGCCGCTAAACTTAGTTGTTTCCTGTAACACCGCGATATATTTGGAATAATTACAGTGCCGTAAATCTTTTATATAAGAATTCACAAGGCTAATTTGAAATATGAGAAAAAATACCAAAGTACCATTTAAAATTTAAAATACTAAGCCAGTTCAAACAGTTCAAAGGAGTTCATTATTACAAGCGTCGCAAAAGATCAACAAGACATGCGTACTCGAGTACTGCAAATAAACCAAAAAAATAAGACAACAATAATTAACATCACTGAGCCCCTTCGTTGTCATGTCGGTACTGTGGCTTCTTTCCCGCTCCTCGGCTACCTGAACATCAAAACAAATGTCCACCCCCGAAGGGGGTAGCAAAACGATGCTAGTACAAGTATCATAATACACAAATCGAATATGCAACCACAATGCAAAATAAAATACACAAATACGGACTTCCGCTACCTGAATCCAACAATGCGAATCCACATGATTCCATCAACACGACATGGGTATTCCAATGATCCAGCGCCCTCAACATAGATCCCAAGATGATCCCGTCGGACCAACCCGAGGTGGAAAAACCCGTCCAATAATCCAGCGCCCTCAGCATAGATCCCAAGATGATCCCGTTGGACCAACACGAGGTGGACATCCGATCCAGCGCCCTCAGCATAGATCGCTTGACCCCTTTGGATCAACACAACAAGCACAAACACCACTATGCATACACATACGCAACAATCGATATGTCCATCGACATGAATATACAAGTAATTTGATAACGTATGTCATGACATATTCACGAAAATAATCAACATGAATAAACAATATGCATGATCAAAATCACCGATATTAAACCAAATTCGAAATATAATACTTGCCTTAAAAGGTGGCAAGAAAGGTAAATACTTCAAGGATTTCAACAAACTCGAAGGCTGCCTCCTTCGGTCAACCATTCACAATGCTCAGCCCTCTAAACAAATAGGAAGAATAACGACAACTCAAGACAAATTTAAACGCACAAACATCTAACATCTACTACGGCCGGATAACACTCTAAGTTAGCGGGCTCACAGTTCAACTCACTTGACGAACGATCGGTCGAGCTAGCGATATTAAAATCATCATAAATTCATACTTCGATTCCTGATTATCGATCACCAGGTACGGTTATATAACACGTTTCAATCCGAGTTTAAGGTTTAATCATCACTACACTTTGTTCTTCTACAATTTATCTTCCTTGCCAAATTTTATATTCATAGCAATGGTTACCCATCAACACCCTCTGTTCGAATTATCAACATGAAGATAACCATAACCAGAAATCACTATGAGTTATGAATTACGTTGAAGGTCACCTCATACTATCCAAGGATTATTTCTAGACCACTCTAATAATTCATCTTCTTGCAAAAATCCCATTCTAAGTTACGATAATAACAGTACACCGACATGCAAGTGATTCGGATAAGACATCCTAAAATATACTAAAATCTCAGAAATCACAATCCTGGATTCAACTCAAAAGGGTTCGGTTACAATCTTCTTACTCAAAGGAGTTCTAATAATATTACTTTAAATTCTTAAGGTACGGTGTTCAACCTACTGAGTTATAAAAAACCGTAATAGTTCCAGGAGAAAGATCATAATCCGAATAAGAACACGAATTCTAAGCTCGGGCAGCAACACATACCTTATACTGGAAGAAAAAATGAAAACACTTGATGAACTCAACATTGGACGCTAGAATACCAATCCTCAAAGCTCCTTGCTTTCAATGATATGCTAGAAGGCTGATTTGCAGGTTTAGGATGGAGAGAGTGACTCTCTAAGTCACAGAAATCGAGTATGGGAAGTGGTGTAAACTGAAAAAATGAAGATGGGTGCTGTCCTATTTATAGAAAAGGGTTGTTAGCGCGCACTACGGCTCTATCCCTAGCGTGCGCTAATGGGCTTGCAGCCTACTGACTCTGACTGATCTCGGGTTAGCGTACGCTAAATAGCTTTACGTGCGTTAAAACCCACGGTTAGCGTACGCTAACGACTATTTTCAGTGTGCGCTAACGATTGAATGAAAGTTCACTGACCTCACTACTCTCGACTTAGCGTGCGCTAGCCTCAAACCCTTAGCGTGCGCTAAGTACCATTGACTCGACTCTTCCAAAAAGCCGTCCATATTCATCCCGACATATCCCCAACAAAATCCGCGGTCTGATCCCACCTACCAACCCGTCTCAATCAGGTTGACCACGTATAGCGCGCGCTAGGCCTCAAAAAGTAGCGTGCGCTACACTTCAACGTTAGCGTGCGCTATATGTGTAAAATTACAAGCACGAGACAACATCTATGAAATTATATGCTTATCAATACAGAGAATACGAAGGTTTCTTCTCAAATCGAAGTACAACATGCTAATGCCCAAATGTTCAAATACCGATGAAATACACAATAATTATCTGGGCATTACATACTACCCCTCTAAAAAGAAGTTTCGGCCCGAAACTTAAAACGAAAATAAGTCCGGGTATCTCGACTTCATACTATCTTCAGTCTTCCAAGTTGCTTCTTCGACTCCATGTCCTGACCACTGACCTTTTACCAAGGAGATCGGTTTATTTCTCAATTGTTTGATCCGACTCTCGAGAATCTTGATTGGTTTCTCTTCAAACGAGCCATCATTAGCTATCTCAATTTCGCCGAAATCGATGATTTGACTGGGATCTGGTAAATAATTCCGTAATTAGGATATATAGAATACATTATGAACATGACCCAACGATGGCGGTAAGGCCAACCTGTACGCCAACTCCCCAACTCTTTCAAGGATCTCAAATGGTCCAATATATCTTGGACTCAGCTTTCCTTTCCTCCCAAAATGGAAAATTCCCTAGGTAGGAGAAACCTTTAATAGTACATGGTCCCTAATCTCAAATTCCAGTGTGCTACGACGCACATCTGCCTAAGACTTCTGTCGACTCTGGACAGTCAACAGCCTTTCACGAATCAGAGCTATCTTCTATTGAGTCTGAACTATCATTTCCGGTTCCATCCCAATCAAGTCCGAAGAATCATCCCAACACAAGGGCGATCTGCATCTTCTCCCGTACAGTGCTTCAAACAGTGCCATCTTAATGGAAGCATGCTAACTATTGTTATAGGTGAATTCAATCAACGGCAAGTGAACCTCCCAATAGGTTGACCAATCTAAGGCACAAGCTCTAAGCATGTCTTCTACTGTCTGTATAGTCCTTTCGGACTGATCGTCTGTCTGAGGATGATAGGCCGTGCTAAATTTTAGCTCGGTTCCCAAGGCCTTATGAGCTGCCTTCCAAAAGTGCGACACGAAGCGACCATCTCGATCCGAAATAATGGTCTTCAGTGTACCATGAAATCGGACTATTTCCGCAATAAACACTCGTGCTAATTTCTCGGATCCCCAAGTGTCTTTAATACCCAGAAAATGAGCCGACTTGGTTAGTCGATCAACTATAACCCAAATCATGTTCATTCCCGTCTTGGTCCTTGGCATACTGGTGATGAAGTCCATCGATATATCCTCCACTTCCACTTAGGAATCGGAAGTGGCTTTAACATCCCGGCAGGCCGCTGATGTTCAATCTTAACCTGCTGACAGGTTGAACATTTCGAAACATATTCTGCTACGTCCTGTTGTGTCAAGAATTAACACCTTCCGACCGGCGATCGCCTCGGAGGTCGGGCGACCGAGTCACTGCCGATCGTCCAAGCAGATCTGCCGACCAGCGACCAGGCGACCGAGCCTTAACCCAGTAGACGAGCTGCATCGACCGACCGAAGGTCCCAGGACCAGTCCCGGTGCCGAGCGATCGACATCAAAGACGATCGCCTCTCGGTACTCGGCGACCGACCTTGGCGATCTACTAGCGGGCGACCTTCTATCGGCATCTGCCGATCGACCCTTGGTGACCGACCAAATGCCGACCTTCAGCACCTGGCCGATGGCGACCTCGGATGATCAGCTAGAGACGACCGCCTCATGTCGATCACCACCGATGGCCATCCAGTCGGCGAAGGCCGAGCCTCAAGACTGGCACCACGTGCAAGGACCGGGACAAGATCCGCGAATCTCGGGCCATTGACCACAGCCTGGCAGAATCTCTCCACCAGCCGACAAGCCGCCGAAAGCTTGTCAGTAGGGCCACATGTTGACTGATTCCGGACACGTGATGGCTCCTAATTGGTCCGCCCAGCTGGCGCCAGTCACTGCATTGGACTTTAGCCCGACAGCCAGCATCTTCCTTGGAATTTAGCCCTTGATCGCCCCATTATAATAATGGCCGGCAGGCGATCGGCACATTATTATAATGGCCGGAAGGCGATCGCCCGCCTAAGGACAAGACCCGGCTGTCCCTATATAAACGAGGCACCCTGCACTTGGATGCTTCTTCAACTCCCTTCGGATTTCACATTATACAGAAGCAAACATCAAGCACTTGGCTAATCTCCAACTCTTGGCAACAGCTATCATTCGGTCTTACTTCTCTCGGCCTTTCTCCTCGAGCAGATTATCGGCGGGACGAAGAACACCGAGCTTCGCTCAAGAGCCGGATTAACAGAGTCTTTTTACACTCATTGTATTTAGATTTCTCTCATTAATACTTGTATCCACGAATATTTGTATTAATAACATCTCGCGAGAGCATTCAAGCCCGGGCCTAACAAACCCGGAAAATCTTGTATTATTTATCTTCTCTCGGAAGTGCTCCCACAATTGTTGTTTGTTGTCCGTCTCCAGCAGTATTTAATCTTCGGATAGATATTTTGGGCAACAACAATTGGCGCTAGAAGAAGGGCTTCCAACCCTCGAATTTTTATACCTACCGTCCCGAAGAACACTCACTGTTCTCGGGGCACATACTTGAAGTGACACTTACTGCACTTCAAAGCAATCCTTCAGAAATCATGTCTTCCGCCTCCGCGTCGAAGAAAGCCGGCCGGCCCGGCGGACCCCTGTTCCGTCCCGATCAGCGCGGCCCGATGGTGGAAGGCAGCCGTCGCGGTCAGAGACGCTCGATCCCGTCCCGGGACGGCGGCCCGAGCCTCTCGCTCGATCAGTTCCGGACCAATGAACAGATCGAAGAGGCCATAGCCGCCCTTCAGGAGCGACAGAGTGCTCTCGACGCGCCTCCTGCCGTCGCCCCCTCGGCCTCCCGCCGGAAGTCGAAGCGGAAGCTCAAGGCGCTACTGGCCGAGCGATCGCCAGGAGGCTCTCGCCCGCAAGAAGAGGCGCTCGGCAGCTGGGGCACGTCTGTCTTCGATCGCCTGGGCAGTGACCCGACCTGGCGACCGGGGCAGTCCGACCCCAGCTACGAGACGATGGAGTTTGAATCCGTCACCAGGAGCTCGGCCTACCCGGCTCCCACAAGGCGATCCAGCCGCCTGGCTCCCGCTCGCCAAATTCCCGAGGTCGGCAACAGTGGAGTCCGGAGGTCGGTACACGATCGCCTCGGCCCCCGCTCCCAAAGCCGATCCGCAAGCAGCCGAGCCGCGGCGATTGCCGCAATGCAACGTCAGATCGACGACGTGAAGGCGCTCCTGCAATCCGGGGCAGGCGCCGTGAAGACGATCGCCGCGCCAAGCGAGCCGCTCACGATCGACATCGAGCTCGCCCCGGTGCAGCACAAGATCGTTCCTCCTCAGACACCCGTGTACCAGGGGCGATCGGACCCCCAAACACACCTGCACAAGTTCAACATCTACATGACCGGGTGTGGGGCATCAGACGCGACCCGGTGCCGAATGTTCCCTCTGACGCTGGACGACCTCGCCCACCGGTGGTACACCTCATTGCCACCTCGGTCCATAGGCTCCTTTAACGAGCTGGCGCACGTCTTCACAGAATACTTCGCCACCAGGGCCGCTCGGCCAGAAGGTCCCCATCGCATGTGGCGGATCAGGCAAGGGGAATAAGAGTCCGACTCGGACTACATCGACTGGGTAGACGTGATCATCCTCAACGGCGAGCCCGTAAGCGATGAGACCGCCCTCTACGCGGTCCTAGGAGGTTTTCAGGGTTTCTCGCCTATGTTCAGGCATCTCACGAAGACCCTGCCGACGACCTACGCAGCCTTCCGGGCTAGAGCCGCAGATTTCCTGTCCAGGCAAAGGCTTCTTCTTAGCCTAGGAGTAGATCGATCGGCGCCCGTACGACGACCTCCAGTCTCCCAGCCCGATCGTACTACCCAGCAGGGCCGGAGGACTCGATCCCCGCCTACAGTCCATTTTAAGTGAGGGACTAGCTGCCGCCCGATCGCCAATATCGACCCACGAATAAAGCGATCGGCCGCCGAGCGATGATCGCCAGTCTTCCGGCCAGATCGCAACATCATCAGCAACCCGGTGGACACGATCGCCATCTACAGTCCAGCATATAACATGACGGACTAAGGCATAAGATCGCCTCCACCGCACATCATAAAGCCATGGTCCTGGCAGTCGATGGAACCGGCCCGGCCATGCAAGGTCCTTTCGCCGAGATCGCCGCCCTTCGTTTAAATATGAGGCCGGCGTAGTCGAGGGCTCTCCAACATGTCGGTGGACACATGCCACAACCCCGTCTCAACGTACACCGTCGAGGTCGGCCATCTCCATGGCTGGCCGAGGTGGAAGCAGAGCTAACAAGCCGCGGGCGTGGAGTTGATTCATCCGACGCTGCCCCGCGCAAGGACTCCTCTAGACCGAGACCGCACGCCCTTCGTTTAAATACGAGGCGAGGCACAGTCTAACAGAGGACCCTCATAATAAAGTGAGTCACGAGACACTCATTGTCTTCGTGCACCAAGACACGGTCATGGAGTCGGTCCATCGATCTCCGCGACTGTGCACGATTCCTCAAACAAGCGAAACCACCCAAGTTTCCATGGGGGATCGGCCAATGTTGTTTTTGCAGGTACAAGACCGAAAGATAGCTAAGCCAATCGACCATGATAGCCCAAGTCCGAATCCTAAGTCAGCTCAGATCGCCCGTCCTCATCCAGACACGATCGCCAGCAAGAACCACCTCGCCCCATGTCTTCAACATAGGAGCAAGCTGGGGGGCAATTGTTGTGTCAAGAATTAACACCTTCCGACCGGCGATCGCCTCGGAGGTCGGGCGACCGAGTCACTGCCGATCGTCAGCGGTCTGCCCGACCCGGCAACGAGCGGCCGAGCCTTAACCCGATGGGCCAGTGCATCGGCCGTCGAAGGTCAGGACCGATCCGATGCCGAGTGATCGACATCAAAGACGATCGCCTCTCGGTACTCGGCGACCGACCCTGGCGATCTACTAGCGGGCGACCTTCTATCGGCATCTGCCGATCGACCCTTGGTGACCGACCAAATGCCGACCTTCAGCACCTGGCCGATGGCGACCTCGGATGATCAGCTAGAGACGACCGCCTCATGTCGATCACCACCGATGGCCATCCAGTCGGCGAAGGCCGAGCCTCAAGACTGGCACCACGTGCAAGGACCGGGACAAGATCCGCGAATCTCGGGCCATTGACCACAGCCTGGCAGAATCTCTCCACCAGCCGACAAGCCGCCGAAAGCTTGTCAGTAGGGCCACATGTTGACTGATTCCGGACACGTGATGGCTCCTAATTGGACCGCCCAGCTGGCGCCAGTCACTGCATTGGACTTTAGCCCGACAGCCAGCATCTTCCTTGGAATTTAGCCCTTGATCGCCCCATTATAATAATGGCCGGCAGGCGATCGGCACATTATTATAATGGCCGGAAGGCGATCGCCCGCCTAAGGACAAGACCTGGCTGTCCCTATATAAACGAGGCACCCTGCACTTGGACGCTTCTTCAACTCCCTTCGGATTTCACATTATACAGAAGCAAACATCAAGCACTTGGCTAATCTCCAACTCTTGGCAACAGCTATCATTCGGTCTTACTTCTCCCGGCCTTTCTCCTCGAGCAGATTATCGGCGGGACGAAGAACACCGAGCTTCGCTCAAGAGCCGGACTAACAGAGTCTTTTTACACTCATTGTATTTAGATTTCTCTCATTAATACTTGTATCCACGAATATTTGAGCATTCAAGCCCGGGCCTAACAAACCTGGCAAATCTTGTATTATTTATCTTCTCTCGGAAGTGCTCCCGCAATTGTTGTTTGTTGTCCGTCTCCGGCAGTATTTAATCTTCGGATAGATATTTTGGGCAACAACACGTCCTTCTTCATGTTTCCCCACCAGAAATTTTGCCTCAGATCCTTGTACATCTTACTGGTACCCGGGTGAATAGTGTAATACCCGGTTGTAATTCATTCATTTTCATTCAGTAATTATCAGTCTGTAATTGTCACTCAGTAATTCTCACTCATTAATAATCACTCATCATTCATGAATCACTCATTTGCGTTCAATGTTGGCATGTTGTAATCGTATATCAGTTACCGATCGTCATTTTATCTCCGTTTTTAGATCGAGATGGGAGTATTATCATTTTCATTGTGATTGATAGCCTTGTACTGGGAGTATCATCCTTGGCTCGTGTTAGACTTGTTCACTTCCACATTCGTATGGTATGTCGGATCATTCATCAGTCGTATCGAGGAATCAGAGTTATCGGATTAATCCACCTTGGCCAGCATTGAGTTACGACCGTAAGGTTACGGATACGGCCGTAAGTTAGCAGTGCAGTGTAAGTGGCGATTCTGGCCGTAAGTGGTCCAGCAGGCTGCCCAGGCATTTTGGCCGAAGGTGAGTTACGGCCGTAAGGTGGGTTGGATACGGCCGTAAGTGGTGTTCGTAAATTTCGGGTGTTGTCGACCAAGGGTGACTTACGGCCGTAAGGGTTGCGGCATACGGCCGTAAGTCGAGGCAGGTACGGCCGTAAGGCTTGGCCGGATACGGCCGTACGCTGCAGGCAGGATGTCTGGCCATTTTTGACGAAGGCGGGTTACGCCCGTAAGGTTGGCCGGATACGGCCGTATCATCCGAGTTACGGCCGTAAGGTGTGCGGTACGGCCGTAAGGATGTCGACGGGTGTTTTTGACGAAGGCGGGTTACGCCCGTAACTCAGGAGCGGTTACGGCCGTAAGTCTGTCGGCAGGCTTTCGGACGAAGCCGAGTTACGGCCGTACGAGTTGGCCGGTTACGGCCGTAAGGCCGTTGACTTGGAATGTTACGGCCGTAAGAGGGCCGAGTTACGGCTGTAACTTCCGGAAATATTTAAGGACTTGGCCGGGTCATTTTTCCTCACTTCTTCATTCTTCCATTTTGTCCGAGAGAGAGCTTGGGGAAAGGGATTTTCCCTTCATCAAACACTTGAGTACTTGAGTTTCTTCATTTCCATTCGATCACATAGCTCGGATACTCGTTTTAACTCGTGTTCATCGGATCGAAGTGGTTGGATCTTCAAGAGGTAATTTCTTCAACACCTTGGATTTCGATTTTGTGTTGAGATATGATGTTTTGGATGTTATAATCATGTTATATGAATGGATATGTATATGATTATGAGTTTGTATAAGGATTCATTGGATTATTGATGATTATTCAAGAACACTTTGAATATCGAGTTGAGATTGGGGGTTTTCGATTAATTATTGTTGAAATCACGATTTTGGATATTCATAATGGATTATTGATCGTATTGGAGATGTTTTGTTGGTTTGAAACACTTCTTGAGGATTTGATGTTGGTATTTTTGAAGTTTGGTTATAAACAATCGAAGTTGGCCACAAAGTGTTCGATATAATGTCCCAATGAACTTGGTTTATTCGTATCGATGTTTCGAGTTCGTTATATTCGTGTTTGATTCGTGTATTGAACGGATTGTTGGTAATTGTATTTATTCAAGGTTGTTCGAGCGACCGATATCTCAATTAGGACGTTGTTCGTGGAAGGATAATTGTCGCCGGTGTTGAGTAAGTTAATTCTTACTCGGTTAAAAGGATATTCATCCCTTTTGATGTTGTTCATTCATAATCATAACTCATTCATTATTGTATTAACCGTATCAAAACTTGTTATTGTCAATTAATCACTTCAGTCATAAGGAACGACGGTTCCAATCTTTTCGTTGAACTATTATTCATTTCACTATCATTTTATCTCGGTGAGTCATTATTCGTTTCCGATGTCACTTTTGTTATATCGTGGCATTCCGGGTCATACTGGCGTGCCGGTTGGTATGTGTAGGATTTTCATGTCGGGCACGTGATGGCCATGTATTGGGAGTGATACATTGGACTGTGCACACGAGTCATATTGTCTCGTGAGACGGATTAGGTACAAGACCACACGTGTATTTGATCGATACTCGTTGGTGGCTTGTGCACGGACACATTTCCATCCCGGGCGTAGTGTGGCGCCACCCTTTGAGCCGTACTGTTAGTTGATTCATATAGCATGTTTGATTGCGTATGTTTCGACAGGATATTTCATAACTTCTTAAATAAGCATGATTGTGTATTTTCAAACCTTGAGGATTGTTGTTCTTTGTAACTGACCCCGTTTGGGGATTTTGTTTTTCAGGTCTTGGCAAGGCAAAAGTACGGGGAGAACACGCTGACGTCGAGGAGTCCCAGTGATATTAGTAGGGGGCCCCGATCTTTCAGTTATTCATGTTATTGTCCTTTATTTTCCGCTGCAGACTTTCATTTGAATACTCCATTTCATTCAGTGTTGTGTATTTTATCTTCATATAAAATACACTAGTATTCGGTATTGTCCTGGTGTGTTGTAACTAAACTCCTCATCGGAGTAATTATTGTTGTAATGTAGTTCGGTACTACATTTATCCTGTGTAATTCATTTATTTTCATTTGCACAGGTGGGTCCTGGTTGGGGATCTACGGCCGTAATATCCGCCTAGTTTGGGGTGTTACAGAGTTGGTATCGGAGCGTGGTATTGAATACTACCTTCCGAGTCATGTCTCAATTGAAATCATCGTCAGCAGACTAGTATCATTGGACTTTCGCGTCACGTGTGACCTGTGAAAATGCCGAGCCAATCGAATAGGAAAAAACCGTAAGATTTCTAACGCCATGGTATAATTTCTCGCAATAGTCATTCATTCATCATTCATCATTTAACAATCCTCAAACACCATCATTCATTGTGATTAGACGATCATGTTAACTCATTAATCACTTAATTCATTTCATTACTCGATTAATGACCGGAGACGATCATGTTAATTCATTAATTACTCAATTCATTTCATTACTCGGTTGTCGATCGGATGATCATATTATTAATCTTGTTAAGTTATTCAAGATAATCATTTCAAGAATTTCATCGAGATAATCATGTCACTTGATAAATCATTCATATAATCACTAAGTTAGAGCATGTATACTCATTTTCATCATCTCATGACGTAATCATAACGTGATAATCATGCGGGAAATATAATCATTATGCGACCTTCCTACTTCGGTATGGGAGAGGCGTCGAGATGCACGGGGAGAGGCCGCGGTGCGGGCAGAAACCGGGATATAATCACTGTGTCGGGAAATCGTGCCCGGGACTCGGCTTGATCGAGAAGATGTTCGGGTTGATCCACTCACTTTTATGCAGCCATGATGACCCATGTGCGGTTGCTCAATCATCATTGCGCCACTCTCGGCCGGATTAATCGAGAGAACTCTCCGTATGAGCAGTTTGCTAAGGAAAGTGCTGAACAACAACCTTCATTTGTCAGCAAGAAATCAACGAAGCGTAATCAATCCGAAGGCGGTCAGTCAACCTTCAAGAAGCCTCGTGTGAGTCCTATCGTTTCTGAGCGACCTCCTACGGTGCATAATCGTGCGGGATCTCAATCCCGAGCGGCCAGTTCGGCCATCATCTATTTTAATTGTGGAGAACCGGGTCATGTCAGCACCAAGTGTCTGAGACCGTCTATCACGTGCTATAATTGTGGGAATTTTGGGCATAAGGCCCGTATTTGCCGAAAGGACTCCAAGTCGGCTCCGGCGGCATCTCAGGCCCCGAAGAAATTAGCGATTCGGAATCAGACTGCTCTGTCAACATCGTTTAAGACAATGGAAGCAAAGAGAGTTGGGGCTCATATTTATCAGATGGGAGCGTCCGGTTCGGGGGCCGGCAAGTCCCAGATTCATATGATGAGGAGGATCGACGATCCGGTGGCCCGAATGATTTCAGGTATACTAGTAATTTTATTTCAACTTTGTGCGTACCTTTTGATCTTTGGTACACCGCATTCATTCATTTCGAATCATGCTTGAATAGACTTATTTGGGATAGTCCTATTGCTTGTGGACCTAATACCATCGGTCTACACGGCGATGGAAGTTTTTTTCGAAATCATACCGAATTAAGCTTAATGACCGCGATTGGTTGATGGATCTAATCGTGGTGAATTTATCTTAGGGCGATGTAATTTTCGGTATTAGTTGGTTTGATCGTCTTGATACTATCCTCAATGTTTGTTAGCGTTTGGTCGCTATCTTTCCGTCGTTGGTTGTCGAATGTGTGCTTCAGGAAGTAATCCCGTTGTTCCGAAGAAGTATTATTATGACGAGCGAGAGAAATTCCGCAATCGAACTATTCGTCATTCATTGTATCATTTTCATCGATTGGCCTTTCTAAGGCAATCGAGTTATTCAATCATTCCTTGTATCATTTCCATCGATTGGCTTTTCTAAGACAATCGAGTCATTCAATCATTCATTGTATCATTTCCATCGATTGGCTTTTCTAAGACAATCGAGTCATTCAATCATTCATTGTATCATTTTCATCGATTGACCTTTCTAAGGCAATCGAGTCATTCAATCATTCATTGTATCATTTTCATCGATTGACCTTTCTAAGGCAATCGAGTCATTCAATCATTCATTGCATTATTTTCATCGATTGGCCTTTCAAAGGCAATCGAGTTATTCAAACATTCATTGTATCATCTTCATCGATTGGCCTTTCTAAGGCAATCGAGTTGTTCAATCATTATTGGTATCTCTTTTTATCAATTGACCATTCTAGGGCAATCGAAATGTTCAATCATTCGTGATATCATTGTCATCGATTGACGATGTATTTCCAGACGAGTTATCTGGTTGCCTTCACATAGAGTAGTGGAATTCAGGAGTGAGTTGGAGCCGGTACGTCCCCTTTATCGAAGGCATCGTATCGGATGGCCCCGACCAGAATGCAGGAGTTGAAGATTCAACTTGAGGAATGGTTCGAGAAAGATTATCTCCGACCGAGTGCGTCCCCGTGAGGAGCACCAGTGTGATCTGTCAAGGAGTAGGATGGCTCGTCTCGCGTGTGTATTAATTATCAGGGCTGAGCAGGTGATGATCAAGATTAGTATCCTCTACCCGTATTGATGATCTCTTAGATCAACTTCAGGGAGCTTCAATATTTTCCTAGGTCGACTTAAGATCTGGATATCACCGATTCGGATTCAAGAGTCGGATATTGCGAGGCAGCGTTTCAAACACGCTATGGTCATTATGAGTTCGTAGTTATGCCGTTCGGGCTAACTAATGCACTGCGTATTCTTGGAGTTAATGAATCGGGTTTGCATCGACTTTTGGATCGGTTTGTTGTTGTCTTCATCGATGATATTTTGATTTATTCTCGTGATCGAGAGGAACACGAGGTACGTCTTCATCATGTTCTCGACGTGTTAAGGCGAGCAACTTTATGGAAAGTTTTCTTAATGTGGGTTATGGGTGTCAGTGACTTTTCTCGGACATGTAATTTCATCAGACGGAGTTCGTGTCGACCCTCGAGAAGATGGAGGCTATCCGAGATTGGCAACCTCCGAAAGATGTTAAGGAAATCCGAGGTTTCCTCGGATTAGTGATTAATTATCCGACCCACGACTGGAGCTAGAAGCCGTGGTGTTCGCATTGAAGAATTGGCGTCATTATCTTTATGGCGTTACTTGTCAGATATTCACCGATCATAAGAGTTTAAAGTATATATTTACTCAGAAGGAGTTAAATATGCGACATAGGCGGTGGTCAGAACTAATCAAAGATTTTGATATCGAGATCCTTTACCACCCGGGCAAGGCGAATGTTGTTGCCGACGCCTTGAGTCGTAAGTCATTCGGGAGCGGATGCTTGATCGTCTAACTTGATTCGAAGGAGCTTGGCGAGAATTCCTTAGACCCGAGATCGAGTCCGGCTCCGGCGAGTTCGAGGACGACTTTGTATGTTGGAGATTTCATCGTCCGGAGGAGGTAATCGGAGAGAATCGAGTTCGGACCCTTCATTGTTGCGCATCCGTGAGGATGTGGCTCGAGAAAGCCCACGATTCGTGGTCCACGAGGATGGACTTTTGATATTTAAGAATCGGTTGTGCGTGCCGTGAATGACGAGTTGAAAAACTCGATTTTGAGAGAAGTTCATGCTACCCCTTATTCTGTTCATCCGGGGTCCAGCAAGATGTACAAGGACTTGAAACAAAATTACTGGTGGAGTAATATGAAGCGAGAAGTCGCAGAATTTGTTTCGAGATGCTTAACATGTCAACAAGTTAAGATTGAACATCAGCGACCGACGGGTATGCTGAAACTTCTCCCTATTCCGGAGTGGAAGTGGGAAGACATTTCTATGGACTTCATCACGAGTTTGCCGGCCAGTCGTCGTGGCATGAATACGATGCAGGTGATTGTGGACCGCTTAACTAAATCAGCTCATTTCCTTGAGATCAAGGATACGTGGGGTCCCGAGAGGGCTCGATTGTTCATCAAGGAGATAGTGAGGCTTGCGGTACTCCTAAGAGTATCGTTTCCGATCGTGACGGACGATTTGTGTCTCATTTTTGGAAATCAGTTCATCGTGCTATGGGGACTCAGCTCAATCTCAGTACCGCCTTTCACCCTCAGTCCGACGGACAATCAGAGAGGACTATTCAGACATTAGAGGACATGTTGAGGACATGCGTCCTCGATTGGAAGGACGATTGGGAAGCCCAACTACCATTGATCGAGTTCACGTATAATAATAGTTGGCATGCTTCCATTAAGATGGCACCTTACGAGGCCTTATACGGTCGTCGTTGTCGCTCTCCTTTGTGTTGGGATGTCTTGTCAGAATCAATCGGCACCGAGCCCGATATGCTTATAGCCGCCCGGGAGAAGGTAGCTTTGATCAAGAGTCGTATGTTGATGGCTCGAGTCGGCAATCGTATGCGGATAATCGTCGTCGACCACAAGAGTTCGAGACGGGTGACCATATTTTGGTCAAGGTATCCCCGAGTCGAGGTATTTTCCGTTTCGGAAAACGGGGGAAGTTGAGTCCGAGATTCATTGGACCGTTTGAAATTTTGGATCGAGTAGGCGAGTTAGCTTATCGATTGGCTTTACCTCCGGCTTTGAGCAGGATTCATAATGTGTTTCACGTCTCTCATTTGGGGAAGTATGTTGCCGACCTGAGTCACATACTTCAGTTCGACGAAATCAAGATCGCAGATGATCATTCGTACGAGGAGCGTCCTGTACGAGTGTTAGAGCGGCGAATCAAACAGTTGAGGAACAAGACGATCCCTTTGGTCAAGATTCAGTGGTCTAGACACGGAGTCGAAGAGGCCACTTGGGAAACCGAAGAGGATATGCGGGAGAGTTATCCCGAGTTGTTTGACCCTTAGTTTCGGGGACGAAACTCTTTTTAAGGGGGGGAGTATGTAATACCCGGTTGTAATTCATTCATTTTCATTCAGTAATTATCAGTCTGTAATTGTCACTCAGTAATTCTCACTCATTAATAATCACTCATCATTCATGAATCACTCATTTGCGTTCAATGTTGGCATGTTGTAATCGTATATCAGTTACCGATCGTCATTTTATCTCCGTTTTTAGATCGAGACGGGAGTATTATCATTTTCATTATGATTGATAGCCTTGTACTAGGAGTATCATCCTTGGCTCGTGTTAGACTTGTTCACTTCCACATTCGTATGGTATGTCGGATCATTCATCAGTCGTATCGAGGAATTGGAGTTATCGGATTAATCCACCTTGGCCAGCATTGAGTTACGGCCGTAAGGTTCTGGGATACGGCCGTAAGTTAATGGGTACGGCCGTAAGGCTGGCCGGTTACGGCCGTAAGTGGTCCAGCAGGCTGCCCAGGCATTTTGGCCAAAGGTGAGTTACGGCCGTAAGGTGGGTTGGATACGGCCGTAAGTGGTGTTCGTAAATTTCGGGTGTTGTCGACCAAGGGTGACTTATGGCCGTAAGGGTTGCGGCATACGGCCGTAAGTCGAGGCAGGTACGGCCGTAAGGCTTGGCCGGATACGGCCGTCTGGCAGGCGTGATGTCAGCCATTTTTGACGAAGGCGGGTTACGCCCGTAAGGTTGGCCGGATACGGCCGTATCATCCGAGTTACGGCCGTAAGGTGTGCGGTACGGCCGTAAGGATGTCGACGGGTGTTTTTGACGAAGGCGGGTTATGCCCGTAACTCAGGAGCGGTTACGGCCGTAAGTCTGTCGGAAGGCTTTCAGACGAAGCCGAGTTACGGCCGTATGAGTTGGCCGGTTACGGCCGTAAGGCCGTTGACTTGGAATGTTACGGCCGTAAGAGGGCCGAGTTACGGCCGTAACTTCCGGCAGTTTTTAAGGACTTGGCCGGGTCATTTTTCCTCACTTCTTCATTCTTCCATTTTGTCCAAGAGAGAACTTGGGGAAAGGGATTTTCCCTTCATCAAACACTTGAGTACTTGAGTTTCTTCATTTCCATTCGATCATATAGCTCGGATACTCGTTTTAACTCGTGTTCATCGGATCGAAGTGGTTGGATCTTCAAGAGGTAATTTCTTCAACACCTTGGATTTCGATTTTGTGTTGAGATATGATGTTTTGGACGTTATAATCATGTTATATGAAGGGATATGTATATGATTATGAGTTTGTATAAGGATTCATTGGATTATTGATGATTATTCAAGAACACTTTGAATATCGAGTTGAGATTGGGGGTTTTCGATTAATTATTGTTGAAATCACGATTTTGGATATTCATAATGGATTATTGATCGTATTGGAGATGTTTTGTTGGTTTGAAACACTTCTTGAGGATTTGATGTTGGTATTTTTGAAGTTTGGTTATAAACAATCGAAGTTGGCCACAAAGTGTTTGATATAATGCCCCAATGAACTTGGTTTATTCGTATCGACGTTTCGAGTTCGTTATATTCGTGTTTGATTCGTGTATTGAACGGATTGTTGGTAATTGTATTTATTCAAGGTTGTTCGAGCGACCGATATCTCAATTAGGACGTTGTTCGTGGAAGGATAATTGTCGCCGGTGTTGAGTAAGTTAATTCTTACTCGGTTAAAAGGATATTCATCCCTTTTGATGTTGTTCATTCATAATCATAACTTATTCATTATTGTATTAACCGTATCAAAACTTGTTATTGTCAATTAATCACTTCAGTCATAAGGAACGACGGTTCCAATCTTTTCGTTGAACTATTATTCATTTCACTATCATTTTATCTCGGTGAGTCATTATTCGTTTCCAATGTCACTTTTGTTATATCGTGGCATTCCGGGTCATACTGGCGTGCCGGTTGGTATGTGTAGGATTTTCATGTCGGGCACGTGATGGCCATGTATTGGGAGTGATACATTGGACTGTGCACACGAGTCATATTGTCTCGTGAGACGGATTAGGTACAAGACCCCACGTGTATTTGATCGATACTCGTTGGTGGCTTGTGCACGGACACATTTCCATCCCGGGCGTAGTGTGGCGCCACCCTTTGAGCCGTACTGTTAGTTGATTCATATAGCATGTTTGATTGCGTATGTTTCGACAGGATATTTCATAACTTCTTAAATAAGCATGATTGTGTATTTTCAACCCTTGAGGATTGTTGTTCTTTGTAACTGACCCCGTTTGGGGATTTTGTTTTTCAGGTCTTGGCAAGGCAAAAGTACGGGGAGAACACGGCGCGTCGAGTCAGTGATATTAGTAGGGGCCCCGATCTTTGATTATTCATGTTATTGTCCTTTATTTTCCAGCTGAGACTTTCATTTGAATACTCCATTTCATTCGGTGGTGTGTATTTTATCGTCCTATAAAATACACTAGTCGTCGGTATTGTCCTGGAGTGTTGTAACTAAACTCCTCATCGGAGTAATTATTGTTGTAATGTAGTTCGGTACTTCTTTTTTCGTGTGTAATTCATTTTTTTTCATTTGCACAGTGGGTCCCGGTTGGGGATCTACGGCCTTTGTAATATCCGCCTAGTTTGGGGTGTTACGAGTTGGTATCGGAGCGTGGTTTTGAATACTACCTTCCGAGTCATGTCTCATTTGAAATCATCGTCGAGACTAGTATCATTGGACTTTCGCGTCACGTGTGACTGTGAAAATGCCGAGCCAATCGAGAATAGGAAAAAAGCGTAAGATTTCTAACGCCATGGTATAATTTCTGGCAATAGTCATTCATTCATCATTCATCATTTAACAATCCTCAAACACCATCATTCATTGTGATTAGGACGATCATGTTAACTCATTAATCACTTAATTCATTTCATTACTCAGTTAATGACCAGGACGATCATGTTAATTCATTAATTACTCAATTCATTTCATTACTCAGTTGTCGATCTGGATGATCATATTATTAATCTTGTTAAGTTATTCAAGATAATCATTTCAAGAATTTCATCAGATAATCATGTCACTTCAGTAAATCATTCATATAATCACTAAGTTAGAGCATGTATACTCATTTTCATCATCTCATGACGTAATCATAACGTGATAATCATGCGGGAAATATAATCATTATGCGACCTTCCTACTTCAGTATGGGGAGAGCTGTCAGGGGATGCACGGGGAGAGGCCGCGGTGCGGGCCGAAACCCGGGATATAATCACTCGCTGTCGGGAAATCGTGCCCAGGACTCGGCTTGATCAGAAGATGTTCGGGTTGATCCACTCACTTTTATGCAGGCCATGATGACCCATGTGCAGTTGCTCAATCATCATTGCGCCACTCTGACCGGATTAATCGAGAGAACTCTCCCGTATGAGCCAGCTGCTAAGGAAAGTGCTGAACAACAACCTTCATTTGTCAGCAAGAAATCAACGAAGCGTAATCAATCCGAAGGCGGTCAGTCAACCTTCAAGAAGCCTCGTGTGAGTCCTATCGTTTCTGAGCGACCTCCTACGGTGCATAATCGTGCGGGATCTCAATCCCGAGCGGCCAGTTCGGCCATCATCTATTTTAATTGTGGAGAACCGGGTCATGTCAGCACCAAGTGTCTGAGACCGTCTATCACGTGCTATAATTGTGGGAATTTTGGGCATAAGGCCCGTATTTGCCGAAAGGACTCCAAGTCGGCTCCGGCGGCATCTCAGGCCCCGAAGAAATTAGCGATTCGGAATCAGACTGCTCTGTCAACATCGTTTAAGACAATGGAAGCAAAGAGAGTTGGGGCTCATATTTATCAGATGGGAGCGTCCGGTTCGGGGGCCGGCAAGTCCCAGATTCATATGATGAGGAGAATCGACGATCCGGTGGCCCGAATGATTTCAGGTATACTAGTAATTTTATTTCAACCTGTGCGTACCTTTTGATGCTGGTACACCGCATTCATTCATTTTCGAATCATGCTTGAATAGACTTATTTCGGGATAGTCCTATTGCTTGTGGACCTAATACCATCGGTCTACCTGACGATGGAAGTTTTTTTTTCGGAAATCATACCGAATTAAGCTTAATGACCGCGATTGGTTGATGGATCTAATCGTGGTGAATTTATCTTAGGACGATGTAATTTTCGGTATTAGTTGGTTTGATCGTCTTGATACTATCCTCAATGTTTGTTAGCGTTTGGTCGCTATCTTTCCGTCGTTGGTTGTCGAATGTGTGCTTCAGGGAAGTAATCCCCGTTGTTCCAGAAGAAGTATTATTATGACGAAAGCAGAGAAATTCCGCAATCGAACTATTCAGTCATTCATTGTATCATTTTCATCGATTGGCCTTTCTAAGGCAATCGAGTTATTCAATCATTCCTTGTATCATTTCCATCGATTGGCTTTTCTAAGACAATCGAGTCATTCAATCATTCATTGTATCATTTCCATCGATTGGCTTTTCTAAGACAATCGAGTCATTCAATCATTCATTGTATCATTTTCATCGATTGACCTTTCTAAGGCAATCGAGTCATTCAATCATTCATTGTATCATTTTCATCGATTGACCTTTCTAAGGCAATCGAGTCATTCAATCATTCATTGCATTATTTTCATCGATTGGCCTTTCAAAGGCAATCGAGTTATTCAAACATTCATTGTATCATCTTCATCGATTGGCCTTTCTAAGGCAATCGAGTTGTTCAATCATTATTGGTATCTCTTTTTATCAATTGACCATTCTAGGGCAATCGAAATGTTCAATCATTCGTGATATCATTGTCATCGATTGACGATGTATTTCCAGACGAGTTATCTGGTTGCCTTCACATAGAGTAGTGGAATTCAGGAGTGAGTTGGAGCCGGTACGTCCCCTTTATCGAAGGCATCGTATCGGATGGCCCCGACCAGAATGCAGGAGTTGAAGATTCAACTTGAGGAATGGTTCGAGAAAGATTATCTCCGACCGAGTGCGTCCCCGTGAGGAGCACCAGTGTGATCTGTCAAGGAGTAGGATGGCTCGTCTCGCGTGTGTATTAATTATCAGGAGCTGAACAGGGTGATGATCAAGATTAGTATCCTCTACCCCGTATTGATGATCTCTTAGATCAACTTCAGGGAGCTTCAATATTTTCCTAGGTCGACTTAAGATCTGGATATCACCAGTTCCGGATTCAAGAGTCGGATATTGCGAGGACAGCGTTTCAAACACGCTATGGTCATTATGAGTTCGTAGTTATGCCGTTCGGGCTAACTAATGCACCTGCGGTATTCTTGGAGTTAATGAATCGGGTTTGCATCGACTTTTTGGATCGGTTTGTTGTTGTCTTCATCGATGATATTTTGATTTATTCTCGTGATCGAGAGGAACACGAGGTACGTCTTCATCATGTTCTCGACGTGTTAAGACGCGAGCAACTTTATGGAAAGTTTTCTTAATGTGGGTTATGGGTGTCCGAAGTGACTTTTCTCGGACATGTAATTTCATCAGACGGAGTTCGTGTCGACCCTCAGAAGATGGAGGCTATCCGAGATTGGCAACCTCCGAAAGATGTTAAGGAAATCCGAGGTTTCCTCGGATTAGCTGATTAATTATCCGACCCACGACCTGGAGCTAGAAGCCGTGGTGTTCGCATTGAAGAATTGGCGTCATTATCTTTATGGCGTTACTTGTCAGATATTCACCGATCATAAGAGTTTAAAGTATATATTTACTCAGAAGGAGTTAAATATGCGACATAGGCGGTGGTCAGAACTAATCAAAGATTTTGATATCGAGATCCTTTACCACCCGGGCAAGGCGAATGTTGTTGCCGACGCCTTGAGTCGTAAGTCTGTTCAGGAGCAGATGCTTGATCGTCTAACAGTTCAGAAGGAGCTTCAGCAGGAATTCCTTAGACCCGAGATCGAGGTCTGGCTCCAGCGAGTTCAGGGACAGCTTTGTATGTTGGAGATTTCATCGTCACTGGAGGAGGTAATCAGAGAGAATCAGAGTTCAGACCCTTCATTGTTGCGCATCCGTGAGGATGTGGCTCAGGGGAAAGCCCCTGGATTCGTGGTCCACGAGGATGGACTTTTGATATTTAAGAATCGGTTGTGCGTACCGGCGAATGACGAGTTGAAAAACTCGATTTTGAGAGAAGTTCATGCTACCCCTTATTCTGTTCATCCGGGGTCCAGCAAGATGTACAAGGACTTGAAACAAAATTACTGGTGGAGTAATATGAAGCGAGAAGTCGCAGAATTTGTTTCGAGATGCTTAACATGTCAACAAGTTAAGATTGAACATCAGCGACCGACGGGTATGCTGAAACTTCTCCCTATTCCGGAGTGGAAGTGGGAAGACATTTCTATGGACTTCATCACGAGTTTGCCGACGAGTCGTCGTGGCATGAATACGATCTGGGTGATTGTGGACCGCTTAACTAAATCAGCTCATTTCCTTGAGATCAAGGATACGTGGGGTCCCGAGAGACTGGCTCAGTTGTTCATCAAGGAGATAGTGAGACTGCACGGTACTCCTAAGAGTATCGTTTCCGATCGTGACGGACGATTTGTGTCTCATTTTTGGAAATCAGTTCATCGTGCTATGGGGACTCAGCTCAATCTCAGTACCGCCTTTCACCCTCAGTCCGACGGACAATCAGAGAGGACTATTCAGACATTAGAGGACATGTTGAGGACATGCGTCCTCGATTGGAAGGACGATTGGGAAGCCCAACTACCATTGATCGAGTTCACGTATAATAATAGTTGGCATGCTTCCATTAAGATGGCACCTTACGAGGCCTTATACGGTCGTCGTTGTCGCTCTCCTTTGTGTTGGGATGTCTTGTCAGAATCAATCGGCACCGAGCCCGATATGCTTATAGCCGCCCGGGAGAAGGTAGCTTTGATCAAGAGTCGTATGTTGACAGCTCAGAGTCGACAGAAATCGTATGCGGATAATCGTCGTCGACCACAAGAGTTCGAGACGGGTGACCATATTTTGGTCAAGGTATCCCCGAGTCGAGGTATTTTCCGTTTCGGAAAACGGGGGAAGTTGAGTCCGAGATTCATTGGACCGTTTGAAATTGTGGATCGAGTAGGCGAGTTAGCTTATCGATTGGCTTTACCTCCGGCTTTGAGCAGGATTCATAATGTGTTTCACGTCTCTCAGTTGGGGAAGTATGTTTCCGACCTGAGTCACATACTTCAGTTCGACGAAATCAAGATCGCAGATGATCATTCGTACGAGGAGCGTCCTGTACGAGTGTTAGAGCGGCGAATCAAACAGTTGAGGAACAAGACGATCCCTTTGGTCAAGATTCAGTGGTCTAGACACGGAGTCGAAGAGGCCACTTGGGAAACCGAAGAGGATATGCGGGAGAGTTATCCCGAGTTGTTTGACCCTTAGTTTCGGGGACGAAACTCTTTTTAAGGGGGGGAGTATGTAATACCCGGTTGTAATTCATTCATTTTCATTCAGTAATTATCAGTCTGTAATTGTCACTCAGTAATTCTCACTCATTAATAATCACTCATCATTCATGAATCACTCATTTGCGTTCAATGTTGGCATGTTGTAATCGTATATCAGTTACCGATCGTCATTTTATCTCCGTTTTTAGATCGAGACGGGAGTATTATCATTTTCATTATGATTGATAGCCTTGTACTAGGAGTATCATCCTTGGCTCGTGTTAGACTTGTTCACTTCCACATTCGTATGGTATGTCGGATCATTCATAGATCGTATCGAGGAATTGGAGTTATCGGATTAATCCACCTTGGCGGCATTGAGTTACGGCCGTAAGGTTACGGGATACGGCCGTAAGTTAATGGGTACGGCCGTAAGGCTGGCGATTACGGCCGTAAGTGGTCAGCAGTTTGCCAGGCATTTTGGCCAAAGGTGAGTTACGGCCGTAAGGTGGGTTGGATACGGCCGTAAGTGGTGTTCGTAAATTTCGGGTGTTGTCGACCAAGGGTGACTTATGGCCGTAAGGGTTGCGGCATACGGCCGTAAGTCGAGGCAGGTACGGCCGTAAGGCTTGGCCGGATACGGCCGTACGCCGGCAGTGTGATGTCCGCCATTTTTGACGAAGGCGGGTTACGCCCGTAAGGTTGGCCGGATACGGCCGTATCATCCGAGTTACGGCCGTAAGGTGTGCGGTACGGCCGTAAGGATGTCGACGGGTGTTTTTGACGAAGGCGGGTTATGCCCGTAACTCAGGAGCGGTTACGGCCGTAAGTCTGTCGGAAGGCTTTCAGACGAAGCCGAGTTACGGCCGTATGAGTTGGCCGGTTACGGCCGTAAGGCCGTTGACTTGGAATGTTACGGCCGTAAGAGGGACGAGTTACGGCCGTAACTTCCGGCAGTTTTTAAGGACTTGGCCGGGTCATTTTTCCTCACTTCTTCATTCTTCCATTTTGTCCAAGAGAGAACTTGGGGAAAGGGATTTTCCCTTCATCAAACACTTGAGTACTTGAGTTTCTTCATTTCCATTCGATCATATAGCTCGGATACTCGTTTTAACTCGTGTTCATCGGATCGAAGTGGTTGGATCTTCAAGAGGTAATTTCTTCAACACCTTGGATTTCGATTTTGTGTTGAGATATGATGTTTTGGACGTTATAATCATGTTATATGAAGGGATATGTATATGATTATGAGTTTGTATAAGGATTCATTGGATTATTGATGATTATTCAAGAACACTTTGAATATCGAGTTGAGATTGGGGGTTTTCGATTAATTATTGTTGAAATCACGATTTTGGATATTCATAATGGATTATTGATCGTATTGGAGATGTTTTGTTGGTTTGAAACACTTCTTGAGGATTTGATGTTGGTATTTTTGAAGTTTGGTTATAAACAATCGAAGTTGGCCACAAAGTGTTTGATATAATGCCCCAATGAACTTGGTTTATTCGTATCGACGTTTGAGTTCGTTATATTCGTGTTTGATTCGTGTATTGAGCGGATTGTTGGTAATTGTATTTATTCAAGGTTGTTCGGCGACCGATATCTCAATTAGGACGTTGTTCGTGGAAGGATAATTGTCGCCGGTGTTGAGTAAGTTAATTCTTACTCGGTTAAAAGGATATTCATCCCTTTTGATGTTGTTCATTCATAATCATAACTTATTCATTATTGTATTAACCGTATCAAAACTTGTTATTGTCAATTAATCACTTCAGTCATAAGGAACGACGGTTCCAATCTTTTCGTTGAACTATTATTCATTTCACTATCATTTTATCTCGGTGAGTCATTATTCGTTTCCAATGTCACTTTTGTTATATCGTGGCATTCCGGGTCATACTGGCGTGCCGGTTGGTATGTGTAGGATTTTCATGTCGGGCACGTGAGGGCCATGTATTGGGAGTGATACATTGGACTGTGCACACGAGTCATATTGTCTCGTGAGACGGATTAGGTACAAGAACACACGTGTATTTGATCGATACTCGTTGGTGGCTTGTGCACGGACACATTTCCATCCCGGGCGTAGTGTGGCGCCACCCTTTGAGCCGTACTGTTAGTTGATTCATATAGCATGTTTGATTGCGTATGTTTCGACAGGATATTTCATAACTTCTTAAATAATCATGATTGTGTATTTTCAACCCTTGAGGATTGTTGTTCTTTGTAACTGACCCCGTTTGGGGATTTTGTTTTTCAGGTCTTGGCAAGGCAAAAGTACGGGGAGAACACGCTGACGTCGAGGAGTCCCAGTGATATTAGTAGGGGCCCCCGATCTTTCAGTTATTCATGTTATTGTCCTTTATTTTCCGCTGCAGACTTTCATTTGAATACTCCATTTCATTCAGTGTTGTGTATTTTATCTTCATATAAAATACACTAGTATTCGGTATTGTCCTGGTGTGTTGTAACTAAACTCCTCATCGGAGTAATTATTGTTGTAATGTAGTTCGGTACTACATTTATCCTGTGTAATTCATTCATTTTTATTTGCCTGGTGGGTCCCAGTTGGGGATCTACGGCACTGTAATATCCGCCTAGTTTGGGGTGTTACAAATAGAACAGGGTGCGGTGTGAGCTTCCTTCAAGATTGTCTGTCTCAAAGCATCATTATCGGGGACGCAAAGTTGACTCTGAAATCTCATAACTCCATCATCCTGTATCACGAATCCCGAGGCCTTCCCTTTGTTTACTTCATCACATAACCGAAGAATCAGAGAGTCATCCAACTGCTTAGATTTGATTTCTTCGACTAACGACAAAATTAGTTCCATGACGCATAGTTGCCCTTGGACTCTTTGTGACCACACTTCAATCCCTTCGCGGATCAGTTCTCGTTGAATGCTGGTTTGGGACGTAAGTGCTTCCAATACTTAGAGAGAAATAGTTTTGTGGCTCAGTGCATCAGCTACCACGTTCGCCTTGCCTGGATGATAGAGAATTTCCAGGTCGTAATCCTTGATCAATTCCAACCACCTTCTCTGCCTCATGTTTAATTCCTTCTGACTGAAAATATATTTGAGGCTCTTATGATCTGTGAAGATCTGACAATGAGTGCCGTACAAATAATGTCGCCAAATCTTCAAGGCAAAGACTACATCGGCTAGCTCCAGATAATGAGTCAGGTAATTAACTTCGTATGGTTTCAATTTTCGAGAGGCATAGGCAATTACCCTATCCTTTTCCATCAATACACATACCAGACCCTGATTTGAGGCATCGCTGTATACCATGAATCCATCAGTTCCATCTGGTAATGCTAGTATAGGTGCTGTCGCCAGTCTTCTCTTAAGTTCATCAAAACTATCTTGGCATTTCTCATTCCACAGGAATTTCTGAGTTTTCTGCAATAGCGGAGTAAGCGGACGAGCGATTTTAGAAAATCCTTCACAAAACGGCGATAATATCAAGCAAGTCCCAAGAAACTCCAGACTTCTTTCACGTTATTAGGAGATTTCCACTCCAAGATTGCCTAGACTTTCTTCGGGTCTACTTGAATTCTGTCAGCTGATATCACATGCCCCAGGAAGGTTACTTCCTTAAGCCAGAATTCAAATTTAGAAAGTTTCGCATAAAGCTATTCATTCCTCAAGGTGCTCAAAATAATACGCAAATGCTCAGCATGCTCCTATATGTCTTTCGAATATATCAAGATATCATCGATGAAAACGACCACAAATTTATCCAAGTATTCTAAGAATACCCAATTCATCAATTGCATAAATACCGCAGGAGCATTGGTAAGTCCGAATGGCATTACCACAAATTTATAGTGCCCGTAACGGGATCTGATCGTAGATTTCGAGATATCCGATTCCTTAATTCTCAACTGATGGTATCCTGATCGCAAGTCAATCTTCGAGAATACTCTGGCCCCCTGCAGTTGGTCAAACAAGTCGTCGATTCGAGGTATAGGATACTTGTTCTTGATCGTCACCTTGTTTAACTCCCTGTAATCAATACATAATCGGAGGGATCCGTCTTTCTTCCGGACAAAGAGAACGGGTGCTCCCCAAGGAGAAACGCTAGGTTGAATGTAGCCCTTATCCAATAATTCCTCAAGCTGTTTCTTTAGTTCATACATCTTGGTTGGCGCCATACGATATGGTGCTCTGGAAATAGGTGCGGCTCCAGGCTCTAATTCGATATTGATCTCGACTTCTCTTCGTGGAGGTAACCCAGGTTGTTCATCAGGGAACACGTCTGAGAACTCGTTCACAACTGGAATAGATGAGATTTCTACTCCTCCTTCTTTCTTCATGGCATAACACCATAATCCGTGACAACCTTGCTTCAGTAATCTCAGTGCTTTCATGGCTTTGATCAATTTTCTGGAGCTCCCCGGTCTCCATCCTTTGAATAAATGTTCAGATCCGTCATCAGCAATGATAGAAATGACTCTCTTCCGATAATTCAAAATAGCCCCATAACGATTGAGCCAGTCGTCTCCGAGATTAAATCATCACCATGTATGTCGACCATAATAAGATTTGATGGCCAATCTCTCCCTCCTATAGATATTGGAAAATCTCTAGTTTCTAGGATTCCCATAATTCTCTCTCCACTCGGTAATCCCACAATATAAGGCTCACAATCATGTAAACACGAGATTTTCAAACGATTAACACAGTTCAAAGATATGAAAGAATGCGTAGCTCCTGAATCGAATAAGACACTAACTGGTTGCAAAAGGATCTGAATCGTACCTAATGCAACAACAGTGTTGTGATCGTCTGATCTCCTCATCTCGTAAAGGCGCGTAAGAACGGACCCAGCACTGGACGCCTCTCTTTTCCCAATATTCTACTGCTGGAACCCACTTTGTTGTGTCTGATTCACACTTGTCTCTTTCAGAACCGGCGCAGGAGTGCGAGTACCAATAGATTTAGTCACATTTCCGCAAAAAGTCGCACGGTGCCCTTCCCGCCCACAATCGAAACAAGTCATAGAAGGTGCAGGGCAATCACGCCGAATATGCCCTACTTGACCACAATTATAACACTTCTTTGATGCGTCTGAGACCGTTGATGATGTTTGGAACTTCTTCCCACTTCGAGAAGGATGCGGAGGTTTCCTTGATGAATGAAATGAAGACTGGCCCTTGCGGGGCCCACTACTCTTGTTCTCTGTGAAGTTGCCGGACACTTTCTGCTTCTTTGCTTCCATCGATTTCTCCACTGCCGCCTCTTTCATGTCGCAGGCCAGCGCTTTGTCCTTATATTATCGCAAAGTAGTACACTCGAATCCGGACATGTATTGTTGAATCTTCGGCTTCATCCACATATCGAAATGGAAAATCTTTTCTGCCTCGGTCCTGACCAAATATCACACACATGTTAGTTGGTGATTAAAAGTCTTGATTATATCTGTCACAGATGCCTCCGAACTCTACGGTGAGAAAAACTCTTAGACTCTAGCCTCTCTAACTGGACGAGGACAATATTGTGCATCCATCATTAGTTTGAATTCCATCCAGTCAGCATTATGATCCTCCGGTCGAACGGCCTCCCACCAGTCGAAAGCCTCCCCAGTCAGAAAATACTGGGCGATCGGAACATTCCGATCATCGGGGCAGTTAATCCCCGCAAATATATTCTCTAACTCTTTCAACCAGTGATCCCAAGTACGCCTCTCGGCAGAACCATCGAATTTCGGTAGATGTAACTTGACCACTTCCGTAAGCCATTTGTCCCCTCGGTTATCCTCATTGCGCTGCTGGTCCATCATCGTCTGCATACGGTCGACCACCTGATCAAACTGGGTTATCTGGGAAACCACCTGTTGAAGCACTCCCGGCATGTTAGGATTTGCGTCATTATTCGCTGATCCCTGCTGTCCTCCAGGATGGGAATCAGTTCGACTAGCCGATAATTCTGGGGTATACGCCGAATCCTCCTGCCTCGCATTACCACGTCCGTGTCCACGACCTCCCCTCAACATACTGTAAACACAAATACTCAATATCCAGGGCAAAATTTTCTAAAAGAAAGTCCATCAATATTCACAATGTAGGAAATAAATAAAACAGTAGTATATGAGATTAGGAAACTTACAACCACAGTCCACATGACGACACTGGCTGTATAGTGATGTTACGAACGACCCATAAATCAAATGACGTAAACAGACCCAACTAAACCAGACTGCCAAGATATCCGTGAATCTTAGCTCTGATACCATATTTTGTAACACCTCGAGATATTCAGAATAATTACAGCGCCGTAAATCCTTTGTATAAGAATTCACAAGGCTAATTTGAAATATGAGAAAAAAAAATACCAAAGTACCATTTAAAATTTAAAATACTAAACCAGTTCAAACAGTTCAAAGGAGTTCATTATTACAAGCGTCTCAAAAGATCAACAAGACATGCGTACTCGAGTACTGCAAATAAACCAGAAAAACAAGACAACAATAATTAACATCACTGAGCCCCTTCATCGTCATGTTGGTACTGTGGCTGCTTTCCCGCTACTCGGCTACCTGAACATCAAAACAAATGTCCACCCCCGAAAGGGTTAGCAAAACGATGCTAGTACAAGTATCATAATACACAAATCGAATATGCAACCACAATGCATAATAAATTACACAAATACGGACTTCCGCTACCGGAATCCAACAATGCGAATCCACATGATTCCATCAACACGACATGGGTATTCCAACGATCCAGCGCCCTCAGCATAGATCCCAAGATGATCCTGTCGGACCAACACGAGGTGGAAAAACCCGTCCAATGATCCAGCGCCCCCAGCATAGATCCCAAGGTGATCCCATCGGACCAACAAGAGGTGGACATCCGATCCAGCGCCCTCAGCATAGATCGCTTGATCCCTTCGGATCAACACAACAAGCACAAACACCACTATGCATACACATACGCAACAATCGATATGTCCATCGACATGAATATACAAGTAATTTGATAATGTATGTCATGACATATTCACGAAAATAATCAACATGAATAAAAAATATGCATGATCAAAATCACCGATATTAAACCAAATTCGAAATATGATACTTGCCTTAGAAGGTGGCAAGAAAGGTAAATACTTCAAGGATTTCAACAAACTCGAAGGCCGCCTCCTTCGGTCAACCATTCGCAACGCTCGGCCCTCTAAACAAATAGTAAGAATAATGACAACTCAAAACAAATTTAAACTCACAAACATCTAACATCTACTATGGCCGGATAACACTCTAAGTTAGCGGGCTCACGGTTCAACTCACCCGACGAACGATCGGTCGAGCTAGCGATATTCAAATCATCATAAATTCGTAGTTTGATTCCTGATTATCGATTCCATCACCAAGTTCGGTTATATAACACGTTTCAATCCGAGTTTAAGGTTTAATCATCATTACACTTCGTTCTTCTATAATTTATCTTCCTTGCCAAATTTTACGTTCATAGCAATGGTTACCCATCAACACCCTTTGTTCGAATCATCAACATGAAGATAACCATATCCAGAAATCCCTATGAGTTATGAATTACGTTGAAGGTCACCTCATACTATCCAAGGATTATTTCTAGACCACTCTAATAATTCATATTCTTGCAAAAATCCCATTCTAAGTGATGATAATAAAGTCGACATGCAAGTGATTCAGATAAGACATCCTAAAATATACTAAAATCTCAGAAATCAAAATCCTAGATTCAACTCAAAAGGGTTCGATTACAATCTTCTTACTCAAAGGAGTTCTAATAATATTACTTTAAATTCTTAAGGTACGGTGTTCAACCTACTGAGTTATAAACAACCGTAATAGTTCCAGGAGAAAGATCATAATCCGAATAAGAACACGAATTCTAAGCTCGTGCAGCAACACATACCTTATACGGGAAGAAAAGATGAAAACACTTGATGAACTCAACGTTGGACATTAGAGTACCAATCTTCAAAGCTCCTTACTTTCAATGATATGCTAGAAGGCTGATTTGCAGGTTTAGGATGGAGAGAGTGACTCTCTAAGTCTCATAAATCGAGTATGGGAAGTGGTGTAAACTGAAAAAATGAATATGGGTGCTGTCCTATTTATAGAAAAGGGTTATTAGCGCGTGCTACGGCTCTATCCCTAGCGTGCGCTAACGGGCTTGCAGCCTACTGACTCTGACTGATCTTGGGTTAGCGTACGCTAAACAGCTTTATGTGCGTTAAAACTAATGGTTAGCGTACGCTAACGACTATTTTCAGCGTGCGCTAACGATTGAACGAAAGTTCACTGACCTCATTTCTCTCGGCTTAGCGTGCGCTAGCCTCAAACCCTTAGCGTGCGCTAAGTACCATTGACTCGACTCTTCCAAAAATCCGTCCAGATTCATCCCGACATATCCCCAACAAAATCAGGCGTCTAATCCCACCTACCAACCTGTCTCAATCAGGTTGACCATGTATAGCGCGCGCTAGGCCTCAAAAAGTAGCGTGGCTAGTTCACACAATTAGCGCGCGCTACACTTCAACGTTAACATGCACTATATGTGTAAAATTACAAGCATGAGACAGCATCTATGAAATTATACGCTTATCAATACAGGATCCAGAATACGGAGGTTTCTACTCAAATCGAAGTACAACATGCTAATGCCAAAATGTTCAAATACCGATGAAATACACAATAATTATCTGGGCATTACATTTCCGATGAAAGGTGGAACAGCAGACTGAAGTGTAAGGAAGAGCCGAGAATCATTTTTCTTGCGTTTATTACTTGTCCAGGTGGGCTTTCTATACGAAAATGAGAGCTTTGCTCTATTTTGATGAAATGTTTTACAAGCAAATTATGATTTCAAATGATTATGATGCATAAAAACTTTTATGTGCATTCTTATGAACCTATCACTGTTGGCTTGCCAACCTATGAAATGATCGGATCCTGAGCTAGACAAAGGTTGCTGGCCAGGGTTAGTGTACATAGTACTCGGGATTGTGAGCTCTCTTCGGAGTGGATGATCTCGGGGAGTAACGTTCACGGGAGGTGGCCACCTTCCCCGGCGTAAATTATGAATATGGTGAATCTGATGATATATGCTATGAAATGAAATGATTTAGTAAACATGGGCTTTTTCTTAAAAACCCCGTGTGTTACTGCTTATATGCATGATGACAAATACGAAAGCATGTTTTATGTTTTGGCAATATGTTCACGGAGTACGTTTTACTCAGCCCTGTATATCTTTTTAAATATGCAGGTTGAGCAGGGGAAGTGATGGAGGGTGTTGAGTGGAAGTCTTTTGTGTACGATCAATGTTAAGCCCTGGTTGCATATCTTCATATATGTAACCAACAATGTTTTTCCACTGCAAACACTCTTTATGATTTTGCTTTCTAAGTTATGCCGATTGTAATATGCTAAGAAGCCTTTTTCTAAACTTCAAGGCTAATATTATAATTATGTATTCTACTTTGGATTCTAAGTCATTCCCAAGGGATTGAATCCCCTTCATGATACCTTGATAGGTCATTCATGGAAATCCACCCATATTTCTTATGAAACGTATGTCTCCCCCTTTCTTCCCCGCTTCTTAATTTCTACCCCGGGTCATGCTCCAGCTGTACCGTCATTAGGGATAAGGGGCCATGACATGTTTACTCTGTAAACACTAGCATCAATGTTTCCTATGATAAACTCTTGTGGGTGATCTCTCAACCATCTTTTGTCGGGTTCTAATTCGGGGTCCCATACTGTATCTTGAGTTGCTGTAGTTTCGGCTTCAACTTGTACAGCATCGGATTTATCTACTTTAGTTCTTAAAGCTGCGGGGTTGATTTCTAGGTTGACGACAGGTTCTATAGGAGATGGTGGATCAATTATGGAAAGTTGTTGGATGTTCTGAGTCAGGTCTTCGACTCCTGTAGGATCATGGAGAGGTTCATCGAACACTACATGAACTGATTCCTCAATTGTCAGCTTCCTTTTATTGAAGATCCTGTAAGTTTTGCTAACAGAGGAACATCCTACAAATATACCGTCATTCGATTTCTCATCTAAGGTTCTAAGTTGATCCTTACCGTTGTTCAAAACGTAACACCTGCATCCAAATATGTGAAAGTACGAAACTAGTGGAGTTTTGTTGTTCCATACCTCATAAGCTGTTTTGTTGTGATGCTTGTTGATGATACAGTGATTTTGTGTGTAGCACGCTGTATTGGTGGCTTTGCCCCAGAAACACTGTGGAACTTGCTTGCGGCAATCATTATCCTTGTTGCTTCTTTCAGCGTCCTCTATCAGAACGAATGGACACGATACTCAACCCTTTTTCATTCTGAAGCTTTCTCAGGTGCTCGGACAGCTTCGATGTTGTTTCCTTCTTCTTGCTTCGGAAAATTGTCCAAGCATACCTGGAATAATCATCAACAATAACAAGACAGTATTTCTTATCTCCCAAACTTATCGGGTCTACAGGACCGTATAGATCCATGTGTAGCATTTCCAAAACTCTGTGGGTGGAAAGGTAGGATTTGCTCTTCAGGGTGGTTTTGATTTGCTTGCCTTTCTAACAGGGTCCACATACGCTGTCTTTTTGGAATGTAACATTTGGCAATCCTCGAACCATTCCCTGTCTGGAGAGCTTGTTGATAGTCTTAAAGTTGACGTGTGACATCCTCTTGTACCATATCCAGCTTAGATCTGCAGTGCCTTTGGCAACAAAACAAGGAATTGTGGAGCTCGTAGGCATCCAGTTAGCAATATACATATTACCTAATCTGCTTCGTGTGAGCACAACTTATTTGGTCAGGATGTTCTTTACTCTACAGTGATCGATATAGAACTTCCCCAAGAATTGTTTGTCACATAACTGGCTAATACTAAGTAGATTGTACTGTAAGCCTTCAACATAAGCTACATCGGTGACTTTGAATTTTCCTACAAGTAGGGTTCCCTTCCCTCTTGTTCTTCTTTTAGATTTATCACCGAAGCGCACTTTTGGACCGCGACCTTCTACATAATCTGACAACTTTCTTTTATCTCCTGTCATGGGCCGAGAACATCCACTGTCAAAGTACCAGATGTCCTTCTCTAAAATGTCCTGTATGCAAACAAATTAGGTAGATTTAGGCCCCGTTTGATTTTTGGGTCCATGGTTGTTAGTGCCTTTAGGTACCCAGATTTTCCTGACAGCATAAGATTTACTGTAGGATGGTTTAGGTCCGTAGTTGCGATGTCTACGTGGGGCATGTGCGTAATCGCTATAACCATGATAATTATTATGCATGTAAAATTCAGGGTTATTATTGTTCCAGTACGAATGCCGTCTTGGAGGTGGAACCATTTTCTTCGGCCTTACAGTTTGCCTTCTGGGTCTCCAGTTGGATTCCCAAAGCTGTTGTTGATACTGTGAGGATACTTGCTTACACAAGGGATAATGCGTCTCCTGTATCCAATACCTAGGCGTGCTGTACTGAAAGTACTACCGTGCCGGCCTTTGATATTTGGATACAGCCTTCTTTCTAAACGGCTATTGGCGCTGTTGATATGCTCGGGGAGCATCTTATTTGGTACGCCTTATAGGTCTGAATGGATGGGGATTCCGCTGTCTGGAATATGACTGAGGTGGTGGAATGGCAGCTTTTGCTGTTCGTGGTGCAACGGGTTCCTTCACAAGACTGGGAATTTCTTCCGATGCAGGAATGGGTTCCACACCCCTGACAAACACAGTACTAATTTTCCCTTTGTTGGAAAATGAGCTATATCCTAAGACACTTTTATCATGAGCATGTTGCCAGGTGCTTAGAATTTCTTCCATTCTTTTAGATGATTTCTCGAAAGATTTCAGAACAGTCTCAAGTTCTCTTTCTCGTTTTTCGAGAGTTTTACTTAGGCTTGAAGCAGAACAAAATCATTTGTATTGCTTTCACTATGAGATTTAGTCTCACTTAGTTCATGAGCAAGTTGATGATTGCTCTCCATGAGTTTTTCATACTCGACTTTGGTGTTTTCACAATCAACAGACATATTTTCGTAATTTACGTTCAGCAAGTCGTTTTCTTCCTTCAGCTCTAGGTTAGAAAGTTGGAGCTGCATATTTTCATTTTTCAATGTCTCATGGGCCTTTTGAATGTTCTTAAACTCATTCATCATGTTTGCAAAAGTATGAGATGCATTAGTAGGAATAGCTGAGGTTGAGCTTACCTCATCATTGCTATCTTCATCTTCTGGAATGTCCTTGGCCATAAAGCACATATAGGCTTTATCTTCGAAATCATCATCAGATGAATCACTGTCAGTGACTACCTGAAGACATTCTTCGGACTTTGATGGTGCGGGGGAGGCTTCTGATTCACCAATCAGGGCCTTGAGCTTGTTTTTCCAAGCACATCTTCTTTCATCCTTTTCTTGTTGCTCAGCTTCCGGCAACCTTTGAACTTTGGGATGAGGACATTTATTTGCATAATATCCTGGTTTCCTGCAATTATAACATAGGTTAGCGTCACCATAGGAAGTTTCAGTACTTACCTTGTGAACAGACTTGGGCCTATATGGAGTCTTTCCCGACTGCTTGATAAACTTCTTGAACTTATGCATGAGGAGCGCCATTTCATCTTGAGACAGGATGTCGTCGTCGCTGTCAGCATTCTTGTAAATGGGCTTTGATGAGCTGGGCATGCTGTGTCTTCGGTTGGATATAGCGGCTAAGGCTGTAGTGCTGGTGGGAGATTCTTCATATTTCTCTCTCCTATCTATATTGTACTCAAATGCTTTGAGGTCAGCAAAGAGATCAAAAGTAGATATTTCACTAAGATTACATGACACACGCATAGCTGTGGTCTTAATGTCCCATCGGGCAGGGAGCGATCTGAAAATTTTTAGGTTCTTCTCCCTTTGGGTATAAATCTTACCTAATGCTTCAAGTTCACCAACAATGCCAGTGAATCTGAGGTCAAGTTCCTCAACTGTTTCAGTTGGTTTCATTTCAAAAGATTCGAATTGCTGAGTTAATTTTGAAATCTTGTTTTCTTTTTAGAGCTCAGTTCCCTCACAAATTAACTTGAGTTTATCCCAGATATCCTTGGCTGTTTTACAGCTCCTTACCTTTGAGAACGTGCCTTTGTCAAGAGTGACAAATAACGCGTTCTTAGCAACATTATCGAGGTTGGCGCGTTTCCGATCATCTGTCGTCCATTGATCGCGCTCTTTCTCGAGCATCTCTGCATGAGCCTGGCCTTCAATCCTTGGGGCCGTATTGACCTTCATGATTTTTATGGGGCCATCCTCTATAACAAAAATCATCTCTCCATGCATTGCTGCAAGATGAGCCTCCATCCTAATTCTCCAATCGACAAATTCGTTAATAGAAAACATAGGGACTTTATTGATCATTGATGTATCCATATGAGAATATAGGAAAAAAAAAGACTGTTTAACAAAAATAAGTGATTTAAGGATCTGATTCAATCAAAAATACGACTGATTCTTTTTAGAATCAACCGCTCCGATACCACTTGTTGGTCACTAAGTATACATAATACAGCTCGGAAAGTGTTTTAAACAACAAGCTGTACGATTTTCAAATCTGAGTGCGTAGCGGAAGTCTTGTTAAAGTAAGTTGCTATAAATACAGCAACTAGATATGAAGTTTATACTTAAAAATAATCACAAATATTAAAATAATAAATGCAGAAGGTAAATGACACGGTAATTAAAGTAGTTCGAGGTAAACCCCTCTACGTCCACTGGTCCTCCATACAGGAGTCAAAATGTTTATTATAAATACTACGTACACAACTGTGTATTTATAATCAAATCTATCAATGTATCGTTCACACAGATTGATACAATGATCAGAGCTTTCAAACGTTCACACAGATTGGTTTAGGCTTTCACTTGACTAACTTCTTCACACACAGTTCCGAAGCTTTGTCTCTTCAATGCAAGTCCGTCACACACAGTTCGGGAAAAGCAATGCTTTCTCAGTCCACAGTGGGCTGATGGGTTTGTTCAATGATAGAACGATGGTTTGAACAACAGCTTGAATTTCTTGATCTTTAGTTGATAATGTGTTGTTCAAGGTTGAGCACTTTGAATATTTCTTCTCTCAGAATCTGCAGTATACTTGAAGAAATATGTTTGCTCGGAATATTCGTGTAAGTGCTTCTGGTTGCTTGTTATTCTTCGTATCTAATCTTCAAACTCTTGGAGATAAATATATAACCTTATGAATAGATCCGTTGTGAAAGATTCGTTTGAGAAAGATTCCGTGACAACTAGATAATTGACTTGTACAGACCAAGATCTGGATTTTGCAAGGTTTGAAGATTTCTGTTGGCTTCAGTATTTCAATACTTTATCCTTTCAGTATTTAAGTACTTCTTTATCAAACGGGACTTGACTTTAGCGAATACCAAAGATTCCTTTTCAAATGGTCTTCAGTCCTGTTTCAATATGTATTGAAGATACATCACAGCTTGAATGCTGTATCCATTTGTGCTATAGGCTATGAAGGAGAGGTCGTTGTATGGAATGTTTGTTGTATGGACAGACAACTTCCATACTTGGCGCTTTATAGACTCTGTTGTTGTATGATGGCATGAAGAGAAGTCTTAGATACATGATCAACAACTTTGATTAGACTTGTCGATACAGCAACTTGCTCTATGCTGGATTGGCATATTTGTCGAAACACTCTATCAAGATCTTTCGATACAGGGATTGTTATCCCAAAAGTATTCTTGGGTCATACTGTATTCCCCATTAATCATTGCACACGTCATCCATAGGAAGGGTACATGCCTTCCTCTTCCTACAGTAAAGATACAACTTGGAGTTCTAAGTGTACAATTAATTAAAGTGGATACTGTATTCATGGGTCTTACAGCATTCCCCCTCAATTGATGAGTAAAATGTAAAAACTTACAGGGAGTCTCGCTGTAGCATTCCCAATTCTTGGCGAAGCATATAGAATCTGGCAGTGCTGAGAGGTTTTGTAAAGATGTCGGCTAACTGGATGTCTGTATGAATCTTCTCGATCCGAATAACTTTATTCTCAACATGATTCCTGATGAAATGATGCTTCATATCAATATGCTTAGTTCGCAAGTGCAATATAGGGTTGTGTGTGATTGCAATTGCACTCGTGCTAGCGCACATGATTGATGTCACTCTTGCATTGATTCCATAATCTTGTAACTACTGTTGCATCCAGTGAATCCGAATACAGCAACTTCCAGCAGCATAGTATTCCGACTCAGCTGTAGAAAGTGAGTTGGCCAATTGCTTCTTACTGAAACATGACACAAGTCTTGGTCCAAGGAAATGACATATTCCGCTTGTACTATTCCTGTCCAGCTTACAGCCTCTGAGATCCGAGCCGCTGTAGCCTACCAAATCGAATCCTCCTTTCTTAGGATACAACAGTCCTACATCGATCTTTCCTTTCACGTACTTAAGGATTCATTTGGCTGGGTGAAGTGTGACTCTCTAGGTGCTACCTGGTACCACTCCTACAGCAAACTGGATATCAGGCCTGCTGGATGTTAGGTACAGGATTGAGCCTATTAGCTTCCTATAGAGTGATTGATCAACCGGATTTCCATCTTTGTCAGCACTTATCTGTGTGGAAGTGCTTGTGGGGTAGGACGATGATTTGGAGTTGTTCATCCCAAATTTGTTGAGCATCTGCTTGTTGTACTTCTCTTGGTTGATAAATATACATGTAAGAAGTTGTTTCACCTGCAATCCTGGGAAATAACTAAGTTCCCCCATCATACTCATTTCAAATTTACTTTGTATGAGGTGAGAGAATCTTTGACATAAAGAAAGGTTAGTTGAACGAAATATGATATCATCGACATATATTTGAACCATAAATAGATCTTTAACTTCCTGTATTTTAAAGAGGGTTTTGTTGACTACACCTTTCTCAAATCTATTACTGATTAGATACAGTGATAGGTTTTCGTATCAGGCTCTAGGTGCTTGCTTGAGTCCCTACAGTGCTTTCCTTAGCCTGTATACAAGGTCTCCACCTTCACTGTTGACAAACCCTGGTGGTTGTTCAATATAGACTTCTTCGGCTAGGTCTCCATTCAGGAATGCGCTCTTAACATCCATTTGATATACAATAAACTTGTGAACGACAAATGCTAAGAATATCCTGATGGATTCTAGTCAAGCTACAGGTGTGAAGGTTTCATTATAGTCAATTCCTTCTTCCTGCATATATCCTTGGGCTACTAGTCTGGATTTGTTCCTGATCATAAGTCCACATTCATCCTTTTTTGTTTCTGAATACCCATTTGGTTCTTATGACTGATTGATGTGTTGGTCTAGGAACTAGGTACCAAACATTGTTCTGTTCAAACCATTGAGATCTTCTTCCATCGAAGTGATCTAGTGAGAATTATTCCGAGTTTCATTGGCCGAAACAGGTTTGGACTGGGCTAAGAATACAGCTAGGGTGCACATGGCGAGTCTCCTAAGTTTGACTTGAGACTTCCATACAGGGAAATGAGACTTCTCAGAATCTGTCCCTTATTGTGCACAAAGTACAGTGCCTTGTGTACTCTGTATTTCCCTATGTGTGGATACGCCAACATCAATATCTCCAGTTACTAATTCCTGGGGGTGATCTCTCAACCACCTCCTGTCAGGTTCTAGTTCGGCATCCCGTGCTGTAGCCTTGACTTTAGATTATATAGCACCAACTTCGAATGCTTCTGCTCTTACAACAGAGAGATTAATTTCTAAGTCCACAACTGGTTCTATTGGAGTTAGGGAATCATCAATAGAGAGTGTTTGGATGCTCTGGGTTAGGTATTCTACTCTTGTAGGGTCATAATGGGGTTTATCAAATACTACATGGACGGATTCCTCTATTGTAGCTTCTGTTTGTTAGTTATCCTGAAAGTTTTTCTGAGAGGGGAGTATCCAAGGAAAATACCCTCATCCGACTTTTCGTCGAATGTCTTTAGTTGATCCTTCCTATTGTTGAGTACGTAACACATGCATCTAAAAATATGAAAATATGCAACCATTGGAGTTTTGTTATTCCATACCTCATATGCTGTTTTGTTGTGATGCTTGTTGATGATACATCAGTTTTATGTTTCAGCGTCCTGTTCTTACGCTCGACAACACCATTTTGTTGAGGATTCCAGGGTGCTGAGTATTTGTGATGTATGCCATTGTCCGCACAGTATTGCTCTACAAAGCAGTTTGTGAATTCTGTGCCTCTTTCGGAAATGAATTGATACAATACTCAACCCTTTCTCATTCTGCAGCTTTTTCAGGTGCTTTGGAAACTTCGTGATGGTATCTTTATTTTTGTCCACGAAGATGGTTCAAGCATACTTGGAGAAATCGTCAACAATAACAAGACAATATTTCTTATCTCCCAAACTTACAGGATCTACAGGACCGTAGAGGTCCATGTGTAGCAAATCCAGTACCCTGTGGGTGGACAGATATGACTTGCTCTTCAAGGTGGTCTTAATTTGCTTGCCTTTATGACAGGGTCCAAATACACTGTTTTTTTTTTGAAATGACACATCGGGCAAGCCTCTGACCATTCACTATCGAGCGAGCTTGTTGATGGTCTTGAAGTTGATATGCGACATCCTTTTATGCCATAGCCAGCTTTGATCTGCAGTGCCTTTGGCAACAAAACATTGAATAATGGAGCTTTTAGGCTTTCAGTCAGCAATATACATGTTACCTGACCGACTTCCTGTAAGGACGACTTGCTTAGTCTTGATGTCCTTTACCCTATAGTAATCTACATAGAATTTGACCGAGAACTATTTGTCACAGAACTGGATGATCCTAAGTAGATTATACTACAATCTTTCAACATAAGGTACGTCAGTGACTCTAAACTTTCCTACAAGCAGGGTTCCTTTCCCTCTCCTTCTTCCTTTGTATTTGTTAGCGAATCGCACATTTGGACCACGACCTCCTACATAATCGGACAGCTTGCTGATATCTCATGTCATGTGCCGAGAAAATCCATTTTTGAAGTACCAGATGTCCTTCTCCTTGATGTCCTGTAATCAAAGAAATTAGGTAGATTTAGGTCCCCCTTTGATTTTTGGGTCCATAGTTGTTAGTGCCTTTTTGGTACCCAAATTTGCCTAACAACAATTGATTTGTTGTAGATTACTTTGGGTCATGTTTTGCGATATTTATGTGGGGCAGACACGTATCCGCTGTAATCCTGATTATTATGTATGTAAAATCTAAGATTTTGGTTCCAGTACGGTTGCCGTCTCGGACGGGGAACCATTTTCTTTGGCCTCAATACTTGCCTTCTAGGTTTTCAGTTAGATTCCCAGATTTGTTGATGATAAACCATGCGGCATTCTGCTTCTTGGATGGATATCAGGGTTTCTGTATTCAGTATCTAAGTGCACCGTCGGACATATCCAATACAACATGGACTACGAACGATCAAACAATAAAGCTCAAGAGGGACATCACAGTACTCCCGATCCAGAAATGTGTCCGTGCACATGTCCACCCCGCATACGGAATCCAGAATATACGTGTGACAATGTACCTAATTAGCCTCAAGAACTACGTCTCGTGTGCACGGTCCAATGCGGAAACATCCACGCATGACCATTGAGTGCCTGGCTAAAAATCCTACACATAACCAATCGGCACGCAAACATGATTCCAGATATGCCACGATACAACATGACAACGAAACGCAAGGGATAAAACATCCAATACGGATCATACGACTCACCAAGTGAACGATGACACACGAATAATGAAAGATCGACACGACCAACGATATTCAAACAACCATCCTAGGATAAGAATTCCCTAAGGACCGATTAACACGGCAATAACCACAACACCACAATTCGGGAAATCCTCCACCCTCAACGATCACAAAATTATCGAGTTCACCAGAATAATAGTGTGCTGCCTTGAGTTAGCCAACACGACAATAATAACTCACAGGTGGGCACTATCCTCGGCGATCCCCATTCAATATCTCGATTGTCTTCGAACGACCAATCGATAACGACTCAACGAATGGGAACTATCTTCGACAGTCCCAATTCAATACTTCGGTTACCTTAGAACGGTAACTCGATAACAATGGTACAACGGATGTCTCGGCACACTTAAATCAGTTACCAATAATGAAGATGAAATTCGAATACATCAATGCCTTCAATCGGCCGTTTACGAACAACAATAAAATTTGGCATGATTTGTCGACGGGTGTCGTATCAAACGATCCCCTGGTATCAATACAATCATAAGGAGACCAAGTCTCGAAATGATACACACATTAGTACACCTACACGATAACATTAGTCTCATTGATTAGTACGAGTATAAAACTTGCCTCGATATCAATACAACGAACTGTTACCAATTCAGTTAATTTCGTCTTACGAATTCCTCAGTCTCGACCAAGTTAATCTACGAACCCTTCAACCTTAACCGCAACACAACAGTCATAATTCACGATCAAACATCATATCTTATTGTAAAACTAAGGATTAATAATCAACAGGTTCGATGACGACCAATATCAATACCACCAAACCGCAAACTCAATCGTTTCACCATATCTCGACTAATCACAGTCTGAACAATCCAACTCAGACACTTACACATCCTGTCCACAATACGAGTCGAAATATGATGATCATATCAGCAACAAATGAGGACCAATAGTAAGGGTCTAAATGTTCCGAACTCAATTCTTAAATACGAATTGATAAGGTTCCCTTCTCGTAAATCCATCGTTAAAATTCACTTATGACCGTCATCATTTCGAATCATCTGACTGGTTCAAAACAATAGATAATCCTACTAAAAAGGTTATCAAATAGTCCAATCATTCGACTTGAACATTTGCTCCATACGTATGGGCTTCCAAATTCGGAGATGAATAATAGTCTCATCAAACTCATAATCACATTCGTATTCCGATACGAATATTATATCAAACACATAGTTTAGCTCTAGATATGAATATTCCATATTCATTTTCAAAACATCAACACTTCTTAAAAAAAAAATTCATCACCTCGTATAATTCAAGAGTTCTTCAAGAACACGAAATATCCGAAATACCATTCATAAAAAACATATCCGAGGTATATATCTCCATGTTACCATTTTCTTCGTCATGCCATTCATACAACCTTAAGAGTCGCAACAATACTGTCATCACCATATGAAGAAGGTCTCAATAATCATATCAACATCCGAAATCTCTTATTACAATTCCGATAAATCTCGTATAACATTATCACATGATACCACAATTGTAACACCCCAGATCCTCCTGGGAATATTACACGCCGTAAACCCTTCTCACAAGGATTTACCAGGCTAAGCACAATTTTTCCACATCACTTCAAAAATGCTAAAAAGACCGATGACGGTAATATATATATATATATATATATTTTTTTTTTAAGAAAAAAAAATCATTTTCCAAATATCGTCAAAATGATCAAGGCCAAAATGCCAAAGACTCAGTTTAGGGAATCGGTTTTACAAAATAAAAATTCAGTTGGCAAAATACCAAAAGCCATTTCAAAATACTCACGCAGCGAATAAAAGTACAGTCCAATTTATGCATTTTCATTGAAATAAGACGAACATCAAAATACACGATTCCCAACATACTCCCTCCCAAGTAGTAATCCTTAAAGAAGTGAACCACTATCAAAGGGATACGAGGACTACCATGTATGGACGAACCGCGAGGAAGAATAATTTGAACTCCATTCCAGGAATCATCAAAAACTTCATGAACAATACTTAAATCCGAGCTCTCCATCTTAATCTTGTTTGAGAGAATCATCTCTCAATGTTTAGGAACTTCAAGTACTTCCCAAGGTTCTCTCTATTGACTGAAGGAGGAGAATGGACAAAATGCCTCTCAGCACTCGTCTATCCTCTCTATAAAACACATCACTAGCGCGCGCTAGACCTTATATTTAGCGTGCGCTACATGACTAGCGTGCGCTATCCTTCCTTGATAGCGTGCGCTATCGGGCAGTCGAGAAACTACTACATTGTTTCGAAATTCATCTAACGTACGTAATGCCCATGCATTAGCGTACGCTAACAGGCGTTGACTTGATACAGTGAAATGCTCAGTAGCGTGTGCTATTCTTCGACCTTAACGCGCGCTAATCGTCGTTGACTTGCTACAGTATCGTGCCCCCATATGCCGAAAGCATCCGCGATTATCGGGATTCATTTGACCGATATGGAATTAGCGTGCGCTAATCATACGGTTTTAGCGTGCGCTAGCTCTACACGACAAGCACTCGTTGACCTTATCTGGACACGCGTCGAACATGGCCGGGTCCACCCGCCGAAAGCTAAGATTCCATTATTGGCGATCTGGTGTTAGCGTGCGCTAACCAACATGCGTTTGTGTGCGCTAATCAATATAAAAATCAACACGGGCCTACTGCCGCCACCTTCCGAAACTAACCCAGCAAGTCGTTACGTACGTTAGGGGTCCTCCTTAGCGTACGTAACCGAATCTCTTAGCATGCGCTAAGTATGCACCATAGCGTACGCTAAGTATATATCTTAGCGCGCGCTAGGCATACCTTGTAGCGTGCGCTAACGTAGCTGTACTTAGCCATTTTCCGCTATTCTCTACCAACATCTCGACATACCAAACGATCATACGGCACAATGAATACATATATGCATTCAGCAACATTGTCATACGTTCACCTCATCCTAAAGCACAATTATCCAACATATAAATCCAAAATCATCAAGATAACCAAGAATTATCGAATATTCCAAACAACATACTTACAGGTCTATGAAGTCGATGACCTCCCATGGTACTAGCATGCGACTCCCAACAAAGTCTCAACACAAAACCGATACACGCTAATATCGAGATTAGCAATTTGACAAAATCTCATAAGACGTATGTGAATGCCGTAGAAACGGTTCGTTCACCTCATACGCCGTTACGTATGTGAATGCCGTAGAAACGGTTCGTTCACCTCATACGCCGATACATGTAGGAATGCCGTCAAAACGGTTCGTTCATTACATGCCAACAATATATCTATGAATGCCGTAAAAACGGTTCGTTCATGATATGCCATCAATATTTCTATGAATGCCGTAAAAACGGTTCGTTCATAATATGCCATCAATTCCTCTTACTTTCAAAGTCGAGAACGTACAATCATAAATGTATACTTGCCTTGAATAATCGACGATGCAACGAACGGAATGGAAAGTCACCGACGAATGCTAGGAACCATCGAAACCGAACCTAACGATTCGAAGAATACAGTCACAACAGATTCTAAACGAATACGGAATTGGAATACGCCCGGAAACCCGCTTACGATTCATGTATATTCGTATAAAAACGACAACGAGGGCGGACCACAACCAAACCCTCTCGATTTCGTAAAAATCACGAAATATACCATGAATCCGTAGGAAAACTAAGAGTACCAACAAGATTAATCATATTCATCATGAATTACTCAGCAAAACGGAATGAATCAGACAAAAACGCGAAAACCCCCAAATCTCCCCAAAAGTAGGGTTCTAAAGATCTAACCTTGATTCGCTGGATCGAAGGATGTTATACGATGATCGATCCATGATATGAACTCAGTAACTTCATGGATTTGTTGATCAACAACATGGTTTCGTCTCCTCCAAAACCCCAGCCGCGGACCGAAGAGAAATGAAATGAAAAATGGATGAAAAAGTCGCTGGTCTGTCAATTATATACTGGGCCGGAACTAGCGTGCGCTAGCCTTCCTGGACTAGCGTGCGCTATCGGCCAGTATCGGCCCAGCACTCTCGGCCATGGCCCGCATGACCCGGCACCACCGACCAATTCTGCCGACCATGACTCGTCCGCCCGGCTCCCGCTAGCGTGCGCTACGGCCGGAAGCCTGCGCGCGCTAGCCGACCTGTCCAGTAGCCTCTGGACTAGCAAGCTCATCCCAGTAACGTACGTTAGTCGGCCGACAGCGTGCGCTACCCAGGCCGGTCAGCGTGCGCAATGACCGGCAGTAGCGTGCGCTACCTGCCGATTCTACCCGAGTCCAGAACCTCGTAATCCTCCGCTTGTGCCCGAGAAGACGTCTGGCCGATTTCGACACAGTGCGCTACATCGCTGAAGAAGGCACAGCTGCCCCGGCCAGAAGCGTGTGCTACGCGGTTCTCGCCGTGCTCGCCGGCTGGTGCCCGCCATCGTCCGGCCAGAACTCGCGACCGTCCGGTCGATCCGCAATCGTCCGGCGGTGCGACCACTGTGGCTCGACGACTCGATTTCCGAAAACGTACGGAACGAACACGACGAAAAGTTCGCAGACAACATCAACGACTAGAAATGAAAGCGTAATGTAATAATTAATCATACGCAACCGAGAAAAGAGTCGAGACAACGAATACAGATAGAATACCCATAACTTTGGGTAAATTACAAAACGGCCCAAAACGCCCGAAAATCACGATACGCGGTCGAATAACCTAACCGAAGTTCACAACACTTCTAACAAAGTTAAACGGACTTACGGGAAACTCGAAACAGCAGTTTAGAACGAGATTCGCAAGAATCGAACTCAAGTGCGGAAAAGTCGCTGAAAAGCACGGAACTCAACATAACGACACCGAAACGAACTCGGATGTCAAAAAGTGTGTAATTAATCATTCTCAGGGTGACGAAACGGTCCCAAGCGAGTTGTCAAAACGGACTTCCGCCAAAAATAGAAAGTTACCGAAAATCAAAATTACGGATATTACAGATATGGATCTCCCCAAGAGACCCAGTCTGCTTGTCTTGTATGTCCTTCACTGAGGTGATAAGACTTATGACCATTGTAGTCAGATTATATATCTTTTGATCGTGGTGTACTTAAGCGACTGTAATTTTAGCTTCGGCGACCCTTAGATTTTCCTACTCTTACTTGAGGATCATCTCCTGATACTGTTGGAGCTGATGAATGGATTTGTATATGGCGTTGGGCAGAAGTCTGAAGGCATTTTCGATGTCCTGCACAACCCTTCTTAGTCCAGTGAATTCATCCAAGGTTGTTCCTTTCATCGAGTCAAGTTATTTACTGACGTCATATAATGCTTTAACATCATCTTGCAGAAATACGGTTTGGCGATTGATGGCTTACATTTGATCTATCTTTGCTTCGGTCTGCGGAGAGTGAGGATGGGCTACTGGAGAGGATGAGAGTTTTTCTTTTTGTACAATGACCACATTGTGTAGGCTTATGTGGGCTGTCATCGGGGAGGAAGTCCTCATCTGGTTCAGAGGGTTAACCTGTAGGGATAGGAGGGACTACCTGTTTGGGGGCATGAACCTATGTTGGTTCAGCCAGCGTGTCTATCTGACAAACAAAATGGACTGATTCCTTCTGCCTCATTTCGGCTTCAATAGCCTATTGATCAGGAGGGACTGAATCCTCCTGCTAGCTCTAAGCTATCATCTACTCCTTAGGAGGGACTGAATCCTCCTGTTGGAGGATGGGGGCCACTTTCTCCTGGGTTAGAGGGGCTATTTCCTCCTGGGTCGGGGCTATTTTTTCCTCCGACTGTGGTGACATTAGGCACTGATTCCTCCTATTGATGAGTGGATATGGTAACATCTGTGGTCATAGGAGGGACTGATTCCTCCTGTAAGATGGTAGCTTGAGCAACATCATCTTACTGAGTGGGTGACTTAAACATTTCTGAAGACTATCTTCAAGTCCTCTGGCCTTGGGTGGCCAGAATGCTCGCGAACTCCTTCTCACGTGCCTCTTCACGGCTCATCCGCATCCCTATCTGTAAGGCCTCATCATTGTTGTCAGAGTCAGGATTGGAATAGTGAATTGAGTTTCGAGTGACATCCTGGGAAGGATATTTCCCCTGGAGTCAGGCCTTATCATTTTCCACAAAGTATTTAGGAATGAGCCGTAGCAAAAGGGATCATTCCACCTGATAAGGACCTCGACATTGTTAGTGTTCATCACCTCCAGCGCGAATAATTCCTCATCCTTCTAGTCTTACCAGTTACAAAGGGTTTCATAAGAGGCAATCTTGTAGTTCTTACAAATTTTGAAGCATTCGATTGCATCCCCAATCTGTTCTTGAAGGACGGTCTAGTTGATTATAGCCGAAGGGTAAGGGACTCCGAACATTAGATGGTTCCAATTCTCGGTTGGGATCCTCGACAAGTGTGTGAGCCTATAGAGGAGATGGATCCCTGACAAGGTGGGGTGCCCGGTTGGTAGAGAGGATCCATATAGGGGTAGGGCCCTATGAGGATAATTAGTTATCGGATCCAAAGGGGCAGCCGATTCACCAACTTCTTCAAGGTTGCAAAACACCTGGTCATCCATCATAGCCATAGCTGGCTCAGGATCTCCTGTGGGAGTAGCTAGTGTTTCTTTCATTGGAACAAGTTCCAATGGGTTAACTACTATAGGGGCAGGCATATTATGCGAAACCTCGGGGACCATTGTAGTCGGCTGAGGTGCTGTAGGAACAACTTCCAAGTTTGAAGACTCCTTATTAGTCTTAGGCTTCTTCTTCTTCTCGATAGCTGAAGGTGAGTTACTGTCGGGAATTGCCCCTCTTCTTACTTACAGGCCTTTTCTTCTTGTCGCTATCACCATCTTTGGCCTTGAAAAAATAACCACTGACATCACATGGGTCACTCAACATCGACATAGAGATATGGTATGGTCAGTTAGCAATTGGTGTACCCTTGTTGTACAGGATGGGTTTAGAACCACCAAAGAATGTAAGGAGCTTCTTTGCTGCAGGTGATTGCTGGATACCACAGCTTATGAGGATAAAATCCAGCATGAGGCCGAAGGACTTCCTGGACGATTTTGTCTTGGGAGCCTCGTCTTGTACGCACCTCATCACAACTTGGTAGTATCTCACCTTTTGACCACACATAATGGCCATCATCATCCTAAACCTGATATTCATGCACATCTCGAAAATACCAGTCCTGTTCTCCACAATCCGACAACAGAATTCATGCAAGTAAAAATAAGGAAGAGTGAAGCTCTTATTATGGCATGAAGGACGAGCATATCCTGAAGATGAGTTCCTGGTAAATAACAACGAGTATGCTTCAACCATACTATCGTCCCCGAATGTCTCCAGTTCCTTCAAGGTGAGGCCCTCAGTTGGGATTTTGTACAATTTCTCCAAAAGATCCTTGTTGATGGAGATCTCCTTTTCATGCACACCTCTCATGATCTTAGACACAAGAGGCTCAGACGCGTATTTGAATAATCTGTTCAAATAATATCCCTCAATCGAGTAATCATAGTTCTCTAGGTATATGATACCCAGTCTGTATAAACCTAGTTGTTTGACCTGGGAAAACCACCAAGTTCAACTCGGCCATGTCTTTTTCCTCAGAGATGAAACGTTCTTGTAGCACAGTTCTGTAAAGATTCGGCCATCAATAATGGTTTCTCTTTTCTTCAAAGATAGACAAGAAGTATGAGATGAAGTCATTTTCATAGAGAGAGAGAGAGAGAGAGGTGAAAACAGAAAGAAATTGCAGAAAAATCCTTAAATTATGTAGGTTGTATGCTGTAGTTTGTTTAATTTGCAAATACCGTAAAGAGTCTTTAAGTCAGCATACTAGCCTTTTTATAGGTACATAGAGGCTAGGTTATAGTGAACGGTCATATTAGGGATGGGAACCATTTTTGATTAAACGTACAGGATGAATCCACATGTAACTTAGGTTTAATCCATCAATTTTGAATTTAATGCCTGGTCTCACTTCCGACACATAGTGCTTGTGTTGTATCTACGAAAGTATAATATTCCCCCTTAGTTGGTACATACAGGATTCAATTCTTATAATAATTTGTGATTAATATTATAATCAAGAGTCCAACTGTGTTCCCCCTTAATTAATGCACACTACCGCTATAGGAAGGTAACTGTACCCTCTTCTCCATATAGACTGGATATGACTTGTAGTTATGTGTGTAGAATTAATAAGTGTGGACACTATATTTATGGGTCTTCTAGTATTCCCCCTCAATTGATGAGTAAAATAAAAACTTACATGGGTTTTAATCGAGCTGTAGCATTTCCATTTCCTGACGGAGCATAGATAACCTCATTGTGCTGAGAGGCTATGTGAAGACATCGGTAATTTAAATGTATGTATGGGCCTTTTCGATCCAGACATTTTTATCTCCACATGATTTCTGATGAAATGCAATACATGATTGTGCATGATTGCAATTACACTCATGTTGTGGCACATGATAGGAGTTTCTCTCGCCTCGATGCCATAGTCCTGTAGCTGTTGCTGCATCCACAGGATCTGCATACAACATCTTCCATCAACATAATATTCTGACTCAGCTGTATAAAGCGAGTTGGCCAACTGCTTCTAGCTGAACCATGACACAAGTCTAGGTCCAAGGAAGTGACAATTTCCGCTTGTACTCTTGTTATCCAGCTTGCATCGTTCGAGATCCGAGTCGCTGTAGCTTGCAAATCGAATCCTTCTTTCTTAAGTTACCACAATCCGACATGATTGTTCTTTTGATATACTTAAGGATTCGTTTGACTGTGATGAGTGTGACTACTTAGGTGCAATATGATATCAAACACACACTCCTACAACAAATTAGATATCTGGCCTACTGGCTGTTATGTACAAAAGTGAGCCTATAAGCGTTCTATAGAATGATTGGTCCACTGGCTTTCCAGCTTCATTAGCACTTATCTTTGATGAAGTTCTCATGGGGGTCAATGATGACTTTGAAGTGTTTTTCCCAAATCTGTTGAGCATCTCCTTGCTGTATCTCTCCTGGTTGGTGATTATACCTATAATAAATTATTTGACCCGCAGCCCCAAGAAAGAGCCAAGTTCTCCCATCATACTCATTTCAAATTTACTTTGCATGAGATGGGAGAACTTCTTACACAGATCAATGTTACTTGAACCAAAAATAATATCATCTACATAAAATTGTACCATAAGGATGTCATTACCTTCTTGGAGTTTGAAGAGTGTCTTATCGACATCACCTTTCTCAACCCACTGTTGATAAGATATAGCCACAGGGTTTCATACCAGGCCTAGGTGCTTTCTTAAGACTGTTTAGGATTCCGGATACAAAACAGAGCACGCGGCGGAATAATAAAACTCAATGTAACTAATCCCAAACATGATCAATCAAGTAACGTATATACGAAGAGAAAAGACGAACGAAAACAAAGGATTAAAGTCTTATACCTTTGAAGTCGTTGATAATATCTTTGTAAGTTGATGATGATCACGAATCCAAACACGAGCACGAGTCCCCTTCGTCAAAAACACCGAAAATGCGATGTCTCTACTTCACACGCGTCGGATGTTGCCCGGAAGAAATTCAACGAAACTCTGTTCTATCAAGAACACAGCTAGGGTAACTCGTATGAATTTTTCTCTCAATTTTTTCTTACTTATTATCACCTCTAAGATGAAGAACTTGTTTAAGAAAAATTTCTCCCTCCTCACTATATCCTCTCAGCCGAAGCTCTCTCAAGGTTACTGTTGGTGTTGATTTTTGTTTTCACTTTTATAACACTTTGTCATAAAAGGTGAGTGATATTATATGATTTGATAAGAAAATAAATCAAGACAATAATGTCATATCTCACCAACAAAAAAGTAATCACCAAGTCAAATAAAGGAGGGAGGGGGCGGCTTTAGGAAATTTCCAAGAGACGGGTCGAGTCACTCGGCTCATGTACCGGACGTTCGTCAAATGAATCCGTTAAATACACTCTGTTTTATTCCCAATGTATTTATACTAATTAATTAATCCAATTAATTAATTATATCAAATACACATATATTTCTCTAAGAAATATTATTTATGAAATAAATTAATTACCCAGTAACTTAATTTCAATTTACAAGATAGCTCTTCGATTTATCCAATAAATCATACTTCCTCCGTTACTTTATTATTGCAACGTGTTGACTATTACACTGTTCACATACTCTCTTTTGACCATCATTTGTGATTTATACATATGAAAAAATATAGTCATGTGAGATCTTGTTAAATTCATCTCGAAATATACTTTCAAAATATCAATTTCTTATAATTTTTAAAAATAAAAATTCAAAGATATTAATAATCAAAGTTGTGCATTGACAAACGTGAAAGTCCAGATGTTGCAATTATAAGAGAACAGAGGTAGTAATTAGATATCCAATATCTAATATTAATAGAGAGATAATAAATTCCTATTTATCCGTTAACGATCGTGATGCGTGATTCTGTAGGTTCGTCTCAGCCGGCATTGGAATTAACCAATGAGTGCGGGCAGCACTTAGCCAGTCTAGCGGGCCGTACTGTAAACCCCGACTGAGAACGAATGAAGGGATCATTACGAAACCATTATGTCGTGAATACCATATACGTATAGACCCTTCATCAGATGTCCCTGTCAAGTCTTCGGGTCACGATAAAGTCAAACCCTACTGTTGACTAGACACTATACATGTGTTAATGCAAATCATGACCGATAAATTACTAGTGTATCCAATACGACTAGATCAGAATGCTTTGGCCAAAGACTTATGATCTTATTTGCCATTAACCGTATAGGACATTCGTGTGCTCATTAACAGGAGATAGAATCCTTTCTTGGCATATAATAAAGACTGTTACCTGCCCGTGAGGTTGACCCAGCGATTAAGCTGTAATATCCGCATTTTTCCTTCCCTTGTATTTTCATTTTTGGTGTATTTCTCGATCGTAGTGACCCTCGTGTACCTTTTAGTGTGTCCTTCCTGTCAACTGTTGAACTGTATTCTCGTTATTGTTGTGCGGAACCGCCGTTTCGGGGTTGCCGTGGATCCATTTCGTGTTATTGGTTCCCAAATATTGATTCCTATCGTTTTTATTCTCTTTCCGGATTATTTTTATCATTTTGGTACCCAGAAGGGGTGTGGGCCGCGGCACAAGGTGTGTGCGCCGCGGCACACAAATTTCTCCAGTTGTTGGTCGAGCGAACTGTACTGTGTGCCGCGGCACACCCATCCGGTGCCGCGGCACAAGCAGTAAGCCGCTGCGGCACACCGTCCGTGCCGCGGCACACCCATGTGACATCTGCGACCAAAACCCGATCACGGTGCCGCGGACACGCAGAGCCGTGGCCGCAGACACCACGAACTCGGGAGTAAATTTTTGGCCTGTGCCGCGGCACACTTCGGCTATGCCGCGGCACACCAAGCGGTCAACTGTATAATCTCATTCTTATTAGACGAGATCGGCCATCTTCCTTCATTCTTCACCTGCGCGAGAGAGAGAGAGGACTAAGGGGGAGAACTTCTCAAGCATTCATCAATTGGGGGTTGATTTTCATCATTTTCCTTCGGTTGTGAGGCCCAGATAATCAATCTAACGCGTGTTCTACGGATCTTAGTACTTGAATCTCCAAAGGTAATATCTCTAGAACCCTATTTTCGAATAATTTTGGGGTTTTGGGATTTTCTTCCGATTCGTTCCGTTTTGTTGGTGGATTCATGATGAATACGATTAATATTGTTAGTATCTTTAGTTTTCCTACGGATTCATGGATATTTTGTGGATTTTTACAGAATCGAGAGGGTTTGGTTGTGGTCCGCCCTCATTGTTATTTTTGGTACGAATATACATGAATCGTAGGCGGGTTTCCGGGTGTATTCCATTTCCGTAATCGTCTAGAGTTGGTTGTGATTGTGTTATTCGAATCGTTAGGTTCATTTCCACCGGTTCCTCGCGGTCGTGTTTGATTCTTCCTTTCCATTCGTATCACCGTCTATTAACCGAGGCAAGTACCCTTATGAACTTACAATCTTAATGTATTAGTATTGCATGATAATTGTGTGTGTGTGTGTGTGTGTATGCTCACTATGGGTTAGACCCGACGGGGTCTCGGTAGGGGTCCACGGAGGGGTGGATCCGCGAGCTTGCTTTTAACCACTATGGGTTAGATCCGACGGGGTCTCGGTAGGGGTCCACGGAGGGGTGGATCCATGGTTAATTGTGGTGCATTTTTACAAATGTGATTTGATTATGGCATTTCCGGAAATGAGTGATTTGGAACTATGTTTTCTTGAATTGCATGCATTACTATATGTGTAAGATGTAAGTCGTTCATTTGGTTACTTGTACTAGCGTAATTGCTAACCCCTCTGGGGACCCGTTTTGGGGAAATTCGTTTTATGAATTTCAGGTCAGGTTCATCGAGACGAGCGGGTGCTGGACCAGTATGCGGATGATGGCCGTGCGTGATGATTGTGCACGAGTGGTATCTTATTGCTTTCTATCTTTTTATTTTTGTGGTCTTTAAACTAGTAGAAGTACTCGAGTACTTAAGAACTTTTACTCGTCGGGATTGTATCGTTGTTTATTATGTTTGTGTCGGATTATGGTGTTATGTTAGACCGGTTGAACCGGGTGGATTATTTTGTTGGGCGTCTTTATGACGAGATATTTTTCTGTTGCTTCTGTGAGTCGATGAGTATGATGCTTGATCAGCCTGGTGGGTCCCATATAGGGATTCACGGCGCTGTAATATACCTCGGATATCCTGGGGGTGTTACAGAAAATGGTATCAGAGAACTAGGTTTATGGATACCTAGGCTTGTCAGTTTATTGGGTCTTGTTGTATTTTGTTTTGCATATCATCATCACGCTGCCATGATTCCGGTACTACCAGTGCCCGTAAGTTTTCTTTCCTCTATTCCTTATACTCTTGTATCGTACCTCTAGTTCTCGGTTTGCGATCGTTCTTTTCTTGTACTTACCATCGTACGGCTTTTGCTACTTATTTAACTCCAGTATGGATGCTGGAAGAGGTCGTGGTCGCGGTCGTGGTCGTGGACGCGGCCGGGGACGTGGGGCAGCCGGTGGGGCGGCCACGTCACAGTCTTCGGGAGCCGGCAGTACCGGCGACCGTCACAGTCATGCTTTTTCTCAGGAGCGTGCCGACCTTGGTATTGCGGCTGTTATGCAGCAAATGGTGAATCAAATGGCGGCGATAGCTCAGGCGGTTCAGAACCCGGATCCGGCCCATGCTAATCGGGGTGGAGCGGACCGTTGGCTTCAGGATGTCATAAAGATGCATCCTCCTCAGTTTTCGGGAGCTTCTGACCCGATCGGCTGGGAGGGGTGGATCAAGGAGATATCTAAAGTCTTCACTGCCACCAACTGTCCCGAGGACCGTAAGGTCCCTATTGCCCAGTACTTCCTCACTGGGGACGCTACGGATTGGTGGGAGGCCATTGGGCCCAAGGACCATGTTGCTTCGTGGACCGAATTCCAAGAACTGATGGAGACTGAATATTGCCCGTGGCCGGTCAGGCAGGCTCGAGTAGATGCTTTCTATGATACTCAACCACGGGATATCCCCGTATCTCAGGCTATTGCCAACTTTAACAAGGAATTGGGTTATGTAAAGACCCAAGTTGTCGAGGAGAGCGAAAAAATTTTCCATTTTTTCAGACGGATGAAATTGTTGATTCAGGACTATATGTCGGGGCTTGTCTGTACTACCTTGAAGGATTACCAGAGTAGGGCCCTTGCTTATGATATGTCTGTGACGGCGAGTGAGGCGGCCCGCGAGAGCAAGAAGCAGAAGTCTGCCAGGAATTTTTCGGGCCACAAAGGTGGGGGTCAGCAGAAATTCCAGTCTGCTAACTTTTCCGCTGGTGGTGGCCCAGCTCGATCTACTGGGTTTCCCCGCAGGGCAGCCGGTGCCCCTTCTCGAGAGGTGAAGTGTTTCAACTGTGGCGGCCAGTGCCACATCGGTCGTAATTGTCCGAGTCCTTTGCCGACATGTAATCGGGCAGTGGCCACCGGTCACAAGGCCGTCAGGCCGAGAGGGAGAAAATCTTTGGTGCCCGGGTTTCCATTCCAGCGCCTAGGGAACCAAGTGTGAATCAGGGATCGCTTGCTCCTCAATCTCCGCCGAGTGCTAGTCGGGGGAGAGGTCGGGGTCAGCCCTCCAAGGGGGGAGCTTCCAGCGTCGGCTCAGCCCACCCGCGTGTCTATGAGATGCGGAGAGCCGATGATCCAGCGGCTACCGTAGCGACAGGTACCGTTCATATTCTTTCTCATCCTGTCAGTGTGCTTTTCGATTCTGGTGCTACGCATTCGTTCATATCTATGGATTGTGTGCGCCGTTTGAGTCTCGACCGTTTGACGCCTTGTGAGCCCTTCATCGTTAAGCTTCCTAGCGGTGATAGGATCGTTGGTGATCAGGAAGTTCGAGACTGTTCTGTGTTTATTTGTGAGAGGGCTTGGCCCTCTAATCTTATTGTTGTGGGTATTTAGGGTGAGGAATTAATTCTCGGGGATGATTGGCTCGAGCGGCATGGTGCAATCATGAACTACCGCACGAGAATCATCACCATGTTAGCCGATGATGGCACCGAGCACTCTTCCGCCGGGCGAAAGAGGGGGAACCAGAAATTTGTTATTAACGCCTTGAAGGCGATGAGACTCCTGCGAAAGGGGTGTACCGGCTATTGGTGCTACGCCTTGAAGGTGGAGAGTGGTGGAGTCGAGCTTTCATCGATTCCAATCGTTAATGAGTTTTCTGATGTATTTCCTAACGAGTTACCGGGATTGCCACCGGATCGTGAGGTCGAGTTTGCTATAGAGTTAGAGCCGGGCGCGGCTCCTATTTCGAAGGCGCCCTATCGCATGGCACCTTCAGAGATGTCCGAGTTGAAGAAGCAGTTGAGTGAGCTTCTTGAGTCGGGGTATGTTCGACCGAGCGCCTCGCCTTGGGGCGCACCGGTCCTGTTTGTGCGGAAGAAGGATGGTTCACTACATTTGTGTATCGACTATCGCGAACTAAACAAGGTGACCATCAAAAACAAGTATCCTTTGCCGAGAATTGACGACTTGTTCGACCAGTTGCAGGGAGCTGCGGTATTCTCGAAGATTGATTTGAAATTGGGGTACTATCAGCTCCGGGTGAGAGAGTCCGATGTGCCGAAGATAGCTTTTCGGACGAGATACAGACATTATGAGTTTGTAGTTATGCCTTTCGTGTTAACTAATGCGCCGGCGGTGTTCATGCAGTTGATGAACAAAGTCTTTATCGAGTATTTGGATAAGTGTGTCGTCGTCTTCATTGACGATATTCTTATTTATTCGAGGAACGAGGAAGAGCATGCCCATCATTTGCGGATGGTGTTAGACATTTTGAGGGCCGAGCAACTCTATGTGAAGTTCTCGAAATGTGAGTTCTGGCTGAAGGAAGTGATGTTTTTGGGTCACGTGATTTCAGCCGAGGGGGTTCATGCAGATCCGCAGAAGATCAAGGCGGTGTTGGATTGGGCACCGCCCAAAAACGTGAGAGAGCTCCGTAGTTTCTTGGGTTTGGCTGGCTACTACCGTAGGTTCGTCGAGGGTTTCTCGAAACTGGCTCGACCACTTACACAGTTGCTCCAGAAATCCGAGAAGTTAAATGCGGAATGACGAGAGGCGATTGATTTTGAGGAGCTGAAGAAGCGTTTGACTTCAGCTCCGGTTTTGGCGTTGCCATGTGGCAACGAGGGATTTGCCGTTTATAGCGATGCTTCGGGTCAGGGTCTTGGGTGCGTATTAATGCAGCACGACAAGACCATTGCCTTTGCGTCGAGACAGTAGAGGCCGTATGAGCTTAACTACCCTACTCATGATTTGGAGTTAGCGGCAGTCGTTTTTGCGCTCAAGATTTGGCGTCACTATCTTTTCGGCTCTGCATGTCAGATTTTTACCGATCATAAAAGTCTGAAATACATATTTACTCAGCGGGAGTTGAATATGAGGCAGAGGAGGTGGTTAGAGCTGATTAAGGATTATGACCTCGAAATCCTTTATCAGTCCGAGCTTCGGCGAGCTTTGATCGAGTTAGATGTTGAGGTTCTGTTGCCGGGAACTGTCGGGCAATTTTGTGCTTTGGAAATTTCGTCGTCTTTGATCGATGAGATTAAGCTGAAGTAGTTAGAGGATCCGATGATTACTCAAATCCGAGAGAACGTTCTTAAAGGAAAGTCTCCTGGGTTTGTGATTCAAGAAGATGGTGTTTTGATATTTTGGGGTCGGCTTTGTGTGCCGAACGACTCAGAGTTGAGACAGAGTATTTTGCGCGAGGCCCATGCTACACCTTATTCCATTCATCCTGGTTCGAGTAAGATGTACAAGGACCTGAGAAGGAATTTCTGGTGGAATGATATGAAGGAGGAGGTCGCGCAGTTTGTAGCAAGGTGTTTGACTTGCCAGCAAGTCAAAATCGAGCACCAGCGACCGGCTGGGCTTTTGCAGCCACTTCCCGTTCCGGAATGGAAATGGGAAGATATATCGATGGATTTCATTACGAGTTTGCCGAGATCGAGGTCTGGCATGAATATGGTATGGGTGATTGTTGATCGTCTGACCAAGTCGGCACATTTTCTGGGCATCAAGGACACTTGGGGTCCGGAGAAGTTAGCTCGTGTGTTTATCGCGCAGATTGTGAGACTTCACGGTACCCCTAAGTCTATTGTTTCGGATCGTGATGGCCGTTTTGTATCGCACTTCTGGCAGGCGGTGCATAAGGCGTTGGGTACCCATTTGCGTTTGAGTACCTCTTTTCATCCCCAGTCAGATGGATAGTCGGAACGCACTATCCAGACGTTCGAGGATTTGTTGCGTGCCTGTGCTCTCGATTGGAGTAGTGACTAGGAGGAACATTTGCCATTGATCGAATTCACGTACAACAACAGTTGGCACGCGTCGATTCGGATGGCACCGTTTGAGGCACTTTATGGGCGGCGATGTCGATCACCGATTTGTTGGAATGAGGCGTCCGATTTGGTCGGGACCGAGCCGGATGTCGTTTTAGAGACGAGGCGGAAGATAGAATTAATTCGGGAACGGAGGTTGACTGCCCAGAGTCGACAGAAGTCGTATGCCGACGTCCGTCGTCGACCTTTGGAATTCGAGGTGGGAGACCACATTTTGCTAAAGGTGTCGCCGACGAAGGGAGTTTGTCGTTTCGGGAAGAAAGGGAAGTTGAGTCCGAGATTTATCGGCCCCTTTGAGATCCTCGAGCGAGTCGGTGGGTTGGCATACCGTTTGGCGTTACCTACGGCCTTGAGTCATGTTCATAGCGTTTTTCATGTTTCCCAGCTGAGGAAATATGTCCCGGATCCTAGTCACGTCATCGATTATGGTGAGATTGATATTGCCGAAGATATTACTTTTGAGGAGCGTCCTTTGAAGATTTTGGAGCATCGTGAGAAACGACTGAGGCATAAGACCATCCCTTTGGTCAAAGTGCAGTGGTCGAGACACGGTGTCGAGGAGGCAACTTGGGAAACCGAGGATAACATGCGTGCTAGGTACCCTGAGTTGTTTGTTTCTTAAGTTTCGGGACGAAACTTATTTTTAGAGGGGTAGAATGTAATATCCGCATTTTTCCTTCCCTTATATTTTTATTTTTGGTGTATTTCTCGATCGTAGTGACCCTCGTGTACCTTTTAGTGTGTCCTTCCTGTCAACTGTTGAACTGTATTCTTGTTATTTTTCATCAATTGGGGGTTGATTTTCATCATTTTCCTTCGGTTGTGAGGCCCGGATAATCAATCTAACGTGTGTTCTACGTATCTTAGTACTTGAATCTCCAAATGTAATATCTCTAGAACCCTATTTTCGAATAATTTGGGGGTTTTGGGATTTTCTTCCGATTCGTTCCGTTTTGTTGGTGGATTCATGATGAATACGATTAATATTGTTAGTATCTTTAGTTTTCCTACGGATTCATGGCTATTTTGTGGATTTTTACGGAATCGAGAGGGTTTGGTTGTGGTCCGCCCTCGTTGTTATTTTTGGTACGAATATACATGAATCGTAGGCGGGTTTCCGGGTGTATTCCATTTCCGTAATCGTCTAGAGTTGGTTGTGATTGTGTTATTCGAATCGTTAGGTTCATTTCCGCCGGTTCCTCGCGGTCGTGTTCGATTCTTCCTTTCCGTTCGTATCACCGTCTATTAACCGAGGCAAGTACCCTTATGAACTTACAATCTTAATGTATTAGTATTGCATGAGAATTATGTGTGTGTGTGTGTATGCTCACTATGGGTTAGACCCGACGGGGTCTCGGTAGGGGTCCACGGAGGGGTGGATCCGCGAGCTTGCTTTTAACCACTATGGGTTAGATCCGACGGGGTCTCGGTAGGGGTCCACGGAGGGGTGGATCCACGGTTAATTGTGGTGCATTTTCACAAATGTGATTTGATTATGGCATTTCCGGAAATGAGTGATTTGGAACTATGTTTTCTTGAATTGCATGCATTACTATATGTGTAAGATGTAAGTCGTTCATTTGGTTACTTGTACTAGCGTAATTGCTAACCCCTCTGGGGACCCGTTTTGGGGAAATTCGTTTTATGAATTTCAGGTCAGGTTCATCGAGACAAGCGGGTGCTGGACCAGTATGCGGATGATGGCCGTGCATGATGATTGTGCACGAGTGGTGTCTTATTGCTTTCTATCTTTTTATTTTTGTGGTCTTTAAACTAGTAGAAGTACTCAAGTACTTAAGAACTTTTACTCGTCGGGATTGTATCGTTGTTTATTATGTTTGTGTCGGATTATGGTGTTATGTTAGACCGGTTGAACCGGGTGGATTATTTTGTTGGGCGTCTTTATGACGAGATATTTTTCTGTTGCTTCTGTGAGTCGATGAGTATGATGCTTGATCAGCCTGGTGGGTCCCATATAGGGATTCACGGCGCTGTAATATACCTCGGATATCCTGGGGGTGTTACATAAGCAAATGAGTCTAACTACTCTAATGACAAACTAAACGTTATAGGCACATCTCTTACTGAACCCTCAAGTCAAAGGTCCACGTATATTATCACAACCTTTCGATTCGTCATCTACTCTCAAAGAGTGAATACCGTGTGACTGAACCAAGTATGAGTCGTGTTCGAGTACACTGGTCACACCAATATACTTACAACTATGCTATCAAGACATGCACATGTCCTAGCATCAGTTATACAAGTCTCACTGAAAACATAATACCCAATTAAGTTTATCGACTTGCGAACAGTTTACGTAAATAAGCTTTAAACACTTCCAGTGCATTTTCTCTTATTCGATAACGAGAGTGGAATGTTCGCTCTTACTTAGATGGACTTCAATTCAATGTTTACAAAATTAAGAATGCATTTGAAATACAATAAACAATGAATGAAGCATATTGTATTTTTATTAATTATTCCATAATTACAAGTACAATGCCTCTTCTCTCTCATCCCCTAAGTGGCATTCGAGGGCATATTCCTAACAATCTCCCACTTGAACTTAATACCATACATTATGGTATCCAATACCCATGTTCTTCAGATGTCTTTCCAAGATAGCCTGAGATAATGGCTTAGTCAGCGGGTCAGAGACATTATCTTCTGAGTCTACTCTTTGCAACAAAACATATCCTTTTTCAACCATCTCTCGAATGATGTGATACTTTCTCTCTATATGCTTGGTGTTGTGGTGAGCCCTTGGCTCCTTGTTATGGGCGACAGCTCCATCATTATCACATAATAGTGATATAGGCAGCTCCGCATTAGACAACACTTGAAGTTCTTGCACAAACTTCTGCATCCAAAATGTTTCCTTGCTAGCCTCTGAAGCAGTCTGGTACTCTGCTTGGAAGGTAGAATCTGCAGTAGCGCTTTGCTTGGAGCATCTCTAATATACTGTTCCTCTATTGAGAGTAAAGAAATACCCAGATGTCGACTTAGAGTCGTCTTTGTCTCCTTGAAAATCAGAATCTGTGAATCCAACCACTTTCAGTTCTCCACCACCGTAGGTAAGAACCATATCTCTAGTTCTTCTCAAGTACTTAAGAATATTCTTAACGGCAATTCAATGTTTCCTTCCCGGGTTTGCTTGAAAACGACTTACCACACTCACAGCGTAGGCTAAGTCTGGTCTCGTGCACAACATAGCGTACATAAGGCTACCTACTGCCGAGGCATATGGTACCTTACTCATATCTCTTTTGTCTTCCTCACTTTGACGACACATATTCTTGTTGAGATGAATTCCATGTCGCATGGGAAGGAACCCCATTTTAGAATTATCCATCTTGAATCTTCTCAGGATTTTATCTATATAGAGGGCTTGGGAAAGTCCTATCATTCTTCGCGGTCTATCTTTGTAAAGATGGATCCCTAGAATATAGGAAGCTTCTCCCAAGTCTTTCATGGAGAACGTTTTAGAAATCCAAGCTTTCACAGTGTTGAGCATTGCTATGTTATTTCCCATAAGTAGAATATCATCTACATATTGTACTAAGAACGTAATGTTGCTCACACTGACCTTTTTGTAAACACATGGATCCTCCTGATTTTGCATGAAATCAAAATCCTTGAATGCTTCGTCAAATCGAAGGTTCCAACTCCGAGAAGCTTGTTTCAGCCCATAAATGGCTCGTTGCAGCTTACACACCTTATGAATATTAGCTTTGGACACAAAACCCTTAGGCTGTTCCATGTAGATTTCCTCCCCGAGGTATCCATTTAGAAAAGCAGTTTTGATGTCCAGTTCCCATATTTCATAATCGTAATGGGCAGCAATGGCAAGCATCATGCGAATCGACTTGATCATAGCTACGGGCGAGAAGGTACCATGATAGTCGAGTCCTTCTTTTTTGGTATAACCCTTTGCCACAAGCATGGCCTTATAGGCGTCAACCTTTCCATCCCCATCAGTCTTTGTCTTACAGATCCATTTACTTCTAATAGGCCTCATGCCAGTTGGTAAATCTACTAGAGTCCAGACCTTATTGGCATGCATCGAATCTATCTCAGCTTCCATATCTTATTGCCATTTATCGGAGTCTACATCCACTATCGCCTGGTCATGTATGACAGGGTCGTCCTCATAGCTATCAGGCACTTCTTTGAGACCCACTTCCTCGACATGTGTATAGCCATACCTCTCAGGTAAGTGAGCCAACCCAGCAGACCTTCAAAGTGGAGGTTGTGTTACAATAGGTTCGATTCGTGATCCCTAATCAGATGCCTCCTCAGGACTTTCATTGTGCTCTTCCAAAGAGATATTTCTACCCGAGCCACATTCCTGAATGAATTCATCCTCAAGGAAGTGTGCTTATAAAGCCACAATGACCCTATGGTCTTCTGGCATGTAGAATAGATAACCCATCGAGTTCTCTAGGTATCTAATGAAACGTCCCTTGACAGACCTTGCTTCCAGTTTGTCCACCTTAGCATTTTTAACGTAGATTGGACATCCCCAAATCCTTATGTGTTTAAGACTTCGTTTCTTACCCTTCCACATCTCATGCAGAGTGATAGGAACGGATTTGGAAGGACATCTACTAAGGATATAGGCGGCGGTAAGTAAGGCGTACCCCCACAGGCAAATTGGTAAATTAGTGTAATTCAACATGGAGCGGACCATGTCCAACATAGTCTGATTTCTCCTTTCTGAAACACCATTTAACTGTGGGGTTCCTGGCAGCGTGAATTGTGAAACTATTCCATGTTCCTTAAGGAACTCATCAAACTCGGTGTTCATATACTCGCCACCTTGTTCTGACCGAAGTGCCTTGATATGACATCCAGTCTGTTTCTCAACTAGGGCCTTTAATTCCATGAATTTCGTAAAGGCTTTGGATTTATGTTTCATTAAGTACACAATTCCATACCTATTATGTTCATCTGTGAACGTTATGAAATATTGATATCCATCTCGGACTGCTTCCAAAGCAGCACAAACATCGGTATGTACCAACCCAAGTTTCTCAGCAGCCCTTTCAAAAGTCCCTGTGAATGGGGACTTAGTCATCTTACCTCTAAGGCAGGATTCACAAGTTGGATAGGGTTCTTCACACGATGTACTTAAAAGTCCATTTTTCTCCATTTTGTGAACCTTGGTCTGACCAACATGACCAAGTCTAAGGTGACACATAAGAGCTTGATTAGTATCATGCCTGACATGTTTCCTAGTTATAATGTTCACTGCTGATTTATTTTGCAAGTTCATATGATATAAACCATTCAACAATGTAGCTGTTCCAACAATTTTATTTCGAAAATAAATGTTATAACTACCATTGCCAATGAAGAAGGAAAATCCTTTCCGGTACAAGACTGGAATGGTTACAATGTTTTTATGCCCCTTGGGCAAAACCAGTACTTCATCTAACGTCAAAAAAAACTGGATTCCAAACCCAGTAGGAGTGATCCAATATCGATTGCCTCGATGCTCTGTCCGCTTCCGACAGTGACCATCACTTCCCCAGTTTCAAGCTGCCTACTTCGTTCCAGATCCTGATTCATAGTACAAATATGAGAAGTAGCACCTGAATCCAGAATCCATGAAGCAGAACATACAGTAGCGGAACATTTGGTTTAAAAAACAAGAAGTTCTGTACCAGATGCGCCATTGATCTTGGGATAATTCCTACGCCAGTGGCCCAGCTCACTGCATTCAATACATTTGTCCATAGGTTTGGGACCGCCTACCTTCTGAACCTTTAAGGCCTCACCCTTTCCTTTCTGCACCCCTTTCTTGGGTTTATACTGCTCGTAGGTCTTCTTCTTGTTCTTGGACCTCCGAGGCCCAGAAGAAATCACAAGAGCAACCTCCCTCATCTTTATCTTCATGTTAGACTGTGCCGTCACCAATTTGTTCATTAGTCCAGCTAATGTGCATGAAATATCATTACAATTGAAATTCACTATAAACTGCGTGAATGAGTCAAGTAGAGATTGAAGGATGAGATCAATCTGAAGGGATAAATCCATATGAAAGTTGAGCACCTCGAGTCTCTCAATAATAGAGATCATCTTGAGGACGTGGTCTCCCAATTTCTCCCCTTCCTTTATCCTAGCACTGAACAACTACATCGATATCTCATATATAGCAGTCCTACTGTGCTCTCCATAAAGTTCGGTCAAGTGTGCGAGAATCTGCCTAGGAGAAGTCATTTTCTCGTGCATTCTCTCCAGTTGATTAGTCATTGAGCCCATCATAAAGCCACGGACCAGCACATCATCCTTGACCCATTTTTCATGGACGTCAATTTCTTCCTGATTACCCCTAGTCCGGACTAGAGTCGGTGGAATGTCCACCTCTAAGACGTATCCCAGAGACTTCATACTGAGTACAATCATCAGATTCCGCAACCAGTCAACAAAGTTGGGGCCGGTTAGGAGATTCTTTTCAAGTAGTATTGCAAGTTGGTTCTTTGCCATTTTAGAGAGATATAGTTTCATTTCTCTGCATTGATTTAGACAATATTGAATTAGTGACTTGTTTTATTATGACCGGGTATAGAATTTAAGGGCTTGTATAATTCTTGTCTCGGCGCCTACTAATTTTATCGGAATTACACACTCCCATGTTATAACCCGGAAGTCATGGTTAGATCGACTTCTTAGTGGTGATCGAGTTCTTTATAAATTTTAGCAGACGCAATCTGTCAGATTTCTTTCCTATTAATTTCTGTAAAGTGGTGTCCAACACCAACCCATCCAACGGATGATTCGATCTTCTTTTACCCCGAGTCTTCATGCCCTCAACCTATCAGGTTTCTCGGCAATCCAGACTATTTAAGTTGTTGACCATCAACGTCTATCAGTCTGACTATTGAATCTCGCCCAGGTTTCTAGGGGCTAAATTTATCACCAACTGAAGGCATCTAATGCACTCAAGAATTTATCAACCTGTACCAAATGTACTAACCCGATATCTCGGAAGCATAGCACACCGGCTCGGGTATCAATTTTCTACGAGTTTGATGGAGGGTAGGAAACATTGTAACCTTTTTCAAACTTAGTATGTTTGTTGTCAGGAGAATTTCGAGATTAATGTTACACTTTGCACATTAATTCATTTCACAAGCGCGTTTGTGGTTGTCAATCATTCAAAATGAAAAACAGTAAATAGCAATCTAATTACTACCAACATATAGCTCATGGACCTTTTCCTAAGTACTGGGCCAAGCGAATGACCCAATAAAGAAAAATAAAAATACAGTCTCGATTCTTCGTCTTCTCGGTCGGTTGTCTTTGGTCTTCGTCATAGCCAAAACTAATTACATCATAGAAAAATTCATCCTATTATAAAAATTTTCTAGTAAAAATAAATAGGCTCAAAACGGCCTTTAAACCCCAATCAGATCGAACAAATCAGAAACTAAGTCCACGAGCTATATCACCATCACGTAAGGCATTCCATACAACATGTCACGGCAATTAAATAATTAATTAATATACTAATCCAATTAATATAAGAATTAATCTATTCAATTTCTTTAATATTAATCCAATTAATATAAGTAGCATTAAAATTAAATAATCAATTAATATATTAATCCAATTAATATAAAAATTAATATATTCAATTTTTAACGGTATTAATCCAATTAATACTTATAACCATCATTTTAATTCGTTCGAAGTAATCCGGCCAAAAATATTCTCGTTTAATTTATTTCCCTTAAAAAATATTCCAAATATTTATTATGTCAAATTAAATCCAATTTAAGATGTGGGAGATAAATTACAACGAAATAAAAAAACAAAAAGGGAGTCCCGGATAATCCGGTGTCGGGCCAAGCCCGCGGCCTGATTCAAAATCGGGCCAAAACCCGAGGGTCATGTCTCGGCCCGTTTCCAAAACCCGAGAGGGATGTCTCGGCAGCCCCATTTTTTTCCGGCACATTCCCAAACCGTGATGTTTCTGACTTTTATGTAGGATTTATATACCATTTATAATTCACATAAAATCATAGAAACAAAATTTACAACGAACAATTATACATCTTCGATTATACCAATTATGATACTAAATCATAAACATCAACCAATAGCATTCAAAATGCACATATAATCGTATATACGATATCATTGACCTCGATCCGATACTGCTGTTGGGATTTCGAATACAAAACAGAGTACGCAGCGGAATAATAAAACTCAATGTAACTAATCCCAAATAGGATCGATCAAGTAACGTATATACGAAAAAAAGACGAACAAAGACAAAGGATTAAAGTCCCATACCTTTGAAGCCTTTGATAATATCTTCGTAAGTTGATGATGATCACGAACCCGAACACGAGCACGAGTCCCCTTCGTCAAAAACACCAAAAATATGATGTCTCTACTTTACACGCGTCAGATGTTGCCCAAAAGAAATTCAGCGAGACTCCGTTCTATCAAGAACACGGCTAGGAAACTCATAGGAATTTTTCTCTCAATTTTTTCTTACTTATTATCACCTCTAAGATGAAGAACTTGTTTAAGAAAAATTCCCCGCCCTCACTATATCCTCTCGGCTGAAGCTCTCTCAAGGTTACTGTTGGTGTTGATTTTTGTTTTCACTTTTAAAACACTTTGTCAAAAAAGGTGAGATATTAATTGATTTGATAAGAAAACAAATCAAGACAATAATGTCATATCTCACCAACAAAAAACCAATCACCAAGTCAACTAAAGGGGGGAGGGGGCGGCTTTAGGAAATTTCCAATCTGTTAAATTCACACCGTTTTATTTCCAATATATTTATACTAATTAATTGGATAAATTAATTAATTATATCAAATACAAATATATTTCTCAAAGAAATATTATTTATGAAATAAATTAATTACCCAGTAACTTAATTTCAATTCATAAGGCATCTATTTGATTTATCCAATGAATCATAATTAGATATCCAATATCTAATATTAATAGAGAGATAATAGATTCCCATTTATCCATCAACGATCCTGATGCACGACTCTGTAGGTTCGTCTCAGCTGGCATTGGGAGGAACCAATGAGTACGGGCAGCACTTAGCCAGTCTAGCGGGCCGTACTGTAAACCCCGACTGAGAACGAATGAAGGGATCATTACAGAACCATTATGTCGTGAATACCATATACGTATAGACCCTTCACCAGATGTCCCGGTCAAGTCTTCGGGTCACGGTAAAGTCAATCCCTACTGTTGACTAGACATTATACATGTGTTAATACAAATCAAGACCGACCGATTACTAGTGTATCCAATTCGACTAGATCATAATGCTTTGGCCAAAGACTTATAACTTTATTTGCCATTAACCTTATAGTACATTCGCGTGCTCACTAACAGGAGATAGAATCCTTTCTTGGCATACAGTAAAGACTGCTACCTACCTGTATAGTACGTACTTCGAGGTTGAACCAACGATTAAGAAAATGAGTCTAACTACTCTAATAATAAACTAAACGTTATAGGTACATTTCTTACTGAACCATCAAGTCAAAGGTCCACGTATATTATCACAACCTTTCGATTCGTCATCGACTCTAAAAGAGTGAATACCGTATGACTGAATCAAGTATGAGTCGTGTTCGAGTACACTGATCCCACCAATATACTTACAACTATGCTATCAAGGCATGCACATGTCCTACCATCAGTTATACAAGTCTTACTGAAAACTTAATGCCCAATTAAGTTTATCGACTTGCGAACAGTTTACGTAAATAAGATTTAAACACTTCCAGTGCATTTTCTCTTATCCGATAACGAGAGTGGAATGTTCGCTCTTATTTACATAGACTTCACTTCAATGTTTACCAAATAACGAATGTATTTGAAATACAATAAACAATGAATGAAGCATATTGCCTTTTTATTAATTATTCCATAATTACAAGTACAATGCCCCTTCTCTCACATCCCCTGAGTGGCATTCGAGGGCATATTCCTAACAAAGACCATACAGCTTTCCTTAGCCTGTATACAAGATCACCGTCCTCCATGTTGGTAAACCCTGGAGGTTATTCAACATAACTTCTTCAGCTAGGTCGCCATTAAGGAATGCGATTTAAAAATCCTTTTGATACACGATGAAGTTCTTGTGAGCAGCAAATGCTAGGAATATGTTAATGGCTACTAATCTGGCTACAGGGGCAAATGTTTCATCGTAGTCTATACCTTCTTCCTGTCTGTAGCCTTGGTCAACCAGCCTAGACTTGTTTCTTATAATAGGGCCATCTTGTCCCCGTGTTTCAAAACACCCATTTAGTTATAATTATAGTTTGATCGGTTGGTCTAGGAACTAAGTACCAAACATTGTTCCTTGTGAAACTATTTAGCTCTTCTTCCATAGATGAAATCCAATGAGAATTGTTGGGAGCTTCATTGGTTGAGATAAGTCCTCATTGAGCTAAGAATACAGCTAGTGTGCATATGGCAAGTCTCCAAAGTTCGGCTTTAGACTTCCATACAGGGAATTGGGACGGTTCAGGTCCATATTCTATTTCTTCTTGTGCACAAAGTACAGTTTCTTGTGTACTCTGTACTCTTTTTCTGGTGGTAACACCAGCATCAATATCATCGATTACTACATCCTGTGGGTGATGTCTTAACCACCTCCTCTTGAGTTCTAAACTCACATCCCTTGTTGTGTCTTGTTGGCATGTAGGTCTGGCTTCAACTTCCACATCATCAGCTTCAACTATCTCATTTGTTCTTACAACTATGGGATTATCTCTAGAGTGATGAAATGGTATTCCTGAGGCTGTAAGATTTCCTCAAGATTTAAGGCATAGACAACTTGGGTTAGGTTGTCTATACCTATAAGGTCACAATGGGGTTCATCGAAGACCACATGGACTGACTTCTCTATAGTCAGTTTGTTTTTGTTGAAAATCATGAATGTCTTGTTGACAGAGGAGTATCCAACAAACATACCCTCATCGGATTTCTCATTAAAGGTCTTGAGCTGATCCTTCCCATTGTTAAGAACGTAACACCTGCATCTAAAAATGTGAAAATATGCAACCATAGGAGTTTTATTATTCCATACCTCGTATGCGGTTTTTTTGTGGTGCTTGTTGATGATACAATGGTTTTGTGTATAACACGCTGTATTTGTTGGTTCTTCCAAGAAATGCTGTGGCAACTTGCAGCAATCATTGTTCTAGTTGCTTCCCTCACCATCTTGTTCTTTCGCTCGGCGACTCCATTTTGTTAAGGAGTTCGGGCTGCTTAGTATTCATGTTGAATGCCATTGTCCACACAGTATTGCTATATGAAGTGGTTTGTGAATTATGTGCCTCTATCGGATTGAATGGATATAATGTTCCGCCCTTTCTTGTTCTGTAGCTTTTTTAGGTGCTTCAGCAGCTTTAGGGTTGTCTTATTCTTCTTTCTAAAGAATATTGTCCATGAGTACCTAGAGAAATCATCAACAATAACAAGATAATATTTGTTACCTCCGAGAATGACAGGGTCTACATGCCATAAAGGTCCATATAGAGGAAATCCAGGACCCTGTGGGGTGAGAGATATGATTTGCTCTTCAGATAGGTCTTGACTTACTTGCCTTTCTGACATGGTCCATAGACGCTGTTCTTATGAAATGAAGCATCGGGCAAGCCTCTAACCATTCTATGTCGGGCTAATTTGTGGTGGTCTTGAAGTTGATTTGGGATATACCTTAGCCATAGCCAGCTTTAATCTGTAGTGCCTTTGGAAACAAAATAATAAATTACAACACTAGTAGGTTTCCAATAAGCAACATACATTTAGGTGAACGACTTCTTGTGAGGATTATCTGTTTGGTCTTTATGTCATTTGTAACACCCCCAAGTTATTCAGGGTATATTACAGCGCCGTGAGCCCCGCCGTGGGACCCACAAGGCTAAACATACGCGGAATTATAAACTTGACCGATAAGGTCTACATACAATAGAAAGAAAGACGATACAAATGGTATTCGAAACCATAAACAATGAAACCATATACATCACTGCACAAATCAATACCTCGGCAACACAGCCTAACATCAAGGAAATCAAATACAATACTCGAGTATTTAAAAATCCATTCCAAGACAACAACACCGAATGGAGGAAACCAAAAGAGATAACCGAGACAAGACACAGATCACACTTGCCCATCATCTTCATGCCGACCCGCACTACCGTCCGCTCTCCCGGAACTCGAAATACATGAAACGTATTTCCCCATAAAGGGGTTAGCCGTCGAATAGCTAGTGCAAGTATAACAATATGAAACATAATACTTCTCGACAATAAAGTAAATGTAATCCGTCAATTCATCAATATCCGTCAATTCATCAATGTAAGACTAGTATTCCTAATAACTAAATCTCATAGCATCGCAACAATACATATATGAATACCGTGGAACCGCACTGAGGCTACGGAACCCTCGGAGGACCCGTCGGTCCGTCCCGGAGTGGTTAATTCATATTATCCATGGAATCGCACTGCAGGCTACGAAACCCTCAGAGGACCCGTCGGTCCGTCCCGGAGTGGATATAAATAAGCATGCCATTAATATTTCATACTTTCAAAGTCGAGAACGCACATTCATAAATATATACTTGCCTTAATAAACGTTACCGAAGATCCCGAAGAACACGGTTCGACCGGGAAGCTTGAACCACGAAGAAGACAACGACGGAAGGGTTTCACTGAGTTCTTCACAAGAATTCGACCCTAACAACATAAATTCAATAAATCATCGATCATACGAGGAAGAATAGTCGTAGAACGCCCGAAACCCCTCTATGACATTTTAGGACACCTTCAAGGCGTCGGTCAAGAACTCGACCAAAACAACGAATCGATACGATCCAACCATGGGATAACAAGGTAAATGATACAATACATCTAAATAATCATCAATCCATCACAATCCTAAGTTAAATCGGATTAAACGGACGAAATCAAACAAAATACCCAAAATCCCCAAAATTAGATTTCGGAAAATCGGACACGATTCGCTCGATCAAAGGATGTTATAGGATGGATGATTGATGATATGAGCTCCAAGACTCCATGGATATGTTGTTAAACAACATGGCTTCAAGCTTAGAACACGCCCGGTGCGGAAGAGGAGAAGAAGAAGGTGAAAAATGGCAAGAAAAACGCTGCAGGCCTTTTATAGGGGTCGATCTGCCGGACACGGCCCGTGCCGATCGGCACGGTCGTGTCGCATACCTGGCCGACAGGACTCGACCGTGTCTCGCTTGACACGGTCGCGCGCGCCGGAGGGCCTTCCGACGATGACCCGTCCGACAAATGACTCGGCATGACTCGACTGCGGCACAGACGACACGGTCGGGCGTGGCCGGGCGATTTATTCGCTTATCCGGAAGGGTTCGGCATGGGCCGTGTCGGACGACACGGTCGGGTCCTGAGGCAGAGACTCCGGCATTTCCGGACGAGTACGGCACGGGCCGTGTCGGACGACACGGCCGGGTTCGGCCGGCAGTGATCGGCCAATAACGAGCGGGTGAGCTTAAACGACCATAACTCTCTCGTCCGGACTCCGATTGACTCACCGTTTGAACCATTGGAAAGCTAACTCGATGCTCTAAAATATTGAAAAGATTTAGAATTTTTGAAGTTACCAAAAATTAATGGTGATCTAACAAAGTCGAACTCATACGTGGAAAAGTCGCTAAAGAACACGGAATTCAACAGAACGATACCGAAATGAACTCGGATGACAAAAAGTGTAGAATTAATCATTCTCAGGATGACGAAACGGTCCCAAGAAAGTCGTCAAAATAGACTTCCGCCAAAAATAGAAAATTTCCGGGGATCAAAATTACGGGTATTACATTCTACCCTCCTTAAAAGAAGTTTCGTCCCGAAACTTAAAACAGGTAGGGAGAAGAAATATTTCGCCAGGAAAACTCAACGAGATGCACAATAACCGAAACATATGCCCAAACGGCGAATCATCAATATAGAACATAACAATACATTACCCGAAGGTAAACCAAACCAATGCCGAAAAAGATACGAATTCACAATGCCCGAAGGCTCCAACGGAAATACCGATACATCACAATGGCCTGAAAGCCGAACAGCCCAAAGCTGGAAATCATCACAATACAGATCTCAAAGAAGCAAACCTGACTGTCGGACATACCCCTCGGCGTATGAACAACCAGTCGCAAATCGTCGGACATATCCAATACAACATGGACTACGAACGATCAATCAATAAAGCTCAAGAGGGAAATCACAGTACGCCCGATCCGGAAATGTGTTCGTGCACATGTCCACCCCGTATACGGAATCCAGAATATACGTGTGACAATGTACCTAATTAGCCTCAAGAACTACGTCTCGTGTGCACGGTCCAATGCGGAAATATCCACGCATGACCATCGGGTGCCTGGCTAAAAATCTTACACATAACCAATCGGCACGCAGACATGATTCCAGATATGCCACGATACAACATGACAACGAAACTCAAGGGATAAAACATCCAATACGGATCATACGACTCACCAAGTGAACGATGACACACGAATAATGAAAGATCGACACGACCAACGATATTCAAAACAACCATCCTGGGATCAGAATTCCCTAAGGACCGATTAACACGAACAACAATCACAACACAACAGTTCGGGAGAATCCTCAACCTTCAACGATTACAAAATTACCGAGTTCACAAGAATAATAGTGTGCTTCCTTGAATCGGTCAACACGACAATAATAATTCAACGGATGGGAATTATCGTTGATAATCCCAATTCAATACTTCGATTACCGTAGAATGGCCAATCAATAACAACGATACAACGGATGAGAGTATCTTCGACAACGGATGGGAATTATCTTTGATAATCCCATTTCAATACCTCGATTACCCTAGAACGGTCAATCGATAATCAATGATACGATAGAATAGATGTCCCGGTGTCTTAAACCGACCACCAAAACGGAGATGACAAAAGGATATATCAAATGTCCCCAATCGGTTAACGCAACATCATAGCAATGATCGATTCGATGACAAAGATTCAACGATGTCTCAGAACGACATTAATCGCGAATAATAATAATCGATACATCGATACCGCGAACCGGCTATCGATAGCAACTTTACCAACAAGTATCGTAATGCCTTGAACCGGCCATTTACAAACAACAGTAACATTTGGCATAATTTGCCGACGGCGTCGTGTCAACCAATCCCTTGACATCAATACAATCATAAAGAGGCCAAGTCCCAAAATGATACACACAATCGTACGCCTACACGATAACATTAGTCTCATGGATTAGTACGAGTATAAAACTTGTCTCGATATCAATACAACGTACTGTTACCAATTCAGTTGATTTCGTCATACGAATTCCTTCAGTCTCGACCAAGTTAATCTACGAACCCTTCAACCTTAACCGCAACACAACAGTCATAATTCACGATCAAACATCTTACCTTATTGTAAAACGAAGGATTGATTCGATGACGACCAATTATCAATACCACCAAACCAAGAACTCAATCGTTTTACCATATCTCGACTAATCACAGTCTGAACAATCCAACTCAGACACTTACAAATCCTGTCCACAATACGAGTCGAAATATGATGATCATATCAGCAACCAATTCGGACCAATAATAAGGGTCTAAATGTTCCAAACTCAATTCTTAAATACGAATTGACAAGGTTCCCTTCTCGTAAATCCATCGTTAAAATTTACTTATGACCGTCATCAATTCGAATCATCCGACTGGTTCAAAACAATAGATAATCATATTAAAAAGGTTATCAAACAATCCAATCATCCGATTTGAATATTTGCTCCATATGTATGGGCTTCCAAATTCAGAGATGAATAATAGTCTCATCAAACTCGTAATCACATTCGTATTCCTATACGAATATTATTTCCAACACATAGTTTAGCTCTAGATATGAATATTCCATATTCATTTTCAAAACATCAACACTTCTAAAATTTTTTTTTTTTTATCACCTCGTATAATTCAAGAGTTCTTCAAGAACATGAAATATCCGAAATCACGTTCAGAACAACATATCCGAGGTATATATCTCCATGTTACCATTTTCTTCATCATGTCATTCATACAATCTCAAGAATCGCAACAAAACCCTTATCACCATATGAAGAAGATCTCAATGATCAAATCAACATCCGAAATCTCTTATTACAATTCCAACAAATCTCGTATAACATTATCACATGATACCATAATTGTAACACCCTGGATCCTCACGGGAATATTACACGCCGTAAACCCTTCTCACAAGGATTTACCAGGCTAAGCACAATTTTCCACGTCATTTCAAAAATGCCAAAAAGACCGATGACGGTAATATTTTTCAAATACTAAAAAAAATTATTTTCCAAATACCGTCAAAACGATCAAGGCTAAAATGTCAAAAACTCGGTTTAGGGAATCGGTTTTACAAAATAAAATTTGATTGGCAAAATACCAAAAATCCATTTCAAAAATACTCACGCGGCGGATAAAAGTATGACCCAATTTATGCATTTTCATTGAAATAAGACAAACATCAAAATACACGATTCCCAATGTACTCCCTCCCAAGTAGTAACCCAAAAAGAAAAAAAAATGAGCCACTATCAAAGGGATACGAGGATTACCTTGCATGGACGAACCACGAAGAAAGAATAATTTGAACTCCATTCCAAGAATCATTAAATCATCATAGTCATCATATGGCCTCAAGAACATCAAGATCTCTATGATTCCATAATCATAATCAACATATTCATAGCATATCATTATCTTCCTTCAACATAAACCTCATAGAATATGGATAACACAAGGAATCACTTCAAGAATCAACAATAGTTCCATAACCAAGCTCTAATTCCATGATTCCAAGCTCACAATCATGTTAAAAGTGCTTAGAACACTCTTAAAAGTGAAGAGGGACGAGTTTTGGAGAGAAATATCTCAAAGGATCGTGAGAGAAATGAAAGGCAACACTTCAATATATAAATTGCACTCTCATTACGTACGTAGGTGTCCTTTCTTAACGTACGTAACAACTTTAACGTACGTAATCCAAAATCCATAACGTACGTAACCAACTCACTGTCTCATTCCATGCAGTCCATACCCATACCATACAACGTACGTAATATACCAGTTAACTTGCTACAGTACAATGGTTGTGTCACGTACGTAACACGTCTTGTATAACGTACGTAACACGTACGTTGACTCACCTGTCAACATCCTCCGCCGAAAGTTAAGGTTCCATTAATAGCGATCTGGTGTTAGCGTGCGCTAACCAACATGCGTTAGCGTGCGCTAACTGAATATAAAAATCAACCTAGGCCTACCTGTCGGTCGCCTTCCGAACTAACCCAGCAAGTCGTTACGTACGTTAGGGGTCCTCCTTAGCGTACGTAACCGAACCTCTTAGCGTGCGCTAAGTATGCACCGTAGCGTACGCTAAGTATATATCTTAGCGCGCTAGGCATACCTTGTAGCGTGCGCTAACGTAGCTGTACTTAGCCATTTTTCGCTATTCTCGACCAACATCTCGACATACCAAACGATCATACGGCACAATGAATACATAAACACATTTAATAACATTGTCATACGTTCACATCATCCTCAAGAACAATTATCCATCAACGACATCCAACATATAAACGAAAAAAATATATCCGAAAAATCGGGGTATTACACTCTACCCCCCTTAAAAACAAGTTTCGTCCTCGAAACTCGCAATCACTCGCACAAACAACATTTCAACGGGAATTCAAATTCACCAAGAATTATCGAATAATCCGAACAACATACTTACAAGTCTGTGAAGTCGAAAATCTCCCGTGATACTAGCATGCGACTCCTAAACAAAGTCTCAACATAATACCGTTACACACCAATATCGCAATTAGCAATTTAACAAAATCTCAAGGAAGGGTTCACGTCCGTGACCACGGTCACGATTCTTCCTACTTTCAGCCAACATTCTGAAAGGCACACACGTGCGTAAGTATAATCCGAATCGCACATTCTCGAAGTGACCAATTCCCAAGAATACCAAGCTATAAACGAAACGATTAAGAAAAATACGAGAAGAGTGAGAGGACTTACAAGTACCGTGACCTTGTGATGATGGCAGAGTAGTGATACTGTGGGCAAATGCCGACTCAATCGACCCAAAAGACCGACAGCCTAGGTATCCATAAACCTAAGCTCCGATACCATATTCTGTAACACCCCTAAGTTATTCAGGGTATATTACAGCGCCGTGAGCCCCGCCGTGGGACCCACAAGGCTAAACATACGCGGAATTATAAACTTGACCGATAAGGTCTACATACAATAGAAAGAAAGACGATACAAATGGTATTCGAAACCATAAACAATGAAACCATATACATCACTTCACAAATCAATACCTCGGCAACACAGGCCGGAACATCAAGGAAACTGAAATACAATACTCGAGTATTTAAAAATCCATTCCAGTACAACAACACTGAATGGAGGAAACCAAAAGAGATAACCGGAGACAAGACACAGTATCACACTTGCCCATCATCTTCATGCCGACCCGGTACCCGCCTGTCCACTCTCCTGGAACCTGAAATACATGAAACGTATTTCCCCCATAAAGGGGTTAGCCGTCGAATAGCTAGTGCAAGTATAACAATATGAAACATAATACTTCTCGACAATAAAGTAAATGTAATCCGTCAATTCATCAATATTCGTCAATTCAACAATGTAAGACTAGTATTCCGGAATAACTAAATCTCATAGCATCGCAACAATACATATATGAATACCGTGGAACCGCACCAGAGGCTACGGAACCCTCAGAGGACCCGTCGGTCCGTCCCGGAGTGGTTAATTCATATTATCCATGGAATCGCACCAGAGGCTACGAAACCCTCAGAGGACCCGTCGGTCCATCCCGGAGTGGATATAAATAAGCATGCCATTAATATTTCATACTTTCAAAGTCGAGAACGCACATTCATAAATATATACTTGCCTTAATAAACGTTACCGAAGATCCCGAAGAACACGGTTCGACCGGGAAGCTTGAACCACGAAGAAGACAACGAACGGAAGGGTTTGGACTCGAGTTCTTCACAAGAATTCGACCCTAACAACATAAATTCAATAAATCATCGATCATACGAGGAAGAATAATCGTAGAACGCCCGAAAACCCCTCTATGACATTTTACCGGACACCTTCAAGGCGTCGGTCAAGAACTCGACCAAAACAACGAATCGATTAGATCCAACCATGGGATAACAAGGGAAATGATACAATACATCTAAATAATCATCAATCCATCACAATCCTAAGTTAAATCGGATAAAACGGACGAAATCGAACAAAATACCCAAAATCCCCAAAATTAGATTTCTGGAAAATATGACCTGATTCGCTCGATCAAAGGATGTTATAGGATGGATGATTGATGATATGAGCTCCAAGACTCCATGGATATGTTGTTAAACAACATGGCTTCAAGCTTAGAACACGCCCAGCTACGGAAGAGGAGAAGAAGAAGGTGAAAAATGGCAAGAAAAACGTCTGCAGGGCCTTTTATAGGGCCGATCGTTCTGCCGACACGGCCGTGCCGATCGGCACGGTCGTGTCGCATACCTGGCCGACAGAACTCGACCGTGTCCCGCTGACACGGTCGCGCGCGGAGGGCCTTCCGATGGACCCGTCCGACAATGACTCGGCATGACTCGGCCGTGCACGACACGGCCGCGGCCGGGCGTCTTTAGCGATTCTCAGCTTATCCGGAAGGGTTTGGCACGGGCCGTGTCGGACGACACGGTCGGGTCCTGAGGCATAGACTCCGGCATTTCCGGACGAGTACGGCACGGGCCGTGTCGGACGACACGGCCGGGTTCGGCCGGCAGTGATCGGCCAATAACGAGCGGGTGAGCTAAAACGACCATAACTCTCTCGTCCGGACTCCGATTGACTCACCGTTTGAACCATTTGAAAGCTAACTCGATGCTCTAAAATATTGCAAAGATTTAGAATTTTTGGAGTTACCAAAAATTAATGGTGATCTAACAAAGTCGAACTCATACGTGGAAAAGTCGCTAAAGAACACGGAATTCAATAGAACGATACCGAAATGAACTCGGATGACAAAAAGTGTAGAATTAATCATTCTCAGGATGACGAAACAGTCCCAAGCAAGTCGTCAAAATAGACTTCCGCCAAAAATAGAAAATTTCCGGGGATCAAAATTACGGGTATTACATCATTCACCCTAAAATATACTTTATAGAATTTAACCGAGAACTCTTTGTCACATAACTGGATAACACTTAGAAGGTTGGACTATAGTCCTTCTATATAGGCTACGTCGGTGAGTTTGAATGTTCCTACAAGCAGGGTTCCGTTCCCTCTTGTTCATCCTTTTAATTTGTCACCAAATTGCACCTTTGGACCTCAACCTTCTACATAGTTTGTCAACTTGGTGATATCTCATGTCATGTGCTGAGTACATCTGCTGCCGAAGTACCAGATGTCCTCCTCCGTGATATCCTATAATCAAGAATTAAGTAGATTTAAGTCCCCTTTTATCTTTGGGTCCTCGGTTATTAGTGCCTTTAGGTATCCAAATTTGCCTGACAATAATAGGTTTGATGTAGATTTTGTTAGGTCCTTTCTTGTGAGATTTACGTGGGGAAGGCACGTAATTGCTGTAACCATTGTTAAAAATAGAGAACTTTGGTTCCAGTAAGGTTGTTGTCTAGGGGGAGGAACCGTATTTCTCTGCCTTCTAGATTGCCTTATAGGTTTCAAGTTGGATTTCTAGATCTGCTGTTAATAGAATTGCATGGCAGCTTGCTTACAAGAGAGATGCCTGGGTTCCTCTACCTAGTATTGAGGAGCAGCGTACCGTTGATAGTACTAAGGTGTAGGTTGTTGATGTTACTGGGATAAAACCTTCCTTCTTCTATGTTGGCGATGTTGTTGGTATGCTTGAGTAGCATACTGTTGATGTTGGGTATTGCGTCCAACATGATTATGAGGCTGTGCTTTCCGGTGCTTGCGATATGAGCTTGGTGGTGGAATGACATTCTTCAATTTCTGAGAAGGTACAGATGTAGCCTTTCCTTTTTCTATAGGTGCAGCCGTTGGAATTTCCTTAGTTTGGGGCTTAGGACAGGTTCCATGCCTTTAAAAAGTACCATTCTGGTTTTGCCACTATTGGAGAACGAGCTGCATACTAAGCCATGTTTATCATGGAAATGCTGTCCAGCGATCGAGATGTTTTCCATCCTCCAAGATGATTTTTCAAATGACTTGAGTATGGCCTCTAGTTCTCCCTCTCGTTTCTCGAGAAAATGTATCTTGGCTTCCAGTAAAGCATAATCAATTGTTTTACATTTATTATGAGATTTTACCTAATTTAGTTCAGTTGTAAGTTGATGATTGTTTTCCATGAGCTTTTTTTGTGAGTGGCTTTGCTTATTTCATAATCTACAGACGTGTAATAATTAATCCCTCCGTACACCAAAAATACCATACTTACCACATTTAATGTGTACACCAAAAGATGACCCTACTTCACTTTATGGACTTATACACACTAAATAACCCCCTCTATTTACACTATTTGCCATCACCTTTAAAAACCCATTTTAAATTAGCCCACTTTAATTAACACTACCCCTCCTGTCTTTATACACCACTTTTCACAACTTTAACAACTTTCCTAATCCCCGTGACCAGCCATCATTGAGGCATTTTTTTAGTGTACGGAGGGAGTAATTTTTAGCAAGTCATTTTCATCCTTCACCTCCAGGTTAGAAAGTGAGAGCTGTAGGTTTTCTTGTTTTAGCATCTCATGGGATTGTTGAATGGTTCTAAACTCAGTCATCATATTTTTGAAAGTATGCGATGCATTGGCAAGGTTAACTGGGGTCGAGCTTACCTCATCATCACTGTCGTCATCTTATTCATCTTTTGCCATAAAGCACATGTAGGCTTTATCTTCAACTTCATCATCAGAGGAGTCACTATCGGTGACAGCCACTAGGCATTCCTCTATTTCTATTGTTGTGGGTGGTGCTTCTGATTCCCCGATCAGTGCCTTCATTTTACTTCTCCATACATACCGCTTTTCATCCTTTTCATGTTTCTCAGACTCATATAGATTATGTACCTTGGGATGATGACATGTATTTGGATAATGTCCTCGCTTCCTACAATTATAGCATAGATTTGAGTCTCTAGAAGATTATGACTCGGTACTCACCTTATTAAAGGTTTTTAGTTTGTAGGGAGCCTTTCCAAAATTCTTGATGAGTTTTTGAAATTTATGCATGAGTAATGCCATTTCATCTTGTGACAGGACATCATAATCACCGTAAACGACTTTGGATGCGCTTGGGGCAGAGTTGTGTCTATTGTCTGATATAGCGGCAAGTGTTGTAGTCTTGACAGGGGACTCTTCGGCCTTTTCTATCCTGTCAATATCCTATTCCAATACTCTGAGGCAAGACATACGCATATCTGTGGTTTTAATGTCCCATCGGGCAGGGAGTGATCTAATGATTTTGAGATTTTTCTCCTTTTGGGTGTACACTTTTCCCAAAGCTTCAAGTTCACTAACAATGCCAGTGAATCTGAGATCAAGTTCCTTAATGGTTTCAGTAGATTTCATTTTGAAAGATTCAAACTGCTGAGTGACTTTTGAAATTTTATTTTCTTTTGGAAGCGCAGTTCCCTCACAAATCATCTTGAGTTTTTCCCAGATTTCTTTAGCTATCATACAACTTTTCATCTTCGAGAATGTGCTTTTGTCAAGGGTGAGAAATAACGCATGCTTAGCAATATTATCTAGATTATATCGCTTGTGCTCGTCGGTTGTCCATTGATCCCAGGACTTCTGAAGCATCTCAGCATGAGCTTCACCTTCCACCCAGGCGGATGGGTTGACCTTTATGATGGTGATAGGTCTTTACTATATTACGAAGAGCATCTCTTTATGCATGGTAGTCAGATAGGCTTCCATCCTGCTTCTCCAATCATCAAATTCATTAATAATGAAGATAGAAACATTGTTGATCATTGATGTATCCATGTCAGTAATATAGGATGAATGATAGAGATAAAGAAATGCAGTTTTCAAAAGCTTGTCATTCTAGATCTAATTCGAGTTAAAAGTTAACTGATTCTTTGTAGAATAAACCGCTTCATTACCACTTGTTGGTCATGGTATACTTAAAGGACAGCTTAAAAGGCGGGTGAATAAGCTGTACTTTTTTCTTGAAGTTCATTAACGGAAGTGTTAATGCAAGTTGTTGTAAGTACAACAACTAGATAGTCTCCTGTAGTTTGATGCTTACAGGGTTTTCAACGTAAGTATACAATAAATCACAAGCAGTTATAAGATAGTGAATACATGAAGTAACAACATAGAGTTTAATGTGATTCGAGGTAAACTCCTCTACGTCCACAGGTCCTCCGCACAGGAGTAAAGTGTTTATTAAATCATGACGTACTCAACTATATGAGTTTAAGTAAACCGGTCACTGTATTGTTTACATAGATTAATATAGCTGACTATATCTTTAGGCCATTCACAAATATTGGTTGTAGGCTCATTTGACTGACTTCTTCTCACACAAATTAAATCTTCGCCTCTAACTCTCTTTGTCCCACACAGGTCAGGTTTGAAAAGATGTGGTTCGAGAAGATGTGATTGAAATGAAAGTTTGAAAAGAGAAAATGTTTCCAAAAAGTTAACACAAGTGTTTGACCATGATGCGTCGAGGGCTTTTATTTTTTGATGATATACGTATTGTTCCGGAATAATGAAATGATATGAATGGAACACTGTTATGTTTTGTATTTCTGCATGTTATACATATTCATGTTATTAATGTACTTGTACCGGCTATTTGTTGACCCCTTCGAGGATACATCATTCATGTATTGAGGTACATGATCCCATGGTGAGTGGGCGTAGGAAGAGCAAGAAGAAGAATAGCGCCAATGATACCGCCCCTGGATGTCCTCAGTTAATTATGCATTTTTTTTGTCTTAAGTTTTGTTTGTATATGCATGAGTACATTGTGTCATGGTTGTTGGTTTGTTATGCCCATGTGTGGGCTCGGTTTGAATTGGATTTGGTGGTACATATGTTTAACGGGTAATGTAAAATTTTTTTGTTACGACATAGTCCTTCAGTACCATATTGTGTTATGTATCGACCTTTCCGGCCGAGACGAGTTATTGAGTTTTATTGTGCGACCTGGTCGGTCAATGTATTACAGTGACTGCAGGTTCTGCCTTGTGAATTATCGAGATAAATTCACGGCACTGTAGCAGTCCTGGTCTGGGACGGGGTTGTTATAACATCTGTCCTACAAGTACACACAATAAAATACAAACATAAGAAAAATAATAAAAATAATATAACTAAGAAAAGAAAAGCAAACAAAAAGCAGTATATATTGGTTTCCTCCCAAAAAAATATAAGTTTAACATCTTCAGTCAGACATTTACACTACTCTATATGGTAACCAAAGCAAACGATGAGGTATGACCATGCCATTTGACTACTTCTTCTTTGAAACTATACGTGGAGATAGATATAATGGAGCTAGTCTTGCACCTTCACAGCTCTTAAATGGAATAGTGAAGACTTAAAATCAATCTAAACCCTCAGAATAGTAGGAATCTATATTATTCACACATACTTAGAAATTAACTTCTAGGGTTTTAACTTTCAAGACCACATACCCCTGTTCCTCGTGTTATTTTGAGATGAAGGAGGTTTCTGACCCCTTATCTAGTGGTCGTAAGCATGGAAGAGTATAATCTATATCATCTTGAAATGGTGGAGGTAAAATTGAGAAGAGAATTTTCTATAGCATGCAACAAAGAATATCACTCATCACAAATAGTGCCTCTTTCTTCAAGTTTTCTCCTATAATGCATTGAATAGAGTTGATACTATTCTTGTTCTAGCGTCCTCCGCTCCAACCAATCCTCATACCACTTTTTGTCCTCCGTCGAACAATTCGGATCCATATGCAGGTCATAGTCTTCATCAAATTTATTCATCCTAAAAAAAAGAACAAACAAGTAATCAAGTACAAAAAATAAAAATAAAAATATGACAAAAAATGTCTAAAGTAAAGTCGATTATACTTATCATAATATCAACTTTAATTTGTCTCAATCCCCATCAACGATCCCAAAAATTTGTTCGCTTTTTATTTTACTATTGCAAGTGCATGGAGTAGTTATAGATAAGGGTGAGCAAGGTCGTATTCCATAGGGATTAATATTATATTGGGTACTAGATCATAGTATTCTTGACTTTATCTAGACGAACGAGTTTGGGATTGGATTATGAAACTAAAGTAATTCTAAAATTAAAATAAAGATATATTAATCAAGAGAAATCACAAGAAAGTAACCCAAGTTTAATGAAGAAATTTCAAGACGATGGTTTCAAATAATTGCTAGGTTTAAGTAGACAAATTTTGCTTTTCTCATTGATGTTGGTATAAATATTAAAGAGTATTTTGTTTCTTTGGGAAATTCAAAATTTGTGGGATTGTCTCTACCAATTTCGGAAGGGCTTGTGAAAGAATTTTGTGCTAATTTTAATCCTTCGTACAATGATGCTGGTGAAGTTTCTGTTCGATCAAAACTAAATAGAAAAATTATATCGTTTAATGCAGCACAGTTAAATTCTTGATTTGGAATACCTATTGAAGGTATGATTTGTCTTGGACACTTGTCGCGAAATAACCAAGAGGAGGATGAAGAAAATGATGTCTTGAATGAATTGACCGTTAGAGATTTCCTTTGTAGCAAAACCGTCATTGAAGTTACTACTGAAAATTTTGAAAACAATGACTTTGGAATTGAATATTGGCTTTTGCATGATACGATTACTCGAAGCATTATTCCTAAAGTAAACGCTCAACAAAAGTTTGTGAATATCGATATGGAAATCTTGTACCATGTTATGAATGATGAAAAGTCAATTTTGCTCGACTTGTGATGAAATGATTTTTAGAAAAAGAAAGATTTTTTATAAGAAAGGATATGGTGGTTGTGTGTGACACAAAAATCTGGAATGCCGTATGGTTCTATTTTAACATGAATCTTTGAGAAATGTGGAGTTTTTACTGGCTTAAGAGGAATTCCTACCCAGAAAGGGCATATGATCCACGAAGGGACCATTTGGACCATGCACTATGTTTGAACGTCAAACCGTGCCTGGGTTTATTTTCCTTATCTGAGGGATGGTGTTATATTGGTTGATGGAGGTACTTTACCTCGTGTTGAGGATTGGCAAGAGGTCATCATACTGAGAGGCCACGTATTCACGCTCTTTTGTCTAAGCCTAACTCATCTCGAGGAAGTAGAGGCGGTTCATCTTCATCTCAGATCGATGATCGTATGGGGCAACTCGAGGAGGAATTTCAGATGATCAAAGTCCCGTTTGGAAGAACAGAGAAAATGATGGGAAACTTCTATACTCATTTCGGTATATCCATCCCACCTCAGCCATCAGATGCTGACCCTGACCGTGATTAGATGTTTCATTCATCATGAATGATTCTTTGAACGTTATGTCTGACCGATATTTTCTTTCTCATGCATTTGTTATGTTTAGAACCTGGTGTGCTGTTTTCTTTGATTTTTATCGCTTCTTTGGTATTTTGATTATGGTTATTTGATTTGTATAATATTTTGTTATTTATGGCTATTTGATTGAACGGATATGATTATATGAATATGTTTGACTAACTTTGGTTTTTGAAGTATTTTTTTTGCAGATTATAGCCTCAAGCTTATTTGATTAAGCTCTTTCACTTCTATAGCTTGAAACATTGTACAACCTATATTTTAAAATCTTTTACACATTGAAATTGCATTCTAAAATCAAATTTAGCTTCTAGCTTTTAACTTATTTTTAAGCACTTAATTTTAAGCTAAAAGCTCAAAGTCTCTTTTTTAATCTACCCTCTTTGGATTCTTTTTCTTAATGAGAAAAAGGGGGATAAGTGTGTTTTGAACTTAATACTAAACTCCGGGGGAGTTATTCTGAGTGGGAGTTTTTCAAATGATTTATCGAACTTTTTAGTTCAAGACAAATAATTTTCATAATTATTTTGTCATCATTAAAAAGGGGGAGATTGTTGGAATGAATATTTATCACACATATTTTGATGATATTTATAGCGACAAAATAATCATTTCAAGCATAAACTTAAGAAAACATTTTTAGAGTCATTTTTAACACACATAACGTACGCTAATTATATATATAACATATGCTACATCTCACTCAGTTGTTGTCTTGTAAAAGTGTTAAAATGCACAGGTTATGTACGCTAGCTTATAGACATAACATATGCTACATCTCACTCAGTTGTTGTCTTGTAAAAGTGTTAAAAATCACATGTTACGTTGCTAAGAGAAGCTACAATATTAATCAAGCTTAACGTATGCTAAGGCATTAAGATAACGTACGTAAGGTTCAAAATCCAACCGTTGAACGGCTTCCAGAAGGTCAATAATGTTGAAATATAAAAGGCAGCGGAAGCAAGTTGGTGGAAATTATTTAATGAAAGGTTTTATAAACTAACCAATAGAAAAACCGGATCTATTTAGGCTTGTCAATTAATTAACTAAACAGATTAATAAACAATTAAATAAACATATTTATGCATAGGAGTCGGTAATTTATACCTTTGACGTGAAGTGGTAGAAATTTCCTTTTGGTCGATTTGTCTTCTCTTCGTGTTCCTCTCCGATCTTCTTGTATTTCTACCTCAAGATCTTCTAGAGTATATCCCGCCTACGTCTGGATGTCATGTGGGAAACAATCTACTAGACTGAACTTGGAGTGCTATATGGATCGGCCGAAACTTTCTTCTCAAGAAACTCACGATTTTTGTTCTCTCTATTTTTCTTGAATATTTTTAGTATTTTAGAAAAATATTTGTGTTATCTAAATTATGGAATCCAAGACACAAGTCAAGATCCACAATTAAACACACAAGCAAAAAATCGATTTTCTTGGGCAAGTGGAAGTGTGAAAATCGGCCAAGGCATATGCTCCTTTTATAGGTGTTTTGGGCTACTCTAGGGACCTTAAGGAGGATATGGTAAGGACTCCTAATAGATATCTTCTTTCCAATATTAGTACTCTTCCTAATATTAAGACTCTATTAATATTAACTTAGTCCACTAATAAGTTAATATTGCACTTCCTACCAAAATCCCAATTTACGAAATTAGGCTCCTTTTTGAATTAATTATTTCCCGTGTTTAAGATATTCTATGTCCATTAATTAATTTAAGCTACTGACAGCTTTTAATTAATTAATGTGTTATACATGAGTATACCACTCGACTTTTATTATTATATCGGAAAATTAATTCCACCTGTAGGGTTTAATATAATAATACTTTCGAGTGCCTCAATGGACATGATCAACCCGACTGGTCGGGACATGATTTCTAGCTATAATATTAATTATCATATAAATAATAATATTGCCCAAAATATCGAGCATATTGAGTCAATCATTGTGGCTCTCACCCATGATAAATCAAAGCAACAAATATTAAATATATATAATTCAATATTAATCACTAGAATTAAGAAATATTAATTGTCCAAGATGTACGTTCTTCTTATAGTCAGTACAGAAGAATCTATCTCACCTCGATCTTGTTCAACGTATACCGAATACGCTAATATATGCTAATGGTCAAGACCAACCGATCTCAAGCATATACTACAACTTCTCACATAACGGTCTAATGTTATATAGGTTGTGAACTAAATATTACTATATAAGGAACCGATAATGTGATCTTCTGCGTGACACGCACACCACATTATCTACAATATAAAGTAATTTAGACTACATTTGCAAAACCATAGCGTGAATAAATATGCAAAACTTGTGATAAATGATTTAAATATTCTCATAGATAAAGACCGGGAAATTAGGTAATACAAGCATAAAGTATGCTTTGATGTATACAATCCTAACAATCTCCCACTTATACTTTTAGACTATGTCTATCTATCACCCACTTATACTCAAATAAATGCTGCCATACATCTCAACCCCATTCCTTCCACATGCAAGAATCAACTAGGTTGTTTCCAAATGCAATCTTGAACAACACTATGTTCCCTCGTTTTACAATGTTACTTGCGACTGATATGTTTCCTTGCTATATGGGCTCGTGGTTCCTCCGGGTTTATAAATGCACCAATATTGCCACATTAAAATTGTGATACTTCTATGCAAACCAAGAACCACATCTAAGTCCAACAAAAACATATCTCGAGGTTGACTTCAGCTTAACTTTGTCTGACTGGAAATCTGAGTTAGTGTAATCCAAAAGACAAAGTGTATCCGATTGATATAGAAGCATATGCTCCTTAGTCCTTTTCAGGTACTTGAGTATATGCTTGACAGCAATCCAATGTCCATGTCCTGGGTTCGACTAATATCTCACCACCATGCCTACAGCATGACAGATATCAGGCCTAGTGCAAAGCATAGCATACATGAGGCTTCCCACTGCCGAAGCATAAGGGATCAGCTTCATGTCATATATATCCTTCTGTGTCTTAGGACACAGAGCCTTAGATAGCTGAATTCTATGTCTGTAAGGTAAGAAACCTTTCTTGGAATTCTCCATGCTGAACCGCTTTAGCACCATATCGATATAGGATGCCTGATATAAGCACAACATCCTTTTCTTGCGATCTCGAAAGATCTTAATACCAAAGATGTGCCCAGCTTCTCTGAAATCCTTCATATCGAACTGCTCAGACAGACATACCCTTACATCTGATAATACCTTCAAATTGTTTCCAATTAGAAGTATATCATCTACGTACAGTACAAGAAACACCAGCACATTTCCATCGAACTTTTTGTATACACAAACCTCATTAGGACACTGTTCAAAACCATACGATTGAATGACCTCATCAAATCGCATGTTCCAAGACCTTGATGCTTGCTTGAGACCATAAATGGCTCTCTTAAGCTTGCACACTAAGTGCTCCTCTCATTCAGCAATGAATCCTTCAGGTTGGCGCATGTAGATTTCCTTATCAAGACTCCCGTTCAAGAATGCAGTTTTGACATCCATCTGCCAAATCTCCATATCTAAATGCTCAGCTATAGCTAAGATAATCCGGATCGATTTAAGCATGGCTACTGGCGAAAAGGTCTCACCATAGTCGATGCCCTCCTTCTGAGTGTAACCTTTCACAACAAGCCTTGCTTTGAAGGTTTCAACCTTCCCTTTCGATCCTCTCTTACGCTTGTAGACCCACTTAGTTCCAATGGGTTTTACCCCATTGGGTAGCTCTACTTACTCCCACACTTGATTAGAATCCATAGATCCCATTTCGGATTCCATTGCTATTTTCCAGGATTCAGCATCCTTGTCTTGAACTGCCTGTTTGTACGTACATGGATCCGTTTCATCCTAGTCCGGGGAGTGGTCCGAAGACGCTTCCATGCTGATGAAACGTTCAGGTTGACGAACAACCCTCCCACTACGACGAGGCGTGTCCTTAGTTTGCGTATCCATAATAGTGTCGATACGTGGTACACTAGGTGTTTGCACAATTGGTATTGTCGAAATCTCGCCCCTAAGTTCTTTTAGAATGACCTCACTCCTAGGCTTGTGGCTTATCACATAGTTTTCCTCTAAGAACCGGGCATTGGTGCTAACAATGACCTTCTGGTCTTTAGGACTTTAGAATAAGCCACCCATCATTCCTTTCGGATATCCAACACTCGTACTTCTGTACGAGATGCCAACTTAGCAGCTTCCTTATTCAGCACGTGTGCCGGTGAACCCCAAATCCAAACATGTCCTAGACTGGGCTTGAGCCCATTCCACAATTCTGTGGGTGTTTTTGGAACTAATTTCGAAGGCACCAGGTTTAGAATGTACGCCACTGTTTCCAAGGCGTATCCCCAAAACGAAATAGGCAAATCATAATAACTCATCATTGACCTAACCATCTCTAATAAAGTACGATTCCTTCATTCAACAGCACCATTTTGTTTTTGTGTACGAGGCGCTGTGAGCTGGGAAGTAATCCCCTCATGTGCTAAGAAATCCAAAAAACTCTCCACTAAGGTATTCGCCACCACAATAAGATCATAGTGACTTGATACTCTGCCCATGACGCTTCTCCATTTCAGCCTTAATTCTTCGAACTTGTCAAAAGATTCAGACTTACGTCACATCAAATAGATGTATCCATATCTCGAATAATCATCTATAAACGTGATGAAGTATTCGAAACCATCCTTAGCCTGGATGTTCATTGGAACACATACATTGGTATGAACCAATTCCAACACATTTTGTGCACGATTTCCTTTGCTTTGAAAAGCCCTTTTAGTCATTTTACCTTCTAGACAGGATTCGCAGGTTGGAAATGACTCAACTTGGAGCGAATCCGATGGGCCATCGCTCACCAATCTTTGAATCTTTCTAAGCTTAATATGACCCAATCGTAGATCCACAAATATGTTGGATTTATGCTCAAAGGTTCTTTTCTTTTATTAGGATTAGTCAAAGAATTAAGTGATTTATAATTATGCAAGGGAGCTGGTGCAGCATTAATGATATAAAGTTCTTCACTATAAGTACTCGTGCAAACATACTCACCGTTTCTTTTAATAACTGCATTATCTTCAAAAGAAACTGAATATCCATCACGACACAATTTAGAAACTGAAATCAAATTCATTCTAAAATCGGGTACCAATAATACATTATTAACAACTAAAATCCTATCATCAACTTTTTGCTACACGACTCCCACTGCAACAGCCTTCACCCTGGAATAGTCGCCCCAGCTTATTGTAATCTCATACGCACTAAGTACCTTGGTTACTTGGAACCCCTGTGAGTCATAATAAACATGATCAGTGGAGCCTGAATCAACTATCCACGAAGTGATGGAACAGGCAACCAAACATGTTTTGACTACTAGTGCATGAGACGTACCTTTCTTAGGGCAGTCACTCTTGAAATGCCCTTTCAGACCGCAATTGAAGCACTTGCCCTTCGGCTTTTTGTTCGCTACCGATTGAGGAGCCTTTGACTGAGGAGCCTTTCCCTTAGCTTTGAAGGTTGCCAGTTTCTTCTGGCCAACCTGCTTTTTCTTCTTTCCCCATTTGGGTTTTGAAGAAGCAACACCGGTTGCCGCAAGAATTTGATGATAACCTTGTTTGAAGAGACCTTCGGCAGACTAAAGCTCTATCAGAAGTTCCGCTAATGTGTAAGTCTTAAAATTCATGTCGTAGTTAATGCGGAACTGCTCAAAGCTTCTTGGTAAACTGCCCAAGATAATATCGATCTGCGACTCCGCATCGATATGTGGCCCCCAGTATGCTCAGTTTGTTCAAATGAGACATCATTTTAAGAACGTGATCCCTTACTGGAGTCCCTTCAGACATTTGGGTTGTCATCAAAACCCTCATTGCATTTTGCCTAGCCACCCGGTTCTGATGACCAAACATTTCAGTGAGATTTTTCCATCATTTCCGTGGCCGAGCCCATTGTCTGATGCTGATGCTGCAATACATTTGTCAATCAAGCCAAAATGTAACAGCGAGCCATCTCATCAGACTTTTTCCATTTCCGGAATTCAGCCAACTCTTCAGGAGTGGCATCCGTTTCTGGTTCCAAAGGTCTCTCCTTAGTTAAAACAAATTTATGCCCCTCGACAGTCAACACAATATCAAGATTTCTTTTCCAGTCGGCAAAGTTAGTGCCATCAAGTTTGATTTCTTTGAGAATAACTGCTAGTGGATTGAAAGACATCTGAGAATAATATTAAAAACGCCATTCATCACATAATTCGACGCAAAATATATTGAAAAACGTTAAAACAATATATATACAATCAACCAACACCTTGAAAAACCGCACATGCAAGCCACAATAGTGTGGACGTTTACACATACATTTTCAAGTAGATTTTAACGTGTTTAATTTTACTATCTAGCCAAGGTGCGTTTTGACAAGTAAAATTAATAGTTGGTTCCTCTTGGCCATGTATTTAATTAACATAGACTCCGATGGGGAGCTTATTAATCAATACACCTAAGTGAACACTATATTTTAACAAACCTTAGAATATCATTTAATAATAATAGTCCTATAGATGGAGGGTCCTATCATAAGAAATAATATTCACCTTTTTGTTATTAAATTTGAAGTTCAAAACCAGTGAGCCAATAATAGCACATCTGATGTGGAGGAAGACTCTAATGTCAACGCGCATGCTAATTGTTTCACAATTTAAACCAATTATGGAGGCCAATTTGATTTTGAAAAATCAATTTAAAATCACTTAGTTATTTTGAAAAATTAAGGGTTTTAATTTTCTCGTCCTAACATGCAAGGAAACATATCACGTGTAACACCCCAAACTAGGCGGGTATTACAGTGCCGTGGACCCCCGACTGGGACCCACCAGGCGAATGAACAAGGATGAATTACACAGGGTAAATGTAGTACCGAACCACATTACAACATCAATTACTCCGATTAGGAGTTTCATACAACACACCCAGGATAAAATAGAATACATGTGTATCTTATGTGACGATAAAATACACAACACTGAATGAAACGAGTATTCAATGGAATGTCTGCAGCGGAATAAATAAAGGAAACATAAATGGCTGAATAAGTGATCGAGCAATGATCGGGGCCCTCGCTAGTATCACCGGGACTCTCGACGCCGCGTGTTCTCCCGTGCCTTTGCCTTGCCAAGACACGAAAACAAAATCCCCAAACGGGCCGGGCCATACGTAACAACAATCCTCAAGGGTTGAAAATACACAATCATGATATATCCAAGTTATGAAAATTCTTAATTATGAATTACGCTGAAGAGGGGTATCATAGTACGCCGTAGTGTTCTCGTGCGAGTGTACAAGACGAATGACCGGACACACCCGCCCTGTACCTAATTAGTCTCACGGTGTAACGCTTTCCCGTGTGCACGGTCCAATGTATCGGTGAACCCAATACATAACCATCGTGTGCCCGACTAAAAATTCCACACAGCCACACCCGGCCACGCAATATGAACCCAGAAGGTCATATGAACGAGAATGACCATAATGAATATCAATGAATAATAATTAGACAGGGCCAAGATGACTCACCGATATGAAAGTAAATAGTGACGTGATTGATAATCCAATGAAATGATTTGGAACCGTCGTTCCTCGTGAATGAAATGATTATTCGACAATTACAGGTCTCAAAATGATTAATATTATGATGAATGAATTATGATTATGAGTAATCAACAACAAAAAGGAATGAATATCCTTTTAACCGAGTAAGAATTAACTTACACAACACCGGTGACAATTATCCTTCCACGAACGACGTCCTAATTGAGATATCGGTCGCTCGAACAACCTTGAATTCAATACAATTACCAACAATCCGATCAATACATGAATTAAACACGAATATAATGAACTCAAAATGTCGATACGATTAAACTAAGTTCATTGGGGCATTATATCGAATACGTTGTGGCCAAACTCCGGTTGTTTACAATCAAATCTCAATAAGCCACTATTAATTCCCCCAAGAAGTGTTTCAAACCAACAAAACATCTCCAATATGATCAATAATCCATTATGAATATCCAAAATCGTGATTATAACAACAATTAGTCGAAAATCCCCAATTCCAACTCGATTTTCAAGGTCTTCTTGAATAATTCCTCAATAATCCAATGAATCCTTATACAAACTCATAATCATATACATATCCCTTCATATATCATGATTATAACGTCCAAAACATCGTATCTCAACACAAAAATCGAAATCCAAGGTGTTGAAGAATATTACCTTTGAAGATCCAAGTACTTTAATCCAAGAACACGCGTTAGATTGATTATCCGGCTTCACGATCGAAAGGAGATGAAGAAAATCAAACACCCAAATTTGTGAAGGAAAACCCTCCTCAAGCTTTCTCTCGGTTGAAGGTGAAAAAAGGGAGAGAAATGGGTGAAATCTCAAAAAACGAATTTAAAGGAGTTGATCGCCTCGCCGACACGGCCCGGCCGATCGGCACGGCCGTGTCGCATACCGGCCGACAGGGACTCGACCGTGTCCTACTTGACACGGTCGCGGCGCGGAGGGCCTTCCGATAGTGACCCGTCCGATAGCGACTCGGCATGACTCGACCGTGTCCTGGAACACGGTCGGGCGTGTCGGCAGTCGGTTCTGGCTTATCCGGAAGAGTTCGACTCGGCCGTGCCAGACGACACGGTCGGGTCCTGAGGCAGAGACTTCGGCATTTCCGGACGAGTACGGCACGGGCCGTGTCGGACGACACGGCCGAGTTCGTTCGGCAGTGATCGGCTAATAACTGAAAAATGAGCGGTTGAGCTAAAACGACCATAACTCTCTCGTCCGGACTCCGATTGACTCACCGTTTGAACCATTGGAAAGCTAACTCGATGCTCTATAATATTGCAAAGATTTAGAATTTTTGGAGTTACCAAAAATTAATGGTAATTTAACAAAGTCGAACTCATATGAGGAAAGTTGAAACAATGAACAATAACGATACACAACTCGAAGTTTTTCCGAACGGTGAACACGGTGAATGAACATGATTGATGAATGATTATAATCGAGTGAAAATACACTGAGTGACAATTACAGACTGATAATTACTGAATGAAAATGAATGAATTACAACCGGGTATTACATACACCTCCCCTTAAAAGAGTTTCGTCCCCGAAACTAAGGGTCAAACAACTCGGGATAACCCTCCCGCATACTATCCTCGGTTTCCGAAGTAGCCTCTTCGACTCCGTGTCTAGACCACTGAATCTTGACCAAAGGAATCGACTTATTCCTCAATCGCTTGATTCGCCGCTCCAACACTCGCACAGACGCTCCTCGTACGAATGCTCATCCGCGATCTCGATTTCGCCGAATCAAGTATGTGACTCGGTCGGCAACAAACTTCCGCAACTGAGAGACATGAAACACATTATGAATTCGGCTCAAAGCCGGAGGTAAAGCCAATCGATAAGCTAACTCGCCTACTCGATCCAAAATTTCAAACGGTCCAATGAATCTCGGACTCAACTTCCCCCGTTTTCCGAAACGGAAAATACCTCGACTCTGAGATACCTTGACCAAAACATGGTCACCCGTCTCGAACTCTAGTGGTCGACGACGATTATCTACATAATATTTCTGTCGACTCTGAGTTGTCAACATACGACTCTTGATCAAAGCTACCTTCTCCCGGGCGACTATAAGCATATCGGCTCGGTGCCGATTGATTCTGACAAGTCATCCTAACACAAAGGAGATCGACAACGACGACCGTACCAAGCCTCGTAAGGTGCTATCTTCATCGCAGCATGCCAACTAAACTGTACGTGGACTCAAACAACAGTAATTGGGCTTCCCAATCGTCTACTAATCTAGAACGCATGCCCTCAATATGTCCTCTAATGTCTGAATAGTTCTCTCTGATTGTCCGTCGGACTTAGGATGCAAGGCAATACTGAGATTAAGCTGAGTTCCCATAGCACGATGAACTGATTTCCAAAAATGGGAAACAAATTATCCGTCACGATCGGAAACGATACTCTTAGGAGTACCGTGCAGTCTCACTATCTCCTTGATGAACAACTGGGCCAGTCTCTTGGGACTCCAAATATCCTTGATTTCAAGGAAATGAGCTAAATTAGTAAAGCAGTCCGCGATCACTCAGATCGTATTTATGCCACGACGACTCGTCGGTAATTCATGATGAATTCCATAGAAATGTCTTCCCACTTCCATTCTGGAATAGGGATCGGTATCAGCATACTTGCCGGTCGCTGATGTTCCATCTTGACTTGTTGACAGGTTAAGCATCTCGAAACAAATTCTGCGACTTCTCGCTTCATATTACTCCACCAGTAATTTTGTTTCAAGTCCTTGTACATCTTGCTGGACCCCGGATGAACAGAATAAGGGGTAGCATGAGCTTCTCTCAAAATCGAGTTTTTCAACTCATCATTCGCCGGTACACACATCCGATTCTTAAATCTCAAAAGTCCATCCTCGTGGATCATGATTCCAGAGGCTTTCTCCTGAGCCATATCTTCACGGATGCGCAACAATGAAGGGTCTGAACTCTGATTCTCTCTGATTACCTCCTCAAGTGACGATGAAATCTCTAACATACAAAGTCGCCCCCGAGCTCGCAAGCCAAACTCGATCTCGGGTCTAAGGAATTCCTATCAAGCTCCTTCGAATCTGTTAAACGAGCAAGCATCCGCTCTTGAACGGACTTACGACTCAAGGCGTCGCGACAACGTTCGCCTTGCCCGGGTGGTAAAGGATCTCGATATCAAAATCTTTGATTAGTTCCAACCACCGCCTGTCGCATATTTAACTCCTTGTGAGTAAATATATCCTTCAACTCTTGTGATTGGTGAATAACTGAAAGGTGACGCCATAAAGGTAACGACGCCAAATCCCCAACGCGAAAACCACGACTGCTAGCTCCAGGTCGTGGGTTGGATAATTGACCAACTAATCCGAGGAAACATCGGATTTACTTAATATCTTTCGGAGGTTGCCAATCTCGGATAGTCTCCGTCTTCTGAGGGTCGACACGAACTCTGTCAGATGAAATTACATGCCCGAGAAAGTCACTTCGGACCTCTAGAACTCACATTTGGAAAACTTTCCATAAAGTTGCTCTCGTCTCAACACGTCGAGAACCTGAAGAAGATGAACCTCGTGTTCCTCTCGGCTAAGAGAATAAATCAAAATGTCTTCGATGAAGACAACAACAAACTGATCCAAAAAGTCGATGAAAACCCGATTCATTAATTCCCTGAATACCGCAGGTGCAATAGTTAGCCCGAACGGCATAACTACGAACTCATAATGACCATAGCGTGTACGAAACGCTGTCCTCGTGATATCCGACTCTCGAATCCGCAACTGGTGATATCCAGATCTTAAGTCGATCTTGGAAAATCTCAAGCTCCTGAAGTTCATCTAAAAGATCATCCATACGAGGTCAAGGATACTTCTCTTGATCATGACTCTGTTCAACTCCTGGTAATTAATACACACACGAGACGAGCCATCCTTCTCCTTGACAGATCACACTGGTGCTCCTCACGGGGACGCAATCGGTCGAAGATGACCTTCCTCGAACTATTCCTCAAGTTGAATCTTTAATTCCTGCATTCAGTCGGGCCATCCGATACGGTGCCTTCGATAAAGGGGACGACTGCCCAACTTACCTGCAATTCCCTTACTCTATGTGAAGGCAACCAGATAACTCGTCTGGAAATAAATCGTCAATCGATGACAATGATACCACGAATGATTGAACATTTCGATTGCCCTAGAATGGTCAATCGATAAAAAGAGATACCAATAATGATTGAACAACTCGATTGCCTTAGAAAGGCCAATCGATGAAGATGATACAATGAATGTTTGAATAACTCGATTGCCCTAGAAAGGCCAATCGATGAAAATGATACAATGAATGATTGAATAACTCGATTGCCTTAGAAAGACCAATCGATGGAAATGATACAAGGAATGATTGAATAACTCGATTGCCTTAGAAAGGCCAATCGATGAAAATGATATAATGAATGACTGAATAGTTCGATTGCGGAATTTCTCTGCTTTCGTCATAATAATACTTCTTCTGGAACAACGGGGATTACTTCCCTGAAACGCACATTCGACAACCAACGACGGAAAGATAGCGACCAAACGCTAACAAACACTGAGGATAGTATCAAGACGATCAAACCAACTAATACCGAAAATTACATCGTCCTAAGATAAGTTCACCACGATTAGATCCATCAACCAATCGCGGTCATTAAGCTTAATTCGGTATGATTCCGAAAATTCTTCCATCGTCAGGTAGACCGATGGTATGAGGTCCACAAGCAATAGAACTATCCCGAAATAAGTCTATTCAAGCATGATTCGAAAATGAATGAATGCGGTGTACCAGCATCAAAAGGTACACACAAGTTGAAATAAAATTACGAGTATACCTGAAATCATTCGGACCACCGGATCGTCGATCCTCCTCATCATATGAATCTGGGACTTGCCGGTCCCCGAACCGGATGCTCCCGTCTGATAAATACGAGTTCCAACTCTATTTGCTTCCATTGTCTTAAACGACGATGACAAAGCAGTCTGATTCTGAAACGCTGGTTGCTTCGGGGCCTGAGATGCCGCCGGAGCCGACTTGGAGTCCTTTCGGAAAAAACGGGCCTTATGCCCAAAATTCCCACAATTATAGCACGTGATAGACGGTTTCAGACACTCAGTGCTGAAATGACCCGGCGTTCCACAATTGAAACAGGTGATGGCCGAACTGGCCGCTCGGGAATGAGATTCCGCACGATTATGCGCCGTAGAAGGTCGCTCAGAAACGATATGGCTCACACGAGGCTTCTTGAAGGTTGACTGACCGCCTTTGGGTTGATTACGCTTCGTTGATTTCTTGCTGAAAGATGAAGGTTGTTGTTCAGCACTTTCCTTAGCAGCCGTCTCATACGGGAGAGTTCTCTCGATTAATCCGGTCAGAGTGGCGCAATGATGATTGAGCAACTGCACATGGGTCATCATGGCCTGCATAAAAGTGAGTGGATCAACCCGAACATCTTCTGATCGAGCCGAGTCATGGGCACGATTTCCCGGCAGTGAGTGATTATTTCTCGGGTTTCGGTCCGCACCGCGGCCTCTCCCCGTGCATCCCCTGACAGCTCTCTCCATACTGAAGTAGGAAGGTCGCATAATGATTATATTTCCCGCATGATTAGCACATTATGATTATGTCATGAGATGATGAAAATGAGTATACATGCTTTAACTTAGTGATTATATGAATGATTTACTGAAGTTACATGATTATCTGATGAAATTCTTGAAATGATTATCTTGAATAACTTAACAAGATTGATAATATGATCATCCAGATTGACAACTGAGTAATGAAATGAATTGAGTAATTAATGAGTTAACATGATCGTCCTGATTATTAACAGAGTAATGAAATGAATTAAGTGATTGATGAGTTAACATGATCGTCCTAATCACAATGAATGATGATGTTTGAGGATTGTAAATTGATGAATGATGAATGAAAGACTATTGCCAGAAATTATACCATGGCGTTAGAAATCTTACAGTTCTTTCGGTCTGATTGGCTCGGCATTTGCACAGGTCACACGTGACGCGAAAGTCCAATGATACTAGTCCGATGACGATGATTTCAAATGAAACATGACTCAGAAGGTAGTATTCAAAACCACGCTCCGATACCAACTCTGTAACACCCCAAACTAGGCGGGTATTACAGTGCCGTGGACCCCCGACTGGGACCCACCAGGCGAATGAACAAGGATGAATTACACAGGGTAAATGTAGTACCGAACCACATTACAACATCAATTACTCCGATTAGGAGTTTCATACAACACACCCAGGATAAAATAGAATACATGTGTATCTTATGTGACGATAAAATACACAACACTGAATGAAACGAGTATTCAAATGGAATGTCTGCATGGAATAAATAAAGGAAACATAAATGGTGAATAAGTGATCGAGCATCGGGCCCCCTCGCTAGTATCACTGGGACTCGACGCCGCCGTGTTCTCCCGTGCCTTTGCCTTGCCAAGACTGAAAAACAAAATCCCCAAACGGGCCGCCATACGTAACAACAATCCTCAAGGGTTGAAAATACACAATCATGATATATCGAAGTTATGAAAAATTCTTAATTATGAATTACGCCAAGAGGGGTATCATAGTACGCCCGTAGTGTTCTGTGCGAGTGTACAAGACGAATGACCGGACACACCCGTCCTTGTACCTAATTAGTCTCACGGTGTAACGCTTTCCCGTGTGCACGGTCCAATGTATCGGTGAACCCAATACATAACCATTGTGTGCCCGACTAAAAATTCCACACAGCCACACCCGGCCACGCAATATGAACCCAGAAGGTCATATGAACGAGAATGACCATAATGAATATCAATGAATAATAATTAGACAGGGCCAAGATGACTCACCAATATGAAAGTAAATAGTGACGTGATTGATAATCCAATGAAATGATTTGGAACCGTCGTTCCTCGTGAATGAAATGATTATTCGACAATTACAGGTCTCAAAATGATTAATATTATGATGAATGAATTATGATTATGAGTAATCAACAACAAAAAGGAATGAATATCCTTTTAACCGAGTAAGAATTAACTTACACAACACCGGTGACAATTATCCTTCCACGAACGACGTCCTAATTGAGATATCGGTCGCTCGAACAACCTTGAATTCAATACAATTACCAACGGCCGAGTTCGTTCGGCAGTGATCGGCCAATAACTGAAAAATGAGCAGTTGAGCTAAAACGACCATAACTCTCTCGTCTGGACTCCGATTGACTCACCGTTTGAACCATTGGAAAGCTAACTAGATGCTCTATAATATTGCGAAGATTTAGAATTTTTGGAGTTACCGAAAATTAATGGTGATTTAACAAAGTCGAACTCATATGAGGAAAGTTGAAACAATGAACAATAACGATACACAACTCGAAGTTTTTCCGAACGGTGAACACGGTGAATGAACATGATTGATTAATGATTATAATCGAGTGAAAATACACTGAGTGACAATTACAGACTGATAATTACTGAATGAAAATGAATGAATTACAACCGGGTATTACATCACGCACACATCCATACATGCCAAACATCAAAACAATAAAAACAACAAATAATAAAAATTGAATAATTAAATCGAATTATCATGGCTTTTATTTCTCGTTTTGAATAACGAGAAAGTCTTCGGCTCGTTTGCTCCCACTGCTTCAAGCATCTCGCAGAAAAACTAATTGAACGACCCGAACTGGACAACTTGACCTACGCCGCCGCCTCGACTGGGCCGCTCACGCCCGACCGCCGGCGTGGCCGCCTCGCAGCCCCGACTCCATCGCCCGATCGCCCGACCCGCTGCCCGGCTGCCTGATCGCCCGAGCAATTGGCCGAGTGCAAAGAGCCACGGCCGAGACCATGTCTTTGGCCGAGGCCGATCGGCCTCGCTAGTCTCGGTCGGTTCGTCCGATCGGGACTCCTCTTCGTGCTGGACTTCTTTCTCTTTCGTACTTTGAGTTTTCCAATTCGATTACAATTTTATTCGAAATAAAATACATCGAATTTGCATCAAATTACAAGAAAAATAAATCTTATTCTACCCGTGGATTTTCTTATGGGAAAAACTTATACATGCCACAAAAACGGGCCAAATTACCAAAACGCGTAAATAAATAAAAAACATCACACAGCCATGATAATTGGATCATATTTTCCTGCAAGACAAATTCTAGCAAAATATTCCAAAAAATCACACTATATGAATATTTAATTGCTAGCATATTAATCACCAAATTAATTAAATTGAACAGACCCTAAAGACCGGCTTAGATACCAATTGTTGGAATATAAAACGTAGTGGAAGCAATTTAGTGGAAATTATTTAATGAAAGGTTTTATAAACTAACCAACAGAAAAACCGGATCTATTTAGGCTTGTCAATTAATTAACTAAACAGATTAATAAACAATTAAATAAACATATTTACGCATGGGAGTCGGTAATTTATATCTTTAACGCGAAGTGGTAGAAATTTTCTTCTGGTCGATTTGTCTCCTCTTCGTGTTCCTCTCCGATCTTCTTGTATTTCTACCTCAAGATCTTCTAGAGTATATCCCGCCTACGCCCGGATGTCGTGTGGGCAATAACCTACCGGACTGAACTTGTAGTGCTATATGGACGGCCGAAACCTTCTTCTCAAGAAACTCACGATTTTTATTCTCTCTATTTTTCTTCAATATTTTTAGTATTTTAGAAAAATATTTGTGTTATCTAAATTATGGAATCCAAGACACAAGTCATGATCCACAATTAAACACACAAGCAAAAAATCGATTTTCCTTGGGCAATTAGAAGTGTGAAAATAGGCCAAGGCATATGCTCCTTTTATAGGTGTTTTGGGCTACTCTAGGGACCTTAAGGAAAATATGGTAAGGAATCCCAATAGATATCATCTTTCCAATATTAGGACTCTTCCTAATATAAAGACTCTATTAATATCAACTTAGTCCACTAATAAGTTAATATTGGACTTCCTATCAAAATCTCAAATTTCGAAATTGGTCTCCTTTTTGAATTAATTATTGTCCGTGTTTAAGATATTCTATGTCCATTAATTAATTTAAGCTACCGACAGCTTTTAATTAATTAATGTGTTATACATGAGTATACCACTCGACCTTTATTATTATATCGGAAAATTAATTCCACCTGTAGGGTTTAATATAATAATCCTTCCGAGTGCCTCAATGGACATGATCAACCCGACTGGTCGGGACATGATTTCTAGCTATAATATTAATTATCATATAAATAATAATATCGCCCAAAATATCAAGCATATTGAGTCAATCATTGTGGCTCTCACCCATGATAAATCAAATCAATAAATATTAAATATATATAATTAAATATTAATCACTAGAATTAAGAAATAATCCTTTATTAATCCGAGATCTATGTTCTTCTTATAGTCAGTACAGAAGAATCTATCTCACCTCGATCCTGTACAACGTATACCGAATACGCTAATATATGCTAATGGTCAAGACCAACCGATCTCAAGCATATACTACAACCTCTCACATAACGGTCTAATGTTATATAGGTTGTGAACTAAATATTACTATATAAGGAACCGATAATGTGATCTTCTGCGTGACACGCACACCACATTATCTACAATATAAAGTAATTTAGACTATATTTGCATAACCATAGTGTGAATAAATATGCAAAACCTGTGATAAATGATTTAAATATTCTCATAGATAAAGACCGGGAAATTAGGTAATACGAGCATAAAGTATGCTTTGATGTATACAATCCTAACAATCTCCCACTTATACTTCTAAACTATGTCTATCTATTGCCCACTTATACTCAAAGAAATGTTGCCATACATCTCAACCCCATTCCTTCCACATGCAAGAATCAACTAGGTTGTTTCCAGATGCAATCTTGAACAACACTATGTTCCCTCGTTTTACAATGTTACTTGCGACTGATATGTTTCCTTGCTGTATGGGCTCGTGGTTCCTCCGGGTTTATAAATGCACCAGTATTGCCACAATAAAATTGTGATACTTCTATGCAAACCAAGAACCACATCTATGTCCAACAAAAACATATCTCGAGGTTGACTTGAGCTTAACTTTGTCTGACTGGAAATATGAGTTAGTGTAATCCAAAAGACAAAGTGTATCCGATTGATATAGAAGCATATGCTCCTTAGTCCTTTTCAGGTACTTGAGTATATGCTTGACAGCAATCCAATGTCCATGTCCTGGGTTCGACTAATATCTCACCACCATGCCTACAGCATGACAGATATCAGGCCTAGTGCAAAGCATAGCATACATGATGCTTCCCATTGCCGAAGCATAAGGGATCAGCTTCATGTCATATATCTCCTTCTGTGACTTAGGACACATAGCCTTAGATAGCTTAATTCCATGTCTGTAAGGTAAGAAACCTTTCTTGGAATTCTCCATGTTGAACCGCTTTAGCACCGTATCGATATAGGATTCCTGATATAAGCACAACATCCTTTTCTTGCGATCTCGAAAGATCTTAATACCAAAGATGTGCCCAGCTTCTCTGAAATCCTTCATATCGAACTGCTCAGACAGCCATACCCTTACATCTGATAATACCTTCAAATTGTTTCCAATTAGAAGTATATCATCTACGTACAGTACAAGAAACACCAACACGTTTCCATCGCACTTTTTGTATACACAAACCTCACTAGGACACTGTTCAAAACCATACGATTGAATGACCTCATCAAATCGCATGTTGCAAGACCTTGATGCTTGCTTGAGACCATAAATGGCTCTCTTAAGCTTGCACACTAAGTGCTCCTCTCCTTCAGCAATGAATCCTTCAGGTTGGCGCATGTAGATTTCCTTATCAAGACTCCCGTTCAAGAATGCAGTCTTGACATCCATTTTCCAAATCTCCATATCCAAATGCTCAGCTATAGCTAAGATAATCCGGATCGATTTAAGCATGGCTACTGGCGAAAAGGTCTCATCATATGTAATACCCGAGATTTTTGTTCCGGAATCGTTGAGTTTTCTGGGTTTTATCGGATTGTCATTGTTCTCATCGTTGGAATTTCGTGCCATGTTTGGGTGTGTCTTGTTGGGTCACGTGTTTGGAGGCGTTTCGGATCACTATGTGAGTTTTTGAGTTTTGTGGTGTAGCGCACGCTAATGCTTGAGGCATAGCGCACGCTACTGCGTGGTGTTTAGGGCACGCTACTGAATGTGTAGCGCACGCTAATCGGCGAGCCAGAGGCGATCCAAAGAGCTACCGGATCGGGATCGAGCTTTGTTAGCGCACGCTAAGGCCGATATCTAGCGCACGCTATCGACTGCTTAGCGCACGCTCTCTCTTCTTTCTAGCGCATGCTACCCGGCAGGTGCGGTTCTGTCCAGGGGCTACTGGACTGGTTTTGTGACCCGTTAGCGCATGCTACGGCCTTTAGCTAGCGCACGCTAACTTTGTTATAGGCGGTTTCCGAGCGTTGACCCGTTAGCGCACGCTAAGCCGTGGTGTTCAGCGCTAATAATCGGCCCAAAGATAAATCGACAAAGAACATTAAGTCGTCATTTTCCACTTTTCTTCATCCCTTCCGACGGGAGTGAGATCCAGAGGCGATTAGGACCGATCTTCTTCTTCTAGCTTCATCTCTGAGCGGATTTGTAGATGTTTAACAACATCTAATCGTCTTCTCGGTCCAGATCAAGGTAATCTCTTCTTAGAACCCTCGTTTCTTGAATTTGGGGTTTTTCCTTGGATTTGTGATTCTTAACCGATCTCATCCGATCGGTTGTGTATTTTTGGTTGTCTTCACCGTAATCTTCAGATTTTGTTAACCGTTCATCGATTTTTATCGCTCGGATCAACGATTCTTGATTTCTTTGAGAATACTTAGATCCTTGTCGTTTTTAGGATCGTTTCGGATTTCGATTAGTGTTATTGATTCGTGGTGATGCTATTTTCGTAGTATTCGTGGGCTGTCGAAGTCTCGATCGTTTTTTGGAGGTTCGAAGGTTGCCCGATCGTCGTTTCATCGCTCGTGATACCGAGGCAAGTATCTTGTCCATACGTTTCATGTTTCATAGGCATAATTATTGATAAATGATTATATACGCAACCCAATGTTTAATGAACGTAAAAAGGGATCGGTATGTTCTCGATAAATGATGTCTTTCAACGATAATTCGTGTACTTCGTGAATATATGTGTTCTCGGAATATGTGTGTTGGTTTTGTATGTTAAAAGATGCTATGATCACTTTGAGTAAGTTTAATAGACCATAATCCTTTGCCGGGGATTACGTAATGTTATGTGTACTTGTTCGGTAAGAACGTGTTGTGTATGATATTAGTTGTTACTCCTTTGAAAGGGGGTTGTGATGTTTAAGTGTTGCTTGGTTTGATGTTCTGCTCATTGTTATGTGATCGTTGAAAGTGATGTGCCTCCGGGTGGGATTGTTGAATCTCCGGGATCCATACTTGCTAATATGGGTCGGGCGTGACCGTAGGGTTATCCAATCCGGGTATGTCTTGCGGGGACTCCGAGGTTCGGGGCTTGCTAGCCCGATGCCGAGATAACTTGTGGGGTTATCATCGGGTATGTCTTGCGGGACTCCGAGGTTCGTGGCTTGTTAGCCCGATGCCGGGATAACTTATGGTTGTGGTTTGGAATGGTTCTGTGGCTGTTGCCACGAGGACATGTGATTTGGTATGGATTCCTATTGGGTTGTTCACCCGGGTATGTTCTACGGGAGCATCTGAGGTTCGTGGCTTGTTAGCACGGGACGCGAATAATCCTTAGGAACATGTGTTATGTGATTCGGGTCGTGGACCCTGTGGCTTATGATTCGGGTTTTGGACCCCGTGTGTTGTGAATTGGGTTGTGAAACCGCGTTTTATTATTGGAATCGTATTTTGGAAAGATGATTTTGGGCCATGTCCCTAAGTGTTTTCGAAGGGTTTGAGTATTCCTTTATATCAAATGTTTTCAAACTCCCGAGATCATAAAATATTGTGTATGAGATACATGGATTTATTCCTACCTTTTATAAATCAAACTGTTTTGATTAAGTGAATTATCTCGGGAAATATATTCAAGATTATTATATTCTTGAAGCACGTTGTGTATGGCTTGTACTTCTGTTTTATACTTGCACTAGCAAAACAGTGGAGTTTTGCTAACCCCCGAGTATTCGGGGGTGGATGTCTGTATTGCGTCTAGGTACTTGCAGGTAGCTGGGGAGCGAGCCACATGATCCAAGATGTGTATCTCTACTTGCTCCCACTTAGTTCCAAAGAATTAAGTAGAGCTACCCAATGGGGTAAAACCCATTGGAACTAAGTGGGTCTACAAGCGTAAGAGAGGATCGAAAGGGAAGGTTGAAACCTTCAAAGCAAGGCTTGTTGTGAAAGGTTACACTCAGAAGGAGGGCATCGACTATGATGTAACACCCCCAAACCACTCGGGAATATTACAGCGCCGCAGACCCTCTCCGCGAGGATCTACCAGGCTAAATAAAAAACAATGCATCACTTCACATGCCGACATGGCTACATAAAGGACCATTAGACCGATTAGGTCTTATATCACAACACACACAACAATACATACAAGATCCTTGCCCAGCACACATACCCACGCAAGGGCTAGAATACAATAACACTTCCATAATTCGAGAAAATAACACATCGGAGGAATAACCAACACGACTCTACCAAATACTCTACAATTGGTCTTCACGTGATTAGTATCTTCGTCTCCCATCATCCTTCGTATCGATCATGTGGCTCGCTCCCCAGCTACCTGCAAGTACCTGGACGCAATACAGACATCCACCCCCCGAATACTCGGGGGTTAGCAAAACTCCACTGTTTTGCTAGTGCAAGTATAAAACAGAAGTACAAGCCATACACAACGTGCTTCAAGAATATAATAATCTTGAATATATTTCCCGAGATAATTCACTTAATCAAAACAGTTTGATTTATAAAAGGTAGAATAAATCCATGTATCTCATACACAATATTTTATGATCTCGGGAGTTTGAAAACATTTGAAATAAAGGAATTCTCAAACCCTTCGAAAACACTTAGGGACATGGCCCAAAATATTCTTTCCAAAATACGATTCCAATAATAAAACGAGGTTTCACAACCCAATTCACAACACACGGGGTCCAAAACCCGAATCATAAGCCACAGGGTCCACGACCCGAATCACATAACACATGTTCCTAAGGATTATTCGCGTCCCGTGCTAACAAGCCACAAACCTCAGATGCTCCCGTAGAACATACCCGAGTGAATAACCCAATAGGAATCCATACCAAATCACATGTCCTCGTGGCAACAGCCACAGAACCATTCTAAACCACAACCATAAGTTATCCCGGCATCGGGCTAACAAGCCACGAACCTCGGAGTCCCGCAAGACATACCTGATGATAACCCCACAAGTTATCTCGGCATCAGGCTAGCAAGCCCCGAACCTCGGAGTCCCCGCAAGACATACCCGGATTGGATAACCCTACAGTCACGCCCGACCCATACTAGCAAGTATGGATCCCGGAGATTCAACAATCCTACCCGGAGGCACATCACTTTCAACGATCACATAAAAATGAGCAGAACATCAAACCAAGCAACTCTTAAACATCACAACCCCCTTTCAAAGGAGTAACAACTAATATCATACACAACACGTTCTTACCGAACAAGTACACATAACATTACGTAATCCCCGACAAAGGATTATGGTCTATTAAACTTACTCAAAGTGATCATAGCATCTTTTAACATACAAAACCAACACACATATTCCGAGAACACATATATTCACGAAGTACACGAATTATCGTTGAAAGACATCATTTATCGAGAACTACCGATCCCTTTTTACGTTCATTAAACATTGGGTTGCGTATATAATCAATTATCAATAATTACGCCTACGAAACATGAAACGTATGGACAAGATACTTGCCTCGGTATCACGAGCGACGAAACGACGAACGGGCACGATCGGGCAACCTTCGAACCTCCAAAAAACGATCGAGACTTCGACTTTCACGAATACTACGAAAATAGCATCACCACGAATCAATAACACTAATCGAAATCCGAAACGATCCTAAAAACGACAAGGATCTAAGTATTCTCAAAGAAATCAACAATCGTTGATCCGGGCGATAAAAATTGATGAACGGTTAACAAAATCTGAAGATTACGGTGAAGACAACCAAAAATACACAACCGATCGGATGAGATCGGTTAAGAATCACAAATCCAAGGAAAAACCCCAAATTCAAGAAACTAGGGTTCTAAGAAGAGATTACCTTGATCCGGACCGAGAAGACGATTAGATGTTGTTAAACATCTACAAATCCGCTCAGAGATGAAGCTAGAAGAAGAAGATCGGTCCTAATCGCCTCTGGATCTCACTCCCGTCGGAAGGGATGAAGAAAAGTGGAAAATGACGACTTAATGTTGCTGTCCAGTATTTATACTGGACAGTTATTAGCGCGCGCTAAACACCCTGCCTTAGCGTGCGCTAACGGGGTCAACGCTCCAGAGAAACTGCCTATAACAAAGTTAGCGTGCGCTAGCTAAAGGCCGTAGCATGCGCTAACGGGTCACAAAACCAGTCCAGTAGCCCCTGGACAGAACCGCACCTGCCGGGTAGCATGCGCTAGAAAGAAGAGAGAGCGTGTGCTAAGCAGTCGATAGCGTGCGCTAGCTATTGGCCTTAGCATGCGCTAACAAAGCTCCAGTCCGAGTCCAGTAGCTACTGGACTGCCTCTGGACTGCCAGTTAGCGTGCGCTACACATTCAGTAGCGTGCGCTAAACACCACGCAGTAGCATGCGCTATGCCTCAAGCATTAGCGTGCGCTACACCACAAAACTCTAAAACTCACATAGTGATCCGAAACACCTCCAAACACGTGACCCAACAAGACACACCCAAACATGGCACGAAATTCCAACGATGAGGACAATGACAATCCGATAAAACCCAGAAAACTCAACGATTCCGAAACAAAAATCTCGGGTATTACATATGATGAGACCTTTTCGCCAGTATCCATACTTAAATCGATCTGGATTATCTTAGCTATAGCTGAGCATATGGATATGGAGATTTGGCAAATGGATGTCAAGACTGCATTCTTGAACGGGAGTCTTGATAAGGAAATCTACATGTGCCAACCTGAAGGATTCATTGCTGAAGGAGAGGAGCACTTAGTGTGCAAGCTTAAGCGAGCCATTTATGGTCTCAAGCAAGCATCAAGGTCTTGGAACATGCAACTTGATGAGGTCATTCAATCGTATGGTTTTGAACAGTGTCCTAGTGAGGTTTGTGTATACAAAAAGTGCGATGGAAACGTGTTGGTGTTTCTTGTACTGTACGTAGATGATATACTTCTAATTGGAAACAATTTGAAGGTATTATCAGATGTAAGGGTATGGCTGTCTGAGCAGTTCGATATGAAGGATTTCAGAGAAGCTGGGCTCATCTTTGGTATTAAGATCTTTCGAGATCGCAAGAAAAGGATGATGTGCTTATATCAGGCATCCTATATCGATACGGTGCTAAAGCGGTTCAGCATGGAGAATTCCAAGAAAGGTTTCTTACCTTACAGACATGGAATTAAGCTATCTAAGGCTATGTGTCCTAAGCCACAGAAGGAGATATATGACATGAAGCTGATCCTTTATGCTTCGGCAGTGGGAAGCCTCATGTATGCTATGCTTTGCACTAGGCGTGATATTTGTCATGCTGTAGGCATGGTGGTGAGATATTAGTCGAACCCAGGACATGGACATTGGATTGCTGTCAAGCATATACTCTAGTACCTGAAAAGGACTAAGGAGCATATGCTTCTATATCAATCGGATACACTTTGTCTTTTGGATTACACTAACTCATATTTCCAGTCAGACAAAGTTAAGCTTAAGTCAACCTCGAGATATGTTTTTGTTGGACTTAGATGTGGTTCTTGGTTTCCATAGAAGTATCACAATTTTATTGTGGCAATACTGGTGCATTTATAAACCCGGAGGAACCACGAGCCCATACAGTAAGGAAACATATCAGTCGCAAGTAACATTGTAAAACGAGGGAACATAGTGTTGTTCAAGATTGCGTCTGGAAACAACCTAGTTGATTCTTGCATGTGGAAGGAATGGGGTTGAGATGTATGGCAACATTTCTTTGAGTATAAGTGGGCGATAGATAGACATAGTCTAGAAGTATAAGTGGGAGATTGTTAGGATTGTATACATCAAAGCATACTTTATGCTTGTATTACCTAATTTCCCGGTCTTTATCTATGAGAATATTTAAATCATTTATCACAGGTTTTGCATATTTATTCACGCTATGGTTATGCAAATGTAGTCTAAATTACTTTATATTGTAGATAATGTGGTGTGCGTGTCACGCAGAAGATCACATTATCGGTTCCTTATATAGTAATATTTAGTTCACCACCTATATAACATTAGACCGTTATGTGAGAGGTTGTAGTATATGCTTGAGATCGGTTGGTCTTGACCATTAGCATATATTAGCGTATTCGGTATACGTTGTACAGGATCGAGGTGAGATAGATTCTTCTGTACTGACTATAAGAAGAACATACATCTCGGATAATTATTATTTCTTAATTCTAGTGATTAATATTTAATTATATATATTTAATATTTATTGCTTTGATTTATCATGGGTGAGAGCCACAATGATTGACTCAATATGCTTGATATTTTGGGCAATATTATTATTTATATGATAATAATAATATAGCTAGAAATCATGTCCCGACCAGTCGGGTTGATCATGTCCATTGAGGCACTCGGAAGGATTATTATATTAAACCCTACAGGTGGAATTAATTTTCCGATATAATAATAAAGGTCGAGTGGTATACTCATGTATAACACATTAATTAATTAAAAGCTGTCGGTAGCTTAAATTAATTAATGGACATATAATATCTTAAACACGGAAAATAATTAATTCAAAAAGGAGACCAATTTCGTAATTTGAGATTTTGATAGGAAGTGCAATATTAACTTATTAGTGGACTAAGTTGATATTAATAGAGTCTTTGTATTAGGAAGAGTCCTAATATTGGAAAGATGATATCTATTGGGAGTCCTTACCATATTTTCCTTAAGGTCCCTAGAGTAGCCCAAAACACCTATAAAAGGAGCGTATGCCTTGGCCGATTTTCACACTTCTAATTGCCCAAGGAAAATCAATTTTTTGCTTGTGTGTTTAATTGTGGATCTTGACTTGTGTCTTGGATTCCATAATTTAGATAACACAAATATTTTTCTAAAATACTAAAAATATTGAAGAAAAATAGAGAGAATAAAAATCGTGAGTTTCTTGAGAAGAAGGTTTCGGCCGATCCATATAGCACTCCAAGTTCAGTCCGGTAGATTATTGCCCACACGACATCCGGACGTAGGCGGGATATACTCTAGAAGATCTTGAGGTAGAAATACAAGAAGATCGGAGAGGAACACGAAGAGGAGACAAATCGACCAAAAGAAAATTTCTACCACTTCGCGTTAAAGATATAAATTACCGACTCCCATGCGTAAATATATTTATTTAATTGTTTATTAATCTGTTTAGTTAATTAATTGACAAGCCTAAATAGATCCCGTTTTTCTGTTGGTTAGTTTATAAAACCTTTCATTAAATAATTTCCACTAAATTGCTTCCGCTACGTTTTATATTCCAACAATTGGTATCTAAGCCGGTCTTTAGGTTCTGTTCAATTTAATTAATTTGGTGATTAATATGCTAGCAATTAAATATTCATATAGTATAATTTTTTGGAATATTTTGCTAGAATTTGTCTTGCAGGAAAATATGATCTAATTATCATGGTTCTGTGATGTTTTTTATTTATTAACGCGTTTTGGTAATTTGGCCCGTTTTTGTGGCATGTATAAGTTTTTCCCATGAGAAAATCCACGGGTAGAATAAGATTTATTTTTCTTGTAATTTGATGCAAATTCGATGTATTTTATTTCGAATAAAATTGTAATCGAATTGGAAAACTCAAAGTACAAAAGAGAAAGAAGTCCAGCACGAAGAGGAGTCCCGATCGGACGAACCGACCGAGACTAGCAGGGAGCCGATCAGCACTCGGCCAAAGACTGTCTTGGCCGTGGCTCACAGACTCAACAATTGGCACTGGCACGGCAATGGCAATGGTCGGGCCGGGCGGCAGGTCGGGCAATTCGGCAATGGCAAGAGTCAGTCAGCGGCCGGTCAAGTTGTCCACTGGGTCGCTTCAATCTGCTTTTTCTGCGAGATGCTTGAAGCAGTGGGAGCAAACGAGCCGAAGATTTTCTCGTTATTCAAAACGAGAAATAAAAGCCATGATAATTCGATTTAATTATTCAATTTTTATTATTTGTTGGTTTTTATTGTTTTGATGTTTGGCATGTATGGATGTGTGCGTGATATGTTTCCTTGCATGTTAGGACGAGAAAATTAAAACCCTTAAGTTTTCAAAATAACTAAGTGATTTTAAATTGATTTTTCAAAATCAAATTGGCCTCCATAATTGGTTTAAATTGTGAAATAATTATCATGCGCGTTGACATTAGAGTCTTCCTCCACATCAGATGTGCTATTATTGGCTCACTGGTTTTAAACTTCAAATTTGATAACAAAAAGTTGAATAATATTTCTTATGATAAGACCTTCCATCTATAGGACTATTATTATTAAATGATATTCTAAGGTTTGTTAAAGTATGGTGTTCACTTAGGTGTATTGATTAATAAGCTCCCCATCGGAGTCTATGTTAATTAAATACATGGCCAAGAGGAACCAACTATTAATTTTACTTGTCAAAATGCACCTTGGCTAGATAGTAAAATTAAAGACGTTAAAATCTACTTGAAAATGTATGTGTAAACGTCCACACTATTGTGGCTTGCATGTGCGGTTTTTCAAGGTGTTGGTTGATTGTATATATATTGTTTTAACGTTTTTCAATATATTTTGCGTCGAATTATGTGATGAATGGCGTTTTTATTTTTATTCTCAGATGTCTTTCAATCCACTAGCTGTTATTCTCAAAGAAATCAAACTTGATGGCACTAACTTTGCCGACTGGAAAAGAAATCTTGATATTGTGTTGACTGCCAAGGGGCATAAATTTGTTTTAACTAAGGAGAGACCTTTGGAACCAGAAACGGATGCCACTCCTGAAGAGTTGGCTGAATTCCAGAAATGGAAAAAGTCTGATGAGATGGCTCGCTGTTACATTTTGGCTTGATTGACAAATGTATTGCAGCATCAGCATCAGACGATGGGCTCGGCCACGGAAATGATGGAAAAATCTCACTGAAATGTTTGGTCATTAGAACCGGGTGGCTAGGAAAAATGCAATGAGGGTTTTGATGACAACCTAAATGTCTGAAGGGACTCCAGTAAGGGATCACGTTCTTAAAATGATGTCTCATTTGAACAAACTGAGCATACTGGGGGCCACTATCGATGCGGAGTCGCAGGTCGATATTATCTTGGGCAGTTTACCAAGAAGCTTTGAGCAGTTCCGCATTAACTACAACATGAATTTTAAGACTTACACATTAGCGGAACTTCTGATAGAGCTTTAGTCTGCCGAAGGTCTCTTCAAACAAGGTTATCATCAAATTCTTGCGGCAACCGGTGCTGCTTCTTCAAAACCCAAATGGGGAAAGAAGAAAAAGCAGGTTGGCCAGAAGCAACTGGCAACCTTAAAAGCTAAGGGAAAGGCTTCTCAGTCGGAAGCGAACAAAAAGCCGAAGGGCAAGTCCTTCAACTGCGGTCTGAAAGGGCATTTCAAGAGTGACTGCCCTAAGAAAGGTACGTCTCATGCACTAGTAGTCAAAACATGTTTGGTTGCCTGTTCCATCACTTCGTGGATAGTGGATTCAGGCTCCACTGATCATGTTTATTATGACTCACAGGGGTTCCATGTAACCAAGGTACTTAGTGCGGATGAGATTACAATAAGTCAGCGACTATTCCAGTCAAGGTCATTAAATGGGAGTCGTGGCAAAGAAAAAGTTGATGATAGGATTTTAGTTGTTAATAATGTATTATTGGTACCCGATTTTAGAATGAATTTGCTTTCAGTTTCTAAATTATGTCGTGATGGATATTCAGTTTCTTTTGAAGATAATACAGTTATTAAAAGAAACGGTGAATATGTTTGCACAAGTACTTATAGTGAAGAACTTTATATCATTAATGCTGCACCAGCTCCCTTGCATAATTATAAATCACTTAATTCTTTGACTAATCTTAATAAAAGAAAAGAACTTTTGAGCATAAAACCAACATATTTGTGGCATCTACGATTGGGTCATATTAAGCTTAGAAGGATTCAAAGATTGAATCCATTTCAGCCTTAATTCTTCGAACTTATCAAAAGATTCAGACTTACGTCACATCAGATAGATGTATCCATATCTCGAATAATCATCTATAAACGTGATGAAGTATTCGAAACCATCCTTAGCCTGGATGTTCATTGGAACAAATACATCGGTATGAACCAATTCCAACACATTTTGTGCACGATTTCCTTTGCTTTGAAAAGCCATTTTAGTCATTTTACATTCTAGACAGGATTCGCAGGTTGGAAGTGACTCAACCGAATCCGATAGGCCATCACTCACCAATCTTTGAATCCTTCTAAGCTTAATATGACCCAATCGTAGATGCCACAAATATGTTGGATTTATGCTCAAAAGTTCTTTTCTTTTATTAGGATTAGTCAAAGAATTAAGTGATTTATAATTATGCAAGGGAGCTGGTGCAGCATTAATGATATAAAGTTCTTCACTATAAGTACTCGTGTAAACATATTCACCATTTCTTTTAATAACTGCATTATCTTCAAAAGAAACTGAATATCCATCACAACACAATTTAGAAACTGAAATCAAATTCATTCGAAAATTGGGTACCAATAATACATTATTAACAACTAAAATCCTATCATCAACGTTTTGCTGCACGACTCCCACTGCAACAGCCTTCAGCCTGGAATAGTCGCCCCAGCTTATTGTAATCTCATCCGCACTAAGTACCTTGGGTACTTGGAACCCCTGCGAGTCATAATAAACATGATCAGTGGAGCCCGAATCCACTATCCACGAAGTGATGGAACAGGCAACCAAACATATTTTGACTACTAGTGCATGAGATGTACCTTTCTTAGGGCAGTCACTCTTGAAATGCCCTTTCAGACCGCAATTGAAGCACTTGCCCTTCGGCTTTTTGTTCGCTTCCGACTGAGGAGCCTTTGACTGAGGAGCCTTTCCCTTAGCTTTGAAGGTTGCCACTTGCTTCTGGCCAACCTGCTTTTTCTTCTTTCCCCATTTGGGTTTTGAACAAGCAGCACTGGTTGCCGCAAGAATTTGATGATAACCTTGTTTGAAGAGACCTTCGGCAGACTGAAGCTCTGTCAGAAGTTCCGCCAATGTGTAATTCTTATGATTCATGTTGTAGTTAAGGCGGAACTGCTCAAAGCTTCTTGGTAAACTGCCCAAGATAATATCGACCTGCGACTCCGCATCGATAGTGGCCCCCAGTATGCTCAGTTCGTTCAAATGAGACATCATTTTAAGAACGTGATCCCTTACTGGAGTCCCTTCAGACATTTGGGTTGTCATCAAAACCCTCATTGCATTTTGCCTAGCCACCCGGTTCTGATGACCAAACATTTCAGTGAGATTTTTTCATCATTTTCGTGGTCGAGCCCATCATCTGATGCTGATGCTGCAATACATTTGTCAATCAAGCCAAAATGTAACAGCGAGCCATCTCATCAGACTTTTTCCATTTCCGGAATTCAGCTAACTCTTCAGGAGTGGTATCCATTTCTGTTTCTAAAGGGCTCTCCTCAGTTAAAACAAATTTATGCCCCTCGGCAGTCAACACAATATCAAGATTTCTTTTCGAGTCGGCAAAGTTAGTGCCATCAAGTTTGTTTTCTTTGAGAATAACAGCTAGTGGATTGAAAGACATCTGAGAATAAAATTAAAAACGCCATTTATCACATAATTCGACGCAAAATATATTGAAAAACATTAAAACAATATATATACAATCAACCAACACCTTGAAAAACTGCACATGCAAGTCACAATAGTGTGGACGTTTACATATACATTTTCAAGTAGATTTTAACGTCTTTAATTTTACTATCTAGCCAAGGTGCGTTTTGACAAGTAAAATTAATAGTTGGTTCCTCTTGGCCATGTATTTAATTAACATAGACTCTGATGGGGAGCTTATTAATCAATACACCTAAGTAAACACCATATACTTTAACAAACCTTAGAATATCATTTAATGATAATAGTCCTATAGATGGAGGGTCCTATCATAAGAAATAATATTCACCTTTTTGTTATCAAATTTGAAGTTTAAAACCAGTGAGCCAATATGTTGCTACCCAAAATATTATCCGAAGATAGATATTGCTGGAATGGATGGATAGCAAACAAATGCAAGAGCACTTCCGTGAGAAAGATAAATAACACAAGATTTGCCGGGGTTGTTAGTCCCGGGCTTGAATGCTCTCGCGAGATATTATTAATACTAATATTCAGGGATACAAGTACTAATGTAAGAATACAATTACAATGAGTGTAAAGATTCTTGTTATCTTAGCTAGTGAGCGTGTAGATTGCCGGAAGAACCAGATTTGATGCTCTGTGAGTTCTTGTAACAAAGGAGATGAACAGTCGCGGCGGTGAGAGATCGACAGCCTCTCACGGCGAGTATTTAGCTGGATGCTTGGGCTCCTGGGCTTACGAATCTCTTGGAATCTGTCTAGTGGAGACTTGCTGCCTCTGCCGATCATCTTCTGGACGAGAGATTCGGAGAGAGAAGTCCTGAGATGGATTCCGGTGAGAAAGCAGGGAGCTTGATGGTATGTATGTTCTACTGTATTTCCGTGAATGAATTCGGAATGTAGGTGAATGAGTTGTGAACGTAAGTAAATGAGTTCTGAACCAATTCGGAACCATAGGTCAAATGAATTGGGAACCTTTTTCCAGTAGGAGGAGGCCCTCTATTTATAGGACTTTTGATATGCCGGGCGATCGCCTTTACTGCATTATAATAATAGGGCGATCGTCTTTTAGCAAATGGGCTTTTTCCCTTAAAGTCCATGGCCGTGGCACACCAGACGGTCCAATGGGGAGCTCGCACGCGCCTGAGTTGCATCACGGCGCCCACCGACAACTTTCGGCGCGCCCGCCGTAGGTGAGGTAGGTGACAGCCGTGGTCAAAGGTCTTGTCTCACAAGAAAAGATCTTGTCTGCCGGGCCGCTTTGTGGATCTGCACGTGGGTGCTGTCCTGAGATCCAGTCTTCGATGACTTTGACGGGCGATTATCTCTGTTCGGGCGTAGGCCGATTGTCCTTAGCTGGACACTATAGTCGATCGCCGGATGCCAAAGGGCGATCGCCTTGGGAGTCGATCGCTAGGTACCTGATGGTGGTCTGGTTCCTTCGACTTGTCGAGCTAGCCATAGTTTGACTGGAGTTGACTTGGTCGCTCGGCCTTATAGTCGATCGCCTGTCGGGATGAATAAATCTTGACACAACAATTGCCCCCCAGCTCGCTCCTATGTTGGAAACGTGGGGTGAGGTGGTTTTCTTGGTGATCGCTGAACTTTTGACGAGCGACTCTGCATTTAACTGAACTGGCGATCGTCTTTGAGCTGATATACTCTGGGTTCGAACGACCTGGTTGGCCGCTAAACTGTGCGGGAAATGGCAATGGGCGTGGAAAAGTCTCCGCGCACGTGTCGGGCTTCTATCGAGGATATCAACGGTCATTAATGACTCTACCGACGCGCCCTGAAAAGACGCGTACGCGGGTCCCGAGGGAGTCAATAAATGCGTCGTTTGAGATCCGACCCCTGGGATTTTCCCTTATTGCAAACGAGTCCCTGCCTTCTCCTATAAAAGGGCGCAGTGCTGCAGTCTTCGTCCTCACGCGTACTTACTGGAGAAAGAAGGACTTGCTGAAGATTTTTCTGAAGATCTTAGTGCCGATCGTCATTCGATTTCACCTTCGGGTAAGAAAAATCCTTTTCTCCTTTTCTTTCTTTGAGAATGCCCGACACGTCATCATCGCATGGAGTGGGTACCAGTTCCGCCGCCGGGACATCGACTGTCCGGGGAGGACTTTCTTCCGACTTCCACCTGGAGACGGCCGCTGAGGCTATTCGGGCCGGAATCGACCCTGCTGAAATCGAGGCTTTATTTAATGAAGCCGATGTTGCTAAGGAGGCGGCTGCTGAAGAAAGACGATCGAAGATAGAGAGAGATCTGGCGATTAGGTCCTATTGGGAGTAGCATAGTTCTTTCGGCCGGGCCTATAAGGCTTTTGCTGAGATAATGGAGAAGTTGGTCGGTCTGACTCCGAGATTCGATTTTCGGGGATACTCGGTCGCCTACCCCTATCAGCTTCCCAAACGGTCGCAGCACCAGGTTGCGCAGCGATCTGGGTGGTCGCTTGGCCAAATACGGAGTTCGACGACCAGGAAAGATCTGGCCGTCTGGAGGACGAGGTTCCATGTTCCTTCAGATATGGACATGTTCGCGCCGGCGGAGAATGAGCGAGCCGATCAGCCTCCGATGGGTATGGTCGCCGTGAATGAGGCGATTATGGAGGCCGGGCTGCGCTTCCCTCTATCCTTTGCTGTCTCCCACCTGCTGGCCGCTTGGAACGTGGCGCCACTTCAGCTGACGCCGAACGCCTGGCTCCAAATTATCTGCACTCTCACTCTTTTCGGCGGTCACCGCCTGTACCGCCTCCCATCGCCGTTGTAGATGAACCATTTGTTCAAGCTGACGGCTCAGAAAGGGTCGGTCGGCGGTTACCATATTCAGGGCCGATCTGGTCGGGTAATTCACGGAGTCCCGAATAAGATGCGGGGTGATCAGACGAAGTGGTTCTGGGTCGCCGACAAGTGGAGGGCTTCTGCGAGCGACAATCCTTCGGGCGAGCTGGAGATCCCTACTGAGTTTCGAGATAGGAATCCCGGTAAGGGTTTAGACTCTCCCTTCATTCGGATGCGTTTTGGACTGATCTAATTTGATTTCGGTTTTGCAGGTTTTCACATTCCGGCGGTCGAGGAGCTGCCTTTTGACTTCCTGGTTGTCTGGGAGCGGATTCGGAGCTTGTCGGACGACAACCTTGACGCCAACCGGATCAATAAGGAGAGTCGTTGGTTGTCGGCTCGGCTATTCCATTTCCCGAGACATCTCTCGGTACCAGGTATGAGTTTCTGCGACCTTCACTTTCTAGGCGATCGCCTTACTTGAGGAAAGTGTCTGACTGTTGGTCGATCGTATTAACTGCAGAGGTTCGCTTTCCTCGCTTTTTGGAGCCCCCGCCGGAGATCGCCATGTCGAACCCTGGAGTTCTAGGCCGTCTCCGTCACAAAAAGTCATCTCAGGCCCCACCTGTTGCGTTGCCAATTGTTCCGGAGGCGGAACCTCGCGTGGAGCCGATCGTGGCTGAGGAGGGAGTTCCAGAGGAGGGGCTTCGAGCGAATCGCAAGAGGCCGAGGCCGGAAGAAACTCCGGTTCCTGCCCTTGTCAATGAGGTGCCGATCGCTACGCCTCCGATCACCGTTCTCGCTCCGGAGAATGAGCCGCCCTCTGCAGCTTTCATGCGGGAGATGGCGATCGCGGACGCTGAGACTCCTCGAGGGAAACTGTATTTCGGTCGGGACCCCGAGAAGGCTGAGAGGTAGATTGCGTTTTTGGGTTGAAATTTGCAATTGCGTAGGAGTTGTATTAACTTTGTTGTTTTGATGTAGGATCCGTAGCACAGATCCATCCTGCCCGCCAATGGTGCTGGATTTCTTAGCCAGCCGATCTCCTCGCCAGTCTTGCGACATCCCTCAATACGTCAGCAAGGCCGCTTCTGCTCTGCCTAAGGCCTGGACGAACGATCTGGATGCGATCGCTCGTCAGCGATTGGGGAGTTCGATGCAGGCTGTTCTCGCCCTTTCTCTCCAGACGGCGACCATGGTCATCCTGTGCCGCCAGAGTTTGAGGGGCGACCTTCCACTATTCGCCTGCAGGCGGATCTCGAGGCGGCTCGGAAAGAGAACGCCGAGTTTGCTGATAAGATCGTGGCGATGGAGAAGGACTCTCTGGAGGCGGCCAAGCGGGCGAGCCACGAGCTTGAGCTGGCGAAGAAGGAAACCGAGTTGTCTTGTCTGGCGGTTGACCGATTTCGGGACCAGATGCTGAATGCCGTCCGGGCGCAGAAGGTTGCTGAAGAGGAGGCCGATCGCCAGAAGGTGACGATCGCTGCTGATCAAATGAGCCGGGCGGAGTCGAAAGAGAAGGTTGCTGCGAGGGAGACCGAGCTCCAGGGGTCGCAACAGGCGATGGCGGAGCTGAAAGGAGAGGTAGAGGCGACCAAGGCTGACCCCTTTCAAAACTTGGAGTTTGTCAGTGAGTTCGCCTATTATCTGGCGTTCGCCGATTCGATCCGAGCAGCTAAGAAAGGAGGTTTGGAGGTCGGGCCTGTGGCTGAGAACTTCAAGGCGTATGCGTTGGAGCATCCTCTCCATTCAGCTTTCTCCTTGCCGATATTGGATCTTGCGGACATCGACGTGGATTTGAGCTGGCATCCGTCTCCGGCCAATCTTGCTCATCCCGACGCTCCGGAAGATGAGGGGACCGCACCGGATGCTAATGGCGAAGGCCAGGCAGGGGCCTGAGGCACTTCATTTTTGATGTTTTAGCTTATTTCCTTGTATTTTGTAGCTTTCTTTTGTAGCATTTAGGCCTTCGGGCGACCATACATTTTGATCTTTTCAAGTAATGAAATGAACGTTTGAATTTCTGACTTATCACTTGAATGATTGTTATTTTTGAGTCTTTGTTTGACTTTGTACAAATGTGTGAGGAGAGATCGTTGCGAGGGTAGTTCCAAATGAATTGATAAACTCATAAAGATAACTTTTTACAACAAATTCGATCGCTGCACAACATCTAGAAAAATGACGATCTCTGTATGTGGTTGAATAGCGACGATCGTCGTATAGGTAGTCCGCACTCTTCCCCCTTGTTTTTATTCACTTAGTGGAAGTAAGGGGATGAAAATAATTCGTTGAGTGAGCGGTCTTCAACTTTGTCGAATCCTCGAGGACGGTCGTCCGTCTTGAGGAACCGTGCACGATCGCGGAGTTCGATGGACCGACTCCCTGATCATGTCTTGATGCGCGAAGTCATTGAGTGTCTCGTGACTCACTTTATTATGAGGGTCCTCTGTTAGGCTGCGCCTCGCCTCGTATTTAAACGAAGGGCGTGCGGTCTCGGTCTAGAGAAGTCCTTGCGCGGGGCAGCGTCGGATGATTCAACTCCACGCCCGCGGCTTGTTTAGCTCGGCCCACCATGAAGATGGCGAACCTAGACGGTGTACGTTGAGACGGGGTTTGTGGCACGTCGCATTGTCCGGGTTCACCACGTTAAATGATGAACCTTTGAGGGCGGGCGATCGTGTCCACTAATTAATTTTAGAGGGCCCTCAGACTACGCCAGCCTCGTGTTTAAACGAAGGGCGGGCGATCTTGGCCCAAAGGGACTTTGCATGGCCTAAGCAGTTGGTTCCATCGACCATCAGGACCATGGCTGCACTCTTCCACCTTGGATCGTCATGCAGATGCCGACCTTTGACGATGTAGGTTGTGCGGGGGAGGTGATCTCGTGCCTTAGTCCATCATGTTAGATGGTGAACTGTAGATGGCGAGCGATTCCTCCAGTTTCTTAAATAAGGAGGGAGATCGTGGAGACTTCCGAGGTCCCCTTCTCTTGATTGAAAATGTCGATTCGGTCGCCGAGGTTGATCCAGGGGTCGGCTCGTATGAGCTTTCCAGCCTGTTTTGTGTTCGACTCGGACGATCGTGTATAGAGATTGGTAGGGGCCTTGGCTAAGCCAATAAGCTGTCCAACTTGCCCTCCTCGAACAATCTCCAGAGCTATTTGCGGAGGTCGCGGCATTGGTTGGTGTTGTGGCCGGGACTCTTATGGTAGGCACAATATTGATTGTTGTCCAGGTGACCGTGGTCCCTTATCGCCTTTAGCTTTTTGAACTTTTCGTGCCCCTTGATGGCATAGAAAATATGTGCCGGAGTTCGGTTGAACGTATGGAGGAGATGGGCTTCCATGTCCTCGAAGGCCTTGAGATCTCCGGGTGGCTTGGCGATCGCCTTCTTTGCTTTGGCGATCGCTATATTCTGGACAGGAGGTGGAGTTTCCTCGCCTAGGTGGAGGGTGAGTAGCCTTTGTCTGGCCAGAAAATTGGCAGCCTTAGCGTGGAAGATCGCGTAGGTTGGGGGAATATACTTGGTAAGATGTCTAAACATGAGTGAATGACCGTAGAATCCCCCCATGACCGAATAGAGAGCGAGCTCGTCACTGACGGGTTCGCCGGTGAGGATGATTTCGTCTACTCGATCGATGTAATCTGCGTCGGATTCGTCTTTCCCCTGCCTGATTTTCATCACGCGGTGGGGGCCTTCTGGTCTGGCGACCTTGCTGGCGAAGTATGACGTGAAGTCATTTGCCAGTTTCTTAAAGGAGGTGATTGATCGTGGTGGTAGTGAGGCATACCACCTATAGGCCAGCTCGCCCAATGTTAACGGGAAGATCCGGCACTTGGTTGCATCAGATTCCCCACACCCAGTCATGTAGATTCGGAATTTACTCAGGTGGGTTTCGGGGTCCGATCTCCCCTCATACAGAGGCGTTTTGGGAGGAGCGATCGTTGGTTGTATGGGGGCAAGCTCGATGTGGACCGCCAGTAGCTCGGTCGGCCCGATGATTTTTTTGCTGGCGCTTGCCCCAGTGTCCAAGAGTGCTTTCATCTCGTCGAGCTGGCGTTGTATAGCGGCCATCGCCGTGGCCTGGCTGCTTACGGCTCGGCGCTCGGAGCGGGAGCCGAGGCGATTGAGTACTGATCCCCTGGCGATCGGGACGGGAGTCAGATGGCTGACCTGCGTTCGGCTGTGAGGTGGGTAGGCCGAACTCCTGGTGATGGATTCGGATTCCGTCTTTTCGTGGTTGGAAACAGGATGCCCCGGCCTCCAGGATGGGTCGCGGCCCAAGCGATCGAATATGGATCCGTCCGGTCGTGCGAGAGCCTTTTCTCGCGAATTGGGGCTTTCTGACGATCGCTCGCTCAGTAGCCCATTGAATTTCCGTTTTCCCATGCGGCGGACGACCGAGGGAGTTATCGCGGGCGACGCGCATGCTCTCCGTCGCTCCTCTAGGATGGCCATGGCCTCCTCGATCTGTTCCTCGGTTTGGAACTGATCGAGTGAGAGGTTGGGGCCATCTCTCGGGTGCGGGATCGAGAGTCTCGCGTTGCTGCGGCTTCCCTCTGTCGTCGGCTGGGGTTCGGATTGAGCCGGGATATGGTGTCCGGTGGTTCGAAGAGCGGCTATCTTCGATGTACCGGCGGATGTCATGATTCTGAAGGTTTTCTTTGAAGCGCAGTGAGTGTCACTTCAAATATATGCCCTGAGAATAGTGAGTGTTCTTTGGGACGGTAGGAATAAAAATTTGAGGGTTAGATGCTGTCCTTCCTCTAGCGCCAATTGTTGCTACCCAAAATATTATCCGAAGATAGATATTGCTGGAATGGATGGATAGCAAACAAATGCAAGAGCACTTCCGTGAGAAAGATAAATAACACAAGATTTGCCGGGGTTGTTAGTCCCGGGCTTGAATGCTCTCGCGAGATATTATTAATACTAATATTCGGGGATACAAGTACTAATGTAACAATACAATTACAATGAGTGTAAAGATTCTTGTTATCTTAGCTAGTGAGCGTGTAGATTGCCGGAAGAACCAGATTTGATGCTCTGTGAGTTCTTGTAACAAAGGAGATGAACAGTCGCGGCGGTGAGAGATCGACAGTCTCTCACGGCGAGTATTTAGCTGGATGCTTGGGCTCCTGGCTTATGAATCTCTTGGAATCTGTCTAGTGGAGACTTGCTGCCTCTGCCAATCGTCTTCTGGACGAGAGATTCGGAGAGAGAAGTCCTGAGATGGATTCCGGCGAGAAAGCAGGGAGCTTGATGGTATGTATGTTCTACTGTATTTCCGTGAATAAATTCGGAATGTAGGTGAATGAGTTGTGAACGTAAGTAAATGAGTTCTGAACCAATTCGGAACCGTAGGTCAAATGAATTGGGAACCTTTTTCCAGTAGGAGGAGGCTCTCTATTTATAGGACTTTTGATATGCCGGGCGATCGCCTTTACTGCATTATAATAATAGGGCGATCGTCTTTTAGCACATGGGCTTGTTCCCTTAAAGTCCGCGGGCCGGCGCACCAGACGGGTCCAATGGGGAGCCTGCACGCGTCCTGAGTTGCTGTCACGGGGGGTCCCACTGACAACTTTCGGCGCGCCTGCCGGTAGGTGAGGTAGGTGACAGGCTGTGGTCAAAGGTCTTGTCTGTCAGCAAAAGATCTTGTCTGTCAGCGTCTTTTGTGGATCTACACGTGGGTGCAGTCCTGAGATCCAGTCTTCGATGACTTTGACGGGCGATCATCTCTGTTCGGGCGTAGGCCGATTGTCCTTAGCTGGACACTATAGTCGATCGCCGGATGCCAAAGGGCGATCGCCTTGGGAGTCGATCGCTACGTACCTAATGGTGGTCTGGTTCCTTCGACTTGGCGAGCTAGCCATAGTTTGACTGGAGTTGACTTGGTCGCTCGGCCTTACAGTCGATCGCCTGTCGGGATGAATAAATCTTGACACAACACAATAATTAGCAGATCTGATGTGGAGGAAGACTCTAATGTCAATGCGCATGCTAATTATTTCACAATTTAAACCAATTATGGAGGCCAATTTGATTTTGAAAAATCAATTTAAAATCACTTAGTTATTTTGAAAAATTAAGGGTTTTAATTTTCTCGTCCTAACATGCAAGGAAACATATCACACATACATCCATACATGCCAAACATCAAAACAATAAAAACCAACAAATAATAAAAATTGAATAATTAAATCGAATTATCATGGCATTTATTTCTCGTTTTTAATAACGATAAAATCTTCGGCTCGTTTGCTCCCACGCTTCAAGCATCTCGCATAAAAACGAATTGAACGACCCGAATTGGACAACTTGACCCGCTGGCCGCTGCCTGACCTGCTGCCCGACCTGCTGCCCGGCAGCCCGACCCGCTGCCCGACTGCCCGACCCGCTGCCCGGCTGCCCGAGCAGCCCAGCTGGCTGAGTGCAGCAGGCCACGGCCGAGACCAGGTGCTGGCCGAGTGCTGATCGGCTCCCTGCTAGTCTCGGTCGGTTCGTCCGATCGGGACTCCTCTTCGTGCTGGACTTCTTTCTCTTTCGTACTTTGAGTTTTCCAATTCGATTACAATTTTTTTCGAAATAAAATACATCAAATTTACATCAAATTACAAGAAAAATAAATCTTATTCTACCCGTGGATTTTCTCACGGGAAAAACTTATACATGCCACAAAAACGGGCCAAATTACCAAAACGCGTAAATAAATAAAAAACATCACACAGCCATGATAATTGGATCATATTTTCGTGCAAGACAAATTCTAGCAAAATATTCCAAAAAATCACACTATATGAATATTTAATTGCTAGCATATTAATCACCAAATTAAATAAATTGGACAGAACCTAAAGACCGGCTCAGATACCAATTGTTGGAATATAAAACGTAGCGGAATCAATTTAGTGGAAATTATTTAATGAAAGGTTTTATAAACTAACCAACAGAAAAAACGGATCTATTTAGGCTTGTCAATTAATTAACTAAATAGATTAATAAACAATTAAATAAACATATTTACGCATGGGAGTCGGTAAGTTATACCTTTAACGCGAAGTGGTAGAAATTTTCTTTTGGTCGATTTGTCTCCTCTTCGTGTTCCTCTCCGATCTTCTTGTATTTCTACCTCAAGATCTTCTAGAGTATATCCCGCCTACGTCCGGATGTCGTGTGGGCAATAATCTACCGGACTGAACTTGGAGTGCTATATGGATTGGCCGAAACTTTCTTCTCAAGAAACTCACGATTTTTATTCTCTCTATTTTTCTTGAATATTTTCAGTATTTTAGAAAAATATTTGTGTTATCTAAATTATGGAATCCAAGACACAAGTCAAGATCCACAATTAAACACACAAGCAAAAAATCGATTTTCTTGGGCAATTGGAAGTGTGAGAATCGGCCAAGGCATATGCTCATTTTATAGGTGTTTTGGGCTACTCTAGGGACCTTAAGGAAAATATGGTAAGGACTCCCAATAGATATCATCTTTCCAATATTAGGACTCTTCCTAATATTAAGACTCTATTAATATCAACTTAGTCCACTAATAAGTTAATATTGCACTTCCTATCAAAATCCCAAATTACGAAATTGGTCTTCGTTTTGAATTAATTATTTTCCGTGTTTAAGATATTCCATGTCCATTAATTAATTTAAGCTACTGACATCTTTTAATTAATTAATGTGTTATACACGAGTATACCACTCGACCTTTATTATTATATCGGAAAATTAATTCCACCTGCAGGGTTAAATATAATAATCCTTTCAAGTGCCTCAAGTGACATGATCAACCCGACTGGTCGGGACACGATTTCTAGCTATAATATTAATTATCATATAAATAATAATATTGCCCAAAATATCGAGCATATTGAGTCAATCATTGTGGCTCTCACCCAGGATAAATCAAAGCAATAATTATTAAATATATATAATTAAATATTAATCACTAGAATTAAGAAATAATAATTGTTCGAGATGTACGTTCTTCTTATAGTCAGTACAGAAGAATCTATCTCACCTCGATCCTGTTCAACGTATATCGAATACGCTAATATATGCTAATGGTCAAGACTCAAGACCAACCAATCTCAAGCATATACTACAACCTCCCACATAACGGTCTAATGTTATATAGGTTGTACACTAAATATTACTATATAAGGAACCGATAATGTGATCTTCTGTGTGACACGACACACCACATTATCTACAATATAATGTAATTTACACTACATTTGCATAACCATAGCGTGAATAAATATGCAAAACATGTGATAAATGATTTAAACATTCTCATAGATAAAGGCCGGGAAATTAGGTAATACAAGCATAAAGTATGTTTTGATGTATACAGCCCTAACAAACAAGTTGAACGGTTACTTGAACAATAACGCACGCAATGCACCTATGATAAAAAGTGCGACGTTTCTCAAATTGAATTCAGAATTGGGCCGTTGATCGCATCTAGAAGGTCAACCATCCAACGGCTAAATTACTGACATATTTAACGTACGCAATGTCCTTATGGTAACGTACGCAACATACAAAAAAGCTAGTGAATGTTACTAGACCTAACTTATGGCCGCTACAATTCAAAGATTACATCCGTTACAACTTTAACGTACGGCAGAAGATGTGGCTGACGTATGTTAAGGAGGAGAACTATGTTAATGGTCACTTGGATCCTAAAGACTATAAATAGATGTTCTTGGTGGAGTTGAAATACAAGAATGCACTGCAATCACATAGCTATTATCTAATTATTCTGAGCTTATTTAGGATATATTATGAGTGATAATATTGCGTATTGTAACTGATACAAGAAGAATTATTCGAGCAATCTTCTACATATATTCATGTATCACTCGCAAAACTCTTTGTAATCTTGTGAGGTTGTCTTGTACCCGGAAAAACGAGAGTATTTTGAGGTGTGGTTGTTCTTGAGCCCAGAAATCAAGAAATCGAAGTCGGCACCAATCTTGAAAGTGCTACTGTAAAGAGTTGGCACTTAATTATAAAGTGCATTCATTTTGAGAAAAGGCCTAGCTGACAACGCTAGGTAGGGGACATATACTTTTGGATAGCCGAACATCTGGAACAATTTCTTGTGTCATTTAATTTATGCACTTTTCTTTCAATTACTTCGATATATTTGCTTCCGCATGAAAAGAGTTCAATACTCTACACCGGACTTTTCAACCCCACTTCTAGTGGCGGTATCAACACAACAAGAAGATTGATGATGCCATGTAGGCATAAATGCTGATCATATCTATAATATAAAGGACAATGATGTTTTATGGTCGTCGTATTATGCACTTGAAAAGAATATTTTACCCATTCCCTATCCTCCCCTTATTTTTTATGTTGAATTTAATAATAAAAACAATATTAAACAATATTCAACAACAAGAAATTTAAAGAAATTCTTCTAGAATATTAAATTAAATTAAAGGGACAATTAATTTTCAATTTCTTTTGTTTTTACGGAGATCTATGATGGACCTCCTGCCGACCAGTTTTTCCTGTAGGACCGCCGGTTGTATGCGGACTTCTGGCGGGAGGCCATTATTTTTCTAACTCCAGGTCGGCGGCCAGCAGTCCTCTCATTCTACCCTTCACCTCTCATTCTCTTCTTTTTGTGTTTAATTTAATAGTAATTTAATTTAAAGGTCAGCTGAAACCCTAGCGATCTCTTCCATCACTGTTCCTCCTATCGCCGCTCATACCGTTGCCGGGCGACACCCGGAGCCAGTACCGACGTACAAATCCTCTACGCTCTAGTCTTTGTCGGCTGGCGCTGCTTCCTTGTCGGCTTCTCTACTTCTTTTTGCCAGGACTTCAATTTACTTTTATATTGTTTTTAAATGCTTAAAGTCTGAGATTTTTAACTTCTTTCTTTTTATTTTATTAGATTTTGTTTTGGTTTCTGCAAACGGTTATTATTTAGAAGACCGGGTTCTTTTTTTCCTGCACGCTGTCCCTCTCTCTAAGATTGATACTCTGGTGAAGTTAAGGAAGAATAGACAAGTTTGCCGTATTTGCCTTTTATTTTTGGAATAAGTCGAATTAATTGATTAGGATCGACGGTAAGCACCTTCCCTGTTAACCGGTGAACCGCGAACCCTAATTTACATTGCCGCATTGGCCATTTCTGGCCAGCGTATCGCCGGAAAATTAATAATACAACGCTGCATTCATTTCATCCCCTTCAATCTAACAGTAGTATAGCATATAGCTGGTTGTATTGCAGGTTCCCTTGCCGATTTTTCAAGCTGCTCAGAATCCTCTCGAAGGTTTCCTCTTTTCCAAGTCGTCTCGAAGGCTGGTATCATTGTACTTATCCGTTATATTTTTTTTTATATATATCTATTACTTACTGTGCTTTCTCTGCGTTTTTCCTGCTTAAATTGTTTTTTTTACATTCTCATCGTATTTTCACTTTTGTTACACATTATCACATTTTATTTATTTTCGTAGTGCATTTGTTGTTTTGTGTTGGTTGATGTCGCGCTGTTTGTGGGTTGGTAGTTGGAATTTGGGTACCTTGACGGGTAAGCTTTTGGAGCTCATGGATGTTTTGGGTAAGAGAAGGGTTGATGTAGCTTGTATACAGGAGACTAGGTGGAAGGGGGTGCAGTCCAGGGAGGCGAACGGTTATAAATTGTGGTATTCAGGCCTTGCTAACTCGAGTAATCGTGTGTGTATTTTTTGTCTAAAGAGTTTAAGGACAACGTCGTGGAAGTGAAGAGGTGTAATAATAGGATTATGTCCGTTGCAGTGGTGGTTGGGGAGAAGGTGGTTAACGTGGTATGTGCGTATGCCCCTCATGTTGGTTTGGGTGAGCTTGTTAAGGAAGCTTTTTGGGTCTGTTTAGATGAGTTGGTCGGGTGTATTCCGAACAATCAATTTATTGTTTTGGGGGGCGATTTCAATAGGCACATTGGTGAGGGGGTGGATGGTTACCATAGTGCGCATGGGGGTTTCAGTTTCAGAGTTCGGAATGCAGAAGGTTCCGCACTGTTGGAGTTTGCCACTGTGCATGAGTTGGTAATTGCAAACTCTGGTTTTCAGAACAGAGCTGAGCACCTCATCACCTTCGGTAGTGGGGGGCACAACACCCAAATTGACTACCTTCTTTTGTGCAGTCGTGATGCTAGCGCGTGCGTGAACTACAAGGTGTTCCGGAGCGAGGCCTGTGCTTCTCAACACCGGCTGCTGGCTATGGATTTATCCGTGGGAGGTCGTGTTGTTAGAAGGGCTAGAGAAACTAGACCTAGGATTCTCTGGAAGGATCTGAAGGGTGAGAAGGCGGCAGTATTCAAGGAGTCTCTGACCCGCGAAGGAGGTTTTCTACAAGGGGGCGATGCTAGCCTTATGTGGAACAGCATGGCCCATGCTATTAGGAGGGTGGGGGAGAAGGTGGGAGGGGGTTTCTGCGGGCAGGTCTAGTGGACCTAGGGAGGCATGGTGGTGGAATGAGGAGGTCCAAAAGAAGGTTAAAGCTAAACAAGCGCTATTTAAGGAGCTTTTGTCGGTTAGTGTTGGGGAGGAGAGAATCTTGAAGATTGTAGCGTACAAGTTGGCGAAAAGAGAGGTTAAGAAGGCAGTGGCTAAGGCTAAAGGGGAGGCTTACAAGGAGATGTACAAGCGCCTAGACACCAAAGAAGGAGCGAATGCTATTTTTAAACTAGCGAAAGCTAGGGAAAGAGAGCGGCGCGACCTGGGTCTCATTAAGTTTATTAAGGATGATTTGGGCCAAGTTTTAGTGAGCGATGTGGCTATTAAGGAGAGGTGGAATAGGTGTTTTTTTGAACTTTTCAATGCGGCTAGGGGTAGTGACTTGGTGGTGCAAGGAGTTAGTCTATCTTCTGCCCGTTCGTTTAGTTCCTGTGAAAGCATCAGAAAGGAGGAAGTAAAGGGTGCTCTAATGAAAATGGGTAGAGCTAAGGCGGTAGGCCCAGATCATATCCCTATTGAAGTTAGGCTTTGTCTGGGGGAAGTCGGAGTTCAGTGGCTAGCAGAGCTGTTCAACATCCTACTCAGAGGTTCTAAGATGTCGACGGAGTGGAGGCATAGTATTGTCGTGCCATTTTTCAAGAACAAAGGCGATGCTCAGAGTTGTAGAAACTATAGGGGTATTAAACTCCTCAGTCATACTATGAAACTTTGGGAAAGTGTGGTGGAATGCAGGTTTAGAATAGAAGTTGAGATCTCATAGAACTAATTTGGCTTCATGCCGGGGAGGTCCACGACTGAGGCCATTCATATCGCCAGACGCCTTATGGAAAAGTTTAGAGAGCGGCGTAAGGACCTCCATATGGTGTTAATAGATCTAGAGAAAGCTTATGATAGCATTCCGCACGATGTTATTTGGAGGAGCCTAGTAGAGAGGAGGGTGTTGTTTCCGTTCGTTAGGGCGATCCAAGACATGTACTCCCAAGCTACATGCGTTAGGGCCCCAGCTGGTGACACCCATTATTTTCCGGTTGAGATAGGGCTACACCAGAGGTCGGCGCTAAGCCCTCTTCTCTTCGCTCTGATCCTTGACGTCATTTAGTGGGGGATACAAGATGGCGTCCCCTGGTGCATTCTTTTTGCTGACGACATTATGTTAGTGGCGGAGTCGAGGAGGGAGGTGAACTCGAAGTTGGAGCTGTGGAGGTCTATGTTTGAACCCCAGGGCTTGCGTGTGAGCCGGTCTAAGACAGAGTATCTCTGGTGTAACTTTAGTGGTGAGGCCAATGAGGAAGATGTAGAGGTAATGATTGCGGATCAGATCGTTCCCCGTACGGATAAGTTCAAGTATTTGGGTTCGATCATTTAGAATGAAGGTGAGTGTGAAGATGATGTCACTCATCGCATCAAGGCGGGGTGGCTAAGGTGGAGAGCAGCGACAGGGGTCCTGTGCGACAAGAAAGTCCCTCTTAAGTTGAAGGGTAAATTTTATAGAGCGGCAATCCGACCTGCAATGTTGTATGGCTCTGAATGTTGGGCGATGAAGAAGTCGCGTGAGAGCAAGTTGGAAGCGGATGAAATGAGAATGTTACGCTGGTCGTATGGTCTCACAATGTTAGATAGAATCTCGAACGGGGTCTTCAGGAACGCGCTAGAAGTGGCGCCCATTTCAGCGAAAGTTAGGGAAGGGAGATTGAGATGGTTTGGCCACGTCCGCAGGAGGTAGGTATCTGCTCCGGTGAGGAGGGTCGAGAGTTTAGTAGTTGTCGGGGAGAGGAGGAGAGGCAGACCGAGGAGGATGTGGGAGGAGCAGCTGAGATTAGATTTGAAGGCCTTAAACCTTTTCGAGACCATGACTGTTGATAGGTGCGCTTGGAGGCGCCAGATCGGAGTTGTGGATTCTTTAGTTGGGAGTGGTGCTGTAGTTGAGAGCCTCAGGGTTGGGTTGTATCGGTTAGCTTTGACCTAGAGCATTGCATTTTTTACATTTATTGTATATTTTATCCTATTGCTTTTTGCGTGTGGTGTATTTTTGACAGGAAGCTGTGCGCAGAGTCAACCTCTCTTCTGTTTGAGCAGCGTTCATCAGGAGTGAAGTAGCCCAATTCCTCTTAGGTAAGTCCCATGTGGATTAAGCCATGGGCTCAGGTATGGTATTGTGTTTTTTCGTATCATATGCTTCCCTTTGTATTTTTCACTCAATATGTTGTTGTGCACTTAGCTGAGGGTCTTCACGGAAACAGCCTCCCTACCGTAATAAGTAGGGGCATGGTCTGCGTACATCTTACCCTCCCGAGACCCTGCTCTAAGCGGGATATACTGGGTATGTTTGGTTTGGTTTGGTTTGGTTTTCTTTGCCAATAGCCCACCAAATCACATAAACTCGGAGCAAAAAAAAATCACATAAACTCGGAGTCCATTTGCTGTTTTGTTATAGAATCCATTTCCACGTATTTGTTAGAAGCCAGACTTAAGTTATTTTATTTCATATCAGTAGTATAGTTATCAACATTTCGTGTTACTTGTAAATGCTAATTCTATGAAATATATTTTGATATATGAGAATTATATTTTAAGATTAAACTATGTAGATGTTTGTATTTGAAAACTATGTAGAATTCCAAGTAAATATCTGTTAGGAGTATGCCCTCGAATGCCACTCAGAGGTTGTTGAGTGAGGGCATTGTACTTGTAATTATGTAAACCATTTATATAAGGCAAATGAATGTTTCTTTATTTACTGGTAGTTACTGGCATTCCTAACTCGTAAATAAACATATAGAAACTAGTCCATGTATTTGAGAGCAAAACGTTCCACTCCTTATTGGATAAAGGGGTCGGCACTGGAAAGGTTATAGCTCAAATACTTAATCGTTCGCAAGTCGATAAAACTTGACTGGGCGTTAAGTTTATGTGAAGACTTGTATGGCGTGTTCTTTGATATGGAGAGTGCCTGTCGAACACTAATGGTTAGTGGGAGCACACGTTATAGGTATGCTAATTGGATTAGTATACTCGAACCGACTCACCCTCGATTCGTCACATGGATTTCACTCCGGGACAGTCAATGACGGAATCGAAAGGTTGTGATAGGTATTCGTGAACCTTAGACTTGAGGATTTAGTAGGGATGTGCTTGTGACGTCAAGATTTTCATTAGAGTAGTTCGACCCTGTAAACCGGAAGGCGGGGGTCAACCTCGACGTGCATCTTGACGGCAAGTAGCAGTCCTATCGAATACCAAGATAGAATTCTTTCTCCCGTTAGTGAGCGGGTTATATGTCCTATGCGGTTATTGGCAGATGAGATCATAAGTCTTTGGCCAAAGCATTGGAGCTAGTTGTATTAGATACACGACAGCTCGATGATCTCGATTTGCATTAACGCATGCATAGCGTCAAGTACAGATAGGGTTTGACTGACCGTGACCCTATAACTTGATCGGGACATTTGAAAGAAGGGTTTATACGTATACTGGTATTCACTACAGAATGGTTCTTGAATGATCCCAATCATTCGTTCTCAGTTGGGGTACAGTGTAGGCCACCAGGCTGGCTAGGTGGTGCTACTACTCTTTGGTTCCTCCCATTGCTGACTGAGACGGACCTACCGAGTCGCGCATTAGGATTGACGACGGAATGAATTAAGCTAATTCTCTCATTATGAATATTAGATATTGGATATCTAATTTGGGACATTGGATGTTTAAATCGATTTATCGGATAAATTGATTTACGGCTTAATGAATTAAATATATCACTGGGTGATTAATTTAATATAATTATTTCTTGGAGAAATTAATTATGTTATTATGTATTTGATATGATTAATTAATTGGATTAATTGATCGATATAAATACATCGGAACGGAATCGGAGTTTATCTGTTTGGACTCACGGGAGTCCGAAACGAACCGAACTCGTCGTATTTCTTCATCATAGCCGCCCCCCTTCCCCACACCTTGACAAGACTTTGATTTTTAAATCAATTGGAATCTTGATTAGGTGTTTAATGAATAGATATTTGATATCTTTTTCAAGGTGGGGTTAAACATGAGTTGTTCTCATGTGGAAAGGAATTGAATAAGAAGAGAAGACTTGTCACTATCTAAGTGATAATTGTGCCAACCGTGAGATACATTGAGAAAGAGAGAAAGTGAGACTTGGAGTTAAAACACTTATCTTCATCTTCTTCTTCAACTTGTTCTTGGTGATTCTTGGAGAAAAATCAAGAAATAAATGAGAGTTGTGAGTTATACACTTAGAGTGTGATAATCTCATATTGGAAGCTTCATCACTTAGCTCTAGCCGTATCCTCGAAGGATAGCATGGTGATCGTCGTTCCGGTCGTTTCTCCGGCGCGTGGCAAGTAGAGACGCGGTACTTTCGGCGTTGGATCGTTCAAGAGCTTGGGGAATAGCTCAAGAGAAGGTTACCATTTAATCAACGGACTTCGAGGGTTAGTTTCTTATGACTCTTGCTTTTCGTTTATATATTCGTATATACGTAGCTCGATCGATCATCGTAGGGATTCGGATCGAATTAATTTTCGTTTTACCGCTCACTGGCCTTCGCTTTAGGCACCGAATCCCAACAAAGGGTATCAGAGCGTAGGTCTTGCGATCGTATATACGATATTGGCATTTGGAATGCTTGATTAGATGGTGAATGATTTGGAATCATTTTAGTCATAATCGTGGTATATATTTTTACGTTCGTTGTAGTTATATTTTTCGTAAGTTTATATCTAAATATAAATCTTAATTTCTTGGAAATATGATTTATATTGAAGATATGAATGTTGAAAAATATTGATATGATATCCGTCGAAAATCGGGCTCGAATCGTCCGCTTGACGACTTTTCGGACAAAGGGCGTGAAGTCGCCAGGTGACTCGGCCGTGTCCGTGACACGGGCCGTGTCAGCGCCTCAAAGCCATCGCTGTGCAGACCCGACCGTGTCGGGAGACACGGGCCGTGCCTCGGCTCGTAGCCGCCGAGCGTGACTCGGCCATGCCAGCCGGGCGGAAGGTCGCCGGCAGTGACTCGGCCATGGCAGCCATTTTCGCCCGGCCGATTTTTCGTATTCTTGAAAATTAATCTCCCGCATGTTAAATTGGATTTAATATGATTAAAATGATTTATGGTATTTCATTTTATAAGGGAAATTTGATTAATTGGAATATTTATGGTCTAAGAGTTATTTTGAACGTTATCATATTACCGATGTGAATCGATTGGATCGGTTCGTATTGTTGATTGGATCAATGTATCTCTACGCTTTCCATTTATATAGTATTTATTGGATGAATGCTTTTGAATGGGGATGTGGTTCGTGGACTTAGATTTGAATCGCTCGCTTTATTCGATTGGGTTGTAAAGGCCGTTTTGAGCCTATTTATTTTACTAGAAATGTTTGTATCTAGGATGCAATTTTCAATGTAAAATTTATATGTAATGACGAAGACCGGAGGAAGATCCATTTCGAGAAGACGAAGATTCAAGACGAAAACTTGTAATTAGATTACGAAGTTTTTGTTTTCTAGGAACGGTCCATGAACCACATGTTGGTAGCATCTAGGTTGTGAATGGTTGTTTCATATTGTATGAATGCCACAAACGCGCTAATATGATTAATGTGCAAAGTGCAACGTAAATCGCGAAAATTCTCCCACAATAAATTATTAAGTTTATAAGGTTTCAAGGTTTTCCTTCCCTCCATCGAGTTTTCGGGAAATTGAAATCCAAACCGGATGTGCTATGCTTCCGAGTTATCGGGGTAGTCGTTCGGGGAGGACGGATAAATTACCGGGAGCGCATTGGATGCCTTTCGGTTGGAGCAAATTTTATCCCTAGAAACCTGTTAGGTTGCCGGATAAGATTCAATTGTGAAACTGATTTGCGTCGATGGTATAAACTTAACTTGTTCACGAACCATAGAAACCGTATAGGTTGAGGGGAGTGAACAAGGGGAAAAAGAAGATCAAATCATCCATTAGATGGGTTGGTGTTGGACACCACTTTATGAAAATTAATAGACTAGAAACCTGTTCGGTTGCCCTCTATTAAAATTTATAAAGAACTCGATCACCACTATGAAGTAGAGCGACGATACTTCCGGATTTCACATGGGAGTGTGTTATTCCGATAAAAATAGTGGGAGCTGGGTAACAAGAATAGAAAAGACCTTAATTCTATACTCAGAACATAATTAAATGAGTCACTAACTAATCATATACTTAATGCATAAATCTCAATATGACAATGAATCCACTCGCAATTCTACTCGAAAAGAACACCTTAATGGGACCTAACTTTTGGATTGGCTCCGCAATCGATGATTGTCCTCGGTATAGAGGCACCGGGATACGTCTTGGAGACGGACATTCCGGCGCCTCCTATGCGGACTCGAGCCAATCAGAAGAGATTGAAAACCACGAAAAGTGGGTTAAGGATGACGTGAAAGTCCGTGCTTATATGATGGCTTCCATGTCTAATGAGCTTCGAGAGCTCATGAGAAAATGACTTACGCTAGGCGATTCTATCTCACTTAACCGAGCTTTATGGTGAGCACAGCAGAATCGCTAGATATGAGATATCCAAGCAAATCGTTCGGTGCTAGGATGAAGGAAGGTGAGAAGGTTGGGGAACACGTCCTCAAAATGATATCCATGATCGAGAGATTGGAGGCTCTTGATTTTAAAATGGATGCTTCTCCAAACCGACCTTATCCTACGGTCTCTCCTCGATTCCTTCTCACGCTTTGTTATGAACTTCAACTGCAACGAAATTGCATGTAACTTAGCTGGGCTAATGAACAAACTAGTGACCGCTCAGTCTCAGATGAAGACTCCGCGGATGAAGGAGTCTGCACTTGTGATTTCTTCTGGACTTCGGAAGTCTAAGAATAAGAAGAAAAAGACCAAGACGCGGACTGGACCACAAGCTAAGGACCTTAAGGGTAAGGGCAAGGCCCCGATGGTTCCGAAGAACAAGAAGAAAAAGGATACTTGTCTCAAGTGCGGTGAGCTGGGCCACTGGGCTAGAGACTGTCCTATTCTTCATGGCACTTCAGGTACAGAACTTTTAGTTTTGGAAACAAATTGTTCTGCTACTGTATTTTCTACTTCCTGGATACTGGATTCTGGTGCTAGTTCTCATATTTGTACCGTGAATCAGGATCTGGAACAAAGTAGGAAGCTAGGAGCCGGAGAAGTTATGATCACAGTCGGAAGCGGGCATAGTGTCGAGGCGACCGACATAGGATCACTTCTTTTGGGTTTAGAATCCGGCTTTGTTTTGATTTTAGAAGATGTACTTGTTTTGCCCAAGGGGCACAAAAACATTGTATCCATTCCGGTCATGGACCGAAAAGGCTTTTCATTTTTCATTGGTGATGGTTCCTGCAAAATTTATTTTAGAAATAAACTAGTGGGTACTGCTACATTGTTGAATGGATTGTATCATCTAAATCTCAAAGAACAAAGTAGTTGTGAATACTATGACTAGAAAACGTGGTAGGGATGAAACCAATCAAGTTTTAAAATGGCATCTTAGACTTGGTCATGTTGGTCAGACCAAGGTTTACAAGATGGAAAAAGATGGACTTATGGGTCCATTGGGATCGGATCCCTTTCCTACTTGTGAATCTTGCCTTAAAGGCAAAATGACTAAGTCCCCTTCACAGGACTTTTGAAAGAGCCGATAAATCGGGATTAATCCATACTGACGTTTGTGGTGCTTTGGAAGCAGCACGTGACGGATATCAATATTTCATTACGTTTACAGATGATCATACTAGGTATGGTTATGTATACCTAATGAAACATAAATCCGAGGCCTTTGAGAAATTGCAGGAATTCAAGGCCCTAGTCGAGAAACAAACTGGTAATCATATCAAAGCACTTCGGTCGGACCGAGGTGGCGAGTATATGAGTACGGAGTTTGACCAGTTCCTTAAGGAACATGGAATAGTTTCACAACTAACACCTCCAGGTACTCCTCAGTTAAATGGTGTGTCAGAAAGAAGGAACCGGACCCTGTTGAACATGGTCCGTTCCATGCTAGGCTATACTGACTTGCCGATTTACCTGTGGGGGTATGCACTCCTGACTGCCGCGTATATCTTGAACAGATGTCCTTCCAAATCCGTTCCTAAAACTCCACATGAGATGTGGGAAGGAAGGAAACCAAGTCTTAATCATATTAGGATTTGGGGATGTCCCGCTTATGTCAAGAAGACTAAGGTGGAAAAGTTGGAAGCTAGGTCTGCGAAGGGACGTTTCATTAGATTCTCGTCTGGGACGATGGGATATCTATTCTACATGCCCGAAGATCGAAGGATCATTGTTGCTTTACAAGCACACTTCCTGGAAGATGAGTTCATTCAGGAAGGCGGAGCAGGTAGAAGTATTTCTTTAGAAGAATACAATGAAACTCCTCGAGAGACACCTGTGCAAGAAACTGGAACCGAACTTTCTGAAACACAAGTACAACCACCTCGTAGGTCTAGTAGGGTGTCTCATTTACCTGAGAGGTATGGGCTTGTGCACTTGGAGGAGCTGGGTCTCCATGAGGTTCCAAGTGATAGCCAAGAGACCGACCCGACGACCTATGACCAAGCGATGGTGGATGTAGACTCCGCGAAATGGCATGAAGCTATGGAAGCTGAGATAGACTCGATGCATGTAAATCAGGTCTGGACTCTAGTAGACCGCCCCAAGGGCATAGTGCCCATTGGGAATAAGTGGATCTACAAGAGAAAGACTGATGGTGATGGCAAGGTTGACGCCTATAAGGCCAGGCTTGTGGCAAAGGGTTATACCCAAAAGGAAGGGATCGATTACCACGATACCTTCTCGCCCGTAGCCATGATCAAGTCTATTCGCATGATGCTTGCTATAGCTGCCTACCACGATTATGAGATATGTCAAATGGACGTAAAGACGGCTTTCCTTAATGGATTCCTCGAGGAGGAAATCTATATGGAGCAGCCTAAAGGCTTTGTGTCCGAAGTCGATATTCAGAAAGTGTGCAAGCTTCAGCGTTCCATTTATGGACTGAAGCAAGCGTCGCGTAGTTGGAACCTTCGTTTTGACGAGGTGGTCAAAGAGTTTGATTTCTTGCAAAATGAAGAGGAACCTTGTGTATACAAGAAGGTTAGTGGGAGCAAGATCGCATTCTTAGTACTATATGTAGATGACATTCTACTAATAGGAAATGATGTGGGAATGCTCAGTTCTGTGAAAGCTTGGCTTTCGAGTAATTTCTCCATGAAAGACTTGGGAGAAGCAACCTATATTCTTGGTATTCGGCTCTACTGGGATAGAGCGAAGAGAACAATAGGCCTTTCCCAAGCCCTCTATATAGATAAGATCTTAAAGCGATTTAAGATGGATGATTCTAAAAGAGGGTTCCTACCGATGCAACATGGAATAAAACTCACCTTGAAGATGTGTCCTCAAAGTGAGGAACAACGCAAGGAAATGAGTAATATACCATATGCTTCGGCCGTGGGTAGCCTTATGTATGCTATGTTGTGTACAAGACCTGATATCGCGCATGCTGTAAGCGTGGTGAGTAGGTTTCAGGCAAACCCAGGTAGGGAACATTGACTCAGAAAGAACGTTCTCAAGTACTTGAGAAGAACGAGAGATATGGTTCTTATGTATGGCGGTGGAGATTTGGATGTGGTGGGATTCACCGATTCGGCCTTCCAAGGATGAAGGACGACTCGATGTCCACTGCTACATATTTACTCTTAATGGAGGAGCAGTATCTTGGCGTAGTGCCAAGCAAAGCGCGATCGCGATTCCACTGTCAGGTGAGTATCAAGCGGCCTCGGAGGCTTACAAGGAAGGCTTCTGGATTAAGAAGTTTCTGTAAGAACTTCAAAAGATACCATGTGCCGAGTCACTGTCTACTGCATCGCGACAACGACGGAGTCAGCACGTGCCAAGGAGCCGAGGTTTCACAACAGCACCAAACATATTGAGAGGAAGTATCATCTCGTAAGAGAATTTGTTCGCAAGGGATACATTGGGCTGCATAGAGTAGACTCGGCCGACAACGTCGCCGATCCACTGACCAAGCCACTATCTCAGACTAGCTTGGAGCGTCATCTGGAGAACATGGGTATTAGATACCATAGTGTGTGGCATTGAGTGCAAGTGGGAGATTGTTAGGAGTATGCCCTCGAATGCCACTCAGAGGTTGTTGAGTGAGGGCATTGTACTTGTAATTATGTAAACCATTTATATAAGGCAAATGAATGTTTCTTTATTTACTGGTAGTTACTGGCATTCCTAACTCGTAAATAAACATATAGAAACTAGTCCATGTATTTGAGAGCAAAACGTTCCACTCCTTATTGGATAAAGGGGTCGGCACTGGAAAGGTTATAGCTCAAATACTTAATCGTTCGCAAGTCGATAAAACTTGACTGGGCGTTAAGTTTATGTGAAGACTTGTATGGCGTGTTCTTTGACATGGAGAGTGCCTGTCGAACACTAATGGTTAGTGGGAGTACACGTTATAGGTATGCTAATTGGATTAGTATACTCGAACCGACTCACCCTCGATTCGTCACATGGATTTCACTCCGGATACCAATGACGGAATCGAAAGGTTGTGATAGGTATTCGTTAACCTTAGACTTGAGTATTTAGTTGGGATGTGCTTGTGACGTCATGATTTTCATTAGAGTAGTTCGACCTCGTAAACCTAAGGCGGGTCAACCTCGACGTGCATCTTGACGGCAAGTAGCAGTCCTATCGAATACCAAGATAGAATTCTTTCTCCCGTTAGTGAGCGGGTTATATGTCCTATGCGGTTATTGGCGATGAGATCATAAGTCTTTGGCCAAAGCATTGGAGCTAGTTGTATTAGATACACGATACTCGATGATCTCGATTTGCATTAACGCATGCATAGCGTCAAGCATGAGATAGGGTTTGACCGACCGTGACCCTATAACTTGATCGGGACATTTGAAAGAAGGGTTTATACGTATACCGGTATTCACTACGTAATGGTTCTTGAATGATCCTAATCATTCGTTCTCAGTTGGGGTACAGTGTAGGCCACCAGGCTGGCTAGGTGGTGCTACTACTCTTTGGTTCCTCCCATTGCTGACTGAGACGGACCTACCGAGTCGCGCATTAGGATTGACGACGGAATGAATTAAGCTAATTCTCTCATTATGAATATTTGATATTGGATATCTAATTTGGGACATTGGATGTTTAAATCGATTTATCGGATAAATTGATTTACGGCTTAATGAATTAAATATATCACTGGGTGATTAATTTAATATAATTATTTCTTGGAGAAATTAATTATGTTATTATGTATTTGATATGATTAATTAATTGGATTAATTGATCGATATAAATACATCGGAACGGAATCGGAGTTTATCTGTTTGGACTCACGGGAGTCCGAAACGAACCGAACTCGTCGTATTTCTTCATCATAGCCGCCCCCCTTCCCCACACCTTGACAAGACTTTGATTTTTAAATCAATTGGAATCTTGATTAGGTGTTTAATGAATAGATATTTGATATCTTTTTCAAGGTGGGGTTAAACATGAGTTGTTCTCATGTGGAAAGGAATTGAATAAGAAGAGAAGACTTGTCACTCTCTAAGTGATAATTGTGCCAACCGTGAGATACATTGAGAGAGAGAGAAAGTGAGACTTGGAGTTAAAACACTTATCTTCATCTTCTTCTTCAACTTGTTCTTGGTGATTCTTGGAGAAAAATCAAGAAATAAATGAGAGTTGTGAGTTATACACTTAGAGTGTGATAATCTCATATTGGAAGCTTCATCACTTAGCTCTAGCCGTATCCTCGAAGGATAGCAAAGTGATCGTCGTTCCGGTCGTTTCTCCGGCGCGTGGCAAGTAGAGACGCGGTACTTTCGGCGTTGGATCGTTCAAGAGCTTGGGGAATAGCTCAAGAGAAGGTTACCATTTAATCAACGGACTTCGAGGGTTAGTTTCTTATGACTCTTGCTTTTCGTTTATATATTCGTATATACGTAGCTCGATCGATCATCGTAGGGATTCGGATCGAATTAATTTTCGTTTTACCGCTTCCGCTGGGCCTTCGTTTTAGGCACCGAATCCCAACAATATCAATACAGGTTATAAACAATAAAATTAACTGCAGTTCAGAACCGTAGTCTTAGTCTGACAAAGACTACGGATGATATCTGTAGTCTTGCGAACGATAATCTAAAAACATACCACGGTAATGAACCCTGTTTGCTTCTCGAACCCTGTTATAAGTAAGCCAACGACTACAGTTTTATACTTGTACCGTAGGTATATATTTACATAGACTACGATTACTAAGCTTTGTACTACGACTATTAACTGAAGTCTATGGGTTCCCAACTACTAGCTGTGGAAACCATATTATAAGATTGCTGAAATCATCATTTTTGGGTACAATATTAATTAAAAATTGTAGTCTTATCTTTTAATAAACTACGCGCTGTATAAAATTAACTACGGTTACGTTTGTAGTCTATGGTTACACATAGACTTCGCTTATGCCGCATAGCAAATTTGCACAATATAACCTTAGTCTGTTGAAAATATAGACTACGCTTTTGAACCGTAATCTAATAGGGATGGGTATAGACTACATGTTACGAGTCCGAATCAGGTTAGAATTTTTCGCCGAAATTCAACCCCGTGCCGGTACTGATTGTCCGCACAACAACCATTCAGCCTTCGGTCCTCACCAAACACTCGTGTTTGCCTCACAGCACTCGTGTTTAGTACGATCAGAGTTACAGCCCAAGACCACCTTTAGTGTTTGAAGGAGTATGCAGCGGAATACAATCAAAACACATAAAGGCACACACAATTTACGGGGACAATTTCCCAACCTTGAATATTATTGCATACTCAATATACAAGGAAAAGGCATCGTTGTACAACTCTCTAAGATCCTCACGATGATCTCTCGGATCTCTCTCTACAAAATTGACAAAGCACCTATTTATAGCCCAAGCAAAGGACTATATCGGTTGACAACCCCAACCGTTAGGTTCAGCTCGACACTCCACGTGTCGACGCGTGGCAAAAGACCACCATGCGTCCCTGCCACTTGTCCCGAGCAGTTTCCGCAAAACTTGCTCGCCTCTGTCTTGTACTGCTACGTACAAGGTCTTCTTGGAACCGTTCTGCAACTGTCCGCACCCGCTTGCTAGTAACCTTCCTGCAACTGCCTTGGTGGATCCCATCACTCCACCTGGCGCATGCAGCCCACCAAGTAACTGCCTGTATGATGACGTGTCCCCCGCACGTCTAACATGACTTGGAACCTTCTTGCAACCGTGTCTCAAAACCGCTCGCATAACCGTTCCGCCATGTCGTTGCCTCGAACTACCTCATAATTGCCCCATGCAACTGCTATGATTCGTAACCGCCTCAAACCGTCAATGCCAAGCTTGTGCGCGCCAAATATGGCGTTCCCTCGCGCCCAAGTCTTGTTCCCACATAGTCCGAGTCAATTCCCACAAGTGTGCACAAATGTCCAACATCTTGTGCACTTATCCGATTTCCGAACAAGGTCCGCCCAGCACGGCCGAACCATCTCGTCCGTAGGCACACGGCCCAGGCCTTGTCCATGCCTGAAGTATTCGCTGATCGGGTCGGTCCGATCCGGGTCGGGTTTCACCTCCAGATCGATTCGTGACCCAATCCCATGGCAAGTCCTAGCACCTTGCCAAGTCCTTGGCCGAGCACCTTGGGTCACCCCTTGGGCATGGCTCTCAATAACTACCTCCCCCCTATAATAGGCTTATACGAATAAATCCTGGTGAGAACAGTGACCATTGAAAAGCTGAAGAATCACTCGCCTGCCTCCAGCCTTGAACCTGCCCAAAACTTCAAAGTAACAAGAGATTGTCTTGATTCCATGTCTTAGCTAAGCCTCACACTCGCCAAGAAACCTCTGAATCACTTTTCATTCCCGTGCCTTAATGTCGTGCCACGCCCAATCGGCACAGTCCGCCCAGTGACTCGACTGCCTGCGGAGCCCAGCGAGTCACCCATGTTAAGGGTCTAACAAACCTCCCCCACTAAAAGAAACTGACGTCCTCGTCGGACTAGAAGTGTAGCCCTTAAACATGTCATAGTCCGATACTTTGAAAAAGCTCGCCTTCCATTTGCAATGTAGCTTTGGTTCACCCTTCCACTGGATCAATTTAATTGATCACCCATCCGATAAACCTCTGATTATAAGACAGCTACGTACTTCAAACTATCCCAGCGAACCGACTGAAATCAGCTTCAACATCCAAGTCTCCTACACTGAATCAGCAACTTCCGTCTTGTAATACCCAGTTGTAATTCAGTAATTATCATTCAGTAATTATCAGTCAGTAAGTGTCACTCAGTAATTTTCACTCGTTAATAATCACTCATCATTCATGATTCGTTCATTTGTGTTCATTGTTGGCATATTATAACCGTGTATCAGTTGCTGATCGTCAATTCATCTCCGTTTAAGTGTCAAGACGAGAGTATTATCATTATCATCGTGATTAGTAGTCTTGTGCTGGAAATATCATCTTTGGCATGTGTTGGACTTGTTCACTTTCACATACGTATGGTATGTCGGATCATTCATCAATCGTAGCGAGAAATCGGAGTTGTCGGAATTTCATCTTCTGCAGCAGCGGGTTACGTCCGTAACTACTCAGGCATCACGGCCGTGACATGCATTCGTTGGTTTAAGGGTGTTTTGGCTGAAAATGAGATACAGCCGTAAGGTAGACAGGCTATGGCCGTAAGGTGTGTTCGTGACTTCTGGGAAATGTCGGACGAAGAGGACTTACGGCCGTAAGAGTTGCGGCATACGGCCGTAAGTTGAGGCAGGTACGGCCGTAAGGCTTGGCCGGTTATGGCCGTACGTGTCGAGCAGGGTGCCCAGGCAGTTGCCGACGAAGGCTTCATACGCCCGTAAGTTTGGCCGGTTACGGCCGTATCGGTCGAGTTATGCCCGTAAGGTTGTGGGTACGGCCGTATGGCTATTGGCAGGTGTTTTGGACAAGGGCGAGTTACGCCCGTAAGACAGGTGCGGGTACGGCCGTATGGTTGTCGGTAGTTTCTGGACGAAGCCGGGTTACGGCCATATGAGATGGCTGGTTACGGCCGTAAGGCCGTTGAGTAAGTTAATTCTTACTCGGTTAAAAAGATATTCATTCATTTCGTTGTTGTTCATTCATAATTATAGTTCTTCATAATGTATTAACCGTATTGAGAATTGTAATTGTCAATTAATCACTTCAGTCACGAGGAACGACGGTTCCAATCATTTCATTGAGCTATCATTCATTTCACTATCATTTAATATCGGTGAGTCATTATTGATTTCAATGTCACTTTTGTTATCTCGTGGCATTCCGTGTCATACTGGCGTGCCGGTTGGTATGTGTAGGATTTTCATGTCGGGCACATATTAAGTCATGTGTTGGTTGTTTGCCTCACATTGGACTGTGCACACGAGACGATTACTTCGTGAGACTGATTAGGTACAAGACCACACGTGTATTAGATCGATACTCATTGGTGGCTTGTGCACGGACACACTTCCATCCCGGGCGTAGTGTGGCGCCATTGAGCCGTACCATTAGTTGATTCATACAGCATGTTTGATTGCGTATGTTTTTAACATGATTGGATTATAATCTTACCAATTCACTTTTGACCGTATGTGTTCGACGGTTTGAGATTTTGATAGAACTTGTGGTTTATACAGCATATATGATTGTGTTTATTCAACTCTTGAGGATTGTTGTTCTGTGTAACTGACCCCGTTTGGGGATATTTTTTTCAGGTCATGGCAAGGCAAAAGCACGGGAATAGAACGTTGACGGCGAGGAGTCCCAGTGATACTAGTAGGGGGCCCCAATCCTTTCAGTCATTCATGTTGTCATTTATTTTCCGCTGCAGATTTCCATTTGGATACTCCGTTTCATTCAGTGTTGTGTATTTTATCTTCATATAACATATACAGGTATTCGGTATTATATTGGGTGTGTTGAAATGAAACTCCTCATTGGAGTAATTGATGATATAATGTGGTTCGGTACTACAATTATATTATCTAATTCATTAATTTTCATTCACCTGGTGGGCCCCAGTCGGGGGTCTACGGCACTGTAATATCCCCCTAGTTTGGGGTGTTACAGAGTTGGTATCGGAGCATGGTTTTGAATACTACCTTTTGAGTCATGTCTCATTTGAAATCATCATCATCGGACTAGTATCATTGGACTTTCGCGTCACGCGTGACCTGTGCAAATGCCGAGCCCATCAGACCGAAAGAACTGTAAGACTTCTAACGCCATGGTATAATTTCTGGCAATAATCATTCATTCATAATTCATCAGTTAACAATCTTCAAACATCATTTTCATTTTGATCATGTTGATCACGTTAACTCATATCACTCAGTTCATTTCATTACTTAGTTGTTGATCTTTAAGATCATATCATTAATCTTGTTAACTTGTTCAAGATAATCATTTCAAGAATATCATCAGATAATCATGTCACGTTCATGTAACCACTGTGTTAGAGCGCGTATGCTCATTTTCATCATTTCATGACGTAAATTATAATGCGGTACTCATACGAGATCTACGATTATCATGCGACCTTTCTACTTCAGTATGGAGAGAGCTATCAGGGGATGCAAGGGGAGAGGCCGCAGTGCAGGCCGAAACCCGGGGAATAATCACTCACTGTCGGGAAGCCGTACCCAGGACTCCGCTCGATCGGAAGAGGTTCGGGTTGATCCACTCACTTTTATGCAGGTCATGATGACCCATATGCAATTGCTTAATCATCATTGCACCACTCTGGCCAAATTAATTGAGAGAACTCTCCTGTATGAGCCTGCTGTTACGGAAATGGCTGAGCAACAACCTTCATCTGTCAGCAAGAAATCAACGAAGCGTAATCAGTCCGAAAGCGGTCAGTCAACCTTCAAGAAGCCTCTTGCGGGCCCCAACGTTTCTGAGCGACCTCCTACGGCGCATAATCGTGCGGGATCTCAGTCCCGAGCGACCAGTTCGGCCATCACCTGTTTCAACTGTGGAGCGCCGGGTCATTACAACACTAAGTGTTTGAAACCGTCTATCACGTGCCATAATTGTGGGATTTTTGGGCATAAGGCCCGTTTTTGCCGAAGGGACCCCAAGCCGACTCTGGCAGCATCTCAAGCCCCGAAGCAATCAGTGATTCAAAATCAGACTGCTCTATCAGCATCGTTTAAGACGACGAAAGCGAATAAAAGCGAAGCTCATATTTATCAGACGGGAGCGTCTGGTTCGGGGGCCGGCATGTCCCGGGTTCACGCGATGAAGAGGACCGACGATCCGGAGGCTCGAATGATCTCAGGTATACTCGTAATTCTATCTCAACCTGTGTGTACTCTTTTGATATTGGTACATCGCATTCATTCATTTACGAATCATGTTTGAATAGACTTCACTTGGTTAGTCCGATTAATTGTGGACCTTATATCATTGGTCTACCTGGCGGTAGAAGAATTTTCTAAAATCATGAGGTTAAGAATTGACCGAATTAAGCTTAATGACCGCGATTGGTTGGTGGATCTAATCGTGGTGGTTTTACCTAAGGACGATGTAATATTGGGTATTAGTTGGATGGATCGTCATGATACCATCCTTAGCGTTCGTAAGCGTATGGTCACTATCATTTCAGTCGTTGGATCCGAGTATGTATTTCAGGGAGGTAATCCCCGTTGTTCCAGAAGAATTATTAATATGATGGAAGCAGCGAAATTACTCAATCGAGGTGCTCAATCATTCATTGTATCATTGTCATCAATTGGCCGTTCTAAGGCAATCGAGGTGTTCAGTCATTCACTGTATCATTGTCATCGATTGACCGTTCTAGGGCAATCGAGGTGTTCAATCATTCGTGGTATCATTGTTATTGATTGACGATGTACTCCCAGACGAGCTACCTGGTTTACCTCCACCGAGGGATGTGGATTTCACAATGGAGTTGGAGCCTGGTACGCCCCTATTATCAAAGGCACCATATCGGATGGCCCCAACCGAAATGCAGGAGTTGAAGATTCAACTTGAGGAATTGTCCGAGAAAGGTTATATCCAACCGAGTGCTTCCCCGTGGGGAGCACCAGTGTTATTTGTCAAGAAGAAGGATGGTTCGTTTCGTGCGTGTATTAATTATCGGGAGTTGAACAGAGTGACGATCAAGATTAAGTATCCTCTACCCCGTATTGATGATCTCTTAGATCAACTTCAGGGAACTTCAGTATTTTTCCAAGATCGACTTAAGATCTGGATACCATCAGTTGTGAATTCGAGAGTCGGATATCGCGAGGACGGCATTTCAAACACGCTATGGTCATTATGAGTTCGTGGTAATGATGTTTGGGTTATCTAATGCATCTGCGGTATTCATGGAATCAATGAATTGGGTTTTCATCGACTTTTTGGATCAGATTGTGGTTGTCTTCATTTATGACATTTTATTTTATTCTCGTGACCGGGAGGAGCACGAGCTTCACCATCATCAAGTTCTCGACGTGTTGATACGAAAGCAACTTTATGGAAAATTTTCCATATGTGAGTTCTGGATCTCCGAAGCGATGTTTCTCGGGCATGTAATTTCATCAGACGGAGTGCGTGTTGATCCTCAGAAGACGGAGGCTATCCAAGATTGGTTACCTCCGAAGAATGTTAAGGAAATCTGAAGCTTTCTCGGATTAGCCGGTTATTATCGGCGGTTTGTGGAAGGATTTTCTAAAATCGCTCAATCAATGACGAACCTTTTGCGAAAGGATTAGAAATACACGTGCTCCGACGCATGTCAGCGGAGTTTTGAGAAACTCAAGAGCCGGTCAATTTCAGCACCTGTCCTTTCTTTACCGCAAGGGACGGAAGGATTTGTGGTTTATAGTGATGCATCCGGACAGGGTCTCGGACATGTACTCATGCATAATGGGAAGGTTATTGCCTATGCTTCACGGCAATTGAGAACTTACGAGGTTAATTATCCGACCAATGACCTGGAGCTAGCAGCCGTGGTTTTCACGTTGAAGATTTGGCGTCATTATCTTTATGGCGTTACCTGTTAGATATTCACTGTTCATAAGAGCTTAAAGTATATATTTACTCAGAAGGAGTTAAATATGCGACAGAGGCGGTGGTTGGAACTAATCAAAGATTATGATATTGAGATACTATACCACCCGGGCAAGGCGAACATTGCGCCGACACCTTGAGTCGTAAGTCCGTCCAGAAGCAGATGCTTGCTCAATTAACAGTTCATAGGGAACTTCAGCAGGAATTTCTGAGACCCGAGATCGAAGTCTGGTTACAGCGAGTACAAGGGCAACTTTGTACGTTGGAGATTTCATCGCCACTCGAGGAGACGATCAGGGTGAATCAAGGTTCGGACCCATTTCTGTTACGCATTCGAGAGGATGCGAATCGGGGGAAAGCCCCCGGGTTTGTGGTCTATGAGGATGGACTTTTACGTTTTAAGAATCAGTTATGTGTACCGGCGATTGACGAGTTGAAAGACTCGATTTTGAGAGAAGCTCATGCTACCCCTTATTCCGTTCATCCGGGGTTTAGCAAGATGTATAGAGACTTGAAACAAAATTACTGGTGGAGTAATATGAAGCAAGAAGTCGCGGAATTTATTTCAAGATGTCTGACCTGTCAGAAAGTCAAGATAGAACATCAGCGACTGGAGCGGTATGCTGAAACCTCTCCCTATTTCATCACGAATTTGCCGACGAGTCGTCGTAGCATGAATACAATCTGGGTAATTATGGACCGTTCGACTAAATCAGCTCATTTCCTTGAGATTAAGGATATGTGGGGTCCCGATAGACTTGCCCAGTTGTTCATCAAAGAGATAGTGATATTGCATGGTACTCCGAAAAGTATCGTTTTTGATCGTGACGGACGATTCGTGTCACATTTTTGGAAATCAGTTCATCGTGCTATGGGAACTCAACTTAATCTCAGCACCGTTTTTCATCCTCAGTCCGACGGACAATCAGAGAGGACTATTCAGAAATTGGAGGACATGTTTAGGGCATGCATCCTCGATTTGGAAAGACGATTGGGAAGCCCAACTACCGTTGATTAAATTCACGTACAATAATGGTTGGCATGCTTCGTTTAAGATGGTACCTTACGAGGACTTGTACGGTCATCATTGTCGATCTCCTTTGTGTTGAGATGACTTATAAGAATCAATCGGCACCGAGCCCGATATGCTTATAGCTGCCCGTGAGAAGGTAGCTTTGATCAGGAGTCATTTGGTGGCAGCTCAGAGTCGACAGAAATCATATGCAGATAATCGTCGTCCACCTCTAGAGTTCGGGACAGGTGACCACGTGTTGGTCAAGGTATCCCTGAGTCGAAGTATTTTCCGATTCGGAAAACGAGGGAAGTTGAGTCCGAGATTCATCGGACCGTTTGAGATTTTGGATCGAGTAGACAGTCTGGCTTATCGATTGGCTTTACCTCCGGCGTTGAGCCGAATTCATAATGTGTTTCACATCTCTCAGTTGTGGAAGTATGTTGCCGACCCGAGTCACATACTTCAGTTTGACGAAATCGAGATCACGGATGATCATTCGTATGAGGAGCGTCTTATACGAGTTTTAGAGCGGTGAATCAAATAGTTGAGGAACAAGACGATTCCTTTGGTCAAGATTCAGTGGTCTAGACACGGAATCGAAGAGGCCACTTGGGAATTCGAGCATAGTATGCGGGAGAGTTATCCCGAGTTGTTTGACCCTTAGTTTCGAGGACGAAACTCTTTTTAAGGGGGGGAGTATGTAATACCCAGTTGTAATTCAGTAATTATCATTCAGTAATTATCAGTCAGTAATTGTCACTCAGTAATTTTCACTCATTAATAATCACTCATCATTCATGATTCGTTCATTTGTGTTCATTATTGGCATATTATAACCGTGTATCAGTTGTCGATCATCAATTCATCTCCGTTTAAGTGTCAAGACGAGAGTATTATCATTATCATCGTGATTGGTAGTCTTGTGCTGGAAATATCATCTTTGGCATGTGTTGGGCTTGTTCACTTTCAGATACGTATGGTATGTCGGATCATTCATCAATCGTAGGGAGAAATCGGAGTTGTCGGAATTTCATCTTGTCCAGCAGCGGCTTACGGCCGTAACTACTCAGGCATCAAGGCCATGACATGCATTCGTTGGTTTAAGATTGTTTTGGCATAAGGTGAGATATGGTCGTAAGGTAGACAGGCTACGGCCGTAAGGTGTGTTCGTGACTTCCGGGTAATGTCGGACGAAGAGGACTTACGGCTGTAAGGGTTGCGGCATATGACCGTAAGTTGAGGTAGGTACGACCGTAAGGCTTGGCCGGTTACGGCTGTATGTGTCGAGCAGGGTGCCCAGGCAGTTTCCGACGAAGGCTTCATACGCCCGTAAGTTTGGCCGGTTACATCCGTATCGGTCGAGTTATGCCCGTAAGGTGTGCGGGTACGGCCGTATGGCTGTCAGCAGGTGTTTTGGATGAGGGCGAGTTACGCCCGTAAGACAGGTGCGGGTACAGCCGTATGGCTATAGGCAGTTTCTGGACGAAGTTGAGTTACGGCCGTACGAGATGGCTGGTTATGGCCGTAAGGCTGTTGACCTGGGATGTCTTGGACGGGACTTTGAGTTCATTTTCTCATTTCTTCACTTTGTTCCGAGAGAGAGAAAGAGCTTGAGGGAGATATTTTGTCATCATCAATCACTTGTGTGTTCGGATTTCATCATCTTGATTCATTGGGAAGCTTGGATAGTCGATTTAACGCGTTTTCATCGGATGGAAGTGCTTGGATCTTCAAAGGTAATATTCTTCAACATCTTGGATTTCGATTTTGTGTTGAGATATGATTTTTTGGACGTTATAATCATGTTGTATGAAGAGATGTATGTATGATTACGAGTGTGTATGAATATTCATTGGATTATTGAAAGGTTATTCAAGAACACTTTGAATATTGAGTTGGATTTGGGGGTTTTCGATTAATGTTGTTGTAATCACGAATTTGTATATTCATTTTGGATTATTGATCGTATTGAAGATGTTTTATTGGTTTGAAACACTTCTTGGGGATTTGATATTAGTATTATTGAGGTTTGGTTGTAAACAATCGAAGATTGGCCACAACGTGTTCGATATAATGCCCCAATGAACTTGGTTTAGTCGTATCGACGTTTTGAGTTAGTTATACTCGTGTTTGATTCGTGTGTTGAACCAGATTATTGGTAATTGTGTTATTCAATGTTGTTCGAGCGACCGACATCTCATTTAGGACGTTGTTCGTGGAAGGACATTCTTCATCGGCGTTGAGTAAGTTAATTCTTACTCGGTTAAAGGGATATTCATTCCTTTCGTTGTTGTTCATTCATAATTATAGTTCATTCATAATGTATTAACCGTATTGAGACCTGTAATTGTCAATTAATCACTTCAGTCACGAGGAACGACGGTTCCAATCATTTCACTATCATTTCATCTCAGTGAGTCATTATTGATTTCGATGTCACTTTTGTTTATCTCGTGGCATTCCGGGTCATACTGGCGTGCCGGTTGGTATGTGTAGGATTTTCATGTCGGGCACATATTAAGTCGTGTGTCGGTTGTTGGCCTCACATTGGACTGTGCACACAAGACGATTACTTCGTGAGACTGATTAGGTACAAGACCACACGTGTATTCGATCGATACTCATTGGTGGCTTGTGCACGAACACATTTCCATCCCGGGTGTAGTGTGGCGCCACCCTTTGAGCCGTACCATTAGTTGATTCATACAGCATGTTTGATTACGTATGTTTTCAACTGGATTGGTTTATAATCTGACCGATTCACTTTTGACCGCATGTGTTCGACGGTTTGAGATTTTGATAGAACTTGTGGTTTATACAGCATATATGATTGTGTTTATTCAACTCTTGAGGATTGTTGTTCTGTGTAACTGACCCCGTTTGGGGATATTGTTTTTAGGTCATGGCAAGGCAAAAGCACGGGAATAAAACGTTGATGGCGAGGAGTCCCAGTGATACTATTAGGGGCCCCCAATCCTTTCAGTCATTCATGTTGTCATTTATTTTCCGCTGCAAATTTCCATTTGGATACTCCGTTTCATTCAGTGTTGTGTATTTTATCTTCATATAAAATATACAGGTATTCGGTATTGTCTTGGGTGTGTTGAAATGAAACTCCTCATCGGAGTAATTGATGATATAATGTGGTTTGGTACTACAATTATATTATTTAATTCATTAATTTTCATTCACCTGGTGGGTCCTAGTCGGGGGTCCACGACACTGTAATATCCGCCTAGTTTGGGGTGTTACACGTCTCACATTTTACATATATACATAATATGCCTAACTTAACGCCACTTCGACATAATTACATACATATGAAAGCGGACATCCCCCGCTTGCTGGGAAAACAACCAAACACAACTTGACCTAGCGAATATTTACAATGGTCATACAACGAAAAACTGAAGTAAACTATATACAAGTAAACCAGCCACTAAGTCATTGAGACGGACAACCAATGACTTATCTGGAACGAGTAATAGGCTGCAACTCCTTACTCATTTTTGCAAACTTCAGTAACGCGTCCCTTTGACAACACCGACGACACATTAACTGTAAGCATCCTCTGAATGCTCGGGTGGTCAGTCCAACTGAAACTCGTGGGACTTCTCAGTCGACTGAAAATAACAAGCTAATCGGGACCTTAGCCACCATCCACACCATCATTTCGTCAAACTTAGACATGACCTGGACATGCTTCACACAGAACACACATCCTACCATCTTTGCACACCAAGTTCAAAAATGGAAAAACATAGTAGGAACCAACAAATATATTCAACATATGAACGTATGGAAAATAAATCCTTACTCGACCACGTATCGATCCAAGTCGTCGAATAGCATCTCCTACCAAATGCAACAAGTTGTCTTTGCATGCATTTAAGCAACTTGACTTTCCGACCTCGCACCTTAAACCAAAATTTGAGCCGCATCAACCACCCTATTGACACGAACAGACCACAATCTGCAAGGATCTTTCATCGTCCGGGACAAATCAGCCATCAACTCGCACCGATTTGTCCTTCGGCCAACTATTGATCGCACCGTTGGCCTGGTGCTCGATGAGCACCATTAGTTCCACATAGTGGCCGGAGGCTTCACAGTATCTGCCTCGCCACGAGCATTCTTCGGGATCTTTTCCGGCATTTCATGCACTAACTGCATTACCCGAAGCCGACCAGTTTCAGCATCACCCTCGTCGCCATTTTCTTCGCACAAGATAGCATTCAACCTTACCCGCTTTGGTCAATCCCCCATTCGATGGTCACCACTGCATATGTAACATCCCTTCTTCGTTTGGTCCGCATTATTAGACTGAGACGATCCCTCGGCATGCACTGTTATTTCTATAGTAGCTTTAAAACCATCAAACTTGCCTTTGCCCTTTCGAGCACCCTTCTTTCCCTGTTCCGGGCCTGGACCACCAACTCGATAGTCCATCAACCGATCAGCAGCAGCCATGGCAGATTGCAAATCCTTGACATCTTGCCTTCTCAACTCGGTTTGTGCCCAAGGTTGTAATCCAGCCATGAAATTGAACACCTTGTCCTATTCTAACATATCTTTCACATCCAACAGCAACGTACTGAAACGTTTCACATATTCCCGAACAGTCCCTTTGTGTTTCAACTCACGAAGGGCTTCACGTGCAACCCACGATACGTTACACGGCAGGAACTGCTCCTTAAGTTCCTGTTTCAACATTTCCCACAAACCAATCATCTCACGATCGGCATTTGTGCTTTCCGACTGACGCGTACGCCACCACAACTTGGCGTCACCAGTAAGGTACATACTGGCTATGGAGACCTTCTCCTCACTCGGAACATGTGCAGCATGAAAGTAAGTTTCCATGTCCCAAAGGAAGTTCTCCAATTCTTTGGCACTTCTCTCGCCGCCAAATGGTTTTGGATCTGGCATCTTGAACCTGGATGAAGATGACGAGCTCCCTTGACTCCCACACCCAATAACCGCCATCCTCAATAACCTGCATTCGTCCTTGATTGCACCCAGCCAGACATCCACTGCCTCGCTTACGGAACTGATCTCCTCTTGAACCGAAACAAGCCTGCCTTCCACGAAATTAGGGATTTCATCCATAGATTACTGGAGTACTTCCGCCATAGCACAGAGTTTTTCGAAATCGGTATCCAGCATTGAGATCCGTTCGAAAACTGCTGCTACAAACGGAACTGGTGGAGGTTGCCCCATCAAAGTTTCCAACCTTCGAATCCTCTCGTCCAAAGCCACGATCTCATCTCTGCGATCCGCATATCTTGCATCTCGAGGTGCCATAACGCAGCAGCTTTTCCCTCAGAACCCACCAACGGGTCTCCGATACCAAAGTGTCACGGGTCCAAATCGGGCTAGAATTTTTCGCCGAAATTCAACCCCATGCCGGCACTGATTGTCCGCACAACAACCAGTCAGCCTTCGATTCTCACCAAACACTCGTGTTTGCCTCACGTCACTCGTGTTTAGTACGATCAGAGTTACATCCCAAGACCACCTTTAGTGTTTGAAGCAGTATGTAGCGGAATACAATCAAAACACATAAAGGCACACACAATTTACGGGGACAATTCCCCAACCTTGAATATTATTGCACACTCAATATACAAGGAAAAGGCCTCGCTGTACAACTCTCTAAGATCCTCACGATGATCTCTCAGATCTCTCTACAAAATTGTACAAAGCACCTCTTTATAGCCCAAGCAAAGAACTACATCGGTTGACAACCCCAACCGCTAGGTTCAGCTCGACACTCCACGTGTCGACGCATGGAAAAAAGACCACCATGCGTCCCTGCCACTTGTCCCGAGTAGTTTCCGCAAAACTTGCTCGCCTCTACCTTGTACTGCCACGTACAAGGTCTTCTTAGAACCATTCCGCAACCGTCCGCAACCGCTTGCTAGTAAACATCCCGCAACTGCCCTGATGGATCCCAGCACTCCACCTAGTGCATGCAGCCCACCAAGTAACTACCTGTATGATGATGTGTCCCCCGCACGTCTAACATGACTTGGAACCTTCTTGCAACCGTGTCTCAAAACCGCTCGCATAACCATTCCACCATGTCGTTGCCTGGAACTACCTCATAACCGCCCCATGCAACTGCTATGATTCGTAACCGCCTCAAACCGTCAATGCCAAGCTTTTGTGCGCCAAATCTGGCATTGCCTAGTGCCCAAGTCTTGTTCCCACATAGTCCGAGTTAATTCCCATAAGTGTGCACAAATGTCCAACATCTTGTGCACTTATCCGATTTCCGAACAAGGTCCGCCCAGCACGGCCGAACCCTCTCGGCCGTAGGCACACGGCCCAGGCCTTGTCCGTGCCCGAAGTGTTCGCTGATCGGGTCGGTCCGATCCGGGTCGGGTTTCACCTCCGAATCGACCCGTGACCCAATCCCATGGCAAGTCCCAGCACCTTATCAAGTCCTTGGCCGAGCACCTTGGGTCACTCCTTGGGCATGGCTCTCAGTAACTACCTCCCCCCCATAATAGGCTTAGACAAGTAAAGCCTGGTGAGAACATTGACCATTGAAAAGCTGAAGAATCACTAGCCTGCTTCCAGCCTTGAACCTGCCCAAAACTTCAAAGTAACATGAGATTGTCTTGATTCCATGTATTAGCTAAGCCTCACACTCGCCAAGAAACCTCCGAATCAATTTTCATTCCTATGCCTTAGTGTCGTGCCACGCCCAGTTGGCACAGTCCGCCCAGTGACTCGACCGCCTGCCGAGCCCAGCGAGTCACCCATGTTAAGAGTCTAACACTACACCATATAGCACTATAGTCCTGAAGTCACACATAGACTAGGGATTTTATCCGTAGTTTATGTGTAGAGCTGTGATTTTTGAAACCGAGAACCGCGGAACCGATCCGAACCACATAAGAATCGACGGTTCGGTTCGGTTCTTAGCAGCAAATTTTCTTCTTTTTGTCAGTTCGATTCTTACTATTAGTAATCGATTCGGTTCGCGGTTCCTGTCCATTTTAAAGAGGAACCGTCTAAACCGCAAGGAACCGTCCGAACCCCACGAATCGGGAAACCGACCCGTCTGAATGAAATATAATATAATATATTCTTATTAAACATAATTAATATAATATAATATAATACAATATATTCTTAATAAAATAAAATATAGTATAATATATTCCGTCCGAACCACACAAAATCGATTCCGATTCGATTTGGACAAAAAAACTGGCAAAATCGAACCGCGAAAAAACTATGTGGTTCGGTACTGGTTCTTGTATTTTTATCCCTGGAACCGAAAAGTCGCAGGCTTATCTATATGAGCTTCTTTTGTAGAATTGGGTGTTTGAGAATATTTTTGAGAAAAAATGAGGGATCTGATAAGATGCAAAATTTTGAAAAATTCGGGAGCTAGGATATTTTGATGATTGTGGTTAATTTTGGGAATTTTGAAATTTCTTTAACCAAGAGCTATAAATTGGATGATTCGGATCTATGAGTTCCAATGCCACCAAGTTTGTGAAAATAAAGATGCAGAAAGCAAAATCGTGAGAGAAAAGAGATTTGAGTTTGTGTGAAATATCAAAATATTGGAATGAATTGTTATGGAAAACGAGAGTAAATAAACCACACAAGAATTTACGTGGTTCGATCAAATGATCTACATCCACGATCGGAGGGATCCGAAACTTCACTAATATATTTAGAGGATATTTACAATAATTCTAACCCTTAAACTTTGTAGCAAAAACTACCAAGGGTTTTCTATATTACAAGAGGAGAGAAAATGAGGGAGAATTCTATAGCTCAAGAATGCTTAGAATTAATGTGTATTCCATCTCCCAAAACACATCTATTTATAGTAAAGTTTTGGGTATGAAATGATAAAATTGTCAACCTTCAAAGTCATCAATATATGCCTATGAATGTAGCTAAAAAATGAAGACTTGATCATTTCTCATTTTCACATTTAGATGAAGACTTTATTCCTTTCACATGAGCATTTCACATTTTATTCATAACACTCCCCCTTGGAATGCTCATTTCAATAGAATACAGAACTTAGATCCAATCCTTGTGCATAAGCTGCCTCGTTAAAAACCTTAAGCTGGAAAAACCCAATGGGATAAAAATCAGTCATAAGGGAAAAAGAGTACAGCGCACATATTGATTTGCTCCCCCTAAAATATATGCCGTTAAACTGATTTATCAATCTTGGTTAAGATTAGCTCTTCTCATGCCTATACCGTATACCATCTTCTCGAATGTAGATGTCGGCAATGATTTTGTAAATAAATCAGCGAGATTATGACAGGAGCGAATTTGTTGAACATTTATTTCTCCGTTCTTCTGTAGTTCATGTGTGTAGAAAAACTTCGGTGAAATATGCTTGGTCCGATCACCTTTTATATATCCACCCTTGAATTGTGCTATGCATGCTGCATTGTCTTCATAAATGATTGTGGGAGTGTCTGTCACAAGCTTCAATCGACATTCATTTAGTATATGAGCTATAACTGATCTTAGCCAAACACTTTCTCTGCCAGCTTCATAGAGAGCAATTATCTCAGAATGATTGGAAGATGTAGCTACTAATGTTTGTTTGGTTGATCTCCATGATATAGCCGTACCACTATAGCAGAATAAATAACCGGTCTGTGAGCGAGCCTTATGTGGATCGAATTTGTATCCCGCATCAGGATAACAAACTAATCTAGAGTTAGTAGCCTCCTTTGAATAGGATAAACCCAGGTCAATGGTACCATTGAGATAACGAAAAATGTGTGTGATACCATTCCAATGTCTTCGAGTTGGTTCAGAATTGTATCTTGCAATTAAATTTACTGCAAATGAAATATCGAGTCTGGTGCATTGTGCTAAATACATCAGTGACCCAATAGCATTGAGATAAGGCACTTTAGGACCCAAAATTTCCTCATTTGGTTCCTTAGGTCGGAAAGGATATTTCTTATGATCTAAATTCCGTACGACCATAGGAGTACTCAGAGGATGAGCCTTGTCCATATTAAATCATTTGAGCAATCTCTTGGTATAAGCAGATTGGTGGACAAGTATTCCATTATCTTTATGCTCGAGCTCAAGACTAAGACAGAGTTTTGTTATTCCAAGGTCTTTAACCTCAAATTCTTTCTTCAGATATTCAGCAGCATCGGATAACTCTTTAGGAGTTCCGATTAAATTCATGTCATCCACATAGACTACAATTATAGCAAATCCAGTATTGGATCTTTTAATAAAAACACATGGGCATTTAAGATCATTTTTATAACCTTCCATAGAAAGGTATTCATTCAATCTATGATACCACATGCGGTCGGATTGCTTTAATCCATATAGTGATTTATGTAGTTTGATCGAGTATAGCTCACGAGGAGTAGCATATTTTGGCATTTATATCCATCAGGAATTTTCATATAGATATCAGAATCTAATGAACCATATAGATATGCCGTACTTGTGTAATATCCGCAATTTTCGATTTCCGGTAATTTCTTTTTTTCAGCGGAAGTCCGTTTTGACGACTCGCTCGTGACCGTTTCGTCATTCTGAGAATGATTAATTCTGCACTTTTTGACATCCGAGTTCGTTTCGGTGTCATTTTGTTGAGTTCCGTGCTTTTTAGCGACTTTTCCGCGCTTGAGTTCGATTCTTGCGAATCTCGTTCGAAACTGCTGTTTCGAGTTTCCTGTAAGTCCGTTTAACTTTGTTAGACGTGTTGTGAACATCTGTTTGGTTATTCGATCACGTATTGTGATTTCCGGGTGTTTTGGGCCATTTTGTAATTTCTTAAAAGTTACGGGTATCCGTATCTGTAATTGTTGTCTCGACCCGTTTCTTGGTCGCGTATGACTAATTATAGTATTATGTTTTCATTCCGGGTCGTTGATGTTATCCGCGAACTTTTCGTCGTGTTCGTTCCGTACGTTTTCGGAAATCGGGTCGTCGAGCCCTGGTGGTCGGGTACTGGCCGGACGGTTGCGGGACTGGCCGGACGATTGCGGGCACCGGCCGGACAGGTGCGACAGGAACCGGCGTAGCGCATGCTACGTCCGGAAGGCTGCGCGCGCTAACCGGCAGGTATAGCGTACACTAGCTTGGTCGACCAACGCACGCTATCGGACCGGACAGTGGGGTTTCTGGGGTTCTGGACTCGGGAAGGATCGGCAGGTAGCGCACGCTACGCCGAGCATAGCGCGCGCTAGTCGGCAGGCGTAGCGCACGCTGTCGGCCGGCTAGTGTACATTACCTGGCCGGGCAGTTCAGTCCAGAGGGTTCTGGACAGATCGGCTAGCGCACGCTAGCGTCCGCGCAGCGCGCGCTATCGCGGTCGGGCAGGCAGAATCCAGCCGGCAGATTGAGTCTTCAGTACAGGGCCTTGCGGGCGCCGGCCGAGGGTTATCGGCCGAGGCTGCCCGTTAGCGCGCGCTAGTCCGGAAGGTGTAGCGCACGCTAGGCCGTGCCTGTATAAATATGACAGAGTAGCCATATTTTCACCCGTTTTTCATTTCCATCTTTTCCTCTCCGCGGCTGGAGACTTGGCGATCCAGGAGACATGTTGTCAAGCAACTAATCCACGAAGATTGGGAGTTCATAGCATCGATTAATCCCTCCATAACCACCTTTGATCCAAATAATCAAGGTGAGATTTCCTAGAACCCTATTTTGGGAAAATTTGGGGTTTTGCTTTTGTCCGATTCGTTCCGTGTTGTTGATTAATACACGATGGGTATGATTAATCTTGGTAGTATTCTTGTGTTTAACATCATTTAATCCATTGTTCTTCGTCGAATCGAAGTATATTTCTTGATTTCCTTCGAATTGACTTTTTGGGGGATTTGTCCTCGATCTCGTTTTTCATCCGTTTTCGATGGATCGATTATGGTTAAATGATGTTGTTAAACATATTCTATGGATTGTATATCCATATTTCAACTTGGAATTCCGTTTTCGTGATCTGAAGGAACGAATCGTGTTCTTGGCCGTTTTGGGGGAAATCCTTGAACCTTCGTCATTTGTTCTTTGAATTCAGAGGCTTTGGGTCGTACTTTGGAATTCATTTTCGTTGTTATTGTTTTCGTTCGTAGTTCATTGTTGTGGATTGTCGTTCGGTGGAGTCGGCGAGTTTATAGTCGGTTCGTGCCAACCTACTTCGGCCGATTCTCCACGTTGTGGTTATTCGAGGCAAGTACCTTGCCCATACTTTTCTTATTTTATGGATATGATGATCGGTGATCGTCTTGGTTTGTTTGTTTGGTTGTTTGAAATGAAGTTTCAAAAGATTTCGGCTAGCCTCGTTAAAGGCTCACTTTCAAAACGCGTGTGTTTTGTAAATTGTGTGGGTTGTAAGTGACTATGTGAATCCTTTGGATATATTTGGTGTTGATGTTGCGCTTGATAATGCGTGTGTACGTGTATTGCTTATTTCCGTCGCGTTATGGTTGACGTGCGTGTTGTTATTTATTCGTGTGGTCGTGGACTGACGGATGAATTATGTGAATTGGTGTATCGATTTGATAATTATTACAACGATTGACTGTTTGCTTGATGTTTGTGATAATGTGGATACTTGTTGTGAGAAACGTCCGATCCGGAACCTCCGAGGCGGGGCGTGCACTCCACGGTGTATGCTGCAATGTGCGGCTCCATATGGGTGGTGAACGTCGGTGTTACCTAATGCGCGCGCAAGGGGCGGCTCTTGCGGGAGTGATGCCGGTGCGGTGACATGTTCAATGAGCGGCCAACATGATGGAAGTGAATGCCGGTACACAGGTGCGCAAGGGAGGCGCCTGGCAGGCTTAATGGTTACGGGTATTTGAGTGATAGCTAAGACCCCGTTACCGAACGATGTTCGTATCTCAAATTCTTTCAACTCACTTTTAAATGTTTGTCTTGATATAGACCGCGATTCGTGTTTTTGAAGCTTGTTTCAACTTGTTTTTAAAGCATTGGTATCAGGGTTAGTTAACCAAGGAGGTTTGACGAAATCTCCGAGGGTTAATTAATCGGGGGTCTTGAGCAGGATATGTCGAATGAGAGATTGTACCTTTGATTGTATTGTGGTGCTATTTTGTGTTTTGGGTCAAGGACCCTGTGGAATGTTGAGATGATTGATCTCGTGTTGATATTATTTGGATTTGGGTCGAGAACCCCGTGTGATGTTGAGATGTTTGATCTCGTGTCGGTATTATTTGGTTTCGGGTCGAGAATCCCGTGGAAATATTTGTGAAGACTCGTTTGTGTTGGTTGAGTGGTTTTCTTGCAAAATTGTTTTCTATTCAAACTCTCGATGGCATTTTTAAATTGTTTTATAAATGGTTTCCCTTTATTTGTGATTTTTCGGTTTTGAGAAATGTTTACCAAACTCATGCCTCGGGAAGTACTTTTCATTACGTTTGGATTTTTGAGGATTCCTGGTTATCGTTATTCGTGAAATGTGAATTGCATGGCTCGTATTTGCACTTTGTTCTTGCACTAGCAAAACAGTGGAGTTTTGCTAACCCCCGAGTATTCGGGGGGTGGATGTCTGTTTTTACATTCAGGTTTGGGAGCATAACACAGGGCCGGCACGGAGGATGATGAAAGATGAACGATACTAATCACACGAGGATAAGTTGATGTCGTATTGGTCTAGTTGTATTTTCTTCTCCGCTGTAGTATCTTTTCCCCGTTGTATGGGAGTTTATTGTATTTTGACCCCTGCGTGGGTATGTGTTGGAATTGAGTTGTATGCTATTATCGAAAGACCAGATCGGTCTACTGAGTCATTTTAGCCTTAAAGGCGATGTTTAGATGTTTGTTTTTAGTTATCAGCCTGGTAGATCCTCGAGGAGAGGTTCTACGGCGTGTAATATCCCTGAGCGGATTGTGGGTGTTACATTTATGGTATCGGAGCATAGGTTGTGGAAACCTAGGCTGTCGGGTCAGTGGTGTCTCTTGAGTTTTGTCTTGTCGGATTTTATCTGACTGAGTCGTGTCGCGACGCGTCATTTGAGTTTGTTGGTTGTGATTAGTATCGTGGGGCGATCATCATCTTCGTGCGACCTGTGGAAGTAAGTCTCCCTTCTTTGTGTTGTGCCTCGTGTGACACGAGCTATTTTTATGATTATTTGCTAAGTGGTGGAATCCTTATGTGGATTTTGATTTCACGATATGTATTTAGTCGACTCTCGTATTTGATTTATACGAGGAGTGTCGTCGCTTGTGATGTCTTTTTATTGTTGTTTTTGTCCGTTGCTGATGGTTTTCGAATCGATTTGCACGTTTTACAAGTTCTATTGTGGAAGTTTGTGCTTATACGCGTTCGACTTGTTCACTAACCAGTGCGGGAGGGTCCTTAGAGGCCTCGAATGGGGTCGGTGGTTTTGTTGTGGATGTGGTATTTTCTCGTTTATTTCCGTTTAAACACATGTATTGTCTTGATTTTAAATGTTTTGATGCGTGTACTAGGAGTTGTTTTAGTGAACGTCGATATGTGTGAGTTTGGGCATTCTGACCTATTGGATTTTTGAAAACCTTGAGTATCTTAGAAAAATAAATTTCGAGACATACTTTTCAAATGAGTTATTTTCTTGTGGTACATCCTAGGTGCCACAATATATTTCAAAAAAATTCTACTTTGAGGACCAAAATGCTTTGAGATATTTTCAATGTTTTAGAAACATTTTTATTTAGACCCGAGGGTCGAATATTCTGAAAGTTTTCACTAAGATAAAGTGTCCTCAATTTTATCAAATGCGAAATGGTTCTCCAATGTCTCGATAACGATGTTTCACGTTTGTACTTTTTGAAAGGTGATACTCAAGATCAACCGGTGTTCTTCTAAATTATTTTCAAAATGAGGTTTTCGTTTTTAAAACCTATCCATTCCCGTTTGAGGGCTGGGTATGTATGTATGATGGTCGCATTTTCATTTTGATGTTTGCTCCCGAGTATGATCGAGTTGGCGGCGTGAGCGTTGAGTTGTTTTCCAGACATTTGTTGTCTTAGCCCTCCGTGAGAGGTGGAATGTTGGTGTTGAATGTTGCCATCTCGTGGTGATTTCTGCGTTATCGCGCATGTGCGAGCTGTTAGAGCTTGGTTTGGTATGACCGTGTGGATCGGTGATCGTTCCGTTATGTGTCGGTTGTTTAATGTCTTGTTACCTTGCTCCTGTTTTTGTGAATTTCGTGGACGAGGTCGGAGGTAATACCCGTACTATTTTGACTTCGGTATTTTCTCTTTCTCCAGTGTATCGATTCGATCATGTTCGTTGATACTTTATGAACTTGTTCTGTATTTCGGTTTCATCGTCCGAGCGAGCTGTGATCTTATTGTGGGTCGATCTGGTTATCGATGTGACTTTTTCGGGTTCAGTTCGATTCTTGTGAACCTTGTTCGGGAGTGACATCATTGGGTTCTATTAGTTCTTTTATTCGAAGTGGATCGGATTTGGAACTCTTATGTTTTCGACTCTGTCGACTCATTATGTTCATTGACATTTCTGAGCTTGTCCTGCCCCTTGCTTTTGTTGATCAAACGAGTGTGGTATTGTTTTGGAATAACTCGTTTGTCGCTGTGACTTTTCAATTGCTATTCCCTTTCCTGTGGATGTTATGGGAATGCATGTCTTGTAGTTCTCGCCAGATCATTCTGGGAGTTGTTGTTTGAATTTTATTATCCTTCGTGTTTCGGACATGATTGTTCGATCTTTGTTGTCTCGATCGTTTGCTTGTTCGGTTTTTGTTCTCGTTTCGTGATTGTTGAGCATTCAGGCTCCTTCCTAATTCCCTTAAGTTTGGGAAATTAGTCTCGTTTTCGATCTTCCAACCCTTGGGCGGTGGAACTCCGTATTTGTTCAGCGATTGGCTCGCGTTTTTATTGATGTACCGTTGGGTTGGTCAATCGTATTGATTTTCATTCATTGTGTTTTGTGATTGTTCGGATAATTAACTTGATTGTATTATCCATTTGATGACGCTTGTCACTTGTTGGTTTTATTATATCCCTAACGGCGACGTTGTGTTGGTCGTCGTGGAGCGTGTTTTCACACCGTATATTCCGTTGCGTTGTTTGTAACGTTTCGCCGTTGGGCATTAGTTACGTGTTTCTTGCGTATCTCGTTGAGTTTTCCTGGCGGGATATTGCTTCTCCCGACTTGTTTTAAGTTTCGCGACGAAACTTCTTTTAAGGAGGGTAGAATGTAATATCCGCAATTTTCGATTTCTGGTAATTTCTTTTTTCAGCGGAAGTCCGTTTTGACGACTCGCTCGTGACCGTTTCGTCATTCTGAGAATGATTAATTCTGCACTTTTTGACATCCGAGTTCGTTTCAGTGTCGTTTTGTTGAGTTCCGTGCTTTTTAGCGACTTTTCCGCGCTTGAGTTCGATTCTTGCGAATCTCGTTCGAATCATGCTTCGAGTTTCTTGTAAGTCCGTTTAACTTTGTTAGACGTGTTGTGAACTTCGCTTTGGTTATTCGATAACGTATCGTGATTTCCGTGTTTTGGGCCATTTTGTAATTTTTTGAAAGTTACGGTATCCGTATCTGTAATTGTTGTCTCGACTGCTTGGTCGCGTATGACTAATTATGGTATTATGTTTTCATTCCGGTCGTTGATGTTATCCGCGAACTTTTCGCCGTGTTCGCTCCGCACGTTTTCGGAAATCGGGTCGCCGAGCCCAGCGGCTGCATCGGCCGACGGTTATGGATCGCCGGACGATTATGGAGCCGGCCGGACAGGTGCGGCAGGAACCGGCGTAGCGCACGCTACGTCCGGAAGGCTGCGCGCGCTAACCGGCAGGTATAGCGCACGCTAGCTTGGTCGACCAACGCACGCTATCGGACCGGACAGTGGGGTTTCTGGGGTTCTGGACTCGGGAAGGATCGACAGGTAGCGCACGCTACTCCGAGCGTAGCGCGTGCTAGTCGGAAGGCGTAGCGCACGCTGTCGGATGGCTAGCGTACGTTACTGCCGGCGATTCACCTGCAGGGTTCTGGACAGATCGGCTAGCGCACGCTAGCGTCCGCGCAGCGCGCGCTATCGCGGTCGGGCAGGCAGGATCCGGCCGGCAGATTGAGTCTTCAGTACAGGGCCTTGCGGGCGCCGGCCGAGGGTTATCGGCCGAGGCTGCCCGTTAGCGCGCGCTAGTCCGGAAGGTGTAGCGCACGCTAGGCCGTGCCTGTATAAATATGACAGAGTAGCCATATTTTCACCCGTTTTTCATTTCCATCTTTTCCTCTCCACGGCTGGAGACTTGGAGATCCAGGAGACATGTTGTCAAGCAACTAATCCACGAATATTGGGACTTCATAGCATCGATTAATCCCTCCATAACCTCCTTTGATCCAGCGAATCAAGGTGAGATTTCCTATAACCCTATTTTGGGAAAATTTGGGGTTTTTGCGTTTTTGTCCGATTCATTCCGTGTTGTTGATTAATACACGATGGGTATGATTAATCTTGGTAGTATTGTTGTGTTTAACATCATTTAATCCACTGTTCTTCGTCGAATCGAAGTATATTTCTTGATTTCCTTCGAATTGACTTTTTGGGGGATTTGTCCTCGATCTCGTTTTTCATCCGTTTTCGATGGATCGATTATGGTTAAATGATGTTGTTAAACATATTCTATGGATTGTTTATCCATATTTCAACTTGGAATTCCGTTTTTGTGATTTGAAGGAACGAATCGTGTTCTTGGCCGTTTTGGGGGAAATCCTTGAACCTTCGTCATTTGTTCTTTGAATTCAGCGGCTTTGGGTCGTACTTTGGAATTCATTTTCGTTGTTATTGTTTTCGTTCATAGTTCATTGTTGTGGATTGTCGTTCAGTGGAGTCGGAGAGTTCATAGTCGGTTCGTGCCAACCTACTTCGGCCGATTCTCCGCGTTGTGGTTATTCGAGGCAAGTACCTTGCCCATACTTTTCTTATTTTATGGATATGATGATCGGTGATCGTCTTGGTGTGTTTGTTTGGTTGTTTGAAATGAAGTTTCAAAAGATTTCGGCTAGCCTCGTTAAAGGCTCACTTTCAAAACGCGTGTGTTTTGTAAATTGTGTGGGTTGTAAGTGACTATGTGAATCCTTTGGATATATTTGGTGTTGATGTTGCGCTTGATAATGCGTGTGTACGTGTATTGCTTATTTCCGTCGCGTTATGGTTGACGTGCAAGTTGTTATTTATTCGTGTGGTCGTGGACTGACGGATGAATTATGTGAATTGGTGTATCAATTTGATAATTATTACAACGATTGACTGTTTGCTTGATGTTTGTGATAATGTGGATACTTGTTGTGAGAAACGTCGTATCCGGGAACCTCTGAGGGCGGGGCGTGCACTCCGGCCTGGTGTATGCTGCAATGTGCGGCTCCATATGGGTGGTGAACGCCGGTGTTACCTAATGCGCGCGCAAGGGGCGGCTCTTGCGGGAGTGACGCCGGTGCGGTGACATGTTCAATGAGCGGCCAACATGATGGAAGTGAACGCCGGTACACAGGTGCGCAAGGGAGGCGCCTGGCAGGCTTATTGGTTACGGGTATTTGAGTGATAGCTAAGACCCCGTTACCGAACGATGTTCGTATCTCAAATTCTTTCAACTCACTTTTAAATGTTTGTCTTGATATAGACCGCGATTCGTGTTTTTGAAGCTTGTTTCAACTTGTTTTTAAAGCATTGGTATCAGGGTTAGTTAACCAAGGAGGTTTTACGAAATCTCCGAGGGTTAATTAATCGGGGGTCTTGAGCAGGATATGTCGAATGAGAGATTGTACCTTTGATTGTATTGTGGTGCTATTCTGTGTTTTGGGTCAAGGACCCTGTGGAATGTTGAGATGATTGATCTCGTGTTGATATTATTTGGATTTGGGTCGAGAACCCCGTGTGATGTTGAGATGTTGGATCTCGTGTCGGTATTATTTGGTTTCGGGTCGAGAATCCCGTGGAAATATTTGTGAAGACTCGTTTGTGTTGGTTGAGTGGTTTTCTTGCAAAATTGTTTTCTATTCAAACTCTCGATGGCATTTTTAAATTGTTTTATAAATGGTTTCCCTTTATTTGTGATTTTTCGGTTTTGAGAAATGTTTACCAAACTCATGCCTCGGGAAGTACTTTTCATTACGTTTGGATTTTTGAGGATTCCTGGTTATCGTTATTCGTGAAATGTGGATTGTATGGCTCGTATTTGCACTTTGTTCTTGCACTAGCAAAACAGTGGAGTTTTGCTAACCCCGAGTATTCGGGGTGGATGTCTGTTTTGCATTCGGGTTTGGGAGCATAACACAGGGCCGGCACGAGGATGATGAAAGATGAACGATACTAATCACACGAGGATAAGTTGATGTCGTATTGGTCTAGTTGTATTTTCTTCTCCATTGAAGTATCTTTCCCCGTTGTACGGAGTTTATCAGATTTTGACCCCTGCGTGGGTATGTGTTGGAATTGAGTTGTATGCTATTATCGAAAGACCAGATCGGTCTACTGAGTCATTTTAGCCTTAAAGGCGATGTTTAGATGTTTGTTTTTAGTTATCAGCCTGGTAGATCCTCGAGGAGAGGTTCTACGGCGTGTAATATCCCTGAGCGGATTGGGGGTGTTACAACTTGGACCACACACAATGTTTGTATACCTCATGTATCGAACTCCAGAGGTCCCACGGACCGTACCTGGACCACACACACTGTTCGTACACCTCATGTATCAAACTCCAGAGGTCTCACGGACCGTACCTGGACCACACACACTGTTCGTAGTGAGTTTGTATGATTGTGTACATACGTGGTTATTTCGTGATGTTTAGTAATTATATGCTGGTTATCGTTTGAGCCGTTGTAATCGTCGAACGATGATGTGGTTGTTGTGATTTTAGTATATGTTGATATGTGCCAATTTGGCATCTTCGGGTTGTTGTTTTGCGATGTTATATATTCCATTGTACCTAGCAGTTGTATTTTCGGTATGCCGAGCCGAGGTGCTTCAAACGTATTATGCCGGGGGCATGTACGTGCAAATTGTCCTTCTCGTCAGTAATGCTTTTCACGTGTAGACTCGAGGGACACAAAATTCAGTTTTGCGAATTGGTTACCGAGACTTTTGGAGTTCGCTCTTTAGCACAGATATCAGGATCAGCTCTGAGAAGCCCATGATAGATGTTTCTGTCGGTTGCTTGTTGTGTTGATTTCGTTGTTGTGAGTTTCGGGGCCAACATTTCTTTTATAAGAGGTCGAATGTAATACCCGTATTGTTTTTGGACTTTTGCATTTCCTCTTTCTCAGGTCTATCGACTCGCTCGTGTTCGTTGATACTTTCCGGACCTGTTCTGTATTTCGGTTTCATCGTTCGAACGAGCTGTGATCTTGTTTTGGGGTCGATCTGGTTATCGCTGTGACTTTTCCGAGTTCGGTTCGATTCTTGTGAACCGTGTTCGGAAGTAACATCTTTTGGTTCTACTAGTTCTTTTGATGTCTTGGGTTTAAGTGTGAACTTCAGAGTCATTATTCAACCGTTGTCATTCGATCATCGTTGTTCGATCGTTGTTGTTTGATCGTTGTTACTCGACCATTGCTTTTTGATCATTGTTGTTCCATCATTGTTATTTGATCGTTGTTATTCGATCGTTGTTGTTCGGTCGTAGTTGTTCGATTATTATTGTTCGATCGGGGTTGTCTGACTGTTGTTGCCTGATCTCGTACTGCGAAGAATTGTCGTTCACTGTTAGTCATCTGTTTCGAGTCTGGCCAGGTGGGTCACTGATCTTTGCATTGTGAGACGGTAGCTGAGAGACTTAGGGATCGAGGGTGCGTCTCTACTCCGAAAGGACACGGAGATGCCTAGTGTGGTTTTTGAGGATTTCGGCATAGTCCGGATTGTTTATGATTGCCCTTGTGGATCGTTTGTGTTTACTTTCTGTTTTCTCGACTGTGCGTGTTTCCTTGTAATCGGTGCGTTGTGTTTTGTGATTGTTCGGATATTTGACTTGATTATATTATCTGTTTGATGACGCTTGTCACTTGTTGGTTTTATTATGTCTCTACCGGTGGCATTGTGTTGGTCGTCGTGGAGCGTGTTTTCACGCCGTATATTCCTTTGCGTTGCTTGTAACGTTTCCCCGTTGGGCATAAGTTACATGTTTCTTGTGTATCTCGTTGAGTTTTCCTGGCAGGATATTGCTTCTCCCTACTTGTTTTTAACTTTCGGGACGAAACTTCTCTTAAGGAGGGTAGTATGTAATATCCGCAATTTCGATTTTCGGTAATTTCTTTTTTCTTTTCCGGCGGGAGTCCGTTTTGATGACTCACTCATGACCCTTTCATCATTCTGAGAGTAATTGATTCTCCACTTTTTGACGTCCGAGTTCGTTTCGGTATCGTTTTGTTGAGTTCCGTGCTTTTTGGCGGCTTTTCCGCATTTGAGTTTGATTCTTGCGAACCTCGTTCGAAACTGTCGTTTCGCATTTCTCGTAAGTTCATTTAACGTTTTTATACGTGTTGTGAAATTCGGTTTGGATGTTCGTTGTCGTATCATGATTTTCGGATATTTGGGACCATTTTGTAATTTCCCAAAGTTGTGGGTGTCCGTTGTCATACCCATTTCTGAGATGTTATGTTGCTATCCTTCTGAGTCGTTAGCGCACGCTACGCTTATTGGTTAGCACGCGCTATGGTAATGTATTACCCGATACCTTCATTCCGGTTCATTGAATTTTCTTCGGTAGAATGGTCTGTTGTCGTCCACATCTTTGGAATCGCATACTTGTATGGTGGTACGTTGAGCTTCATAGAATGTTCGTTATTGTTTTGAATCTTAGACGGTGCGTTAGCATGATCGAGATGTCGTCGAGTATCGAACCGGGCAGTCGGAGGGGAGGGTGGGTCGATTACAGCCGTAAGGCTGCCGAACAGACTGACCTGCGAGGACTCGGTTACGGCCGTAAGGTCTACCGGGTTACGGCCGTAAGGCTTGTTACGGCTGCTAGAGCTGGCCGGTTACGTCCGTAATGTCTCGGCAGAATGCAGGCAATGACCATTGGGAGTTCGGTTACGGCCGTAAGGCTATGGCGATTACGGCCGTAACGTGCGATCGTTGCGCACGCAACCTGTCGACCATTGCGCATGCTAACGCGCGTTGACTGGGTTACGGCCGTAAGGCCCGGCCGGTTATGACCGTAATGTGTCCGGCCATATATAGGCCTGACTCGGCCAGAATTCATTTCACTTCATTTTTCACTCGTTTTTCACCCCTGTTGGCGGCTGCGGACGGGAGCGACCGGTAGGAGGAGTTATTGGCCGATTCTTCTAATTTCCAAGGCTTTTTGGAAGATCCTTTTTGATTAAATCATCATTTAATCCGCGTTCTTCGTAGAATCAAGGTATTTCCTTACTTAGAACCCTAGTTGTATGAATTTTGGGGGTTTCTTCGTGATTCTTCGATTTAATCCATGGTTTATGAATTGGTTATGGTATTCTTGTTGTCTTGGCCATAATCTTCGGATTTTGTAACTTGTTTATTGATATTTACCACCCGTGATTTGATTTCCGATTTCTTCGAAGGAACCCTCAGATTCTTGTTGTTTTTCCGGTTGATTCGGATTCCGTTTAGCGTTATTTATTCATGGGGATATTATTTTCGTAGTTCTCATGGAATTGTCGGGGTGTTTGTCGATCTTGGAAGTTCGAGGGTTTCCGGTCAAGCTTTCCCATTGCTTCGTGTGCTTTGGATTTGAGGCAAGTACCTTGTCCATACTTTTCTTGTTTCGTGGATATGATGATTGGTGACCGTCTAAATGTGTTTGTTTGGTTATTTGAAATGAACTTTCAAAAGATTTGGTTTAGCCTCGTTAAGGGCTCACTTTCAAAACGCGTGTGTTTTATGAATATTGTGCCCCGTGACGGATTAAGTGAACCCTATGAATTCGCCTGTTGTTGTTGTGGTTGTTGGTATGCTTTGATAATATATATACACATATTATCCCTTTTCGGTGCGCTATGGTTTGACGTGGTGTTTTGCTAATTGTTTGATGCCTATGGGTGAATTGTTTGGATATCCTTGGTGTGATATGTTATTTGTGCATGATTGCTTTGCTCACCTCGAGAGGGACGGGGCCACGGAGGGAGTCCAATGAAAAACTTTCAAAAATATTCGACCATCGGGTCTAATCAAAGTGTTTCTAAATAATTTGAAAATATCTCAAAATATTTTGGTCCTCAATTGGAATAATTTTGAAACATATTGTGGCACTAGAAAGCACCTTGAAAGTACCGCGAGAAAATAATTCATTTTAAAAGTACGTCTCGAAATTTATTTTCTAAGATACTAAAGTTTTTGAAAATCTATTAGGCTAGAATGCCCAAAAACTCGCACGTATCAACATTCAGTTACACACATCATAATGTACGCATCAACTCGCTTAAAATCAAGACAACACATGTGTTTTACCGGAAACAAACAGTCGAATATCATATTCAAAGGGACATAAATAACGACAACAATCCTCATATAAACGAAATATGAGTCACATAAACGCATCACGAAACTAAGAATCTGCATACAGACTCCATCACTTAACACATAATCATACCAGTAACTCGTGTCACACGAGGCACAACACAAAGAAGGGAGACTTACATCCACAGGTCGCACGAAGGTGATGATCGCCCCACGATACTAATCACGACCAACCAACTCATACGACGCATCGCGACACGACTCAGTCAGACAAAATCCGACGAGACAAAACTCAACAGACACCACTGAACCCGACAGCCTAGGTTTCTACAACCTAAGCTCCAATACCATTTATGTAACACCCCCAATCCGCTCAGGGATATTACACGTAGTAGAACCTTTCCTCAAGGATCTACCAGGCTGGTAACAACATTGAACAACTCAACAATGCCTTTAAGGCTAAAAATGACTCAGTAGACCGATTTGGTCTTTCAATAAATACATACAACTCAAACACAATACATGCCCACACAGGGGTCGAATACAACACACTCCCGTACAACGGGGAAAGAATACCACAGCGGAAATAAAATACAACTAAACTAATACGACAATGTACGGGTCCTCGTGTGATTTGTATCGATCATCTTTCATCATACTTCATGCCGACCCTGTGTTATGCTTCCAAACCTGAATGCAAAAACAGACATCCACCCCCCCGAATACTCGGGGGTTAGAAAAACTCCACTGTTTTGCTAGTGCAAGTACAAAGTGCAAAGAAATACGAGCCATACAATTCACATTTCCACGAATAACAATAACCAAGAATCCTCAAAGATTCAAACGTAACGAAAAGTACTTCCCGAGGCAAGAGTTTAGGTAAAGCTTTCCAAAATCGAAAAATCCCAAGTCAAGGGAAACAATTTATAAAATGATTTAAAATGCCATCGAGAGTTTTAATAGAAAACAACTTAGGATTATCAAATCCTTCTCTTTCCAAAAATAAACAGGGTCACAGCCCAAAGGTTTTGTTTTCGCAAATAGAATACCAACAACAAATTCATAGGGTTAAAACCCACGTCACGTGTCCTAGACGGACATAAAATCAATACCAACTCTTGAAGTTTTACTCGTGAATCCAGGGCTCTCCCATTGGACTCGCTCTGTGGCCCCGTCGAACCCTCCCGAGGTGAGCAAATACATTCACCAAACATACATACCACTCGTGAAGTTTTTACTCGTGAATCCAGGGCTCTCCCATTGGACTCCCTTCGAGGCCCCGTCGAACCTACCCAAGGTGACTAAAATACATTCACCACGTGAATCTAGGGCTCTCCCATTGGACTCCCTCCGTGGCCCCGTCGGACCCTCCCGAGGTGAGCGAAGCAATCATGCACAAATAACATATCGCACCAAGGATATCCAAACAATTCACCCAGAGGCATCAAACACTTAGCAAAACACCACGTCAACCATAACGCGATGGAAAGAAGAAATATACGTACACACGCATTATCAAGCGCAACATCAAAACCAAACATATCTAAAGGATTCACATAGTCACTTACAACCCACACAATTTACAAAACACACGTGTTTTGAAAGTGAGCCTTTAACGAGGCTAGCCGAATCGTTTGAAAACTCATTTCAAACAAACAAACAAACATACCAAGACGTTCACCAATCATCATATCCACAAAACAAGAAATGTATGGACAAGGTACTTGCCTCGAAACCACGGTCGCAACAAGACGACTGATGAAATACGGTCGAACGGCCCCGAACTCCCGAACAATATCAAGAACGCGATAGCACCACAACTACTATGAGAATAACACCCCACGAATAATCAATCACCAAACGGGATTCAACATCGGAATTTTCGAGCACCTATAATCCTTCGAAAGGAACAATAAAACATGATTACGATGAGAATTAAGGCCAAAAACATGGAAATCCCAACAAACTATCGTAGGGAACTCATTCGAATATTTAATCGAACATTAAATCTTCAAGACCCTCCAAGAACAAAGAAATCGCCCTTCGAGTCGAACGAATCAAAGATACGAGTATCCAACCTGTAGAACATGTTCAAAACAACGTTTATACAATAATTAATGGATCAAAACTGGATTGGAATTGAAATGAAAAGGAAAATCCCCAAAATCTTCCAAAACAAGGGTTCAAGCCAAAATACCTTGATTCGGACGAAGAACATGGATTGGATGATGATATAAGCAACAAGAATCTTCCAAAACGTCTTGGAATTGATTAGAACCGGCCAAAAACTCGAGTTCCCGAACCCCCGTCGCCAGCCGTCGCACGAAATGAGAAAAAGGGTGAAAAATGAAGGTCTGGCCGAGCCCAGCCAATATATGGCCGACAGGGTTACGTCCGTAACTGGCAGGGCCATACGGCTGTAACCGGCATTCGTCAAAATATGCCTAGTGCTTGCCGATCGCTTACGGCCGTAACCGACAGGGCCTTAGGGCCATACCCGGCAGGTCCTTACAGTCGTAACCGGCATTCATCCAGCCGTCTGCCGAGTACGTACGGCCGTAACCGGAACCTTACGGCCGTAACTCGGCCAGGCCAGGCCCTTCTCCGGCCGTGACTCGGCCGTGTCCACTCCGACGGCCCGGACAACCCCAAAACCCGAACCTGAATATAAACTGAAGATACGGTTACGAAGTACTCGTAAAGACGAATCTAAGAGATAAGAGAACACACGATTCCGACCACCTGAAGGCAAAGCTCGAAACATGAATAATAACATTAAATGAACTTACGAGAAACTCGAAACAATAGTTTCGGACGAGATTAGCAAGAATCGAACTCAAGTGCGGAAAAGTCGCTTAAGAACGCGGAATTCAACAAAATGACACCGAAACGAAGTCGGATGATAGAAAGTACAGAATTAATTATTCTCAGAATGACGAAACGGTCACAAGAGAGTCGTCGAAATGGACTCCCGCCGAAAAAAAGAAAATTACCGAAAATCGAAATTGCAGGTATTACACCGAGCACACAACATTGTGATACTCCGGACAATATCACAATTAATCAAAACAGTACATCAACAAGTCTAAACATTACAACTATCCACACTTGGTAACCCGCGGCCGTACCCATTAGTATCGACCCCCAGAGGCCCCGTCGGACCGTCCCCGGGTGAGAAACCACTTCCGCGGCCGTACCCATTAGTATCGGCCCCCAGAGGTCCCGTCGAACCATCCTCGGGTGGAAGAACAACAACACACACACCCAAGTCCACTTCCGTGGCCGTACCCATTAGTATCAGCCCCCAGAGGCCACACATGCCATCCCCGGGTGGAAGAACGACAACACAATCACACGTTACAAAACTGCAAGTCTCGAAAGTCAATCACAGTATATATATAGTCGAGGTATCTTACTAGAATGGCCGGTTTATCCAACACATATCCACAACCTAGAACTATAACAATCTACTCGGAAGCACAATATCTCAACAGCACCGAAACGACACAACCAATATCACACAAACTCACATATTCGTCGATAACCACGTGACTCCACGCACAGTTTTTAACAAAAGATGTGAACTTTACATTTACCGACAACATAATCATACATAATGACATCACACGAAAGTAAAGCGATCCTATCCTCAACACTAGCACAAATATTCAATTAAGCATATTAATTCCCGAAACACACTGGTCACCTTTACGAAAACCATGATGGTAAATATACCGATTCTTTTGAAAAATGGTTATAAATATTTATGTAGCACATATCGACGATTAGTAACCATTATATCCACAAAACACGTAATTTATGGGCAAGATACTTGCCTACAAACCACGATCGTAACAAGACGGCGGGATGGAATACGGTCGAACAGCCCCGAACTCCCGAACACTATCAAGAACGCGATAGCACCGAAATTACTACGGGAAAACACCACACGAATCATCAATCAACAATGGAATTCAACATCGGAATAATCGAGCACCTATAATCCTCTGTAAGGAAAAATAAAACGTGATTACGACGAGAATCGAGGCCGAAAACAACGGAAATCCCAAAAACTATCAAAGAGAACTCATTCGAACATTTAATCGAACATTAAATGTTCAAGACCCTTCAAGAATAAAGAAATCACCCATCGGGTCGAACGAATTAAAGATACGAGTATCCAATCCGTAAAATAAGTTTAAAACAATGTTTATACAACAATTAATTAGTCACTCGAAATCAAAAAGGAAAATCCCCAAAATCTTCAAAAAGAAGGGTTCAAGCCAAAATACCTTGATTCAGACGAAGAAAAATGGATTAAATGATGTTAAACACATGAATAATACTAAGATTAATCATACCCATCATAGATTAATCAACAATACGGAATGAATCGGACAAAAACCCGAAAACCCCAAAATTTCCCAAAGATAGGGTTCTAGGAAATCTAACCTTGATTCGCTGGATCAAAGGATGTTATGGAATGACTAATAAATGATATGAACTCAAGAACTTAATGGGTTCGTTGTTTAACAACATGGCTTCGCCTCCTCCGAAACTCCAGCCGCGGACAGAAAATAAAGGAAATGAAAAACGAGTGAAAATGCGATTGCTCTGTCACATTTATACTGGGCTGGACTAGCGTGCGCTAGCATTCCCGGACTAGCAACCGCAATCGGCCAGTATCGGCCCAAAACCCTCGGCTGGGGCCCGCACGATCCGGCACTGCTGACAAAACCTGCCGACCAAGGCCTGCCCGCCCGACCACGATAGCGTCCGCTGCGCGAACGCTAGCGCGCACTAGCCAACCTGTCCAGAACCCTCTGGACTAAACTGCTCGGCCAGGTAACGTGCGGTAGCCGGCCGACAGCGTGCGCTACACCTGTCGGTTAGCGTGCACCCCGACCAACAGTAGCATGCGCTACCTGCCGATCCTTACCGAGTCCAGAACATCAGAAACCCCTCTGCCCAAATCCGATAGCGTACGTTGGCCAGTCGCTAGCGTGCGCTACACCTGCCGAGCTAGCGTGCGCAGTCTTTCGGCAGTAGCATGCGCTACGGCGGTTCCTGCCGCACCTGCCCGGCCAGTGCCCATCACTTCCGACAGCGCTTGCCGCACTTCCGACAGTGCTTGCCGTGTTGGGATTCGGTGCCTAAAACGAAGGCCCAGTGGAAGCGGTAAAACGAAAATTAATTCGATCCGAATCCCTACGAGGATCGATCGAGCTACGTATATACGAATATCAAAAACAAAATACAAGAGATACAAGAAACATACCCTCGTAGTCCGTTGATTAAATGGATAACCTTCTCTTGAGCTATTCCCCAAGCTTTGCTTGATCTCTACGAATCTATTCCGCGTCAAGCCCTTGAACGATCCAACGCCGAAAGCACCGCGTCTCTACTTGCCACGCGTCGGAAAAACGAACGGAATGACAACACCTTGCTATCCTCCGAGGATACGGCTAGAGCTAGGTGATAAAGCTTGTTATAGATATTAATATCACTCTAAGTGTATGAATATCTATCTCTCAATATTTCCTCAAAAAATTTCTCTAAGAAGTTGTGAAGAAGATGAATGAAGAAGATGAATAAAGAAGATGATGAAGAAGACTTCTATCTCTCTCTCCTCTTCAACCTCACGTTGGAAAATGAAAATTGCTTGGAATAATGATAAGTGAGAGATGTCTTCATCTTCATTTATTCAACTCTCCACATGCACATCTCATAATTATGAGAATCAAAGCCCCACCACCTCAATGATCAACCATAAAGAATGGAACATGGGTCCATATGAAAGTGGGTGGAAGTGTGGGGTTTGGCCCATGTAGAAATGGGACAAGTTCGGTTCATTTCGGACTCCCGCGAGTCCAAACAGATAAACTCTGATTCCATATCGATGTATTTATATCGATTAATTAATCCAATTAATTAAACATATCAAATACATTATAACATAATTAATTTCTCCAAGAAATAATTATATCCATGAATTAAATTAATCACCTAGTGATATATTTAATTCATTAGGCCGTAAATCAATTTATCCAATAAATCGATTTAGACATCTAATGTCCTAAATTTAGATATCCAATATCTAATATTCATAATGAGAGAATTAGCTTGATTCATTCCGTTGTCAATCCTCATGCGCGACTCGGTAGGTCCGTCTCAGTCAGCAATGGGAGGAACCAAAGAGTAGTAGCACCACCTAGCCAGCCTGGCGGCCTACACTGTACCCCAACTGAGAACGAATGATAGGGATCATTCAAGAACCATTCTATTGTGAATACCAGTATACGTATAAACCCTTCTTTCAAATGTCCCGATCAAGTTATAGGGTCACGGTCAGTCAAACCCTATCTGTACTTGACGCTATGCATGCGTTAATGCAAATCGAGATCATCGAGTTGTCGTGTATCTAATACAACTAGCTCTAATGCTTTGGCCAAAGACTTATGATCTCATCTGCCAATAACCGCATAGGACATATAACCCGCTCACTAACGGGTGAAAGAATTCTATCTTGGTATTCAGTAGGACCTGCTACTTGCCCGTCAAGATGCACGTCGAGGTTGACCCCCGCCTTCCGGTTTACAGGGTCGAACTACTCTAATGAAAATCTTGACGTCACAAGCACATCCCTACTAAATCCTCAAGTCGAAGGTTCACGAATACCTATCACAACCTTTCGATTCCGTCATTGACTGTCCCGGAGTGAAATCCATGTGACGAATCGAGGGTGAGTCGGTTCGAGTATACTAATCCAATTAGCATACCTATAACGTGTGCTCAAACTAACCATTAGTGTTCGAAAGGCACTCTCCATGTCAAAGAACACGTCATACAAGTCTTCACATAAACTTAACGCCCAGTCAAGTTTCATCGACTTGCGAACGATTAAGTATTTGAGCTATAATCTTTCCAGTGCCGACCCCCTTATCCAATAAGGAGTGGAACGTTTTGCTCTCAAATACACGGACTAGTTTCTATATGTTTATTTACAAGTTAAGAATGCCAGTAACTACCAGTAAATAAGAAACATTCATTTGCCTCATATAAATGGTTTACATAATTACAAGTACAATGCCCTCACTCAACAACCTCTGAGTGGCATTCGAGGGCATACTCCGAACATGCCGCACTTCCGACAGTGCTTGCAAAGACTCGATATATAATGTATCTCGACCCCGAGCACACAGCATTGTGATACTCCTCACAATATCACAATTAATCAAAACAGTACATCAACAAGTCTCAACATCACAGCTATCCACACTTGGTAACCCACGGCCGTACCCATTAGTATCGACCCCCAGAGGCCCCATCGGACCGTCCCCGGGTGAGAAACCACTTCCGTGGCCGTACCCATTAGTATCGGCTCCCAGAGGTCCCGTCGAACCATCCTCGGGTGGAAGAACAACACACGCTTCCGTGGCCGTACCCATTAGTATTGGCCCCTATAGGCCACACATGCCATCCCCGGGTGGAAGAACGACAACACAATCACACGTTACAAAACTGCAAGTCTCGAAAGTCAATCATAGTATATATATATAGTCGAGGTATCTTACTAGAATGGCCGGTTTATCCAACACATATCCACAACCCAGAACTATAATCCTCCATAAGGAACAACGGAAATCCCAACAAACTATCAAAGGGAACTCATTCGAACATTTAATCGAACATTAAATGTTCAAGACCCTTCAAGAATAAAGAAATCAGCCATCGGGTCGAACGAATCAAAGATACGAGTATCCAATCCATATAACAAGTTCAAAACAACGTTTATACAACAATTAATTGGTCAAAACTGGATTGGAATCGAAATCAAAAAGGAAAACCCCCAAAATCTTCAAAAACAAGGGTTCAAGCCAAATTACCTTGATTCGGATGAGGAACAATGGATTAAATGATGTTAAACTCATGAATAATACTATGATTAATCATACCCATCATGGATTAATCAACAATACGGAACGAATCGGACAAAAACCCGAAAACCCTAAAATTTCGAAAGATAGGGTTCTAGGAAATCTAACCTTGATTCGCTGGATCAAAGGATGTTATGGAATGATCAATCAATGATATGAACTCAAAAACTTCATGGATTTGTTGTTTAACAACATGGCTTTGCCTTCACCGAAACTCCAGCCGCGGACAGAAAAGAGAGGAAATAAAAAAAGAGTGAAAATGCGACTGCTCTGTCACATTTATACTGGGCCGGACTAGCGTGCGCTAGCCTTCCCGGACTAGCGTGCGCTATCGTCCAGTATCGGCCCAGAACCCGCGGCCAGGGCCCGCACGACCCGACACTGCTGACAAAACCTGCCGACCAAGGCCTGCCTACCCGACCCCGATAGCATGCGTGGCGCGGACGCTAGCGCGCGCTAGCCAACCTGTCCAGAACCCTCTGGACTAAACTGCTCGGCCAGGTAACATGCGCTAGCCAGCTGACAGCGTGCGATACACCTGCCGGTTAGCTTGCACCGCGACTGACAGTAGCTTGCACTACCTATCGATCCTTCCCGAGTCCAGAACCTCAGAAACCCCTCTACCCAAATTCGATACCGTACGCTCACCGGTCGGCAGCGTTCGCTACACCTGCCGAGCTAGCGTGCGCAGCCTTCCGGCAGTAGCGTGCGCTACGCCGGTTCCTACCGCGCCTGCCCGGCCAGTGCCCAGCACTTCCGACAGTGCCTGCCGCACCTGTCTGGCCAGTGCTCAGCCGTCATGACCCGACGACTCGATTTCCGAAAATGCATGGAACGAACACGACGAAAAGCTTGCAGACAACATAAACGACCCGAAATGAAATACCATGCAACAATTAATCACACGCGACAATGAAAAGGGTCAAGACAACAAATACGAATGTGGATACCCACAACTTTGGGTAAATTACAAAATGGCCCAAAACGCCCGAAAATCACAATACGTGATCGAATAACCAAACCGAAGTTCACAACACATCTAACAAAGTTAAACGGACTTACGGGAAACTCGAAACAGTAGTTTCGAACGAGATTCGCAAGAATCGAACTCGAGTGCGGAAAAGTCGCTACGAAGCACGGAACTCAACAAAACAATACAGAAATGAACTCAGATGTCAAAAAGTGCAGAATTAATCAATCTCAGAATGATGAAACGGTCCCAAGCGAGTCGTCAAAACGGACTCTCTCCAAAAAAAGAAAATTACCGGAAATCAAATTTGCGGATATTACACATTACACGGGATCTACTGTATCGACAGTAGTAGTCATCTCTTCCGCAGGGGTTGTGCCCTGGTGGATTGATTCAGTTGGTTGAGCCACGGAAGGAGCATCATCGAAGATTTCTGTAGCTTTAACTTTTGAAAGCCTTCTTAGCTTCCTTTTGGGCTTCTCAACAGCAATAGGAGCTTTGTTGTGAGATCTCGTTCGCTTCCTCGAGGACTCTTTGCTTTTTCGTCTTGCGGATCACCGCATTTCATCAAAATATAATTCAAAAGCAAACCAAAGGATTTCTTCTGCGAGGCAGGCTTAGAGACTTCTTCCTGCAAGTGTTTGAGGATTATTTGATACCAGTTGACCTTCTTATAGGTCATAATTGCAACCATCATCCTGAACCTGTTGGAAATTTCTGTGTTACAAACTTGCTGGGCGAAAATTAAATTAGAACTGAAAACTACAATTACAACTCGAAAACTGGAAATACAGGACTCGACGCGGAATTAAAAAAAAATACAATGAAAAAATGAAATTGAATCTGCACTAACCAAAAATAAATTAGAAATACAAGAAGATAATCGAAACAATGAAAAAACAATAAATGAAACCAGACTGTGGTAGAAGTCGCCCGAAGATGCCTTCTGCCCGCAAGACGATAAACGCCCCGGTAGTGTTCACGGATTGGCGGCTCGTCCCCAAAGGTCAACGACTTTACGTCTCTACAGTAGCAACACCGCAAACTGGAGAGCTCCGACGAACTGGAAGAGGTGAGGACAAAGCTCCGACTTATGATATACAGAGAATGCTGAAAACTGTTTGATTATACTGAGTTCGAAAATTGCATGTACAGAAGCAAATGTATGCATGCCTATTTATAGTCCATTCACACCTGCAGGGGGTTTAAACATAGCCCTTATGGATGTCATAATGCAGGCATTCATGCCTGCATTGAACACAGGAGTTACACAATTCAAGGCAGTGGTTATTGCCCGTTTTGAATTTGAACAGGCAGCCTTAACACCTCCTCATAACACCTGGGAGGTTACTACCCGTTTTTGGCTGAGTTTGAACAGTCCGGATTCACCTGGACTATAATCAGCTCCTTAACCATTTGACGGATGTACCTGGACATCCTTATGTGCACATACGAGCCCAACTACGTTGTTTAGCTTGTCCAAAAAAATTCTTTAAGCTAGCCCAAGGCCTAGCTCACGGCTAAGCCCACGAACAGGCCCAAAGACCAGTCCACAGACCAATTGCCAAGATCCGAGATCTAACTCCAAGATCAAGATCAAGGGCAAGTCCAAGGTCCAAGGTTCAAGGTCCACGGTCCACGGCACACGGCACGCGGCTCGCGGCTCGCGGCCGCGGCCGTGGCCGAGACCGAGGTGGGGCGGGCCGTGGCGGCACGTGCATGTGGGCTTTAAGCCCATACACATGTGCCATTAATTATTACATTCATAAAAGAAACTCCTTATATAATAGAATAATGATGGTTCATTATTCAATGTGGGATTCCATCCCTTATTAATTCACAATTAAGTGACAAACTTTAATTCACTATTTCTCACTCACCGGGAATCGGTTTAGAGAAAGTGAATATACCACGATCATCTACTCGGAACATAGATCGATCCTATGTTATTTAATTTTACAAAATAAAATTAAATCATTAACGATTCCAACAATCCCCCACATGAGTGAAAATTGCCCAAATGCAATATGCAGACTCAAGCTCAAGAGGCATTAAAGTATAAGGATAGGTAGTTCGTGACTTCGAATCTTTCATAGTTAACATCATCGGGTACACAGGCGGATTAGTGGCTTGATGCTTTAAACTATTCCCCCACGACGTGCACCGAGACAATGGTGCCAACACTTGAACACCTCAACCTCATCCGTTCTCACGTTTTGTGTCCTTTGCGGGCCTTGGATACCCCTTTGGATTCATAAGTGTATTTCATGAAGTAGCCCCCACTTCTCAATTATATATGTGATTCTTTACCGAGTATCTTGCCATACTCAACCTCCTCGAGGTCTTTAGGAATCATTAAAAGTCATAGACTTAACCTCACCACTAGGCAAGCTTTCAACACTCAATTTCTCTATAGGGAATAAACTTAGATGAGTGTTTCACACGAACTCTCATAGCTTAGTTCTCCCATTTAACCAAGTTCTTGGGATCTCCAGTCATCTTGGTTGGGTTACCACTATGATAATTCTCAATTTGTGTATTTTAAACCCATTCCGTCTAGCAATTTATTCATTTGATCACGGTTTAACCCTTTAGTTAGCGGATCTGCTAGATTATCTAATGACCTCACATAGTAAATAGAGATAACCCCACTTTTGATCAAATGTCTCACGGTATTATGGCGTCAACGAATATGTCGAGACTTTCCATTATACATGTTACTTCTCACCCTACCAATAGTGGATCGGGCTATACACGTTTGTTTCGTGGACTTCCACGAGACAGTTCCACCCCCAATGGTAAACACGTAACCACTTGTAGAAAATGAACTTTTCGTATCGGATATCCAATTCGCATCACAGTACCCTTCAAGTACCGGGGGGGTATAGTGAAGCCCAAGGTTTTTAGTATACTTTATGTACCTCAAAACTCTAACGAGAGCTTTCTAATGCTCTTTGCTTGGATTGCTCGTGTAACGACTCAATTTGTTTACAGCGCAAGCTAAATCGGGTCGAGTGCAATTTGTAAGATACATTAAACACCCAATGACTCGTGCATATTCTTCTTGTGCAGTGGGGTCCCCTCGATTTTTGCTCAAGTGATCATTTAAATTTATTGGGGTTTTAGCCAACAAGCTATCAAAAGCATTAAACTTCTTGAGAACTTTCTCGGCATAGTGAGATTGTGTCAAGATGATTCCTTCTGATTTTCTCAAAATTTTCATTCCAAGAATCACATCGGCTAGCCCCATGTCTTTCATGTCAAAATTTCTTTTTAACATGTTCTTAGTATCGTTAATCACTTGTATATTGTTACCCATGATTAACATGTCATTTATATAAAGACACACAATAACATAACCGTTATTAGTGTTCTTAATATAAACACATTTATCACACTCGTGTATTTTAAAACTCTTTGATAATATTACATTATCAAATTTCAAGTACCACTGTAGTGGAGCTTGTTTCAATCTATATAGAGACTTAACTAGTTTGCATAGCTTTTTCTCTTGTCCAGGTACTACAAACCCTTCAGGTTGTTCTATATAGATCTCTTCATATAGATCACCGTTCAGAAAAGCAGTCTTAACATCCATTTGATGAATCTCAAGATCGTGCAAAGCAGCAATCACGAGAAGCACTCGAATCGATGTAATTCTCGTTACAGGTGAATAGGTATCGAAAAAATCGTACCCTTCCTTCTGTTTGAAACCTTTGACTACTAAACGAGCTTTATACTTGTAAATTGACCCATCAGCCTTGTACTTTCTTTTAAGGATCCATTTGCATCCTAAGGCTTACAACCTTCAGGTAAATCAACCCAAACCCAAGTTTGGTTTCGTAAAATTGAGTCAATTTGACTCAGAACAACTTCTTTCCAGAGCAACCCATCTGGTCTGGCATAAGCTACTTTGATCAACGTTGGTTCTTCATCCAACATGAATGATATGTAGTCAGGTCCAAATGTCTTTGGTGTCCTAACCCTACTACCACGTTTCGGTTCAACATCTTCCAGATTAGATCTCGATCGCTTATGTGACTTTGGATCTACATCCACAGGTTTTGAACTTGTTCCTTCATCTTTAACTCTATTGCTAGAATTGTTCTCAACTTTATCATTATCCTTACAAGGATATATGTTTTCAAAGAATACAACATTCCTTGATTCAATTTTTGTTCCCACTGTCATTTCAGGAACTTTTGACTTGTGGATAACAAACTCAGTGCATACCCAATAAAGATTCAATCGACCGTCTTAGGTCCTATTTTAACTTGTTTAGGTAGAGGTACCTCAACCTTAGCCAAACACCCCCACACTTTGAGATATTTGTATGAAGGTTTTCTACCTTTCCACAACTCATAAGGGGTAATATCCTTACCCTTGCGCGGAATCTTGTTCAATATGTAGTTGGCTGTCAAGACAGCTTCCCCCCACATATTCTGGGGCAACCCTGAACTAATCAATAAGGCATTCATCATATCTTTAAGTGTTCGATTCTTACATTCAGCAATGCCATTAGATTGTGGTGCATATGGAGCTGTTGTTTGATGAATTATACCGCTTTCGTTGCATAATTTCTCAAACGGGGCTACATATTCGCCACATCTATCGCTTGGAACCATCTTGATATGGCAGCCTAATTGATTTTTGGCTTCATTCATGAAGTTCTTAAAAGCTTCAATAGCCTCATATTTACTTCTCAAAAGATAAAGATAACAATATCTTGTGCAGTCATCAATAAAAGTGATAAAGTACTTCTTACCACCTTTAGTTTGCACAAACTTTAAATCACACACATCTGTGTGAATTAATTCAAGGGGTTGTGTGTTTCATTTTACGAATGAAACGGAAGTTTCGTCATTTTTGCTTTAACACAAATCTCACATTTGTTTTGAGTATTGACTTCATTTAATTTTCGTAAATCTAAGTTTACTAATCTTTTTATAGCATTTAGATTCACATGACCTAATCTACAATGCCATAAATCAGAACATTCAGTCAAGTAAGAGGAAGCAATAGCATTTTCATTAGCATTGCTAGACTTGGTTACATGGCGTTTAGCCAAAGCATTAAGTTTAAAGGGTCCCTCCATGAGGTAACCTTTACCAAGAAATATATCAAACTTTTTTATGATAATTCTATCTGACTCAAATACTAGTTTAAACCCTTTTTAACTAGTATAGAGCCTGAGATCAAATTCTTCCTCATATCCGGAACATGAAGCACATTCTTCAAGGTGAGTGTCTTTCCGGACGTAAGTTTGAGGTCCACTTCTCCAACTACGATAATTTCAGATTAAGATGGATTCCCCATGTTGAGCTTCCCCCCCTCAACATCTTGATAGTTCTTAAACTGGCTACTATCGGCACCAACGTGGGCAGTCGCACAGGTATCGACGTACCAACCACCTTGGTTCTCAATGTGGTTGACTTCTTGGGTGACCACAGCAGCAAGGTCATCCTCTTTCCATTCGCTGTTAGACTCGGCGATGTTGGCAACGTGTTTCTTCTTCTTGTTAGCTTTCGGCTTCCGGCAGTCCTTCGCCGGGTGCCCATGTTTACCACAGTTGAAGCAATCACCATCAAGCTTCTTGACTGGTTGCTTCCCTTTGCTATTGTTTTGGACACTTGGGCGAGCTCTTTTATTGGAGGGACCGGTATGCTCCAACAGATTGGCCTTAACATCTATCAGACCTTTTGGTTTGTGGTCATTTTTGCGCACGTCTGACTCGATGCGCAGTTTGACAATCAAGTCTTCAAGAGTCATCTCCTTTCTTTTGTGTTTGAGATAGCTCTTGAAGTCTTTCCAACTGGGGGGCAACTTCTCGATCACAGTTGCAACAGTTAAAGCGTCCGACAGGACCATTCCTTCGGCATTGACATCATGAATGATGAGCTGGAACTCTTGCACTTGTTCCATGATTGGCCTTCAGTCAACCATCTTGTAGTCCACATACTTGGCGACTACAAACTTCTTTGTACCTGCATCATCACTATGGTACTTCTTTTCAAGTGCTTCCCACATCTCTTTTGATGTGTTTACAACAGAATAAACATTGTACAAACTATCTTCTAAGGAGTTCAGAATAAAGTTTTTACAAAGATAGTCTCCATTGTGCCAAATGTCATAGGCAGCTCGGACTGTGAAACTAGTATCTTGAGCAATTGGCGCCAGTGGCGCATCTTCCTTAAGGAAGTTCGCAAAGCCCAATGTTGTCAAATAGAACAACATCTTCTGTTGCCACCTTTTAAAGTCGGCTCCACCAAACTTTGGCGGCTTATTGGCGGCAGGCATCGTCCTTGGCCCCGAGGTTGTTACAAAAAAGGAACCACTCGTGTTGAACCCATAGGATCCAACACTAGATCCTAACATGGATCCAACGGTACCACTAAAAGTGGAACCTACGGTGCCACTCGAGGTGGATCCACCGGTAGTCAGAAATGGGTTCGAAAACAGCCATGGAGTTGTTGATGAGGTAGTTGAGCTCATTATGCTGGACATGGTTGCGGAAATGGTGTGTGCCACGTTCGAATCGGCGGTCGCGGAGGCGAAGGCAGCGGTGGTGTTGGAGTCGATTGAAGCAGCAGTCGTCATCTCCAATTGTAGGATTCAGCAAATAGAAATATTCTCGTCTTGCGTTTGTTGGAAATTTCTGTGTTACAAACTTGCTGGGCGAAAATTAAATTACAACTGGAAGCTACAATTACAACTCGAAAACTGAAAATACAGGACTCGAGGCAGAATTAAAAAAAAAAAATGAAAAAATGAAATTGAATCTGCACTAACCAGAAACAAATTAGAAATACAAGAAGATAATCGAAACAACAAAAAACAATAAACGAAACCAGACTGTGGTAGAAGTCGCCCGAAGATGCCTTCTGCCCGCAAGACGAGAAACGCCCCGGTAGTGTTCATGGATTGGCGGCTCGTCCCCAAAGGTCAACGACTTTACATCTCAACAGTAGCAACACCGCATACTGGAGAGCTCCGACGAACTGGAAGAGGTGAGGACAAAGGTGGGACTTATGATATGCAGAGAATGCTGAAAACTGTTTGATTATACTAAGTTCGAAAATTGCATGTACAGAAGCAAATGTATGCATGCCTATTTATAGGCCATTCACACCTGCAAGGGGTTTAAACACAGCCCTTATGGCTGTCATAATGCAGGCATTCATGCCTGCATTGAACACAGGAGTTACACAATTCAAGGCAGTGGTTACTGCCCGTTTTGAATTTGAACAGGCAGCCTTAACACATCCTCATAACACCTGGGAGGTTACTACCCGTTTTCGGTTGAGTTTGAATAGTCCGGATGCACTTGGATTATAATCAGCTTCTTAACCATTTGACGGATATACCTGGACATCCATATGTGCACATACGGGCCCAACTACGTTGTTGAGCTTGTCCAAAAAATTCTTTAAGCTAGCCCAAGGCCTAGCTCACGGACAAGCCCACGAACAGGCCCAAAGACCAGCCCAAAGACCAATTGCCAAGATCAAGATCAAGGCCAAGGCCAAGGTCCACGGTCCACGGCACGCGGTACACGGCCGAGGCGAAGGCGAGGCGGGCGGGCAACGACGGCGCGCACGTGTGGCGCGTGTGGGATTTAAGCCCATACACATGTGCCATTAATTATTACATGCATAAAGGAAACTCCTTATATACTAGAATAATGATGGTTCATTATTCAATGTGGGATTCCATCCCTTATTAATTCATAATTAAGTGACAAATTTTAATTCACTATTTCTCACTCACCGGGAATCGATTTAGAGAAAGTGAATATACCACGATCATCTAGTCGGAACGTAGATCGATCCTATGATATTTAATTTTACAAAATAAAATTAAATCATTAATGATTCCAATAGAACCTTAGATTGGTGCACATCTCGAACGCACCTGTTCTATTCTCAATAACATGGCAACAGAAATCGTGTAAATAGACAAAATGTAAATAAAATAGTTTCTTATGGCAAGAGGTGTGAACCGTTTCAACCGATGCTGAACTAGTGAACAACCCATAGTATTCAGTCAAGAGTTCTTGGGACCCAAAGGTTTCAAGATCTTCCATTGTCAGGCCATTAGCAGGTAGCCTGTAGAGATTTTGAAGTAGCTCTTGGTCAACACGGATCTCGACTCCGCGAATGATAGTAGTGATGTCAGCAACATGTCCTCCTTGTGCCAGCGAAAGGAAACGAACTGCAGCATTGAGGTAGAATTCCTCAACCAGGTGAACATCAAATCGTTCATCAGTGTGGCTTCCAAGGCGATAAAGGCCTTGTTGACGAATCCTAGTAATAATGTATTCCATCGATTCAACGTCATCACCTTCGGAATAAACACGTTCAAGCACGACAGATCTATAAAAGATCCGCCCGTCGATGATGTTGGAGGATTTCTTGAGAGAGATGGAAGAGGTCTGAGAAGATGCCATTGTCGATTTCTCGAAGAAAAGAGAGAGGATCAAAGAGAAATGCAGTAAACATAGAAACACTTGTAGGCTGTATGCTAAAGAACTCGTTCAATATATAGAAAGCGTAAAGAGTCTCAAATGGCATTTACAGTCCTTTTATAGTATGCGGCGAAGAAGGGTTTTCATAGACTGAACGGTCATATTTAAGGGATGGGAACCGGTGTTTGAAATGAACGACCATGATGGACTGAGTGTAACCAGTACCGCTTATCCATCTGAGTTTGAAATACGAGCGGGTCCCACTTCTGACTTATCAATGTACCCTTACTGCCCAAAATGATGGTGAAAAATTAATAAAATAATATGAAACATCGCGACTTGAAGATACCAATGTCCAGATGTCGTGTAAAGCATTTAATGCAAAAACTTTTAATTATGACAGGGCACATGGACACAAAGGTCATTTTAAAATAAATAACATGATAATTGATTTTCCCATAGTGTATGTTGTATCCATGAAAATACAGCGTTCCCCCTTAAAAGGTACATACGGGTTTCAGTTCGATACAGCATATTTTGGATTAATGCTGTATTCTTGGGTCGTACTGTATTCCCCCTTAGTTATTGCATACGTCGGCTGTAGGATAATTCATGTCTCTTTGTTCCTACAGTGTTGTTCTGATAGACCGAGTGTATAGATAACTAACGGTGGATACTGTATTCTTGGGTCTTACAGCATTCCCCCTCAATTTGACGAGTAAAGGCATTAAAAACTTACAGGGAGTCAGGATGTAGCAATCCCAATTCATATCAAAGCATGCGGAATCTTTCTATGTCGAGAGGCTTGGTAAAGATGTCGGCTAACTGGATATCTGTATGATCTTTTTCCAGCCAGATATCCTTGTTCTCAACATGATTCCTAATGAAGTGATGTTTCATGTGAATATGCTTGGTGCGAGATTGCAGTACAGGATTTTGAGTGATAGAAATTGCACTCGTGCTATCGCACATAATCGGCATTTCTTTGGCTTCAATTCCATAATCTGACAGTTGTTGTTGCATCCAAGGATCTGCATACAACAACTACCAGCAGCATACTACTCTGATTCAGCTATTGAAAGCGAGTTTGCCAATTGCTTTTTGCTAAACCAAGACACAAGTCTAGGTCCAAGAAAGTGACAAGTTCCACTTGTACTCTTCCTATCTAGATTGCAACCTCCGAGATCCGAGTCGCTGTAGCCAACTAAATCGAATCCACCTTCTTTAGGATACCATAGTGCTACATCGACTGTTCCTTTGATGTATTTCAGGATTAGTTTAGCTGTTGTGAAGTGTGATTCTTTAGGTGATAATTGATATCGCGCACACACTCCTACAGCAAACTGGATATCGGGCCTGCTAGCCATTAGGTACAGGAGTGAGTCAATAAACTTCTTGTAGAGTGATTGATCAACCGTCTTTCTAGCTTCATCAGCCCTAATTTGCACGGAAGTGCTCATGGGTTTGACGATGATTTGGAAGTATTCATTCCAAACTTGTTGAGAAGCTCCTTGCTGTATTTTTCTTGGTTGGTGAAAATCCCTGTAGGCAACTACTTTACCTGCAAACCTAGGAAATAGATAAGTTCTCCCATCATACTCATTTCAAATTTACTTTGCATGAGATGAGAGAACCTTTGACATAAAGCGAGGTTAGTTGAACTAAATATAATATCTTCTACATATATCTGAACCATCAGGAGCTCATCACCTTCCTGTATTTTAAATAAGGGCTTGTTCACAGCACCTTTCTCAAAATCCATTATCAGTTAAGTACAGGGACAGGGTCTCATACCACGCCCTAGGTGCTTGCTTGAGTCCATACATTGCTTTCCTTATCCTGTATACAAGGTCTCCACCTTCTGTGTTGACAAACCCTGGTGGTTGTTCAACATAGACTTCCTGGGCAAGGTCTCCATTCAGGAATGCGCTCTTGACGTCCATTTGATAGACAATAAAGCTTTTATGGGCGGCAAAGGCTAGAAATATCCTAATCTCTTCTAGTCTAGCTACATGGGTAAATGTTTCATCGTAGTCTATACCTTCTTCCTATCTATAGCCTTGGGCGACTAGTCTGGATTTATTCATGATAATGAGTCCATTTCTGTACTTCTTGTTTCTAAATACCCATTTGGTTCTAATTACGGATTGATGAGTGGGTCTGGGTACAAGATACCATACATTATTTCTTTCGAAACCATTAAGCTCTTCTTCTATAGATGTGATCGAATGATAATTGTTGAGAGCTTCTTTGGTAGAAACAAGTCCGGATTGGGCTAAGAATACAGAAATAGTGCACATATTAAGTCTTCTAAGCTCGGATTGAGTTTTCCATTCAAGAAATGGTGATATCTCAGTATCGGGTTCTTCTTGCGCACATAGTACATTTCCTTATGTACTCTGTATTCTCTTACGAGTAGAAACACCTGCATCAATATTTCCTATTATGAACTCTTGTGGGTGATCTCTCAACCATCTTCTGTCGGGTTCTAATTCGGGGGCCCGTACTGTATCTTGAGTTGCTGTAGTTTCAGCTTCAGCTTGTATAGCATCATCTTCATCTACTTCAGTTCTTACAGCTGCGGGGTTGGTTTGTAGGTCAACGACAGGTTCTATGGGAGTTGGTGGATCATCGATGGAAAGTTGTTGGATGTTCTGAGTAATATTCTCTACTCCTGTAGTGTTGTGGTGAGGTTCGTCGAACACTACATGAATTGATTCCTCAATTGGTAGCTTCCTTTTGTTAAAGATCCTGTAAGCTTTGCTAACAGAGGAATATCCTACAAGTATCCCTTCATCCGATTTCTCATTGAAGGTTCTAAGTTGATCCTTACCATTGTTCAAAACATAATATCTGCATCCAAAAATGTGAAAGTACGAAACTAGCGGAGTTTTGTCATTCCATACCTCGTATGCTGTTTTATTGTGATGCTTGTTGATGATACAGCGGTTTTGAGTATAGCACGCTGTATTGGTGGCTTCGCCCCTGAAACGCTGTGGCAGCTTGCTTGCGGCAATCATTGTCCTTGTTGCTTCCTTCAGCGTTCTGTTCCTTCTTCTTGCTTAGGAAAATTGTCCAAGCATTCCTGGAATAATCATCAACAATAACGAGACAATATTTCTTACCTCCAAACTTACCGGGTCTACAGGACCATAGAGATCCATATGTAGCATTTCCAAAACTCTGTGGGTGGAAAGATAGGATTTGCTCTTCAGGGTGGTCTTGATTTGCTTGCCTTTCTGACAGGGTCCACATACGCTGTCTTTTTGGAATGAAACATTTGGCAATCCTCTAACCATTCCCTGTCTGGAGAGTTTGTTGATAGTCTTGAAGTTGACGTGTGACATCCTCTTGTGCCATAGACAGCATAGATCTGCAGTGCCTTTGGCAACAAAACAAGGAATTATGGAGCTCGTAGGCATCCAGTCAGCAATATACATATTACCTGATCTGCTTCCTGTGAGCACAACTTCTTTGATGAGGATGTTCTTGACTCTACAGTGATCTATATAAAACTTCACCGAGAACTGTTTGTCACAGAACTGGCTAATACTAAGTAGATTGTGCTGTAAGTCTTCAACATAAGCTACATCGGTGACTTTGAATTTTCTTACAAGTAGGGTTCTCTTCCCTCTTGTTTTTCCTTTAGCTTTATCACCGAAGCGCACTTTTGGACCGCGAACTTCTACGAAATCTGATAACTTACTTTTATCTCCTGTCATGTGCCGGGAACATCCGCTGTCGAAGTACCAGATGTCCTTCTTCAAAATGTCATGTATGCAAACAAATTAGGTAGATTTAGGTCCCCTTTGATTGTTGGTGTAACACCCCCAAGTTATTCAGGGTATATTACAGCGCCGTGAGCCCCGCCGTGGGACACACAAGGCTAAACATACGCGGAACTATAAAACTTGACCGAGAAGGTCTACATACAATGGAAAGAAAGACGATACAAATGGTATTCAAAACCATAACCAATGAAACCATATACATCACTGCACAAATCAATACCTCGGCAACACAGGCCGGAACATCAAGGAAACTGAAATACATCCAGTACAACAACACTGAATGGAGGAATCCAAAAAGATAACCGGAGACAAGACACAGTATCACACTTGCCCATCATCTTCATGCCGACCCGATACCCGCCTGTCCTCTCTCCTGGAACCTGAAATACATAAAAAGTATTTCCCCCATAAAGGGGTTAGCCGTCGAATAGCTAGTGCAAGTATAACAGTATGAAACACAATACTCCTCGACAATAAAGTAAATGTAATCCGTCAATTCATCAATTCAAGACTAGTATTCCGGATTAACTAAAATCTCATAAGACATATGTGAATGCCATAGAAACGGTTCGTTCACCTCATACGCCGATACGTATGTGAATGCCGTAGAAATGGTTCGTTCACCTCATACGCCGGTACATGTAGGAATGCCGTAAAAACGGTTCGTTCATTACATGCCAACAATACATACATGAATGCCGTAAAAACGGTTCGTTCATAATGTGCCATCAATATATCTATGAATGCCGTAAAAACAGTTCGTTCATGATATGCCATCAATATATCTATGAATGCCGTAAAAACGGTTCGTTCATGATATGCCATCAATATTTCTTACTTTCAAAGTCGAGAACGTACAATCATTAATGTATACTTGCCTTGAATAATCGATGACGCAACGAACGGAATGGAAAGTCACCGACGAATGCTAAGAACCATCGAAACCGAACCTAACGATTCGAAGAATACAATCACAACAGATTCTAAACGAATACGGAATTGGAATACGCCCGGAAACCCGCCTACGATTCATGTATATTCGTATAAAAACGACAACGAGGGCGGACCACAACCAAACCCTCTCGATTTCGTAAAAATCACGAAATATACCATGAATCCATAGGGAAACTAAGAGTACCAACAAGATTAATCATATTCATCATGAATTAATCAACAAAACGGAATGAATCGGACAAAAACGCGAAAACCCCCAAATCTCCCCAAAAGTAGGGTTCTAAAGATCTAACCTTGATTCGCTGGATCGAAGGATGTTATAGGATGATCGATCAATGATATGAACTCAGGAACTTCATGGATTTGTTGTTTAACAACATGGCTTCATCTTCTCCGAAGCTCCACCATGGACCAAGAGAAAGGAAAAGAAAAATGAGTGAGAAAGTGGCTGTTCTGTCATTTATATACTGGGCCGGAACTAGCGTGCGCTAGCCTTCCCGGACTAGCGTGCGCTATCGGCCAGTATCGACCCAGCACTCTCGGCCATGGCCCGCATGACCCGGCACCACCGACCAATTCTGTCGACCATGACTCGTTCGCCCGACTCCCGCTAGCGTGCGCTACGGCCGGAAGCCTGCGCGCTTAGCCGACTGTCCAAAGAGCCTCTGGACTAGTAAGCTCATCCCGGTAACGTACGCTAGTCGGCCGACAGCGTCGCTACCCCTGCCGGTCAACGTGCGCAACGACCGGCAGTAGCGTGCGCTACCTGCCGATCCTACCCGAGTCCAGGACCTCAGAATCCCTCTGCCCAGGCCCGATAGCGTACGGCTGGCGATTTCGACAAAGATGCGCTACATCGCTGAAGAAGCTGCAGCGCCTCTGGCCAGAGCGTGCGCTACGCCGGTTCTCGTGCTGCTCGGTCGAAGCCGCCATCGTCCGGCCAGAACCTGCGACCGTCCGGTCAGTCCCGCAATCGTCCGGCCAGTGCCCGACCACCAGGGCTCGACGACTCGATTTCCGAAAACGTACGGAATGAACACGATGAAAAGTTCGCGGATAACATCAACGACCCGAAATGAAAGCATAATGTAATAATTAATCATACGCGACTGAGAAAAGAGTCGAGACAACGAATACAGATAGAATACCCATAACTTTGGGTAAATTACAAAACGGCCCATAACGCCCGAAAATCACGATACGCGATTGAATAACCAAACCGAAGTTCACAACACTTCTAACAAAGTTAAACGGACTTACGGGAAACTCGAAACAGCAGTTTAGAATGAGATTCGCAAGAATCGAACTCAAGTGCGGAAAAGTCGTTGAAAAGCACGGAACTCAACATAACGACACCGAAACGACTCGGATGTCAAAAAGTGTATAATTAATCATTCTCAGGGTGACGAAACGGTCCCAAGCGAGTTCTCAAAACGGACTTCCTCCGAAAATAGAAAGTTACCGGAAATCAAAATTACGGGTATTACATTCTACCCTCCTTAAAAGAAGTTTCGTCCCGAAACTTAAAACAAGTAGGGAGAAGAAATATCCCATTAGGAAAAACTCAACGAGATACACAAGAACCGAAACTTACGCCCAAACGGCGAATCATCAATATAGAACACAACAATACATTACCCGAAGGTAAACTAAACCAATGCTGAAAGAGATGCGAATCACCATGCCCGAAGGCTCCAACAAAATACCATTACATCGCAATGGCCTGAAAACCCCTCAGCCGAAGCTGTGTATCACGATGGCCTGAAAGCCGAACAGCCCAAAGCTGTAAATCATCACAATACAGATTCTCGAAGAAGCAACCCTGACTGTCGGACATACCCCTCGGCGTATGCACAGCCAGCCGCAAATTGTCGGACATATCCAATACGACATGGACTACGAACGACCAAACAATAAGGCTCAAGAGGGACATCACAGTACGCCCGATCCGAAAATGTGTCCGTGCACATGTCCACCCTGTATACGGAATCCAGAATATACGTGTGACAATGTACCTAATTAGCCTCAAGAACTACGTCTCGTGTGCACGGTCCAATGCGGAAACATCCACGCATGACCATCGAGTGCCTGGCTAAAAATCCTACACATAACCAATCGGCACGCAGACATGATTCCAGATATGCCATGATACAACATGACAATGAAACTCAAAGGATAAAATACCCATTACGGATCATACAATTCACCAAGTGAACGATGACACACGAATAATGAAAGATCGACACGACCAACGATATTCAAAACAACCATCCTGGGATAAGAATTCCCTAAGGACCGATTAACACGGCAATAACCACAACACCACAATTCGGGAAATCCTCCACCCTCAACGATCACAAGATTATCGAGTTCATAAGAATAATAGTGTCCTGCCCTGAGTTGGCCAACACGACAATAATAACTCACAGATGGGCACTATCCTCAGCGATCCCCATTCAATATCTCGATTGTCTTCGAACGACCAATCGATAACGACTCAACGGATGGGAACTATCTTCGACAGTCCCAATTCAATACTTCGGTTACCTTAGAACGGTAACTCGATAACAACGGTACAACGGATGTCTCGGCACACTTAAATCGCCATCGATAATGAAGATGAAATTCGAATACATCAATGCCTTCAATCGGCCGTTTACGAACAACAATAACATTTGGCATGATTTGTCGACGGGTGTCGTATCAAACAATCCCCTGATATCAATACAATCATAAGTAGACCAAGTCTCGAAATGATACACACATTCGTACACCTACACGATAACATTAGTCTCATTGATTAGTACGAGTACAAAACTTGCCTCGATATCAATACAACGAACTGTTACCAATTCAGTTGATTTCGTCTTACGAATTCCTCGGCCTCACCAAGTTAATCTACGAACCCTTCAACCTTAACCGCAACACAACAGTCATAATTCACGATCAAACATCATATCTTATTGTAAAACGAAGGATTAATAATCAACAGGTTCGATGACGACCAATATCAATACCACCAAACCACAAACTCAATCGTTTCACCATATCTCGACTAATCACAGTCTGAGCAATCCAACTCAGACACTTACACATCCTGTCCACAATACGAGTCGAAATATGATGATCATATCAGCAACAAATGAGGACCAATAATAAGGGTCTAAATGTTCCAAACTCAATTCTTAAATTCGAATTGATAAGGTTCCCTTCTCGTAAATCCATCGTTAAAATTTACTTATGACCGTCATCATTTCGAATCATCCGACTGGTTCAAAACAATAGATAATCCTACTAAAAAGGTTATCAAATAGTCCAATCATTCGACTTGAACATTTGCTCCATACGTATGGGCTTCCAAATTCGGAGATGAATAATAGTCTCATCAAACTCATAATCACATTCGTATTCCTATACGAATATTATATCAAACACATAGTTTAGCTCTAGATATGAATATTCCGTATTCATTTTCAAAACATCAACACTTCTTAAGAAAAATTCATCACCTCGTATAATTCAAGAGTTCTCCAAGAACACGAAATATCCGAAATCCCATTCAGAACAACATATCCGAGGTATATATCTCCATGTTACCATTTTCTTCGTCATGCCATTCATACAACCTTAAGAGTCGCAACAATACTGGCATCACCATATGAAGAAGGTCTCAATAATCATATCAACATCCGAAATCTCTTATTACAATTCCAATAAATCTCGTATAACATTATCACATGATACCACAATTGTAACACCCCAGATCCTCCTGGGAATATTACACGCCGTAAACCCTTCTCACAAGGATTTACCAGGCTAAGCACAATTTTTCCACATCATTTCAAAAATGTCAAAAAGACCGATGACGGTAATATTTTTTTTCAAATATTAAGAAAAAATCATTTTCCAAATACCGTCAAAATGATCAAGGCCAAAATGCCAAAGACTCAGTTTAGGGAATCAGTTTTACAAAATAAAAATTCAGTTGGCAAAATACCAAAAGCCATTTCAAAATACTCACGCAGCGGATAAAAGTACAGTCCAATTTATGCATTTTCATTGAAATAAGACGAACATCAAAATACACAATTCCCAACATACTCCCTCCCAAGTAGTAATCCTTAAAGAAATGAACCACTATCAAAGGGATACGAGGACTACCATGTATGGACGAACCACGAAGAAGAATGATTTGAACTCCATTCCAAGAATCATCAAAAACTTCATGAACAATACTTGAATCCGAGCTCTCCATCTTAATCTTGTTTGAGAGAATCATCTCTCAATGTTTAGGAACTTCAAGTACTTCCCAAGGTTCTCTCTATTGACTGAAGGAAGGAGAATGGACAAATTGCCTCTCAGCACTCGTCTATCCTCTCTATAAAACACATCACTAGCGCGCGCTAGACCTTATATTTAGCGTGCGCTACATGACTAGCGTGCGCTATCCTTCCTTGATAGCGTGCGCTATCGGGCAGTCCAGAAGCTACTACATTGCTTCGAAATTCATCTAACGTACGTAATGCCCATGCATTAGCGTACGCTAACAGGCGTTGACTTGATACAGTGAAATGCTCAGTAGCGTGCGCTATTCTTCGACCTTAACGCGCGCTAATCGTCGTTGACTTGCTACAGTATCGTGCCCCCACATGCCGAAAGCATCCGCGATTATCGGGATTCCTTTGACCGATATGGAATTAGCGTGCGCTAATCATACGGTTTTAGCGTGCGCTAGCTCTACACGACAAGCACTCGTTGACCTTATCTGGACACGCGTCGAACATGGCCGGGTCCACCCGCCGAAAGCTAAGATTCCATTATTGGCGATCTGGTGTTAGCGTGCGCTAACCAACATGCGTTAGCGTGCGCTAACTGAATATAAAAATCAACCTGGGCCTACCTGTCGGCCACCTTCCGAAACTAACCCAGCCAGTCGTTACGTACGTTAGGGGTCCTCTTAGCATACGTAACCGAATCTCTTAGCGTGCGCTTAGCGTGCACCGTAGCGTACGCTAAGTATATATCTTAGCGCGCACTAGGCATACCTTGTAGCGTGCGCTAACGTAGCTGTACTTAGCCATTTTCCGCTATTCTCTACCAACATCTCGACATACCAAACGATCATACGGCACAATGAATACATATACGCATTCAGCAACATTGTCATACGTTCACATCATCCTCAAGCACAATTATCCAACATATAAATCCAAAATCACCAAGATAACCAAGAATTATCGAATAATCCAAACAACATACTTACAGGTCTGTGAAGTCGATGATCTCCCGTGGTACTAGCATGCGACTCCCAAACAAAGTCCAAACACAAAACCGATACACGCTAATATCGAAATTAGCAATTTGACAAAATCTCAAGGAAGGGTTCACGTCCGTAACCACAGTCACAACTTCTTCTCCTTACATCCAACATTCTAAAGGGCACACACGTGCGGAAGTATAATCCAAATCGCACCTTCTCGAAGTGACCAATTCCAAAGAATACCAAGCTAAAAACGAAATGGTCGAGAAAATACAAGAAGAGTGAGAGGACTTACAAGTACCATATTCTGTAACACCCCCAAGTTATTCAGGGTATATTACAGCGCCGTGAGCCCCGCCGTGGGACACACAAGGCTAAACATACGCGGAACTATAAAACTTGACCGAGAAGGTCTACATACAATGGAAAGAAAGACGATACAAATGGTATTCAAAACCATAACCAATGAAACCATATACATCACTGCACAAATCAATACCTCGGCAACACAGGCCGGAACATCAAGGAAACTGAAATACAATACTCGAGTATTTAAAATCCATTCCAAAGACAACAACACCGAATGGAGGAATCCAAAAAGATAACCGAGACAAGACACGATCACACTTGCCCATCATCTTCATGCCGACCCGATACCCGCCTGTCTCTCTCCTGGAACCTGAAATACATAAAAAGTATTTCCCCCATAAAGGGGTTAGCCGTCGAATAGCTAGTGCAAGTATAACAGTATGAAACACAATACTCCTCGACAATAAAGTAAATGTAATCCGTCAATTCATCAATTCAAGACTAGTATTCCGGAATAACTAAAATCTCATAAGACGTATGTGAATGCTGTAGAAACAGTTCGTTCACCTCATACACCGATACGTATGTGAATGCCGTAGAAACGGTTCGTTCACCTCATACGCCGATACATGTAGGAATGCCGTAAAAACGGTTCGTTCATTACATGCCAACAATACATACATGAATGCCGTAAAAACGGTTCGTTCATAATGTGCCATCAATATATCTATGAATGCCGTAAAAACGGTTCGTTCATGATATGCCATCAATATATCTATGAATGCCGTAAAAATGGTTCGTTCATGATATGCCATCAATATTTCTTACTTTCAAAGTCGAGAACGTACAATCATTAATGTATACTTGCCTTGAATAATCGATGACGCAACGAACGGAATGGAAAGTCACCGACGAATGCTAGGAACCATCGAAACCGAACCTAACGATTCGAAGAATACAATCACAACAGATTCTAAACGAATACGGAATTGGAATACGCCAGGAAACCCGCCTACGATTCATGTATATTCGTATAAAAACGACAACGAGGGCGGACCACAACCAAACCCTCTCGATTTCGTAAAAATCACGAAATATACCATGAATCCATAGGGAAACTAAAAGTACCAACAAGATTAATCATATTCATCATGAATTAATCAACAAAACGGAATGAATCGGACAAAAACGCGAAAACCCCCAAATCTCCCAAAAAGTAGGGTTCTAAAGATCTAACCTTGATTCGCTGGATCGAAGGATGTTATAGGATGATCGATCAATGATATGAACTCAGGAACTTCATGGATTTGTTGTTTAACAACATGGCTTCATCTTCTCCAAGCTCCACCATGGACCAAGAGAAAGGAAAAGAAAAATGAGTGAGAAAGTGGCTGTTCTGTCATTTATATACTGGGCCGGAACTAGCGTGCGCTAGCCTTCCCGGACTAGCGTGCGCTATCGGCCAGTATCAGCCCAGCACTCTCGGCCATGGCCCGCATGACACGGCACCACCGACCAATTCTGCCGACCATGACTCGTTCGCCCGACTCCCGCTAGCGTGCGCTACGGCCGGAAGCTCGCGCTTAGCCGACTGGCCCAAAGAGCCTCTCGACTAGTAAGCTCATCCCGTAACGCACGCTAGTCGGCCGACAACAGACGCTACCCCCGCCGGTCAACGTGCGCAACGACCGGCAGAAGCGTGCGCTACCCGCCGATCCTACCCGAGTCCGTAACCTCGTAATCCTCTCGCCTGTGCCCGATGGCGACGCTGGCCGACGACAGGCGCTACATCGCTGAAGCTAAGGCGCTGGCGTCCCGGCGTAGCGTGCGCTACGCCGGTTCCTCGCCGTGCTCGCCGGCCGTGTCCGCCATCGCTCGGCTGTAACTCGCGGCCGTCCTGGCCACCGCAATCGTCCGGCCAGTGCCCGACCACCAGGGCTCGACGACTCGATTTCCGAAAACGTACGGAACAAACACGACGAAAAGTTCTCGGACAACATCAACAACCCAAAATGAAAGCGTAATGTAATAATTAATCATACGCGACCGAGAAAAGAGTCGAGACAACAAATACAGATAGAATACCCATAACTTTGGGTAAATTACAAAACGGCCCAAAACGCCCGAAAATCACGATACGCGATCGAATAACCAAACCGAATTTCACAACACTTCTAACAAAGTTAAACGGACTTACGGGAAACTCGAAACAGCAGTTTGGAACGAGATTCGCAAGAATCGAATTCAAGTGCGGAAAAGTCGTTGAAAAGCACGGAACTCAACATAATGACACCGAAGCGAACTCAGATGTCAAAAAGTGTATAATTAATCATTCTCAGGGTGACGAAATGGTCCCAAGCGAGTTGTCAAAACGGACTTCCGCCGAAAATAGAAAGTTACCGAAAATCAAAATTACGGGTATTACAGTTGGGTCCAGGGATGTTAGTGCCTTTAGGTACCCAGATTTTCCTGACAGCAATAGGTTTACTGTAGGATGATTTAGGTCCATATTTTCGATTTCTATGTGGGGCATGTACGTAGTTGCTATAACCATCATAATTATTATGCATGTAAAATTCAGGGTTATTATAAGTCTAGTACAAATGCCGTCTTGGAGGTGGAGCCATTTTCTTCGGCATAACAGCTTGCCTTCTGGGTCTCCAGTTGGATTCCTAATGCTGTTGTTGATACTGTGCGGAAACTTGCTGTCGCGATGAATAACGGGGCTTCTGTATCCAATACCTAGGCGTGCTGTACTGAAAGTACTGCCGTGCAGGCATTTGATGTTTGGATACAACCTTCTTTCTGAACGACTATTGGCGTTGTTGATATGCTCGGGGAGCATATTGTTGGGTACGCCTTACAGGTCTGAATGGCTGGTGATTCCGTTGTCTGGAATATGACTGAGGTGGCGGAATGGTAGCTTTTGCTGTTCACGGTGCAACGGGTTCCTTCACATGACTCGGAACTTCTTCCGATACAGGAATGGGTTCCACACCGCTAACGAACACTGTACTAGTTTTCCCTTTGTTGGAAAATGAGTTGTATCCTAAGCCACTTTTATCATGAGCATGTTGTCCAGTGCTTAGAATTTCTTCCATTCTTTAAGATGATTTCTCGAAAGATTTCAGAATGGTCTCAAGTTCTCCTTCTCGTTTTTCGAGAGTTTTTACTTTGGCTTGAAGCAGAACAAAATTATTTGTATTTCTCTCACTATGAGATTTAGTCTCACTTAGTTCATGAGCAAGTTTATGATTGCTCTCCATGAGTTTTTCATACTCGACTTTGCTGTTTTCACAATCGACAAACATATTTTCATAGTTTACTTTCAGTAAGTCGTTTTCCTCTTTCAGCTCTACGTTAGAAAGTTGGAGCTGCATATTTTCATTATTTAATGTCTCATGGGCCATTTGAATGTTCTTAAACTCATTCATCATATTTGCAAAAGTATGAGATGCATTAGTAGGAATAGCTGAGATTGAGCATACCTCATCATCGCTATCTTCATCTTCTGTAATGTCTTTGGCCATAAAGCACATATAGGCTTTATCTTCGAAATCATCATTAGATGAATCACTACCAGTGACTACCTGAAGACATTCTTAGGATTTATATGGTGCGGGGGAGGCTTCTGATTCTCCAATTAGGGCCTTGAGCTTGTTTTTCCAAGCACTTCTTCTTTCATCCTTTTCTTGTTGCTCGGCTTCCGGCAACCTTTGAACTTTGGGATAAGGACATTTATTTGCATATTGTCCTGGTTTCCTGCAATTATAACACAGGTTAGCATCACTAGAGGAAGCTTCAGTACTTACCTTGTGTACAGGTTTGGGCCTGTATGGAGTCTTTCCCGACTGCTTGATAAACTTCTTGAACTTATGCATGAGGAGCGCCATTTCGTCTTGCGACAGGATGTCGTCGTTGCTGTCAGCATTCTTGTTATTGGGCTTAGATGAGCTCGGCATGCTGTGTCTTTGGTTCGATACAGCGGCTAATGTTGTAACCTTCTAAAGAGATTCTTCAGCTTTTTCTCTCCTGTCTATATCGTACTCAAATTCTTCGAGGTCAGAAAAGAAATCAAAAGTAGATATTTCATTAAGATTGCATGACACATGAATAGCTGTGGTCTTAATGTCCCATCGGTCCAGGAGAGATCTTAAAATTTTTATGTTCTTCTCCTTTTGAATATAAATTTTGCCTAATGATTCAAGTTCACCAACAATGCCAGTAAATATGAGGTCAAGTTCCTCACGTGTCTCAGTTGGTTTCATTTCGAAAGATTCAAATTGCTCAGTTAATTTTGAAATTTTGTTTTCTTTTGAGAGCTCAGTTCCCTCACAAATTAACTTGAGTTTATCCCAGATATCCTTGGCTGTTTTACAGCCTTTTACCTTTGAGAACGTGCCTTTATCAAGAGTGATAAATAACGCATTCTTAGCAACATTGTCGAGGTTGGCGCGCTTTTTATCATCAGAAGCCCATTGTTCGCGCTCTTTTTCGAGCATCTCTGCATGAGCCTGGCCTTCAATTCTTGTGTCCGGATTTAGATTCATGATATTTATGGGGCCATCCTGTATAACAAAAATCATCTCTTCGTGCATTGCTGCAAACTGAGCCTCCATCCTAATTCTCCAATCATCAAATTCGTTAATGGAAAACATAGGAACTTTATTGATCATTGATGTATCCATATGAAAATAAGGAAGAAAAAGGCTGTTTTACAAAAATAAGTGATTAAGGATCTGATTCAATCAAAAATACGACTGATTCTTTTTAGAATCAACCACTCTGATACCACTTGTTGGCCACTAAGTATACAAGATACAGCTTGAGAAGTGTTTTAAACAACAAGATGTACGGTTTTTAAATCTGAGTGCGTAGCGAAAGTCTTGTTAAAGTGAGTTGCTATAAATACAACAACTAGATATGAGGTGTATACTTAAAGATAATCACAAATATTAAAACAGTAAATGCAGAAGGTAAATGACACAGTAATTAAAGTTGTTCGAGGTAAACCTCTCTACATCCACTCGTCCTCCACACAGGAGTGAAAATGTTTATTATAAATACTACATACACAACTACGTATTTATAATCAAAACTAATCAATATATCGTTCACACAGATTGATATAATGATCTTAGCCTTCAACCGTTCACACAGATTGGTTTAAGCTTTCATTTGACTGGCTTCTTCACACACAGTTCTGAAGCATCATCTCTTCAATGCAAGTCCGTCACACACAGTTCAGGAATAGCAAGGTTTCTCAGTCCACACAGGGCTGATGGGTTTTGTTCAAGGATAGAACAATGTTTGAACAACAGCTTTGACTTTCTGAGCTTTTAGCTGGTGATGTGTTGTTCACGGTTTGAGCACTTGTATATCTCTTCTTTCAGAATAGTAGTATACTTTGGGAGATATGTTTGCTCAGATGTATATGATGATAACTTCGTTGTCGTTGATTTTATTAACCTGTTAATGAGTTGCTTGATCTTCAAACTCTCGGGATATATATATAGTCTTCTTGAAGATATCCGTTAAAATAGGTCCGTTGAACAGAAGTCCATTCCAACGGGATGATGTGTTTGAATAAAACATAATCTGGATTTTGTGCTTGATTGAAGATCTCTAACTGCTTAATATTTAAATACTTTATCCTTTAGTATTTAAATATATCTTCTTAAACAGGACTTTGACTTTAGCTAATAACAAAGATTCCTTCTTGTCCTATTTGGATATTGTATGGAATGATAGCTGTATTGTCGATTCGAGACACTTTCCATACTTAGTCTTATGAGACTCCTTTGCTGTATGAGATTCACTATATTCTGGGACTACGAGAAGTCTTCGATACAAATTGACACCTTTGATCAGTTTTTTGATACAGCTGTTTGCTGTATGCTGGATTGGCATATTTGTTAGGAATACTTGTTAGATTTTGATGATGTCATTAATGTAATTTAAATATTTATTACTTGGCAAAAATGTAAGGAAGAACCAAATGAGTATCTTCCATAAGCCAAATTATGTTAAGTTTAATACTTGGCAAAATGTAAAGAAGAACCAAATGAGTATCTTCTATAGGCCAAAATAAGTTAGGCTTAAATCGGCTAAGTACAAAAGTACAGCTGAGTTCATCATAGAGGTACAACCAAGTCAAGTCAGAGAAGTTCTGGTCAACAAAATTAATCAGAGATGTTTGACCAGACTGCAGTCAAGTGACCTCAGACAAGCCATCTGATCAGGCGAGTCCTAAATAGTCACCATCAGAGAAGTCCAGACTGCAGGGAAGTTGACTGTACACCAGCCTACTTGAGATCAGCCAAGTACTCCAAGTCCACGTCAGCATGCGTTGAATAGTCAAATATTACGGAAAGTCAGATGCAAACGTGAAGAGACAAATTGGAGAGATTCCCGCAAGGATATGAATTAAATAATTCATCCAGGCCTACCACTGAAGACTTTAAATCCTTTTATATTCAAAAGATACGGCGCCTCACATGCAAAGTCTTCACAATGGTCGAAAGATGGATTAAAATATGGGAATCCAGCCTTGCAACGTTCAGAAAGAAAACAATGAAGTCTACCTCTCCAACGGACGGATTTGTTGAAAAGATTTGCAACGGCTATGAAGGAAATGCTCAGAGACCATGATCTATATATATCCGAAGATTTGAAGCTGAGCAAAAACACACACAACATCGGTGCGAACATAATCTCAAGCAATCAAAGCATTCAAAGCAATCTAAAAGCGAACTATAGCATTGTGAAAAGAGCAGTTCTCAAAAGTTCATACTTGAAGAAGCTCTTAGTTGGAGAAGACAAAAACTCGTGTCTTTAATCCTGAGTTCGGGGTACTTCACTGGTTGAACTTCGAGACTGTAAAGGCATCTAAGGATCGCAGATCAAGAGGTGCAAGGCAGTCAAGGGTGTTGCAACGGCAAGGATTTCCACTGGTTGGAAGTTGTTGTAATTTGGTTGAATCACTGTAATCTTTATCACTGGTTGATAATTATAGTGAATTCATCTCCAACTGGTTTGGAGAAAAGTAGATTAGTATAGGATTACCCCACCTCTGAGACCACTATAACTGCCTGCGTATTTTACTATTTTATAGCATCATACTTTAACTGCTGCATTCATTGTTAACTGTTTCATTAGTTCTTTTGTATTCGTCATCAGCTGACTTCCGCACGTATTGAGAACAAACGACTCTAAGTTATATGTATATCTATCAGCTGAAGAAACTTACTCTTTGTGAAAAAGAGTTTAAGAGTTTCAATATGTCTATTCACCCCCCTTCCCCCCAGACTTATTCCTGGATGACTTGTGACCTACAATATTGTCTAAACACTCTATCAAAACTTTCGATATAGGGATTGTTATCCCAATAATTTCGATACAGGGATTGTTATCCCAACATGCTGTTATTGGTATACAGATGAATTATATATATTTGGTTCTTATCAGGATTGGTATCTGATAGTGCGATTCGACGGACAGGATTTGGCACAGATGGATTATTCCACACTTATGAGTTATGATGAAGTTTTGAGAATTCTTAGTTGAGTTCATTTCGTCATTCGAGAATGCGAAATGTGGGTTATCGTAAGTATTTGGTTGATATGGATTATCACGAGATGGTAAGGTTATGACGGTAAGATTACATTGGTAGTATTCTTACTTTGTAATTACATTGGTATGTAATTATTTATGTGATGTGATCATTATCATTGTTGAGTATTGTAGCTGACCCCGTCGTTAGATTTATTTTTAGGTACTCGGAGATTGAACTATTAGCAGTCGTGGAGAGATGAGCTTCTCGAATGATACTGGCTATCGCATTATTTTGGGAACCGAATATTTGACTGGTTGTTTGTTGGGATAAACAATCCTATATCGAAGTTTTAATAAAGTGCCAACATACAGCAAGCAGCTGTCTTGAAGATGATCAAAATTGTTGGGATAAACAATCCTGTATCGAAGTCTTCTCAAAGTGCCAACATACAGCAAGCTGTTGTCCTGAAGTCAAACATACATAAAGATGTCAAGTGCCTCCTCCTGAATACAGCAAAAGTATAAAGTGCCATCATACAGCTAGAAGCTCATCAGTCGATATGATACCAAGTATGGAAGCTGTCCTGAAATATTCATACAGCATATTTCTATACAACAACACTAAGATAGCTTACAACATTATGTTGGATACGACATACAGACGGTAAGTGTTGAGTCCTTCAACACTTATCCAACAAGACTGAAGACCGTTGAAATGGAATATGCTTTATTCACTAAAAGTCAAGTCCCATTTGAAAACAAGTATTTAAATACTGAAGGGATAAAGTATTTAAATACTAGCCGACACAGATCTTCAATCAAGGAGCAAAAACCGGATCATGTTTTATTCAAAACACTCAACACGTTGAAACGGACTATAGGCTCAAAGGATATATTTTCAACGGATATATCTCCAACAGATCTATTTCCAACGGATCTAATCAAAGGCTATATATATCCCAGAGTTTGAAGATCAGTTCATCAAACACACAAGCTTACAAGCAATACGCGAACGATCTATCGACTGAATATTCATTATCATCAGATCAAGCTTACAAGAGCAAAGTATATTTCTTCTAGTATCATTCATATATGAAAATAAGAAATATGCTCAGTCAATCAAGAACAATCATCATTATCTCAAGATCTTCATAAGTCAAGCTGTTGTTCTTACCAGGTTACTTTACCTTTTACCTTTGAGTAAAAACCTAGTTTTGTGTGAACTAAAGAAGTTTTCAAACTGTGTGTGAAGAAGCAAATCAAGAGTTAGCTTTGACCAATATGTGTGAACGGTTGAAAGCGATGATCTTTGTATAAATCTGTTTGAACGATACAAAGGATAGGTTTGATTATAGACACGTACTTGTGTACATAGTGTTTATAATAAACATTTTTACTCCTGTGTGGAGGACCAGTGGACGTAGAGGGGTTTACCTCGAACCACCTTAAAACAACGTGTTATTTACCTTCTGCACTTACTTTTTTCATAACTGTGATTATTTGACAAGTATACACTGCATACCCTGTACGCAACAAGCAAACAGGAGAAAACCAAGTTGTTGTATTAACATCAAGTTACTGTTGCAAGACTTCCGCTACGCACCCCTATTTAAAAATCATACAGCTTGTTACTTAAACACTTTCCAAGCCGTATTCTGTATACTTATTGGCTAACAAGTTGTATCAGAGCGGTTGATTCTAAAAAGAATCAGTCGTATTTTTGACCGAGCCAGATCCAAAAATCACTTATTTTTAAAAAACATTTTTTTTCTTTCCTATATTCTCATATGGATACATCAATAATCAATAAAGTTCCTATGTTTTCTATTAACGAGTTTGACGATTGGAGAATTAGGATGGAGGCTAATCTTGCAGCAATGCACGAAGATATGATTTTTGTTATACATGATGGCCCCATAAATATCATGAAGGTAAATCCGGCCCCATGGATTGAAGGCCAAGCTCATGCAGAGATGGTCGAGAAATAGCGCGGACAATGGGCCACTAATGATCGAAAGCGCGCCAACCTCGACAATGTTGCTAAGAACGCCCTATTTGTCACTCTTGACAAAGGCACGTTCTCGAAGGTAAAAAGCTGTAAAACAACCAAGGATATTTGGGATAAACTCAAGTTAATTTGTGAGGGAACTGAGCTCTCAAAAGAAAACAAAATTTCAAAATTGGCTCAGCAATTTGAATCTTTTGAAATGAAACCAACTGAAACACTTGAGGAACTTGACCTCAGATTCACTGGCATTGTTGGTGAACTTGAAGAGTTGGGCAAGATTTATACCCAAAAGGAGAAAAACCTAAAAATTTTCAGATCTCTCCCTGCCTGATGGGACATTAAGACCACAGCTATGCGTGTGTCGTGTAATCTTAATGAAATATCTACTTTTGATCTCTTCTCTGACCTCAAAGCTTTTGAGTATGATATTGACAGAAGAGACTGAAGAATCTCCTGCAAGGACTACAATGCTAGCCGTTGTATCCAACAGAAGGCATAGCATGCCCAGCTCATCAAAGCCTACCCACAAGAATGCTGAAGGCGACGACGACATCCTGTCACAAGATGAAATGGCGTTCCTCATGCATAAGTTCAAGAAGTTCATCAAGCAGTAGGGAAAGACTCCCTACAGGCCCAAGCCTGTTTACATGGTAAGTACCAAAACTTCCTCTGGTGACGCTAACCTATGTTACAACTGCAGGAAACCATGACATTATACAAATAAATGTCCTCACCCTAGAGTTCAAAAGTTGCCGGAAGCTGAGCAACAAGAAAAAGATGAAAGTGGACGTGCTTGGAAAAACAAGCTCAAGGCCCTGATTGGTGAATCAGAAGCGTCACCAACACCAACAAAGTACGAAGAATGTATATAGGCAGTCATTGATAGTGACTCATCAGATGATGAATTTTAAGATAAAGCATACATGTGCTTTATGGCCAAAGACATACCGGAAGATGAAGATAGCGATGATGAGGTAAGCTCAACCTCAATTACTCCTACAAATGAATCTCATACCTTTGAAAACATGATGAATGAATTCAAAAACATTCAAAAGGCCCATAAGACATTGAAAAATAAAAACATACAGCTCCAAATTTCTAACCTAGAGTTTAGGGAAGAAAACGACTTGCTAAAAGTAAATTAAGAAAATATGTTTGCTGATAGTGAAAACAGCAAAGTCGATCACGAAAAACTCATGGAGAGCAATCATCAACTTGATCACGAACTAAATGAGGCTAAATCTCACAGTGAAAGCAAGACAAATGATTTTGTTCTGCTCCAAGATAAAATAAAAACTCTCAAAAATCGAGAAGGAGAACTTGAGACTATCCTGAAATCTTTTGAGAAATCATCTAAAAGGATGGAAGAAATTCTAAGCACCAGGCAACATGCTCATGATAAAAGTGGCTGAGGATACAGCTCATGTTCCAATAAAGGGAAATCTAGTACTGTGTTCGTCAGGGGTGTGGAACCCATTCCTGTATCAGAAGAAATCCCGATTCATGTGAAGGCACCTGTTGCACCGCGAACAGAAAAGGCTGCTATTCCACCACCACAGTCATATTCCAGACAGCAGAATCCTCATCCATTCAGACCTATAAGACGTAACCAACAGCATGCTCCCCGAGCATATTAAAAGCGCCAGCATCCATTCAGAAAGAAGGTTGTACCGAAATATCAAAGGCCCACACAACAGTACTTCCAACAGTACAGCGCGCCTATATATTGGATACAAGAGCCTCATTATCCATCGCGAAAGTAGGTCGCCCCACAGTATCAGCAACATCTTTGGGAATCCAACTGGAGACCCAGAAGACAAGCCGTAAGGCCAAAGAAAATGGCTCCACCTCTAAGACGTCATTCGTATTAGATTAATAATAATAACCCTGAATTTTTCATGCATAATGATTATCATGGTTACAGCGACTATGTACCTGCCCCACGTAGATACCACAACAATGTACCTAATGTAACCTACAATAAACCCATTGTTGTCATGAAAATCTGGGTACCTAAAGGCACTAACACCCATGGACCCAACATTCAAAGGGGACCTAAATCTACTTAATTTCTTTGCCTACAGGAAATCTTAGAGAAGGACATATGGTACTTCGACAGTGGATGTTCTCAGCACATGACAGGAGACGAAAGCAAGCTGTCAGATTTCGTAGAAGGTCGCGGTCCAAAAGTGCGCTTCGGTGATAAATCAAAAGAAAGAACAAGAGGGAAGGGAACCCTGCTTGTAGGATAATCCGAAGTCACCGATGTAGTTTATGTTGAAGGCTTACAGTATAATCTACTTAGTATTAGCCAATTCTATGAGAAACAGTTCTCGGTGAAATTCTATATAGATCACTGTAGAGTCAAAACCAAAGAAGTTTTGCTCACACGAAGTAGATCAGGTAATATGTACATTGCTGACTGGATGTCTGCGACCTCCACAATTCCTTATTTTGTTGCCAAAGGCACTGCAGATCTAAGTTGGTTATGGCACAAGAGGTTGTCCCACGTCAACTTCAAGACAATCAACAAGCTAGCCAGACAGGAAATGGTCAGTGGTTTGCCCAATGTGTCATTCCAATAAGACAGCGTCTGTGGACCATGTCAGAAAGGCAAACAAATCAAAACCACACTGAAGAGCAAATCCTACATTTCCACTTATAGAGTTCTAGAAATGCTACACATGGATCTCTATGGTCTTGTAGACCCGGTAAGTTTGGGAGGTAAGAAATACTGTCTCGTCATTGTTGATGATTATTCCAGGTATGCTTAGACAATCTTCCTAAGCAATAAGAAGGAAACAACATCAAAGCTGCCCGAGCACCTGAAAAAGCTTCAAAATGAGAAAGGGTTGAGTATTGTGTCCATTCGTTCCGATAGAGGTACTGAATTTACTAATTGCTTTATAGAGCAATACTGTTCGGAAAATGGGATACAGAATGAATACTCAGTTGCCCGCACACCTCAACAAAACCGCATTGCCGAGCGAAGAACACGACGCTCAAAGAAGCAACAAGGACCATGATTGCCGAAAGAAAGTTGCCGTAGCATTTTTGGGATGAAGCCACCAATACACCGTGCTACACACAAAACCGCTATATCATCAACAAATACCAAAACAAAACAGCATACGAATTAGAACCCAACAGAAGATAGTTGAGAGATCACCCACAGGAGTTGATCATAGGAAATATTGATGCTGGTGTATCTACCCGTAGGAGAATACAGAGTACACAAGGAAATGTACTATGTGAACAAGAAGAACCCGAGTCTGAGATATCTCCATTTACTGTATGGAAGTCTCTAGCTGAACTTAGAAGACTTAATATGTGCACTATCGCTATATTCTTAGCTCAATCTGAACCTGTTTCCACCAAAGAAGCTCTAGACAATTATCACTAGATTACATCTATGAAGAAGAGATTAATGGTTTCGAAAGAAACAATGTATTGTATCTAGTACCCAGACCTACGCATCAATCCATAATTGGAACCAAATGGGTATTTAGAAACAAAAAGGATGGAAATGGACTTATTATCAGAAACAAATCCCGTCTAGTTGCACAAGGCTACAGACAGGAAGAAGGCATAGACTATGATGAAACTTTTGCCCCTGTTGCCAGACTAGAGGCGATTGGGATATTTCTAGCCTTTGCCGCCCATAAAAGCTTTATTGTCTATTAAATGGACATCAAGAGCACATTCCAAAATGGAGACCTTGCCGAAGAAGTCTATGTTGAACAACCACTAGGGTTTGTCAACATATAAGGCGGAGACCTTGTATACAGGCTAAGGAAAGCAATGTATGGACTCAAGCAAGCACCTATAGCGTGGTATGAGACCCTGTCCCTATACCTAACCGATAATAGATTTGAGAAAGGTGCTGTGGACAAGACCTTATTTAAAATACAGGAAGGTGATGAGCTCCTGATGGTTCAGATATATGTAAGCCCCACGAATACAGTATCCACCGTTAATTATCTGTACACTGAAACAACCCGAACAACACTATAGGAACAAAAAAGACATATATTTATCCTACAGCTGACGTGTGCAATAATTAAGGGGGAATACAGTATGACCCATGAATACAGCAGTAATCCAAAAATTGCTGTATGGAATTGAATCCTGTATGTACCTTTTAAGGGGAAACGCTGTATGTACACGGATACAGCACATACTATGGAATTCAATTAATATTATATTCTTATATTTTATTTATTTCAAAAAAGATTTGAGTCCACGTGGCCTGTTTTAAATCAAACGTCTTTTATATTAAATGCTTTGTACAACATATGGACTATTGTATCTCAAACGCTGCGATTTTTCAAATTATTTCATAATTTCGCACCGCCATTTCGGGCAATAAGGGAAGTCGATATGTCAGATGTGGGACCCGCTCTCATTGCAAAATTGGATGGATAAGATGTACCCGTTACGCTCAGTCCATCCTGTTCGTTCATTTAAAACGACGGTTCCCATCCCTTAAATCTGACCGTCCACTGTCTGGAAAAACTAAATCGTTCCATCGCCGACTATAAAAGGACTGTCTTTGCCCCTTTTGACTCTTTACGCTTTCTGCAAATTAAATGAGTCTATGAGCAAACAGCCTACATTTCTCACTGAAATCTTACTGTAATTTTCTTTGAATCAACTTCCTTTTCTTCAAGAAACTTCTATGGCATCATCACAAACTTCCTCCCCATCTCTCAAAAAGACCGCCACCATCATTGACGGAAGGATCTTTGCCAGATCTGTGGTTGTTGAGCGTGTTCACGCTGAAGGAGACGATGTTGAAACCATGGAGATCATTGTTTCAAGGATTCATCAACAAGGCCTCTATCGCCTTGAAAGCCACACCACTGAGCGCTATGATGCGCAAATGGTTGAGGAACTTTACCTCAATGCCTCTGTTTGTTTCTTCTCTCTTGCACAGAGAGGAAACGTTGCTGACATTTCTGCCACCGTCCGTGGAGTGGAGATCTACATGGACCAAGAGTTGCTGCAAAACCTGTATAGGCTACCTGTTGATGGCCTATATATGGAGGAGCTTGAGACTTTTGGGTCTCAAGAAGTTCTCACCAAATATTGGGGACTATTCACTGGTTCAGCATCGGACGAGAATGTCCATGCTTCATGCCACAAGAAATGCTTTTGCCTTCCATTTGTTTACCTACATGATTTCTGTTGTCGTGTGATTGAAAACAGAATAGGTGCTTTCGAGATGTGCACCAACATGAGATTTCGAATGATGGTCGCCATCATGACCTGTGAGAAAGTCAACTGGTGCCAGATTCTCCTCAAAAGGTAGCAGGAAGAAGTCTCTAAACCTGCCTCTCAGAAGAAGTCTTTTGGTCCGTTTCTTAATAGTATCCTGACAAAGTGTGGTGTTCCGCAAGCAAAGGAAGCAAAGAAAATAAATTCACGAAAATATATTGGAGAAACTCGGCCCTCTGTCTTCAACAAAGAACATCTGATTGCGAAAAGGCCATTTGTCCGAACTCTGCCCCTTTCTGCTGATCCAAGGGATGTAACTCTGAAGTCCGGAAGCGAGGAGCCCTCGAGGAAAAGGAAGAGATCTCACAACAAGTCTCCCCTTGCTGGTGAGAAGCCGAAAAAGAAGCTACAAAGGCTTTCCAAAATTAAGGCTAAAACACAACCCACTGTATCGACACCCTAGGGCGCAACCCCTGCGGACGAAATAACTGCTACTATACAGACAGTAGATTCCGTGCCATTGGCGGCAACGACACACGCATAGTTATTTGCCAACTTGAAAGACTAGCGAGTCGGCTGCCCCTTTGGAGCCAATAGCCACATCTCCTGAACGAGAACCCACACCCGTAAGGAATCCATCTCCCCTCAGGGAACCAACCCCTGTACGGGACCCCTCTCCGCTACCGGCTCCCACACTTGTATTGGAACCCTTGCCTACAGCGGACCCATGCACTGTATGCAACCCCTCTCCAGACTCCATCATTAAGAAAACTTTGTTATCTGTACAAATTGAACATGCATACGACCGTTTTGTTCAATGGAAACCATACAGGCTTGCTCTGTATGAAACTTTGTACAATTGGAGCAATTGGAGTGAAGAAGAAAGGTTTGTTCTGGAGGTGACAGACTCTCCAAATATTGAAGTCTTGATCCAATGGGACAACCTTTGCTGCAAGGAGATGATTTCGATCCATCTAATGGACAAAGATGATGCTCGAAATAAAGGGAAATCTCTGTCCGAAGAAACAATTCCTATCAATCCAAAATCTGACCACGACTCAAACGACGACGATGACTCCTTCCAGGCTGGTCTGAAGATGAGCCATGAAGAAGTGAGAGAACAGGAATTCCCAAGGACAAAACATCAACAAGGAGAAGGGATATCAAGTCACCATCAGTCCCCTTACAAACAGTAAGAAAATGTTCAAGACAGCGAGTAATCAGTCCCTCCTATCGCCGAATATCAAATAGTTTCACAATAGGCATTCGAGCCTGTCACTGCCAAACCCGAAGATGAAGCCCGCACCATCCCGCAAGAGGAAACAATCCCTCTGCTGGAGCAGGCGGAAGATGAGAGACAACAGGAGGAATTAGTCCCTCCTGTACCCATGTCTACATAAACCATTTCGGAATAGGAAGAAATAGTTACCCCTGTCGCCGATTAGTCCGAACAGCCGCAAGTTGAGACATCCCCTGCTGCCCCTACACCTTCACCCAATGAAGTGAAATCCGACGACGGTTTCTTACCTGAGGATGAACCACAACGGCCACGAGCTCATGTGGTCGTCAGACAGATAAATGGAGCTGAAGACGTTGCAAAGCCTGACTATCCTAGAATAGTAGAGAGGAACGAGCAACCACATGCTCTAGGCCGCCAAACTGTTTTCCTGCAGGACGCTGTAAATGCCCTGCACACTGTTGAGAAAGAAATTAACTAGTTACATGAGACTGCTATCGATGAAATGACTGGTGCAAGTGCGAAATCTCCCAAGTGGAAGAAGCCTTTCGCATTCTACCCACCGTCATGAGGCAAGCTCTCAATAAACTTCAATAGCACCAGGAGCAAATTCTCTTTGAAGAACAGGCCAAGCTACGCATCTCAGAATCCAAGACTACATCTTCTCTTTAGGAAACAAGATCACACCTTCGAGTCCATGACAAAAAGATTGATGATATATCACTAGTGCTAAAATCACTAGTTGATAAAATGTCGAGTTTTGAGACTAAACAAGATAACGTAATTAAAATCCAGGAACGCCTAGATGAGAAGGTCTCTTACCTTGATGAGGCCAAGACGGGGGAAGAGGCTAGAGAAGCTGCAAAGAGATTGAGACTGGAACATGAAAAGGAGTTTAAAGCTGCAATAGAAGACAACATTACTGCTGCAATTACCCGATTGTCATCTCCTACTCATACTGATAGGATACAGGGTGCTCGTCCTGAATTCCATGATCCAAAATTGCCTTGGAAAAACCTCATGCAGAAGACATCAGTGATAAATCTCCTGGACAACCGAAAACCAACAGCCGACGAGATAAAGAATTGGATGAAAAATAAACTGTTAAGATACTTTGTAGTTCTTATAAGGGAATTCCCCGTATTCAATAGTTGTAAGACACTGCAGGAAGGTGCCGAGGAATTCAAAAAGATGTTGGATGAAGGAAAGCTCCCCCTACAGCTCCAGTTAAAATCTAAACATAGGAAAGGAGATCTGGTTACCCACCCGGAAGACTGGATCCTTGTTTTCGATAAATCAGATGAAGGAAGAGCTATCTACTTAAATCGAAATAGGGATGCCTTGCAAAACTGGTGGAAAGGAACCCAGAATGATCCAAGCAGGCCTTGGAGACATGCTGGCTATAGGAGTTAGCTTGTAGGATTCTTCCTGTATTTTATTTTTGAAACAATAAAAATTTTGTATCTTCATTTTTGCCCAAACTTGTAATCTTCGTTATTCATCAATAAAATCTATTTTTATCTTGAAAGATTACAACTCGTAATCTACTGTGTTCCTATGTGATTACGAAATTAATTCATTTGCTGAAATCAAACAAGTATGAAAACTTGTTAAGTATATAAGCTATAAGAACTTGTCTACGAACAGTTCATAGGTTAAGTTGTATTCAACTAGACTACACTATAAGATTGTGCCGCGGGCCAATCATAAGTTTAAGTTGTAAAACACTTTGCTGTTAGATACTGCCTTGTTTGAACTTGGCCGCGAGCAGTTCACATTTCATTAATTTTCCGAAGGCTAGAACATTCGACAGAAGATTAAGAAGACATCCTCTCAACCAAAGATGTTTAAAGAGGTTTTGGCGTCAAGGTTTTGGTTTCAGAAGATTTGGCAATTATGAAAAAGGGGAAATTGTTGGGATAAACAATACTGTATCGAAATTTTGATAAAGTGCCAACATACATCAAGAAGCTGTCTCGAAGACGATCGAAATTATTGGGATAAACAATCCTATATCGAAGTCTTCTCAAAGTGCCAACATACAACAAGCTGCTATCCTGAAGTCAAACATACCGAAAGATGTCAAGTGCCTCCTCCTCTAATACAGCAAAAGTATAATGTGCCATCATACAGCTAGAAGCTCATCAGTCGGTATGATACCAAGTATGGAATGTAACACCCCCAGATTTAACCGGAAATATTACAGCGTCGTGGGCCCCGAGATGGAACCCACAAGGCTAAAAGAAATTTTCGCAAACATTTACAAATGCCCAAGAGGCCAACGACGGTACTATCTTTAAAAATTCACAAAGACTTATAAAATCCATTTATCAAAAACCGTCGTAAAAACTCATTTGAAATCGCGAGGCCAAACAGCCGACACTCAAAAGTTTAGAAAACGACTTCCAAAGCAACCTCAGTTACCAGATACCAAAAGGTCATTTCAAAATACTCACGCGGCGGGAAAAGACCAACCAAAAAGATATTCTAGCAGCGGAATACAAGAACCAATCAAGAAACTCAATGCACACAACATGTCCTATCCAGTATCCTCCGGGAAGCTCATCTTTTCACGACCGCTACAAGCTCGATACTCCGAGAACCTAAAAAGAAATCCCACGACGGGGTCAGCCATAATATCTAACAATGATAACCGTCACATCACATCAATAATACATACCAATGAGAATACAGAATAAGAATACGACCAACGTAATCTTACCGCCATAACTTTACTTACTCAAGTAATTTTCATCAGAATAACCATTAAACTCGAACATAATATTTGTATTGTACCTCAAACAATACTCAAGATCCTCAAACTATCATAACCAACTCACGATACGAAAATCTACCATTTCTGACCAATACGATCCATCGAATAAAATCATCAAATCCCAAGACGATAACCAATTGTCCACCAAAGACAAGACCAAGGAAAATATGGAACATACCTCGAGATATGATGTGCCACGATAATCATATCAGTCTAATCCGATATCAGAACAATGCAATGCGGACAAGGTCCTAACACAAGACCTACAAATGCATACTCATATGACAACGTCAATATGCTCAAAAACAATAACAACTATGTATACTCAATGGAAATCCCATGATCCAGCGCCCTCAGCATAGATCCCAAGATGATCCTACAAGATCAACACGAGGTGGATAACCAACAATATACATATGCACAACAATAACACAATCTTGGGTAATCCAGCGATCCAGCGCCTCGGCATAGATCCCAAGATGATCCCGTCGGACCAACACGAGGTGGAAAACCCGTCCCAATGATCCAGCGCCTCAAAGATAGATCCCAAGATGATCCGTCGGACCAACACGAGGTGGACATCCGATCCAGCGCCCTCAGCATAGATCGCGCGATCCCATCGGATCAACACAACATAAACAACACAATATGCATACACATATGCAAAACAATATGTTCATCATCATGAACAACGCAACATGAACGACAATATGACAAATCAATTAAGACGACCTCATGTTCGACAACATGAATGATAATACGCATGATCAAATCACTAACTCTAATTGAATCGATATAAGATACTTGCCCCGAGTCCTTCGGGAGAAATCTCGATGTCCAATCATCACCGACGATTATCCTCAATGCTCGGCGATCCATACGAACAATGAACTATAGATACTCATATCCTCGTCTTTACCATAATGTAACCTTGATACTCGAACATACCAATAATCGAGATAAGCATATACATTATGATTTATCTCCCGAATCGAAAGAACGATATGCGATCCGAATACCCGAGTTCACAATAATAATCATCGCTATATGCATTATAAACGAAATGAAATCAAACCATTCATTAAATATTATAAGCGAGCAAGTAATAACTTGCCTCGATACCGGTACCACGAAGTTGTTGTCGAACACATTGCCTTTGTCTACGAGCTCCTCGGCCCGATCAAAAGCAATACAATGGACATACTCAACGCGACCGCAATATCCGGTCATAATCACCGATCAACAATCTCAACCTATCGAAGAAATCAAATAACACATATCCGATAACAATCAACGATCGACAAACTATCGAATCGAACTCAACGGTTCAACACAACCTCGAATAAACACGGTGGAACCAACCAAGTCAAACCATCACGAATTCATAATCAAAACACAAAAATACGCACTGTCGCCTACTTAGCGCACGTTAAACGCATAACGTAGCGTGCGCTAAGTTGTCCGTTAGCGTGCGCTAGCGGTAAGCTTAGCGTGCGCTAATGCCGCATGATGGCATGCAATCCAAGCATCGACTAACATCTTGCAACTACGAATCCGAATGAAGGGAGATATGAATCTCCATATCTCTTGAAGATAAACGACACCATAACTATCACAAGGATCATATCATTGTCCATATATCAATAATAACACCAACAATCAAACCGACTCGATAACAAGGATCATATCATATTCAATCCGGAATTCAACCTCGTATCATGATTTAACTCCTCTAAATCGATCAATATAATTAACAAGATTCAGAAATCCATCTTAGATCGGGTTAAACGAATCAACATCCTTATAGTATGAAGAATCTTAACTAACATCCGAGACTCTTATCAAAATTCCATTGAATCCCATATAACATCATCATATGATTATCCAACATGCTCCTTACATGAAATCATCCAAGAAAACGAACTATCATCAAGAGGATACGAAAATTACCTGGATTGGATGGACCAAGAATAAGAACACTAGACTCCATTCCAAGAATCATGAATAACTTGAAGAACAAGGCTTGAATCCATGCTCTCCATCTTAATCTTGTTAAAGATCATCATCTCTCAGTGTTTAGGAACTCCAAATGTTCTCCCAAGGTTGTCTCTATCGGGTGAAAGGAAAGAAATGGACGAAATGCTTCATGACACCTGTTTGTCCCTTTATATAGAATACCTTACTAGCGTGCGCTAAACCCTTATGTTTAGCGTGCGCTAGCCTTAGCGTGCGCTAACTGACTTTGTTAGCGTGCGCTATCGAAGCCCAGAGGCTACTGTCTTGCTTCATAAACTAGCTTACGTACGTAATGCCCATGCATTAACGTACGTAAAACATCATGTCTAGCGTACGCAAGTCCTTACTCTTAGCGTGCGCTATCCGAAGTTGACTTACTACAGTGTTCACCTACCTCTCGCCCCACATTCCGACAGCATCTTACAAGGATAAGATTCCTTGTTGACTGATATATATTTAGCGTGCGCTAAGCCTAATCTTTAGCGTGCGCTAATACTTCAGGACAACAACCGTTGACTTACCAGAACGTGCGCCGAAAGCAGCCGGGTCCATACGCAGATTCCTTCTGATCGGACTACATTAGCGTACGCTAACCTATGAACGTAGCGTGCGTTAATCCTGCACGATAGCGTGCGCTATGCATGAATATCAGCGTGCGCTAATAAGGCTATACTTAGCCATTTTCCGCAGTTCTTGTCCAACGTCTCGACATACCAAAAACGAACATAAGACACACTGAACACAAACACTGAATCCAATAATATCATCATACGATATACCCAATATCAAAAGTACGACAACCTGATACACAATATCCTCAAATGTAGCGTCGACCAAATACGACAATTATACCAATATCGACATCTCGCTCTTCATTTATTTTATCCTTACTGCATGCATTCCATCTTTGTACAATATAACTCGGATAAAATAATATCAAACAACAGTAGTAGAAATTCGGATATTACATTCTACACCTTAAAATAAGTTTCGTCCTCGAAACTTGCCATCCGTCATAGAAAACAAACAAACATACTGTTCAACCCAAAATATCCCAAAACCATCACGACAACGATCAATCATCATTATTCTGAATAGCCAAAACCGCATACTTACAAATACGCAGGTCGACGATCTCCGGAGATACTAGCCAGCAATCTCACTGTACAGTCCCAATACGCTTACGATTACAATTCTCTGAGTCTCAACAAAATATATCATCTTCGGATGAAACAATCTGCCCGAATCAAATCCTGTCTGCCTGATTACATAATCAAGTCTCAGTTCCGATAAGACGAATAATACACAATACATCTGCAAAACAATTGCCCAAAAACAACGACACGAATTCCGAAACATCAACACAAAATCCGAACGCTCAAATGATCACCAAAGAATGATCAACAATCAATCGAATTTATCATCGACATGATAAATTTCCAATCTGACCAACCAGAGGTCAAAACACAATCGGAATATCATCATCGTGATAAACTCCAATATTACCAATGAGCGATCAACGAAAATCGAGAATACCTTCACACGGTAAACTCCAACACGATCAACACGGACCCACGAAGCAGATATACGAAAGAATAACATTCTCAAAGCGACAAATCAATCACGCACCGTAGATCTCAATAAACATACCCAATCGCGAACATTTTCCTCGGCATACGAACAACGAATCGCAAATCGGCGAACATACCAATTCATACAAGGAGTGGGAACGACCACTCAATATCCAAAACAACCAAAGATGGGGTCACCATCCCCAAATTTACACTTACAAAGAAATCATTCAAAGATCACTATGGTAAAATTGCGCTACTACCGTACCAATGGAATCACATAGCACATATGTCCGGTTTCATAAAACCCATAGTTCGAGAATTACATGATGTACAGAACCGCTACACGAAGTATTTTTTCTCTTATCCGATAAATCAACCGATCATCTCTGGATAACCAAACTACCATACTAACGTTCGAATCTATTTCATAGTACCATACTGATGTACTATCCAGTTCGTGAGTCTCACTCAGAACTCCACCACGATATGCATTATGCACTAAATGCGCATGTATATCCATCACATTTTCAAAACCAGTTTGAAATCATATATTCTTGTCACGAAGACAATTTTCGAAAGTTCTTTCAAGAGTTTGAAAACTCAAACCATAAATTTTGGTAAGACCACATAATCAATTTTAAAAATTAAATCGGCTCGCTGGTGCCAAGTTCTCGATAAAAATTCTTTTCGAATATACACGATTAAATAAAATGAATTTTATGCAAATGCTTGTCCATCTCCATACCCCTGTATACCACTTCGGCTCGTCACCAATATCCACTGATATTCCATCGGAAAACCACACGATAGAGTTCCAAATCTCAAATATAAACTCCGACTAAAAACTCCTTTCCACATATGACTCGCAACGTCAGTCATTAACCCATACTGGATCACCTTAAGTATGATATGACAAAATATTGAAACGAATCAATACAGCGAAAGACTTCCCGAGAAGTTCCATTTGAACAAGTAAACCAAAGCCTCGAAAGGCGGATAAAGTATTTTACAACTCTCGGGAGTTTTAGAAAACATGAAAGTCTTTTGAAACATTAGGGTCTCAGCCGTATCTCATTCCACATTACAAGAAGTTTAAAAAGTAGGAAACTCTTTTCGGACCCCAAGTCCTGAGTTATAAAACCATTTCAAAATCGATTGGGTCTCGGACCAAAAATCATTTTCCGTAAAACATCCGTAAAACATTCATTTTGAAAGGTATCATTTTCAAATGATCAAAAGCAGTTCATGAATTAACATGTCACATGTTCTTCTCAACCATGCACAATATTTTTTCCCAGATGCACAATTCCGTTCCAAAATCTAACCAACATACTGATTTACAAAAATCGTGGTTTCTCAAGATCATCAATCCTGTCCCACTCTGACATCTCATACTGTAACGCATGATATCTGCTGAATCTCAAGACATATCAACTATAGAACAGCAATAAATCTCAATGCAATTCAAAAATCCAAATACTTACAGATCGTGAAGCCGACGATTCCCCGTGATACTGGCACATGTCTAGACTCAAGAAAATACTCGACATGTATTTTCAAAACACACGTTTGCAAACTCGGTTCGACTCAAGAACACAATACATCTCATTCCGGAGAATCTCGTTAACACCATTTGGAAAAGTTATAACAAGCCCGATGCGATCTTGGCAAATCCGATAACGCGAAAGCCCGAGTGAACAACAAAGATTCACGGCTCTAGTATTTGTCAATCGACAACTCGAATGACGCAACAAAAACACGACTCAACTCGACCGAATGCCTAGGTTTTCTCAACCTAAGCTCGATACCATATTCGTAACACCCCGCATTTAACCGGAAATATAACAGCGCCGTGGCCACCGAGATGGAACCCACAAGGCTAAAAGAAATTTTCGCAAACATTTAAAAATGCCCAAGAGGCCAACGACGGTACTATCTTTAAAAATTCACAAAGACTTATAAAATCCATTTATCAAAAACCGTCAGAAAACTCATTTGAAATCGCGAGGCCAAACAGCCGACACTCAAAAGTTTAGAAAACGACTTCCAAAGCAACCTCAGTTACCAGATACCAAAAGGTCATTTCAAAATACTCACGCGGCGGGAAAAGACCAACCAAAAAGATATTCTAGCAGCGGAATACAAGAACCAATCAAGAAACTCAATGCACACAACATGTCCTATCCAGTATCCTCCGGGAAGCTCATCTTTTCACGACCGCTACAAGCTCGATACTCCGAGAACCTAAAAAGAAATCCCACGACGGGGTCAGCCATAATATCTAACAATGATAACCGTCACATCACATCAATAATACATACCAATGAGAATACAGAATAAGAATACGACCAACGTAATCTTACCGCCATAACTTTACTTACTCAAGTAATTCTCATCAGAATAACCATTAAACTCGAACATAATATTTGTATTGTACCTCAAACAATACTCAAGATCCTCAAACTATCATAACCAACTCACGATACGGAAATCTACCATTTCTGACCAATACGATCCATCGAATAAAATCATCAAATCCCAAGACGATAACCAATTGTCCACCAAAGACAAGACCAAGGAAAATATGGAACATACCTCGAGATATGATGTGCCACGATAATCATATCAGTCTAATCCGATATCAGAACAATGCAATGCGGACAAGGTCCTAACACAAGACCTACAAATGCATACTCATATGACAACGTCAATATGCTCAAAAACAATAACAACTATGTATACTCAATGGAAATCCCATGATCCAGCGCCCTCAGCATAGATCCCAAGATGATCCTACAAGATCAACACGAGGTGGATAACCAACAATATACATATGCACAACAATAACACAATACTGGGTAATCCAACGATCCAGCGCCCTCAGCATAGATCCCAAGATGATCCCGTCGGACCAACACGAGGTGGACATCCGATCCAGCGCCCTCAGCATAGATCGCGCGATCCCATCGGATCAACACAACATAAACAACACAATATGCATACACATATGCAAAACAATATGTTCATCATCATGAACAACGCAACATGAACGACAATATGACAAATCAATTAAGACGACCTCATGTTCGACAACATGAATGATAATACGCATGATCAAATCACTAACTCTAATTGAATCGATATAAGATACTTGCCCCGAGTCCTTCGGGAGAAATCTCGATGTCCAATCATCACCGACGATTATCCTCAATGCTCGGCGATCTATACGAACAATGAACTATAGATACTCATATCCTCGTCTTTACCATAATGTAACCTTGATACTCGAACATACCAATAATCGAGATAAGCATATACATTATGATTTATCTCCAGAATCGAAAGAACGATATGCGATCCGAATACCGAGTTCACAATAATAATCATCGCTATATGCATTATAAACGAAATGAAATGAAACCATTCATTAAATATTATAATCGAGCAAGTAATAACTTGCCTCGATACGGTACCACAAAGTTGTTGTCGAACACATTGCCTTTGTCTACGAGCTCCTCGGCCCGATCAAAAGCAATACAATCGACATACTCGAACGCGACCGCAATATCCGGTTAAAATCACAGATCAACAATCTCAACATATCGAATAAATCAAATAACACATATCCGATAACAATCAACAAGCGACAAACTATCGATCGAACTCAACGGTTCAACACAACCTCGAATAAACACGGTCAGAACCAACCAAGTCAAACCATCACGAATTCATAATCAAAACACAAAAATGCGCCTTTATCGCCTACTTAGCGCACGTTAAGCGCATAACGTGGCGTGCGCTAAGTTGTCCGTTAGCGTGCGCTAGCGGTAAGCTTAGCGTGCGCTAATGCCGTCTGATGGCATGCAATCCAAGCATCGACTAACATCTTGCAACTACGAATCCGAATGAAGGGAGATATGAATCTCCATATCTCTTGAAGATAAACGACACCATAACTATCACAAGGATCATATCATTGTCCATATATCAATAATAACACCAACAATCAAACCGACTCGATAACAAGGATCATATCATATTCAATCCGGAATTCAACCTCGTATCTTGATTTAACTCCTCTAAATCGATCAATATAATTAACAAGATTCAGAAATCCATATTAGATCGGGTTAAACGAATCAACATCCTTATAGTATGAAGAATCTTAACTAACATCCGAGACTCTTATCAAAATTCCATTGAATCCCATATAACATCATCATATGATTATCCAACATGCTCCTTACATGAAATCATCCAAGAAAACGAACTATCATCAAGAGGATACGAAAATTACGGATTGGATGGACCAAGAATAAGAACACTAGACTCCATTCCAAGAATCATGAATAACTTGAAGAACAAGGCTTGAATCCATGCTCTCCATCTTAATCTTGTTAAAGATCATCATCTCTCAGTGTTTAGGAACTCCAAATGTTCTCCCAAGGTTGTCTCTATCGGGTGAAAGGAAAGAAATGGACGAAATGCTTCATGACACCTGTTTGTCCCTTTATATAGAATACCTTACTAGCGTGCGCTAAACCCTTATGTTTAGCGTGCGCTAGCCTTAGCGTGCGTTAACTGACTTTGTTAGCGTGCGCTATCGAAGCCCAGAGGCTACTGTCTTGCTTCATAAACTAGCTTACGTACGTAATGCCCATGCATTAACGTACGTAAAACATCATGTCTAGCGTACGCAAGTCCTTACTCTTAGCGTGCGCTATCCGAAGTTGACTTACTACAGTGTTCACCTACCTCTCGCCCCCACATTCCGACAGCATCTTACAAGGATAAGATTCCTTGTTGACTGATATATATTTAGCGTGCGCTAAGCCTAATCTTTAGCGTGCGCTAATACTTCAGGACAACAACCGTTGACTTACCAGAACGTGCGCCGAAAGCAGCCGGGTCCATACGCAGATTCCTTCTGATCGGACTACATTAGCGTACGCTAACCTATGAACGTAGCGTGCGTTAATCCTGCCCGATAGCGTGCGCTATGCATGAATATCAGCGTGCGCTAATAAGGCTATACTTAGCCATTTTCCGCAGTTCTTGTCCAACGTCTCGACATACCAAAAACGAACATAAGACACACTGAACACAAACACTGAATCCAATAATATCATCATACGATATACCCAATATAAAAAATCGACAACTTTGATACACAATATCCTCAAATGTAACTGTCGACCAAATACGACAATTATACCAATACTGACATCTCAGTCCTTCATTTATTTTATCCTTACTGTACAGATTCCATGCTGTACAATATAACTCGGATAAAATAATATCAAACAACAGTAGTAGAAATTCCGGATATTACATGGAAGTTGTCCTAAAATATTCATATAGCATCTCTCCATATAGCAGCACTAAGATAGCCTACAACATTATGTTGGATACAGCATACAGATTGTATGTGTTGAGTCTTTCAACACTTGTTCAACAAGACTGAAGACCGTTGAAACAGAATCTGCATTATTTACTAAAAGTCAAGTCCCGTTTGAAAATGGGTATTTATATACTGAAGGGATAAAGTATTTAAATACTAGCTGACACAGATCATCAATCAAGGAGCAAAAACCAGATCGTGTTTTATTCAAAACACTCAACACGTTGAAACGGACTATAGGCTCAACGAATATATTTTCAACGGATATATTTCCAACGGATCTATTTCCAATTGGTCTATTCAGAGGCTATATAGCCCAGAGTTTGAAGATCAGTTCATCCAACACATACAAGCTTACAAGCAATACGCGAATGATCTATCGACTGAATATTCATTATCATGAAATCAAGCTTACAAGATCAAAGTATATTTCTTCTAGTATCATTCATACCTGAAAATAAGAAATATACTCGGTCAATCAAGAACAGCCATCATCAGCTCAAGATCTTCATAAGTCAAGCTGCTGTTCTTACCTGGTTAGTTTGCCTTTGAGTATAAACCTAGTTTTGTGGGAACTAAAGAAGTTAGTCCGACCTGTGTGGGACGAATAAGACGAAGTTTTTGAACTATGTGTGAAGAAGCAAGTCAAGAGTTAGCTTTTATCAATCTGTGTGAACGGTTGAAAGCGACGATCTTTCTATCAATCTGTTTGAACGATATAAAGGATAGGTTTGATTATAGATACGTAGTTGTGTACATAGTGTTTATAATAAATATTCTCACTCTTGTGTGGAAGACCAGTGGACGTATAGGGGTTTACCACGAACCACTTTAAAACAGCGTGTTATTTACCTTATGCACTTACTGTTTTCATAACTATGATTATTTTACAAGTATACACTGCATACCCTGTACGCACCAAGCAAACAGGAGAAAACCAAGTTGCTGTATTAACGGAAACTTACTGTTTCAAGACTTCCACTATGCACTCCTATTTGAAAATCGTACAGCTTGTTGCTTAAACACTTTCCAAGATGTATTATGTATACTTAGTGGCCAACATTGTTTATTCCACTGCAAATGTATATTTTGAACTATGTTTATTTTCTGCTACGTGTGTTTTAAAATAGCTTTCCGGTATTTTTACCAACTCGTGTCGTAAAACTTTTAAGCTATTCTTCGTCAGTACGTGTAAGTGATGGCTTAGCGTACATTTTGAAACTGTTGAAGTTTGGCATTTTTGGCTTTTACTTTCAAATGGTATTTTATGACGGTATTTGAAATAGATTTTTGGAGACTATTTGAGTATTTCGAATTTATTACCGCCTTTGGCATCTTGGCGTGTTTAAAATGATTGTAAAAATGATTTTCAGCCTTGTGGGTTCCGACACGGGACCCACGACGCTGTAATATCTCCGGATGGTTTTGGGGGTGTTACAACTTGAATATGAACTTGGATACAACTTTCGCACACAAATGAAGCTTGTTAGTGGAGCTCCAATGGAAGCTCTTTCAATGTGGGGCGGGGGCGGACGAGAAGAGAAGAAGAGGAAAGAATATGAAGTGGAGACGAAAGTGAAGTGTCTCCCCTTTTATACTAGGTTAACCCTAGGCATTTAATAAAGTGGTCGAATAATATTTTATGTTCCGCTCTTCCGCAGATAAAATTACTCGGGTATTGTATGTATGTCGTTACTAAAATTATCGTGTTGAACTTAGAGGTTAAAGTCGGAGAAAAATTTTGCGATTTATGGAACGTGAATTATCCGAGAAAATGACTCGACATATAACCCGAAAACTTAAAAAGTAAACTTCTGAAAATCATACTCGCAACGGAAAAATAGTGTATGTAGAAGGCGGGGAATCACGATATTATCTATCGAAACGAAAATTAAACTCCAAATCGAATCCCAACCAGATAACCGATTATCCAATTTCTGAATTAGAAATGTGTAAATAGATCTAAGCTTATCCAATTAGTCAAAATTTCATTACTTAGGAATGCAAAGGCCTTAATGTCGCACGTGAGATTATAATAAATCATGCATATAAAAGATCGGGGCATTACAATGGGATGAGATGGTCATGGCTATTATGGAGTCGAAGGTTCTCAACACATTAGATTTCAGCGCCGTCGTCGCTTCTCTAATATACTGCGAGATTGTGTCAAAATCACGAAATGCCAAACCGAAACCCAAAGAAATATTTATAGCTATGAAAGCTCAAAAGATGTCAAGAAATGAAGAAGGGATCCTGGTTGATGATGATGCTGAAGAATCGGAATTTTATGCCAAAAACCTCAATAATATCTGTAACGCGCCAATACTTATTTAAATGCTTTTTATTTTGCTAACGATCATGGATTTTGATTTTTTAATATTTACAGGTTGTCTGATACTTAGATCGATACATTCCTAGCATAAAATGAAGGATTTAAAAAGAAAAGATTTCAAAATAAATTATAAGGATCAGTTTTAGAATTTATGAAACTGATTTCGAAAAATTCAGACGATTTTGATACGATAAAATATTCATCACAGAACACTTATATTGCAAAAATAATATTAAATTATTTTACTATTATTATTGAAAATCCATTCCAAACATATCGAATATTTAACTCCCACGAGTCCGGAACAGGTCAAAAAATCAAATTTGGACACGAGGAAGGGGTCGAACAGTGAGCGAGTTAACGGACATGCCGATCACCGCCCGAACACGCCTACAAGCGGTGCCGGTCACGACCGGCGAAGCTTCTAAGCAGTATGCGGATAAGGTCGATCCACGACCAACGAAGCTTCTCGGTCATTTGTCGGATAAGGCGGTCACGGCCAAGCGAAGCTTCTCGGCACTGTCCGGATAAGGCTTCCAGCTGTCCGGATAAGTATTGATTTTCAACCGACTTTGAGCCCCTATTAATACATGTCCCCGGACGTGTTTTTGTGCATATCTTATATAATATGAAAGCTCTGGACCTCTACTGTAAAACGCCCATAACATATTTCCCTTCCAAAAATTTAAAGGCCCTCAAAAAGCCCGATCAAACAGAAAGCTCAAACATGACCATTTTCAAAGGTGTTTGATAAAAGTCCTCAAAGAGATTTCAGATTTTACATCAAGAATTTATGGCCGGAAATATGAAAAAGTATTTTCAAGTGCTAGGAGCAGCGTATCTGGGATCAAAGAAGGACAACCGAGCCAAAATGCAAAGGAAGATATCTCAAGATTTCCGCAAACGAGGTGAGGTTATACTATTTTAATATGTTACGTCATCGTTGTGTCGTTTAACATGAAGACCCGAGAGGGGTCGAAAGAATGAAAGAAAGCCGAGACGAGTCTCACACAGATAAGAATGTTTTATGTGCATTACACAACATGATTTTGACGATTTATAAGGGTTTAATCTCACTGAGTATGCTCGCGTACTCACACCTCGTCGTTTATATTTTTCAGGCTAAGGAATCGACGAAGGGGACAAGTAGAAGATGAATACATACTCCCAACATGATGATATTCTAAAGAATAAAAGATGTAGTCACCATAATTGTTATTATTTTTACAAAACACTTGATGTTCTTCAACGAATATAATTTCAACGGACTATGTCCGAATATTTAATTTCCCATGTTTTTCTAAAACTGTACTAATGGTTGAATAAATGAGTTTTATTGAAGATTTACTGACTTTGCTTCCGCAAATACTCCAAATTTATATAAATTTTTTTAAGGAAAAATTGAGCCGTGTAACGTTCTTTTTAATTAAGAAAGTCAGGGCGTTACAATATCAAACTTTATTAAACTCGAGAAGAAAAGAAATCAACTCACAAACCCGGAATGAGTCGACAATAACTGTCGAAATTATGGAAAATCTAGTCACTTTGCTAAAAATTATCATGGCACAACTTCCAAAAAGGAAGTATATATAGCCATCTACAGTGACGAAGACGAAGAAGAAGAAAAATTTAAAATAATCTCGCACTCATGGCAAGGAGTTCATATGACGACAGCGACAACGAAAGCCATGTAAGTACCTCTAATATCCTATAATTTCACTACGACTTTTAGTATTATTTTATCTGAGTTGTACTGTACAAAGTGGGACCGATACAAAATGGATAAATAATTTTGGGAACTGTGACATTCGTGCCAGTATATTTATCAAGGTTATTTTTAATTCTAGGATATTACATGCTTGATATGTTTTTCGATGTAGGATATACTGTATGAGTATTTGTACAATTGTCGTACTTGGTCGACAGTTGTATTTGAGGATAACGTGCATCAGGTGTATCGTGTGAGAATGTTTTTGGGATGAGTATATGTATTCAGTATGTGATTATACGTATCTAGTACGTCGAGACAGACATGAACAGTTGGATTTTGGGCAAGTATAGAGGGCCATTACATACGCTAAGGTTAAGGACTTACATATGTTAAGTTCTATATTTTACATACGCTATGCGTAAGGCATTACGTACGTAATAGAGGGAATCGAACAGGACCGAGCTGTAATCGGTAGGTGGGTCCCGGTGTCGGCAGCTTTTCAGCACAGATATGGACAGGCGAGCCAACCTCGACCCTTACGTACGCTAAGGGCAGATCATTACGTACGTTAAGAGGGAAAGTTACTGTAGCAAGTCAACGACTATATTACGTACGCTACATCATGGACATTACATACGTAATACACAATACAAATTAAGGCAGTCACCTCTGGAATGGTGTTACGTACGCTAACAAGGCCAGTTAACGTACATAAAGAATTTTACGTATGTTAGTATGGATACCTAATGTACGTAATAGTTGAAGTTTTATAAATATGTGAGACCCGTCCTTTTGGCATTTTTGGAGATCCATGTTGTTTCTTCACCCTTCAACCTTCAGAGACCGACTTTGGCTCTTCCAAACAGATTGGGGACTTGGAGTCATGGATGTGGAGCTTGAGATATGAAGATATTGTGCATTCTTTAGGTGCTTGATTGTGTTTTTGAGGTATGTTGGATAACTTCTCTCTTCAATTCGGATTTTGATGTTGTTGTTGATGTTCTTCTTCACATGATGATGGTTATGGTATTTTTGCTATGATCCTTAGTGTTACGTCAAGTGTATGTTAAGGAACATGATGATATATGCCTTGGATTATGAATTAGATGATGGTTTAGAGGAAAGAACCCATCGGAATACGTCGTTTTGTTGGCTACAAACATGATTATGGATTAATTCATGTTCTTGAAGAACTCTTGAGTTACATGTCATGATTTTACAGAATTTGGAAAGATTACAGTTAATTTCGCTATATGGTTATTCGTGATGAAACCGGTAATTGAATTTTTATGAATTTACAAGGATAAGCCGTGTTAATCCGTAAGTAAGATTCAAGTCGGGATTTAGAATGTTGAGAAACTTGTTAAGATTGATTGATTATCGAATTGCGGCTTGTATTCATATTGTTTGAATTGTAATGGTTTGGTTTCGTATGATCGCGATATCATTGAATCGTTGAGTTTGATTGGTTGATTATATCGGTTGTCGATTGTTATCAAACGTATCGTTAATTGATCATTGCATTAGGTTGTGTTAAGTGATCATTGGTGATTAAACTTTGTGCTGCGGTTGAGATTGGAGAATGCATGGATCGCCTTGGTCGGGGGTGAGGAGCTTGTAGATGAAGACGATGGGATTGGTAACAACTTCCTCGTAAAGGTATCGAGGCAAGTTATGCTTGCTCAGTTCATAATGTTTAATAAATGGTTTCGATTTCATTTCGTTTATGATTCATATAGCAATGGTATTATGGAATATGAATTTTCGGGATGATGGTATGTGTATTATGCTTGGACTGAGATAAATCGTAATGTATATGATTTTAAAGGATGATGGTATGTGTCTAGTGGAAATGGAGATGTGAATTATAATTGTTCTATTGTACGAGAAGTTAGATATCAAGACTAGTTATCATGCCAACATTGAAGTCGAGATGGTGATTTGGTTTTAGTAATGGACTGTACTTCATTTTGGATTATTCGGATGACTATGTATTCGTTCAGGGATGTTGGTCGTGGAAAGGTTAGCATCTCCAGCTTGAGGTAAATTAATATTACTAGATTATGGTAATCATCCTGTTGCATTATTGCATGTGTGTGTTGATGCTTCATGTGGTGAGTGTGCATCATTATTTGTTACATATTGTGATTGCATGAACTGTGTTAGGGCATAAGACCTAAATGGCACCTACGTTCTGGGATAATCATGTGAGATGCTTCCGTGACCCTTGGTTGCGAGCTTGGGGTATTTTGTGATTGCATGAACTGTGTTGCGGGATAACACCTGAATGGTACCCATGTCCGGAGTATTCCTGAGTAGATGCTTCTGTGACCCTTGGTTGCGGCCTTGGGAGTTTATGTGCTAATATTTTGGGCATTGTTGAGCATGCTGTGAACTGTCGTCTGATGGAAATACGACATTGTGGTCGTGTCGGTCTTTCATGATCAAGTTATCGTTGCTCACTTGGAAAGTCTTCTGATCCTTGTTGGATATGCGTTTCTTTGGGATTCGTTGTCATGTTGTAACGTGATATATCTAGAGTCAGATACGTTTTGATTGGTCATGTGTAAGATTTTCAGGGTTGGCACATGTAACATGTGTTGGTTTCGACCTCATATTGAACCGTGCACACGAGACATACTTCGTGAGGCTGATTAGGTACGAGACCAGATGCATATCTGATCAATACCCGTGGTTAGATTGTACACAGACACATTTCTGGATCTTGCATATCGTGACGTCCATCTTGAGTCTTATTGATTGGTCGTTCATAGTCCATGTATAATCGGATCTGTTCAATATTCGGGTTTGTATTCGAGATCTCGTATATGTGATTTGTATATGGATGACGATTTTATTCTCTCATGAATCTGTCCCCATTGACCCTTTATTAATCTCGTTTGGAGTTCACCCTATCGTTGGTAATCTCGTTCGTTATTGATCCCTACTGATTCCGTCTGGAGTTTGCCTTAACGTTGGTATTCTCGGTCGTTGTAGATCCTTTATTGATCTTGTTGGGATTTACCGTATCGTCTGTATTCTCAGTTGTTGAGCCTTTGTTTATCTTGTTGGAGTTTACCGTATCGTTGGTATTCTCGTTCGCTGATCATTTGTTGATCTTGTTGAAGTATACCGTGTCGTTGGTATTATCGGTTTTTGATCCTTTATTGATCTTGTTGGAGTTTACCATATCGTTGGTATTCTCGTTCGCTAATCCTTTGTTGATCTTGTTGGAGTTTACCATGTCGTTGGTATTCTCGGTTGTTGATCCTTTCTTGATCTTGGTGGAATTACGGTATCGTTGGTATTCTCGGTCGCTGATCCTTTATTGATCTTGTTGGAGTTACCACATCATGGTATTCTCATTCGTGGTTGATCTTTTGTAGATCTTGTGTGGAGTTATCATGTCATTGATATTCCCGTTCTGATGCATTGGTTGTTTATCATTATTGATTGTGTGAGCTTTCATGCTTTGTATTGATATCTGGGACTTGCCATTGTCTCGGGATAGTTGATCTCCAGATGTATTGTGTGATATCGATTTTATTAGAATTGGGATCCGATTGTGTGATCCAGCGGACAGAATCGGACATGGCCAGATTATTCCATATTGGAGATATGTTTATGTTTGAGAATCTTGGTATCATTTCGGATACAGTACAGATGGTTATTTTCGAATTCATTCATTACTTGAGAATGCGATGTGCGAATTGAGGTAAGGGTTTAATTGATTTGAGATTCCACGGATTGGTAAGGTGGTAAAGTTACACTGGAATTATTCTTACCTTGTAATTACATTGACAGGTATTGTATATGTTGATGTGATCGTTATCATTGTTGAATATTATGGCTGACCCCGTCGTGGGCTTTATCTTTTAGGTACTCGGAGTTTGAGCTAGTAGCGGCCGTGATGGGATGAGCTTTCCGGTGATACTGGTTATGGCATGGTTATTGGGATTTGAGTATTCTTTTCTGGTTGTTTGATTCCCTGCAAATGTATTTAATCATGTCTCTATCCGCTGCGTGTATAATTTTATAATGGCTTTCAGTATTTTTCCAACTCGTGCATACTTTCTAAATGCCCTTTTGGCGTTTTTCCTTTGTGCTTTCAAATGGTATTTTTTGACGGTATTTAAAGCATTATCGTCTTTGTCTCATTGGCGTGTCTGAAACGTTTTTGAAAATGATTTTAGCCTTGTGGGTTCCAATGTGGGGCCCACGGTGATGTAATATTTCCAATTAGTTTTGGGGGAAAATTAATCGAAAATAATTACTTTCTTTGTTTAGAAAGAGAAAATAAATTAAAAGATGATTTATTAAAAGTTCACAATGAACTTAAAGATTTAACGAATAAATTTTCATGTGAAAATGAAAATTTTAAAAACCTAATTTCTATTCAAAAATTTAAGTTAAATAAACAAGAACTTGGAATCGAACATTTTGATAAAGTTGAATACAATAAAAATAAGTCGTTAAACTTGAAAATACCCCTCTGAAAAATATTTGAAAATTAGGCATCATATTTCCAATTGCAAAAGCCCAAGACAAACCATTAAAATTAAGAAAATATGGATTCCAAAAAGAACCAGCCGAATATCATTTATTTGCCAAATCAGAAACGACCCAGAGTTACTCAAAAATAATTATTTATACATCTATAAAATAAATTGGTATTTAACTCAGTAGGAGTTATTATATTTAGGGGGAGTTTACCCACTTTTTATCAAAATAATTTATATTGATTTTATGATTTCATATACTTTTTGCTAATGACAAAAATGGGGAGAAGACAAAAAGGGGAGAAGAAATTATGGGAGAAGAAATCTAACAAAAACTGATAAAGCCGAAAACCCTAATCTGTATATTTGGTGTATATTTTTCAAGTATATATCCCATCAAGAATTGTTGTTTTGTCATCATCAAAAAGGGAGAGATTGTTAGAATATTTTATTCCTTACAAATATACAAAATGATTTTGATGATGTGTTAATACTCAAAGAAAAACAATAATTACTTAACAACAGTCGAAGGTGCAAGAGTTGGACAGAAGCAGTTAGCGCATGCTAATATATATACTAGCACATGCTAGTAATTAAGGCAGAACTCATAAAAAAATGAAGTAGTTAATGATTGCTACAGCAGTTATTAGCGCACGCTACAGCAGTAAAGATAGCGCATGCTGTAAGTGTCAAAACGCATGCTACGAGATCAAGTACATGGTACGGAATTAGGATAGAAAGGTCTGCAAATGAGAGCGGATAACACAAGCCACATGGTGAAGCTAACACATGCTAAATCGTAATGCACGCTAAATATCAGAGTTAGCACACAGAAGGTTTGAAATCCTACTGTTGATCTTATATCCGTTGGATACCTTTTAAACTCGGAGATCACACGATAATCATCTGAATCCGGACTTTCAAGTTGACTACTATTAACGCACACTAGATTCAAAATATGACTGTTAGAAGAATTTGTCAATGCAACTGCCATAATTGACAGAAGACGTTAGGAGACGCTAAAGTGTATATTAGTACACGCTAAGAAGGACCAGGAAGCAACGGCTAGTTGAGGATCTAAGCCTATACATACCACTTCATTTGGTATTCAACATACAACAACTTCAAGAATAATTCATATACATATAAGATACTTACATACATCGCTGTTCTTGTAACTAAACTTAATTGATAAGAGTTTGAGTGTTTGAATCACTCATCTATACATGAAATAAAAGAAAGGATTGTAGATTTAATTCGGTATTATTAGGATCGTGGATATGGCATTATTAGAATCATAATCTAAATCCAAGTAAGGTTTTTTTAGTACTAAGAGAAAGTTAGAATGGTTGTTTCCTTATCCGATCAAAAGGAAAAGCAGTTTATCTTGGACCGACAAAAAGACAAGATTGTAACGGCTTATCTTGGATCGATAGAAAGATTGTAACGGTCTACCTCAGACCGATCGAAGACAAGGTGTAAAGAGTTTTCTTGAACCTATAGAAAAAGATAACAAAGGATAGATGACAGAGGTAAATTGTCGAACCTCCATATTACACACAATGTCATTTATATTCTGCACTTACCTATCGCTTCCACATGAAAAGAGTTTAATACTCTTAACCACACTATTCAACCCCCTTCTAGTGGCGGTACCAACCCAACATTACCGACGTTAGAGATTATTTAGAACTGAGTCAGATAACGTGATCTTTGTTTGAATTTCGTATCAATGAAATGTGTTTTATGAATTGGTGATTTTAAGATATCCGATAAGTATGTGATTGGGAATCGAGTATTTTGGTTGATTGTTGCCTTCCTATGTTAATTACATCCGCTGCATGCATATTTTAAAATTGTTCGATGGTACTTTATGAACTTGAGTACAATTTGAAAAACTAATTCTCTAAAATATTTCGTCGGTACATGTAAATGGTATCTTAACGTACATTTTGGAAATTGATAGAGTTTTTGCAACCTGGTCGTGTATTTTCAAATGGGTTCTTATGACAATACTTGGATATGAAGGCATAATTGTTTTGATAGTCAAGAGTTCTCCTTAGTATTTGGACACCATTTTCAATATTTTCAATTACGAAATATTTTGGATGGTCTCTAATATGTCTCCAATCTTTTGGCAATACATCAAGTATTCTTTCTTGGGTCTCATGAGGCTTTTCCACTTCATTTGAAGGTTGAATTTCTGGAAGTGTACCTACATCATCAATAAATTCGATCTTTCTTGGAGGCGGGATTGTATCATCGAATTTTTCATGTATAGATTCCTCAACTTTATTTACCACACGATTATAAATACGAAAGGCTTGCTATTCAATAAATAGCCTAAAAAAATATCGATTCGGATTTTGAATCAAATTTTCCCAAACTGCCTTTTATATTATTCAAAATAAATACTTTGCCACCAAATGGATGAAAGTAAGCAATGTTCGGCTTTTTCCCCTTCCAAATTTCATAAGGAGTTTTATATTTTGCTCTGCTAAGATGAACACGATTTAGTATGTGACATGCCGTATTATTGTCAACCTAAAAATATCGTGGAAGAGAATATTAATTCAACACAGTTCTAGATATTTCTTCAACGTCCAATTTTTTCTTTCAACGGCTCTATTTCAAGAAAGGAGAACAATCAAACTCTCCACCATGATCAGTTCGAATAGAAATAATAAAAAGATGCTTCTCATTATTAACCAAGCGAAACCATCTAGAGAACTCATTAAATGTATCAGCTTTATGAACAAGAAATCTGATTCATATAAATCATGAAATATCATCCAAAATCACCAAAAATATATAGTTTACCACTTAAACTAGCATATTCAGATGGACTAGTTAAATCTATGTGAACAACTTCAAGAATGTAACTAGTGGATATTTCAAATCTTGGGTTTAAAATTCTCCTTTATGTTTGCTTTAATGCATGGTTCACACATGTATTTTTGATCAAATTTTAATTTTGGTGATCCACGAACTAAATCATGTCTAGATAACTTTGAAATGATCAGTAATGATGTATGTCCTAATATTTGATGTCATATATAAAAATGCATTTTCATCTAGTCACAAGATATTTTTCATGAACGAATTTTCATCACAAAGGTCAGCAATGTAAATATTTCCACATATTACTCCGATAAATGCAACTTTATTATTTTATAAAGAGACAATGTATTTCTTCAAAGAGAATTTTGAAACCATCATCGCAAAGTTGAGGTATTGTAAAATGCCATAATTCTACTAGCATAATATTTATACGACTTACTATATCATAATGAATTTCAATAAAATAATTTTGCCTCGTAGCTCAATTTAATCTATTATTCACTTATTATTTCACGAATTTAGAAAATATTTTATAAATTAAATAATTAATTAATTATTTTCAAAGTGAAGTGTTGATTTACCTATTAGACTATGTAGCAACACTTAATTATAAGTGGACTCACTAATGGACCCTAGTAATTAAATTAAAATTCAATAAGGGTCCAAGACCAAAGGTTGGTCTAAATCAACCTTATCTAGCCCACCACCAACTTGACCCAACCTACACCATTTAAACAAAATAATAATTAAAAAATAATATTAATAAATAAATAAAAATCAGCCATGATGAGTAAGGGGATGAAGTGTCCCTTTGACCCTTCCACTTGTTATCTATACACACACATATGTCTTCACCTCTTCATTCACCAATCCTCAACCCCCCTTACTATAAATACCTCCATGCACACTTTGTCTTCTTTTACACAAAAAAAAATCTACACAATCTAGGGAGAGAGGGATGTAACACCCCGAGATATTCGGAATAATTACAGCGCCGTAAACCCTTTAAGTAAGGATTTACAAGGCTAATTAGAGGAAATGTAAATATAATACAACAGTACTATGAAAGTTCCAAATACAAAACCGGTTTCAAACAGATCAAATGAGTCGTTATTACAACCATCTCGAAATATTAATACGACACGCATACTCAAGTACTGAAAATGAACCAAGAAGACAAATCACAATAACAATAAACATCACTGAGCCCCTTCGTCGTCATATCGGTACTGTGGCTGCTTTCCCGCTCCTTGGCTACCAGAACATCAAAACAAATGTCCACCCGCGAAGGGGTTAGAAAAACGATGCTAGTACAAGTATCATATTAAACAAATCGAATATGCAACAACAATGCATAACAGAACACACAATATGGACTTCCGCTACCGGAATCCAACAATGCGAATCCATAAGATTCCATTAACACAACATGGGTATTCCAATGATCCAGCGCCCTTAGCATAGATCCCAAGATGATCCCGTCGGAACAACACGAGGTGGAAAAGCCCATCCAATGATACAGCGCCCTCAGCATAGATCCAAAGATGATCCCGTCGGACCAACACGAGGTGGACATCTGATCCAGCGCCCTCAGCATAGATCGTACAACATACACAAACACAACTCATGCATACTTATATGCAAAATCGCTATGTCCATCAACATGAACATACAAACACTTGATAACGAATATCATGACAATTCAACGAAATAAATCCCATGTTCAAAAACATGAATAAACCACATGCATGCTCAAAATATCAATATTAACAAATTACGATACTTGCCACGAAGATGGCAAGAACTAATCACTCCAATGATCTCAACACACTCGAAGGCCGCCTCCTTCGATCAACGTTCGCAGTGCTCGGCCCTTGAAGAAACAGGAAAAATAACGGCAACTCAGGACAAGTTTAAACATACGAACATCTAACTCCTACTACGGTCGGGTTAACACTCTAAGCTCGCTGACTCACTGCTCAACTAACTCGACGACCACCCGGTCTACCTAGAGTCGCTCAAATCATCGTAATTATGCACTACGATTCCATATTATCGATTCCCTCACCAAGTTCGGTTACAAATCATGCTTTAATCCGAGTTTACGGTTTAACAACCATATAATTCGTTCTTCCACAATTTATCTTCCTTGCTAAAATTTACGTTCATAGCAATGGTTACCCATCAATATCCTTTTGTTTGAATCATCAACATGAAGATAACCAAATCCAGAAATCACTATAAGTTATGATTTACATTGAAGGTCATCTCATACTATCCAAGGATATTACAAGACCATACTAATAATTCATCTTCATCTTCAAGAAAAATATCCTAAGTTCAATCCATTCAATGTCCCAAAACGTATAATTCCATTATGTAAATACATAAGAACTTGATAATCTCCATAAACTGGCCATTATCGGTTTTGTAGCTACATGATTGTGCTTAGGAGTTCAAACACTAAAAGGTTCAATGTTCTAAACAATGAAGAAGTACCGAAACATCGAAAATACTCTTCTAACAACATGATGTTCGACTATGCACGAATTTAACTGACTAGATAATCTCAAAACATGTTCAAAACATCCTTCAGAATACTACTCCAGTTGGTGAAGAATCACCTACCTCGAAATAGTGAAGAACAAGGAGGAACTTGAAGAAATCCAACACCGAGAGCTTAAACACCAATCTCCAATGATCTAAAATCTTCAAACTCGTGCTAGGATGATGATATGAGAGGTTTAGGATGGAGAGAGTGACTCTCTATGTTTCAAAAATCGAGTTTGGGAAGTGAAGAAGTCTGAAAAAATGAAAAAGGGTGCTATCCTATATATAGAAAATAGTTATTAGCGCGCGCTAGTCCATATCCATAGCGTGCGCTAACGGTCCCGCAGTCTACTGTTTCTGCCTGGTCTCGACTTAGCGTGCACTAACATCCCCTTACGTGCGCTAAGTTCATAAATTAGCGTACGCTACTACTTATATAGCATGCCCTAACGGCCATATGATGCTTACTGACCTCACTGTACTCAATATTTAGCGTGCGCTATCCTCATACCTGTAGCGTGCGCTAAACAGCGTTGACTCGGCTTTTTCCAAAAGCCATCCAGGTTCATCCCGACATGTCCCAACCAAGATCCGCGGCTGATCTCACCTACCACCCTGTCTTAATCAAGTTGACTACATATATCGCGCTCTAAGGTTCATACATAGTGTGCGCTATGAAACCAAAATTAGCATACGCTACGCCTAGTCGATAGCGTGCGCTACATGTGCAAAAATCACAATTTTGAACACATTCATGAATTCATACGCTCAACAACACTGGATCATGAAATAAATACTCAGATCAAAATGCAACAAATACAATATCACAAGGTTGAAATACACATTAGAAATCTCGGGTATTACATCCTCTCTCCCTAAAAAGAAGTTTCATCCCGAAACTTAAGATGAAAACAACTCTGGATACCTAGTCTTCATATTGTCCTCCGTTTCCCAAGTGGCCTCTTCAGCTCCGTGTCGTGACCATTGTACTTTAACCAAGGGTATTGGTTTATTCCTCAATTTTTTGATCCGACTCTCAAGTATCTTGATTGGTCTCTCTTCTAAGGTGCCGTCATTAGCTATCTCGATCTCTTTGAAATCAATAATATGACTGGGATCTGGTACATACTTCTGCAATTGGGATACGTGAAACACATTGGGAACGTGACTCAGTGATGGCGGTAAGGCCACCCTGTATCCTAAATCCCCAATTCTCTCGAGGATCTCAATTGGTCCGATATATCTCTGACTTAGCTTACATTTTCTCCCAAAACGGAAAATTCCTCGTGTAGGAGACACCTTCAATAGTACGTGGTCCCCAATGTCAAAATCTAACGGGCGACGACGCATATCTGCATAAGACTTCTGTCGACTCTGGGCAGTCAACAGTCTTTCCCGAATCAAAGCTATCTTCTCTTGATTCTGGACTATCAATTCCGGTTCCATCTCGATCAAGTCCGAAGAATCATCCCAGCATAGGGGTGATCGGAATCTTCTCCCATACAAAGCTTCAAATGGTGCCATCTTAATAGAAGCATGCCAACTATTGTTGTAGGTGAATTCAATCAAGGGCAAATGAACTTCCCAATCAGTTGACCAATCCAAGGCATAATCTCTAAGCATGTCTTCTACTGTTTGTATAGTCCTTTCGGACTGACCGTTCATTTGAGGATGATAAGCCGTGCTAAAGTTCAGCTCGGTCCCCAAAGCCCTGTGAACTTCCTTCGAAAAGTGCGACACGAAGCGACCATCTCGATCTGAAATAATGGTCTTCGGGGTCCCATGCAATCTGACTATCTCTGCAATAAATACTCGTGCCAATTTCTCGGGTCCCCACGTGTCTTTAATTCCTAGGAAATGAGCTGACTTGGTTAGTCGATCAACTACAACCCAAATCATGTTCATTCCTGTCTTGGTCCTTGGCATATTGGTGATGAAATCCATCGAGATATCCTCCCACTTCCACCCAGGGATCGGAAGTGGCTTCAACATTGCGGCAGGTCGCTGATGTTCAATCTTAACCTGATGACAAGTCAAACACTTCGAAACGTATTCTGCTACGTCCTTCTTCATATTTCCCCACCAAAAGTTTTGTTTTAAATCCTTATACATCTTACTGCTGCCCGGGTGAATAGAATAGGGCACGCTGTGAGCTTCCTTTAGAATTGTCTGTTTCAAAACATCATCATCGGGAACGCAAAGTCGACTCTCAAATCTCAAAACTCCATCATCTTGTATTACGAATCCTGGGGCCTTTCCTTTCTTTACTTCGTCACATAACCGAAGAATCAGAGAATCATTCAACTGCTTAGATTTGGTTTCCTCGACTAGTGACGAAGTTAGTTCCATCACATATAGTTGCCCTTGGATTCCTGGTGACCAAACTTCAATCCCTTCGCGGATCAGTTCTCGTTGAATGCTGGTTTGGGACGTAAGTGCTTCCAACACTCGAAGAGAAATAGGTTTACGGCTCAGTGCATCAGCCACTACGTTTGCTATACCCAAATGATAGAGGATTTCCAAGTCGTAGTCTTGATCAATTCCAGCCACCTTCTCTGCCTCATGTTTAATTCCTTCTGACTGAAAATATACTTGAGGATCTTATGATCTGTAAAGATCTAACAATGAGTGCCGTATAAATAATGTCGCCAAATTTTCAAGGCAAAGACCACAGCTGCTAACTCCAGATCATGAGTCGGGTAATTAACTTCGTACGGTTTCAGCTGTCGAGAGGCATAGGCAATCACCTTACCCTTTTGCATCAACACACATCCCAGACCCTGATTTGAAGCATCACTGTATACCATGAATCCATCAGTTCCATCTGGTAATGCTAATATAGGTGTTGTCGTCAGTCTCCTCTTAAGTTCATCAAAACTCACCTGGCATTTCTCATTCCACGTGAACTTTTGAGTTTTCTGTAACAGCTGAGTGAGAGGACAAGCAATTTTGGAAAATCCCTCTACAAAACGGCGATAATATCCAGCAAGTCCTAAGAAGCTTCGGACTTCTTTCACGTTATTAGGAGCTTCCCATTCCAAGATTGCTTCAACTTTCTTCGGGTCCACCTGAACTCCGTCAGATGATATCACATGTCCAAGGAAAGTTACTTCCCTAAGCCAGAACTCGCATTTGGAAAGTTTCACATAAAGCTGTCCATTCCTCAAGATGCTCAAAATAACACGCAAATGCTCAGCATGCTCCTCTGTGTCTTTCGAATAGATCAAGATGTCATCAATGAAAATGACCACAAACTTATCTACGTATTCTAAGAATACCCGATTCATCAATTGCATAAATACCATAGGAGCATTGGTAATTCCGAATGGCATTACCACAAATTCATAGTGTCCGTACCGGTATCTGAAAGTAGATTTCAGTATATCCAATTCCTTAATTCTCAACTGATGGTATCCTGATCGCAAGTCAATCTTCGAGAATACCCTTGCCCCTTGCAGTTGATCAAACAAGTCGTCGATCTGAGGTATAGGATACTTGTTCTTGATCGTCACCTTGTTTAGCTCCCTGTAATCAATACATAATCAGAGGGATCCATCTTTCTTCTGGACAAAGAGAACGGGCGCTCCCCAAGGAGAAATGCTAGGTTGAATGTAACCCTTCTGTAATAATTCCTCCAGTTGCTTCTTTAGTTCATACATCTCGGTTGGCGCCATACGGTATGGTGATCTGGAAATAGGAGTGGCTCCAGGCTCTAATTCGATAGTGAACTCCACTTCTCTCTGCGGAGGTAACCCAGGTAGTTCGTCATGGAATACATCTAAGAATTCATTCACAACTGGAATAGATGAGAGCTCTACTCCTTCTTTTTTCTTCATGGCGTAGCACCAAAATCCGTGACAACCCTGCTTCAGTAATTTCACTGCTTTCATCGCTTTGATAAATTTTCCCGAGCTTCCCGGTCTCCATCCTCTGAATAAATGTTCAGATCCGTCATCGGCAATGATAGAAATCACTCTCTTTTAGTAATTCAAAATAGCTCCATAACGATTGAGCCAATCGTCTTCGAGAATTAAATCGTCACCATGGATGTCGACTACAATAAGATTCGATGGCCAATCTCTCCCTCCTATAGACACTGTAAAATCTCTAGTTTCTAGGGTCCCCACAATTCTCTTTCCGCTCGTCAAACCCACAACATAAGGTTCACAATCAAATAAACACAAGATTTTCAAACGATTAACACAGTTCAATGATATGAAAGAATGTGTAGCTCCTGAATCGAATAAGACACTAACTGGTTGCAAAAGGATCTGAATCGTACCTGATGCCACAGTAGTGTTCTGATCATCAGATTTCCTCATCTCATACAGGCGCGGAGAAACGGACCCAGCACTGGATGTCTCTCTCTTCCCAATATTCTACTGCTAAAACCCACTCTGCTGTGTCTGGTTCACACTTATCTCTTTCGGAACTGGTGCTGGAGTGCGAGTACCAAATGATCTAGTCATATTTCCACAAAAATTTGCACGATGTCCTTCTTGCCCACATTTAAAACAAGTCACAGAATGAATGGGACAATCACGTCGAATATGCCCTGCTCGACCACAATTATAGCACTTCTTTGATGCGTCCGAAAATGCTGATGTTGTCCGGAACTTCTTTCCACCTCGAGAAGGATCTGGAGGTTTCCTAGATGAATAAAATGAAGACTGGCCCTTGCGTGGCCCACCACTCTTGTTTTCCGAGAAGTTGCCAGACACTTTCTGCTTCTTTGCCTCCATCGATTTCTCCACATCCACCTCTTTCATGTCGTAGGCCAGCGCCTTGTCCTGATATTGTCGCAACGTTGTACACTCGAATCCAGAAATGTACTGCTGAATCTCCGGTTTCATCTGCATATCGAAATGAAAAATCTTCTCCTCCTCCGTCCTGACCAAGTGTCGCACACAAGTCAGCTGATGATTAAAAGTCTTGATTATGTATGTCACAGATGCTTCCGAACTTTGCGGTGATAAAAACTCTCGGATTTTTGCCTCTCTAACTGGACGAAGACAATATTGTGCTTCCATCATTAGTTTGAATTCCATCCAGTCAGCATTATGATCCTCAGGTCGAATAGCTTCCCACCAGTCAAAAGCCTCCCCAGTTTGAAAATACTGGGCAATAGGAACTTTCTGGTCCTCGGGACAGTTAGTCCCCGCAAATACATTCTCTAACTCCTTTAGCCAATGATCCCAAGTAAGTGCCTCAGCAGAACCGTCAAATTTTGGTGGGTGCAATTTGAACACCTCAGTAAGCCATATGTCTCCCCAATTATCCTCGTTATGCTACCGTCCCATCGCCATCTGCATACGGTCAACTACCTGAGCGAACTGGTTTATCTGAGCCACCACCTGTTGAAGCACTCCCGGCATGTTAGGATTCGCGTTGTCATTCGCTGATCCCTGCTGTCCTCCAGAATGGGAATCAGTTCGACTAGCCGATAACTCTGGGGTAGTTGCTGAATCCTCTTGTCTCGCATTACCACGTCCGCGTCCACAACCTCCCCTCAACATACTGTAAACACAATTACTCAATATCCAGGGCAAAATTTTCAAAAATAAAGCCCGTCAATATTCACAAAATAGAAATTAAGTAAAATGGTAGTATAAGAGATTAGGAGACTTACAACCACAGTCCACATGACGACGCTGGCTGAACAGTGATGTTACGAATGACCCGTAAATCAAATAACATAAACAGACCCAACTAAAACCTGACTGCCAAGATATCCGTGAATCTTAGCTCTGATACCATATTCTGTAACACCCCGAGATATTCGGAATAATTACAGCGCCGTAAACCCTTTAAGTAAGGATTTACAAAGCTAATTAGAAGAAATGTAAATATAATACAACAGTACTATGAAAGTTCCAAATACAAAACCGGTTTCAAACAGATCAAATGAGTCGTTATTACAACCTTCTCGAAATATTAATACGACATACGTACTCGAGTACTGAAAATGAACCAAGAAGACAAATCACAATAACAATAAACATCACTGAGCCCCTTCGTCGTCATATCGGTACTGTGGCTGCTTTCCCGCTCCTCGGCTACCTGAACATCAAAACAAATGTCCACCCTCGAAGGGGTTAGCAAAACGATACTAGTACAAGTATCATATTAAACAAATCGAATATGCAACAACAATGCATGACAGACTACACAATACGGACTTCTTCTACTGGAATCCAACAATGCGAATCCACAAGATTCCATTAACACAACATGGGTATTCCAACGACCCAGCGCCCTCAGCATAGATCCTAAGATGATCCCGTCGGACCAACACGAGGTGGAAAAACCCATCCAATGATCCAGCGTCCTCAGCATAGATCCCAAGATGATCCCGTCGGACCAACACGAGGTGGACATCCGATCCAGCGCCCTCAGCATAGATCGTACAACATACACAAACACAACTCATGCATACATATATGCAAAATCGCTATGTCCATCAACAAGAACATACAAACACTTGATAACGAATATCATGACAATTCAACGAAATAAATCCCATGTTCAACAACATGAATAAACCACATGCAAGCTCAAAATACCAATATTAACAAATTACGATACTTGCCTCAAATATGGCAAGAACTAATCACTCCAATGATCTCAACACACTCGAAGGCCGCCTCCTTCAATCAACGTTCGCATTGCTCGGCCCTTGCACAAATAGTAAAAATAACGGCAACTCAGGACAAGTTTAAACGTACGAACATCTAACTCCTACTACGGTCGGGTTAACACTCTAAGCTCGCCGACTCACAGCTCAACTCACTCGACGACCGCCCAGTCTAGCTAGAGTCGCTCAAATCATCGTAATTATGTACTACGATTCTGGATTATCGATTCCCTCACCAAGTCTGGTTACAAATCATGCTTCAATATGAGTTTATGGTTTAACAACCATATAATTTGTTCTTCCACAATTTATCTTCCTTGCCAAAATTTACGTCCATAGCAATGGTTACCCATCAACATCCTTTTGTTTGAATCATCAACATAAAGATAACCAAATCCAGAAATCACTATAAGTTATGATTTACATTGAAGGACATCTCATACTATCCAAGGATGTTACAAGACCATACTAGTAATTCATCTTCATCTTCAAGAAAAATATCCTAAGTTCAATCCATTCAATGTCCCAAAACGTATAATTCCATTATGTAAATACATAAGAACTTTATAATCCCCATAAACTGGCCATGATCGGTTTTGTAGCTACATAATTATGCTTAGGAGTTCAAACACTAAAAGGTTCAATGTTCTAAACGGTGAAGAAGTACCGAAACATCGAGAATACTCTTCTAACAACATGTTGTTCGACTACGCACGAATTTAACTGACTAGATAATCTCAAAACATGTTCAAAACATCCTTAAGAATACTACTCCAGTTGGTGAAGAATCACATACCTCGAAATAGTGAAGAACAAGGAGGAACTTGAAGAAATCCAACACCGAGAGCTTGAACACCAATCTCCAATGATCTAAAATCTTCAAACTCGTGCTAGGATGATGATATGAGAGGTTTAGGATAGAGAGAGTGACTCTCTATGTCTCATAAATCGAGTTTGGGAAGTGAAGAAGTCTGAAAAAATGAAAAAGGGTGTTGTACTATATATAGAAAATGGTTATTAGCGCGCGCTAGTCCATATCCATAGCGTGCGCTAACGGGCCTGCAGTCTACTGTTTCTGCCTGGTCTCGACTTAGCGTGCGCTAACATCCCCTTACATGCACTAAGTTCATAAATTAGCGTACGCTACTACTTATATAGCATTGGCTAATGGCCATACGAAGATTACTGACCTCACTGTACTCAAAATTTAGCGTGCGCTATCCTCATACCTGTAGGGTGCGCTAAATAGCGTTGACTCGGCATTTTCCAAATGCCGTCCAGGTTTATCCCGACATGTCCCGACCAAGATCCGTGGATGATCTCACCTACCACCCTCTCTTAATCAAGTTGACTACGTATAACGCGTGCTAAGGTTCATACATAGCGTGCTCTATGAAACCCAAATTAGCGTACGCTACGCCTAGTCGATAGCGTGCGCTACATGCGCAAAAATCACAATTTTGAACACATTCATGAAATCATACGCTCAACAACACCGGATCTTGAAATATGGAGAATAATACTTAGATCAAAATGCAACAAATACAATATCACAAGGTTCAAATACACATCATAAATCTCGGGTATTACAATGAAAAGGCCAAGAGATAGAGAAAAAAAAAGGAAGAGAAGAGAAGAAGAGAAAAGAGGAGGAAGGAGAAGGTTAGAAGGAAACAAGGTAATGTGCTTACTTAGCTTAGAACTTATAAGTTTATATAGGTATACATATGATGGTCACATGTAGTGAACAGTGAGGAAGAACCTTCCCCATATTACAAAGACTTAGATTTCCCCCACAACATCAAGGAAACAAGGTGGGTGCAAAAACAATTTTTAAATTATATGTGAAATGAATTCAAAATGACGATGCATGTTCTTTTAATTGATTTATATTCTCTGCATTTCATATGATACAAGCATGTATGATGATTTACAATTTGATTGTGTTGAGAAGTTAACAAATATTGATGATTTAAATGATGTGATTAAAACTTCATGTAAAAAAAAATATGATCATGCATGACATGTTGAATATTCTAGAAATTCATCACCTTGAAGTGATTTAGGTGTAAATATGAATATGCAATTAAAGATGGGTGTCTAATATGTGGCCGAACGAAAGTTGAATTGACAAAAGCGAGCATAAAATATAGCTATGTGAATTCAAAGAGAATGATTGGCATGGTTGTTATAAGTACGTAATTTAACTTGGCGATAGAAAAATATAGCTCAACTATGTGATAATGATCTACCTTTAAAATTGTGTAAAATTTCTTAAAATTATGGAACTATTAGGAAATATTCCGATATTTTCAGTCTAGAATGGAAAATGAGACTTAATAATATGTTTAGTCGCTGACCATAAAATTTTGTAAGAATCGAAACTCATTTCCGATGTCTATGGACTAAAAATTACAATTTAAGATAAACTGAGGGGTCAAAATATAAATTCTATCAAATTTCAGGGACCAGAACAAATTTTACCTTTCTGTACTGAACATATGATGTATTTCAAAATAATAAATGTCTTTAAAATTTCGTAAAATCGGAAGTCATTGTAATTTTGGGGCCAAAATGACCTATTCAATAAAGTTGGGGTCAAATAGTAAATTCTTGCAAAATTGAAGTCTAGGACAAATTTTTAAACTCTGGACTGGAATTATTGATTACTAAATTATAAGTATTATGTCCGTAAATTTTAAAAAAAAGTCGGAGCTAATTTTAATTTGGGGGTCAAAATGACATTTTAAATAAATTCGGGGCAAAATTGAAAATTTTGGAATTTTAATCTGAAATTGAAATTCTGAAAATCCTTCCAATTTTGGAATTCCATGTTCAGTATGAACTTTCTCGTAAAATTTCATCTCCATCTATGTTGACATGATCTAGGAGAAAGACCCACGATCAGGATATGCGTGAAGAGCACAAGCTCGATAAGTGAGGCTATAGCCAATGTTGGGAGTCACAAGGAAGTGTAACACCCCCAATCCACTCAGGGATATTACATGTCATAGACCCCTTTCCTGAAGGATCTACCAAGCAGGAGATTACAAAACAAAACCAACACGCGGTCAATTCGACCAAAACATAAACCATAGACCGATTAGGTCTCTCAAAACACAACATATCAGTACAATTCATAAACCAAGATAAAACTCGATCACAATTTACACAACATGTCCATCCTCTTAAGTATGATAAAGAATTTAGGGATAAACACTCAGACAAACACATCACTGACAGAAAACTGACTACAACTGTGACTAGTATCACTGCTTTACATCATCCTCCAAGTCGATTATGTGGTTGCTGTCTCTAAAAAAAATACCTTAAAAGTATAACATAATCCCCAACGAGGGGTTAGCGATAGAAATCACTCGCAAGTAACCAAGCTATATAATTATACATCGAGAATACAACCATTATGAAAATAACCTTTCGACAAGGTAGTAACACGATCCCCGAGTCTAAATCTTTTAAAATCATTTTCCTATGGGAAGGATCATAAGGATGACTCCAAAACACATAATAGAATAATTGAAGATTTTTGGTGTCTCAGTGTAAAATCGTGAAAAACTTATAATTCTTCTTTTCAAAAAGATTTTCCTTCAAAATCATATAAATGATTCAATTCTCAACCCAAACCTCAAAGACAAAACCATATCCATCAATATAACCGGAATCCAAGATTCAAACATTCACAATACAGAGATATCAAATCAAACACTCGAATCGCCTCCGTGACCTCGATGGGACCCACCCGGATTAGATATCATAAACAAGCTCAAACACATCCATAAGTTATCTTGACATCGCACTCGCATGTAACGATTCTCAGAGCCCTTCACAGACCAACCCGATTAGATAACCTTATAGTCAAATCATGACAACTGGCCGTACTCACAAGCACGCGCCGCCGGAGGCCTCACGAGTCCCTACCCTGGTAACATCACTCAAACACGCCCATAAGTTATCGTGACATCGCAATCGCAAGTGAGGATTCTCGGAGCCCTCTCCAGACCCCTAACAACTGGCCGTACTCACAAGCACACGCCTCTGGAGGCCTCAAGGGTCCCTACCCGATAACATCTCAATTCACCAAGGTACACAACAACAAAGGTACAATATTCACCACAATCGCAACCGCATAAAATATAAGTTAACGCATCATACACCTCAATAAAGGCACAACATTCACACAACACTAACATTCAGGAAAAAGCTAACAAGCGAATAATACAAATGTTCCGCGATCTTACAATTCCTCGGATAACTTCTCATTTCTAGATATCCTTCTTAAGCACAATACAACATGAAATTGTTGTTATCATTCTTCATGAAACTCAAGTTTACGTTCGTATTTACTTTCATAGAGTCACATATTCATTTGAAAGTAAGTTACAGTTAAATATACAATCACTAACAAGTCCACGTTAAATTCACGACACATCACATTCTCAAAGTATAAAGAATATAGACGAGATACTCGCCTCAAGTCCAAAGCATGCGAAGCAACGGGAAAGCTCAACCGGAAACCCTCGAATCCTCCAACTAGGTCGAAAACACAAGAATAACATGATTACTACAAGGTCGATCGCAAGAAAGATGCAAAACATACGAAATTCTCATGAAGAATTCGTAGAAACATAGGATCGAACACTTGGGGTTCAATACTACCCCAAGAACATCAATAATATCACCCGAACCCGAACACAATAAGAAATACGAATCAAATCATAGGAATAGAATCAATACAACCGATTGATGATATACAACAACACGATTCATGAAGAACCACTCAAATCTTAAAGATTCTCAAAATACATAGAAAAGGGATTCAAGACAATTACCTCGAATCAAAGACGAAGAACACAAATTGATGATGTTAATCAACACCAAGAACTCAAGGAAGATGAAAACTTGAATCTACAAGATTCCAAAATCACCCCCAAATCGCCCATAAATCACCACAGCTGCGGAGGGACGAAGAAAGTATAAAAAATGATGAACAAGGTCTACCCCTGGGTATATATACCCGCGCCAGCATAACGTACGTTAAAGAAGAAGGTTAACGTACGTTAGCAGTTGTACGTACGTAAGGCTAGCAAGATTACGTACGTAATCGATGGGTAGAACTCACTTTCCGAAATTGTGAAGAACCTTGTGTATGTTATGAGTAGGGCTTAATGTATGTAAGACACATGAAGTTAACGTACGTTATGCTCATCGCATAGCGTACATAAGGCACTGAGCAGTTCCAAACTGCTAAGTTCAGCTCGTCGAGTACAAGCGCGACGAAACTGCAAAACAACAACAACACAAGACGAAGACATGCACACGGATAGTGCGCAACGACGAACTCAAGCGCTAAAAGAAAACACGATTCCGACTACCCGAAGGTTCGGAATACAATAACGGAAGTAATTACCCCCAAACTTTGGGAATTTACAAAACGGTCCAAAATGTCCGAAAATCACAATACGAAATCAAACAACCAAACCGAAGTTCACAACAAATCTAACAAAGTTAAACGTTCTTATAAGAAATACGAAACTATAGTTTGAAATCACCATCACACAAGTTGAACCAAATAGCGGAAAAAATCACTCAAAAAACACGGATTCTGGTAAAATAGCCCTGAAACAAACTCAGATGACTAAATACGCAGAACAAAACATTATCAAAATGTCAAAACACTCGCAAGCGAGTTCTGAAAATCAAAAAAATACCAAAAATGAAAAATTACCGAAAGAGAAAATCGCGGGTATTACATTCTACCCCCCTAAAAAGAAGTTTCGTCCTGAAACTTAAAAAAAGAAAGGGTGAATTAAGCAAACAATAAAGTGAACGAATAATTAAATCTCAGCGATCTACACGAGTCGATCCTGATAATGGTGCCAAAGCTCGATTCTGGGAAGCTTCAATAGTTCACAATACTGAACTCTGTGGCCCTCGAGTCTACAGTTATAACAAGTAATCGATTGCGAAGGACAATTAGGTTGCACATGACCCACAATGTTGCAATTGAAACACCTCCCAGTCTAAATAAGAGTCAAATAAGATGACTTCGAACTCTTGGTTCCACCAAACGAAGAAAGGGAAGGTTTCACTATAGGACTATGCGAAACTCGATGAGAAGAAGTTCTGACTCTCACACTATCCGAAAAATCTCCAGACGTCCTCTGCCTCTTCGACTCATGCAAGGGCCCCGTAGATAACGATGCCATCTCGCTGTTAGGAATATGCCCTCAAATGCCACTCAGAGGATGAAAGAGTGAGAGCAATTGTATTGTAATTATGAATATTATATTTAATAAGGCAATTATTATTTCTATATTATTGTATATCACTGGTATTGTGATTTGGTATATAGGATAATAGTCCTTGCATTTGAGAGTGAACATTCTACTCCTTATGGATATAAGGAGATAGGCACTAGAAGTGTTTAGAGCTCGAATGCTTAACTAGTTCGCAAGTCGATAAAACTTAACAGGACATTAAGTTTTAATAAGACTTGTATAACTGATGCTAGGACGTGTGCACGTCTTGATAGCATAGTTATAAGTATATTGGTGGGAACAGTATACTCGAACACGACAAATACTCGATTTAGTAACACGGTATTCACTCTGAGAGAGTCGATGACGAATCGAAAGGTTGTGATAGTATACGTGGACCTTTGACTTGAGGGTTCAGTAGAAGATGTGCCTATGACGTTTAGTTTGTCATTACAGTAGTTAGACTCATTTGCTTAATTGCTGAGTCGACCTCGAAGTGCGTACTATACAGGCAGGTAGCAGTTTTTACTGTATGCCAAGAAAGGATTCTATCTCCTGTTAGTGAACAGGCGAATGTCCTATACGGTTAATGGCAAATAAGATCATAAGTCTTTGGCCAAAGCATTCTGATATAGTCGTATTAGATACACTATTAATCAGTCGGTCTTGATTTGCGTTAACACATGTATAGAGTTTAGTCAACCGTAGGGTTTGACTTTACCGTGACCCGGAGACTTGACCGGGACACTGGTGAAGGGTCTATACGTATATAGTATTCACGACAAAATGGTTCTGGAAAGATTCGTTCATTCGTTCTCAGTCGGGGTTTACAGTGCGGCCCGCTAGGCTGGCTAAGTGCTGCCCGCACTCATTGGTTCCTCCCAATGCCGGCTGAGACGAACCTACGGAGTCACGCAATAGGATCATTGATGGATAAATGTAAATTAATAATCTTTCTTATAATATTAGATATTAGATATCTAATTTTGATTTATCGGATAAATCAAATAGCGGTCTTATGAATTGTAAGTAGGTTACTGGGTGATTACTTTAATTCATAAATTATATTTCTTAGAGAAATATATATCTGTGTTTGATATAATTAATTAATTGGATTAATTAATTAGTCCAAACACATTGGAAATAAAACGGATTCGTTTGACGAACATCCGGTACACGAGGGATTTGTTTTGACGAACATCCAATACACGAGCCGAGTAAATTCGATCCGTCTTCTTGGAAATTTCCCTTAGGGCCCCCCCTCCCTCTCTTGTCTCTTTTATACTTATTTTATGTCACTAGGTGACATATGTGAGGTGTATTTGATACCCTCAATCATGTGTTAAAGTGTGACTTTCATTTTTTTATAAATAAAAGTCTTTAGAAAAGAGAGATAACTTCTTCTTCTTCCTTGAACTCAAAATCACGAATTAGAGAGAGAGAGAGAGAGTAAGGTTGATAAGTTCATCTTGATCTTAGAGACAAGATATAAGAAGAATACATTGAGAGAGAAAATTCCTACAAGCTTCCCTAGCTGCATTCTTGAAGAAAGGAAGCTTGTCGATTTTTCATCAAGTTCCGGCGTGTGAAGTAGAGGCACCTTGGTTTAGGTGCTTGGAACGAAGGGCTCTTCATCATCATCATCATCATATGAAGGTTTTTCAGAGACATCATAGGTATGGGACTTTGATTCCTTGATCTTCGTATTTTTCTTTTCGTATATACATTACTTGATCGATCCTTTTAGGGATTCCGCTTATTCTTCCGTTGCGTTTATTTTCTGTGGAATCCCAACAGTGGTATCGGAGCGAGGTCAAATATATCGTATATATGATCATCTTTGCATTTGGAATGTTATTTGATGATGTTTATGATTTAGAATCATAATAGATATAATCGAAGAAATTTAATCGTTCGTAGTAAGTCAAGTTTCGACTATTTTATGTGAATTATAAATCTGAAAAATTTGATTTTTGTTGATTTATAAGTTCTTCATGAAGTTAAGAAACTTTTTCGTTTTGGAAGCGAGTCGAAAAAATGAGAAAAACAGGGGTTAAACACGAATACCGCACGAAGACGCAGCTGCCGGCAGCAGCTTACTGGACTGCTGCCTGGCCGGTCGAGAGTGACTCGGTAGGCTACTGTAGCAGACTAGTAAGCTCGGCCAGCCTGCCGGGCAGTGGCCGAGAGTGACTCGGTCCGGGCGGTTCTCGGGTTTTTGGCCCGATTTTGAATCGGGCCGTGGGCTGGGCCTGATACCGGATTTTCCGGGACTCCATTTTTGTGTTTATATTTCGTTGTAATAATTTCTGAAATTTAAATTGGATTTAATTGGATTTAATAAAATATTTAGAATATTTTTTATTAAGAGAAATTATTAGATGAAAATATTGTTTTGGCCGGATTACTTTGAACGGATTAAAATGACGATTATAAATATTAATTTGATTAATATTGTAGAAATTAAATAGATTAATTTTTATATTAATTGTATTAATATATTAATTGATTATTTAATTTCATTTACCATTACATGTTGTATGGAATGTCTTATGTGATGGTGATATAGCTCGTGGACTTAGTTGATGATTTGTTCGATTCGATATGGTTGTAAATGCCATTTTGAGCCTATTTATTTTTACTAGAAAATATTTATAATAGGACGTATTGTTCAATGATGTAATTATTCATATGGCTATGACGAAGACCGAAGACGACCGACTAGAAGACGAAGAATCAATACTGTATTTTTCCTTTCTTTATTTGGCTTGGCCCAATACTTAGGAAAAAGTCCATGAGCTATATGTTGGTAGTAACTAGGTTGCTATTTATTGTTTTTCATTTTGAATGATTGGCAAACCACAAACTGCGCTTATAAACGGATTAATGTGCAAAGTGTATCATATAATCGCGTTAATACCCCCACTTACAAACACTAAGTTATAAAGGTTACGAGGTTTCCTACCCTCCGTCAAACTCATGGAAAATTGAAATCTAAACCGGAATATTATTCTTCCGAGTATGTGGGGGTAATATTTTTGGGGTAAGTTGATAAATTCCTAGAGTGCATTAGATGCCTTTGGTTGTGACAAATCAAACCCGTATAAACCGTATGGGTTGCCGGGTAAGATTCAATTGTCAGACTAATAGGAGTTGATGGTTTAAACTTAGATAGCTCAGCGAGCCATAGAAACCGAAGGGGTTGAGGGCAAGTGAACTAGGGGTAAAAGAAAATCGAATAATCCATTAGATGGGTTGGTGTTAGACACCACTTTATAAAGAATAATAGAATAGAAACCGTATAGATTGCCCCCTATTAAACTTTCTAAAGAAATTGATCACCACTATGAAGTCACCCAAGACTTCCGGATTTAACATGGGAGTGTGTAAATGCCGATAAAATTGTGGGAGCCGAGTTATGAATAAAGAAATTCCTTAAATTCTTTACTCGGATCATAATTAAACAATCACTAACGAATCTTAAATTATTCTCTACAGTTAACAAAACTCTCAATATGACAATGAACCCACTCGCTATACTACTTGAAAAGAACGTCCTGACTAGTCCGAACTATGTGGATCAAGCCGAACTTGAGGATTGTCCTAACTATGGAAATGCTGGGATACGTCTTGGAGGCGGACATCCCAGCGGCTCCTACAAGAACCCGAGCCAATCAGGAAGATGTCGATGCCCATGAAAAATGGGTAAAAGATGACATAAGAGTGCGAGGGTACATGTTAGGCTCAATGACCAATGAGCTTCAACGTGCCCATGAAAAGATGACGTCTTCGCGATCCATCTTAGCGCACCTGGCTGAGCTCTATGGTGAGCATATCCGGACTGCTAGATATGAGATATCGAAGCAATTATTCGGCGCCAGGATGAAGGAAGGAGAGAGGGTTGGGGACCATGTCCTCAAGATGATCTCGATGATTGAGAGATTGGAAGCTCTTAATTTTCAGATGCATGCATCTATCCAAACTAACCTTATCCTGCAGTCACTTCCTGACTCCTTTTCCCAATTTGTCATGAATTTCAACTGCAATGAGATTGCATGTAACTTAGCTGGGCTAATGAACAAACTGACGACTGCCCAGTCTCAGATGAAGACAAAGGGAAAGGAAGCTGCACTTGTAATTTCTTCTAGGACTTGGGAGTCCAAGAATAAGAAGAAAAAGAACAAGAAGCAGTTAGGTCCGATAGCCAAGATCGACAAGGGAAGTGGCAAGGCCCCAATGGTTTAAAAGAGCAAAGGGGCCAAGAAAACGGATATATGCCTCAACTGCGGTGAGCTAGGCCACTGGAAGAGGTACTGTCCAAAGCTTGACCGTAATGCGCCTTCAGGTACGGAACTACTGGTTTTAGAAATAAATTGTTCTGTAATTGTATTTTTACTTCTTGGATACTTGATTTCGGTGCGAGTTCTCACATTTGTACAATAAATCAGGATCTGGAACGAAGTAGGAAGCTGGATTCAGGGGAGGTGATGGTCACCGTCGGAAGTGGGCATAGTGTCGAGGCTTCTGATATCGGATCCCTTATGTTGGATTTAGAATCTGGTTTTATTCTTACTTTAGATGATATACTTGTTTTGCCCAAGGGACACACGAATATTGTATCAATTCCGGTCATGGACCGAAAGGGATTTCACTTCTTCATTGGAGATGGGTCCTGTCATATTTATTTCAGAAATAAATTGGTTGGTACTGGTACATTATTAAATGGTTTATACCATTTAAATTTAAAGAATAAAACAACTGTGAACACTATAACTAGGAAGCGTGGTAGGGATGAAACGAACCAAGCACTTAACTGGCATCTTAGACTTGGTCATATCGGTCAGACCAAGGTTCATAAAATGGAGAAAGATGGGCTTATGGGTCCACTGGGATCAGATCCCTATCCAACTTGTGAATCTTGCCTTCAAGGCAAAATGACTAAGTTTACCCTTCGCAGGAACTTTTGAAAGAGCTGCTGAAAAACTTGGATTGATCCATACCGACGTCTGTGGCCCTTTTGAAGTGGCACGAGATGGCTTTCAGCATTTCATTACATTCACTTATGACCATACCAGGTATGGATTCGTGTACTTAATGAAACATAAGTCTGAAGCTTTTGATAAATTCAAGGAATTTAAAGCCCTAGTTGAAAATCAAACAAGTACTCGTGTTAAGACTCTTCGGTCAGACCGGGGTGGTGAGTACATGAGTACCGAATTTGATGAGTTCTTAAAAGAACTAGGAATAGTGTCACAATTCACTCCTCCAGTTACTCCACAATTAAATGGTGTATCAGATAGAAGGAACCGAACCTTGTTGGACATGGTTCGCTCCATGCTTAACTATACTGATCTACCGATTTATCTGTGGGGTTACGCGCTCCTTACTGCTGTGCATATCTTGAATAGATGTCCTTCAAAATCCGTTTCTAAGACTCCCATGAGATGTGGAGATGTAGGAAACCAAGTCTTAATCACATTAGGATTTGGGGATGCCCTGCTTATGTCAAGAAGACTAAAGTAGAGAAATTGGAAACTAGGTCTGTGAAAGGTTGTTTCATATGATATCCAGGGGATTCCATGGGATATCTATTCTTCATGCACAAAGATCATAGGATCATCGTTGCTATACAAGCACACTTCCTGGAAGATCAGTTTATTCAGGAAGGAGGGGCAGGTAGAAATATTTCTTTGGAAGAAATAAAAGAAACACCAAATGAGACACCTATGCAAGATATTAGAACCCAACCTTCTGAAATACAAACACAACCTCGCAAGTCTAGTAGAATTTCTCAAATATCTGAGAGGTATGGCTATCTGCATTAAGAGGAACCGGGCGTCCATGAGATGACAGAAAGTAGTCAAGAGAATGATCCTTCTACATACGACTAAGCGATGGTAGACGTTGACTCCACCAAGTGGCAAGAAGCTATGGAAGCTGAGATAGACTTAATGTATGCTAATCAGGTCTGGACTTTAGTAGATCGTCCTAAAGGCATAGTGCCTATTGGAAACAAAAGGATCTATAAGAAAAAGACTGATGTAGATGGCAAGCTTGATACCTATAAGGCCAGGCTTGTGGCAAAGGGTTATTCCCAAAGAGAAGGAATCGATTACTTCGAGACCTTCTCGCCTGTAGCTATGATTAAGTCTATTCGCATGATGCTTGCTATAGCAGCCCACTTAGATTATGAAATATGGCAAATGGATGTGAAAATGGCATTCCTGAATGGATTCCTCGAGGAGGAGATTTACATGGAATAGCCTAAGGGATTCATATCTCAAACCAATATTCATAAAGTATGCAAACTTCTGCGTGCCATTTATGGACTGAAGCAAGCTTCACGGAGTTGGAATCTTTGTTTTAACGAGACAGTCAAAGAGTTTGATTTTGTCCAAAACGAAGAAGAGCCCTGTATTTACAAGAAGGTTAGTGGGAGCAAACTTGCGTTCTTAATATTATATGTAGATGACATTCTACTTATAGGAAACGACGTAGGAATGCTCAGTTTTGTGAAAGCTTAGATTTCTAAAGAGTTCTTAATGAAAGACTTGGGAGAAGCTACCTATATTCTGGGTATTCGTCTCTAATGGGATAGAGCGAAAAGAATGTTAGGTCTTTCCCAAGCCCTCTATATAGAAAAAATCCTGAAGCGATTTAGGATGCAAGATTCTAAAAGAGGGTTCCTTCCTATGCAACATGGTGCAAAACTTTCCCTAGAGATGTGTCCTCAAAGTGAGGAAGACAGAAAGGAAATGAGTAAGGTGCCCTATGCTTCGGCAGTTGATAGCCTCATGTATGCTATGATTTGCACGAGACCGTACATTGCCTATGCTGTGAGTGTAGTAAGTCGGTTTCAGTCAAATCCAGGGCAGGAACATTGGACTGCTGTGAAGAACATTCTTAAGTACCTAAGGAGGACTAAAGACTTGGTTCTTACATACGGCGGTGGAGAACTAAGAGTGATGGGTTATATAGACTCAGATTTTTCGGGGGACATGGATGCTCAGATGTCCACATCTGGGTATATCTTTATGCTGAATGGTGTGGCAGTTTCTTGGAGAAGTACCAAGAAAAGTTCGACTGCTATCATTACATGTCAAGCCGAATATCAGGCAGCCACGGAGGCTGCTAAAGAAGCTTTTTGGATAAAGAAGTTCACTGAGGAACTTCAAGTGGTTCGTAACGCAGAGAAGCCCGTGACACTGTTTTGTGACAACGACGGAGCTGTTGCACAGGCTAAGGAGCCTAGGGCTCACCACAACACCAAACATATTGCGAGAAAATATCATTTTGTTAGAGAAATGGTTCGGGATAGGAATGTTACACTGTAGAGAGTAGACACAGCAAATAACGTTGCTGATCCGCTTACCAAGCCACTATCTCAGAAGGTCTTAGAGAGACATTTGGAGAGTATGGGTATTAGATACCATAGTTTGTGGCATTGAGTGCAAATGGGAGATTGTTAGGAATATGCCCTCAAATGCCACTCAGAGGATGAGAGAGTGAGAGCAATTGTATTGTAATTATGAATATTATATTTAATAAGGCAATTATTATTTCTATATTATTGTATATCACTCGCATTGTGATTTAGAATATATAATAATAGTCCTTGCATTTGAGAGTGAACATTCTACTCCTTATGGAGATAAGGAGATAGGCACTAGAAGTGTTTAGAGCTCGAATGCTTAACTAGTTCGCAAGTCGATAAAACTTAACAGGACATTAAGTTTTAATAAGACTTGTGTAACTGATATTAGGACGTGTGCATGTCTTGATAGCATAGTTATAAGTATATTGGTGGGACCAGTATACTCGAACACGACTCATACTCGTTTCAGTCACACAATATTCACTCTCGGAGAGTCGATGACGAATCGAAAGGTTGTGATAGTATACGTGGACCTTTGACTTGAGGGTTCAGTAGAAGATGTGCCTGTGACGCTTAGTTTGTCATTAGAGTAGTTAGACTCATTTGCTTAATTGCTGAGTCGACCTCGAAGTGCGGACTATACGGGCAGGTAGCAGTCTTTACTATACGCCTAGAAAGGATTCTATCTCCTGTTAGTGAGCAGGCGAATGTCCTATACGGTTAATGGCAAATAAGATCATAAGTCTTTGGCCAAAGCATTCTGATATAGTCGTATTAGATACATTATTAATCATTCGGTCTTGATTTGCATTAACACATGTATGGAGTTTAGTCAACAGTAGGGTTTGACATTACCGTGACCCGAAGACTTGACCGGAACATCTGATGAAGGGTCTATACGTATATAGTATTCACGACATAATGGTTCTGGAATGATTCGTTCATTCGTTCTCAGTCGGGGTTTACAGTGCGGCCCGCTAGGCTGACTAAGTGCTGCCCGCACTCATTGGTTCCTCCCAATGCCGGCTGAGACAAACCTACAGAGTCTCGCAATAGGATCATTGATGGATAAATGTGAATTAATAATCTCTCTTATAATATTAGATATTAGATATCTAATTTTGATTTATCGGATAAATCAAATAGCGGTCTTATGAATTGTAAGTAGGTTACTGGGTGATTACTTTAATTCATAAATTATATTTCTTAGAGAAATATATATTTGTGTTTGATATAATTAATTAATTGGATTAATTAATTAGTCCAAACACATTGGAAATAAAATGGATTCGTTTGATGAACATCCGGTACACGAGGGATTCATTTTGACGAACATCCAATACACGAGCCGAGTAAATTCGACCCGTCTTCTTGGAAATTTCCCTTGGGGCCACCTCCTCCCTCTCTTGTCTCTTTTATACTTATTTTATGTCACTAGGTGACATATGTGAGGTGTATTTGATACCCTCAATCATGTGTTAAAGTGTGACTTTCATTTTTTTATAAATAAAAGTCTTTAGAAAAGAGAGAGAACTTCTTCTTCTTCCTTGAACTCAAAATCACGAATTAGAAAGAGAGAGTAAGGTTGATAACTTCATCTTGATCTTAGAGACAAGATATAAGAATAATACATTGAGAGAGAAAATTCCTACAAGCTTCCCTAGCCGCATTCTTGAGGAAAGGAAGCTTGTCGATTTTTCATCAAGTTCCGGCGTGTGAAGTAGAGGCACCTTGCTTTAGCTGCTTGGAACGAAGGTCTGTTCATCATTATCATCATCATCATCATCATCATCATACGAAGGTTTTTCAGAGACATCATAGGTATGGGACTTTGATTCCTTGATCTTCGTATTTTTCTTTTCGTATATACGTCACTTGATCGATCCTCTTAGGGATTCCATTTATTCTTCCGCTGCGTTTATTTTCTGTGGAATCCCAGCACTCGCACGCCATGGCTCGATTATGATACTTTCTCAAAGTAGCACAAGTTAAACCCGACATGTACTATCGAATCTCTGGGCTCATCCGTATATTAAAATGATGGATTTTGTCTTCCTCGGTCCTCAACTTCCTCTTCACCTAAGCGAGCTATCGACTATAATCGATAATAGCATGTGACGCGGGTATATCCTGTGGCTTGGCTATATAAAAATCTGGGATCCTCTGCTCTCGGATCGGCTCAGGATAGATCTCCTCTTCCATCAACTTTTTGAACTCTTTCCAAGTAACAACATGATGCTGAGGCTCAACGGCCTCCCATCAATTAGCAGCATCACTATAGAGGAAGAACTGAGTGATAGGAATCTTTCGTTCCTCTGGACAACCAACCGCCTTGAAAATATTCTTCAATTGGAAAGCCAACCGTCCCAGCCCAAAGTATCACCTACTCCCGCAAAACAGGGAGGATGCAGATGAACCACTTCTCTAAGACACTGAGTCGACTCAACGTTCTCAGTCACAACAGTGTTAAGTTGAACCGCCTGGGACAAAGTCATCTGGTCTGCCACCTGCTGAAGTATAGTAGCAACACTAATACCAACGCCATCACCGACAGCATGATCCTGATCACGCGACTGATTGCCACGGCCCCAACCTCTAGCCCTCGACATACTAAACTGAACAACCGTTCGTTAAAACGAGACATAACAACACCTAACATTAATCCCAAAAGGAGGTCCATACAAGACACACTGCCAAGCACATAAATATTTTTGCTAACAAGAGTTACCATAGAGCGTTGACATAATAAACTCATATCTAATAGTTCTCATAGACTCAGAAATGAATATCTCCGACAACAGCATTTATCAAGTCATCACACATTAGAATCAAGCACATGGGTAAACCAATCGAAATATTCAACACATGCCCAAGGCATTAAACGCAGCTATTACTGCATATACGACATTATCATTCAAGTTTCGAACCATTCTCAACAGTTACCACCATTTTTGAAACAAAACTGAACTCTCATAAAATAGTCGCAAACTCCCATACTTGAGTTGACAAACTAGTCGATTTTTCCAATAACCAAGAACACCTCAATTCAGTTGAACTCTTGAAAATCTCAAGTCAAAATTTTGAGTTAAAGAACTAAATCTTCCGAAGTTTATCAAAGTTCAATCTTTTTAACAACAGTCACGGAAAAATAGTTTAACGACCACAATATCGAGTATCATCAACACGAGTAATGATATTAGCAAGCAGATATATTTCAAACATGATTACCGAATGCACATATTAAAAAAATGGAATTTCATTCTCAAACAACAAAAATGCTTGTAATTATAAATTCTTCGTGAAACGGATCAAGGATTTCTTATTTTGAAAATTTTGAAAAAGTCTGAAAAATATTAGAAGACTTGTCGTTCCTCATAAAGCAGAAAGAACTCAGTCTTGAAAAAAAAAATTTAAATCATCAACATCCCGTTCCGTTTCGAAGCAAAACTTTCGAATCTTAAATTTTTTTTCCAAAACCCTTTCGATCATAACCAAAATGACGGCAACATTTTACAATGTCCAAAATACTTTAAAATGCCTACTTCAGATACCGTTTGAAGGTGTCATTTGAAAGTACATGGCTAACTCGTCAAAGTTCAACCGATTTCAAAATCCATACAAAACTGTTAATTAACAACACCATCGGAATATTTTCGAAAATCAGTTCTTTTACAAACATACTCAAGTTCATATTTATAATTAAGAAAATCATTTTCAAACCTACACATAGTGGACATAATTACAACTATCCAAAAATAATCGAACTTGAAACCATATGCCCAATCGGCAAATGAGATTACAAATACAATCAAACATGATTCGTGAACACCAAGTTCAAACATACGTCAAAACCATCCATCCGAGTTCCTCATTAGTTCCTCTCCAGACCTCGAATCCTCTAACTAGGTCGAAAACACAAGAATAACATGATTACTAAAAGTTCGATCACAAGAAAAATGCAAAACATACGAAATTCTCATCAAGAATTCGTAGAAACATAGGATCGAACACTTGGGGTTCAATACTACCCCAAGAACATCAAGAATATCACCAGAACCCGAATACGATAAGAAATATGAATCAAATCAGAGGAATAGAATCAATACAACTGATTGGTGATATACAACAACACGATTCATAAAGAACCACTCGAATCTTATAGATTCTCAAAATACATAGAAAAGGGATTAGAGATAATTACCTCGATTCAAAGACGAAGAACACGGATTGATGAAGTTAATCAACACCAAAAACTCAAGGAAGATGAAAACTTGATGTTACAAGACTCCAAAATCGCCCCCATATCCCCACAAATCGCCACAGCCATGGAGGCACGAAGAAAGGATGAAAAATGACGAAAACGGTCAACCCCTGGGTATATATACCCGCGCGAGATTAACGTACGTTAAAGAAGAAGGTTAATGTACGTTAGCAGTCGTACGTACGTAAGGCAAGCAAGATTACGTACGTAATCGATGGGCAGAACTCACTGTCCGAAACTGTGAAGAACCTTGTGTATGTTATGCGTAGGGCTTAATGTATGTAAGACACATGAAGTTAACGTACGTTATGCTCATCGCATAGCGTACATAAGGCACTTAGCAGTTTGGCAGCTCGTCGAGTACGAGCGCGATGAAACCGAGAAACGACAACAACACAAGATGAAGACATGCACATGAAGAGTATGCAACAACACACTCAAGCACTAAAAGAAAACAGGATTCTGACTACCTGAAGGTTCGGAATACGACAATGAAAGTAATTACCCCCAAACTTTGGGAATTTACATAATGGCCCAAAACGTCCGAAAATCACATTACAAAATCAAAAAACCAAACCGAAGTTCACAACACCTCTAATAAAGTTAAACGGACTTATAGGAAACACGAAACCGTAGTTTCGAATCACCATCACATGGATTGAACCAAATAGCGGAAAAAATCGCTCAAAACACGGATTCGTGTAAAACACCTCCGAAACAAACTCGGATGACCAAATACGCAGAACAAAACATTATCAAAATGTCAAAATGCTCGCAAGCGAGTTTTGGAAATTAGTAAACTGCCAAAAATGAAAAATTACCAAAAGAGAAAATCACGGATATTACAGGAAGAGCTAGGTTCTTAGTCCAATTCGGTGGGTTCCGAGGCTAGCTGATTGATTGATTTATTGATTAATTGGTTACCTGATTTCTAGCATGATATATTTGGAAAGTTAATTTTATCCACGGGATTGGATAATTATTGTTATTAAGCAAATGAGTAAAACTTATTTCTAAAATTGTACTAATTATTTTGATAAAACTAAGGCAAAACTTATTTCACCATTTACAAATCGATAGACATGCATCACTCAAATCTTTGAAATGAAAGCCACACTTGCACACGATCACCCACTCACTGAGACTTTTTGTCTCACCCCACTGTTTTCCATTTTAAACTAGACGATAAGCAGATCGACGAAGGCGAAGAAGACTTATAGAGAGACTGATTTGATCATCTCGCTGCCAAGACTTAGGTTTCTGTTGTTATCTTGAATGTAATAAGCAAGTTGTATTCCGCATTTTAAATCATTTTGCTATTTTCACTGCAACTTTATAATCAATGTAATTTGGATATTATCCTTTTCTACTAACGAATATTAGAATCATCGAGCTAAGATCATTACCTTGAATTTCATTGAGCTTCCATGATTTATTACTGTGTACTTACTCCAATAAATCGAATGATCGATCAATGTGTTGCGCCTTCGTCCTTCCCGATGTTTGGGGGCGTGACAGAAGTGGTATCAGAGCCCGGTTGGTAAGTAAGACACTTACAACAGGCTAACCAGGATATGATTCTTCAGACTTAGATAGGATTTCCACTTAGGACGAAGTAAACTTATAGAATCGAGACTTAGAAGCCTATGTAATTCTTTTTGAATTCTTCGATATCTACTTGGATAGCAAAATTCTTTCAGATCTCAAATTTTTGCCTGCTACTTGAGTGGCTATGGCATTATCAAATCATATCAATCTTTCGACATTCGTCATAATGAATGGGAATCATTCTATTCTGTTCTTCAAATCACGTCACTATTCACTTCCAATATACGAAATTGAGTAATTCCTTTAAACTCCACTAAACTTCATTCTTTCTTTACATGAAGTATTAGTGTCGTTGTCACTTATACGTCATGAGAATATTCATTTAGTCATTCAGTTCACAACCTTGATGACTATTCATGCTGGGTTATCTTTATATTTGACTAGGATAGACCGTGACTGGAACTAATAGACGTAGAGGACGTCCACGAGTCAACCATGATGAACAGCCAAATCAACAAGCTAACAATCTCAATCCATTGCCACCTCGAGGCGGGGTCGTAAATGATGCTATTGCCCAAGCCTTAACTCAACTAACAAACTTTCTACAGCAACAAGCACCCAATAACCAAACTGCTGGTGGGGCGCAAGATCGCATGCTTGAAAGATTCCTATGCTTCAGTCCACCAATATTTAACGGAGAACCTGATGACGTTAAGGCGGAATCATGGGTGGAGAAAATAGAAAACATATTTAATGCGTCGCGGTATACTGATGAGCAACGCATATCATTATCCACATTCAGACTTGAGGCTGCCGCGCATGATTGGTGGAAGGTCGTTAGTGCACGCTAGATAAGAGAGAATTGTGTCAGAACATGGGCCAACTTCCTAACTAATTTACAAACCTAGTACATTTCAGGAGCAGCTAGAGAAGCTCGGCGAGATGAGTTTTACCATCTGAATTAAGTGTCTTCGACTGTCGCGCAATACAAAGCTCAATTCAATATGTTATCCAAATATGCGCCTGTATTAGTGTCAACTGAGGAAGATAAACTTTATAAGTTTACACGAGGGCTGAGTTTCACTTTTCAGCAAAGTCTCTTGACTGTTTGCCTGACTACGTTTGCTGTGCGGTTGAAGCAAAGAATCAATTGAGAATGGGACAAAGAAGACAGCACACAAAGAAACCGACTTCCTGGAAATACCAAAACACCTGCGATTGGATCAAAAATGAAATCTCCAGAGAAATTCCGCAAGACAGGAGAGAAGGTAAACCCGAGCAGAACGAGAACATAGGTCCCTAACAACACAGCACCTCCCTGTCCGCATTTTGAAAAGAAAGGGCATAAAGCAAGTGGACGCTGGAAGATGTTGGGGAAGTGCCTGAAATGTGGCAGCACACAACACCAAATCAAGGACTGGTGGAAAACCAAACGAATACATCAGCTACAGTGGCAAAGCCTGGGAATAATAAGGGAAAGTATCCGGCTCATGTGTTTGCCCTAGCCGAACAAGAGGCTCCTGGAAAGAATGATGTGGTGGAAGGTACACTTCTCATATCAAATCACTCGGCACATACACTCATTGATCCAGGGTCATCACATTCATTCATTGCACCACAATTTTCTGAAAAACTAAATGTGTAATTAGACTCTCTGCCTATATACCTTGAAGTGTCTACTCCAATGGGTATTAGTCAATTAACTGATAGAGTGCATAATGCATGTGATATCGTGATCAGTGGTAACTGCTTTCTTGCGGATTTAGTAGTACTCCCTATACTTGAATGTGATGTCATTCTAGGAATGGATTGGATGTCAAAACATTTCACATAATTAAATTGTCACTCTAAGATAGTTAGGTTTTTTGAACCTAATAAACCAGTTGTGGAAGTGGTTAGGAATGCTAGAGTCAACCTAGCACCTATTATATCAGCCGTCAAAGCTAGAAAGGTTGTTGCCAAAGGGGCAACCGAGTTTTTAACTTTCATTATCAACACACCTAAGAGTAAGACGGGTATAGAAACATTAAAATTGGTATCCAAATACCCTGACATATTTCCTGAAGAGATAACCTCCTTGCCACCAGATAGAGAGGTTGAGTTCAATATTGAGATCATGCCCGGGAAGGCACCCATAGCAAAAGCACCATACCGAATGACACCATTGGAGCTACAATAATTGAAGGTACAACTACAGAAATTACTGGATGTAGGTTTATTATGTAATATCCGGATAATTGTAGGGTATTTTAATCTATATTTGAACCTTATAATACTCGACTTTGTGGTACCAATAATTTAAGTATGATTTTTCCGTCTTTGTATTCCAACATTCATGATCATATTGGGGAGAGCTTGCAAATTCATGCATGCAACTATGCCATAAATTACGTTAAAGGGTGAGCATAACGTACATTAAGAACTGCATATAATGTACGTTATGCGTGATGCATAGCGTACGTAACTGGCAGTCAAATAGATCAGGTTGGTCGGCGTATGGGCCAGCTAGGTATGGGGTCCGGATAAGATAAGATTCTCACGTGATCCGGATAGCTTTTTGATAAAGCAAGTCAATGAGGCATAACATACATTAAAGGATTAAGATATCTTATGCTACACAAAGCATATTACGTACGTAAAAGGTGATGGTTAACTTACATTAAGGAGGTCAGAAAATGAGGCAGTAGCTACTGGCGAACGTTAACGTACGTAAGGAGTAGCACATAACGTACGTTAAGGCTATAGCGTATGTAATACCTTGCGGCTATTATACATAAAGATCATGGTTTTATAAATAAGACATCACCCCATTTAATTTCACAATTGTGCTCCTTCGTCCCTTGGCTGATTTCTGGAAGTCCAGAGAGCCTTGCCCCACATTACAATCCTTGTTTAGCCTTTCTACTTAGTCTTTGAAGTTGGGAAGCATCTTGGATTGGTACTCAAGCTTCCGGTGTTGGGTTTTCACCAAGTGTTTCGTTGTTTCCTCCATATTAAGGTCTGTTAATGATGTTCCAGCTCTGAGTTCATATTTCTACGATGATTACAAATGTATTTCAGAGATTATTAGACCTCTTTGAAGACATAATTATTGAACATCATGATTTTAGAAAGGTCGAGATGATTAAACCCAAAGTATACCTTGATTTAGATATGTATGAGTTGAGCCTTACTTACGTTGAACCTTAGGATGTAGTTTTCTGAGATGATTTCGAAATGATCTTATATCAAATGACTTGTTTTGATATTACATATGACAAATGAATCAAGTTGAAAAGCAATGAGGATGTTCATCAAGAATAAGGTATATCTTGTAAGGAGTAATTCGTGATTAGTAAATCTTCATTTTAATGGTTGAGATTAAATGATTATGTTGGTAACAACCATGATAAACTTACAACCCAACTGAATGTGTTTGCCTTGCTATGAATCGGCCGAACCACGTTTTAGAGTTAATGATCAAAGATTGGAGTATGGAATTATGATGACTTGGAATCCTTGAAATCATAGATGTCGGTATGGTACCCCTATTGTGATCGTCTGAATTGCATGAAGCCTAATTTTAGCCAACTTATGTTCGTTGGGTAGTTGAACCATGAACCGGACGTACGTAAGATGTTTAACTCGGTCATAGCTTAGAAACATTAGATGATCGTGTGCTAGTTATGTATACGAATGTTTAACTCTTCGTATTTCATTATTGTGTAAAGGTTTGAAGCTTGCAAGTGGTTATATGAAGGGACGACCTTCGAATGTTTTGGTGTTTGTCGAAGTATTTAAACCTTGTCGTCATTATAAGGCAAGTACTTTAATTACGTTTTATGTATTGATGTTATACATGTTGTCGTGCATATGTGTCATTGTTATATGTCCACCTCGTGTTGACGGGATCATCTTGGGAGCTATGCTAGCGCATACCGGATCATTGGGATGTGTTTTTCCACCTCGTGTTGGTCCGACGGGATCATCTTGGGATCCATTCAGTGATTGCTGGATCATCAGATGTACCATGTGTATGTTGTATCATGTTATGTTTATCATGTTGTGTATTGTGAGTCTTCTTGTGGTTGAGACTCGTTGTTATTGTTGTCATAGAGGATGTCATTATTCTTCGCGAGATATTGAATAATCTGTTGTTGTATAATTATCGTACTTGTACTAGCTTCGTTGTGCTAACCCCTTCGGGGTTGGACATTTGTTTTATGTTCAAGATACAGGAGGACGGGGAAGCAACCACTTGAGCTGCATGATGACGAGGGTGCGGAGTGATGTTATGGCCGGGATAGTTTGTTAGTTGCGTTTTGTTTTTAATAAAGTACTCGAGTACGCTGTCGTTTTGTTCTTCCTTTGAAATTTATATTTGGATTGTACTTTTCATACTCGTGATGTAATAATAAACTCGACAATTGGTATTTAATAATGTTGTTTTTAAATTTTTAGCCTAGTAAATCCTGACATCAAGGGTTTACGGCGCTGTAATAATCCTGAATATCTCTAATATTACAGAATATGGTATCCGAGCTAAGATTATGAAAATCTTGGCCGTTGGGTTAAATTAGGGTTCAGATGTGTCATTTTGAGTTAACCGGCCACGAATAACATCATTGTACTACCTACGTCTTCATGTGAGCAGTGGTTGTAAGTTTCCTAAACTCTAACTTATCCTTTACATGTTATACTTTTTGAATATTAGTACGATGTTGTTCCCTATATATTGAGTATTTATTCTTACAGTATGATGAGAGGAAGACGTGGATGTGGTCGTGGACGCGGACATAGAAATGCAGAGAGGGAAGCTTCACCCTCTGTTCCTGATTCACTGTCAAATCAAGCTAACTCCAATTCTGGCGAACAACAAGAGTCCGTTAACAATGAACGAGAATAGATGGTGGAGACAAATGCCAATCCTGTCGTTCCCGACATACTACGTCAAGGGTCAACCAGATGACTCAATTTTCTCAAGTAGTGGACACAATGCAAGTGGCGGTAGGATTGCATCCGGGGGAAAGACAGCAAGGCATCCCAGACTTGGGAAGTCGAGGAGACAAATGGCTTCATGAGGTGGCGAAGATGCACATTCGATGGTTTTTCTGAGACACCGACATGGGATCACTGATTGAGAGAACTGGAGAAAGTATTTGTCGGGATTAACTGCCTAGAAGACCAGAGAGCCCCAATTGCCTAGTATTTTCTAATCGGAGAAGCGTCCGAGTGGTGGGAAGCCATCCGACCTGTTGATCATGATCCCGATTAGGGAGAGTTCAAACTTATGATGGAAGCTCAGTACTGCCCTCATCCGGTGGTAGAAGTTAAGGTTCGAGAATTTTTCTCCGCACAGCCTTCGGATGTGCCGGTAGCTCAGGCGATTAAGACATTTAAACAATAGTTAGCATTTGTTCGACAACTGTTTAAAACCGACGCAGAAATGATGATTCACTTTGATATGAGAATGAAGCCGGAGATATAGACGTACATGTCAGGTTTTCAATGCACCACTCTCCGCCAGTATCACGACAAATCTCTGGCATATAAAATAAAAGAAGCAGCTATGGAAAAGTTCTCTGAGTCCATGAAGCAGAAAGTCTCTAGTAGTTTCACCGAGCACAAGAGTATTGGGCCCCACAAAGCCCAGTCATCCTTTCATTCATTCAAGAGGTCTCCGCATCCATCCAAGGGTGGGAAGAACTCCAGAGCAGTATCAACCATGACAAATGCATTCAGGAAGTGTTTTAACTATGGTCGGACAGGACACTATCGACGTGATTGCTCACTCCCTGCCGTGACGTGCTATGATTGGAGACGAGAAGGACGTCGTGCGGTTTTCTATGAAGAGGCTACAAAATATTTTGGAGCTCGTAATTCTCAGCCAGTCCAGAAAGAGGCGAGGGTCCCTCAGACACAACAGAGTGTTCAGCAGCCCCAAAATTTCGGCCAAGGTAGAGTCAGAGGACAGTATGACCAAAAAGAAGCATCGAATGCAGGGTCTGCTCCTCTACGCCTTTATGAGATGAGAAGGGTAGATGATCAGAATGCAGCTGTCACATCAGGTACCGTTTAGATCCTTTCTCAACCAGTCCCTATTTTATTTGATACAGGAGCGTTTATATCATTATCTTGTATTAATTGCTTGAACATTTCTTGTTTTCATGAATGTGAGCCTTATGTTGTGGGTTTACCGAGTGGGGAAAGAGTTATGGGGAATTTAGAAACTAGAGATTTTCCTATATCAATTGGAGGCAAAGAGTGGCCCTCAAATCTGATTGTGGTAGAGATACAAGGACACGATCTGGTACTCGGAGACGATTCGCTTAACTGATATAGAGCTATTGTCAATTATTGGAAGAGGAGTATCTCGATGATAGCCAAAGATGGTTCTGAATTATTATTCGAGGGATGGAGACCAGGAAGCTCAGGACAAGTGATCAAAGCTATGAAGGCTGTCAAATGTAACACCCCCAATCCACTCAGGGATATTACACGCCGTAACCCTCTCCTCGAAGATCTACCAGGCTGGTAACAACATTTAACATCTCGACAATGCCTTCAAGGCTAAATGACTCAGTAGACCGATTTGGTCTTTCAATAAAAATATACAACTCAATTACAACATATACCCACGCAGGGGTCAAAATAAAAATACTCCCGTACAACGGGAAAAGATCTTGCGGAAAAGAAAATACAACTAGACCAATACGACATCAACGGATCCTCGTGTGATTAGTATCGTTCATCTTTCATCATCCTTCGTGCCGACCCTGTGTTATGCTCCAAAACCTGAATGCAAAAATAGACATCCACCCCCCGAATACTCGGGGGTTAGCAAAACTCCACTGTTTTGCTAGTGCAAATACAAAGTGCAAATACGAGCCATACAATTCACATTCCACGAATAACAATAACCAGGAATCCTCAAAGATCCAAACGAAACGAAAAGTACTTCTCGAGGCAAGGGTTTGAGAAAACATTTCAAAAACGAAATATCATAAATCAAGGGAAATAATTTATAAAACGGTTTAGAATGCCATCGAGAGTTTTAATGGAAAAAAATTTAGGATTATCAAATCCTACTTTTCAAAATCCAAAAGACAAAGGGGTCACCGCCCCAAATCTTTACTTTCTGAAAAAATGACATTAACCAAACCGTTGGGATTTTAGCCCCAAATCCGTAAAATGACTTTTACAAAACCATTGGGATTTTAGCCCCAAATCTCATCACAGTACACAAGAACGACCAGAAGGTTCGTCTCCCAACATCAAAATCCACAAATAAAGGATTTAACACAACAACAAAATACTGTAGAGCCATCCTAGCCAAGTAGGCCAAACGAACAACTTACCTCTTACGCACTTAGTCAATGCATGTAAATGAAAACCGTTCAAAAGCGCTCATTTCCGGAAATGCCAATATCAATCACAATTGTAAAATGCACCACAATTAACCGCGGACCCACAGCTTCGTGGATCCCTGCCGAGACCCCGTCGGATCTAACCCACAGTGGTTAAAAGCAAGCTCGCGGTTCCACAGCTTCGTGGAGCCCTACCGAGACCCCGTCGGATCTAACCCGCAGTGAGCATACACACACACACGTTACTCATGCAATACTAACATGCTAAGAATGTAAGTTCATTAAGAATACTCACTAGAGATGGCCATTAACTCGACACCATTACCAACTCTTCAAAAATACCATGACAGGATTAAATACGGAATGCACGATTCCATAGATTTAAACAATAGGAGTATCATCATAAAATCCTTCAACTTTCAAAATAATCAAATCATAATCAATTCTCAAAACACCGTTCACAAAACACACGCGTTTTGAAAGAAAGCCTTTAACGAGGCCAAATCGAAATCCTTTGAAACTTCATTTCAAATAACCAAACAAACACATCAAGACAACCACCGATCATCATATCCATAAAACGAGAAAAGTATGGGCAAGGTACTTGCCTCGATACCACGAGCACGGAACCACGAACGGATACGGCTCAACCGGGAAGCTTCGGAACGCCCGATGCTAACGAAAAGGGAGACGACAACGAACGGAACGGAAGAATCAAACACGACCGCGAGGAACCGACGAAAATGAACCTAACGATTCGAATAGCACAATCACAACCACTTCTAACGATTACGGAAATGGAATACATCCGACAACCCGCCTACGATTCATGTATATTTGTACGAAAAATAACAACGAGGGCGGACCACAACCAAACCCTCTCGATTCCGTAAAAATCCACAAAATATCCATGAATCCGTAGGAAAACTAAAGATACTAACAATATTAATCGCATACACCATGAATCCACCAACAAAACGGAACGAATCGGAAGAAAATCCCAAAACCCCCAATTTAATCGAAAATAAGGTTCTAGAGCTGTTACCTTTGGAGATTCAAGAACTAAGATCCGTAGAACACGCGTTAGATTGATTGCCCGAGCCTCACGACCGAAGGGAAATGATGAAAATCGACCCCCGGATGAAGATTGCTTGAGAAGTTCTCTCCCCCTTGGATCTCCTTCTCTCGCAGTGAAAATGGAGGTGGAAATGGCGATTTCGTCTAATAAAGACGAGCCGCACATTGACCGCCGTGTGCCGCGGCACAGCCAAAGTGTGCCGCGGCACAGGCCGAAAATTTACCCCGAGGTTTTGGCATTGTGCCGCGGCACAGCCACATGTGCCGCGGCACAGTCTGATACTGGGTTTTGGTCGCGAAGGCATACGAGTGTGCCGCGGCACGGACAGTGTGCCGCGGCCTTTGGCACCGTGCCGCGGCACGGATAGGTGTGCCGCGGCACACATGAATCGCTCGACCAACATTTAGAGAAATTTGTGTGCTGCGGCGCACGCACCTTGTGCCGCGGCCCACACCCCTTTTTGGGTCCCAAAATGCTAAAAATGATCCGGAAAGAGAATAAAACGATTGGAATCAATATTTGGGGACTAATAACACGAAATGGATCCGCGGCAACCCCGAAACGGCGGTTCCGCACATCAATAACGAAAATACAGTTCAACAGTTGATAGGAAGGACACACTGAAAGGTATACGAGAGTCACTACGATCGAGAAATACACCAAAAAAAAGAAAATTACCGAAATTCGAAATTGCGGATATTACATTATACCCTCCTTAAAAGAAGTTTCGTCCCGAAACTTAAAACAAGTAGGGAGAAGCAATATCTCCGTCAGGTAAAACTCAATGAGATACACAAGAAATGCGTAACTTACGCCCATCAGCGAAACGTTACAAGCAACGCAAAGAAATAAACGGCGTGATAACACGCTCCACGACGACCAACACAACGTCGCCGTTAGGGATACAATAAAACCAACAAATGACGAGCGTCATCAAACGGATGATATAGCCAAGTCAATTATCCGACAATCACAAAACACAACGAACGAAAGTCAGTATGATTGACCAACCCAACGGTACATCAATCGAAACGCGAGCCAATCGCTGAACTAATACGGAATTCCACCGCCCAAGGATTGAAAGATCGAAAATGAGACTAATTTCCCGAACTTAAGGGAATTACGAAACAGTTTGAACGTTCAACAATCACGAAACGAGATTAACAAAAACCGAACAATCAAACGATCGAACCACAAAGATCGAGACAACAAAAATCGAACGATCATGTTCGAATCATGAAGAACAATAAAAATTCAAACAACAACTGCAAGGTTCATATGAAAGGGAATAGAAATTGGAAAGTCACAACGGCAAACGAGTTATTCCGAAATGATGCCACACTCGTTCGATAAACAAAAACAAGGGGCAGGACAAGCTCAGAAATGTCAACGAACATAAATGAGTCGACAAGATAGAATATACAGAAGTTCAAATCCGATCCCTTCTAATAAAAGGACTAGTAGAACCAAATGATGTTACTCCCGAACAAGGTTCACAAGGATCGAACCGAATTCGAAAAAAAAGTCACATCGATAACCAGATCGGCCCACAACAAGATCACAGCTCGTTCGAACGATGAAACCGGAATACAGAACAAGTTCAGAAAGTATCAACGAACACGAGCGAGTCTATAGAATTGAGAGAGAGAAAATACAGAAGCCAAAAACAATATGGGTATTACCCCCGACCTCATCCACGAAATTCACAAAAACAGGAGCAATGTAACAAGACATTAAACAACCGACACATAACGGAACGATCACCGATGCACACGGCCATACCAACCCAAGTTCTAACAGCTCGCACATGCGCGACAACACATAAATCACCACGAGACGACAACATTCAACACCAACATCCCACCTCTCACAGGGGGCTAACACAACAAATGTCTGGAAAGCGACTCAACGCTCACACCGCCAATTCGATCATACTCGGGAGTAAACATCATAATGACAACGCGAACATCATACATATATACCCAGCCCTCAAACGGGAATGGATAGGTTTTAAAAACGAAAGCCTCGTTTTGAAAATAATTTGAAGAATACTGGTTGATCTTGAGTATCACCTTTCAAAAAGTACAAACGTGAAACATCGTTATCGAGACTTTGGAGAACCGTTTCGCATTTGATAAAAATGAGGACACTTTCTCTTAGTGAAAACTTTCAGAATATTCGACCCTCGGGTCTAAATAAAAGTGTTTCTAAAACATTGAAAATGTCTCAAAACATTTTGGTCCTCGAGGCAGAAAAATTTTGAAATATATTGTGGCACCTGGATGTACCACAAGAAAATAACTCATTTAAAAAAAAAAAAAAAATATGTCTCGAAATTTATTTCTAGGATACTCAAGTTTTCGAAAATAATTCAATGCCAAAAAGGACGATGCCAAAAAGGCTAGAATGCCCAAAAATTTCAGGTAATCACACGGAACATCATAGCGTGTGGTCCCGCGGAACCCTGTGCTAAAACCATCTACAAAAATGCCAAAAAGGCTGATGACGGTAATATTTCAAATATTCACAGTAGCCATTTACAAAATGCTAAATACCGTCATAAGAATTTCGCCAAAATGATCAAGGCCATAATGCTAAAAATTCGGTTAAGGGAATTGGTTTTCGAAATAAAACTCGGTCGGTAAAATACCGAAAGTCATTACAAAAGAACTCACGCAGCGGATAAAAGAAATACAGTTCAACATGCACAATCCAGCAACACTACTCCTCATAAGAATAAAATATTAGAGTCAAATAACCACATTCAGAACAAAACCACTGGCCCCATTCGAGGCCTCTAAAGACCCTACCGCACTGGCTAGTGAACAAGTTGAATGTGTATAAGCACAAAGCTTCCACAAGAGAACTTGTAAAACGTGCAAATCGATTCGAAAATCATCAGCAACGGACAAAAACAATAATAAAATGACATCACAAGCGACGACAATCCTCGTATAAATCAAATACGAGAGTCGATTAAATACATATCGTGAAATCAAAATCCACATAAAGATTCCATCACTTAACAAATAATCATAAAAAATAGCTCGTGTCACACGAGGTACAACACGAAGAAGGAAGACTTACTTCCACAGGTCGCACGAAGATGACGATCGCCCCACGATACTAATCACGACCAACAAACTCAAACGACGCGTCGCGACACGACTCAGTCAGATAAAATCCGACGAAACAAGACTCAAACAACACGACTTGACCCGACAGCCTAGGTTTCCTCAACCTAGGCTCTGATACCATTTATGTAACACCCCCAATCCACTCAGGGATATTACACGCCGTAGACCCTCTCCTCGAAGATCTACCAGGCTGGTAACAACATTTAACATCTCGCCAATGCCTTCAAGGCTAAATGACTCAGTAGACCGATTTGGTCTTTCAATAAAAATATACAACTCAATTACAACATATACCCACGCAGGGGTCAAAATACAATAAACTCCCGTACAACGGGGAAAAGATACTGCAGCGGAAAAGAAAATACAACTAGACCAATACGACATCAACGGATCCTCGTGTGATTAGTATCGTTCATCTTTCATCATCCTTCGTGCCGACTCGTGTTATGCTCCAAAACCTGAATGCAAAAATAGACATCCACCCCCCGAATACTCGGGGGTTAGCAAAACTCCACTGTTTTGCTAGTGCAAATACAAAGTGCAAATACGAGCCATACAATTCACATTCCACGAATAACAATAACCAGGAATCCTCAAAGATCCAAACGAAACGAAAAGTACTTCCCGAGGCAAGGGTTTGAGAAAACATTTCAAAAACGAAATATCATAAATCAAGGGAAATAATTTATAAAACGGTTTAGAATGCCATCGAGAGTTTTAATGGAAAACAATTTAAAATTATCAAATCCTACTTTTCAAAATCCAAAAGACAAAGGGGTCACCGCCCCAAATCTTTACTTTCTGAAAAAATGACATTAACCAAACCGTTGGGATTTTAGCCCCAAATCCGTAAAATGACTTTTACAAAACCATTGGGATTTTAGACCCAAATCTCATCAACTCACAGTACACAAGAACGACCACAAGGTTCGTCTCCCAACATCAAAATCCACAAATAAAGGATTTAACACAACAACAAAATACTGTAGAGCCATCCTAGCCAAGTAGGCCAAACGAACAACTTACCTCTTACGCACTTAGTCAATGCATGTAAATGAAAACCGTTCAAAAGCGCTCATTTCCGGAAATGCCAATATCAATCACAATTGTAAAATGCACCACAATTAACCGCGGACCCACAGCTTCGTGGATCCCTGCCTAGACCCCGTCGGATCTAACCCACAGTGGTTAAAAGCAAGCTCGCGGTTCCACAGCTTCGTGGAGCCCTACCGAGACCCCGTCGGATCTAACCCGCAGTGAGCATACACACACACACGTTACTCATGCAATACTAACATGCTAAGAATGTAAGTTCATTAAGAATACTCACTAGAGATGGCCATTAACTCGACACCATTACCAACTCTTCAAAAATACCATAACAAGATTAAATACGGAATGCACGATTCCATAGATTTAAACAATAGGAGTATCATCATAAAATCCTTCAACTTTCAAAATAATCAAATCATAATCAATTCTCAAAACACCGTTCACAAAACACACGCGTTTTGAAAGAAAGCCTTTAACGAGGCCAAATCGAAATCCTTTGAAACTTCATTTCAAATAACCAAACAAACACATCAAGACGACCACCGATCATCATATCCATAAAACGAGAAAAGTATGGGCAAGGTACTTGCCTCGATACCACGAGCACGGAACCACGAATGGATACGGCTCAACCGGGAAGCTTCGGAACGCCCGATGCTAACGAAAAGGGAGACGACAACGAACGGAACAGAAGAATCAAACACGGCCGCGAGGAACCGACGAAAATGAACCTAACGATTCGAATAGCACAATCACAACCACTTCTAACGATTACGGAAATGGAATACATCCTAAAACCCGCCTACGATTCATGTATATTCGTACGAAAAATAACAACGAGGGCGGACCACAACCAAACCCTCTCGATTCCGTAAAAATCCACAAAATATCCATGAATCCGTAGGAAAACTAAAGATACTAACAATATTAATCGCATACACCATGAATCCACCAACAAAACGGAACGAATCGGAAGAAAATCCCAAAACCCCCAATTTAATCGAAAATAGGGTTCTAGAGATGTTACCTTTGGAGATTCAAGAACTAAGATCCATAGAACACGCGTTAGATTGATTGCCCGAGCCTCACGAATCAAGGGAAATGATGAAAATCGACCCGGATGAAGATTGCTTGAGAAGTTCTCTCCCCTCGATCTCCTTCTCTCGCAGTGAAAATGGAGGTGGAAATGGCCGATTTCGCCTAATAAAGACGAGCCGCATGATTGACCGCTTGTGCAGCGCACACAAAGTGTGCCGCGGCACAGGCCGAAAATTTACCCCCAGGTTTTGGCATTGTGCCACGGCACATCCCGCGTGTGCCGCGGCACATGGTACAGTTGGGTTTTGGTCGCAGAAGGCATACGAGTGTGCCGCAGCACCGGACAGGTGTGCCGCGGCACTGGCCTGGCACTGTGCCGCGGCACACAGTACAGATCGCTCGACCAACATTTGGAGAAATTTGTGTGCCGCGGCGCACGCACCTTGTGCCGCGGCCCACACCCCTTTTTGGGCCCCAAAATGCTAAAAATGATCCGGAAAGAGAATAAAACTATGGGAATCAATATTTGGGGACTAATAACACGAAATGGATCCACGGCAACCCCGAAACGGCGGTTCCGCACATCAATAACGAAAATACAGTTCAACAGTTGACAGGAAGGACACACTGAAAGGTATACGAGAGTCACTACGATCGAGAAATACATGTTAGGCGTATTTTTATACGCTTATTCATCATTATTTTGTAGTGTTTTGGCGAGTGAAATCATCTAAATGAGCTTTTAATGCCTTAATTTTGTATGATTGACAGGAAATTGAAGTCCGGAAGCTAAAACGAGGCAAAACGGGCGAAGACGGCAAAATCGACTCGAGCCGCAGACATCAAGCCGAGCCGCAAGAAAGGAAGACACCACCAAGGGCGAGTAAGTCAGACTGTGTCGCGGCACGCCCATGTGAGCCGCGCACGTAAGGATTTAATTACGCCTGGTATTCAGATTTTGGCGATGTGCCGCGGCACAGTTGATGAGCCGCGGCACACTTAGCGGTTTGGTACGCTGCGGATTTTGGGCCGTTTCGAAGCCAGTTTTCAACCAACTAATACGGACGCGATTTATGGAAGTGCTGAGCTATAAATAGGGCTTAAGACCCTAATTTAATCATCGGGGAATCATTGAATCTAAACCTAAGAGAGCTTAAGATTGGAGACAGAGAAGAGGAGGAAAGCAGAGGAATTCAAGGGCAGAAGGCGGAAGTCAAGAACGGAGGAATCCGAGCTTCATCTGTGTTTGAATTTTATGCTTTCGTTTATTTATTTTGTATTTTCAGTTCTTAGTATGTCAGGCTAAAGCCCTAATCTAGGGTTTTGATGAAACCTTTGTTTTGACGAATTGATTAAGATTATCCAATTTATTACCTTTTTATTGAGTTTTCCCAATTATGTTTAATGCTTGCAATTATCTGGCCAATAGTTGTATTGATTTAATCATTCACTTCGAATCGGGAGAGGAGATTTGGTGAGGAACTATTGGTGAGGACCGTTTTATTCTGTGAGATAGGAATATACTCATAGGAACTACGTGGCCTTTAGGAGATTTCATGCTTTTTGCCTATCGACGAGATAATTCACCTAGGGATAGAGTGCGTTACTCGCCGTTAGATAAATTTATTGACCTCGGGAGAGGCGGTAGAATATATTAGCAATCTCCGCCTTCAGTAAATTGGGAAAATTATTTATTACGGATAATCGGAAGTAAATTCGGATAAACTAAGGTGGATTCAACCCTAGACATATTCATCATTTGATTTCCTTAATCCAAGATATTGTTTTCTCCGCTTAGTATTTTATTAATTCTTTTAGTTATTAATCCAAAAACCCAACTTCGATTGTTCAAATAAAATTGGAATACGAAACGTCGGTAGTTAGAGATTCAATCCTCGTGGGAACGATACTCTACTTATCACTTTATTACTTGTAAACGATGACGTGCACTTGCGTGTAGGAAATATCGCAACAAGTTTTTGGCGCCGTTGCCAGGGATTGAAATTTTTCTAATATCGACTTAAGTATTTCCAGTCTTAATTTGAACGTTTTATTTTTATTTTTGTGTATTTAATTTTGTTTATTCGTTTTTCCTTTCAGGACCTTTCGTGTAGTGCATGAGAAGACTCGGTAACGAAGGCTTACTACCTTTGGACACCGAGCTCGAGCGCACTCTAAGAAGGAACAAAAAGGAGAAAAGAGAGTTGCAGACGACGGTCAAGATGGCCGAGAATGTTGAAATCCAAGGAGGAGACAACCAAGTGCGGCAAGTCCAACCGGAACTCGCTCTTCGTGATTATGCCATGCCGCAGGTCAACGCAAATTTTTCGGGAATTCGGCGTCCCACCATCCAAGCTAATAACTTTGAGATCAAGCCCGCCATTATTCAGATGGTGCAAAGAGCCCATTCTCGTGGATCGCCAAGGACGACCCGAATGCCCACATTGCTTGCTTCCTTGAGATATGCGACACATTTAAAACAAATGGTGTCACCGACGATGCCATCCGATTGAGGCTTTTCCCTTTTCTTTGAGGGATAAAGCAAAGTTTTGGTTAAATTCCTTACCACGGGTCGATTACAACATGGGAGAGGTTAGTGCAAGCCTTCCTTGCAAAATTTTTCCCACCAGCTAAGACGGCGCGGTTGAGAAACGAGATAACTACTTTTGCCCAGTTCGATATGGAATCGCTCCACGAGGCGTGGGAGCGATATAAAGAATTACTTCGAAGATGCCCTCATCACGGCATTCCTGATTGGCTTCAGCTGCATACGTTTTATGGTGGTTTGAGGGCTTCTACACGCACTCTTGTCGATGCGGCATCCGGTGGGACATTCATGGGAAAATCAATGGCCGAGGCTCACGTGCTTTTAGAAGATATGGCTGAAAACGCTTACCAATGGCCAGCAGAAAGATTGACACCGAAGAGGGTAATGGAAGTTTCGAGCAATGATCCGATTTCCACCTTGTCAGCTCAAGTCGCCGCTTTGACACAACAGCTCGAACTTTTCGCACGCACCAGCCCGTTACCATTGAGACATGCAATTGGTGTAACGGATCACACCCGAGCGCGGAATGTCAATGTGGAAATCCGTTCGAACAAAATCAGATGGAGCAGGCTCAATTCGTAGGAAGTGGGAATCGACCGAATAACCCGTACTCCAATACTTATAATCCGGGGTGGCGCAATCATCCCAACTTTTCATGGAGAAACGACAGTAACGCACACCAGCCCCCTTTCGCCTGTAATCAACGCGGCCCCCTTCCGCTCCCAAAGTGTCTCTCGAGGAAGCGCTTGCAAAATTGGCGGCAAATACGAGTCAATTTATGACTCGTACGGAAGCTACACTACAAAATCATTCTGCCTCCATTCGGAATTTGGAGGTCCAGCTGGGCCAAATCGCTAATGTGTTGACAGCTCGTCCGGAGGGAGCATTGCCGAGTACAACAGAGACTAACCCTAGAGAGAGTCTAAACGCAGTTAGCTTGAGAAGCGGGAGAGAGTTGCTGGATCAGCCCGAGCAGGGTAAAGAGGAGAAGGTGATTGAGGAGTCGAAGGAATTAAAGCCAGAGGAGTCGAAGAACTTGAAGGCGGAGATCTCGAAGACATGTGTTCCCCCCGTTCCGTTTCCGCAGAGACTACAGCAAAGAAGGGCGGACAAACAATTTTCTAAGTTCCTTGAGGTGTTCAAAAAGCTTCACATAAATATTCCGTTCGCCGACGCATTGGAGCAGATGCCGAGCTATGTCAAATTCATGAAAGAGATATTATCGAAGAAGAGAAAACTTGAGGAGTTTGAAACGGTCGCCTTGACAGAGGAGTGTAGTGCTATTCTTCAAAAGAAGCTCCCACCTAAGTTGAAAGATCCGGGAAGCTTCAACATTCCTTGTACCATGGGGGATCTTTCATTTAATAAGGCACTATGCGATCTTGGTGCAAGTATCAACCTCATGCCTCTATCGATTTTCCAAAAGCTGAATATTGGGGAAGCCAAGCCAACCACAGTCTCATTACAATTGGCGGATCGATCGATAAAGTATCCGAGGGGAGTAATCGAGGATGTTTTAGTTAAAGTTGATAAGTTCATCTTTCCAGCCGACTTCATCGTACTAGACATGGAGGAAGATGACAATATTCCGATCATCTTGGGACGACCATTTCTAGCGACGGGCCGAACCCTTATAGACGTGGAAAAGGGAGAGCTAACTCTGAGGGTCCAAGACGAGCAAGTTACTTTTCAAGTGTTCAAATCGTTCCCATGTCCCGGAAGTGCTGATAAAGGATCACAAATTAAGGGTGTGGATGTTTGTGATAGAGGAAAGCACCAAAAACATCGTCGGTGGAAAAATTCAGATTTTGTGTTGAATGGCCCAAGTTTTAAGAAGGATGTTGAACGAGTGGCATTCCTCGAGCATGAGAAAAAATCTGCTGCAGTCGTGAGTTCGTTGGCGAAGGAGGAGAGTGAGCCGAAAGCCAAGCGGACAATTAGTCATGGAGAAACCGGGTGTTTCGGAAAGTTATTCAAGTCGAAACCTTTCCGCAAACTACATTTGATGACTAAACCGAAAGTCGAACCGCTGATGACCAATGGTCAAAATTTTAACCAAAATACAAACGGTTCGATGAACGGGGCGGAAGCCAAATGGAGTTTGCGAAAAGCGAACTAACGTTGGTCAATAGGTCCGGCTGAAGACTATAAACTTAGCGCTTCTCGGGAGGCAACCCGAGCTCGTAGTTGTAGAATTTTGCATTTCTTTATTTTTCTTGTTTTTCGTGATTCTTATTTTTCATCATTTTTGTGCTTCTATCTGCTTCTTCCTCTCGTTTTTAACGTTTTCTTTTCAAAATTCTCAGCGTGAAAGTCCTGTGGGAGAAATCGGAGTATGAGCCGCACAGCTTATTGTGAGCCGCGGCACACATCAATCGCCAGGAAGGCAAAACCGATCGTACTTTGTGCCGCGGCACGGCATAAATGAGCCGCAAAGACACTTGAGCAATGAGCCGCGGCATACGGAATTTGAGCCGCGGCACACGAAAAACGAACACAGTCATAGGATCAGACCTTGTGCCGCGGCTCACTTTAGATGTGCCGCGCACACTTTGCGAACCCGAAAGGGCAGGTAGCATATAACACGCGAGCGGCCGGCATTTCAGTGCACGTTTTCTACTTTCATTCTTCCCTCCCAGCGACCGGCCGAAGTTTTCCTTCAATTCTTCCCTGCGATTTTTCTCTTGCAATCTTCAAAAAGGTATGTTTCGATCTTGCGACTTTACTTGCTTATGGTTTATATTTGGAAGTTTTGTATGTGTTTGATAAGTGGAATATGTTTATTGCTCCTTCAAATAGTTTTGTGATTGTAGAGAATAACAGGGTGGTTTTATCGAATTTTCTTGATTAAATTGGAATATCAATGAGTTGATTGTGTTAAGTTGTTCATGATTGAATTGTATTTCTGTTTTTTGGGGGCTGAATCGAGCTAGAACTATGTTTATTCTTCAAGTAAACATGCGCCCTCAAGGTGTCTGATAAATTGCCCAAATGAAAATTTTCTTTGAAAAAGCAATTGTTTTGAGGTTTCGTGCAACGTATACGTTTTCAATTTACAGCAAGCCCAACCCGTACATCCAGTTGAGATGTTTAAGTCCAAATTCATCTTTCTCTCTCGTATGCGCTAGTGTCTTAATTTCGGAATTTCTGGTTTGATGTCTTTAGCCACGCATATATCATCGTTATTATTGTTGCGTAAATAAACCCTCGTGTTGTACTTCTCAGGACTGATTATGGCGCGCACGAAGAAGTTGACCAAGCGTGCTAGGACCGAGTCATCCCCTACGCGAGGGGAGACCTCTCGGGGTCGGGCCGAGGCGGAGGGGCACCAATTTTCGGACCCCGAGATCCACAAGATATTCAACGAAAAGATCCATCCGCGTCCACTTATTCCCGAGAGAGGTTTTACTCCAGCTCCTCAGGACGGGGAGTTGCTCACCATGATCGACGAGATGGGATGGGCCAGATTTACAGCACCTCCTGAGCCAGCAGTCATTTCGATCGTCCAGGAGTTTTATGCCAGCGCTCTGCTGAAGCACATCCGGGCAGGGCATTCGTTGCCATCTTTAGAGTCCCGGACTCAGGTCGACGTCCGAGGGGTCACAGTTGATTTCTCCCCGACTGCTATTCGGAGGCTTTTTGGGTTTCCGGCGGTGGACGAGACAGCCTATGACCGCGTGATGACCGGCCTCACTAAGGAGGCCCTGCTTGAGACGATTGCACAGCCCGGTACCGACTGGGAGCAGCGAGCACAGAGCTCATCTACTTTTCACTTCAGGAGCTCGCGCCTCAGCCGGCTCGGGCGAGCCTGGCTTTACTTTATTTGTGCCCGCATTGATCCCACCTCCCAGATCCGTACAGTTTTTCTCTCCCGCGCCCGGATACTTTTTGCTATCACCTCCGGCCGTTTTGATGTGGCCCCCATTCGGTCCGATCTATCTTCCGAGTATCCAGTGGGGGCCAAGACGGTTGAAGCACCCTCCTCATCTCGCGCTTTATGCCGGCAAATGGCCGACGTGGTCGGGCCGACGAGCCGATGCTCGCCCCACGTGCCCCGATCGACCACCGCATCATATCGCACTTTGAGCAAGGGGCGGAGCGCCGCACACGCCGGGGCGAGGATTTTTGCTCGAGGAGGCTCACGAGGGATCCCCCGAGCCGCTTTTGTTGACGCACGGAGAGGCCGGCCCGCAGCCTGACAGAGCGAGGTTGGAGGAGCTGTTTGATGGGCTGCGGGAGGATTTGAGGAAACAGAGAAAAGAGCATAGGGAGGAGCTGAGGAGAGAGAGAGAGGAGCTGAGAGAGGAGTTGAGGAGAGAGAGAGACGAGATGAGGAGAGAGATAGAGCTGGATGGCTGCCATGCGGGAGGAGCAGCGGGCGGCGCGGGAGAGTGTTGTTGCTACCGCCAGAGCCGAGATGAGAGAGCAGGCCCGCCGGGCCAGCCGACGAGCGGAGAGGCGTCTTGCTGCGAGGGAGGCTTATCATCAGGAGCACCTCGCCGCATGGACGGCCCACATCATGCATCCCGACGGGCCATTTACTGCGCCCGCCCGGCCAGCCACACCACCCTCCTCACCGGACGATGCCGGCACCAGCTCCTGAGCAGACTGGAGGGGAGTACTTGACATTTTACTTTTCTTGCATTTCATTTTTTGTCCATTGAGGTCAATGTACATCCTAAGTTTGGGGGAGGGATTTACATTCTGCATTCATTGCTGTACTCTATTTTCTTGCTGTACATTATATTTTGTTGCATTTTTCTTTTCTTTGCGAATTTTTTTTTTTTTTTTTTTTTTTTTTTTTTTAGATAGCCTTGCTTGCCGTAGTTTTTCTTTATTCGTGAATTTTCGTGCTTCTATTATGTGTGATACTGATGTTACGACACTGTCTTTCTCTCTGAAGAAGCGGGCGAGTTTTAGTCGAGTTGTAGTCGCTATTTCGCTCGCTTAGTATTCAATTAGGTCCAAATTTTTCGTGATTGTAGAGGTCTTGGCAGACAAGAGACGATACATACTTGTTTTTAAATCCCCTTCAATACGTTTGGCTACATTTTCCGGATAGTGAGTCATACTGTTCCTTTAGTCGTGTTGGCACCTAGATGAAGTTTAGAGTCGGTCAGTTTTTCCCTAAAAGTCGAGATAATGTGTTCTATGAAGGGAAGTCTAGTAACCAGGTATTCGCGTGACCCGTTGTTTACTCTCGTAAAACGACGACTCCCGATTAGACTATTGATTTAGATATTTCACATATGCCAATGATAGGAGCCTAGTAACCGGGGTATTCACGTGACCATTGTTTACTCTCGTCCAAAACGGCAACCTTGATTCGACATGCGGAAATTATGTATTCGAGTTGTTTCTCCGTGTAGACGGGAACTTAGTAACTAGAAGCATCCATGTGCCCCATGAGTGTCTTTTACGTCAAACGGTTTCCTAATACATGAGAATGGAAGTTCCACCCTAGGATTATCCCGATGAAACATCCCGAGATCCTAACCTAGTGGTCGACTCGAATCAAATTCTTGAGCATATTTATATAAGGGGATACCGTCCGAGGTTTATTTGTTATGAGACTCGTGAAAAAAAAATTGTGCCTTTAGACCGTGGGAACGCGATTTAACTAGCTTGTTTATGTTAGCCTTTCATATTGACGGTTGATTTGACTCATGTTTTGTTGATCTTTGAGTGAGTTTTCTTCATGAACAAATGATTAGGATCGAACTTGATTACTTTGCGAATCATTATTCGAAAAGGTTCGCTTTTATGACACTCGTATTATTTAGAGAGAATGGCAGATAGTATTGATTAGGTTGAACACTATGAGTTGCACGATGATTCACGACATTCTTTTATTGACTTTAATTCTTTTTGCTTGAGGACAAGCAAAGGCTTAAGTTTGGGGTATTTGTTAGGCGTATTTTTATACGCTTATTCATCATTATTTTGTAGTGTTTTGGCGAGTGAAATCATCTAAATGAGCTTTTAATGCCTTAATTTTGTATGATTGACAGAAATTGAAGTCGGAAGCTAAAACGAGGCAAAACGGGCGAAGACGGCAAAATCGACTCGAGCCGCGGACATCAAGCCGAGCCGCGGCAAAGGAAGACACCACCAAGGGCGAGTAGTCAGATTACGTGCCGCGGCACACCATGTGAGCCGCGGCACGAAGGATTTAATTACGCCTGTATTCAGATTTTGGCGATGTGCCGCGGCACAGGTTCAGTGAGCCGCGGCACACTTAGCGGGTTTGGTACGTCTGCGCGGATTTTGGGCCGTTTCGAAGCCAGTTTTCAACCAACTAATACGGACGCGATTTATGGAAGTGCTGAGCTATAAATAGGGCTTAAGACCCTAATTTAATCATCGGGGAATCATTGAATCTAAACCTAAGAGAGCTTAAGCTTGTAGACAGAGAAGAGGAGGAAAGCAGAGGAATTCAAGGGCAGAAGGCGGAAGCTGAAGAACGGAGGAATCCGAGCTTCATCTGCGTTTGAATTTTATGCTTTCATTTATTTATTTTGTATTTTCAGTTCTTAGTATGTCAGGCTAAAGCCCTAATCTAGGGTTTTGATGAAACCTTTGTTTTGACGAATTGATTAAGATTATCCAATTTATTACCTTTTTATTGAGTTTTCCCAATTATGTTTAATGCTTGCAATTATCTGGCCAATAGTTGTATTGATTTAATCATTCACTTCGAATCGGGAGAGGAGATTTGGTGAGGAACTATTGGTGAGGACCGTTTTATTCTGTGAGATAGGAATATACTCATAGGAACTACGTGGCCTTTAGGAGATTTCATGCTTTTTGCCTATCGACGAGATAATTCACCTAGGGATAGAGTGCGTTAGTCGCCGTTAGATAAATTTATTGACCTCGGGAGAGGCGGTAGAATATATTAGCAATCTCCGCCTTCAGTAAATTGGGAAAATTATTTATTACGGATAATCGGAAGTAAATTCGGATAAACTAAGGTGGATTCAGAACCCTAGACATATTCATCATTTGATTTCCTTAATCCAAGATATTGTTTTCTACTGCTTAGTATTTTATTAATTCTTTTAGTTATTAATCCAAAAACCCAACTTCGATTGTTCAAATAAAATTGGAATACGAAACGTCGGTAGTTAGAGATTCAATCCTCGTGGGAACGATACTCTACTTATAACTTTATTACTTGTAAACGATGACGTGCACTTGCGTGTAGGAAATATCGCAACAATACACCAAAAAAAAGAAAATTACCGAAATTCGAAATTGCAGATATTACATCAAATTACTAAAGCAGGGATGTACCGGGCACTAGTGTTATGCGATGAAGAAAGAGGAAGGAAGCATAGAGCTTTCATCCATTCCTATTGTGAATGAATTTTCGGACGTGTTTCATGACGAATTAGCTGAACTACCTCTACGACGAGATGTAGAGTTTACCATCGAGCTAGAACCAGGAGCTACACCGATTTCTAAGGTGTCATATCGTATGGCACCTACTGAGATGTATGAATTGAATAAGCAACTGGAAGAGTTACTCGACAAAGGTTTTATTCAGCCAAGTGTTTTGCCCTGGGGTGCACCAGTTCTTTTTGTTCGAAAGAAAGATGGATCGCTTCGATTGTCCATCGACTATCGAGAGCTGAATAAGATAACGATCAAGAATAAGTACCCGTTGCCATGGATTGACGATTTGTTCGACCAGTTGCAAGGAGCGACAGATTTTTGAAGATCGATTTGTGATCGGGATACCATCTATTGAGGATTGCAGAATTAGATGATCCGAATTCAGAATTCAGAACTCTCTACGGACACTATGAGTTTTTGGTGATGCCGTTTGGTCTCACTAATGCACCTGCTATATTTATGCAGTTAATGAATCGAGTGTTCATATAGTATTTGGACAAGTTCATGGTTGTGTTCATTAATGATATTTTGGTTTATTCCAAGAGTCTGAAAGAGCATGCGCAACACTTATGGATCGTTTTGGACCTCTTGAGAAGTGAGCAATTTTATGCCAAACTTTCTTAGTGTGAATTCTGGCTAAAAGAAGTGATGTTCCTTAGTCACGTGGTATCAGCGGAAGGAGTCCGAGTAGATCCCCAAAAAGTCTAGGCATTTTGGGAATGGAAGTCTGCTAAGAATGTGAAGGAAGTCAGAAGTTTCTTAGGACTTGCTGGGTATTATCATCAGTTCGTGGAACGGTTTTCCAAAATTACCCGTCCACTTACTCGATTGCTGCAGAAAACCCAAAAATTTGAATGGAACGATATGTTTCAAGGCCAATTTTGATAAATTGAAGAAGAGATTAATGACGGCACCAATTTTAGCACTACCATAAGGAACTAAAGGATTCATAGTTTACAGTGATGCTTCAAACCAAGGTCTCGGCTGTGTATTGATGCAGAATGAGAAGGTGATCTCCTACGCTTCACGGTAGTTGAAACTATATGAAGTAAATTATCCAACTCGTGATTTGGGGCTGGTAGCTGTTGTTTTCGCCTTAAAGATATTGAGACACTATCTGTACGGAACTCATTGTCAGATCTTCACAGATCACAAGAGTCTTAAATATATCTTCAGTCCGAAGGAGTTGAACATGCGGCAGAGGAGATGGCTAGAATTGATTAAGTACTATGATTTAGAGATTCTTTATCATCCAGGCAAAGCGAATGTAGTGCCCGATGCACTGAGCCGCAAACCCATTTCTATTAGAATGCTGGAAATGCTCACGTCCAAGTCCAGCATTCAACAAGAGTTGATTCGTGAAGGAATTGAAGTATGGTTATAAAGAGTTCAAGGGCAACTGTGTGTGATAGAATTAACTTCATCATTAATCAAAGAAATCAAATCTAAGCAATTGGATGATCCTCTGATGATTCGGTTACGTGATGAAGTGAGCAAGGGAAAGGCCCCAGGATTTGTAATTCATGAGATTTCAAAGTCGACTTTGCGTCCATGATATTGATGTTTTGAAACAGATAATCATGAAGGAAGCTCACAGTACGCCTTATTCTATTCACCTAGGTACTAGAAAGATGTATAAGGATTTGAAGCAGAATTTATGGTAGGGCAACATGAAGCAAGATGTAGCGGAATATGTCTTGAAATGTTTAACTTGTTAGTAGGTTAAAATCGAACATCAGTGACCCTCCGGAATGTTGAAGCCACTTCCGATTCCTAAATGGAAGTGGGAAGATATATCAATGGACTTATCACCAGTATGCCAAAAACCAAAACAGGGATGAACATGATTTGGGTGATAGTTGATCACCTAACTAAGTCGGCTCATTTTCTGGGTATTAAGGATACTTGGGGACCAGAGAAGTTGGCACGAGTGTTTATTGCGGAGCTAGTCCGATTGCATGGCACACCAAAGACCATTATTTCAGATAGAGATGGTTGCTTTGTGTCACATTTTTGGAAAGCAGTTCACATTTTCCAAAGGGTTATTCTCCTTAAGATTGACGGAGTAACCTACTTTAGGGATGTTAATATTCAGGTCTGCCTCTTCCTCTTCTATCATGCTTGGAAGAGTCAGCAAAGGAATGATATCATCCATCAGGTGTGGGTGATCAGGCTGATCCTCTTCATCAGGTACATGAGCAGGTGCAGGTGAGTGAGGTGTCTGCTCTGCATATTCAAAGTCAAGGCATCTAGGCCTTTTTGGTCAATGGTCTGAGGATGAAACAACATGGACAACCTCCTCTTCAACATGTAGCTTTCTTTTGAATCTCAGGGCTAGAGGGGTGTTGTCCGAGTCTGAGTGATCTGCAGATGATTCATGATCTGCAGTTTGGGTAGATGTGATCTCCTTTGCAGGTAGGACTTTGGCTGGCTGTTCTACAGCATCAGAGCATACTTAGTCTAAGTCCGAAGGCACTCTGTATGGAGTGGGTCCACTAGTCATCTCTTTCAACATCTGGGCGGCTTTCCTTTCTATGCCCAACTTCTTCAGTGTTTCTTGGTCCAAGTGACTAAGCCTTTTGTTCGCATGGAAGGGGTCTGTAGATCCCTTCTCCTTCCCGAGGAACTCCAAGATACAACAGATCTGGGTTCCGTATGCCATCTTTGTCTTAAATTTCTTTTCCTCTTCAATCCAATTGGCCTTGTTGACTTCTCGGACTATCTGCCTGTAAATGTAATCAGGCCAGTTAATCCTCTGATCCTGGATAAGTTCTCCGAGCACCATATATTTAGTAGATGACAGCTGGTCGTAGCTGCCTGCCATCTCCATTACGATTTTATTAGTAATGTCCAGGACGTATCTGTACTCCTTTTTCAAATCTCCTCTCTTCTCCGTAACTTTAACTTTTGTCGGCTGCTCAGGTAGTTTAAATTCATACCATGTTTCCACTGAGCTCTGTTTGAGGGCTTCCACCGCAATGCCTCGTGCTTTTATCTTGAATGCATCCACAACAGTCTGGGTAGTAATCTTCACCTCTTCCCCGGAAATCGAACTTGCCATTCCGTCTTAGGTGACCTCAGCTTCTCTGAAGAAGCAGATAACCGCTTCCTTCTATAAGAATTTGGGGTTAATATCCAGAAAAGGATAAATCCCATTCTTCTTCATCATCCTGATGATGTAGTGTACATCCTTCGCTAGATCTGCCTCCAATAGACCCTCAAAATCGACCACGATGCTAAAAATAATCTAGTTTTTTATGAGCTTGAGGTTGACGCCTTCGAAGTATTGGGTGGTCTCGATTTCTACAAATAAAAAATTTCTTGCTGAGTGTATTGAAAGTTCAAAGAATTTTCTGCTTTTTGAAAATTAGGGTTTCTCAAGTTTGAAGAAGGTAAAGTTCTTGTGAATTGGGTTCTCCGACTTAAATAGCCATTCGAAAGGACATTTTGAGTTTAATAATAATAAATTTAAGCAGCGGTGCAACTTTTGAGAGTTTAAAAAATATGACGGTTGAATTTTTAATTGGACATAGTGGTGGTCATGTGAACGTGTATTTGCCATGTGTAAATAATTAATAATATAATATTCAAGAGTCGGTCAGGGATATGAAAACTTAGCTGGTTGACCGTTTGACTGCTCGACATCAGGTAACTTATGTCGCTTGTGGGATAGCTAACTTTTCCTTGTCTGATTTGCATCGGCTAGCTATCTGCATCAGGTAGGGTGTTTTTCCTGAGGTCAGATTCGTCTGTCCTTCGTCTTCTCGTCTGATTTTATCACGTATAATGATTGTCTGCTCTGATCAAGTGGATCCTTCTTGACTGCTTCAGGTAGCTCTTCCTCATCTGCATGAGGTAAGATCCTTCCCTCGTCTGATCTGATCATCAGGTAGCTTTCTCATCTATACTAGACTCCCAATATAGTAATCCAAGTTTCCTGCTCAGCTCCAAAAACCTTTCTTCTGGCAAAGGTTTGGTGAATATGTCAGCAACATGGTATTCCGTGCTGACTCTTTCTACTCTGGCTCTTTTATTAAGCACATGGTCTCTCATAAAATGATGTTTAACATCAATTTGCTTTGTCCTTGAGTGCAATACTAGATTGTTGGTTATTGCGATTGCACTGTTGTTATCACACCATATTGGGATTTCATTTGCAATGATGTTGTAGTCCCTTAGCTATTCCCTGATCCAAAGAATCTCTTCACAACAGCTGCCTGCAGCTAGGTATTCAGACTTTGTGGTTGATATTGAGTTAGATACCTGTTTCTTGCTAGACCAGGATATCAACCTGGTTCCTAGGAATTGGCACGTTCCACTGGTGCTTTTTCCTATTAATCTTGCATCCTGCAAAATCTGCATCTGAGTATCCTGATAGCTCAAAGTTGTCATCTTTAGGATACCATAGTCCAACATTAACTGTAGACTTAAGGTATCTGATAATCCTTTTAGCTGCTTCCTGGTGAGACTGCTTTGGCTTGGATTGAAATCTTGCACATATACCCACTGCATTTGAAATATGAGGCCTGCTTGCAGTGAGGTATAGTAATGATCTAATGAGTCCTCTGTAGTGGGTTGAGTCCACTGATATGCCTCCTTCATCTGAATCTAGGTGTAGGCTTGTTGTCATTGGTACTCTTACTGGTTTGGCTGATTTCATTCCAAATATCTTGATTAAGTCTCTTGTGTATTTGGCTTCATTGATGCAAATTCCATTATTCATCTTCTTGACTTGCAGTCCTAGAAAGAAATTGAGCTTTCCCATCGTACCCATCTCAAATTCCCCTTGCATGAGATTTGAGATTTTTTCACATAGCTCCGGGTTGGTTGAGCTAAATATGTTGTCATCCACATATATTTATATTAATAATATGTGGCCTTCATGCTCTACTCTGAATAGAGTCTTGTCCACATTGCCTTTGTTGAATCCGTTCTTCTCTAAAAACACATATAGTGTTTCATATCATACTCTTGGTGCCTGCTTGAGTCCATATAGAGCTTTTAGAAGCTTGTAGACTTTGTCTCCTTTGACAAATCCAGGGAGTTGCTCCACATAGACTTCTTCTTCTAGAATTCGATTGAGGAAGGCACTATTCATATCCATTTAGTAGACTTCAAAATCCTTGAATGATGCATATGCAAGGAATAGTATGATGGCTTCCAATCTTGCAATAGGTGCATAAGTTTCATCAAATTCTATTCCTTCACATTGTGCATATCCTTTGATGACAAAATTGCAGCTCCATCTTCATCATACTTGTCCTTGTACACCCATTTGGTGCCTATAACCTTCTTGTGATCTAGTTTGTTTGTTAGTTCCCAGATATTGTGTCTCTCCATCTGGTTGAGCTCTTCTCGCATTGCATCGATCCATGAGTGATCCTCCAATGCTTGCTCTATTGTCTTGGGTTCCATTTGAGACATGAAACATCAGAACATTGCCATTCCTGCTGGTACTGTGGATTGTCTGGTTATGACTCCATCAGTTAGGTTCCCTATGATCTATTGAATGGGGTGATCTCTAAGCCATTCGGGGATTTCTTCTTCTTCTTCAGGCTTTGTCCCCCTGTAGAGTTGCTTTGGTGGAATTCTTCTCTCTCTGCTTAGGCTTGGTTCTGACCTCATTCGTCCGCAACTGGATCAGCTACGGTCTTGTAATCTACAGGTGGGAATCCTGTTTGATCTGCAGAGACCTTGTGCTGGATCCTATTTTGATCACTGTATTCAGTGATTTCCTTGTTGAGAAATTTTCCTTCTGTATCTGATCTGATCTTGATGATTGAGAGGGATTTCTCATTCTGGATCTTCCTTAGTAGCTCAGGTAGGTTTGACAAAGTTTCACTCTTTTTATAGAGAAAAATAATCCATGTATATCTTGAGTAGTCATCTACTACTACTAGAGCATGCTCCCTTCCACTCAATGTCCTTGGCTTGATGGGGCCAAATAGATCCATATGAAGTAGATCTAGAATCCTTGTGCTGAGAGTGGTAGGGTGAACTGGTTTGAATGATGCTCTGGTTTGTTTCCCTTTCTGACATGCATCACAAAGAGCTTTCTTTCTGAATACTTCTTCTGGAAGTCCTCTGACCAGTTTTTGAGAACTAATATTGTTGATGGCTTTGAAGTTCAGCTGACCTAGTCTTTTTTGCCACAACCATCCACTTTCAACTATTGTCTTGGATAGAAAACAGGTGTTGGGAGTTCCTGTGTTCCAATCTATCATATAGACATCTCTCATTCTGAATCCTTGTAGCTTCACTTCTCCAGATAGGATATCTATCATCATGCATTTCCAAATGGTGAAGACTACTAGGTTCTTCTCATCACAGAACTGACTTATGCTCAGAAGGTTGTACTTGAGCCCTTTGACATAATGGACTTTGGATATTGTTATATTTCCTCTGTGCAGCTCTCCAAATCCTTTTGTTTGACCTCTAGAGCTATCTCCAAAGGTTACATCTGGGCCTCTTTCCTTGGTATAATTTGACAGCACCTTCTTACTCCCAGTCATGTGCCTTGAGCATCCAGAATCTACAAACCATTCTTCAGCTCCTATATTTGAATTTGTGGAGATGTGGTAGTAGTCCTTCCACTTTTGTTGCAATTAAACAAGCAGAGATTTAGGTACCCAAATCTGTGCGGGTCCTCGGGGATTAGTTGGTTTCCTGGAGAATTGGTTTCTCCTTGGATTATGAAAGTTGTGGTGATTGCCGCTGAAATGTGTGTATGGTCTGGGCCTATATCCTCGGTTGGGATTGTGTACTGGATATGCCTCATGAAATTGGTGGTGTGGGCCATTTTTGAATCTTGGCTGAGACCATTTATAAGATCTTTGGGGTCTCTACACCTATTGGTTTTGAAAACTTGGATAACCTTGAGGTTTCTATTTGCCCCTCCCATTTTGAAATCTATTTTTGGAGAGTATTAGATAATAGTAGGCATGTTGTCTAGGCTGCTGCTTTTGCCTTTGCCATTGCATAGTGTCTTGTCTAGGTGGCTGACTTTACCTTGGCTGCTGCCTAAACTTTTGACTTGGTTGCTGCCTACATTGAAATACAGGTTTGTAAGTTGGCTCAGAACAAGGGACAAGTGTTTCTCCCTTGATGAAAGTAGTTTTAGAAGAAGGAGTGTTGGGGTCATATCCAAGGCCTGATCTGGAATAAAGTGGCCTTTTATTCATACACAACTCATCCAAGGTCATGGATACCTTGAAAGCTAGAAAGGTTGTTGCCAAAGGGGCAACCGAGTTTTTAACTTTCATTATCAACACACCTAAGAGTAAGACGGGTATAGAAACATTAAAATTGGTATCCAAATACCCTGACATATTTCCTGAAGAGATAACCTCCTTGCCACCAGATAGAGAGGTTGAGTTCAATATTGAGATCATGCCCGGGAAGGCACCCATAGCAAAAGCACCATACCGAATGACACCATTGGATCTACAATAATTGAAGGTACAACTACAGAAATTACTGGATGTAGGTTTATTATGTAATATCCGGATAATTGTAGGGTATTTTAATCTATATTTGAACCTTATAATACTCGACTTTGTGGTACCAATAATTTAAGTATGATTTTTCCGTCTTTGTATTCCAACATTCATGATCATATTGGGGAGAGCTTGCAAATTCATGCATGCAACCACGCCATAAATTACGTTAAAGGGTGAGCATAACATACATTAAGAACTGCATATAACGTACGTTATGCGTGATGCATAGCGTACGTAACTGGCAGTCAAATAGATCAGGTTGGTCGGCGTATGGGCCAGCTAGGTATGGGGTCCGGATAAGATAAGATTCTCACGTGATCCGGATAGCTTTTTGATAAAGCAAGTCAATGAGGCATAACATACATTAAAGGATTAAGATATCTTATGCTACACAAAGCATATTACGTACGTAAAAGGTGATGGTTAACTTACATTAAGGAGGTCAGAAAATGAGGCAGTAGCTACTGGCGAACGTTAACGTACGTAAGGAGTAGCACATAACGTACGTTAAGGCTATAGCGTATGTAATACCTTGCGGCTATTATACATAAAGATCATGGTTTTATAAATAAGACATCACCCCATTTAATTTCACAATTGTGCTCCTTCGTCCCTTGGCTGATTTCTGCAAATCCAGAGAGCCTTGCCCCACATTACAATCCTTGTTTAGCCTTTCTACTTAGTATTTGAAGTTGGGAAGCATCTTGGATTGGTACTCAAGCTTCCGGTGTTGGGTTTTCACCAAGTGTTTCGTTGTTTCCTCCATATTAAGGTCTGTTAATGTTGTTCCAGCTCTGAGTTCATATTTCTACGATGATTACAAATGTATTTCAAAGATTATTAGACCTCTTTGAAGACATAATTATTGAACATCATGATTTTAGAAAGGTCGAGATGATTAAACCCAAAGTATACCTTGATTTAGATATGTATGAGTTGAGCCTTACTTACGTTGAACCTTAGGATGTAGTTTTCTGAGATTGTATCATACATTTGATGATGATTTCGAAATGATCTTATATCAAATGACTTGTTTTGATATCACATATGACATATGAATCAAGTTGAAAAGCAATGAGGATGTTCATCAAGAATAAGGTATATCTTGTAAGGAGTAATTCGTGATTAGTAAATCTTCATTTTAATGGTTGAGATTAAATGATTATGTTGGTAACAACCATGATAAACTTAGAACCCAACTGAATGTGTTTGCCTTGCTATGAATCGGCCGAACCACATTTTAGAGTTAATGATCAAAGATTGGAGTATGGAATTATGATGACTTGGAATCCTTGAAATCATAGATGTCGGTATGGTACCCCTATTGTGATCGTCTGAATTGCATGAAGCCTAATTTTAGCCAACTTATGTTCGTTGGGTAGTTGAACCATGAACCGGACGTACGTAAGATGTTTAACTCGGTCATAGCTTAGAAACATTAGATGATCGTGTGCTAGTTATGTATACGAATGTTTAACTCTTCGTATTTCATTATTGTGTAAAGGTTTGAAACTTGCAAGTGGTTATATGAAGGGACGACCTACGAATGTTTTGGTGTTTGTCGAAGTATTTAAACCTTGTCGTCATTATAAGGCAAGTACTTTAATTACGTTTTATGTATTGATGTTATACATGTTGTCGTGCATATGTGTCATTGTTATATGTCCACCTCGTGTTGATGGGATCATCTTGGGAGCTATGCTAGCGTGCGCTGGATCATTGGACAGGTTTTTCCACCTCGTGTTGGTCCGACGGGATCATCTTGGGATCCATTCAGTGATTGCTGGATCATCAGATGTACCATGTGTATGTTGTATCATGTTTGTTTATCATGTTGGGTATTGTGAGTCTTCTCGTGGTAGAGACTCGTTGTTATTGTTGTCATAGAGGATGTTATTATTCTTCGCGAGATATTGAATAATCTGCTGTTGTATAATTATCGTACTTGTACTAGCTTCGTTGTGCTAACCCCTTCGGGGTTGGACATTTGTTTTATGTTCAAGATACAGGAGGACGGGGAAGCAACCACTTGAGCTGCATGATGACGAGGGTGCGGAGTGATGTTATGGCCGGGATGGTTTGTTAGTTGCGTTTTGTTTTTAATAAAGTACTCGAGTACGCTGTCGTTTTGTTCTTCCTTTGAAATTTATATTTGGATTGTACTTTTCATACTCGTGATGTAATAATAAACTCGAAAATTGGTATTTAATAATGTTGTTTTTAAATTTTTAGCCTAGTAAATCCTGACATCAAGGGTTTACGGCGCTGTAATAATCCTGAATATCTCTAATATTACAGAATATGGTATCCGAGCTAAGATTATGAAAATCTTGGCCGTTGGGTTAAATTAGGGTTCAGATGTGTCATTTTGAGTTAACCGGCCACGAATAACATCATTGTACTACCTACGTCTTCATGTGAGCAGTGGTTGTAAGTTTCCTAAACTCTAACTTATCCTTTACATGTTATACTTTTTGAATATTAGTACGATGTTGTTCCCTATATATTGAGTATTTATGCTTACAGTATGATGAGAGGAAGACGTGGACGTGGTCGTGGACGCGGACATAGAAATGCAGAGAGGGAAGCTTCACCCACTGTTCCTGATTCACTGTCAAATCAAGCTAACTCCAATTCTGGCGAACAACAAGAGTCCGTTAACAATGAACGAGAATAGATGGTGGAGACAAATTCCAATCCTGTCGTTCCCGACATACTACGTCAAGGGTCAACCAGATAACTCAATTTTCTCAAGTAGTGGACACAATGCAAGTGGCGGTAGGATTGCATCCGGGGGAAAGACAGCAAGGCATCCCAGACTTGGGAAATCGAGGAGACAAATGGCTTCATGAGGTGGCGAAGATGCACATGCGATGGTTTTTCTGAGACACCGACATGGGATCACTGATTGAGAGAACTGGAGAAAGTATTTGTCGGGATTAACTGCCTAGAAGACCAGAGAGCCCCAATTGCCTAGTATTTTCTAATCGGAGAAGCGTCCGAGTGGTGGGAAGCCATCCGACCTGTTGATCATGATCCCGATTAGGGAGAGTTCAAACTTATGATGGAAGCTCAGTACTGCCCTCATCCGGTGGTAGAAGTTAAGGTTCGAGAATTTTTCTCCGCACAGCCTTCGGATGTGCCGGTAGCTCAGGCGATTAAGACATTTAAACAATAGTTGGCATTTGTTCGACAACTGTTTAAAACCGACGTAGAAATGATGATTCACTTTGATATGAGAATGAAGCCGGAGATATAGACGTACATGTCAGGTTTTCAATGCACCACTCTCCGCCAGTATCACGACAAATCTCTGGCATATAAAATAAAAGAAGCAGCTATGGAAAAGTTCTCTGAGTCCATGAAGCAGAAAGTCTCTGGTAGTTTCACAGAGCACAAGAGTATTGGGCCCCGCAAAGCCCAGTCATCCTTTCATTCATTCAAGAGGCCTCCGCATCCATCCAAGGGTTGGAAGAACTCCAGAGCAGTATCAACCATGACAAATGCATTCAGGAAGTGTTTTAACTATGGTCGGACAGGACACTATCGACGTGATTGCTCACTCCCTGCCGTGACGTGCTATGATTGGAGACGAGAAGGACGTCGTGCGGTTTTCTATGAAGAGGCTACAAAATATTTTGGAGCTCGTAATTCTCAGCCAGTCCAGAAAGAGGCGAGGGTCCCTCAGACACAACAGAGTGTTCAGCAGCCCCAAAATTTCGGCCAAGGTAGAGTCAGAGGACAGTATGCCCAAAAAGAAGCATCGAATGCAGGGTCTGCTCCTCTACGCCTTTATGAGATGAGAAGGGTAGATGATCAGAATGCAGCTGTCACATCAGGTACCGTTTAGATCCTTTCTCAACCAGTCACTGTTTTATTTGATACAGGAGCGTTTATATCATTATCTTGTATTAATTGCTTGAACATTTCTTGTTTTCATGAATGTGAGCCTTATGTTGTGGGTTTACCGAGTGGGGAAAGAGTTATGGGGAATTTAGAAACTAGAGATTTTCCTATATCAATTGGAGGCAAAGAGTGGCCCTCAAATCTGATTGTGGTAGAGATACAAGGACACGATCTGGTACTCGGAGACGATTCGCTTAACTGATATAGAGCTATTGTCAATTATTGGAAGAGGAGTATCTCGATGATAGCCAAAGATGGTTCTGAATTATTATTCGAGGGATGGAGACCAGGAAGCTCAGGACAAGTGATCAAAGCTATGAAGGCTGTCAAATTACTAAAGCAGGGATGTACCGGGCACTAGTGTTATGCGATGAAGAAAGAGGAAGGAAGCATAGAGCTTTCATCCATTCCTATTGTGAATGAATTTTCGGACGTGTTTCATGACGAATTAGCTGAACTACCTCTACGACGAGATGTAGAGTTTACCATCGAGCTAGAACCAGGAGATACACCGATTTCTAAGGCGTCATATCGTATGGCACCTACTGAGATGTATGAATTGAAGAAGCAACTGGAAGAGTTACACGACAAAGGTTTTATTCAGCCAAGTGTTTTTCCCTGGGGTGCACCAGTTCTTTTTGTTCGAAAGAAAGATGGATCGCTTCGATTGTCCATCGACTATCGAGAGCTGAATAAGATAACGATCAAGAATAAGTACCCGTTGCCATGGATTGACGATTTGTTCGACCAGTTGCAAGGAGCGACAGATTTTTGAAGATCGATTTGTGATCGGGATACCATCTATTGAGGATTGCAGAATTAGATGATCCGAATTCAGAATTCAGAACTCTCTACGGACACTATGAGTTTGTGGTGATGCCGTTTGGTCTCACTAATGCACCTGCTATATTTATGCAGTTAATGAATCGAGTGTTCATATAGTATTTGGACAAGTTCATGGTTGTGTTCATTAATAATATTTTGGTTTATTCCAAGAGTCTGAAAGAGCATGCGCAACACTTATGGATCGTTTTGGACCTCTTGAGAAGTGAGCAATTTTATGCCAAACTTTCTTAGTGTGAATTCTGGCTAAAGGAAGTGATGTTCCTTAGTCACGTGGTATCAGCGGAAGGAGTCCGAGTAGATCCCCAAAAAGTCTAGGCATTTTGGGAATGGAAGTCTGCTAAGAATGTGAAGGAAGTCAGAAGTTTCTTAGGACTTGTTGGGTATTATCATCAGTTCGTGGAACGGTTTTCCAAAATTACCCGTCCACTTACTCGATTGCTGCAGAAAACCCAAAAATTTGAATGGAACGATATGTCTCAAGGCCAATTTTGATAAATTGAAGAAGAGATTAATGACGGCACCAATTTTAGCACTACCATAAGGAACTAAAGGATTCATAGTTTACAGTGATGCTTCAAACCAAGGTCTCGGCTGTGTATTGATGCAGAATGAGAAGGTGATCTCCTACGCTTCACGGTAGTTGAAACTATATGAAGTAAATTATACAACTCGTGATTTGGGGCTGGTAGCTGTTGTTTTCGCCTTAAAGATATTGAGACACTATCTGTACGGAACTCATTGTCAGATCTTCACAGATCACAAGAGTCTTAAATATATCTTCAGTCCGAAAGAGTTGAACATGCGGCAGAGGAGATGGCTAGAATTGATTAAGTACTATGATTTAGAGATTCTTTATCATCCAGGCAAAGCGAATGTAGTGCCCGATGCACTGAGCCGCAAACCCATTTCTATTAGAATGCTGGAAATGCTCGCGTCCAAGTCCAGCATTCAACAAGAGTTGATTCGTGAAGGAATTGAAGTATGGTTATAAAGAGTTCAAGGGCAACTGTGTGTGATAGAATTAACTTCATCATTAATCAAAGAAATCAAATCTAAGCAATTGGATGATCCTCTGATGATTCGGTTACGTGATGAAGTGAGCAAGGGAAAGGCCCCAGGATTTGTAATTCATGAGATTTCAAAGTCGACTTTGCGTCCATGATATTGATGTTTTGAAACAGATAATCATGAAGGAAGCTCACAGTACGCCTTATTCTATTCACCTAGGTACTAGAAAGATGTATAAGGATTTGAAGCAGAATTTATGGTAGGGCAACATGAAGCAAGATGTAGCGGAATATGTCTTGAAATGTTTAACTTGTAATCAGGTTAAAATCGAACATCAGTGACCCTCCGGAATGTTGAAGCCACTTCCGATTCCTAAATGGAAGTGGGAAGATATATCAATGGACTTATCACCAGTATGCCAAAAACCAAAACAGGGATGAACATGATTTGGGTGATAGTTGATCACCTAACTAAGTCGGCTCATTTTCTGGGTATTAAGGACACTTGGGGACCAGAGAAGTTGGCACGAGTGTTTATTGCGGAGCTAGTCTGATTGCATGGCACACCAAAGACCATTATTTCAGATCGAGATGGTTGCTTTGTGTCACATTTTTGGAAAGCAGTTCATAGAGCATTGGGAACCGAGCTGAACTTTAGCACAGCTTATAATCCTCAAACCAATAGACAGTCGGAGAGAACTATTCAAAAGTAGAAGACATGTTGAGAGCTTATGCCTTAGACTGGTCAACTAATTGGGAAACTCATCTGCCGTTGATTGAATTCACTTACAATAATAGTTGGCATGCTTCTATTAAGATGGCATCTTTCATAGCATTGTACGAGAGAAGATGTATATGACCATTATGTTGGGATGATTTGTCTGACTTAATCGGGACAGAACCAGAATTGATAGTTCAGACTCAAGAGAAGGTAGCTTTGATTCGTGAAAGGCTGTTGACTGCTCAGAGTCGACAGAAGTCTTATGCGGACGAGCGCCATCGCCTGTTAGAGTTTGGTATTGGGGTCCACATGCTTTTAAAGGTTTCTCCTACTCGGGGGATCTTTCATTTTGAGAGGAAAGGAAAGTTTAGTCCGAGATACATCAGACCATTCGAGGTTCTTAAAAGAGTTGGACAGTTGGCGTACAGGTTGGCCTTGCCGCCATCGCTGAGTCATGTTCATAATGTGTTTCATGTATCTCAGTTACAGAAGTACTTACCGGATCCCAGTCATGTCATCAATTTCGGCGATATAGAAGTAGATAATGATGGCACGTTCGAGGAGAAGCCAATCAAGATACTCGCGAGTCTAGTCGAGCAATTAAGGAATAAACCAATCTCCTTGGTTAAAGTTCAGTGGTCGCGACACGGAGTCGAAGAAGCCACTTGGGAGACGGAGGATAGTATGAAGTCAGGATACCCAGAATTATTTTCATATTAAGTTTCAGGACGAAACTTCTTTTTAGAGGGAGAGTATGTAATATCCGAATAATTGCTGGGTACTTTCATCTATATTTTGACCTTGTAGTACTCGACTTTGTGGTATCAATAATTGAAGTATGATTTTTCCGTATTGATATTCCAACATTCATGATCATATTGGGAAGAACTTGCAAATTCATGCATGCAACTACGTCATAACATGCATTAACGGTTGAGCATAACGTACGTTAAGAACTGCATATGACGTAGGTTATGAGTGATCCATAGCGTACGTAACAGGCAGTCAAGCAGATCAGGTTGGTCGGCATATGGTCCAGCTAGGGATGGGGTCCGGATAAGATAAGATTCCCGCGTGATCCAGACAGCTTTTTGATAAAGCAAGTCAACGAGGCATAACATACGTTAAAGGATTAAGAATCGTACGCTACACAGAGCGTATTACGTACGTAAAAGGTGATGGTTAACGTACGTTAAGGAGGTCAGAAAATGAGGCAATATCTACTTGAGAATGTTAACGTATGTATGGAGCAGCACATAACTATTGGGATTCGGTGCCTAAAACGAAGGCCCAACGGAAGCGGTAAAATAAAAATTAATTCGATCCGAATACCTACGAGGATCGATCGAGCTACGTATATACGAATATTATACAAAACACAAGAGATATAGAAACTCACCCTTGTAGTCTGTTGATTAAATGGACTCCTTCTCTTGAGATATTCCCCAAGCTTTAGATTGCTTTCCATAAGATCCAATCCGCTCCAAGCTCTTAGATGATCCAACGCCGAAAATACCGCGTCTCTACTTGCCACGCACCGGAGAAACTAACGGAATGACGATCATCTTGCTATCCTCCAAGGATATGGCTAGAGCTAGATGATGAAGCTATTGATTTTGTGGTTACAACACTCTTAGTGTATAACTCACTTTCTCTCTTTATGTCTTGATATTTTTTCTATGAAAAACTCTCAAGAAATGAGATGAAGAAGAAGACTTTGAGAAAGAACTTTTCTCTCTCTTGAACTCACTCAACTCTCATGTATGAATGTGCTAAGAATCAAAGTGAGAATCAAGATTAGTATTCCTTCCTTACTTTATACACTCCCACCCCACACCTACAACTGATCCATGAGATTACCCCACAAGTCACTTGTCTTCCATTTAAAAATGGAAACAAAAGACAAGATGAAAGGTGGTGGAAATGGGGGGGGGGGGGGGGCGTCCATCTAGAAGGGTAGGAAAGAGTTCGGTCCATTTCAGACTCCCGTGAGTCCAAACAGATAAACTCCGATTCCGTTCCGATGTATTTATATAGATTTATCAATCCAATTAATTAAGCATATCAAATGCATACTGATATAATTAATTTCGCCAAGAAATAATTATATTTATGAATTAAATTAATCACCTAGTAATTTATTAATTCATTAGGCCGTAAATTAATTTATCCAATAAATTAATTTAAACATCCAATGTCCCACATTAGATATCCAATATCTAATATTCATAATGAGAGAATTAGCTCGATTCATTCCGTCGTCAATCCTATTGCGCGACTCAGTAGGTCCATCTCAGTCAGCAACGTGAGGAACCAAAGAGTAGTAGCACCACCTGGCCAGCCTGGCGGTCTACACTGTACCCCAACTGAGAACAAATGATTAGGATCATTCAAGAACCATTCTGTCGTGAATACCAATATACGTATAAACCCTTATTTCAAATGTCCGAATCAAGTTATAGGGTCACAGTCAGTCAAACCCTATCTGTACTTGATGTTATGCATGTATTAATGCAAATCGAGATCATCGAGCTCTCGTGTATCCAATACAACTAGCTCCAATGAGATCATTGGTCGCGGGTCGGTCTCTTGTTTATCACCCGGAACCTCGTGGAAACCCAATTCCTCCAAGTGCATAAATCTATACCTATCAGGTAAATGAGTCACCCTACTAGACCTACAAGGTGGTTGTACTTGTGTTTCAGAAGGTTCGGTTCCAGTTTCTTGCACAGGTGTCTCCTGAGGAGTTCCATTGTATTCTTCCAAAGAAATACTTCTACCTGCTCCGCCTTCCTGAATGAACTCATATTCCAGGAAGTGTGCTTGTAAAGAAACAACGATCATTCGATCTTCGGGCATGTAGAATAGATACCCCAGCGTCCCAGATAGGAATCCAATGAAATGTCCCTTCGCGGACCTAGTTTCCAACTTTTCAACCTTAGTCTTCTTGACATAGGCGGGACATCCCCAAATCCTAATGTGATTAAGACTTGGTTTCCTGCCGTCCCACATCTCATGTGGAGTTTCTGAGGAATGGATTCGGAAGGACATCTATTCAAGATATATGCAGCAGTCAGGAGTGTATACCCCACAGGTAAATCGGTAAGTCAGTATAGCCTAGCATGGAACAAGGTCCGGTTCCTTCTCTCTGACACACCATTTAACTGAGGAGTACCTGGAGGTGTTAGTTGTGAAACTATTCCATGTTCCTTAAGGAACTCATCAAACTCCGTACTCATATACTCTCCACCTCGGTCCGACCGAAGTTCTTTAATATGATTACCAGTTTGTGTTTAGACTAGGGCCTTGAATTCCTGGAATTTCTCAAAGGCCTCGGATTTATGTTTCATTAAGTTTACATAACCATACCTAGTATGATCATCTGTAAACGTAATGAAATATTGATATCCGTCACGTGCTGCTTCCTAAGCACCACATACGTCGGTATGGTTTAATCCCAGTGTATCAGCGGCTCTTTCAAAAGTCCCTGTGAATGGGGACTTAGTCATTTTGCCTTTAAGGCAAGATTCACAAGTAGGAAAGATATCCGATCCCAATGGAGCCATAAGTCTATCCTTTTCCATTTTGTAAACCTTGGTCTGACCAACATGACCAAGTCTAAGATGCCATTTCAAAACTTGATTGGTTTCATCCCTACCACGTTTTCTAGTCACAGCATTCACAACTACTTTGTTGCTGAGATTTAGATGACATAATCCATTTAACAATGTAGCAGTGCCCACTAGTTTATTTCTGAAATAAATTTTGCAGGAACCATCACCAATGAAAAATGAAAAGCCTTTTCGGTCCATGACCGGAATAGATACAATGTTTTTATGCACCTTGGTCAAAACAAGTACATCTTCTAAAGTCAAAACAAAGCCGGATTCTAAACCCAAAAGAAGTGATCCTATGTCGGTTGCCTCGACACTATGCCCGCTTCCGACTGTGATCATAACTTCTCCAGCTCCAAGCTTCCTACTTTGTTCCAGATCCTGATTCACGGTATAAATATGAGAACTAGCACCAAAATCCAGTATACAGGAAGTAGAAAATATAGTAGCAGAACAATTTGTTTCCAAAACTAAAAGTTCTGTACCTGAAGTGCCATGAAGAATCAGACAGTCTCTAGCCCAGTGGCCTAGCTCACCGCACTTGAGACAGGCATCCTTCTTCTTCTTGCCTTTTGGAACCATCGGGGCCTTGCCCTTTCCCTTAAGGTCCTTAACTTGTGGTCCAGTCTGCTTCTTGGTCTTTTTCTTCTTATTCTTAGACTTCCGAGGTCCAGAAGAAATCACAAGGGCAGATTCCTTCATCCGCAGAGTCTTCATCTGAGACTGAGCGGTCACCAGTTTGTCCATTAGCCCAGCTAAGTTACACGCAATCTCATTGCAGTTGAAGTTCATAACAAACTGTGAGAAGGATTCAGGGAGAGACTGTAGGATAAGATCGGTTTGAAGAGAAGTATTCATCTTAAAATCAAGAGCCTCCAATATCTCGATCATGGATATCATTTTGAGTACGTGGTCCCCAAGCTTCTCATCTTCCTTTATCCTTGCACCGAACATTTGCTTGGATATCTCATATCTAGCAGTTCGACTATGCTCACCATAAAGCTCGGTTAAGTGAGATAGAATCTGCCGAACAGAAGTCATTTTCTCATGAGCTCTCTGAAGCTCATTATACATGGAAACCATCATATAAGCACAGACTTTCACGTCATCCTTAACCCACTTTTCGTGGTTTCAATCTTTTGTTGATTGGCTCTTCTCCGCACTGGAGGCGCCGGAATGTCCGTCTCCAAAACGTATTCCAGTGCCTCTATACTGAGGACAATCATCAGATTGTGGAGCCAATCCACAAAGTTAGGTCCAATCAGGGTGTTTTTCTCGAGTAGAATTGCGAGTGGGTTCATTATCATATTGAGAGTTATGTCTTCATTAAGTACGACATATTAATTAGTGACTCGTTCAATTATGTTCTGAGTATAGAATTAAGGTGTTTTCTATTATTGTTACCCAGGTCCCACTATTTTTATCGGAATAACACACTCCCATGTGAAATCCCTAAGTATCGTCGCTCTACTTCATAGTGGTGATCGAGTTCTTTATAAATCTTAATAGAGGGCAACCGGACAGGTTTCTAGTCTATTAATTCTCAAAAAGTGGTGTCCAACACCAACCCATCTAATGGATGATTCGATCTTCTTTTTTCCCTTGTTCACTCCCCTCAACCTATACGGTTTCTATGGTTCGTGAACAAGTTAAGTTTATACCATCGACGCAAATCAGTTTCACAATTGAATCTTATCCGACAACCTATCGGGTTTCTAGGGATAAAATTTGCTCCAACCGAAGGCATCTAATGCCCTTCCAGTAATTTATCCATCCTTCCCAAATGTCGGCCCCGATAACTTGAAAGCATAGCACATCCGGTTTGGATTTCAATTTCTCGAAAGCTCGATGGAGGGAAGGAAAAACTTGAAACCTTATAAACTTAATAATTTATCGTGGGAGAATTTTCGTGATTAACATTACACTTTGCACATTAATCATTTAAACGCGTTTGTGGCATTCATACAATATGAAACAACTATGCACAACCTAGTTGCTACCAACATGTGGTTCATGGACCATTCTTAGAAAACAAAAAACTCCGTAATCTAATTACAAGTCTTCGTCTTGAATCTTCGTCTTCTCGAAACGGATCTTCCTCCGGTCTTCGTCATTACATATAAATTTTACATCGAAAATTGCATCCTAGATACAAATATATCTAGTAAAATAAATAGTCTCAAAACGGCCTTTACAACCCAATCGAATAAAATGAATGATTCAAAATTAAGTCCACGAACCACATCCCCATTCGAAAGCATTCATCCAATAAATACTATATAAATAGAAAGTGTAGAGATACATTGATCCAATCAACAATATGAACCGATCCAATCTATTCACACAATCGGTAATATGATAACGTTAAAAATAATTTGGTCGACCATAATTATTCCAATTAATCGAATTTCCATTATAAAATGAAATACCATAGATCATTTTAATCATATTAAATCCAATTTAACATGCGGGAGATTAATTTTTAAGAATACACAGAAAAATAGAGCCGAAGCAAAAATGGCCTACCATGGTGGAGTCACTGGCGGCCAGACACGACCCGTGTCACCTGACACGGTCGGGTCGTGCCGGCAGTGTCCTAGACATTCTTGCTAGACACGGCCGTGTCGCCTGACACGGTCTAGTCACTTCCGGAAGCCTGCCGGCCAGACACTGCCCGTGTCGCCTGACATACGCCCTGCTGGCACAGCGGCTGCCAGATCCGGACACGACCGAGTCACCCATGACACGGTCGAGTCACTCTCGGCCAGAATGCACCTTTTGACCAAAAAGTTGTCCGACGATGATTCAGGGCTAGATTTTCGACCGGATATCCAATATCAATATTTTCCGACTTTCATATCTCCAATATAAATCATATTTCCAAGAAATTTAAGATTTATATTTAGACATAAACTTACGAAAAATACAATTATTACGAACAAAAAACATATACCACGATTATGACTAAAATGATTCCAAATCATTCACCATCTAATCGAGCATTCCAAATGTCAATATCGTATATACGATCGCAAGACCTACTCTCCGATACCACTGTTGGGATTCGGTGCCTAAAACGAAGGCCCAGTGGAAGCGGTAAAACGAAAATTAATTCGATCTGAATCCCTACGAGGATCGATTGAGCTACGTATATACGAATATTATACGAAACACAAGAGATATAAAAACTCACTCTTGTAGCTTGTTGATTAAATGGATTCCTTCTCTTGAGATATTCCCCAAGCTTTAGATTGCTTTCCCTACGATCCAATCCGCTCCAAGCTCTTGGATGATCCAATGCTGAAAATACCGCCTCTCTACTTGCCACGCGCCGGAGAAACGAACGAAATTACGATCACCTTGCTATCCTCCAAGGATACGGCTAGAGCTAGATGATGAAGCTATTGATTTGGTGATTACAACACTCTTAGTGTATAACTCACTTTCTCTCTTTATGTCTTGGTATTTCTTCTAAAAAAAACTCTCAAGAAATGAGATGAAGAAGAAGACTTTGAGAAAGAACTTTTCTCTCTCTTGAACTCACTCAACTCTCACGTATGAATGTGCTAAGAATCAAAGTGAGAATCAAGATTAGTCTTCCTCCCTTACTTATACACTCCCACCCCACACCTACAACTCATCCACATGAGATTACCCCACAAGTCACTTGTCTTCCATTTACAAATGGAAACAAAAGACAATATGAAAGGTGGTGGAAATGGGGGGGGGGGGGGGGCATCTAGAAGGGTAGGAAAGAGTTTGGTCCGTTTTGGACTCCCGTTAGTCAAAACAGATAAACTCCGATTATGTTCCGATGTATTTATATCGATTTATTAATCTAATTAATTAATCATATCAAATACATACTAATAGAATTAATTTATCGAAGAAATAATTATATTTATGAATTAAATTAATCACCTAGTAATTTATTTAATTCATTAGGACGTAAATTAATTTATTCAATAAATTAATTTAGACATCCAATGTCCCAAATTAGATATCTAATATCTAATATTTATAATGAGAGAATTAGCTCGATTCATTATGTCGTCAATCATATTGCGCGACTCGGTAGGTCCGTCTCAGTCAGCAATGGGAGGAACCAAAGAGTAGTAGCACCACTTAGTCATCCTGGCGGCCTACACTGTACCCCAACTGAGAACAAATGATTGGGATCATTCAAGAACCATTCTGTCGTGAATACCAGTATACGTATAAACCCTTCTTTTAAATGTCCCGATCATGTTATAGGGTCACGGTCAGTCAAACCCTATATGTACTTGATGCTATGCATGCGTTAATGCAAATCGAGATCATCGAACTCTCGTGTATCCAATACAACTAGCGCCAATGCTTTGGCCAAAGACTTATGATCTCATCTGCCAATAACCGCATAGGACATATAACCCGCTCACTAACGGGAGAAAGAATTCTATCTTGGTATTCAGTAGGACCTGCTACTTGCCCGTCAACATGCACGTCGAGGTTGACCCCCGACTTCCGGTTTATAGGGTCGAACTACTCTAATGAAAATCTTGACGTCACAAGCACATCCCTACTAAATCCTCAAGTCGAAGGTTCACAAATACCTATCACAACCTTTCGATTTCATCATTGACTATCCCGGAGTGAAATCCGTGTGAATCGAGGGTGAGTCGGTTCGAGTATACTAATCCAATTAGCATACCATTAGTGTTCGACATGCACTCTACATGTCAAAGAACACGTCATACAAGTCTTCACATAAACTTAACGCCCAGTCAAGTTTCATCGACTTGCGAATGATTAAGTATTTGAGCTATAAACCTTTCCAGTGCCGACCCCCTTATACAATAAGGAGTGGAATGTTTTGCTCTCAAATACACGGACTAGTTTCTATATGTATATTTACGAGTTAGGGATGCTAGTAACTACCAGAAAATAAAGAAACATCCATTGCCTTATATTAGTGATTTACATAATTACAAGTACAATGCCCTCACTCAACATCCTTCGAGTGGCATTCGAGGGCATACTCCCAACAATAACATACGTTAAGGCTACGTCTAACGTACGTAAAGATCATGGTTTTATAAATAAGACATCACCCTATTTCATTTCACAATTGTTCTCCTTCGTCCCTTGTCCGATTTCTGCAAGTCCAGAGAGCCTTCCCCCACATTATAATCCTTGTTTAGCCTTTCTACTTAGTCATATTGAAGTTGGGAAGCATCTTGTATTGGTACTCAAGCTTCCGGTGTTGGGTTTGCACCAAGTGTTTCGTTGTTTCCTCAATATTAAGGTATGTTAATATTCTTCCAGCTCTAGGTTCATTTTTCCAGGATGATTACAAATGTATTTTAGAGATTATTAGACCTCTTTGAAGACATAGTTATTGAACATCATTATTTTAGAAAGGTCGAGATGATTAAACCAAAAGTATACCTTAGTTTAGACATGTATGAGTTGAGTCTTACTTACGTTGAACCTTACGATGTAGTTTTCTGAGATTGTGTCATACATTTGATGATGATTTCGAAATGATCTTATATCAAATGACTTGTTATGATATCGCCTATGACATATGAATTCAATTTGAAAAGCAATGAGGATGTTCATCAAGAATAAGGTATATCTTGTAAGGAGTAATTCGTGATTAGTAAATCTTCATTTTAATGGTTGGGATAAAATGATTATGTCGGTAACAACCCTGATAAACTTAGAACCAGGCTGAATGTGTTTGTCTTGCTATAAATCGGTCGAACCACGTTTTAGAGTTAATGATCAAAGATTGGCGTATGGAATTATGATGACTTGGAATCCTTGAAATCATAGATGTCGGTATGGTACCCATATTGTGATCGTCTGAATTACATGAAGCAAGATTTTAACCAACTTATGTTCGTTGGGTAGTTGAACCATGAACCGGCGTATGTAAGATGTTTAACTCGGTCATAGCTTAGAAACATTAGATGATTGTGTTCTAGTTACGTATACGCATGTTGCACTCTTTTTATTTCATTATCGTGTAAAGGTTCGAAGCTTGAAAGTGGTTAGAGGAAGGGATGACCTTCGAGTGTTTTGGTGTTTGTCGAAGTATTTAAACCTTGTCGTCATTATAAGGCAAGTACTTTAATTACATTTTATGGATTGATGTTATACATGTTGTCGTGCATATGTGTGGTTGTTATATGTCCACCTCATGTGGTCCGACGGGATCATCTTGGGATCTATACTAGCATGTGATTGATCATTGGATAGGTTTTTCCACCTCGTGTTGGTCTGACGGGATCATCTTGGGATCTATGCAGTGAACGCTGGATCATCAGAATTACCATGTGTATGTTTGTAGGTCACAAGTCGTCAGAAATTTGTCTGGGGAGGGGGGGTGAATAGACTTATTGAAACTCTTTTTCCACGAAGGTTTAGGCATTTTTCAGCTATGATTAGTACAGATGACTTGAAGTCGTCTGTAGACAGGATATGCAGAAGACACAGCTGATGACCTAAACAAATAACTAAATAATGGAACAGTAAATATGTATGCAGTAGGTAAGTATGATGTTTAAAGAAGTGAAACAAGCATGCAATTATAGTGGTCTCAAAGGTGGGGTAATCGTCTACTAATCCACTTTTCTCCAAACCAGTTGGAGATGAATTCACTATAATTCTCAACCAGTGATAAATATTATAGTGATTCTTCTTTAGCTACAACAACTTCCAGCCAGTGAAAATCCCGTCGTTGCAACTCCTTTGACTACCTAGCACCTCTTGATCTAAAATCCTCAGATGCCCATCAGTCTTGCAAACTTCAACCAGTGAAGTACCCCGAACTCAGGTTTAAAATAAATCATTCGTTTGTCTTATCCAACTAAGAGCTTCTTCAGATAAGAACTTTGAACTCTTTCTTATTACGATGCTATTTGTTCGCTTTGTTTGCTTTGATTGCTTTGTTCGCTTGTAAGTGTTGTTCGCATCGTACTTTGCTCAATTCAAATCTTCAGGTATATATAGATGTCGATCCTTGAGCTTCCTTCATAGCTGTTGCATTTCGTGTAACAAATCTGTTCTTTGGAGAAATAGACTTCTTTGTTTTTCTTTCCGAACGTTGCAAGGCTGGATTCCCTTATTTTAATCCATTCCGATTGTTGTGAAGACTTTCACATTGTACCGCTAAATCTTTAGATTATAATATGTTTAAAGTCTTCAGAGGTGGGTCTCGATGAATATTTAATTCATTGCTTTTCAGGAATCTCTCCAGTCTGTCTCTCTACGCCTACATGTGACTTTCCGTGTTTAGTGACTTTTCAACGCATGTTGACGTGGACTGGATTACTTGGCTGATTACTTATCTGATCTCGTACACTCATCCTTATATGATGTCGGACTTCTCTGATGTAACTTCTCTGAGATGAAGTCCTCTATTCCGACTAATCTTCTCTCATCTGAAGTCTTCTGACCTGATGAACTTATCTGATATGATGGTCAATCTTCAGTTAACTTGGACACCGTCTGATCACTTAACTGCAGTTTGGTGAAACTTCTCTGATAATGAGATGACCAGGACTTCTGTGATAAATCTCTTTATGTAGAACATTGTTTGATGATAAGTCATCTGTGGTCAACCTTCTCTGAACAGTTGAGTTGACCAAGACTTCTCTGATTAAACTTGTCTGCAACTCAGCTTTCTGCGGTGTTTGGTCAAACCTCTCTGATGTATCTGTTTGACCAAAACTCGTCTGATATTGAACTTGTCTGAGATTTATACTTAGCTGATTTATACTCATTTGGTTCTTCTTATATTTTATCAAGTATTTAAAACATACATTTGAATAATCAAATACAGGGATGACATCATCAAAATCTAATAAGTATTCCTAACAAATTTCCCCTATTTTGATTATGGCAAAACTTAAACAAAATCTTCAGATGTAGAACAAGTCTGCACATGATCAAATGCAAGACAAATCGAACCCAATCTTCTTTTTAGACAACCGGTGTTTGTCATTCAAATGACTGTTATAAAACTTTCAGATATGTTTACAAGTACAGTGCTTTTGAATGAACAAAATACAGAATTTTTTTACATGTAATGCAAATTTTACAAGTAAATTCCAAAACAGTAATGTACAAGTAAACTACAAAATCTTATCTACCTATTCCTCTGCCTTTTTTGACAGGCTGCTTGGGAGGTCTAAACAATTTTGCACCAATAGGTCTCTTATTGATAGGTGCGAGGCCATACTTCCTTCTGATGACTAGAGAGGCAAACTCTAGCTCTTCCGTAGATGAGAATTTGTGTTCTACACAGAGTTTCCTAATCTCAGCTTGCAGGGCCAGCTCATTCAATTCATTGTTCATCAAGGTAAGAGATTCTTCAGGTCTGAACAAAGGGATCATGGGGTAAGCATCCCATTCATTTGCATATTTTATTTAGATGGCCCAGAAAATTGGACATGTTGAGTCCATGTAGTTGATGTACATCTGCTGTGTGGAGCAGTCATTATCGTGTAGTATTTCCCAGAGATAATACTTCTCTATGAACTACTTCTTTGCCTCTCCCCAAATTGGAAAGTATTCAGCAGGTAAGAACTCTTCAACGTGCCAAAGCTCTTTGCCTTCCCATTCATATCTCTGTTCATCCCCTATTCTGATTCTTCTCCTCTTGGCTGCAGGTTGGTCATCAGCAGGAGGAGGAACAACCAACTCTTTTGTGTTCAGATTAGACGTCCCAGCTTCAATCAGAGGGAGGTCATTTATTTGCTTGGTCTTCAGCTCCTTTCTAACTTCTTCAGCTGAAAGTTGGATTTGTTCTTGCATCTTTTCTTCCCCTTGACCTCTTACTTCCCCCTTTCCTCTCTCTTCCCCCTTTTTGCCAGCATCAACAAGAATGGTTAACTGCTGTTCTACTCTTGACATCCAATCAGACATGCCTAGAGGCATTCCGGAATTGGTAGGAGGAGGTGGAGGAACACTCTTATGTAGCAATGTGTCAATCTTTGCATTAAGGGAGTGAAGATCAGGTTTGATCTTAGTGTCTATAAGGTTGCCAACTGTCTCTGCAACTATGCGCTTGATCAGGTCAGCCATCTCAGATGAGATAGGTGTTGCCTGAGGGGAGTGATATCCATAGCCTTCCCTATCTGCAGGTCGCTTGGCGGTTAACCTGTCTGACTGCAGACTCCTATCTTCAGGAGGCTGATCAGATGGGGTTTTATCAGGTGTCCCCGATCTGTCATATCTTCTTCTCACTGATCTGAGCTGGGGTATTGATCAGGTGCCCCAGGCTCATCTTCATCATCTTTATCTTTAGCATCCTCCTTCTTTTCTTTATCTTCATCATCATCATCATCATCATCATCATCATCTTTCTCCTTCTTTTCTTCGTCCTACTCATCTCTTTTTTCTGCCTCCTCTTCTTTTTCTTTTTCTTCCTCTTCTTCAACCTCTTCTCATTCTTCATCTTCTTCTAATTCTTCTTACTTTTCAACTTCTTCAGACTGTTTTTCAACTATTATTTTTTCTTCTGCTTCTTCTACCCTTTCTTCCTCCACAATTTCTTCTATTCTCATCCCTTATTCCTTTTCAACTTCTCCTTCATCTTCATCTACCTTCTCAGCCGCTACACCCTCTATTACTAGAAGGACGAACTGGTCCATGTTGGTTTTGAAATTTGACAGGAACCAGTTCTCCTGGAGCATTGAAAGCACGTTTGTCTCATGGAAAAAACTCATTAGCACTTGCTCCGTATCCTAGGGGTATTCTCAGCTGCTCTTCTTATGAAGAGATTGTAATTGATTAAATGAAAAATATTTTAAGGTCTTCCATTCTTCAAAAACATTGACAAAGGAAACTTTGAGAAATGATTTTTTACCATGTGTATTTGTTCTACTGATAGCTCCAAAGGGTTATTCTCCTTAAGATTGACGGAGTAACCTACTTTAGGGATGTTAATATTCAGGTTTGCCTCTTCCTCTTCTATCATGCTTGGAAGAGTCAGCAGAGGAATGATATCATCCATCAGGTGTGGGTGATCAGGCTGATCCTCTTCATCAGGTACAGGAGCAGGTGCAGGTGAGTGAGGTGTCTGCTCTGCATATTCAAAGTCAAGGCATCTAGGCCTTTTTGGTCAATGGTCTGAGGATGAAACAACATGGACAACCTCCTCTTCAACAGGTAGCTTTCTTTTGAATCTCAGGGCTAGAGGGGTGTTGTCCGAGTCTGAGTGATCTGCAGATGATTCATGATCTGCAGTTTGGGTAGATGTGATCTCCTTTGCAGGTAGGACTTTGGCTGGCCGTTCTACAGCATCAGAGCATACTTAGCCTAAGTCCGAAGGCGCTCTGTATGGAGTGGGTCCACTAGTCATCTCTTTCAACATCTGGGCGGCTTTCCTTTCTATGCCCAACTTCTTCAGTGTTTCTTGGTCCAAGTGACCAAGCCTTTTGTTCGCATGGAAGGGGTCTGCAGATCCCTTCTCCTTCCAGAGGAACTCCAAGATACAACAGATCTGGGTTCCGTATGCCATCTTTGTCTTAAATTTCTTTTCCTCTTCAATCCAATTGGCCTTGTTGACTTCTCGGACTATCTGTCTGTAAATGTAATCAGGCTAGTTAATCCTCTGATCCTGGATAAGTTCTCCGAGCACCATATATTTAGTAGATGACAGCTGGTCGTAGCTGCCTGCCATCTCCATTACGATTTTATTAGTAATGTCCAGGACGTATCTGTACTCCTTTTTCAAATCTCCTCTCTTCTCCGTAACTTTAACTTTTGTCGGCTGCTCAGGTAGTTTAAATTCATACCATGTTTCCACTGAGCTCTGTTTGAGGGCTTCCACCGCAATGCCTCGTGCTTTTATCTTGAATGCATCCACAACAGTCTGGGTAGTAATCTTCATCTCTTCCCCGCAAATCGAACTTGCCATTCCGTCTTAGGTGACCTCAGCTTCTCTGAAGAAGCAGATAACCGCTTCCTTCTATAAGAATTTGGGGTTAATATCCAGAAAAGGATAAATCCCATTCTTCTTCATCATCCTGATGATGTAGTGTACATCCTTCGCTAGATCTGCCTCCAATAGACCCTCAAAATCGACCACGATGCTAAAAATAATCTAGTTTTTTATGAGCTTGAGGTTGACGCCTTCGAAGTATTGGGTGGTCTCGATTTCTAGAAATAAAAAATTTCTTGCTGAGTGTATTGAAAGTTCAAAGAATTTTCTGCTTTTTGAAAATTATGGTTTCTCAAGTTTGAAGAAGGTAAAGTTCTTGTGAAATGGGTTCTCCGACTTAAATAGCCATTCGAAAGGACATTTTGAGTTTAATAATAATAAATTTAAGCAGCGGTGCAACTTTTGAGAGTTTAAAAAAAATGACGGTTGAATTTTTAATTGGACATAGTGGTGGTCATGTGAACGTGTATTTGCCATGTGTAAATAATTAATAATATAATATTCAAGAGTCGGTCAGGGATATGAAAACTTAGCTGGTTGACCGTTTGACTGCTCGACATCAGGTAACTTATGTCGCTTGTGGGATAGCTAACTTTTCCTTGTCTGATTTGCATCGGCTAGCTATCTGCATCAGGTAGGGTGTTTTTCCTGAGGTCATATTCATCTGTCCTTCGTCTTCTCGTCTGATTTTATCACGTATAATGATTGTCTGCTCTGATCAAGTGGATCCTTCTTGACTGCTTCAGGTAGCTCTTCCTCATCTGCATGAGGTAAGATCCTTCCCTCGTCTGATCTGATCATCTGGTAGCTTTCTCATCTATACTAGATTCCCAATATAGTAATCCAAGTTTCCTGCTCAGCTCCAAAAACCTTTCTTCTGGCAAAGGTTTGGTGAATATGTCAGCAACATGGTATTCCGTGCTGACTCTTTCTACTCTGGCTCTTTTATTAAGCACATGGTCTCTGATAAAATGATGTTTAACATCAATTTGCTTTGTCCTTGAGTGCAATACTAGATTGTTGGTTATTGCGATTGCACTGTTGTTATCACACCATATTGGGATTTCATTTGCAATGATTTTGTAGTCCCTTAGCTATTCCCTGATCCAAAGAATCTCTTCACAACAGCTGCCTGCAGCTAGGTATTCAGACTCTGTGGTTGATATTGAGTTAGATACCTGTTTCTTGCTAGACCAGGATATCAACCTGGTTCCTAGGAATTGGCACGTTCCACTGGTGCTTTTTCCTATTAATCTTGCATCCTGCAAAATCTGCATCTGAGTATCCTGATAGCTCAAAGTTGTCATCTTTAGGATACCATAGTCCAACATTAACTGTAGACTTAAGGTATCTGATAATCCTTTTAGCTGCTTCCTGGTGAGACTGCTTTGGCTTGGATTGAAATCTTGCACATACACCCACTGCATTTGAAATATCAGGCCTGCTTGCAGTGAGGTATAGTAATGATCTAATGAGTCCTCTGTAGTGGGTTGAGTCCACTGATATGCCTCCTTCATCTGAATTTAGGTGTAGGCTTGTTGTCATTGGTACTCTTACTAGTTTGGCTGATTTCATTCCAGATATCTTGATTAAGTCTCTTGTGTATTTGGCTTGATTGATGCAAATTCCATTATTCATCTTCTTGACTTGCAGTCCTAGAAAGAAATTGAGTTTTCCCATCGTACCCATCTCAAATTCTCCTTGCATGAGATTTGAGATTTTTTCACATAGCTCCGGGTTGGTTGAGCTAAATATGTTGTCATCCACATATATTTATATTAATAATATGTGGCCTTCATGCTCTACTCTGAATAGAGTCTTGTCCACATTGCCTTTGTAGAATCCGTTCTTCTCAAAAAACACATATAGTGTTTCATATCATACTCTTGGTGCCTGCTTGAGTCCATATAGAGCTTTTAGAAGCTTGTAGACTTTGTCTCCTTTGACAAATCCAGGGAGTTGCTCCACATAGACTTCTTCTTCTAGAATTCGATTGAGAAAGGCACTATTCATATCCATTTAGTAGACTTCAAAATCCTTGAATGATGCATATGCAAGGAATAGTATGATGGCTTCCAATCTTGCAATAGGTGCATAAGTTTCATCAAATTCTATTCCTTCACATTGTGCATATCCTTTGATGACTAAATTGCAGCTCCATCTTCATCATACTTGTCCTTGTACACCCATTTGGTGCCTATAACCTTCTTGTGATCTAGTTTGTTTGTTAGTTCCCAGATATTGTGTCTCTCCATCTGGCTGAGCTCTTCTCGCATTGCATCGATCCATGAGTAATCCTCCAATGCTTGCTCTGTTGTCTTGGGTTCCATTTGAGACATGAAACATGAGAACATTGCCATTCCTGCTGGTACTGTGGATTGTCTGGTTATGACTCCATCAGTTAGGTTCCCTATGATCTGTTGAATGGGGTGATCTCTAAGCCATTCGGGGATTTCTTCTTCTTCTTCAGGCTTTGTCCCCCTGTAGAGTTGCTTTGGTGGAATTCTTCTCTCTCTGCTTAGGCTTGGTTCTGACCTCATTCGTCCGCAACTGGATCAGCTACGGTCTTGTAATCTACAGGTGGGAATCCTGTTTGATCTGCAGAGACCTTGTGCTGGATCCTATTTTGATCACTGTATTCAGTGATTTCCTTGTTGAGAAATTTTCCTTCTGTATCTGATCTGATCTTGATGATTGAGAGGGATTTCTCATTCTGGATCTTCCTTAGTAGGTCAGGTAGGTTTGACAAAGTTTCACTCTTTTTATAGAGAAAAATAATCCATGTATATCTTGAGTAGCCATCTACTACTACTAGAGCATGCTCCCTTCCACTCAATGTCCTTGGCTTGATGGGGCCAAATAGATCCATATGAAGTAGATCTAGAATCCTTGTGCTGAGAGTGGTAGGGTGAACTGGTTTGAATGATGCTCTGGTTTGTTTCCCTTTCTGACATGCATCACAGAGAGCTTTCTTTCTGAATACTTCTTCTGGAAGTCCTCTGACCAGTTTTTTAGAACTAATATTGTTGATGGCTTTGAAGTTCAGCTGACCTAGTCTTTTTTGCCACAACCATCCACTTTCAACTATTGTCTTGGATAGAAAACAGGTGTTGGGAGTTCCTGTGTTCCAATCTATCATATAGACATCTCTCATTCTGAATCCTTGTAGCTTCACTTCTCCAGATAGGATATCTATCATCATGCATTTCCAAATGGTGAAGACTACTAGGTTCTTCTCATCACAGAACTGACTTATGCTCAGAAGGTTGTACTTGAGCCCTTTGACATAATGGACTTTGGATATTGTTATATTTCCTCTGTGCAGCTCTCCAAATCCTTTTGTTTGACCTCTACAGCTATCTCCAAAGGTTACATCTGGGCCTCTTTCCTTGGTATAATTTGACAGCACCTTCTTACTCCCAGTCATGTGCCTTGAGCATCCAGAATCTACAAACCATTCTTCAGCTCCTATATTTGAATTTGTGGAGATGTAGTAGTAGTCCTTCCACTTTTGTTGCAATTAAACAAGCAGAGATTTAGGTACCCAAATCTGTGCGGGTCCTCGGGGATTAGTTGGTTTCCTGGAGAATTGGTTTCTCCTTGGATTATGAAAGTTGTGGTGATTGCCCCTGAAAGGTGTGTATGGTATGGGCCTATATCCTCGGTTGGGATTGTGTACTGGATATGCCTCATGAAATTGGTGGTGTGGGCCATTTTTGAATCTTGGCTGAGACCATTTATAAGACCTTTGGGGTCTCTACACCTATTGGTTTTGAAAACTTGGATAACCTTGAGGTTTCTATTTGCCCCTCCCATTTTGAAATCTATTTTTGGAGAGTATTAGATAATAGTAGGCATGTTGTCTAGGCTGCTGCTTTTGCCTTTGCCATTGCGTAGTGTCTTGTCTAGGTGGCTGACTTGTATACCTTGGCTGCTGCCTAAACTTTTGACTTGGTTGCTGCCTACATTGAAATACAGGTTTGTAAGTTGGCTCAGAACAAGGGACAAGTGTTTCTCCCTTGATGAAAGTAGTTTTAGAAGAGGGAGTGTTGGGGTCATATCCAAGGCCTGATCTGGAATAAAGTGGCCTTTTATTCATACACAACTCATCCAAGGTCATGGATACCTTGAGATAAGTTATCTCCTTAGCTTGTGTAATACTTAGCTGTGTCAGTTTAGCAAACTCAGATTTAGCATGAGCAAGTGCAGCTGATTTCTCGCTATTTAAAACAGTTAATCTTTTGATCTCAGCTGTAATATTATCAGCCTGGTTTTTCAACTTGTCTTCAGCCTGTTTTCCAAATTCAGATTTGGTTTAATTAACTCTAGGCTGATTTTTTCAAAGTTATTTTTTAGCTGCCTATTCTCATCTTGCAGTTGGGTCTTCTTGACTGATATAGTTAAGTGTGCAGATTTTAATTTCTCAAAATCTTTGAGAAGCTGGTTGATAGACTCATGTAAGTCCATATACTGAGACATGTATGAGCTGTTATTATTTTAAATTGAGGGTTTGGATATTACCTCTTCATCAGCTAAGTTGGCCATCATACAATTGTACTCCTCATCATCATCAGAGAAGAATCCACTGCTAGAGTCTCTCTTGGTCATCTCTAATGAAAGCTTTTCTCTCGTCTTCTTTTCTGCCCACTTCTTTCTTGCCTTCATCCTTCTTTAGATCAAGGCATTCAATTTGAATATGTCATGTCTTGTGACAATTGTAGCACTCAACCTTCCAACTTCCAGCCTTTTGATTCCTTCTTAGATTTTCTTTATAATTCTTCAAATACTTGGAGTAGTTATTCCGGAAGTTGCTGAATCTTTGCATTATAAATGTCATTTCTTCCTCAAAATCTTGGGGATTTGGAGGCTTGACTTCAGATAGGCTCTTGGCGGGGGACTCATCTGCAAATGCTATTCCCTTCTCTGCAGGCTCGGTTGATGATGAACATGGAAGCTCAAACTCATAAGCCTTTAGGTCAGAGAACAGCTCCTAGATCTTTATTTTGTTAAGATCCTTGGACTCTCTCATGGCCACTGCCTTCATATTCCATTCTGGGTTAAGAGATCTTAGAACTTTCAGGGCCATCTCCCTGTTGCCATATGTTTTTCCCAGAGAGTTGATTTCATTTATTATCTCTGTGAATTTTGTGTCCACTTGGTCGATAGATTCACCATTCTTCATTAAAGTTGTCAAACTTTTGGGTAGCGATTAACAACATATTCTCTTTTATCAACTCAGTTCCTTCGCACATCACGGCCAGAGTGTCCCAAACTTCTTTGGCATTATTGCAATTCTTGATCTTGGCCTTGGTTGATTTGTCAAGAGTCTTGTACAGCACATCTCTGGACCGGTTGTTAAGATTGGCCAGCTTCCTCTCTTCAGTGGTCAGATCCATCCTCTTCTTGGGGATATTCTACGACTTCCCGACTGCAATTTCTTCTGGGGAGTTGTCCTTCTAGAAGATGAAAGGACCATCTTCAATTATGCACCACATGTCGTCATGTATGAATGATAAATGTGCCTGCATTCTTATCTTCCAACGATCATACTCGTCAACTGAAAAAACCGGTAACCTAGATTGCATGTGTTGTATGTGTTCCATTTCTAAAAGAGAGATTAAGGAATAGATCCTCGATATATAGATTTGGTTCTGAAAAATTGAACCAACCTCTCCGATACCACTTGCAGGTCACAAGTCGTCAGAAATAAGTCTAGGGGGGGTGGTGAATAGACTTATTGAAACTCTTTTTCCACGAAGGTTTAGGAGTTTTTCAGCTGTGATAAGTACAGATAACTTGAAGTCATTTGTAGACTGGATATGCGGAAGAGAGAGCTGATGACGTAAGCAAATAACTAAATAATGGAACAATAAATATGTATGCAGCAGGTAAGTATGATGTTTAAAGCAGTAAAACACGCAGGCAATTATAATGGACTCAGAGGTGGGGTAATCCTATACTAATCCACTATTCTCCAAACCAGTTGGAGATGAATTCACTATAATTCTCAACCAATGATAAATATTACAGTGATTCTTCCTTAGATACAACAACTTCCAGCCAGTGGAAATCCCGTTGTTGCAACTCCTTTGACTGCCTAGCACCTCTTGATATAAAATCCTGAGATGCCTATAGTCTTGCAAACTTCAACCAGTGAAGTACCCCGAACTCAGGTTTAAAGACATGAGTGGTTTGTCTTCTCCAACTAAGAGCTTCTTCAAATAAGATCTTTGAACTCTTGCTCTTTATGATGCTATTTGTTCGCTTTGTTTTCATTGATTGCTTTGTTCGATTGTAAGTGTTGTTCGCATCGTACTTTGCTCAATTCAAATCTTCAGGTATATATAGATGCCGATCCTTGAGGTTCCTTTGTAGCCATTGAATTTCCTATAACAAATCCGTCCGTTAGAGAAATAGACTTCTTTGTTTTTCTTTCCGAACATTGCAAGGCTGGATTCCCTTATTTTAATCGATTTCCGACCGTTGTGAAGACTTTCACATTGTAGCGCTGAATCTTTAAATTATAATATGTTTAAAGTCTTCAGAGGTGGGTCTCGATGAATATTTAATTCATTGCTTTCCGGGAATCTCTCCAGTGTGTCTCTCTACGCCTGCATGTGACTTTCCGTGTTTATTGACTTTTCAACGCATGCTGACATGGACTGGATTACTTGGCTGATTACTTATCTGATCTCGTACAGTCATCCTTATATGATGTCAGACTTCTATGATGTAACTTCTCTGAGATGAAGTTCTATCTCCCGACAAATCTTCTCTGATCTGAAGTCTTCTGACCTGATGAACTTGTCTGATCTGATGGTCAAACTTCAGTTGACTTAGACTCCGTCTGATCACTTGACTGCATTTTGGTCAAACTTCTCTGATAATGAGTTCACCAGGACTTCTCTGATAAATCTCTTTCTGCAGAACGTTGCCTGATGATAAGTCGTACGTGGTCAACCTTCTATGAATAGTTGAGTTGACCAAGACTTCTCTGATTAAACTTGTCTGCAACTCGCCTTTATGCAGTGTTTGGTTAAACCTCTCTGATGTATCTGTTTGGCCAAAACTCGTCTGATATTGAACTTGTCTGAGATTTATACTTAGCCAATTTTTAGCATAACTTACATAGCCTACAGAAGATACTCATTTGGTTCTTCTTTATATTTTATCAAGTATTTAAAACATACATTTGAATAATCAAATACAGGGATGTCATCATCAAAATCTAATAAGTATTCCTAATAATGTTGTATCATGTTATGTTTATCATGTTGTGTATGGTATTGTGAGTCTTCTCGTGGTAGAGACTCATTGTTATTGTCATTGAGGATGTTCTTATTCTTCTTCGCGAGATATTGAATAATCTGTTGTATAATTATCGTACTTGTACTAGCTTCGTTGTGCTAACCCCTTTTGGGGTGGACATTTGTTTTATGTTCAGGATACAGGAGGATGGGGAAGCAACCACTTGAGCTGCAAGATGATGAGGGTGCAGAGTGATGTTATGGCCGGAATGGTTTGTCAGTTGCATTTTTTTTTTAATAAAGTACTCGAGTACGCTGTCGTTTTGTTCTTCCTTTGAAATTTATATTTGGATTGTACTTTTCATAGTCGTGATGTAGTAATAAACTCTACAATTGGTATTTAATAATGTTGTTTTTAAATTTTTAGCCTAGTATATCCTGACTTCAAGGGTTTACGGCGCTGTAACAATCCTGAATATCTCGGGGTGTTACATATTCATCTTAGTGTATCATCAACGGGAGCTCCAGTACTATTCGTTAAGAAGAAGGATGGGACATTGAGACTTTGTATAGATTACCGCGAACTCAACAACATCACCGTTAAGAATAAGTATCCACTTCCAAGGATAGATGAACTGTTTGATCAACTTCAAGGAGCCACGGTATACTCTAAAGTCGATCTTCAACAAGGATACTACCAGTTGAAGATTAAAAATGAAGGTGTTCCTAATACCGCATTCCAAACTAAATATAGCCATTATGAGTTTATAGTGATGCCTTTTGGACTCATGAATGCTCCTGAGCATTTATAGATTTAATGCATAGACTATTTCAAGCATATCTTTATCGGTTCGTAGTGACCTTTATTGACGACATACTCGTGTACTCAAAATCGGAGAAAGATCATGTAGAACACCTGAGACTAGTGCTAGAAACACTAAGGCGCCACAAGTTGTATTCCAAGTACAGCAAGTGCGAATTCTGGTTGAGGAAAGTGGCGTTTTTGGGTCACATTGTCTCTGGAGAAGGAATTACACTGGATCCATCCAAAGATTGAAGCTATTCTGGATTGGAAGAGACCAAAAAATGTCACCGAAATCAGAAGCTTTCTTGGACTTGCGGGTTACTATCGTAAATTCATCAAGGACTTCTCGAAGATAGCCGGACCTCTCACCCGACTAACCCAAAAACAAGTCAAATTTGAATGGACGGATAAGTGCGAAGCGAGTTTTCAAGAACTCAAGAAGAGGATTACTACTGCACCAATACTGACGCTTCCAGAAGGAACCCATGGATTTGTCGTCTATAGCGATGCCTCGAAGCAAGGCCTTGGTGCAATACTAATGCAAAATGGAAAACTAATAACGTATTATTCCAGGAAGCTCAAAACGCACGAGAGAAACTATCCAACGCACGACCTTGAGCTTGCAGCAATAGTCTTTGCCTTAAAGAAATGGCGACACCATGTGTACGGTGCTGAATTCATACTGTTTACGGACCATAAAAGTCTCAAGTACCTATTTTCTCAAAAGGAACTTAACCTCTGACAGAGAAGATGGGTAGAACTTTTAGAAGATTACCGTTGTGAGATTCAGCATCACCCGGGAAAAGCAAACGTCATGGGTGATGCCTTAAGTAGGAAGGCTAGGGTGGCCCGACTAATGGTCCGAGGATTGCAAGCTCTTGAGGAACTAAGCTGCCTAAAACTCATTCACAAAGGTACTCGCTTGGTCTGCGGCAACCTTACAGTTAAAGCAAAATTAATAGACGACATTCGAGTAGCTCAAGAGAAAGATTCGAAACTTTAAGAATTGAAAGAAAAGATCATCAAGAGTGAGAGACCCGGGTATATAATTTCTGAGGATGGAATGGTACGCTTTAAAGAACGAATATGCGTACCTCATGATGAGGAACTCAGGAGAAAAATTCTCAACGAAGCTCATTATTCGAGGTATACGGTACACCCGGGTGGTAACAAGATGTACCGAGTCCTGAAGAGACATTTTTGGTGGGTAAACATGAAAAATGAAGTAGCTGAATTCGTGGCACGATGCATCACATGTCAGAGAGTCAAAGCCGAACTTCAGCGACCCTCAGGACTGCTGCAACCATTAGAAGTCCCAGAATGGAAATGGGAATGATAACCAGGGACCTCATTACTGATCTGCCAATGACAAAAGGAGGCTATAACACAATTTATGTGATCGTTGACAGATTGACGAAATCATCGCATTTTGTGCTGGTTAAAAAGACGATAGCGTGCAAAAGCTGGCTAGAACTTATATCCGAGAGATTGTTCGACTCCATGGAGTGCCGGCAGATATAGTATCTGATAGAGATCCAAGATTTGTATCTCAATTCTGGAAAGTCTTCCACAAGGAATTGGAAACTTCATTAAGTTTTAGCACAAGCGCTCACCCCCAGGACGACGGGAAATCTGAATGAACCATCCAAACTCTTGAAGACATGTTACGAGCCGACGGGCTAGACTTTCAAGGAAATTGGGATCATCACCTACTATTGGCCGAATTCGCTTATAAGAATAGTTACCAAGCAACAATCGAAATGGCACCCTATGAAGCTGTGTACAGATGAAGTGCCGATCCCCACTCCATTGGGAAATTGATGACCAGTGGATACCAAAGACTCAACGAACAGAACCCTCACTGACAAACACAAATTTGGTGAAACAAGCCATAGATAAAGTGTAATTGATTAAAGATAGGATCCGCACAGCACAAAGTAGACAAAAGAGTTACACCGATCAATAGATGAAGGATTTAGAGTTCGGGGAAATAGATCAAGTATTTCTAAGATTATCTCCACAAATGGGACGTATCACATTGAGAAAAGGAGGAAAACTTAGCCCTAGATATGTCGGACCATTCAAGATCATTGAACGAATTGGACGGCTAGCATACCGCCTTGAACTTCCGATTAATCTTTCCGGAATGCATGATGTTTTTCACGTCTCGAGGTTGAAAAAATACCATCCAGACCAACTCACGTTCTTACAAGAGATATTCCGCCTATCAAGGAAAACCTAACATATGAAGAAAGACCAATCAAAAATCTTGATCGACAAGTGCGAGAATTGAGAAAGAAATAGATTCCTTTAGTCAAGGTCGTTTGGTCAAACCACACCCGAGAGGATGATGCTACGTGGGAAGCAGAGGACAAGACGAGGAAAACCTACCCAGAACTATTCTAGATGCAATTTGGGGACCAAATTCTTTTAAGGAGGGGAGGATGTAAAATCTCATAATTCTAGAAGAATAATATTCATACGACTTACTATATCATAATGAATTTCAATAAAATAATATTTGCCTCGTAGCTCAATTTAATCAATTATTCAGTTATTATTTCATGAATTTAGAAAATATTTTAAAAATTAAATATCAATTAGTTATTGTCAAAGTGAAGTGTTGATTTACCTATTGGTCTATGTACCAACACTTAATTATAAGTGGACACACTATAGACCCTAGTAATTAAATTAAAATTCAATAAGGGCCCAAGACCAAAGGTTGGTCTAAATCAACCTTAACTAGCCCAACACCCACTTGACCCAACATACACCATTTAAATAAAATAATAATAAAAAAATAATATTAATAAATAAATAATAATCAGCCAGGATGAGTAAGGAGATGAAGTGTCCCTTTGACCCTTCCACTTGTTATCTACACACACACATGTCTTCACCTCTTCATTCACCAAGCCTCAACCCCCTTCTTATAAATACCTCCATGCACACTTTGTCTTCCTTTACACAAAAAAAAATCTGCAAAATCTAGAGAGAGAAGGAGAGGCCAAGAGGTAGAGAAAAAAAAAAGAGGAAGAGAAGAGAAGAGAAAAGAGGAGGAAGGAGAAGGTTAGAAGGAAACAAGGTAATGTGCTTGCTTACCTCAGAACTTATAACTTTACATAGGTATACATATATGTATGTAACTTAACTAACTAGTACTTGAATTTATTATGATGGTCACATGTAGTGAAAAGGGAGGAAGAACCTTCCCCATATTACAAAGACTTAGATTTCCCCCACAACATCAAGGAAACAAGGTGGGTGTAAAAATTATTTTTAGATTATATGTCAAATGAATTCAAAATGAAGATGCATATTCTTTTAATTGATTTATATTCTCTACATTTCATATGTTATAAGCATGCATGATGATTTACAATTTGATTGTGTTGAGAAGTTAACAAATACTGATGATTTAAATGATGTGATTAAAACTTCTTGTAAAAAAAATATGATCATGCATGATATGTTGAATATTCTAGAAATTTATGACCTTGAAGTAATTTATGTGTAAATATGAATATGAAATTAAGATGGGTGTTTAATATGTGGCCGAACGAAAGTTGAATTGACAAAAACGAGCATAAAACATAGTTATGTGAATTCAAAGAGAATGATGGGCATAGTTGATATAAGTGTGTAATTTAACTTGGGGACAGAAAAATATAGCTCAACTATGTGACAATGAACTACCTTTAAAATTTTACAATAATTGGAACCCGTTTCCTAAGTTTACGGGTCGAAAATCGTCATAGAGTAAATTTGTATAATTTCTTAAAATCATGGGACTATTAGGAAATTTTCCAATATTTTCAGTTTAGAATAGAAAATGAGACATAATAATATGTTTAGTCTCTGACCATAAAATTTTATAAGAATCGAAACTCATTTAAAAATTATAATTTAAGATAAACTTGGGGGTCAAAATATAAATTCTTTAAAATTTCGGGGACAGAACAAATTTTACCTTTATGGACCGAACATATGATGTATTTCAAAATAAATATAATGTCTTTAAAATTCCTTAAAGTTCGGAAGTCATTGTAATTTTGGGGCCAAAATGACATATTCAATAAAGTTGGAGTCAAATAGTAAATTCTTGTAAAATTGAAGTCTAGGACAAATTTTTAAACTCTGGACTGAAATTATTGATTACTAAAGTACAAGTATTATGTCCGTAAAATTTTATAAAAAATCGGAGCTAATTTTAATTTGGGGGTCAAAATGACATTTTAAATAAATTTAGGGAAAAATTGAAAATTTTGGAATTTTAGTCCGAAACTGAATTTTAGGTTCCTAGTCCAATTCGGCGGGTTACTAGGCTAACTGATTGATTGATTGATTGATAGGTTACCTGATTGCAAGCATGATTGAATATTTGGAAAGTTAATTTTATCCACGGGGTTGGATAATTATTGTTATTAAGCAAATGAGTAAAGCTTATTTCTAAAATTGTTCAAATTATTTTGATAAAACTAAGACAAAACTTATTTCATCATTTACAAATCGATAGACATGAATCACCCAAATCTTTGAAATGAAAGTAAGCCAGACTCGCACACGATCACCCACTCACTGAGACCTTTTGTTTCACCCCACCGTTTTTTCTTTTAAACCAGACGGTAAGCAGATCGACGAAGGTGGAGAAGACTTAGAGAGAGACTGGTTTGATCATGCCGCTACCAAGACTTAGATTTCTGTTGTTAGCTTGAATGTAATAAGCAAGTTGTATTCCGCATTTTAAATCGTTTTGCTATTTTCACTGCAACTTTGTAATGAATGTAATTCAGACATTATCCTTTTCTATTAACGAATCTTAGAATCATCGGGCTAAGATCATTACCTTGAATCTTATTGAGCTTCGGTGATTTATTATCGTGTACTTACTCCAATAAATCGAATGATCGACCGATGTGTTGCACCATCGTCATTCCTGATGTTTGGGGGCGTGACAGGTATACTAAGCAAATAATTATGTAAACCATACCAATGCTCACTTTCCTTTATTGTTGTTACCAAAGGTTACATATCCTTATTTTTTGAACAATTTCTTGGTGACACACATATGTCTAGAGCAACCGCTATCTATGTACCATTTGTTTTCATTATTGGAGGTACCTACAAACATAGTTTGTTTCGTTTGTTTTGGTACCGATGCTCTTCTAGGTCTTCCAAAGTTGATAATTTTGATAGCATTTGATACTATAGTTCCTTTTGGAATCCATGTGCTTTTGACCTTTGATAGTCTTTAGTTTTGAACACAACTATTCATTATTTCAAGTTTTAAGATCTTTTTGACAAGGGGGAATTTTCAAATTTTAAGACTCCTTGTCCTTTATTTTGTTAATGTTTATAAGAGATTTTTCTCTATTAAAATGATCAAAACCAGAATCATATTTTGACAAAGAAGATTTTTGAGTAGAGAAGAGCTTTTCAAATTTTTCATTTTCAAGAGTAAATTTATTCATTATACATTTTAGCTCCTTTTAAGTTTTAGACCCTATTACGTACGCAACTATTGATGATAACGTACATAAAGGATGGATTAATTGCTACTGTACACTTATGGAATTACATAACGTACGCTACAAAGATTATGTTACGTATCTATTTGAGCTTACGTACGCTACACATGCTGCATGACGTACGTTACAAGTTTTTCCTACTCCAACAAGGAAAATGGCTTCAAATAGCTATAATAGAAGGTTTCCAAGGTGTTGAGCTACACAAGATTACACAAGAATTACACAAGCATTCGTAATATTATCAGATCTTTATTTGCAATATTTCTTGAGAGATATATTCATTGTAACTGATACAGAAGAATTGCGCTAACAATCTTCGATATACATTCTTGTATCACTGTGAGCTATTTATTTGATGGACGAGTAAGTGTACTCGCAAAATCTTTGTATTTTAGGGAGGTTATCTTGTACTCGATAAATAAGATATAGTGGTCTATCTTGAACCAATAAATTAAGAAATTGAAGTTAAGCACTAAGCTAGAAAGTGCTATTGTAATATAGTTAGGACTGAACTATAAAGTGCATTCAGTTGTGAAGAAAAGTCCTAGTCGATACACTGGGTATGGGACGTGGGCTTTTTGATAGCTGAACCTCTTAAACAATTTCTTGTGTTCTTTCGTTTCCGCACTTCTCTTACTCCGATTAATCGCTTCCGCATGAAAAGAGTTCATTACTCTTCCTATCACTATTCAACCCCCCAACCCCCCTTCTAGTGGCGGTACCAAACAATTGGTATCGGAGCGGTCTCTCTTTCACCAGTCTAACACCAGCTAGAGAAAGATCCAGATATGGCCTACATTCATACTTCGCTTGAAGGTAACGCTCTTAATCACCCTTCTTTCTTCGATGGTTCAAACTTTATGACTTGGAAGAAGAAAATGTCCATCTTCAACCAGGCTCATGATATTGAGATTTGGAAAGTCATCGCTCTTGGTCCAACGATTCCAAAGAAAATCGACGATTCTCTAAAAGATTTGAAGAGTATGATGAAATCGATTGGAAGAATGATCACTTCAATAGTAAAGCCACTCAATTATTTTACTGTGCTCTTAATCCCGAAGATCTCAATAGGATCTCATCTTGCGAAATGGCCAAAGTAATTTGGAAGATGCTTGAAATCACTCATGAAAATACGAGTTAAGTTAAAGAGACAAAAATTAATATGCTTCTTCACGATTATGAAATATTCACAATGAAAGAAGAAGAAAGCATTACTACCATGCTTGACCGCTTTTCTGCTGTTACAAACGGGCTAGTCTCGTTTGGCAAACCAATCTCAAGTAGTGATAAAGCTAAGAAGAACCTAAGATCACTACCCACAGAATGGAATGCTACGGCTACATCTATTATGGAGTCAAAAGACCTTAACAATATGCAATTCAGTGCTCTTATTAGTTCCCTTATCAATTATGAGATTGTCATTAAATCTCGAAACTATAAGCCAAAGCCCAAAGAATGAGAAAGGTCGATCGCCTTCAAAGCTAAAGAAGATAGTGATCCGGAAGATGAGCCTATCAAAGAAGATGATGAAGAACTGCTTTCTATGCCAAAAACATCAAAAAAATCAAAAATCTCTTACAGAGGCGACGAAAAGATATGTTACGGGAACCTAGGGATGAATCTAAAAGACTCATTTCCTTAAAAGCAAAAAGTTCAACAATACTTGTCGAAGATGTGGTGTCCCAGGGCATTATGCAAAAGGCTGTCGTGCTGCTACTCCCATGAGCACATCCAAATCTCCTCATGAAAAATTGAAAAATAAAGAGGTATATGTTGCTACATGAAGTGACTATGAAGATGGTGAAGAACCACAAGTTCAAAGCAATCTAGCTCTAATAGCTCGCAAATCAGTCGGCAGCAACACAGAAAGGGAGGTAAGTGATTCATCTCATGAAGAACTCCTTAATGTCTTTGAATCTTTAAATAATGAGTATGAAAAAGTTTGTATAATAAATAAAGATTTGAGAAAGAAAATAAAATCTCTTGATGAAAATTAAAAAATTTTAAATAAAGACATTTCGCTTCATCATACATCTTGCCTAAAAATCGAGAAAAATCTGAGAGATGATTTACACAACACTCAGAATGAACTCAAACTTTATATCAGAAAATTCTTGTGTGGAAATGATAAATTTGAGCAACTCTTATCCGTTCAAAGTTTTTCCCTTTTAAAACAAGGACTCAGATATAATTCTTTTTCAATAAGAAAGTCCTTAGACAAAACTTCGACGAACTCGAAGAACTTAAAATCGGGAATCTCATCTTGTCCAAAATGTTTGAAAAATGGACATACTGAAACTTTTTGTATGAGCTCTAGACGATCTATTAAGGTTAAATAAATATGGGTACCTAAAGGAACTATATTTCCAAACAAAGTTTATATGTCTAACACAATAAGACCCAAATTAGCTTGTGTACCTATAAAACGGAAGAAAATTGCTTTTGTAGGTACAAGCAAGGACAACACAATCAAATAAATAGTACATTGATAGTGGATGTTCTAACCACATGAGTGGAAACGAGCATCTTTTTACGGAGTTCAAGAAGGAAGATCAAGCGGGTGTCACCTTTGGTGATAACAAAAAGGGTAAAATCAAAGGCACAAGTAAGTAGGTACTAATTATTAGGAATACTTGTTAGATTTTGATGATATCATCCCTGTATTGATAACTATTCAAATGTATGTTTCTAAGTACTTGGCAATTGTAAAGAAGAATCAAATGAGTATCTTCTATAGTCCTTTAAAGTTAGGCTAAGTCTTGATCAAATGTTGATCACTAGAAAATCATCTCAGTATAGAACTGCCATTTATCAGAGAAGTTATCAGGCAAGTTCATTATGAGAGAAGTTTTGGTCAATGCAAAACATCAGAGAGGTTTGACCAAAACGAAGCTGCAGTCAAGTTCTGAGAAGAAGCTACATCAGACAAGTTCCAGTCAACGCAGTATATCAGAGAAGTTTGACCAAAACCTATCAGCAGTCGAGTTATTAGACGAGAAATGGTCAACATAAATATCAGCTGAAGTTTGACCATCAGATCAGAGAACATCCATCAGGTCAGAGAACTTCAGAGTAGAGAACTTTATATCAGAGAAGTTTCATCAAAGAGGGTTGACCGCCCATCAGAAAAGTTGACCAAGAGATATCAGATAAGTTCTCAAGTCAGATATTAGCCAAGTCCAAGTCACTCAGTCCACGTCAGCAAGCGTTGAAAGTCAACAATCACGGAAAGCCACATGCAACACGTAGGAGACAAACTAGAAAGATTTCCGGAAAGTTAGGAATAAATTATTCATTGAGATCCGCATTATGAAGACTTAGGATTATTCTAAATCAAGAATAACGGCGCTAACTAAAACAGTCTTTCAAACGGTCGGAAATGAAAAGGGAATCAAGCCGTGCAACAGAATGATAAGATAAACAAAGAAGTCCACTCTCCAATGGACGGATTTGTTACAGTGATGCAACGGCTATGAAGAAATCTCAAGGATCGTATTATAAATATCTGAAGATATGAATTGATCAAAGTACGATGCGAATAATACTTACAAGCAAACAAAGCAATCAAATCAAACAAAGCTATCAAAACAATCTATAGCATCGTGAAAGAGCAAAGCATAAACAGTCATATTCTGAGAAGCTCTTTAGTTGGAGAAGACAAAAACTTTTGTCTTTAAAGTTTGAGTAAGGGGTACTTCTGTGAATAAGGTTTTCAGAAGTTGCGTGACTGATAAGGCATCCACGGGTTCTTGATTGGAAGGTGATAGATAGCTCAAGGAGTTCTTGAGGCATCCACGGGTTTTCAATTAGGAGGTGCTAGGCAGTCAAAGGGGTTGCAACGGCCACGGGTTTCCACTGGTGGGAAGCTGTTGTAACTAGGGAAAATTCCTTTTAATCTTTATCACTGGTTGACAGTTATAGTGAATTTATCTTCAACTGGTTTGGAGAGAAGTGGACTAGTAGAGTATTACCCAACCTCTGAAACTACTATAAGTACCTGTGTGATTTACTGCTTTACACATCATACTTAACTGCTGCATTCATATTTACTATTCTATTAGAAGTTAACTGTTGACGACTTTATGTTATCTGTATCGTCATCAGCTGTGCCTTCCGCATTATCTGTCTGCAGACGACATAAGTCATCTGTACTTATCACAGCTGAGAAACTCACCTGACTTTCAGGAAAGAGTTTTAATAAGTCTATTCACCCCCAGACTTATTCCTGACGACTTGTGACCTATAAGTGGTATCAGAGAAGTTGGTTCAAATTTTAAAAAATCAGATCCATATATCTGAGCATATATATTAATCTCTCATTTAGAATGAAACACATACAACCCATGCACTCTAGATTACCTTTATTCTCTGTCGATGAATATGACTTATGGAAAATAAGAATGCAGGCTCATCTGTCAATCATTCATGATGACATGTGGTGTATCATTGAGAAAGATCCTTTCATCTTTGAGAACGATAATACACCAGAAGAATTGTTGCTGGGAATCCAGAGAAGATTCCCAAGAAGAGGACTGAGATGTTCCCTGAACAGAGAAAGCTGGCCAATCTAGACAACCGGGCCAGAGATATCCTGTACCAGACTCTTGACAAAGCAACCATGGTCAAGATCAAGAATTGCAAAAATGCAAAGGAATTTGGGACACATTAGCTGTAATGTGTGAGGGAACCGAGCTGATAAAATAAAATAAGTTGTCAATTACCACCCAAAAATTTGACAACTTCAAGATGAAGAATGGTGAATCGATTGACCAAGTGGACATAAGATTCACTGAGATTATAAATGAAATAAACTCCCTTGGAAAGACATATGGCAATAGGGAGATGGCCCTAAAAGTTTTAAGATCTCTTAATCCTGAATGGAGCATGAAGGTTATGGCCAAAACAGAGTCAAATGATGTCAACAAAATAAAGATCCAGGAGCTGTTTTCTGATCTGAAGGCATATGAGTTCGAGATGCCCTGTTCCTCATCTAATGAACCTGCAGAGAAAAGGATAGCATTTGCAACAGAATCACATGCAAAGAGCCTAGCTGAATCTAGTCCCCCCAGTCCTCTGAATTTTGAAGAAGAAATGACTTTCATCATGCAGAGGTTCAGTAATTTCAGGAAGAACTATTCCAAATACAAGAAGAATTGCAAAGACAATCCAAGGAGGAACCAGAAGGCAGGAAACTAGAAAGTGGAATGTTATGATTGCCACAAAATCGGACACATCCAGTTTGACTGTCCAGATCTTAAGAAATATGAAGCCAAGAAAGAAGTGGGCAGAAAAGAAGACAAAAGAAAAGCCCTCATTGGAGAAGATCATATTGAAGAAAGAGTAGGAACAAGTGGTGGATTCTTCTATGATGATGATGATGAATACAACTGTCTGGTGGCCAACCTAGCTGATGAAGAGGTAACATCTAAACCCTCAATTTATAATAATGACAGCTCAGACATATCTCAAGATATTGACTTACATGAATCTATCAATATGCTTCTTAAAGACTTTGAAAAATTAAAATCTACACACGTAACTGTGACAGCCGAGAAAACACAGTTGCAAGATGAGAATAGGCAGCTGAAAAATAATTATGAAAAACTCAGCATACAGTTGACACAAATCAAATCTGAATTTGAAAAATAGGTTGAAAACATATTGAAAAACACGGCTGATAATACTACAACTGAGATTAAAATGTTAACTGTTTTAAACAGTGACAAATCAGCTGCACTTGCTCATGTTAAATCTGAGTTTGCTAAACTGACACAGCTAACTAATACATAAGATAAGGAAATAACATCCTTAAAGGCATCTATAACTCTGGATGAATTGTGTATGAACAAGAGGGTACTTTATTCCAGATCAGGCCTTGGATATGACCCCAACACTCCCTCTAGTTCAAAAACCATTTTTATCAAGGGAGAAACAATTTTCCAAACTGCTGAGCCTACATATAAACCCGTATTTCAAAATTGGCAGCAGCCTAGTCAAAAGTTTAGGCAGCAACCAAGGTTCACAAGCCAGCCACCTAGACAAGAGACTAGGCAATGTCCAAGGCAAAAGCAGCAGCCAAGACATTATGCCAACTATTAGCAAAGACTCCTCAAAAACAGATTTCTAAATGGGAGAGGCAAATGGAAACCTCAAGGTTACCTAAACTTCCAAAATGAATAGGTGTGGAGACCCCAATGATTTAACAAATGGTCTCAACCAGAAATAGCCCACACCACAGATTTTATGAGGCATATTTAGTACACAATCCTAACCAAGGATATAGACCTAGATAGCACACACCTTATAGGGGTACACAACATAACTTTTACAATCCAAGGAGAAATCAGTTCTCCAGGAAGCCTACTAACCCCAAAGGACCCACACACATTTGGGTACCTAAATCTCTGCTTGTCTGATTGCAGAAAAGGTGGACGGACTAATATCACATCTCCTCAAGCTTAACAATAGCAGGAGAAGAATTGTTTGTAGATTTCGGGTGCTCAAGGCACGTGACAGGGAATAAGAAGGTGCTCTCAAACTACATAAAAGAAAGAGGTCCTGATGTAACCTTTGGATATAGATCTAGAGGTCAGACAAAAGTATTTAGAGAACTGCACACAGGAAACATAACCATATCCAAAGTCCATTATGTCAAAGGGCTCAAATACAATCTGTTTAGCATAAGCCAATTATGTGATGAGAAGAACTAATTAGTCTTCACCATTTGGGAATGCATGGTGATTGATATCCTATCTGGAGAACAAAGCTACAAGGATTCAGAATGAGAGATGTCTACATGATGGATTGGAATACAGGCACTCCAAACACCTGCTTTCTATCTAAGACAATTGCTGAAAATGGATGGCTGTGGCACAAGAGATTATGTCACCTGAACTTCAAAGCCATCAACAAGATAAGCTCTCAAAAGCTGGTCAGAGGTCTTCCAGAAGAAGTATTCAAGAAAGAAGCTCTCTGTGATGCATGCCAAAAAGGAAAGCACACCAGAGCATCATTTAAGCCAGTTCAGCCTACCACTCTCACCACAAGGGTATTAGATATACTTCATAGAGATATCTTTGGTCCCTACAATCCAAGAACATTGAGTGGAAGGAAGCATACTCTAGTAGTAGTAGATGACTACTGAAGGTACACATGGGTTGTTTTTCTCTATAAAAAGTGTGAAACATTATCAAAGTTACCTTAGTTGCTAAGGAAGATTCAGAATGAGAAATCCCTCTCAATCATCAAGATCAGATAAGATAGAGTAGGATAATTTCTCAACAATGCAATTGATGAGTACAGTGATCAAAATGGAATCCAGCATGAAGTATCTGCCGCAAGAACACCTCAGCAAAATGGTGTTGCTGAAAGAATAAGCAGAACCTTGAAGGAAGCTTCCAGGTCAATGATTGTTGAAGCCGACCACAAAAGGTTCGGGCTGAAGTCACAACACAAAGATGCCACACGCAGAATAGGAGTTTGATTGTAGGAGACATGGCAAAACTCCCTATGAGGTTTGGAATTGCAGAACACCAACTGTTGCATATTTTATATATTTGGTTGTAAGGGTTTCATCCACAACAATGGTAAAAACCCAACTGAATGCCTTTAATGCTAAAACTGATACAGAGTATTTAACAAAATAACATTAGTTATGGAAGAAACACCGCATGTTGTGTTTGATGAGTCAACTGTTCAGTACAGGAAACAAGTGGAATGGATTGAGAAAAAGCTCAAATCCACCACCCTAGAAGAAGTCATCATGCATGACATAGGAATGATACACTCACTTGTAGACCAGCCTAAAGATCCCACTGCAGATCAGAATAAAGACACAACTGCAGATCAGAGAGGATCCCAAAACCTAGCTGATCCAACTGCAGCACATGAAGATCCAATTGTAGCTGACAAAGACGCATCTGCAGAGCAGACAAGACTCTCGTCTGCAGATGACAAGACCGTAGCTGATCCTATTGCAGATCAAGAAGGACAAAACCAAGCTGATGTATATAGAGAAGAAGTCCACCAAAGCAACTCAACAGAGGGAACAAACCCTGAAGATGAGATCCCCAAATGGCTCAGAGATCATCCCCTTCAACAGATAATTGGTAACCTAACTGATGGAGTCAGAACCAGACACTCCACAGAACCAACAGGAATGACAATGTTCTCATGTTTCATATCTCAAATGGAACCCAAGACAACAAATCATGCTATAGAGGACTACTCATGGATAAATGCAATGCAAGAAGAGCTCAAATAGATAGAGAGAAACAATGTCTGGGAACTAACAGACAGACCAGATCACAAGAAAGTCATAGACACCAAATGGGTGTATAAAAACAAATGTGATGAAGCTGTTGTTAAGAATAAAGCTAGACTAGTTGCAAAAGGATATGCTTAATGTGAAGGAATAGATTTTGATGAAACTTATGCACCTGTAGCAAGACTTGAAGCTATCAGACTATTCCTTACATATGCAGCATACAAGGATTTTGAAGTCTACCAGATGGATGTAAAAAGTGCTTTTCTCAATGGAGTCCTAGAATAAAAAGTCTATGTGGTGAAACCCCCTGGATTTGTCAAAGAAGACAAAGTATACAAGCTGTTGAAAGCTCTTTATGGACTTAAGCAAGCACCAAGAGCTTGGTATGAGACACTGCCTATATTTCTAGAGAAGAAAGGATTCAGCAAGGGAATGGTGGACAAGACCCTATTCAAAGTGGAACATGAAGACCACATATTACTAGTTCAAATATATGAGGACGATATCATCTTTGGATCAACCAACCTGGAGCTATGTGCGAAGTTCTAAAATCTCAAACGAGGAGAGTTTGAGATGAATATGATGGGAAAGCTTAACTTCTTCCTTGGTTTGCAAGTCAAGCAAATAGACAAAGGAATCTTCATCAATCAAGCTAAATATACAGGGTATATAATCAAAATATTTGGCATGGATTCAGCCACACCAGCAAGAGTACCAATAAGCACATCTCTACACCTTATTGCAGATGAAGGAGGCATTTCAGTGGATCCAACCCAATACAGAGGACTTATTGGATCACTTCTATACCTCACTGCAACCAGACCTGATATTTCATATGTAGTGGGAGTATGTGCAAGATTTCAGTCAAAGCCGAAGCAGTCTCACCACGAAGAAGCTAAGAGAATTATCAGATACCTTAAGTCCACAATCAATGTTGGTGTATGGTATCCCAAGGATGATAATTTTGAGTTATCAGGTTACTCGGATGCAGACTTTGCAGGATGCAAGATTGATAGGAAAGCACCAGTGGAACATGCCAATTCCTAGGAACCAGACTTATATCATGTTTCAGCAAGAAGCAGGTATCCAACTCAATTTCCACAACCGAGTCAGAGTACCTAGCTGCAGGAAGCTATTGTGCACAAATCCTATGGATCAGACAACAGCCAAGGGACTACAAAATCATAGCAAACGAAGTTCCAATATGGTGTGACAATAGTAGTGCAATTGCAATAACCAACAATCAAGTATTGCACTCAAGGATAAAACATATAGATGTGAAACACCATTTAATTTAAGACTATGTGCTACACAAAAGAGTAAGAGTGGAAAGAGTCAGCACAGAATACCAAATTGCTGACATATTCACAAAACCTTTACTAGAAGAAAGGTTTATGGAGCTAAGCAGGGAACTTGGTCTACTAGATTGGGAATCTAGTATAGACGAGAAAGCTACCTGATACAGCAATCAGATAAGAAAGCTACCTCATGTGGAGTCTAGGAGACAAAAAGCTACCTGATGCAGAGCAGGCAAGGAAAACCTGGCTGACATCAACCCCAGGCGAGACAACTTACCTGATGCAGAGCATACAAGGAAAACTTGGCTGACGTCAACCACAAAGTAGACAAGTTACCTGATGCAGAGCAGACAAAAAGTCATATGGTCAACCATCTAAGTGTCTCAAACTGACTTAATTATTATATTATTTGTTTACACGTGGACAATCCCACTACCTCCACAACGCCCAATCAAATTCAACCGTCACTTTAACTTATCAAAAATTGGACCGCCGCTTAACTTATTTTATTATTAAATTCAAAGAGTCTTTCCAACTGGGTATTTAAAGATGGCGGAAATCATTTCCTAAAACTTTGTCGTCTTCAAGCTTACGAACCCTAATTTTTAAAAGCAAAAAAATTCTTTGAATATACACTACACTCAAGCGGAAATCTTTTTTGCAGAATTGGAATCTTACTTTGAAGGTGTTGTTGTGCGGCGATTAATAACGCCTCAACGACGATCGGCGCAAAGGTCCGAGCGACTGAAGTTAAGAGTCAAATGCACCAAGGTAATCTTACCAATCGAGGAAGTTGTCAGATTAATGTCAAGTGCCGAGCAACCGTCTGTAGGTACCTAGCGATCATCGCACAAGGCGATCACTTTCAATGTCCTTTCAAAGACGACTGCCTTGCACCGCACGTGAAGCCCACATCAATCAAAGTATGTAAGACCGAACCTCGGGGAGAGGGCCCACGTGCAGATCCACAAACGGCGCCGCAGGAGAAGGCTTTTTGACTAAACCATCACTAGCTGTTCGTGACAATGACATCCCTTCACCTACCGACACACCCGCAAAAGGCGCCCTAGGTGGACCTCCCGAGACTGTGACAGGAGGCACGCGTTGCTTTCCCATTGGCTACCGCAGATGACACCCACATGCACAGCTGCGGACTTTAAGGAAACAGACCCACATGATAGGACGATCGCCCCGGTCGCCCTTAATGGCGTGTTAGAAGCATTAAATATGCATTTAATGCAGGAAAGGCGATCGCCTGGTTTGAGATTACGACATCTCCACTGCCTCCTCTATAAATAGGAGATTTAAAGCGTTTGGAAAGGCATCGCGAATGGTCTCAGCAAAGATTTAGAAATGGCCCATACCACATATTTTATGAGGCATATTTAGTACACAATCCTAACCTAGGATATAGATCTAGACAGCACAAACCTTATAGGCGTATACAACATAACTTTTACAATCCAAGGAGAAATCAGTTCTCGAGGAAGACTACTAACCCCAAAGGACCCACACACATTTGGTTACCTAAATCTCTGCTTGTCTGATTGCAGAAAAGGTGAACGGACTAATATCACATCTCTTCAAGCTTAACAATAGCAGGAGAAGAATTGTTTGTAGATTTCGGGTGCTCAAGGCACGTGACAGGGAATAAGAAGGTGCTCTCAAACTACATAAAAGAAAGAGATCCTGATGAAACCTTTGGAGATAGTTCTACAGGTCAAACAAAAAGATTTGGAGAACTGCACACAGGAAACATAACCATATCCAATGTCCATTATGTCAAAGGGCTCAAATACAATCTGTTTAGCATAAGCCAATTATGTGATGAGAAGAATCAAGTAGTCTGCACCATTTGGGAATGCATGGTGATTGATATCCTATCTGGAGAAGAAAGCTACAAGGATTCAGAATGAGAGATGTCTACATGATAGATTGGAATACAGGCACTCCAAACACCTGCTTTCTATCTAAGACAATTGTTGAAAATGGATGGCTATGGCACAAGAGATTATGTCACCTGAACTTCAAATCCATCAACAAGATAAGCTCTCAAAGCTGGTCAGAGGTCTTCCAGAAGAAGTATTCAAGAAAGAAGCTCTCTGTGATGCATGCCAAAAAGGAAAGCAGACCAGAGCATCATTCAAGCCAGTTCAGCCTACCACACTCACCACAAAAGGTATTAGATCTACTTCATATAGATCTTTTTAGCCCTGTCAAGCCAAGAACATTGAGCAGAAGGAAGCATAGTCTATTAGTAGTAGATGACTACTCAAGGTACACATGGGTTGTTTTTCTCTATAAAAAGTGTGAAACATTATCAAAGTTACCTTAGTTGCTAAGGAAGATTCAGAATGAGAAATCCCTCTCAATCATCAAGATCAGATAAGATAGAGTAGGATAATTTCTCAACAATGCAATTGATGAGTACAGTGATCAAAATGGAATCCAGCATGAAGTATCTGCCGCAAGAACACCTCAGCAAAATGGTGTTGCTGAAAGAATAAGCAGAACCTTGAAGGAAGCTTCCAGGTCAATGATTGCTGAAGCTGACCTGCCAAAAAGGTTCTGGGCTGAAGCTGTCAACACAGCATGCCACACGCAGAATAGGAGTTTGATTGTAGGGAGACATGGCAAAACTCCCTATGAGGTTTGGAATTGCAGAACACCAACTGTTGCATATTTTATATATTTGGTTGTAAGGGTTTCATCCACAACAATGGTAAAAACCCAACTGAATGCCTTTAATGCTAAAACTGATACAGAGTATTTAACAAAATAACATTAGTTATGGAAGAAACACCGCATGTTGTGTTTGATGAGTCAACTGTTCAGTACAGGAAACAAGTGGAATGGATTGAGAAAAAGCTCAAATCCACCACCCTAGAAGAAGTCATCATGGATGACATAGGAATGATACACTCACTTGTAGACCAGCCTAAAGATCCCACTGCAGATCAGAATAAAGACACAACTGCAGATCAGAGAGGATCCCAAAACCTAGCTGATCCAACTGCAGCACATGAAGATCCAATTGTAGCTGACAAAGACGCATCTGCAGAGCAGACAAGACTCTCGTCTGCAGATGACAAGACCGTAGCTGATCCTATTGCATATCAAGAAGGACAAAACCAAGCTGATGTATATAGAGAAGAAGTCCACCAAAGCAACTCAACAGAGGGAACAAACCCTGAAGATGAGATCCCCAAATGGCTCAGAGATCATCCCCTTCAACAGATAATTGGTAACCTAACTGATGGAGTCAGAACCAGACACTCCACAGAACCAACAGGAATGACAATGTTCTCATGTTTCATATCTCAAATGGAACCCAAGACAACAAATCATGCTATAGAGGACTACTCATGGATAAATGCAATGCAAGAAGAGCTCAAATAGATAGAGAGAAACAATGTCTGGGAACTAACAGACAGACCAGATCACAAGAAAGTCATAGACACCAAATGGGTGTATAAAAACAAATGTGATGAAGCTGTTGTTAAGAATAAAGCTAGACTAGTTGCAAAAGGATATGCTTAATGTGAAGGAATAGATTTTGATGAAACTTATGCACCTGTAGCAAGACTTGAAGCTATCAGACTATTCCTTACATATGCAGCATACAAGGATTTTGAAGTCTACCAGATGGATGTAAAAAGTGCTTTTCTCAATGGAGTCCTAGAATAAAAAGTCTATGTGGTGAAACCCCCTGGATTTGTCAAAGAAGACAAAGTATACAAGCTGTTGAAAGCTCTTTATGGACTTAAGCAAGCACCAAGAGCTTGGTATGAGACACTGCCTATATTTCTAGAGAAGAAAGGATTCAGCAAGGGAATGGTGGACAAGACCCTATTCAAAGTGGAACATGAAGACCACATATTACTAGTTCAAATATATGAGGACGATATCATCTTTGGATCAACCAACCTGGAGCTATGTGCGAAGTTCTAAAATCTCAAACGAGGAGAGTTTGAGATGAATATGATGGGAAAGCTTAACTTCTTCCTTGGTTTGCAAGTCAAGCAAATAGACAAAGGAATCTTCATCAATCAAGCTAAATATACAGGGTATATAATCAAAATATTTGGCATGGATTCACCACACCAAAGCAAGAGTACCAATAAGCACATCTCTACACCTTATTTCAGATGAAGGAGGCATTTCAGTGGATCCAACCCAATACAGAGGACTTATTGGATCACTTCTATACCTCACTGCAACCAGACCTGATATTTCATATGTAGTGGGAGTATGTGCAAGATTTCAGTCAAAGCCGAAGCAGTCTCACCACGAAGAAGCTAAGAGAATTATCAGATACCTTAAGTCCACAATCAATGTTGGTGTATGGTATCCCAAGGATGATAATTTTGAGTTATCAGGTTACTCGGATGCAGACTTTGCAGGATGCAAGATTGATAGGAAAGCACCAGTGGAACATGCCAATTCCTAGGAACCAGACTTATATCATGTTTCAGCAAGAAGCAGGTATCCAACTCAATTTCCACAACCGAGTCAGAGTACCTAGCTGCAGGAAGCTATTGTGCACAAATCCTATGGATCAGACAACAGCCAAGGGACTACAAAATCGTAGCAAACGAAGTTCCAATATGGTGTGACAATAGTAGTGCAATTGCAATAACCAACAATCAAGTATTGCACTCAAGGATAAAACATATAGATGTGAAACACCATTTCATTTAAGACTATGTGCTACACAAAAGAGTAAGAGTGGAAAGAGTCAGCACAGAATACCAAATTGCTGACATATTCACAAAACCTTTACTAGAAGAAAGGTTTATGGAGCTAAGCAGGGAACTTGGTCTACTAGATTGGGAATCTAGTATAGACGAGAAAGCTACCTGATACAGCAATCAGATAAGAAAGCTACCTCATGTGGAGTCTAGGAGACAAAAAGCTACCTGATGCAGAGCAGGCAAGGAAAACCTGGCTGACATCAACCCCAGGCGAGACAACTTACCTGATGCAGAGCATACAAGGAAAACTTGGCTGACGTCAACCACAGGCGAGACAAGTTACCTGATGCAGAGCAGACAAAAAGTCATATGGTCAACCATCTAAGTGTCTCAAACTGACTTAATTATTATATTATTTGTTTACACGTGGACAATCCCACTACCTCCACAACGCCCAATCAAATTCAACCGTCACTTTAACTTATCAAAAATTGGACCGCCGCTTAACTTATTTTATTATTAAATTCAAAGAGTCTTTCCAACTGGGTATTTAAAGATGGCGGAAATCATTTCCTAAAACTTTGTCGTCTTCAAGCTTACGAACCCTAATTTTTAAAAGCAAAAAAATTCTTTGAATATACACTACACTCAAGCGGAAATCTTTTTTGCAGAATTGGAATCTTACTTTGAAGGTGTTGTTGTGCGGCGATTAATAACGCCTCAACAACGATCGGCGCAAAGGTCCGAGCGACTGAAGTTAAGAGTCAAATGCACCAAGGTAATCTTACCAATCGAGGAAGTTGTCAGATTAATGTCAAGTGCCGAGCAACCGTCTGTAGGTACCTAGCGATCATCGCACAAGGCGATCACTTTCAATGTCCTTTCAAAGACGACTGCCTTGCACCGCACGTGAAGCCCACATCAATCAAAGTATGTAAGACCGAACCTCGGGGAGAGGGCCCACGTGCAGATCCACAAACGGCGCCGCAGGAGAAGGCTTTTTGACTAAACCATCACTAGCTGTTCGTGACAATGACATCCCTTCACCTACCGACACACCCGCAAAAGGCGCCCTAGGTGGACCTCCCGAGACTGTGACAGGAGGCACGCGTTGCTTTCCCATTGGCTACCGCAGATGACACCCACATGCACAGCTGCGGACTTTAAGGAAACAGACCCACATGATAGGACGATCGCCCCGGTCGCCCTTAATGGCGTGTTAGAAGCATTAAATATGCATTTAATGCAGGAAAGGCGATCGCCTGGTTTGAGATTACGACATCTCCACTGCCTCCTCTATAAATAGGAGATTTACAGCGTTTGAAAAGGCATCGCGAATGGTCTCAGCAAAGATTTAGAAATGGCCCATACCACATATTTTATGAGGCATATTTAGTACACAATCCTAACCAAGGATATAGATCTAGACAGCACAAACCTTATAGGCGTATACAACATAACTTTTACAATCCAAGGAGAAATCAGTTCTCGAGGAAGACTACTAACCCCAAAGGACCCACACACATTTGGTTACCTAAATCTCTGCTTGTCTGATTGCAGAAAAGGTGAACGGACTAATATCACATCTCTTCAAGCTTAACAATAGCAGGAGAAGAATTGTTTGTAGATTTCGGGTGCTCAAGGCACGTGACAGGGAATAAGAAGGTGCTCTCAAACTACATAAAAGAAAGAGATCCTGATGAAACCTTTGGAGATAGTTCTACAGGTCAAACAAAAAGATTTGGAGAACTGCACACAGGAAACATAACCATATCCAATGTCCATTATGTCAAAGGGCTCAAATACAATCTGTTTAGCATAAGCCAATTATGTGATGAGAAGAATCAAGTAGTCTGCACCATTTGGGAATGCATGGTGATTGATATCCTATCTGGAGAAGAAAGCTACAAGGATTCAGAATGAGAGATGTCTACATGATAGATTGGAATACAGGCACTCCAAACACCTGCTTTCTATCTAAGACAATTGCTGAAAATGGATGGCTATGGCACAAGAGATTATGTCACCTGAACTTCAAATCCATCAACAAGATAAGCTCTCAAAGCTGGTCAGAGGTCTTCCAGAAGAAGTATTCAAGAAAGAAGCTCTCTGTGATGCATGCCAAAAAGGAAAGCAGACCAGAGCATCATTCAAGCCAGTTCAGCCTACCACTCTCACCACAAAAGGTATTAGATCTACTTCATATAGATCTTTTTAGCCCTGTCAAGCCAAGAACATTGAGCAGAAGGAAGCATAGTCTATTAGTAGTAGATGACTACTCAAGGTACACATGGGTTGTTTTTCTCTATAAAAAGAGTGAAACATTATCAAAGTTACCTGAGCTGCTAAGGAAGATTCAGAATGAGAAATCCCTCTCAATCATCAAGATCAGATAAGATAGAGTAGGATAATTTCTCAACAATGCAATTAATGAGTATAGTGATCAAAATGGAATCCAGCATGAAGTATCTGCTGCAAGAACAGCTCAGCAAAATGGTGTTGCTGAAAGAATAAACAGAACCTTGAAGGAAGCTTCTAGGTCAATGATTGCTGATGTTGAACTGCCAAAAAGGTTCTGGGCTGAAGCTGTCAACACAGCATGCCACACTCAGAATAGGAGTTTGATTGTAGGGAGACATGGCAAAACTCCCTATGAGGTTTGAAATTGCATAACACCAACTGTTGCAGATTTCATATATTTGGGTGTAAGTGTTTCATCCACAACAATGGTAAAAACCCAACTGAATTCCTTTAATGCTAAAACTGATGATGGTCTCTTTATGGGATACTCACAAAAAAGCAAGGCATACGGAGTATTTGACAAAAGAACATTAGTTATGGAAGAAACACCTGATGTTGTGTTTGATGAGTCAACTGTTGAGTACAGGAAACAGGTGGAATGGATTGGGAAAAAGCTCAAATTCGCCACCCTAGAAGAAGTCATCATTCATGACAGAGGAATGATAGACTCACCTGCAGACCAGCTTGAAGATCCCACTGCAGATCAGACTAAAGACACAATTGCAGATCAGAGAGGATCCCAAAACCTAGCTAATCCAACTGCAGCAGATGAAGATCCAATTGTAGCTGACAAAGACGCATCTGCAGAGCAGACAAGACTCCCATCTGCAGATGACAAGACCGTAGCTGATCCTATTGCATATCAAGAAGGACAAAACCAAGCTGATGTAGATAGAGAAGAAGTCCACCAAAGCAACTCAACAGGGGGAACAAACCCTGAAGATGAGATCCTCAAATGGCTCAGAGATCATCCCCTTCAATAGATAATTGGTAACCTAACTGATGGAGTCAGCTCCAGACACTCCACAGAACCAGCAGGAATGGCAATGTTCTCATGTTTCATATCTCAAATGGAACCCAAGAAAATAGATCAAGCTATAGAGGACTACTCATAGATAAATGTAATGTAAGAAGAGCTCAACCAGATAGAGAGAAACAATGTCTGGGAAATAACAGACAGACCAGATCACAAGAAATTCATAGGCACCAAATGGGTGTATAAAAACAAATGTGATGAAGATGGAGCTATTGTTAAGAATAAAGCTAGACTAGTTGCAAAAGGATATGCTCAATGTGAAGGAATAGATTTTGATGAAACTTATGCACATGTAGCAATACTTGAAGCTATCAGACTATTCCTTACATATGCAGCATACAAGGATTTTGAAGTCTACCAGATGGATGTAAAAAGTGCTTTTCTCAATGGAGTCCTAGAAGAAAAAGTCTATGTGGAGCAACTCCCTGGATTTGTCAAAGAAGACAAAGTATACAAGTTGTTGAAAGCTCTTTATGGACTTAAGCAAGCACTAAGAACTTGGTATGAGACACTCTCTATATTTCTAGAGAAGAATGGATTCAGCAAGGGAAAGGTGGACAAGACCCTATGCAGAGTGGAACATGAAGACCACATATTGCTAGTTCAAATATATGTGGATGATATCATCTTTAGATCAACCAACCTGGAGCTATGCGAGAAGTTCTCAAATCTCATGCAAGGAGAGTTTGAGATGAGTATGATGGGAAAGCTTAACTTCTTCCTTGGTTTGCAAATCAAGAAAATAGACAAAGGAATCTTTATCAATCAAGCTAAATATACAGGGGATTTAATCAAAAGCTTTGGCATGTGTTCAGCCACACCAGCAAGAGTACCAATGAGCACATCTCTACACCTTATTTCAGATGAAGGAGGCATTTCAGTGGATCCAACCCAATACAGAGGACTTATTGGATCACTTCTATACCTCACTGCAACCAGACCTGATATTTCATATGTAGTGGAAGTATGTGCAAGATTTCAGTCAAAGCCGAAGCAGTCTCACCAGGAAGCAGCTAAGAGAATTATCAGATACCTTAAGTCCACAATCAATGTTGGTGTATGGTATCCCAAGGATGATAATTTTGAGTTATCAGGTTACTCAAATGCATACTTTACAGGATGCAAGATTGATAGGAAAGCCCCAGTGGAACATGCCAATTCCTGGAAACTAGACTTATATCATGGTTCAGCAAGAAGCAGGTACCCAACTCAATTTCCACAACCGAGTCAGAGTACCTAGCTGTAGGAAGCTGTTGTGCACAAATCCTATGGATCAGACAACGGCTAAGGGACTACAACATCGTAGCACATGAAGTTCCAATATGGTGTGACAACAGTAATGCAATTGCAATAACCAATAATCAAGTATTGCACTCAAGGACAAAACACATAGATGTGAAACACCATTTCATCTGAGACTATGTGCTACACAAAAGAGTAAGAGTGGAAAGAGTCAGCACAGAATACCAAATCGCTGACATATTCACAAAACCTTTACTAGAAGAAAGGTTTATGGAGCAAAGCAGGGAACTCGGTCTACTAGATTGGGAATATAGTATAGACGAGAAAGCTACCTGATACAACAATCACATAAGAAAGATACCTCATGTGGAGACCAGGAGACGAAAAGCTACCTGATGAAGAACAGACAAGGAAAACCTGGCTGACGTCAACCCCAAAGTAGACAACTTACTCGATGCAGAAAGGCATAAGGAAAACTTGGCTGACGACAACCACAGGCGAGACAAGTTACCTGATGTAGAGCAGATAAAAAATCAAATGGTCAACCATCTAAGTGTCTCAAACCGACTTAATTATTATATTATTTGTTTACACGTGGACAATCCCACTACCTCCACAACATCCAATCAAATTCAACCGTCACTTTAACTTATCAAAAATTGGACCGCCGCTTAACTTATTTTATTATTAAATTCAAAGAGTCTTTTCAACTGGGTATTTAAAGACGGCGGAAATCATTTCCTCAAACTTTATCGTCTTCAAGATTACGAACCCTAATTCTTAAAAGCAAAAAAAATTCTTTGAATATACACTATAATCAAGCGGAAATCTTTTTTGCAGAATTGGAATCTTACTTTGAAGGTGTTGTTGTGCGGCGATTAATAACGCCTCAATGGCGATCGGCGCAAAGGGCCGAGCGACCGAAGTGAAGATTCAAATACACCAAGGCAAACTTACTAATCGAAGAAGTTGTCAGATTAATGTCAAGTGCCGAGCGACTGTCTGTAGGTACCTAGCGATAGTCTCACAAGGCGATCGCCTTCAGTGTCCTTTCAAAGACGACTGCCTTGCACCGCACGTGAAGCCCACATCAATTAAATTATGTAAGACCAAACCTCGAGGAGAGGCCCACGTGCAGATCCGCAAACGGCGCCGTAGGAGAAGGCTTTTTGACTAAACCATCACCATCTAATCGTGACAATGACAGCCCTTCACCTACTAACAGACCCGCAAAAGGCGCCCTAGGTGGGACCTCCCGAGACTGCGACAAGAGACACGCGTTGCTTTCCCATTGGCTACCGCAGAATGCGCCCACCTGCACAGCTACGGACTTTAAGGAAACAGACCCACGTGATAGGACGATCGCCCCGGTCGCCCTTAATGGCGTGTCAGAAGCATTAAATATGCATTTAATGCAGGAAAGGCGATCGCCCGGTTTGAGATTACGACATCTCCACTGCCTCCTCTATAAATAGGAGATTTCCAGAGTTTGGAAAGGCATCGCGAATGGTCTCAGCCAAGATTTAGAAATGGCCCACACCATAGATTTTATGAGGCATATTTAGTACACAATCCTAACCAAGGATATAGACCTAGACAGCACACACCTTATAGGGGTATACAACATAACTTTTACAATCCCAGGAGAAATCAGTTCTCCAGGAAGCCTACTAAACCCAAAGGACCCATACACATTTGGGTACCTAAATCTCTGCTTGTCTGATTGCAGAAAAGGTGGACGGACTAATATCACATCTCATCAGGCTTGACAATAGCAGGAGAAGAATTGTTTGTAGATTTCGGGTGCTCAAGGAACGTGATAGGGAATAAGAAGGTGCTCTCAAACTACATAAAAGAAAGAGGTCCTGATGAAACCTATGGAGATGCTCTAGAGGTCAGACAAAAGGATTTGGAGAACTGCACACGGGAAACATAACCATATCCAAAGTCCATTATGTCAAAGGGCTCAAATACAATCTGTTTAGCATAAGCCAATTATGTGATGAGAAGAACCAAGTAGTCTTCACCATTTGGGAATACATGGTGATTGATATCCTATCTGGATAAGAAAGCTACAAGGATTCAGAAGGAGAGATGTCTACATGATAGATTGGAATACAGGCACTCCAAACACCTGCTTTCTATCTAAGACAATTGCTGAAAATGGATGGCTGTGGCACAAGAGATTATGTCACCTGAACTTCAAAGCCATCAACAAGATAAGCTCTCAAAAGCTGGTCAGAGGTATTCCAGAAGAAGTATTCAAGAAAGAAGCTCTCTGTGATGCATGCTAAAAAGGAAAGCAGACCAGAGCATCATTCAAGCCAGTTTAGCCTACCGCTCTCACCACAAGGGTATTAGATATAATTCATATAGATCTATTTGGCCCCATCAAGCCAAGAACATTGAGTGGAAGGAAGCATACTCTAGTAGTAGTAGATGACTACTCAAGGTACACATGGGTTGTTTTTCTCTATAAAAAGAGCGAAACATTATCAAAGTTACCTGAGCTGCTATGGAATATTCAGAATGAGAAATCCCTCTCAATCATCAAGATCAGATAAGATAAAGTAGGACAATTTCTCAACAATGCAATTGATGAGTACAGTAATCAAAATGGAATCCAGCATGAAGTATCTGCCGCAAGAACACCTCAGCAAAATGGTGTTGCTGAAAGAATAAATAGAACCTTAAAGGAAGCTTCCAGGTCAATGATTGCTGAAGCTGACCAAAAGGTTCTGGGATGAAGCTGTCAACACAACACGCCACACTCATAATAGGAGTTTGATTGTAGGGAGACATGGCAAAACTCCCTATGAGGTTTGGAATTGCAGAACACCAACTGTTTCATATTTCACATATTTGGTTGTAAGTGTTTCATCCACAACAATGGTAGAAACCCAACTGAATGCCTTTAATGCTAAAACTGATGATGGTCTCTTTATGGGATACTCACAAATAATCAAGGCATACAGAGTATTTAACAAAAGAACATTAGTTATGGAAGAAACACCTCATGTTGTGTTTGATGAGTCAACTGTTGAGTACAGGAAACAGGTGGAATGGATTGAGAAAAAGCTCAGATACGCCACCCCAAAAGAAGTCATCATTCATGAAAGAGGAATGATAGACTCACCTGCAGACCAGCCTGAAGATCCCACTGCAGATCAGAATAAAGACACAACTGCAGATCAGAGAGGATCCCAAAACCTAGCTGATCCAACTGCAGCAAATAAAGATCCAATTGTAGCTGACAAAGACTCATCTGCAGAGCAGACAAGACTCCCATCTGCAGATGACAAGACCGTTGTTGATCCTATTGCTGATCAAGAAGGATAAAACCAAGATGATGTAGAAAGAGAAGAAGTCCACCAAAGCAACTCAACAGGGGGAACAAACCCTGAAGATGAGATCCCCAAATGCCTCATAGATCATCCGTCTCAATAGATAATTGGAAGCCTAACTGATGGAGTCAGAACCAGACACTCCACAGAACCAGCAGGAATGGCAATGTTCTCATGTTTCATATCTCAAATGGAACCCAAGACAACACATCAAGCTATAGAAGACTACTCATGGATAAATGAAATGTAAGAAGAGCTCAACCAGATAGAGAGAAACAATGTCTAGGAACTAACAGACAGACCAGATCAAAAGAAAGTCATAGGCACCAAATGGGTGTATAAAAACAAATGTGATGAAGATGGAGTTGTTGTTAAGAATAAAGCCAGACTAGTTGTAAAAGGATATGCTAAATGTGAAGGAATAGATTTTGATGAAACTTATGCACCTGTAGCAAGACTTGAAGCTATCAGACTATTCCTTATATATGCAGCATACAAGGATTTTGAAATCTACTAGATGGATGTAAAAAGTGCTTTTCTCAATGGAGTCCTAGAAGAAAAAGTCTATGTGGAGCAACCCCCTGGATTTGTCAAAGAAGACAAAGTATATAAGCTGTTGAAAGCTCTTTATAGACTTAAGCAAGCACCAAGAGATTGGTATGAGACACTGTCTGTATTTCTACAGAAGAATGGATTCAGCAAGGGAAAGGTGGACAAGACCCTATTCAGAGTGGAACATGAAGACCACATATTGCCACTACACCATAGATTGGCTATAGCAACCAGATTTCAAAAATTTCATCAGAAAACGTTGCTATTGATAGACCAACTCGGATATATTGCAATGCATTTATAAAGTGTTACAATTGAAGCATAAAAATTGGAAATAGTGTAAAGTTTACATTCTATTGCAACAATTTAAGAATTCGTTGCTGTACATAGTAATTTGGGGCCCAAATTTAGGCGGGTAATAAAAAAATCGAGCGGGATTTTGAAAGATTTAGCCGGCAGAATAAAACCAATATTAAAAAAGTTTAATAATCGGCTGCTGGGCGATTTACACACACTAGGTGCGATTTACACACACTGGGGATTTCTTCCTCTCGGCCAGCCCAGATTTTAGTATCGATTCTGGATTTTCTCCATCGTGATTTCAGCCGCTCTTCCTCTTGTGTGTCGGTCGTCGGGCGACGACTTCGCCGTGAGTTTGCAGGTGTCGGCCGAATTCAATGGCGGTTTCCGCCTTTTCGATTCAACTCGCTGAAGCCAACTCAGTGAGTCCGTTCGGATCTCGTTTTTGCGGCGTCTATCCAGGGTTTCCTCGGCCCTCACCACAATCGATTTCTTAGCATCCGACCCGGTTGGTTGGTTCTCACCCGTCCCAGATCCCACAGCAGTAGTTCTCCACAGGGTAGTGCCTTGATACACCCTCCACCATCCACAATGTAAAGCGCGCACGCGCGCACACACACACACACACACCTACATGAGTATATGTTGATTGTATGGTAGGAAAGTGCTATTGCCCCATAGTGTAGCATAGTCATATTCGATTTTCAGCTTGTGCGGAGTGACTGTGTTTCTTTAATGTTTATTTTGAATAGGTACTGAATCTTTGATTGCCTAATTGTTTGAAACAGGTCACTTATTCCGTGCCTTTTTTATTTAAGAATGCATGTATAAGATTAAGTAAATTAAGCCATATGTTGTGACCCCAGTTTTTTCCTACATTGGAACTGGATGAAAGTAAAATCCACAGTATGTTTACGGAACATCTCTTACAATGGCCCGAACTTAAAACCGTGGACAAAAAAATATAATCATTGAAATTAGCACTGGAATGCGCTCGAGTACCCATTGTTATCTACCTTTAATCTTAGTTTTTTCTTTTTTTTTTCTTTAAAAAAAATCATGAGGCTGGAGTCGTGAGAATCGTTCAATTTCTTGGTCAATTTAGTGTGGTTACTCCTCCCCGACACAGTCTGCTATCACAAGAGATCTCAAGCTCACAATCTCACAGGTTAATATAGTCTACTATTTATTATAATGATACACCAGTATAAGTAGAACATTATAATTTATAATTTAATGTAACCAATTCAAGTGATTGGAACAGTTCTCCATATTCGGTTCTTTATCAAATGTGGGAGCTATGGTTGGAGCCGTAGCCGTGGTCGATTGCCGAGTACATTGGGCGAAAGGGTACGAGTTGTTTTTAGTCTTAGTGCCTTAACTATAATTATTTCGTATTTTCTAAACTATGCTCATAAATTTGATCGGTTTGTCCATTGTGCGATCTTTAATGATCGCTGCCATACCTAATATCATTGGCTGGCTTGTAATATCATTTGCCCGAGTGTGTTTCCTTTTAATCTTTTTCCACCTCTACTTCTTTTAGTTCACTAAATGCTTAATTTCTTTATCAGTCTTTTTTATTTTAGTTTCCAATTATTAGGACTCTTCGTTTCTCTACATGGGAAGAATGTTGGAAGGATTTGGTGTGGGTATAATATCTTACACGGTAAGCACAGCGGTTTAGACCCTGTTATATTAAATAAAGAGTCTTGTCTCGATCGATTTATACTTTTTGTTCGATTTACTATTATTCTGGTACAGGTCCCTGTATACATAGCCGAGATAGCACCTCAGAGTCTCATAGGAGCTTTGGGTTCGGTGAACTAGGTTTGGCGAATGTACTGTTTTACCTTCACGTTACACAGTGTACATTTGCTTCATTACAAGATGCCACTTAACTGTACTTGCTTCTATGGTGTAGCTCTCTATAACTATTGGGATCATGCTATCGTATTTGCTGGGACTATTTGTTGGTTGGAGACTGCTCTCGATTCTAGGTGATTTGTCATGTAACTTGTGACTTTATGTAGCTGATTTTGATAATTTCCCATGAAATAATTTAGTTTATTCTATTAACTGTGTACTAGAAAAAATATACTTTAGTTCTCTTTAAATTGGACTAATAGAAATCAAAAGTTCGATTATACCATCTTCAGTTATATTTTTTTTTTGCAACTCTTAGTTAATTATTATTATTAATATTAATATTAATATTATTATCCGTTGATTGAAAATAAATATAGACGTGTTTATGTAAGCAATTTTTTATCAAGATACATTTTTTTCAGAGTGATTTATATACTTATACTAATTTACAGGAACATTACCTTGTCTAATATTGATAACGCCCTCTTCTTCATCCCTAATCTCCTAGGTGGTTGGTGAGGCTACAAAAAAATTAATAATTTATGTATGCTAAATTTTAAATTGAAAAGCAGATAGAAGACCGAACTCTATCTCCCACGTGAGACTAGGCTAAAATGGGAATGACCGATGATTTTGAAGCATCTCTACAAGTTCTTCGTGGATTTGAGACTGATATATCCGTTGAAGTGAATGAAATCAAGGTGAATTTCTCCCTTTGTGGTATAACGCCTGCAAGAAAAAGAATGGGATGTTAATATGCTTTCCGTGCTCTTGCATTAATTTTAACTTAACTTGAACCTGAACACAAATAAATTTCTAGAAAAATAGACAAGTCAGATATCATATTACGATTTTTCTGGACTGCAGAGGTCCCTAGCTTCAACGAGCAGAAGAACAAAGAATCCGTTTTGCAGACCTCAAAAATGAGAAGATATTGGCTGCCTCTAATGGTGTGCAAATTTTTCAATGGCCTCTGATATCCAGTTGCATTTTTCTTTTATTTTCTTTTTTCCTGCTTTTAAGTAGGACAATTGTTATATGCGTCCTTTTGAATTGCCTTTTGTACTTCAGATAGGAATCGGGTTACTTCTTCTTCAACAGCTTGCTGGAACTAATGGTGTTATATTCTACTCGACTACTATATTTGAATCTTCCGGTGGGTAGAAATAACCTCTTTTTTTCGGTAGACAAGAAAATGCTGATTTGTGTCGTTTTCCCTGTTAAACATGTGGTGTACATCTTTTATTAGCATATCTCAATTGTTATTTAGGGTTAATTGCACTTTGCCCTTCAAACTATAGCATCATCTGCAATTTGGCCACTGAATTTGAAGAAAATTTATATTTGTTTCTCTCGACTCTATGACTTGTTGCACTTTATCCCGTGGATAATCCAAAAGTTCACATGTGCCAAGTGATGATAGGTCCAAGCCAGCTTGCAGGGGGTTAAGTGCACTGCCGTCAGTAGAGCTAATGGAAATTGCTAACATCATCAGATATTTCACAATTAAATAACTTAACCTTTTTATACATTACAAATAATCATAGCTTCCCATCTTACATTTACATCCCTCATTTTTTCCTCAGTATTATAAACAGCCACATGTTCAGGCTATTTGTAACATTTTGAAATGTTGAGGTGTATGTAGTTTTAAGTTCTAAAATACTTAATGACGTTGTCTCAGGTATATTATGGTTGGGGCAAATGTAAGACGAGATAAAGTTACAAGGGTGGTTTTTGTAATTTTGGAACTTGCATGTTTTTTTTTTGGTAAATACCCCAGAGCTCAGGGGTAATTTTTGTAATTATCCCCTACATGTTTAACAGATTCAAACAAATTCTTGCTAGTTTGTATAATTTTTCTGATAGGTGCTGACTACAGTCGATTGTGGATTTAGATGCTAAAAGCTTTGAAGGTTTAGAAGCTTGTTATATCTGCGATTCCGACTTTGGTGGATACCTGGACTATTGGCTTTGGCTTCCAACCTTTGGAAGAGGATGAGACGCGTAGCCTTTGTAAACTTAACATAATGGTGTTCCCTGGTGCCGTAACAGTCTTGCCACAACTCCTATGTCCATGAAACCAGTGACATGACAAGAAACATCTGTAGTGAATCAGAAAATGTTGGATCCAATGAAGAGAAAGACTTGGATGTTTGGCCAAATCAACCGTCCAAACTTGATGAAGCTGCAAATATTGTTAGGGAGGCGAGATTTGAAGACCCGAAGAATGTGCAATTTGCAGAGAAGCAAAAACCTGTCTATTTTCTTGATGAATTATCGGAACACTGCGATGTTGTACAGGATCGTGGCATTTTGGACAATCTAAATATGGCCAGTTGAGTGTTCTGTACAAATGTAATCTCTCAGGGAAAACCGGAAAATGTTAATAATGAAGATTAATATTTCCGCAGTTAACTAAACCACGTGAAGATGAAGAGGAAGAGGAATAGGAAGAGGAAGAAGAGCCATGACTCATGTTTATATAATGTTTAGCTAAGAATTTGGTCTATGTATTACTAAGTTAGATTGTGTGTCACTTGAACTTAGTTATTTTGCTTCGATTTGGTCATTTTCCTAAACTTAGTCTGAGTGAATTTATTGATGTTAGAACAACAGTAATATTGCTCGGTTGGATTGCTGTTACAATATACCAATTGAAATAAATTTAATGGTCATGCTAGTTTTTTTATTTAGCATTGCAATAGAAGCTTAAATGTTGCCATATATGTCATATTCATTAATAAAATTAGATTCCATTTGATTCTAAATTCGTTGCAATTGGGCATATATATGTTGCCTTAGGGTTGCGTGAGTCCATGTATTGCAACAAATATATGTGGACGATATAATCTTTGGATCAACCAACCCGGAGCTATGCGAGAAGTTCTCAAATCTCATGCAAGGAGAGTTTGAGATGAGTATAATGGGAAAGCTTAACTTCCTCCTTTGTTTGCAAGTTAAACAAATGGACAAAGTAATCTTCATAAATCAAGCTAAATATACAGGGTATTTAATCAAAAGATTTGGCATGGATTCAGCCACACCAGCAAGAGTACCAATGAGCACATCTCTACAACTTATTTCAGATGAGGGAGGCATTTCAGTGGATCCAACCCAATACAGAGGACTTATTGGATCACTTCTATACCTCAGTGCAACCAGACCTGATATTTCATATGTAGTGGGAGTATGTGCAAGATTTCAGTCAAAGCCGAGGCAGTCTCACCAGGACGCAGCTAAGAGAATTATCAGATACCTTAAGTCCACAGTCAATGTTGGCATATGGTATCCCAAGGATGATAATTTTGAGTTATCAGGTTACTCAGATGCAGACTTTGCAGGATGCAAGATTGATAGGAAAGCACCAGTGGAACATGCCAATTCCTAGGAACCAGACTTATATCATGGTTCAGCAAGAAGCAGGTATCCAACTCAATTTCCACAACCGAGTCAGAGTACCTAGTTGCAGGAAGCTGTTGTGCACAAATCATATGGATCAGACAACATCTAAGGGACTACAACATAGTAGCAAACGAAGTTCCAATATGGTGTGACAACAGTAGTGCAATTGCAATAACCAACAATCAAGTATTGCACTAAATGACAAAACACATAGATGTGAAACACCATTTCATCTGAGACTATGTGCTACACAAAAGAGTAAAAGTGGAAAGAGTCAGCACAAAATACCAAATCGCTGACATATTCACAAAACCTTTACTAGAAGAAAGCTTTATGGAGCTAAGTAGGGAACTTGGTCTACTAGATTAGGAATCTAGTAGAGACGAGAAAGCTACCTGATACAGCGATCAGATAAGAAAGCTACCTCATGTGGAGACCAAGAGACGAAAAGGTACCTGATGCAGAGCAGGCAAGGAAAACCTGGCTGACGTCAACCCCAGGCGAGACAACTGACCTGATGCAGAGCAGACAAGGAAAACTTGGCTGACGTCAACCACAGGCGAGACAAGTTACCTGATGCAGAGCAGACAAAAAGTCAAATGGTCAACCAGCTAAGTGTCTCAAACCGACTAAATTATTATATTATTTGTTTACACGTGGACAATCCCACTACCTCCAAAACGTCCAATCAAATTCAACCGTCACTTTAACTTATCAAAAATTGGACCGCCGCTTAACTTATTTTATTATTAAATTCAAAGAGTCTTTTCAACTAGGTATTTAAAGACCGCGGAAATGATTTCCTAAAACTTTGTCGTCTTCAAGCTTACGAACCCTAATTTTTAAAAGCCAAAAAATTCTTTGAATATACACTACACTCAAGCGGAAATCTTTTTTGCAGAATTGGAATCTTACTTTGAAGGTTTTGTTGTGCGGAGATTAATAACGCCTCAACGGCGATCGGCGCAAAGGGCCGAGCGACCGAAGTGAAGATTCAAATGCACCAAGGCAATCTTATCAATCGAAGAAGTTGTCAGATTAATGTCAAGTGCCGAGTGACAGTCTGTAGGTACCTGGCGATCGTCTCCCAAGGCGATCGCCTTCTGTGTCCTTTCAAAGACGACCGCCTTGCACCGCACATGATGCCCACATCAATCAAAGTACGTAAGACCGAACCTCGGGGAGAGGGCCCACATGCAGATCCGCAAACGGCGCCGCAGTAGAAGGCTTTTTGACTAAACCATCACTAGTTTTTCGTGACAATGACAACCCTTCACCTACCGATAGACCCGCAAAAGGCGCCCTAGGCGGGACCTCCCGAGACTGCGACAGGAGGCACGCATTGCTTTCCCATTGGCTACCGCAGATGGCGCCCACCTGCACAGCTGCGGACTTTAAGGAAACAGACCCACGTGATAGGACGATGGCCCCGGTCGCCCTTAATGGCGTGTCAGAAGCATTAAATATGCATTTAATGTAGGAAAGGCGATCACCCGGTTTTGAGATTACGACATCTCCACTGCCTCCTCTATAAATAGGAGATTTCCAGCATTTGGAAAGGCATCGCGAATGGTCTCAGCCAAGATTTAGAAATGGCCCACACCACAGATTTTATGAGGCATATTTAGTACACAATCCTAACCAAGGATATAGACCTAGACAGCACACACCTTATATGGGTATACAACATAACTTTTACAATCCAAAGGAGAAATCAGTTCTCCAGGAAGCCTACTAACCCCAAAGGACCCACACACATTTGGGTACCTAAATCTCTGCTTGTCTGATTGCAGAAAAGGTGGATGGACTAATATCACATCTCCTCAAGCTTAACAATAGCAGGAGAAGAATTGTTTGTAGATTTTGGGTGCTCAAGGCATGTGACAGGGAATAAGAAGGTGCTCTCAAACTACATAAAAGAAAGTGGTCCTGATGCAACCTTTGGAGATAGATCTAGAGGTCAGATAAAAGGATTTGGAGAACTGCACACAGGAAACATAACTATATCCAAAGTCCATTATGTCAAAAGGCTCAAATACAATTTGTTTAGCATAAGCTAATTATGTGATGAGAAGAACCAAGTAGTCTTCACCATTTGAGAATACATGGTGATTGATATCCTATCTGGAGAACAAAGCTACAAGGATTCAGAAGGAGAGATGTCTACATGATAGATTGGAATACAGGCACTCCAAATGACAATTGTGGAAAATGGATGGCTGGCACAAGAGATTATGTCACATGAACTTCAAAGCCATCAACAAGATAAGCTCTCAAAAGATGGTCAGAGGTCTTCCAGAAGAAGTATTCAAGAAAGAAGCTCTCTGTGATGCATGCCAAACAGGAAAGCAGACCAGATCATCATTCAAGCTAGTTCAGCCTACCACTCTTACCACAAGGGTATTAGATCTACATCATATAGATCTCTTTGGCCCTATCAAGCCAAGAACATTGAGTGGAAGGAAGCATACTCTAGTAGTAGTAGATGACTACTCAAGGTACACATGGGTTGTTTTTCTCTATAAAAAGAGTGAAACATTATCAAAGTTACCTGAGCTGCTAAGTAAGATTCAGAATGATAAATCTCTCTCAATCATCAAGATCAGATAAGATAGAGTAGGATAATTTCTCAACAATGCAATTGATGAGTACAGTGGTCAAAATGGAATCCAGCATGAAGTATCTGCCACAAGAACACCTCAGCAAAATGGTGTTGCTGAAAGATAAACAGAACCTTGAAGGAAGCTTCCAGGTCAATGACTGCTGAAGCTGACCTGCCAAAAAGGTTCTGGGCTGAAGCTGTCAACACAGCATGCCACACTCAGATAGGAGTTTGATTATAGGGAGACATGGCAAAACTCCCTATGAGGTTTGGAATTGCAGAACACCAATTTTTGCATATTTCATATATTTGGTTGTAAGTGTTTCATCCACAACAATGGTAAAAACCCAACTGAATGCCTTTAATGCTAAAACTGATGATGGTCTCTTTATGGGATACTCACAAATAAGCAAGGCATATAGAGTATTTAACAAAAGAACATAAGTTATATAAGAAACAACTCATGTTGTGTTTGATGAGTCAACTGTTGAGTACAAGAAATAGGTGGAATGGATTGAGAAAAAGCTCAAAGCCGCCACCCTCGAAGAAGTCATCATTAATGACATAGGAATGATAGACTCATCTGCAGACCAGCCTGAAGATCCCACTACAGATCAGACTAAAGACACAACTGCAGATCAGAGAGGATCCCAAAACCTAGTTGATCCAACTGCAGCAGATGAAGATCCAATTGTAGCTGACAAAGACGCATCTGCAGAGCAGACAAGACTCCCATCTGCAGATGACAAGACCGTAGCTGATCCTATTGCAGATCAGGAAAGACAAAACCAAGCTGATGTAGATAGAGAAGAAATCCACCAAAGCAACTCAACAGGGGGAACAAACACTGGAGATGAGATCCCCAAATAGCTCAGAGATCATCCCCTTCAACAGATAATTGGAAACCTAACTGATGGAGTCAGGACCAGACACTCCACAGAACCAGCAGGAATGGCAATGTTCTCATGTTTCATATCTCAAATGGAACCCAAGACAACAGATCAATCTATAGAGGACTACTCATGGATAAATGCAATGTAAGAAGAGCTCAACCAGATAGAGAGAAACAATGTCTGGGAACTAACAGACAGACCAGATCACAAGAAAGTCATAGGCACCAAATGGGTGTATGAAAACAAATGTGATTAAGATAGAGCTGTTGTTAAGAATAAAGCCACACTAGTAGCAAAAGGATATGCTCAATGTGAAGGAATAGATTTTGATGAAACATATGCACCTGTAGCAAGACTTGAAGCTATCAGACTATTCCTTACATATGCAGCATACAAGGATTTTAAAGTCTACCAGATGGATGTAAAAAGTGCTTTTCTCAATGGAGTCCTAGAAGAAAAAGTCTATGTGGAGCAACCCCTAGATTTGTCAAAGAAGACAAAGTATATAACTGTTGAAAGCTCTTTATGGACTTAAGCAAGCACCAAGAGCTCGGTATGAGACACTGTCTATATTTCTAGAGAAGAATGGATTCAGCAAGGAAAAGGTGGACAAGACCCTATTCAGAGTGGACCATGAAGACCACATATTTCTAGTTCAAATATATGTGGACAATATCATCTTTGGATCAACCAACCTGGAGCTATGCGAGAAGTTCTTGTTGTGAGGAATCCCTCACACTAAACCGCAAGTGCACGGTGTCAACATGTAATAAAGTGATAAGTAAAGTATCGTTCCCTTGAGGACTGATTTCACTAAGTACCAAAATGTAGTCAACTCGTAATTTTATTTGAAGAACAATTATACGGAGTTTATACCTAAACTAATTGCAGAAAATAAATAATAGTACAAATAATAATAATACTAATAAGGGCGTAGGATTATGATTTTCACCTCAATCAATCAGGAATGATATTCATTCAATTCAATTCACTTTTATTCAATTGATTGTAAGCCAGGAATTCCTAAATTATTCTAAAGCCTTTCCCAAGGTCGAAAGAAAATACTATGAATTATTAACTCGATATATCCCTATTCGAATTAGATAATAAATAGCTAAAACAGTTCAAGAATTCCCACAATAAATAGGCTTCACAATTCCATGAGTATATCCCTATCTCACGAACATTATGATTCGTCTCACAAGAACAATGCCTAAATTTCATCTCCCGAATCCATAAAGACATTCAAAACAAATTAACTGTTGGCCAGACAATTAAAAAGCATTAAGAACAGTAAGAAGAACCCAATTCAATAGAATAACGAGTAAATCAAAATAATAATAAATAATCAAACTGTCATGAAATCGGCTACAATCACAATACTACTCGAATAGATCTAAAAACTAAGATGCAGAAAAACTAAGAAAAACCGTAGGGAATCCGTGGTCTTGTGGTCGGCCACAAATCTCCTCCTTGTGTTCTTCGCCCTAGCTATCGATCCACCTCCTTTCCGATCCCCTTTTCTTCAGCCCTTCAATGCTTATTTATATCAGTCCTAAGCCTCCAAAACACGTCCGTGTGATTAGGTCGAGAACGGGCTCCAAAACGGCCCAGAAACACAGAATATTCAGCAAAACCGCCCGGTGGGCCGCGGCTCACTTAATCTGTGCTGCGGCCCCTATCCTTCAGTGCCTGATGCCTGGGCGCATTTTTTCCTCCTGGGCCGCGGCTTACTTAAGCTGTGCCGCGGCTCATAGTACAGTCCACACGGGGCTCGCTGGTTGTCTTTGTGTGCCGCGGCTCACTTGGTTTGTGCCGCGGCTTATGACCAAAAACTGCTGTTTTCGCCCATTTTTCATCGTTTTGGCTTCCGGACTCTGATTTCCTGCAAAACATATAAGAATAGTGCATTAAAAGCTCATTTATGCTGAATTAGGCTCAATATGGATATAAAATAATGATAAATAAGCGTATAAAAATACGCCTAACAAATACCCCCAAACTTGAGCCTTTGCTTGTCCTCAAGCAAAAATCAATTTTAAACAAAAAGTATCGTGAATAATCATGCAAATCCCTAGTGCTCAACTTAATCAATACTACCCTGAAAATCTCAAAGAATAGTACGAGTATCGTATTAGCGAGTCACATCCAGGACACTGATTCCACTAAGTAACCAATTTCAGTCCTAATCAATCGTTCATGAAGAAAATCAAGCTAAAAGATTAACAAACCGACCGTCAATATGAAGGGTTAGATTAAACAAGCTAATTCGCCCAGTCCCATAGTCTAGTGGCAAAATTTAAGAGTTTCATTATCAAAATTACTCTTAGGACAGCATTCCCCAATGTATGATCAAAAATATGATTCGAGTTTACCACTAGGTTTCGGCTCTCGGGATATTTCATCAGGATGATCCTAGGGTGAATTTCCATTCTCATGTATCGGGGAACCGTTTGACGTAAAAGACACTCATGGGGCACATGGATGCTTCTAGTTAGTAAGCCCCTTCTACAGCGGAGAAAAAACTCGAATAGCAATTCCCGCATGTCAAGGTTGCCGTTTTACGCGAGAGTAGACAATAGGTCACGTGAATACCCCCGGTTACTAGGCTTCCCATCATCGGTAATGCAATATTTCTAAATTATTAATCTATTCAGGGTCGTCGTTTTACGCGAGAGTAAACAACGGGTCACGTGAATACCCCGGTTACTAGACTTCCCATCATAGAACAAATAGTATCTCGACTTTTTCTTGGGAAAAACTGTCCGACTCTAAACTCAAATTAAGTGCCAACACGACTCATGTTACTGGACGACTAGCTAACCGAAAAGTATAACCAAACGTATAGGCGGCGATTTGAAAACACGTATGTCTCCTTTCTTATTTGCTAAAATTTCTACAAAAATGATAAAATTTCGACCTAAATGAATACTCAACGGAAAACAGAAATCGCTGACTGCAACTCGACTAAAACTCAACCGTTTCTTCCAAGAGAACTCAATATCGTAACATCAGTTTTACACACAAAGAAGCACGAAAAATTCACATTTTTAGCAAAAGCCATCAACAGCATGCAAGGACAATAAAGCAACTGCAATTTATACCAAAGAAAAATTAAGAAAGTTATCGCATGCTTCCATTTATTCCACTACACCTAACATCATCAATAATACAACTCATGTGAAAATAAAAGAGATAAGGAAAAGTGAAACTTATTCCAAATGTCTTCTTGAAAGCCATCACATGTCTGAGTGGAAACGTCGTTCAATCCATACTTCAAATAACGCTCAGCATCACGAGGTACCCCCAAACTTAGTTTCTAGTCATGAGATAACAATAGACATTAAATCAAGAAAGACTAGACTATGAAGAATAATAACTCATTTGGGGTTAAAATATTAGAGGGATAAGGGCCAACAAGAATACGAATACAAAAGAAATAACAAAACAAAGAAAAAATTAATAACTAAAAATCAAATAAAAACAACTAACTAGAAAGCAAGTAAAAATGATGGGTTGCCTCCCATCAAGCGCTCCATTTTACGTCTTGAGCGCGACGTGGCAAAAAGAGTTAAACGTGGCTTCTTTCTAGGGAGATTACCAAATTCCCCCTTCTTGCAATCTATAAGCCTCTTATTCCATAGGGGAGGCTTTGGTTCATGCCCGGTTGCCACAAATAATGAGTAAGAATAATTATGAGGACAACCAAAAAATGATGGAAGAGTATAATAATGATAAGGCATGAAAAAATAAGCAGAGTTCGAATTAGTAAATAATAAAGACTTATCATGAACAACCTCATTAGAACTCGAAGAATCAGCCTCAACAAAATCAGAAGTAATGGAGTCACTCTCTCCCATTATGGATTTAGGAAAGATTATGCGCGGCACCGTTAATAAAATTTTTGGCACAAAAGTGTTCACCTTATTAGTCGAAGTTTTATGACAATTTAATGAAATTTATTTGGAAACATCATCAATGGTAACTTCTTCTACAGGCTCATCACACTTTATGTAATTATCGGGTGCTGGGGGATCGACCCTAAAACTTAGCATGTCTTTCTTCTCAACCTCCCCCTCAACTTCCCTACTAAATAAATGAGCTGGAAAATAACCATAGTGAATCTCAAGACCACGACTTGCACATTCTCGTTCAAAAAGGGTACTATCAGGATTTTTGAGAACGTCTACACATTGTTCAAGCATGGTCTTTTGTTTTGGGGGAGGGGGCTGACTGACCCTATTTGGCAAATTATTAAGAGCATCGAAATTTATGAAATGCCAAGGGCCACGATACTCAAAGGAAAACATAATGAAGAAAATAAAAATATAGAGGCAAAAGAAATAAACTTCAAATTAAAATTAGAGTCACTTGGTATTGATATTAGCGAAAAATCAGTCCCCGACAACGGCGCCAAAAACATGTTGTGAGGAATCCCTCACACTAAACCGCAAGTGCACGGTGTCAACAAGTAATAAAGTGATAAGTAAAGTATCGTTCCCTCGAGGACTGATTTCACTAAGTGCCAAAATGTAGTCAACTCGTAATTTTATTTGAAGAACAATTATACGGAGTTTATACCTAAACTAATTGTAGAAAATAAATAATAGTACAAATAATAATAATACTAATAAGGGCGTAGGATTATGATTTTCACCTCAATCAATCAGGAATGATATTCATTCAATTGAATTCACTTTTATTCAATTGATTGTAAGCCAGGAATTCCTAAATTATTCTAAAGCCTTTCCCAAGGTCGAAAGAAAATACTACGAATTATTAACTCGATATATCCCTATTCGAATTAGATAATAAATAGCTAAAACAGTTCAAGAATTCCCACGATAAATAGGCTTCACAATTCCATGAGTATATCCCTATCTCACGAACATTATGATTCATCTCACAAGAACTATGCCTAAATTTCATCTTTCGAATCCATAAAGACATTCAAAACAAATTAACTGTTGGCCAGACAATTAAAAAGCATTAAGAACAGTAAGAAGAACCCAATTCAATAGAATAACGAGTAAATCGAAATAATAATAAATAATCAAACTGTCATGAAATCGGCTACAATCACAATCCTACTCGAATAGATCTAAAAACTAAGATGCAAAAAAACTAAGAAAAACCGTAGGGAATCCATGGTCTTGTCGTCGGCCACAAATATCCTCCTTGTGTTCTTCGCCCTAGCTATCGATCCACCTCCTTTCTGATCCCCTTTTCTTCAGCCCTTCAATGCTTATTTATATCAGTCCTAAGACTCCAAAATGCGTCCGTTTGATTAGGTCGAGAACAGGCTCCAAAACGGCCCAGAAACGCGGAATATTAAGCATAACCGCCCGGTGGGCCGCGGCTCACTTAATCTGTGCCGCGGCCCCTATCCTTCAGTGCCTGATGCCTGGGCGCATTTTTTCCTCCTGGGCCGCGGCTCACTTAAGCGGTGCCGCGGCTCACAGTACAGTCCACACGGGGCTCGCTGGTTGTCTTCGTGTGCCGCGGCTCACTTGGTCTGTGCCGCGGCTCATGACAAAAAACTGCTGTTTTCACGCGTTTTTCATCGTTTTGGCTTCCGGACTCTGATTTCCTGCAAAACATATAAGAATAGTGCATTAAAAGCTCATTTATGCTGAATTATGCTCAAGATAGATATAAAATAATGATAAATAAGCGTATAAAAATACGCCTAACAGTTCTCAAATATCATGCAAGGAGAGTTTGAGATGAGTATGATGGGAAAGCTTAACTTCTTCCTTGGTTTGCAAGTCATGCAAATGGACAAAAGAATCTTCATCAATCAAGCTAAATATACAAGGGATTTAATCAAAATATTTGGCATGGATTCAGCCACACCAGCGAGAATACCAATGAGCACATCTCTACACCTTATTTCAGATGAAGGAGGCATTTCAGTGGATCCAACCCAATACAGAGGACTTATTGGATCACTTCTATACCTCACTGCAACCAGACCTGATATTTCATATGTAATGGGAGTATGTGCAAGATTTCACTCAAAGCCGAAGCAGTCTCTCCAGGAAACAGCTAAGAGAATTATCAGATACCTTAAGTCCACAATCAATGTTGGTGTATGGTATCCCAAGGATGATAATTTTGAGTTATCAGGTTACTCAGATGTAGACTTTGCAAGATGCAAGAGTGATAGGAAAGCACCAGTGGAACATGCCAATTCCTAGGAACCAGACTTATATCATGGTTCAGCAAGAAGCAGGTATCCAACTCAATTTCCACAACCGAGTCAGAGTACCTAGTTGCAGGAAGCTATTGTGCACAAATCCTAGGGATTAGACAACAGCTAAGGGACTTCAACATCATAGCAAATGAAGTTCCAATGTGGTGTGACAAAAGTAGTGCAATTGCAATAACCAACAATCAAGTATTGCACTCAAGGACAAAACACATATATGTGAAACACCATTCCATCTGAGACTATGTGCTACACAGAAATGTAAGAGTGGAAAGAGTCAACACAGAATACCAAATCGCTGACATATTCACAAAAACTTTACTAGAAGAAAGCTTTATGGATCTAAGCAGGGAACTTGGTCTACTAGATTGGGAATCTAGTATAGACGAGAAAGCTACCTGATACAGTGATCGGATAAGAAAGCTACCTCATGTGGAGACCAGGAGACGAAAAGTTACCTGATGCAGAACAGACAAGGAAAACCTGGCTGACGTCAACCCCAGGCGAGACAACTTACCTGATGCAGAGCAGACAAGGAAAACTTGGCTGACGTCAACCACAGGCGAGACAAGTTACCTGATGCAGATTAGACAAAAACTCAATTGGTCAACAAGCTAAGTGTCTCAAACAGACTTAATTATTATATTATTTGTTTACACATGGACAATCCCACTACCTCCACAACGTCCAATCAAATTCAACCGTCACTTTAACTTATCAAAAATTGGACCGCCGCTTAACTTATTTTATTATTAAATTCAAAGAGTCTTTTCATTTGGGTATTTAAGGACGGCGTAAATCATTTCCTAAAACTTTGTCGTCTTCAAGCTTACGAACCCTAATTTTTAAAATCTAAAAATTCTTTGAATATACACTACACTCAAGCGGAAATCTTTTTTGCAGAATTGGAATCTTACTTTGAAGGTGTTGTTGTGCGGCGATTAATAACGCCTCAACGGCGATCGGCGCAAAGGGCCGAGTGACCGAGGTGAAGAGTCAAATGCACCAAGGCAATCTTACCAATCGAAGAAGTTGTCAGATTAATGTCAAGTGCCGAGCGGCCGGCTGTGGGTACCTAGCGATCGTCTCACAAGGCGATCGCCTTCAGTGTCCTTTCAAAGACGACCGCCTTGCACCGCACGTGAATCCCACATCAATCAAAGTATGTAAGACCGAACCTCGGTGAGAGGGCCCACGTGCAGATCCAAAAACAGTGCCGCACGAGAAGGCTTTTTGACTAAACCATCACCATCTGTTCGTGACAATGACAGCCCTTCACTTACCGACAAACCCGCAAAAGGCACCCTAGGCGGGACCTCTAAAGACTGCGACAGGAGGCACGCATTGCTTTCCCATTAGCTACCGCAGACGGCACTCACCTGCACAGATGCGGACGATCGTCCCAGTCGCCCTTAATGGCGTGTCAGAAGCATTAAATATGCATTTAATGCAGAAAAGGCGTTCGCCCGGTTTATGATTACGACATCTCCACTGCCTCCTCTATAAATAGGAGATTTCCAGCATTTGGAAAGGCATCGCGAATGGTCTCAGTCAAGATTTAGAAATAGCCCACACCACAGATTTTATGAGGCATATTTAGTACACAATCCTAACCAAGGATATAGACCTAGACAGCACACACCTTATAGGGGTATACAACATAACTTTTACAATCCAAGGAGAAATCAGTTCTCCAGGAAGCCTACTAACCCCAAAAGACCCACACACATTTGGGTACCTAAATCTCTGCTTGTCTGATTTCAGAAAAGGTGGACGGACTAATATCACATCTCCTCAAGCTTAACAATAGCAAGAGAAGAATTGTTTATAGATTTCGGGTGCTCAATACACGTGACAGAGAATAAGAAGGTGCTCTCAATCTACATAAAAGAAATAGGTCCTGATGCAATATTTGGAGATAGCTCTAGAGGTCAGACAAAAGGATTTGGAGAACTGCAGACAGGAAACATAACCATATCCAAAGTCCATTATGTCAAAGGCCTCAAATACAATATGTTTAGCATAAGCCAGTTATGTGATGAGAAGAACCAAGTAGTCTTCACCATTTGGGAATGCATGGTGATTCATATCCTATCTGGAGAAGAAAGCTACAAGGATTCAGAAGGAGAGATGTCTACATGATAGATTGGAATACAGGCACTCCAAAAACCTGCTTTCTATCTAAGAAAATTGCTGAAAATGGATGGCTGTGGCACAAGAGATTATGTCACCTGAACTTCAAAGCCATCAACAAGATAAGCTCTCACAAGATGGTTAGAGGTCTTCTAGAAGAAGTATTCAAGAAAGAAGCTCTCTGTGATGCATGCCAAAAAGGAAAGCAGACCAGAGCATCATTCAAGCCAGTTCAGCCTACCACTCTCACCACAAGGGTATTAGATCTGCTTCATATAGATCTCTTTGGCCCTATCAAGCCAAGAACATTGAGTGGAAGGAAGCATACTCTAGTAGTAGTAGATGACTACTCAAGGTACACATGGGTTGTTTTTCTCTATAAAAAGAGTGAAACATTATCAAAGTTACCTGAGCTGCTAAGGAAGATTCGGAATGATAAATCCCTCTCAATCATCAAGATCAGATAAGATAGAGTAGGATAATTTCTCAACAATGCAATTGATGAGTAAAGTGATCAAAATGGAATCCAGCATGAAGTATCTGCCGCAAGAACACCTCAGCAAAATGGTGTTGCTGAAAGAATAAACAGAACCTTGAAGGAAGCTTCCATGTCAATGATTACTGAAGCTGACCTGCCAAAAAGGTTCTGGGATGAAGCTTTCAACACAGCATGCCACACTCAGAGTAGGGGTTTGATTGTAGGGAGACATGGCAAAACTCCCTATGAGGTTTGGAATTGCAGAATACCAACTGTTGCATATTTCATATATTTGGTTGTAAGTGTTTCATCCACAACAATGGTAAAAACCCAACTGAATGCCTTTAATGCTAAAACTGATGATGGTCTCTTTATGGGATACTCACAAATAACCAAGGCATACAGAGTATTTAACAAAAGAACATTAGTTATAGAAGAAACACCTCATGTTGTGTTTGATGAGTCAACTGTTGAGTATAGGAAACAGGTGGAATGGATTGAGAAAAAGCTCAAATCCGCCACCCTAGAAGAAGTCATCATTCATGACAGAGGAATGATAGAATCACATGCAGACCAGCCTGAAGATCCCACTACAGATCAGACTAAAGTCACAACTGCAGATCAGAGAGGATCCCAAAACCTAGCTGATCCAACTGCAGCAGATGAAGACCCAATTGTAGCTGACAAAGACGCATCTGCAGAGCAAACAAGACTGCCACCTGCAGATGACAAGACCGTAGCTGATCCTATTGCAGATCAAGAAGGACAAAACCAAGCTGATGTAGATAGAGAAGAAGTCCACCAAAACAACTCAACAGGGGGAACAAACCCTGAAGATGAGAACCCCAAATGGCTCAGAGATCATCCCCTTCAACAGATAATTGGAAACCTAACTGGTGGAGTTAGAACCAGACACTCCACAGAACCAGCAGGAATGGCAATGTTTTCATGTTTCATATCTCAAATGGAACCCAAGACAACAGATCAAGCTATAGAGGACTACTCATGTATAAATGCAATGTAAGAAGAGCTCAACCAGGTAGAGAGAAACAATGTCTGGGAACTAACGTACAGACCAGATCACAAGAAAGTCATAGGCACCAAATGGGTGTATAAAAACAAATGTGATGAAGATGGAGCTGTTGTTAAGAATAAAGCCAGACTAGTTGCAAAAGGATACGCTCAATGTGAAGGAATAGATTTTGATGAAACTTATGCACCTGTAGCAAGACTTGAAGCTATCAGACTATTCCTTACATATGCAGCATACAAGGATTTTGAAGTCTACCAGATGGATGTAAAAAGTGCTTTTCTCAATGGAGTCCTAGAAGAAAAAGTCTATGTGGAGCAACCCCCTGGATTTGTCAAAGAAGACAATGTATACAAGCTGTTGAAAGCTCTTTATGGACTTAAGCAAGCACCGAGAGCTTGGTATGAGAAACTGCCTGTAATTCTAGAGAAGAATGGATTCAGCAAGGGAAAGGTGGACAAGACCCTATTCAGAGTGGAACATGAAGACCACATGTTGCTAGTTCAAATATATGTGACGATATCATATTTGGATCAACCAACCCGGATGCAAGAAGTTCTCAAATCTCATGCAAGGATAGTTTTAGATGAGTATGATGGGAAAGCTTAACTTCTTCCTTGGTTTGCAAGTCAAGCAAATGGACAAAGGAATCTTCATCAATCAAGCTAAATATACAGGGGATTTAATCAAACGATTTGGCATGGATTCAGCCACACCAGCAAGAGTATCAATGAGCACATCTCTACACCTTATTTCAGATGAAGGAGGCATTTCAGTGGATCCAACCCAATAGAGGGGACTTATTGGATCACTTCTATACCTCACTGCAACCAGACCTGATATTTCATATGTAGTGAGAGTATGTGCAAGATTTCAGTCAAAGCTGAAGTAGTCTCACTAGGAAGCAGCTAAGAGAATTATCAGATTCCTTAAGTCCACAATCAATGTTGGTGTATGGTATCCCAAGGATGATAATTTTGAGTTATCAGGTTACACAGATGCAGACTTTGCATATTGCAATATTGATAGGAAAGCACCAGTGGAACATGGTAATTCCTAGGAACCAGACTTATATCATGGTTCAACAAGAAGCAGGTATCCAACTCAATTTCCACAACTGAGTAAGAGTACCTAGTTGCAGGAAGCTGTTGTGCACAAATCTTATGGATCAGACAACAGCTAAGGGACTATAACATCGTAGCAAACGAAGTTTCAATATGGTGTGACAACAGTAGTGCAATTGCAATAACCAACAATCAAGTATTGCACTCAAGGACAAAACACATAGATGTGAAACACCATTTCATCTGAGACTATGTGTTATACAAGAGAGTAAGAGTGGAAAGAGTCAGCACAAAATACCAAATCGCTGACATATTCACAAAACCTTTACTAGAAGAAAGGTTTATGGAGCTAAGGAGGGAACTTGGTATACTAGATTGGGAATCTAGTATAGACTAGAAAGCTACCTGATACAGCGATCAGATAAGAAAGCTACCTCATGTGGAGACCAGGAGACGAAAAGCTACCTGATGCAGAGCAGACAAGGAAAACATGGCTGACGTCAACCCAAGGCGATACAACTTAGCTGATGCAGAGCAGACAAGGAAAACTTGGCTGACGTCAACCACAGGCGAGACAAGTTACCTGATGCAGAGCAGACAAAATGTCAAATGGTCAACCAGCTAAGTGTCTCAAACCGACTTAATTATCATTTCCTAAAACTTTATCGTCTTCAAGCTTACGAACCCTAATTTATAAAAGCAGAAAAATTCTTTGAATAAACACTACACTCAAGCGAAAATCTTTTTTGCAGAATTGGAATCTTACTTTGAATGTGTTGTTGTGCGGCGATTAATAACGCCTCAACGGCGATCGGTGCAAAAGGCCGAGCGACCGATGTGAAGAGTCAAATGCACCAAGGCAATCTTACCAATAGAAGAAGTTGTCACATTAATGTCAAGTTCCGAGCGACCGTCTGTAGGTACCTCGCGATCGTCTCACAAGGCGATCGCCTTCAGTGTCCTTTCAAAGATGACCGCCTTGCACAGCACGTGAAGCCCACATCAATCAAAGTATGTAAGACCGAACCTCGGGGAGAGGGCCCACGTGCAGATCCACAAACGGCGCCGCAGGAGAAGGCTTTTTTACTAAACCATCACAATCTATTCATGACAATGACATCCCTTCACCTACCGACAGACCCGAAAAAGGCTCCCTATGTGGGACCTCCCGAGACTGCGACACGAGGCACGCGTTGCTTTCCTATTGGCTACCGCAGACGGTGCCCACCTTCACAGCTGCGGACTTTAAGGAAACAGATGCTCATGATAGGATGATCGCCCCGGTCGCCCTTAATGGCGTGTCAGAAGCATTAAATATGCATTTAATGCAGGAAAGGCAATCGCCTGGTTTGAGATTACGACATCTCCACTGCCTCCTCTATAAATAGGAGATTTCCAGCGTTTGGAAAGGCATCGCGAAAATCACATACAGATTACGAATAACATTTGATACGCACTCTGAATTCCACTTTAATAGAGTTCATTCTCCCTCAGCGGAAACAAGAATGACGCTCGGCCAAAGAGGAGCGTTCCATAGTTAATCTTTGTAACAAGAACTCACAGAGCTTAAACTCTGGTTCTTCCGGCAATCATCAGCATTCAAGAGATACACACATTGTAATCAGACTCTAAACATTAATGGTTGTACTCCAAGCAGTATTGTTATTAATAATATCTCGCGAGAGCATTCAAGCTCGGGATTAACAACCCCGGCAAATCTTATGTTATTTTCCTTCCATCGCTCGTGCTCTTGCATTCTGTTTGTTGCTCACTCGTAGCCATATCCAGCAACCCTTCCGAATAATATTTTGGGTAGCAATAATTGGCGCTAGAAGAAGGGGCCCTGAACCTTTAATTTCTCTCCGACCGTTCGAAGAACACTCAATGTTCTCCGAACACATACTTGAAGAAACACTCACTGTTCTTCAAAGAAAAACCTCCAGATAATGACGGCTGCCACCACTTCGAAGAGAGCTACTTTACGATCTGCCGAACGACTTATTCCGGCCTAGACTGAGTCCCAACCTGCGGCATAAGATAGTCGTGGCGACGCCAGACTCTCACTCCTGCCCCCAAGGGATGGCCCCAGCCTCTCGCTCGACCGGTTCCAAACTGCAAAACAGATCGAGGAGGCCATGGCCATCCTGAGGGAGCGACGGAGAGCATGCGATGCACCCGCTATTACCCCCTCAGCCATCCGCCGCGCGGGCAAATGAAAGCTCGAGGAGCTATATGTCAAGCCATCGTCAGAAAGCCCCAAAACGCGAGAAAAGGCGCTCGCGAGGCGGGACAGTACCATCTTCAGCTGCCTAGGAAGCGATCCTTCATGGCAGCCTGGGCATTCTGGCCCCAGTCATGAGACGTCGGAGTCCGAGTCTGTCACCAGGAGTTTGGCATACCCAACTCCCAACAAACAAGTCAGCCATCTGGCTCCCACTCGCCAAAGAATTGGGCTCGGCGGCAGAGACCTCGTCGCCTACAACGAAGCCAGGAGATCTGTACACGATTGCCTCGGCTCCCGCTCCGAAAGCCAGTCCGCAAGCATCCAGGAAATGACGATGGCCGCCATGCAACGCCAGCTCGACGACATGAAAACGCTCCTAGAAATTGGGACAGGCGCTAAGAGAAAGGTCGCCGGACCAAGTGAGCCGCTCGCGGTCCAGATCGAGCTTGCCCCCGTGCAGCCAAAGATCGCTCTTCCTCAAACGCCTTTATATGTGGGGAGATCGGACCCCGACACTCACTTGAGTAAGTTCTGGATCTACATGACCGGGTGCGGTGCATCAGACGCGACGAAATGCAGAATGTTCCCGTTGACATTGGGAAATCTCGCCCATAGGTGGTACATCTCACTGCCACCATGCTCAACAAACTCCTTTGACAAGCTGGCGAATGACTTCACATCATATTTCGCCGCCAAAGTCGCTCAGACCGAAGGGCCCCACCGCATGTGTAACACCCCCAATCCACTCAGGGATGTTACACGCCGTAGGCCCCTTTCCGCAAGGATCTACCAGGCAGGAGACTACAAAACAAAACCCGCATGCAGTCAAATCGACTAAAACATAATACCGTATACCGATTAGGTCTCTCAACATACAACATAGCAGTACAACTGATTAACCAAAATACAGCTCGATCACAATTTACACAACATGTCCATCCTCTTAAGGATGACAATGAACTAGATTTAAATACTCGGACCGACTGATCACTGACGGACAACCGACTACAACTGTGACTAGTATCGCTGCTTTACATCATCCTCCATGCCGATCCTGTGGTCGCTCTCTCACAAATAGGAATACCTGGAAAAACATAACATAATCCCCCAACGAGGGGTTAGCGATGGAAATCGCTAGCAAGTAACCAAGCTATACAGTTATACATCAAGAATAGAACCGTTATGAAGATAACCTTCGACAAGGTAGCAACACGATCCCCGAGTCTAAATTCTTTTCGAAAACAATTTCTATTTGGAAGGATCATAAGAATAACTTCAAAACGCGTTTAAAAGAATAACCATTTCCTTTTAAAACGAATTGTGTGAATTACTCCAAAAACCACTTTGAGGGATTATTTAGAGACTTCGGGGGCCTCAGTGTAAAATCATGAAATAAGAACATTTTCCTTTTCAAAAAGGTTTTCTTTCAAAATCATATAAATAGTTTTATTCTCAACCCAAAACTTCAAAGACCAAAACCATATCCACCAATATAACCGAGAATCAAGAATCAAATATTCATGTTGAAGAGATATCAAATCAACAGTCAAATCGTCTTCGTGGCCCCGAAGTTCCCACTCGGAATAGCTCATCGAAAACAACTCAAATACACCCATAAGTTATCTTGACATCATACTCGCAAGTAACGATTCTCGGAGTCCTCTTCAGACTTACTCGATTAGATAACTTTATGGTCAACTGATACATCTGGCCGTACTCGCAAGCTCGCGCCTCTGGAGGCCTCGAAGGACCCTACCCGAATAACATAACGTCTGGCCGTACTCGCAAGCACGCGCCTCCAGAGGCCTCGACGGACCCTACCCGAATAACATAACATCTGGCCGTACTCGCAAGCACGCGCCTCTGGAGGTCTCGACGGAACCCTACCCGGATGACATCTCAATTCACAAAGATACACAACAACAAAGGTACAATGTTCATCACCACCCGCAAACAAATAACACTTATGTTAACGCATCATAATTTCAACAAGGGCAAGATATTCACAGCACACCATCATTCAGGGAAAAGGTTAACGAGCGAATAATACAAGTACTACGCCACTCCACAATTCCACGACCAACTACTCTTTTCTAACATCCGTTTTAACTGCAAAATAACATGAAAAGGGTGTTATTATTCTCCACGAAACACAAGTTTACGCTCGACTTTACTTTCATAGAATTCACCTATTCGTTTGAAAGTAAGTTACGGTAAATATACAATCACTAACAAGTCCACGTTAGATTCACGACAAATCACATTCTCAAAGTATAAAGAATATAGACGAGATACTCGCCTCAAGTCCAAAGCACGCGAAACAACGGGGAAGCTCGACCAGAATCCTCGTACACCCATAATCCTCTGACAAACACAATGAAGATACGATCACAACAAGAATCAAGGCTAAAAACAACGGAAATCCCAACAATTCATCGAAGGGAAACTCATTCGAACATTTAATCGAACATTAAATGTTCGAGACCCTCCAAGAACATTAAATATTCGAGACCCTCCAAGAACAAAGAAATCACCCCTCGGGTCGAACGAATCAAATATATGAGTATCCAGTCCGTAGAACATGTTCAAAACAATGTTTATACAATAATTAATTGATCAAAAATGGATTGGAATCGAAATCAAAAGGAAAATCCCCAAAATGTTCAAAAACAAGGGTTCAAGCCAAAATACCTTGATTCCGACGAAGAAAACGGATTGGATGATGATATAATCAACAAGAATCATCCAAAATGTCTTGGAATTGATTAGAATCGGCCCATAACTCAATTTCCCGCGTCTCCCATCGCCAGCCACCGAAGGAATGAGAAAAATAAGAAAAAAAAGAAGTCTGACCGAGCCCAGGCTATATATAGCCGGCAGGGTTACGGCCGTAACCGGCAGTGCCTTACGGCCGTAACTCGGCCCATACGGCCATACTCGGCAGGCCCTTACGGCCGTAACCGGCATTTGTCAAAATCCTGCCGAGCACCTGCCGACCACTTACGGCCATAACGGATCACACCTTACGGCCGTAACCGGCCTTCATCCAGTCATGCCTGCCGAGCAAGTACGGCCGTAACCGGCACCTTACGAACGTAACTCGGCCAGGCCAGGTCGTGCTCCGGCCGTGATTCGGCAGTGGCCACTCCGACGGCCCGAACAACCCCAAAACCCGAACCTGAATATAAACCAAAGATACGGTTACGAAGTACTCGCAAATACGAATCTAAGCGCTAAGAGAACACACGATTACGACCACCCGAAGTGTCGAAATTTGACAACGGAAGGAATTACCCCAAACTTTGGGAAATTACGAAAATGGCCAAAAACGTCCGAAATACACGATACACGATCCAACAACACCATAACAAAGCTCGCAACATAAATGATAACATTAAATGGAGTTATAGGAAACACGAAACTGTAGTTTCGAACCACCATCACACGAAATGAACCGAATAGCGGAAAAAGTCGCTCGAAAGAGGAATTCGAGTAAAACAGCCCCGGAACAAACTCGGATGACCAAACATGCACAACAAAATATTATCCAAATGTCAAAACGCTCGCAAGCGAATTCTGAAAATCTGAAAAAAAATGCCAAAAACGAAAAAAATTACCGAAAGAGAAAATCACGGGTATTACATTCGACCCCTCTAAAAAGAAGTTTCGTCCCGAAACTTAAAAAAAATACAGTCTCAAACAACAAAGTACGGATGGTAAAATCTCAGCGGTCCCGACGAATCGATCCTGATATCATAGTCGAAGCACGATTCTGGGAAACTTCATGGAATATTTCACAATACTGAACTCTGTGGCCCTCGAGTCCATAGTTGTAACAAGTAATCGGATGCGAAGGACAATTAGCTTGCACATGACCTACCACGTTGAAATTAAACACCTCCCACTCTGACTAGGAGTCAAGGAAGATGGCTTGGAACTCTCGATTCCACCAAACGAATAAAATGAGGGTTTCACCGAAGGATTACGCGAAACTCGAGGAGAAGAAGTTCCGACTCCCACACTATCCGAATAATCTCCTGACGTCCTCTGTCTCTTCGGTTCATGCGAAGGCCTAGAAGATAACGATGCCATCTCGTACGCCATGCCTCGATTCTGATACTCTCTCAGAGTAGTACAAGTGAAACCTGACATGTACCGTCGAATCTCTGGTCTCATCCGTATATCAAAATGATTGATTCGGTCTTCCTCGGTCCTCACCTACCCCTTCACGAAAGCGAGTTTTCGACTATAATAGATAATATCCTGCGACACGGGTACATCCTGCGGCCCGACTAGATAAAAATCTCGGATCCTCTACTCTCGGATCGGCTCCGGAAAGAACTCCACTTCCATCAACTTCTTGAACTCTTCCCAAGTAACAGCATGATCTTGAGGCTCAACGGCCTCCCACCAATTAGCGGCGTCACTATCGAGAAGGAACTGAGCAATAGGAATCTTCCGTTCCTCTGGACAACCAACCGCCTTGAAAATCTTTTCCAATTAGAAAAGCCAACCATCCCAGCCCAAAGTATCACCTGCGCCCGCAAAACGGGGAGGATGCATACGAACCACTTCTCTAAGCCACTGAGTCGACCCGACGTTCTCAGTCACGGTAGTGTTATGCTGAACTGCCTGGGTCAAATGGGTCATCTGGTTTGCCACCTGCTGAAGTATAGTAGCAACACCCATACCAATGCCATCGCCAGCATCATGATCCTAATCGCGCTACTCATTGCCACGACCCCGACCTCTGGCCCTTAACATACTAAACTGAACAACCGTTCATTAAAACGAGACATAACAACACATATCAAAAGAAGGTCCATACAAGACACACAAAATATTCTTACTAACAAGGGTTACCATAGAGTGTTCACACAATAAACTCATATGTGATAGTTCTCATAGATTCGGAAATAAATATTTCCGACAACAACATTTATCAAGTCATCACACATTACAACTAGGCACAAGGGTAACCTACACGAATTATTCAACACATGCCCAAGGCATTAAGCGCAGCTATCACTGCATATACGACAATATCATTCAAGTTTCGAATCATTCTCAACTGTTATCATCGTTTTTGAAACAAAAACCAAACTCTCATAAAATGGTTATAAACTCTTACACTAAAGTTTACAAAACTCATCGATTTTCCAATAATCAAGAACATCCAATTTCAGTTGAACTTTAGGAAAACCTCAAGTCAAAATCTCTGAGTTAAACACTAAATTTTCCGAAATTTATTAATGTTCAAACTTTCTAACAAGAGTTACGAAAAAAATAGTTTAATGACCACAACTCGAGCATCATCAACACGGGTATTGATATTAGCCAGCACACGTATCTTTCAAACATAATTACTGGATGCACAAATTAAAATATGGAATATCCTTCTCAAACAACAAAAATGCTCGATATTATCGCTTCTTCGTGAAACGGATCAAGGATTTCTTATTTTGAAAATTTTGAAAAAAAAAAAGAAAATGTGAAAAATATTTTAGAAGACTTGTCGTTCCTCGTAAAGTGGAAAGAACTGAGTCTAGAAAAAAATAACTTGAAATCATCAACATCCCTGTCCATTTTCAAGCGAAACTTTCGAATCTTAGCAAAAAAATTTCAATATCCTTTCGATCATAATCACAATGACGGTAATATTTTGCAATGTCCAAAATACTTTTAAACGTCTACTTCAGGTACCGTCTGTAGGTGTCCTTTGAAAATACAAGACTAAGTCATCAAAGTTTAACCGTTTTCAAAATCCATGCAAAACTGTTGATTAACCCCACCATCGAAATATTTTCGAAAATCGGTTCTTTACAAACATACTCAAGCTCCTGATTGCAATTAAGAAAACCATTTTCAAACCTACATGCAGCGGACATATTTACAACTATCCAAAAATAATTGAACTTAAAACCACATGCACACTCGGCAACTAGATCACTGATTCAGTTAAACATAATTCACGAACACCAAGTTAAAATATACGACAAAACTACCTATCTGAGTCCCTCACGAACTCTACCTGATGATACATTCTCTGGAACACGTCAAAATTCACAGTTTTCATATTTTATTGCACCAACCGATGTCCAACCATCAATACATTCAACTCAATATACACATGATATAACACAAGTATCAAACACGGATTTCACCTTACAGCACTACACAAACAAAATTATGAACCACAATCATCTCACATACAGGAATTTATGAAATACCAATAACTCACATAAAAGAGGATACTTACGTCCACAGGCCGCACGGAGATGATGGATGCACCACGATACTAATCACAACGAATCACAATTGATCACAACGGACCACAATGATCACTCTTGTTCACAATTGCTCACCTGGGTGACACGACAAGACACGAATCTGACAAGACACGACTCGACAAGACCCAATTAGACCCAACTGCCTAGGTTTTCGTAAACCTAAGCTCCGATACCATTTATGTAACACCCCCAATCCACTCAGGGATGTTACACGCCGTAGACCCTTTTCCGCAAGGATCTACCAGGCAGGAGACTACAAAACAAAACCCACATGCGGTCAAATCGACTAAAACATAATACCGTAGACCGATTAGGTATCTCAACATACAACATAGCAGTATAACTGATAAACCAAAATACAACTCGATCACAATTTACACAACATGTCCATCCTCTTAATGATGACAATGAACTATATTTAAATACTCGGACCGACAGATCACTGATGGACAACCGACTACAACTGTGACTAGTATCGCTGCTTTACATCATCCTCCCTGCCGATCCTGTGGTCGCTCTCTCAAAAATTGGAATACCTGAAAAACATAACATAATCTCCCAACGAGGGGTTAGCGATGGAAATCGCTAGCAAGTAACCAAGCTATACATTTATACATCAAGAATACAACCGTTATAAAGATAACTTTCGATAAGGTAGCAATACGATCCCCGAGTCTAAATTCTTTTCGAAACTAATTTCTATTTAGAAGGATCATAAGAATAACTTCAAAACGCGTTTAAAAGAATAACCATTTACTTTTAAAACGAATCGTGTGAATTACTCCAAAAACCACTATGAGGGATTATTTAGAGACTTCGGGGGCCTCGGTGTAAAATCATGAAATAAGATCATTTTCCTTTTCAAAAAGGTTTTCTTTCAAAATCATATAAATAGTTTTATTTTCAACCCAAAACTTCAAAGCCCAAAACCATATCCACCAATATAACCGAGAATCAAGAATCAAACATTCACGTTGAAGAGATATCAAATCAACAGTCAAATCGTCTCCGTGGCCCCGAAGGTCCCACTCGGACTAGCTCATCGAAAACAACTCAAATACACCCATAAGTTATCTTGACATCATACTAGCAAGTAACGATTCTCGGAGCCCTCTTCAGACTTACCCGATTAGATAACTTTATGGTCAACTCATACATCTGGCCGTACTCGCAAGCACGCGCCTCCGGAGGACTCGACGGACCCTACCCGAATAACATAACGTCTGGCCATACTCGCAAGCACGCGCCTCGGAGGCCTCGACGGACCCTACCCGAATAACATAACATCTGTCCGTACTCGCAAGCACGCGTCTCCGGAGATCTCGACGGAACCCTACCCAGATGACATCTCAATTAAAAAAGATACACAACAACAAAGGTACAATGTTCATCACCACCCGCAAACACATAACACATAAGTTAACGCATCATAATTTCAACAAGGGCACGATATTCACAGCACACCATCATTCAGGGAAATGGTTAACTAGCGAATAATACAAGTATTACGCCATTCCACAATTCCACGACCAACTACTCTTTTCTAACATTCGTTTTAACCGCAAAATAACATGAAAGGGTTGTTATTATTCTCCATGAAACACAAGTTTACGCTCGACTTTACTTTCATAGAATTCACCTATTCGTTTGAAAGTAAGCTACGGTTAAATATACAATCACTAACAAGTCCACGTTAGATTCACGACAAATCACATTCTCAAAGTATAAAGAATATAGACGAGATACTCGCCTCATGTCCAAAGCACGCGAAACAACGGGTAAGCTCGACCGGAATCCTCGTACACCTATAATCCTCCAACAAACACAATGAAGATACGATCACAACGAGAATCAAGGCTAAAAACAACGGAAATCCCAACAATTCATCGAAGGAAAACTCATTCGAACATTTAATCGAACATTAAATGTTCGAGACCCTCCAAGAACATTAAATGTTCGAGACCCTCCAAGAACAAATAAATCACCCCTCGGGTCGAACGAATCAAAGATATGAGTATCCAATCCGTAGAACATGTTCAAAACAATGTTTATACAACAATTGATTGATCAAAAATGGATTGGAATCGAAACAAAAGAAAAATCCCCAAAATCTTCAAAAACAAGGGTTCAAGCCAAAATACCTTGATTCGGACGAAGAACACGGATTGGATGATGATATAATCAGCAAGAATCTTCCAAAACGTCTTGGAATTGATTAGAATCGGCCTAGGACTCGATTTACCGCGTCTCCCGTCACCAGCCACCGAAGGAATGAGAAAAACAAGAAAAAAACGAAGTCTGTCAGAGCCCAGGCTATATATAGCTGGCAGGGTTACGGCCGTAACCGGCAGTGCCTTACGGCGGTAACTCGGCCCATACGGCCGTACTCAGTAGGCCCTTACGGCCGTAACCGGCATTCGTCAAAATCTTGCCCAGCACCTGCCGACCACTTACGGCCGTAATGGATCACACCTTACGGCCATAACCGGCCTTCATCCAGTCATGCCTGCCGAGCACGTACAACTGTAACCGGCACTTTACGGCCGTAACTCGGCCAGGCCAGGCCCTGCTCCGGCCGTGACTCGGCCGTGGCCACTCCGACGGACCGGACAACCCCGAAACCTGAACCTGACTATAAACTGAAGATACGGTTACGAAGTACTCGCAAAGACGAATCTAAGCGCTAAGAGAACACACGATTCCGACCACCCGAAGTGTCGAAATTCGACAACGGAAGGAATCACCTTAAACTTTGGGAAATTACGAAAACGGCCCAAAACGTCCAAAATACATGATACACGATCCAAAAACACCAAACCAAAGCTCGCAAGATGAATAATAGCATTAAATGGAGTTATAGGAAACACAAAACCGTAGTTTCGAACCACCATCACACAAAATGAACCGAATAGCGGAAAAAGTCGCTCAAAAGAGGAATTCAGGTAAAATAGCACTGGAACAAACTCGGATGACCAAACACGCAGAACAAAATATTATCCAAATGTCAAAATGCTCGCAAGCGAGTTCTGAAAATCTGAAAAAAATTCCAAAAATGAAAAAAATTACCGAAAGAGAAAATCACGGGTATTACAGCATGATGAAAATCAGGCAGGGGAAGGCCGAGACCGATGAAGATTACATTGACCGGGTTGATGAAATAGACCTCACCGGCGAGCCCATAAGTGATGAGCTCACCCTCTACTCAGTCCTGGGGGGATTTGATGGTCGTTCGCTCATGTTCAGGCACCTCACCAAGGACATCCCCCCGACCTACGCGATCTTCCGCTCCAAGGCAGCCAACTTTCTGGCCAGGCAGAGGTTGCTCACCCTTCGTCTAGGTGAGGGGGCATCTGAAGAGAGGGCACCTTCTCCCCTCCCCAGTTTCCACCATGTCAAATAAAAAGCAGAAGGCCGAGCTGAGGGCCTTCATCAGAGTCCATGTCGTGGCGCCCCCGGAGCCAACCATCTCTAAAGACGCGCTCATCTCCTTCTCCAACAAGGACAGTGAAGGGGTACAATGCCCCAAGGAGGATGCCTTGGTGATCTCAGCAGGAATCCTTGGGAAAACGGTCGACCGCGTGCTGGTTGACAATGGGAGCTTTTGCAACATCATATACAAATCTGCTTTGGACCAGCTCGGCAACCTGACCAAATTCATCAAGCCATTCGAAACCGTGCTTCAGGGGTTTGGAGAGCCGACAGAAGAATCAAGCTCCCCGTCGAGCTAATCTACTATTACGATCCTAAGGTTAAGATCAGTAGGAACCTAGACTTTGTAATCATAGACATGCCCAGCATCTATAATGGGTTCCTAGGTCGCCCCTTTTTAGAAACCTTTAAGGCGGTCGCCTTCTCTTTCTTTTACTGTATCAAGTTGCCTACTACCGAAGGGATAGTTGGTACTGTAAAATGAGATCAGCTAATGGATAAGAAATGTTTGAACTACTCCTGTGTTGCAGCTTTTCCTTTGAACGTTTCTTGCCCTGTTTGTAATATTGGAACTATCGACAACCATCCGATGGAGATCGACGAGTCAAGCACCTCATACCAGCCCAACTCAGAAGACGGCATCTCACATCGATCGTTGGACGACATCGAATTGAGGATCGGCTTCGATCCAAGCCTTGATATTGATCCAACGATCGAGTCCGGCGATCGATCCAAACGAGAAGCGACCGTCCCCACAGAAGAGTTGGAAAGTATAACGATCGATCCAGCTCACCCGGAGCGAGAAGTGCAGATTGGTTCAAGTGTTGATCTTGAGCTGAAATAGGAGCTGATCAGTTTGCTACGAAAGAACATCGGAATCTTTGCCTGGTCGCACCAGGATATGGTCGGCATCAAACCCGAACATGCCTGTCACTATCTGAAGATCGACCCTGCAAGGAAGCCTGTTCACCAGAAACATAGGAAATTCGGTCGAGAAAAGTATGCAGTACTAGATGCAGAAGTCAAAAAGCTGCTCGACAATAAACTGCGGTGCTCGTTAAAAAGGCGAGCGACGCCTCGAGGCTATGCATATTGACCACTTTCCAATGCCTCATATTGACCACTTGGTCGACAGTACGGAAGGTTGCGAAATGATGTCGTTTATGGACGCCTTCGCCAGATACAATCAGATCCCAATGGCAGAGAAAGACGTAAAGCACACGTCATTCCACACAAGACGTGTATTTTTTGGTCCGAATGCCGCTGAATCGTTTCATCTCGTGGCTCGGGGACAAAAGCAGGCCTTTTGTCACCACTACAAAGAATAAAAAATTTTTGTAGACGAAAGAAAGTTAAATGGCGTTCGCCAAAATCAAGGTGTATCTATCCAACCCCAAGATCTTGGCAAAACCGATCCCCGGTGAGAAGCTCTTCCTTTACCTGGCAGCTTCGGAGGTCGCGTTGAGCACCGTATTGGTGCGAGCAGAGAGGCAAGCCCACTTGCCGATCCACTTCGTCGGTCAAGCGCTACATGACGCAGAAACGCGTTACACGCCTCTGGAGAAGCTCGCCTACGCACTTGTCATGAGTGTCCACAAGCTGAGAGCCTATTTCTTAGAGTACCAAGTGGAGGTTCTGATGACTCTCCCTCTAAGACAAGTCTTGCACCGGCCTGACACCAGTGGTCAACTCCACAAGTGGTCGCTGGAGATCGCCCAGTATGGTGTCATGTACGCCCCTCGCACGGCGATCAAAGGCCAAGTATTTGCAGACTTTTTGGTGGAATTAACTTTTCCACCTAACCCAACCCAAGTCGGCCGTCCCGCCTGGAGACTGTTCGTAGATGGCTCATCGACCAGATCACGAGCAGGGGCGGGGATCGTCCTCATCAGCCCTGATGGCCAGAGTTTCACAAATGTTGTCCGCTTCGATTTTCTAGCGACCAACAATGAAGCCGAGTACGAATCCCTAGTAGGCGGGCTCGATCTAGCGCTCGCCGTGGGCGTTCGTCGCCTTCACATCTTCATGGACTCCCTCTTGGTCGTGAACCAAGTCAAGGGAGAATATGAGGCGCGCGGTGAACAGATGATCAAGTATCAAGAGTTGGTCGCTGAAATGTGCACAAATTTCGACGAAGTACTGATCGAACAAATCCCGAGAGAGCAAAACTCCCACGCCGATGCCCTTTCCAAGCTTGCCTCGTCAAATGGGACAGAGGACTTCTCTAACATCCAAATCACTAAATCGGCAAGATCGGCGATCGACAAAAGCCTGGTCGCCACAGTTGCCGCCGCCGAAGAGAACTGGATGACTCCGTTCATTGAATACTTGAAAAACAGAACGGTTCCCGCCGATCGGATCAAGGCTCGCTAGCTTCAGCTCCGAGCGACCCGATATACCCTCTTGGACGATCTGCTCTACAAATGAGCTTTTAGCCTCCCTCTCCTCAAGTGCATTACGTCGGAGTAAGGCCAACTTATTCTAGCCGAAATCCATGACGGAATTTGTGGAAACCATGCGGGAGGGTGAGCCCTCATCAATAAGACGACCAGGCAAGGTTTTTTCTGGCCTACCCTACGAAAGGACACGATCGTCTACGCCCGATCTTGTCACAGGTGTCAGATAATGGGCCCAAACATCAAGCTCTCCCCCGAACAACTCACCTCTATATACAGTCCATGTCCGTTCACCTAATCGGGCATCGACCTCATCGGTCCCTTGCCAACAGCACCGGGGGGTGTAAATTCACCATCGTCGTGGTCAATTACTTGACAAAATGGGCAGAGGCCGAACCGATCAACAAGATCGGCCAAGAGCAAGTGATCAAGTTAATTTCGAAAAACATCATCTGCCGATTCGGTCTACCTCAGGCTATTATCTCCGACAATGGAAAGCAGTTCGACGGTCTGGAAGTCATGCAGTTCCGCGAGAAATGGGGAATTAAAAAGTTGTTCTCAGCCCCTTACCACCCTCAAACAAACGGGCAGGTAGAGGTCATAAACAAGATCCTCAAGCACACGATCAAATCCAGACTTGAGTCCAAGCAACGGCGATGGGCGAGCGAGCTCCTGGATGTCTTGTGGTCCTACCGAACGACTGCAAGAAATTTAACCAGTGAAACCCCGTTCGCCCTCGCTTTCGGAACAGAAGCAGTGATCCCGTCGGAGATCGCCATCCTTAACCACCGAACTGCACAGCAACTGACGACGGACAACGATGTCGCTCAGCGAATGGACTTGGACATGCTCGAAGAGCGGCGACTGACCTCGGAAATGAAAAACACGATCCATAAAAGGAAATCCGAAAAGTTCTTCAATTCGAAGGTCAAGGAAAGGCGTTTCCAAGTGGGTGACCTAGTCCTCAAGAAGATCCAGACCTGTACAGGAGTGTTTGGTCCGAACTGGGAGGGGCCGTTTTGGATATCTAAATGGCTGACCAAAGGGTCCTACGAGCTCCAACACCCAGACGGCACTCCGGACCAATATCCTTGTAACGCCGTCCATCAAAAGAAATACTACCAGTAGAAACATTGTATTCAATTACTCAAATGTTCAAAGTGCGTAATGAGATCGTCCAAATCTCCCCAAGTGATTCACCTCAGCAAAACAAACCAAAGGCTATTACCTGGGCAAAGCCTCCAAATAAGAGGACGACTCGCACGCCCTCAAAAGGTCGTCATCTAACATGATAGACCTAGGTTAGCGATCGCCTCCTCCTGCACAACGTATACTGTCGAGGATCATCATCTAACATGACGATTCGAGGTAGAAAATTGCCGCCAAGACCGCGGAGGTCGATGGAACCGCCCGCCCGCCCATGCAAGGTTCCTTCGGGCTAAGATCGCTCGCCCTTTCGTTTAAATACGAGGTGGGCGTAGCCGAAGGACCCTCCAAAACAGATATGTGGACACGCTCGCTCGCCCTCAAAGGTCCACATGGTGAACCCGGAGAATGCGACGCGTCCCTCCCCCCATCACAGCGTATGCCCTCTAAGGTCAGTCATCTAACGTATCGGTCCCAAGCAGAAAAGTGCTAACAAGCAACGTTCGCGAAGTCGATTAATCCGAAGGTGCCCCGTGCAAGGACTCCTCCAGGGTGAGATCGTCCGCCCCATCGCTTCATTGCGAGGAAAAACGTAGCCTACGTAGGACCCTCCCAATAAAGTGAGTCGTGAGACGTAGAACATCAGACGGAATGTCGCTCGCGCACAAGACATGGTCGCGAGGTCGGTTCCATCGAACTCCACGACCGTGCACGGTTACTATAGGCTGAGATGGTCGGCCTTCCCTGAGGAATCTGCAAAATTGAAGATCGCAAGAACTAGTCCAAGGGTCGCTCGCTAAACGATTTATTTTCGTTCCCTCTCACTAAGTAGATCGGTCAGATCGGAGCTATATATACGACAATCGACAGTTTAATGCGAGCAAACACAAGAAATCAAATAAGGAAATACTCTTTTCATTTCATTTGAAGAGAATTACAAGCACGGTCGCCCGAAGACGAAATACAATGAAAGCTAAAAAATTACAAGTGGAGTAAAAACAAAAATAGCTCAAGGATCAGCGTTCGCTCCCTCGCCATCCGCAGGCTCTGAACCCCCATCTTTCGGGGCATCCAGGTGAGCAAGGTTGCCCGGCGACGGATTCCAGCTCATGTCGACCCCAAGATCCGCATAAAGGTCGAGGATCGGCACAACGAAAGTGGGCTGCAAGGGATGTTCAAGCACATAGACCGTAAAGTTATCAACCAGAGGGCCGACCTCGAGCCCTCCTTTCTTGGCAACACGGATGGCATTAGCATAAGCCATATAATAGGCAAATTCGCTGACGTATTCCACGTTGAGGAAGGGATTGGTCTCGATCGCCTCGAGCTTCCCCTTCAGCCCCGCGGTCGTCTGGTTCGCATCCTGGAGCTCGGCAACCCTGGATGCCACCTCGTCCTTCGAAGACACTAACTCGTCGGTCAGCCGGTCAGCAACCACCTTCAGCTCGACCATCTCCTTCTGCACGGCCGCATGCAACCTGCGGGCATCCGTCATTTGGTCCCGCATCCAGTCCCTCGCTGCCTGGGCCCATGCGAACTCTTGATTCGCCTGCTTGGCCGCCTCCAAGGAGTCCTTCTCCATAGCCACGATCCTGTCGGAAAACTCGGAGTTCTATTTCCAAGCAGCCTCGAGGTCTGCCTGAAGACGGTCAGTAGAGGGTCGCCCTTCACAGCCTGGGCGGCCATCATCGCTGCCTGGAGGGTTAGAGCAAAGGTCGCCTGGATCGCGTCCGCAGATCGCTGGCGGGCGACCGCATCCAAATCAGTCGTCCAGGCTTTCGGCAGAGAGGAGACAGCCCGAGCGACGTAGTGCGGGACCTCACAAGCCTCGCGGGGAGATCGGCTCCCGAGAAAGTCTAGTACCAGTGGCGAGCAATTTGGATTGCTACGATGGATCCTGTGTCGAGAGCAGAAGAGTTGTCACATCTCCTACACAAGTGGCAAAACTCGGCAAAGTGACCAAAACTTACCTTTCGACCTTCTCGGGATCGCGGCCGAAGAACGCCTTCCCGCGTGGGGTCTCGGCCTCGGCGGTCGCCATGGCCTGCAGGAAAGCTGACGGGGGCGTAGGCCCCTCCACCAAGGTATTCGCGGTGAGCGGAGGCGCGGCGATTGGCTGCTCACCGGCAGGGGCAGAGGTCGGGGGTTCCTCTGTTCTCTGTCTCTTACGGTTCAGTCAGAGTCCCTCATCCCGAACTTCTTCCTCCTCATCAATCGGCTCCACGTAAGGCTTCACCTCCGGGATAAGTGGTAGCGCCACAGGGGGAACTCGACTCGATTTCTTTTGGCGCAGACGACTCATGACCCCAAGGTTCGACATGGAGATCTCTGGCGGGGGATCTAGGAAGCGAGGGAAGTGGATCTCTGCAAAGAAAACAATCGATAATGGTTAATCACCTTCTTCAATCAAGACGATCGCCAAGCAAAAGGAGACCGTGGAAATTCATACCTGGAACCAAAAGATGGCGCGGAAAACGAAACAACCGAGTAGCCAACCAACAGACTTCATTGTTAATCCGGCGAGCATCTATATCGTTGTCGGGAAGACTGCGTACCTGCTCCCAAATGATCGCAAGGTCAAAAGGTAGCTCGCTTGCTGCCGGAATATGGGATCCTGCAAAAAGAAGACCAAATTAGATCAGTTCAGAATGTATCCAAACGAAGGGAGAGTCAGAACCCTTACTCGGATTACTCTCCCGAAAGCCGGTGGGAATATCTAGCTCGTCAGTAGGATTGTCGCTCGCGGATGCCTTCCATGCACCGCCGACCCAGAACCATTTCGCCGAATCACCCCAGACTTTGTTCGGGACCCCAAGAATCACCCGACCAAAGCAGCCTTGGATGTGGTAGCCATCAACGGACCCCTTCTGAACCGTCAGTTTGAATAGATGGTTCATCTCCAACGGAGAAGGAAGGCGTTACAGCCGGTGACCGCCGAACAAAGTGAGGGCGCTGACAATCTAAAGCCAGGCGTTCGACGTCAGTTGTAGCGGCGACACATTCCAGGCGACCAGCAAGTTAGAGACGGCGAACGACAGTGGAAACCGCAGCCAGGCCTCTATTATCGCCTCATTTACGGCGACCATGCCCTCAGGAGGTTGGTCGGCTCGCTCGTTCTCGGCAGGCACGAAAAGGCTCACATCAGAAGGGACATGGTACCTCGCCCTCCATAGGGCCAAGTCTTTCCTGGTCGCCGAGCTTTTGATCTTGCCAAGGGACCATGGGGAGCGCTGCGCGGCCCGAAACAGCGATCGCTTCTCGGATTAATAAGGATGGGCGATCGAGTATTCCCGAAAGTCGAACTTGGGAAGTAGACCGGCCAGTCTCTCCATAATTTCGGCGAAGGCTGAATAGGCTTTGCCGAACGCGCTATGTCGCTCCCAGTACGCCCTCACCGCCAACTCCATCTCGGCCAGCAAGCGCTTTCGCTCTGCCGCCACCTCCCTGGCCGCATCGGCATCATTGAACACTTCCTTGACTTCCGTGCGATTAATACCGACATGGATAGCCTCGACGGATGTCTCCATGTGGAACTCCGCGGAGGCTTCTTCCTGGGCAGTCGAAGTCCCGGCGGCAGAGGTGCTGCCCGTTTCAAGCACTTTTGGTACTCCAGACATTCTCAAGAAGAAAAGGAAAAAGAGGATTTTTTTCTTACCTAAGGAGTGAGTCGAACGACGATCGACAGACAAAGCTTCAAATAAATCGGGATATGTCTTATTCTTAGGCGAAATGCGGGTAAAGTGAACCCAGAAACCCCAGTCCCCTTTTTATAGGTGAGGTCAGGGGTTTCTAGGCAATTAAGCAAGATCCCGAGGGCTGAAACACGAAGTTCGAAGAATCCGCAGTTAATGCCACCCTCGAATCACGCGTACGCATCGTTTCGAGGGCACGCCAAATGACAAGGCTGACAAAACCGTCGGACTCCACCAACAGGAACGCGACATGTGCCCCAGCGACGTTTCAAGTCAGCTTCACTTCTCGCTCTTTCCAACGACCGAGTAGATCGTCCAAATTCAAAATCGGTCCACTCGGGAGACGATCATCTTTTCTGGAAAGTGATAAGTCGCTCATTCAAAGCAATCGCCAAAAGAAGCACCTCACCCCATGTCTTCAACATTGGAGCGAACTAGGGGGCAATTGTTGTGCGGCAATTAATAACGCCTAAACGGTGATCAGCGCAAAGGGTTGAGCGACCGAAATGAAGAGTCAAATGCACCAAGGCAATCTTACCAATCGAAGAAGTTGTCAGATTAATGTCAAGTGTCGAGCGACCATCTGTAGGTACCTATCGATCGTCTTACAAGGCGATCGCCTTCAGTGTCCTTTCAAATATGACCGCCTTGCACCGCACGTGAAGCCCACATCAATCAAAGTACATAAGACCGAACCGCGGGGAGAGGGCCCACGTGCAGATCCGCAAATGGCGCCGCAGGAGAAGGATTTTTGACTAAACCATCACCAGCTGTTCGTGACAATGACAGCCCTTCACCTACCGACAGACCCGTAAAAGGCGCCCTAGGTGGGACCTCCCGTAGTGACTCGCAGGGATGGCTGATCACGGTCGGCAGTGACTCGCTGGGAGCAAGGACTGGCCGATTACGTATGTAAGGATGCTGCCGGTTACGTACGTAAGGGTGTCGGGCAAAATGGACAGGAGGGTAGGCCACGTCCGGTTACGTACGTAAGCTACGGCCGGTTACGGCCGTAAGGTACCGGCAGGTCCTGCCTATATAAGGCCTGGACCGAGTCATCCTTGCCATTTTTTCGTTTTTCTTCGTTTCTTCACGATTCCTTTAGCAAGAATTGATGGATTTGAGTAAGAACATCATGTAGCAACATATTTTGGAAGTTGGATTCGTGTTTAACATCTTCTTCCGCCCGGATCGAAGGTAAGAACACCTAAACTTTTGGTGTTGGAGATTTTTGGAGTTTCTTGATGTTTTGGCCGATTCCCTTTGTTTCAATTCAGATTGTTGATAGAACTTGGTTGTATTCTCGTAATTATACATTATCCTTGAAGTTTTGTAGAACAAATTCGAGTATTTCTTCGATAATCGATTAAATTAGACTATGCACTCAAGGTCTCCGATAAAATGCTTCAATGAGTAGAACTTGGGAAATTGTGTATATTTTCGTAGAATTGTGGTTGAATTGATATTATTGTGATTTAGGAACAAACTTTTGAAGGAGTTTGAATCGGTGCCCTTCCCTTTCGTCGATTTATTCATGCCGTGTTATTCAAAACAAATGATTACTTGTGTATTTCATCTTCCAAGAGGTATGTTGGGTAATCCTCTCCTTGAATTCGAATTTCGATGTTATCATTGAAGAATGATTCGTACGAAGGTGATTATGGTTTTGTTTTTACGATTCTTGCGGTTATATGAACTATATGTTGAAGACATTGTTAGGACTATTGGATATCGAATTTCGGCTTGTATTCGTATTGTTAAGAGTTGACATGGTTTGGTTTCGTATGATCAAGATATCGTTGAACCATCGAGTTTGATTAGTTGGTCATTTCGGTTGTTGATTGTTATTGAACGCATCGTTAATTGATTATTGCATTAGGTTGCGTTTAGTGATCGTTGAAGTTAACCATTGTGCTGCGGGTGAGTCGGGGCTGCGGAGTTTGTAGCTGAAGACGACGGGACTAGTAATAACTTCATCGTACCAGTATCGAGGCAAGTTATGCTTGCTCAGTTCATAATATTTAATAAATGGTTCCGCTTTCATTTCATTTATGATTCATATAGCAATGGTATCTTGGAATATGAATTGTCAGAATGATGGTATGTATATTATGCTTGGAATGAAATTAATCGTAATGCATATGATCTTAAGGATGCCTAGTGGAAACGGAGACGTGAATTATATTTGGTCTGTTATATGAGAAGTTGGATATCAAGGTTAGTTATCATGTTGATATTGAACTCGAGATTGTGGGTTGGTATTGGTAATGGACTGTACTTCATTTTGGATTATTCGGATAACCGTGTATTCGTTCAGGGATGTTAGTCGCGGAAAGATTAGTGTCTCTGGCTTTGAGGTAATTTAATATTGCTAGATTATGATAATTATCCTGTTCTATTGTTGTACATGTGTGTATTGATGCTTTATGTGATGAGTGTGTACCTTTGATGGTATATTTTGTGATAATGTCTGGAGTATTCCTGAGTAGATACTTCTGTGACCCTTGGTTGCGGCCTTGGGAGTTTATGTGTTAATATATCTTATGGAACTGTGTTGCGGGATAAAACTTCAATGGTACCCATGTCCAGAGTATTCCTGAGTAGATGTTTCCGTGACCCTTGGTTGCGACCTTGGGAGTTTATGTGCTAATATTTTGTGCATTGTGGAGTATGCTGTGAACTGTTGTCTGGCGGAAATACGACATTGTGGTCGTGTCGGTATTTCATGATCGAGTTATTGTTGCACTTTTGGAATGTCTTCTGATCCTTGTTGGATAAGCGTTTCTTCGAGATTCGTTGTCATGTTGTATCGTGACATATCTAGAGTTGGATACGTTCTGATTGTTTATGTGTAGGATTTTCAGGGCGGGCACGTATAGCATATGTTGGTGTTGGCCTCATATTAAACCGTGCACACGAGATGTACTTCGTGAGGCTGATTAGATATGAGACCAGACGTGTATCTTATCAATACCCGTGGTTGGCTTGTATACGGACACATGTCCGGATCAGGTGTATCGTGACGTCCATCTTAAGTCTTATCGATTGATCACTCACAGTCCATGTATAATCGAATTTATTCAAAAGTCCGGTTGTCTTTGAAATTCCGTATATGTGATTTGTATATTGTTGACGATTTTACCATCTCTTGTATCTGTCCTCGTTGATACTTTATTAATCTCGTTCGGAGTTCACCCTGTCATTGGTAATCTCGTTCGTTATTGATCCTTATTGTTCTGTTTGGGAATTTGCCCTATCATTGGTATTCTCGATTATTGGTTTATTATTGCTCTGGTTGGAGATTACCTTATCGCCAGTATTCTCAGTTGTTAATTCTTTATTGATCTTGTTGGAGTTTACCGTGTCGTCGATATTCTCAGTTATTGATTCCTCGTTGATATTTACCGTGTCATCGGTATTCTCGGTTATTGATTCTTCGTTGATCTTTACCGTGTCGTCGGTATTCTCGGTTATTGATTCTTCACTGTTCTTTACCGTGTCGTCGGTATTCTCAGTTATTTATTCTTTGTTGATCTTTACCGTGTCATCGGTATTCTCGGTTATTGATTCTTCGTTGATCCTTACCGTGTCGTCGGTATTCTCGGTTGTTGACCTTTTACTGATCTTGTTGGGATTTGCTGTATTGCCTGTATTCTCGGTTATTAATTCTACATTGATCTTGTTGGAGTTACCACATCATGGTATTCTCATTCGTGGTTGATCCTTTGTCGATCTTGTGTGGAAATATCATGTCATTGATATTTCCGTTGTGATGCATTAATTGTTTATCATTATTTATTGTGTGAGCATTCATGCTTTGTATTTATATCCAGGACTTGCCATTGTTTCGGGACAGTTGATTTGCAGATGTATCGTGTGATATCGGTTTTATCAGGATTGGGATCCGATTGTGCGACCCAGCCGGCAGAATCGAACTTGGCCAAATTATTCTATACTCGAGATATGTTTATGTTTGGAAATCTTGGTATCGTTTGGGATACAGTACAGGTGATTACTTTTGAATTCGTTCATTACTTAAGGATGTGGGACGTGGATTATGGTAAGAAATGATCTGATATGGATTGTTATGGATTGATAAGGTTACTACGGTAAGATTATATTGGGAATATTCTTACCCTGTAAATTACATTGATATGCAATTGTTTATGTGATGTAATCATTATCATTGTTGAGTATTATGGTTGACTCCGTCGTGGGCTTTATCTTTTAGGTAATCGGAGTTCGAGCTAGTAGCGGTCGTGAAGGGATGAGCTTTCCGGTGATAATGGCTGTGGCATGGTCATTGGGATTCGAGTGTTCATTCTGATTTTTATAATTCCACTGCAAATGTATTTAATTATGTTTGATTCGTTGCGTGTGTATGTTTCTAAATGGCTTTTCGGTATTCTTTTAAACTGTGTTTTTATCCGATGCGTGTGTGTAATTCGAAAGGGCCTTTTGGCATTTTTAAACGTTTGCGAAAATGATTTTAGCCTTGCGGGTTCCAATGTGGGGCCCACGGCGCTGTAATATTCCCGTATGGTGTTGGGGGTGTTACACCACATGCAAGACATAAGAGACAAACTGGAAAGATTCCTGGAAAGCTAGGAATAAAATATTCCATGAGATCCGCGTTCTGAAGACTTATGATTATTCTAAATCAAGAATAACGGCGCTAACAAAGAAAGTCTTTCAAACGGTCGGAAATGGGAAGAGAATCAAGCTGTGCAACGGAATGATAAGATAAACAAAGAAGTCCACTCTCCAATGGATGGATTTATTATAGTGATGCAACGGCTATGAAGGATGCTAAAGGATCGTACTATAAATATCTGAATATATGAATTGAGCAAAGTACGATGCGAACAATACTTACAAGAAAATAAAACAATCAAAGAAAATAAAGCTATCAAAAAGATCGATAGCATCGTGAAAGAGCAAAGCATAAACAGTCATATTATGAGAAGCTCTTTAGTTGGAGAAGATAAAAACTCTCGTCTTTAAAGTTTGAGTAAGGGGTACTTCTGTGAACGAGGTTTTCAGAAGTTGTGCGACTGATTAGGCATCCACGGGTTCTTGATTGGAAGGTGATAGACAGTTCAAGGAGTTGTTGAGACATCCACGGGTTTTCAATCAGAAGGTGCTAGGAAGTCAAAGGAGTTGCAACGGCCATGGGTTTCCACTGGTTGGAAGCTGTTTTAACTAGGGATAATTTATTGTAACCTTTATCACTGGTTGACAGTTATAGTGAATTTATCTCCAACTGGTTTGGAGAGAAGTGGACTTGTAGAGGATTACCCCACCTCTTAAACCACTATAAATGCCTATGTGATTTACTGCTTTACACATCATACTTAACTGCTCATTCATATTTACTGTTCCATTAGAAGTTAACTGCAGACAACTTTAAGTTATCTGTATCTTCATCAGCTGTGTCTTCCGCATTATATGTATGCAGACGACATAAGTCATCTGTACTTATCACAGCTGAGAAACTCACCCGACTTTCAGGAAAGAGTTTTAATAAGTCTATTCACCCCCCAATACTTATTCCTGACGACTTGTGACCTACAAGAATCCCCTACCAACTATAGAGAATGTTCTTTTTGTTGATGGCCTTTGTCATAATCTCCTCAGTGTTTCCCAATTATGTGATACTGGACTCAAATTAATTTTTGAAATCACCTATTGCACTGCAATGAGAAAAGGTCAAATTGTTTTTATTGGACTACGATTGTAACACCCCCAGAATACGACCGGGAATGTCACACGCCGTAGACCCTTATCACAAGGATCCACCAGGCTAAACTCCAAAAGACTACTCAAAGATTGACCGACTGGGGTCGAAATTTAATACAAAGTAGACCGTCAAGGTCTTAAACCAATTCATAAACTAACGACATTCATACAACAATGACAACAATAAACTTGAACCCAAAAAAAGAATGACAACTCAATTTAAAAATCGATAACTACACCCATGCAAGGGTGAATACTCAAACGACAAAGAAAATACCGACCAAAATGAAACACAAGAAAAGACTCTGACTCTGGTGTGATTAGCATCGTCGTCTTCCATCTCCTTCCAAGCCAATCCCGTGACTGCTCCCGAGCTGCCAAAACCTGAGCGCATAACAGGCACCCACCCCCCGAAAACTCGGGGGTTAGCAAACTGGAATTTTGCTAGTGCAAGTACATAATATACAAGATATACAAACAGTAACAACACAAAATTCAACCGCCGTGAAGCCTTAACACAAACCATACATTCCCACAGTCAGCACAGAATGACACTCGCATACACAAGGGAAAGGTAATCACATAGTCACATTCTCCTTACGGAAAATAACATTCAAGAAACTTTAAACGAGCCCAAGGAGTCAGGAAGATCCCTTTTGTAAAAAGGAAAAGTATTTTGATAAGATAGTTTGCAAACATTATTATTGCCTCGGGCCGTTTAGGGGTTTTTAAAATCGAATGGGAATACTTTTGGAAATAATTTCAAAAACTCTCGGGTCCTTGGCCCAACGTATGGAAAACGATTACACAAAAACCAAGTCAACTTATTTGGGGTTCTCGACCCAATTTATAGAACACCGTCACAACGAAATCATTACAACATCTCACAGGGTTCTCAACCCATTCCAAATAACATCATCACGAAACCAATCATCTCAACATCCCACAGGGTCCTCGACCCAATACACAGAATAGCACCACAATACAATCAAAGGTACAGAACTCTCATTCGACATATCACGCTCAAGACCCCGATTAATTAACCCTCGGAGATTTGGTCAAACCTCCGTGGTTAACTAACCCGATACCAACGCTTTAAAAACAATTTGAAACAAGCTTTCAAAAACACGGATTGCGATGCGTATCAAGACAAACATTAAAAGTGAGTTGAAAGAATTTGAGATACGAACATCGTTCGTATCGGGGTCTTAGCTATCACTCAAATACCCGTAACCAATAAGCACGCCGGGCGCCTCCACCGCACACCTGTGCACCGGCGTTCACTCCACTATGTCGGCCGCTCCTTGAACATGTCACCGCACCGGCGTCACTCCCGCAAGAGCCGCCCCTTGCACGCGCATTAGGTGACACCGGCGTTCACCACCCATATGGAGCCGCACATTGCAGCGTACACCAGGCCGGAGTACACCGCCCCGCCCTCAGAGGTTCCCGGATATGACGTTTCTCACAACAAGTATCCACATTGTTCAAACATCAAGCACACGGACAATTGTCACAAAAATTTTCAACTCGGTACATCAAGTCACACAATTTCTCCGCCAGTCCATATCCACACAAATAAACAATAACACACACGTTATCAATCAAACTCAATCAACACCGCACATATATCTCTATGTTGCGACTCAACCGAATATATACACATTTATATATATAGATATATATATATATAAATATATAACCTCACTATATTATATGAATAACTATAGTTCGCCCATCAATCCAAGTTGAGTACGTCAACTAATGGTAGAATTCAACACTCGTCGATCACCGACATAAACATATATATTAATATACGTATATACATACATATATTTAACATGTAACTATATATATAAACACATATATATATATACCTCCATATAAACTCATACACTTCGACAACAATGATTTCACGCGATTACAATTCGTATATCGAGGTACTTGCCTTGGTAATACGACGAAGAGACGACGAAGGAATAGGTTCGGTCCGAACAATCCTCTCAAATCCGACCCTAACACAATAATGATATACAATCAATCTCACATCAAGAATACGAAGAAATCCCTCCTAGTTCTACCCGTTGGGACAATTTATCGAACACCAAGAGTGCGTAGGGAATTGAAATCGGTTAACGGTGAACTAACGGGATTTCATCCCAACCAAAAACAAGAAAGCCAAGGGTCACGAGAGTACTATCAAAATCTAACAACAACATCGGTTAATTCGGATTAAAACACAAGATCACCACCAAACCCTCCCCAAAAATCATACTAGGGTTAAGAGATCTTACCTCTAGAAGATACAAACCCTATAATCCGGAGAACACGTGCTAGATCCACAATCCGAGCTACACGATCGAAGGAAGATGAAGAAAAACACACAGTCAAAAGGGTGGATGGAGAAGAAATCCCCCTCTCAACCCTCTCTCTCTCGCGCACGGTGGAAGAAAAGGAGGAAATGAGCGAAACTTCGCTGAAAACACCCGATTATAGCGGCCGCATTGTGTGCAGCGGCTCGGCTAATGCATGCGGCACGGGGGCAAAATGCGCCCGGTGGTCGGTTGACCGCTCGATGTGCCGCGGCTCATTCGGAGTGTGCGCGGCTCGGACTCGGCATGTGCGGCAACTTGCCCGGGCTTGCCGAGCACGCGATACAGAGGTTTTAGCCGGCGGGTGCCACGGGTGTGCGGCCGGACAAGTGTGCCGCAAAGATCGACTGGCTGTGTGCCGCGGCGCACAATCCTTGTGCCGCGGCACAGTGCACTGCTGCTCGGCCAACAACTGGGTAGTATGTGTGCCGCGGCGCACAATCCTTGTGCCGCGGCTCACACCCCCCCTCGGGTCCCAAAATGACGAAAAAAGATCCGGAAAGAGAATAAAAGCAATAGGAATCGATATCTGGGCAACAATAACACGAAATGGAAGTACGGAACCCCAAACCGCTCTGAGGTACACAACCAAGGTCGAACAAGGAACAAATTCCCTAAATTTCTAGGAAGTTACAAAAACGGCCCAAACATCCGAAAATCACGACACAACGTCGGATTAACAATCCGAAACTCACAACATGCTCTACTCAATCATACGAACTCATGGAAGTAAGAAAATGACGGAATCGAACGAGTTTAACGAGAGACAAATTCACATGAGACAAAATATAACACAAGATGAAATTACGTAAAAACATCATCGAGACCCGTCTAAGCGGAGAAACTCCAAGAACAAAATAGGTTCGAGAATTCCAAGCAATGACAAGCGAGTTGTCGACGGACCTCCGCCGGAAAATGAAAATTACCGGAAATCGAATTTGCGGATATTACATTCTACCCTCCTTAAAAGAAGTTTCGTCCGAAACTTAAAATAGAGAGCGGCGGAACAATCAAGGAAATAACTACTTGCTCGGCCCCAAATCATCACGAGCAAAGCGCGAATGCAAGGTTCGAAATACGATGACCGACCTAGCGAGCATATGGTACGTGAGTCGAGGCGATAAAAATATGAAAACACGATAAGTTGAGGTGAAGGGGTATGAATTTGGATACCAAAACTCCCGGAGGAAGAAAATCACAAAATAATTGACGTCACGAAAATCATGTTTCGAGCTCAACCAACCACAATCCAAGTTCATAACACATTCGGAAGTGTCAAATGCACGCGTGGGAATAATAGTTCGAACAAAATTTGCAAGAATTAGGTTCAGATATGGAAAGACCACAATAATTCACGGGTTTTAACAAAACGGCTCCGAAATTCGTTCGGAGGACGAGCTAAGTAGAACAAGATAGTTTAAAATCGGCGAGAGGATCATAATTGAGTTACCAACAATGAAAAATCATACAATGCCGAAAATACCAAGGAAAGTACGGGTAATACACTTCCCCATACTAAAAGGTATTTCGATCCCAAACTTAGAACAACAAGAGTTGGAAATATAGAGCAATGAAATGAAGAACGATCAAAGTCACGATTGTTCAAAGCAACAACAATTAGGACATATTGCAAAATATTCATCCTCCCATGTTAGGCTCTTGAAGGAAACATAGGGTTTCGGGACATTCTCCGATCACTAGCTCTGCTCTCTCTCGGGCGGCATTCTTTGCCAATTCGGAAACCTGTCTCACAGTGTTTCTCCCGATGACCTTCACACCCACACGGTAACAAGTCAAGAGTGGAGAGGGACAATTTGCGCGAACATGTCCACAGCGATTCTGATTGAAACATCTCCTCTTCTTACCGCGAGTCACCGTCTTTGGTTTGGGATTTCAGCGTTCACTCCCGACCGCGAAGATGACGCTTTCGAACAACGTAAGGGCTTGGGAGCCTTAGTCTCCTCACCGCCCAGAAATTTTCCCGATACCCTCGGTCTCTTTGCTTCGCTCGTGGGCTCGACCACTGAGGAGATTTCATAGGATATCGTTTGATCTAGATACTCCTTCACCGTAGCATGGATCGTGGTTGTACGAACCACCTTGCCGCTTCCATTTCCATCATCACGTCCACGTCCGCCGTGGCTTGACATACTAATACGGATAAAACCGAACAACAGTAATAGTTTATCATACGTACAATAAACCACAATAATCAACACGAGTTTTAGTTAGCATAAAGAGAAAAAAGATACTAACTTAAAGCATAAAGTTTTATGAAGTCAAGTTCGAGTTCCTCGACGAGGACGATCATTATATGTATGCACTTAATGAAAACAAATTTTTGAAAAAGGGGCTAGTCACGTTGCGCCCAAGACTTGTAAACATTGTCTTTTATTTCGGAAGAGGAAGTTTACATAATGACTTTAAAAATTATTTACGAGTGATGAATAAAAGAAAAAAAGGAAATCGAAAATTAATTCGTAACTAATTTGAAATATTTCAAAAATGTTGAGTCCCAAATATCAAAATTTTGAAAATCTTTCCTCTTCTTCAAAAATGTTTATTCGAAGAATTTTCCACCGAGGTACGTGACCATTTAACATGACGGTATTAAATCATGGCTTTACACAATGTTAGAAAATTTCAAAGCATTGCTTTAAAATATTCGAGATACTCTGACGCCGTGGGCCCCGTGCCGGAACCCACCAGGCAAAAATTCCTTAAAAAAATGATCTAAATGCCAAAAAGGCCGAAGTCGGTAACATTCTCAAATACTCACAAAAGTCATTTATGAAATATCAAATACCGTCATAAGAATACTATCAAAATATGCAAGACCAAAATATCAAAACTCGGTTTGCAAGATAACAAAAACCATCTTAAAATACTCATGCGGTGGATAACGTTATCATTCGTAAATTCATTCTAATAAAAATCGAAAGCAGATAAACATGCTCGACTTCCGAAGCATACTACGTAACTATTTATGCTCGGACCGCTTGCGCATGTTATATCCTAAAACGATAATATCACCAACAAGTTCCAATTCCTAGTTCACATTAAGCATATTAGCACAATGTAATCAAATACGTATATAAGGGGACTTACGATCGGGAGGCTTACCATCACGGATTGCCGGAAGATGATGTCGGAACCACGATACTAATCACGACTCTGATGCGCGCGACTTACACAAGACATGGACTTGACCCAACGGCCTAGGTTTTTCGCAAACCTAAGCTCCGATACCATAAATGTAACACCCCCAGAATACGACCGGGAATGTCACACGCCGTAGACCCTTATCACAAGGATCCACCAGGCTAAACTCCAAAAGACTACTCAAAGATTGACCGACCGGGGTCAAAATTTAATACAAAGTAGACCGACAAGGTCTTAAACCAATTCATAAACTAACGACATTCATACAACAATGACAACAATAAACTTGAACCCAAAAAAAGAATGACAACTCAATTTAAAAATCGATAACTACACCCATGCAAGGGTGAATACTCAAACGACAAAGAAAATACCGACCAAAATGAAACACAAGAAAAGACTCTGACTCTGGTGTGATTAGCATCGTCGTCTTCCATCTCCTTCCAAGCCAATCCCGTGACTGCTCAGCCGCCAAAACTCGAGCGCATAACAGCACCCCCCGAAAACTCGGGGGTTAGCAACCGGAATTTTGCTAGTGCAAGTACATAATATACAAGATATACAAACAGTAACAACACAAAATTCAACCGCCGTGAAGCCTTAACACAAACCATACATTCCCACAGTCAGCACAGAATGACACTCGCATACACAAGGGAAAGGTAATCACATAGTCACATTCTCCTTACGGAAAATAACATTCAAGAAACTTTAAACGAGCCCAAGGAGTCAGGAAGATCCCTTTTTTAATATGAAAAGTATTTTGATAAGTTAGTTTGCAATCATTATTATTGACTCGGGCCGTTTAGGGGTTTTTAAAATCGAATGGGAATACTTTTGGAAATAATTTCAAAATCTCTCGGGTCCTTGACCCAACGTATGGAAAACGATTACACATAAAGCAAGTCGACTTAGTGGGGGTGCTCGACCCAATTTATAGAACACCGTCACAACGAAATCATTACAACATCTCACGGGGTTCTCAACCCATTCCAAATAGCATCATCACGAAACCAATCATCTCAACATCCCACAGGGTCCTCGACCCAATACGAGAATAGCACCACAATACAATCAAAGGTACAGAACTCTCATTCGACATATCCTGCTCAAGACCCCGATTAATTAACCCTCGGAGATTTCGTCAAACCTCCGTGGTTAACTAACCCCGATACCAACGCTTTAAAAACAATTTGAAACAAGCTTTGAAACACGGATTGCGGTCCGTATCAAGACAAACATTAAAAGTGAGTTGAAAGAATTTGAGATACGAACATCGTTCGGTATCGGGGTCTTAGCTATCACTCAAATACCCGTAACCAATAAGCTCGCCAGCGCCTCCACCGCACACTGTGCACCGGCGTTCACTCCACTATGTCGGCCGCTCCTTGAACATGTCACCGCACCGGCGTCACTCCCGCAAGAGCCGCCCCTTGCACGCGCATTAGGTGACACCGGCGTTCACCACCCATATGGAGCCGCACATTGCAGCGTACACACCGGGCCGGAGTACACCGCCCGCCCTCGAGAGGTTCCGGATATGACGTTTCTCACAACAAGTATCCACATTGTTCAAACATCAAGCACACGGACAATTGTCACAAAAATTTTCAACTCGGTACATCAAGTCACACAATTTCTCCGATCCATATCCACACAAATAAAAAATAACACACACGTTATCAATCAAACTCAATCAACACCGCACATATATCTCTATGTTGCGACTCAACCGAATATATACACATTTATATATATAGATATATATATATATATAAATATATAACCTCACTATATTATATGAATAACTATAGTTCGCCCATCAATCCAAGTTGAGTACGTCAACTAATGGTAGAATTCAACACTCGTCGATCACCGACATAAACATATATATTAATATACGTATATACATACATATATTTAACATGTAACTATATATATAAACACATATATATATATACCTAAATATAAACTAATAAACTTCTACAACAATGATTTCACGTGATTACAATTCGTATATCGAGGTACTTGCCTTGGTAATACGACGCGAAGGAGACGACGAAGGAATAGGTTCCGGTCCGAACAATCCTCTCAAATCCGACCCTAACACAATAATGATATACAATCAATCTCACATCAAGAATACGAAGAAATCCCTCCTAGTTCTACCCGTTGGGACAATTTATCGAACACCAAGAGTGCGTAGGGAATTGAAATCGGTTAACGGTGAACTAACGGGATTTCATCCCAACCAAAAACAAGAAAGCCAAGGGTCACGAGTACTATCAAAATCTAACAACAACATCGGTTAATTCGGATTAAAACACAAGATCACCACCAAACCCTCCCCAAAATCATACTAGGGTATAAGAGATCTTACCTCTAGAAGATACAAACCCTATAATCCGGAGAACACGTGCTAGATCCACAATCCGAGCTACGATCGAAAGAAGATGAAGAAAAACACACAATCAAAAGGGTGGATGGAGAAGAAATCCCCTCTCAACCTCTCTCTCTCGCGCACGGTGGAAGAAAAGGAGGAAATGAGCGAAACTTGGCGAAAACACCCGATTATAGCGGCCGCATTGTGTGCCGCGGCTCGGCTAATACATGCCGCGGCACGGGGCCAAAATGCGCCCGGTGGTGGTTGACCGCTCGATGTGCCGCGGCTCATTCGGAGTGTGCCGCGGCTCGGACTCGGCATGTGCCGCGGCCTGCCGGGTCTTGAGGCACGCGGTACAGAGGTTTTAGCCGGCGGGTGCCACACGGGTGTGCCGCGGCTTGACTTCATTTGTGTGCCGCGGCGCACAATCCTTGTGCCGCGGCACAGACACCTGCTCGGCCAACAACTGGGTAGTATGTGTGCCGCGGCGCACAATCCTTGTGCCGCGGCTCACACCCCCCCTCGGGTCCCAAAATGACGAAAAAAGATCCGGAAAGAGAATAAAAGCAATATGAATCGATATCTGGGCAACAATAACACGAAATGGAAGTACGGAACCCCAAAACGATCTGAGGTACACAACCAAGGTCGAACAAGGAACAAATTCCCTAAATTTCTAGGAAGTTACAAAAACGGCCCAAACATCCGAAAATCACGACACAACGTCGGATTAACAATCCGAAACTCACAACATGCTCTACTCAATCATACGAACTCATGGAAGTAAGAAAATGACGGAATCGAACGAGTTTAACGAGAGACAAATTCACATGAGACAAAATATAACACAAGATGAAATTACGTAAAAACATCATCGAGACCCGTCTAAGCGGAGAAACTCCAAGAACAAAATAGGTTCAGAATTCCAAAACAGCGACAAGCGAGTTGTCGAAGCGGACCTCCGCCGGAAAATGAAAATTACCGGAAATCGAATTTGCGGATATTACAACGATATGGTATTTATATTGTTGATCTTCAAGATGATCATCGTTTAATGAAAAATGTTTAATCACATACGATGAAAACGCCACTATTTAGCATCAAAAATTGGGGCACGCCTCTTTACCGCTTATTTCATAATTAGCCAGAAATGATATTGTTCGTGGTTTAGCAAAACTAAATTTCAAAAAAGGCCACATTTGTGAAGCTTGTATGAAAGTTAAACATGCAAGAGACTCGTTTAAACCCAAAACGAAAATTTCCACTAGCCGTATTTTTGAATTAATTCATATGGATTTAATTGGACCATCTTGGGATGCTAGCTTGAATGGTAATCTTTATACGGTGGTACTTGTTGATGATTTCTCAAGATTTACTTGGGTAAATTTTTTCGCAAATAAAAACGATGCTTTTAACGAATTTGTTAAGTGGTGTAAGCTTATTGAAAAGGAAAAATATTTGCCGATTATCGCCATCAGAACCTATCATGGTGGAGAATTCGACTCAAATGATTTTGAAGATTGGTGTGATAAATATGGTATTAGGAACAATTTTTCAGCACCCCGAACACCCCAACAAATGGAGTTGTCGAGGTGAAAAATTGCTCTCTAGAAGAAACGAGTCGAACAATGCTTAATGAGTACGGGCTACCAAAGTATTTTTGGGCTGAAATTGTCAATACAGCCTGTTATGTGATAAATCGAGTTCATCTTCGGAGAAACAAGATGATGACTCCATACAAAATATTCAAAGGTAAAAAGCCTAATTTATCATATTTTCATCCGTTTGTTTGTAAATTTATTATTCACAACAATGGTAAGGATAATCTTGGTAAATTTGATTCAAAATATGATATTGGTATTTTCCTTGGATATTCACTTAATAGTAAAGCTTATCGTATTTTTAATTGTAGAAGAGGCTCGGTAGAAGAATCCATTCATATAAAATTCGAAGCAGGTTATTTTTGATGATGATGCAGGTATATTTCCAGTAAAAGAAGTGTCAGAAGCATCAAAGGAATTGGAGAAGCTTGACATCAACTTGGAAAAACATGAGGAAAATCCATACAACCTTCCTAAGGAATGGGCAAATATAAAAGATCATTATATGGAGCAAATTCTTGGTAAAATCAGTGAAGGTGTGTGATCAAGGAGAAATGTGAATGATTGCTTGAATAATATTGAATTCATTTCTCTCATGGAACCAAAGAATATTGATGAAGCCATTAATGACAAAAATTGGGTGGTCGCTATGGAAGATGAGCTCAATCAATTCGAAAGAAATAAAGTATGGGAATTAGTTCCGGCATTGGCAGGCAAAACTATCATCGGTACAAAATGGATTCGTAAAGTAAAAACAGATGATAATGGTATCCCAATTAAAAATTAATCAATATTGGTCGCTCAAGAATACAACCAAGAGGAAGGATTGGATTATGAAGAAACTTTCGCTCATGTTATCTGTCTTGAGGCTATTCGCCTATTATGCGCCTTTGCTTCGTATAAAAAGATCAAATTTCATAAAATGGATGTAAAAAGCACATTGCTAAACAGTGTTATCCAGGAGGAGGTCTATGTCAAGCAACCACCTGGCTTTGAAGATTATAATCATCCAGATCATGTTTACAAGCTCCATAAAGCTCTCTAGAGATGAAACAAGCTCCGAGAGCATGGTATGAATGTTCAAGCACTTTTCTCATTTCAAATGGATATACTAAAGGTCACGTTGATAATACTCTATTTATTAAAAATTTTGGTAATAAGACACTCATATGTCAAATATATGTCGGTGATATAGTATTTGGTGCTACTAACGATTCTCTGTCCCAAGAGTTTTCAAATCTTATGAAAGGAGAATTATAATTCACATTCCACGAATAATAATAATCAGGAATTCTCAAAAAGCCTAACGTAATGAAAAGTACTTCCCGAGGCAAGAGTTTGGGAAAAACATTCCAAAACCGAAAGATCACCAATCAGGGGAAACAATTTATAAAACAGTTTAAAATGCCATAGAGAGTTTTAATAGAAAACAATTTAGGATTACCGAATCCTTCTCTTTCCAAAATCAACAGGGGTCACAACCCAAAGGTTTTGTTTTCACAAATGAAACCAACAACAATACACAAGGTTAAAACCCACGTCACGCGTCCTCGACGGACATAAAATACACACGCACTCGTGAAGTTTTACTCGTGAATCCAGGGCTATACCATTGGACTCCCTCCGTTGCCCCGTCGAACCCTCCTGATGTGAGAAAACACATTCACAAAACATACACGCACAGGCATCGCCTAGGACTAGGACGAAGCCACAAATCCCACCCGAGGCCTCTAAGGACGCTCCCGAGCTGGCTAGCAAAAAAAAACTCAAACCACCCATAAGTTATCTTGACATCGTACTCGCAAGTACCGATTCTCGGAGCCCTCTCCAGACCTACCCGATTAGATAACCTAATGGTCAAATCATACACACTGGCTGTACTCGCAAGTACACGCCGCCGGAGGCCTCACAGGTCCCTACCTGATCAAACATCAATCGAACATACCCACAAGTTATCGTGACATTGCACTCGCAAGTGACGATTCTCGGAGCCCTCTCCAGACTTACCCGAATTGATAACCTTATGCTCAAATCATCAATGCATCGAGTTCACAACAATAAGGGTTTCACATTTGCCACAATCACAAACACATCAAATCATGAGTTAATGCAACCAACACTTAGAAAAACACCACGTCAAACCATAATGCACCGAAAAGAGATAATATGTGTGTATATATTATCAAAGCATAATAACAACAACAAGTGAATTTATAGGGTTCACTTAATCATTCACAGGGCACAATATTCACAAAACACACGCGTTTTGAAAGTGAGCCCTTAACGAGGCTAAACCGAATCTTTTGAAAGTTCAAATCGAACGATCAAACAAACACATAGAGACAATCACTAATTATTATAATCACAAAATAAGAATTGTATGGACAAGGTACTTGCCTAGGAACCCCGTTCATAACAAGACAACGGATGGAATGCGGTCGAACAGCCCCGAACGCCCGAACACTATTAAGAACGCGATAGCACCAAAATTACTACGGGAAAACACCACACGAATCATCAATCACCAACGGAATTCAACATCGGAATCATCGAGCACCTATAATCCTCCGTAAGGAGCAATAAAACACGATTAGGACGAGAATCAAGGCCGAAAACAACGGAAATCCCAATAAACTATCAAAGGGAACTCATTCGGACATTTAATCGGACATTAAATGTTCAAGACCCTTCAAGAACAAAGAAATCACCCCTCGGGTCGAACGAACCAAAGGTACGAGTATCCAATCCGTAGAACAAGTTCAAAACAACGTTTATACAACAATTAATTGATCAAAAATGGATTGGAATCGAAATCAAAAGAAAAATCCCCAAAATCTTCAAAAACATGGGTTCAAGCCAAAATACCTTGATTCGGACGAAGAACACGGATCTGATGTTGTTAGTCCACACCAAGAACTTGAATAAAATGAATTCCCTGAGATAAACCGCCCACAAATCGCCCTAGATGGAAGGAGGAAGAAGAGAGGAGAAAAATCAAGTTTTCTCCTCACAAATCTGTTGAAAAAGTGCAGAAAAAGCCCGTGTGCCGCGGCCCGGGTCGAGTGTGCCGCGGCACGTGGTACAACCCGCTCCAGCACCAAAAAGGCACATGGTTCAGTCTTAGCTATTTCGACCTTAACTGCTTCGCATGGACTCCGATTGACTCACCGTTTAAACTATTGGAAATCTAACTTGATGCTCTATAATATTGAAAAGATTCAGAATTTTTGGAGTTTCCAAGAATTTATGATGATTTTACAAAGTCGAACTCTTACTTGAAAAGTCGATTAAGAACACGGAACTCAATAAAACAACACCGAAATGAACTCGGATGACAAAAAGTATAGAATTAATCATTCTCGAAATTACGAAACGATCACAATAGAATTTCTAAGATGGACTTCCGCCAAAAAAAGAAAATTACCAGAAATTAAAATTGCAGATATTACACTGGGGATGCTCGCCGGCAGGCAAAGCATTTCAAATGGGGGTTAAAGAAGTGGGTCTTGGATCGTATTCTCAACACTAACTATGCGGATGTGTCAGCAGTTAACAACGCAGTCCACGATATTGAGATCTTTCATGAAGGGAGCGGTTACAATAAGCGGAACTGTGATGGTGATCATATTCAGCTGAAGAGTCATGGTGGCGATCACAGGGGTCAGTCAGGCAGGAACTATGAGTTGAGGGGTCAGACAGACCGAGATTATGATCAGTGGGGTCAGTCAGGTAAGAGCTATGATCAGAGGCGACAGGAACTGAGGGTACAGGACCAAAGGTCCACTGCTAGACATGGGAATGATCGACCAGTTCACAACAACAACAATCAGGGACAATGGAGAGGTTAATTATCGAGGGGTAATCAGCAGGGCCGTGCTTCAGGGTCTACTAGTCAGGGGAAACCTACTGAGGTGTTGCTTCCTCCACCCATCTGTGCTACTTGTGGGAAGGCACATCCGGGTATTTGTCGTAAGATTACCGATGGTTGTTATCATTGCGGGTCTACGAATCACAAGGTGAGGGATTGTCCCAAGCAGAATTCGATTATGCCGGTGAACCATGCCAAACCACCTCCTACCACTGGTCATGTGTATTCAGTCACTCGTGATCAGGCGGCTAACACATCCGGTACTATTATAGGCATTGCTTATATTGGCGATCGTACTGTTTTCGCATTATTTGACACTGGTGCTACACATTCTATCATATCCATTAATTTTGATAAGAAACTTAATATGATCCCAACACCATTAACTAATTATTTATCCATATCAACACCAATGAAAAACCATGTACTAATCAATCATGAATATGTGAATTGTCCCTTACATTTTGATGACCGCATTCGTTCGGCGAACTTGCTCCTCTTGATATGGTTGACTTTAATGTGAACCTGGGCTTGGATTGGTTGGCTTCTCATAGAGCTACCATTGATTGCCATGCCAGAAATGTGATCTTTGGCGATTTACATCAACCTGATTTTGTTTATCATGGTTCTCAACCTCTTAAATCTGCTAAAATTATTTCTGCTATGAAGGCACGAACTTTGATTTCCCATGGTTGCCAAGGTTTTCTATCTTCTATTAAAGGTACATCTTTGAAGAGTCCTAGTATTGAAAGTCTACCTGTGGTATGAGATTTTCCCGACGTTTTCCCCAACAAACTTTCTGGTATTCCTCCTGCTAGGGAAATTGAGTTTGGCATTGAATTAATCCCAGGTGCTGAACCTATTTCCAAAGCTTCGTACCGTATGGTGCCCTTAGAGTTGAAGGAGTTGAAGGAACAGTTATAGGAATTCTTGGAGAATGGCTTTATACGACCTAGTGTTTCTCCTTGGGGTGCGCCTGTTTTGTTTGTTAAGAAGAAGGATGGAAGTATGCGACTGTGTATCGACTATCGTGAGCTTAACCGTATCACTATCCGTAATCGTTATCCTCTTTTGCGTATCGATGATCTATTTGATCAATTGCAAGGGGCTAAGTTCTTTTCGAAAATTGGTTTGAGGTCCGATTATCACCAATTACATGTGAAGGAGCAAGATGTTCCTAAGACCGCGTTCCATACCCGATATGGTCACTACGAGTTTTTGGTTATGCCCTTTGGTTTGACTAATGCCCCTGCTGTTTTCATGGACCTGATGAATCGCGTATTCCACGAGTATCTCGACAAGTTCGTTATCGTATTCATTAACGACATCCTTGTTTATTCGAAGACTGAAGGAGAACATGAGCAACATCAGCAGATTGTCTTGGAAACTCTTCGGCAGCAGAAGTTATATGCCAAGTTTTGTAAGTGCGAGTTCTGGCTAAATAAGGTTGCATTTTTAGGTCACATTGTATCAGCTAATGGTATCACCATGGATCCAGCTAAGGTTGAGGCTATCACAAAATTGCCGAGACCTACTACTGTGACTGAGGTTAGGAGTTTTATGGGGCTTGCTAGCTACTACCAACGGTTTGTTGAAGGTTTCTCGCATTTAGCTTTACCAATGACGAAACTCATGAGGAAGGGCGAGAAATTTGTTTGGATAGAGGAGCAAGAAGAGAGTTTTGAGGAGCTGAAACAGAGGTTGGTGTCGGCTCCTATTTTAACTCTTCCATATGGGTCTGGCGGATATCAGATATATCGTGACGCGTCAAAGAAAGGTTTAGGCTGTGTTCTTATGCAACATGGCAAGGTGATTGCCTATGCTTCGAGGCAATTAAAACCTTATGAGGTGAACTACCTGACTCATGATTTGGAATTGGCGGCTGTTGTGTTTGCATTGAAGATTTGGAGACACTATTTGTATGGTGAGTCGTGTGACATCTTTACTGACCACAAGAGTCTCAAATATATCTTCACCTAGAAGGAACTTAATATGAGACAGGGGCGATGGTTACAACTTCTCAAAGATTATGACACGAACATTCAATACCATCCGGGCAAAGCTAATGTTGTTGCTGATGCACTTAGCCGAAAATATGGTATGATAGCGAGCCTTGAGATTGAACCTCGAATCCTTAATGATCTGGAGATATTGGATGTTGAACTTTGTGTACGAGGTTATGACGGATATTGGGCTAGTATGAAGATAGAGTCCAATCTTATACTACGGATTAAGGAAGCTCAAAAGGATGATGGTGAACTTTGGTCTGTGGTTCAGAATGTTGAAGAGGGTAAGCAGTAGGAGTTCCGAGTGGATGACTCTGGCGTGGTATGGTTTGAATATCGGCTTTGTGTTCCTAATGATCCTGCTTTACGTGAGGCCGTGTTGTCTGAGGCCCATAGTTCCCCATTAACTATCCATCCTGGTTCTACCAAGATGTACAGGGATCTTAAGCAACACTTTTGGTGGAGTGGCATGAAACGGGATGTAGCGTTGTATGTTGCCAGATGTATGACTTGCCAGCAGGTCAAAATCGAACATCAGAGGGCTAGTGGTTTGCTGCAACCCTTAGATATTCCTACTTGGAAGTGGGATGAGATTTCCATGGACTTTGTTACTGGTTTGCCTCTTACTCGGAAAAGACATGATGCAATTTAGGTAGTCTTCGATCGGCTAACCAAGTCTGCCCATTTCTTACCTATTTGTTGTAATATCCGTAATTTCTACTACTATTCTTTAATATTATTTTATCCGAGTTATGTTGTACAGCGTGGAATCTGTACATTATGGATAAAATAATGAAGGATTGAGATGTCAGTATTGGTATAATTGTCGTATTTGGTAGACAATTACAATTGAGAATATCGTGTATTAGGTTATCTCACTTTTAATATTGGGTACATCGTATGAGAATATTATTGGATTCAGTATTTGTGTTCAGTGTGTCGTATGTTCGTTTTTGGTATGTCGAGACGTTGGACAGAAATTGCGGAAAATGGCTAAGTGTAGCATTATTAGCGCACGCTAATATGCATTCCTAGCGCACACTATCGTGCAGGTTTAGCGCACGCTAATGGTAAAACATAGCGCACGCTAGTTTAGAACAGATCAGAGGGAATCTACGTATGGACCCGGTCACTTTCGGCGCATGTGCCAACGAAGTCAACTGATGTTTGTCGTAAAGCATTAGCGCATGTTAATGCCTATTGTTAGCGCACGCTAATATCAGATCGTTCAACAGGGAATCTTGGCTTTATTGGTTGCTTTCGGCATGTGGGGTCACGAGCATATTCGGGGTAGGTGCAGACTGTAGCAAGCCAACTACGATTAGCGCATGCTAAGATACAATATTTTGCGTGCGCTAGACAGTGTAGTTTACGTACGTTATTGCATAGGCATTACGTACGTAAGCTGATGTGCGGAGCAAGTCAGTAGCCTCTGGACCGTGATAGCGCACGCTAACGAAAGAGAGTTAGCGCACGCTAAGCATGTAACGTACGTTACATGAACATGTTATCATACATTAATAATATACAGTATATGTGTAGTTGGGCATTATCCTTCATTTCGTCCATTTCTTCCTTGCAACCGAGAGAGAGAGAGAGAGAGAGTTTTTAGAGAGAAGTTTGAGGTTCCAAACACTGAGAGATGATGATCTTTAACAAAGATTAAGCTGAGGAACATGGATTAAAGTCTTGTTCTTGAAATTATTGATGATTCTTGGAATAAAGTTGATTGTTCTCCTTCATGGTTCGTCTATACAAGGTAATAGTTCTTCACCTTTGGATTTTGTTTTGGATTGGAGATTGATGTTCTTAAGTTGATGATTATCATATAAACAAGTTAATAAGTATGATTAGGATATGGATTACCGGATTATGATGATGTTATTATTGATATATGGATATTGATGTGATTCGTATGGTTTGAATCGTGTTGTTCATCCTCTCGAGATAAGTTGGTTAATTCTTATCCTCAGTTTAGGATGTTGACGTTATTGTTGATAATTACTCCCTGTAATGATAGATTACGGAAGTATTGTTACATTCTTAAGGTTTCATGATGTTGATATTGAGGAAGATGATATATGGATATAAGACTTGGATTATAAGTTGAATGATTGTTTATATGTTAAAGGATATCGGATTTCGTGGGCTTGATATCTTTGAACATGGTTTCGAATTACTTAGTGTTCTTGATAATCACTATATGTTGATCGATACTTGTAAAACATGCAAACTGTACAGCAGTAGCGCACGCTAAGCTTACTGGCTAGCGCACATTATCGGGAGCGAATTAGCGCACGCTACGTTGAGTGATTAACGTGCGCTAAGTAGGAAGACAATGCAGTACATCGTATTATGATTATGAATTCGTGCTAGTTCGAGTTGGATTGTACAGTCTATGTTTAACCGAGATATCGTAGAACCGTTGAGTTTATGGATTGGTTATATCTATTATTGATTGTTATCGAATGTGTGTTAAATTTATTATTACAATAGGTTGCTATAATTGATTGGTGATTATAACCGTATATTGCGGTCGTGTTCGAGCATGTTCGTGAATTGTGTGGTCAGGGATGAGGAGCTCGTAGACGAAGGCAATGAAATTTGTAGTGGCTTCATCATCATCGTATCGGTATTGAGGCAGGTTATTACTTGCTCAGTTATAATATTTAATGAATGGTTTCAGTTTCATTTCATTTATAAATCATATAGCGATGACTATTATTGTGAACTCGGGGTATTTAGATTGTATATCGTTCTTCTGATTCTGGGAGGTAAATCATAATATATATGCTTTATCTCGATTATTGGTATGTTCGGGTATCAAGGTTATGTTGCGAGAAATATGAGGATATGAATACCTATAGTTCATGGTGCGTTTGGATCGTCAAGCATTGAGGATAATCGCCAGTGATGATTTGACATCGAGATTGCTCCTGAACGACTCGGGACAAGTATCTTAGTTTTGATTTCGGTTTAGTGTTGATGATGTTGATCATGCAGGTTGTCTTTCATATTGCTGAACATGATGTCGTCCTAGTTGTTTTGTCATAATGCCATTCATGTTATTGAGTCATGTGTTGTTCATGTCGATGAACATATTGATTTGCATATCTGTATTGTTAATGTTGTTTATGTTGTGTTTATCCGTTGGGATTGTGTGATCTATGCTGAGGGCGCTGGATCAGATGTCCACCTCGTTATGGTCCGACAGGATCATCTTGGGATCTATGCTGAGTATGCTGGATCATTGGACGGGTTCTTCCACCTTGTTATGGTCCGACGGGATCATCTTGGGATCTATGCTGAGGGCGCTGGATCGTTGGAGTACCCAATGTTGTGTTGATGGAATTATATGGATTCGCATCATTGGTTTTGCATATGTTGTTGTGCATATGTATATTGTTGGTTATCCACCTCATGTTGATCTGGTAGGATCATCTTGAGACCTATGCTGAGGGCGCTGGGTCATGGGATTTCCATTGAGTATACAATGTTGATATTGTTTTGAGCATATTGATGTTGTCATATGAGTATGCATTTGTAGGTCTTGTGTTAGGACCATGTCCGTGTGTGGTATTGATCCGCCCTAGGATTTAACTGACATGATTGTCGTGGCATTTCATATCTTGAGGTATGTTCCGTATTTTCCTTTGGTATTTGTCTTTTGATGGACAATCGATTGTCGTCTTGGGATTTGATGATGCTATCTGATGGATCGTATTGGTCAGAACTGGTATATTTCAGTATCATGGGTCGGTGATGATAGATTGAGAATCTTGAGTATTGTTTGAGGTACAATATAGATATTATGTTCGAATTTAATGGTTAATCAAGTACGAGATGTGAAATGTGATAATGGTTAATCTGTCGAGAATTATTCGAGTTAGTAAAGTTACTACGATAAGATTACATTGGTCGTATTCTTATTTTGTATTCTCATTTATTAATGTGATGTGACGGTTATCATTGTTGGATATTATGGCTGACCCCATCGTGGGCTTTATTTTTAGGTTCTTGAAATATCGAGCTTGTAGCGGTCGTGGAGAGATGAGCTTCCCGGAGGATACTGGCTAGGACATGTTTTTGTATAGAGTTTCCTGATGAGTTCTTTGTATTTCATTGCTAGAGTACTTTTAACTATTGTCTTTTCCGCTGCGTGAGTATTTTGAAATGACCTTTTGTTTCTGGTAATTTGAGTTACTTTGGAAATCTTTTTCTAAACTATTGAGTTTCGGCCGTTTGGCCTTGCCCTTTTCGAAATGAGATTTTAAGACGGTTTTGATAAACAGATTTTATATAGTCTTCAAATGTTTTAAAGATAGTATCGTCGTTGGCCTCTTGGGCATTTGTAAATGTTTGCAAAAATTTCCTTTAGCCTTGTGGGTTCCATCTTAGGGCCCACGGCGCTGTAATATTCTCGGTTAAATTTGGGGGTGTTACAAAATATGGTATCAGAGCTTAGGTTGAGAAAACCTAGGCATTTGGGTCGAGTTGGGTCGTGTTTTGGTCGCGTCATTCGAGTTGTCGATTGACTAATACTAGAGCCGTGAGTTTTTGTTGTTCACTCGAGCTTATGGGTTATGTGATTTATCAGTGTGGTACTGGGATTGTTGTAAACTTTTTCAAATGGTGCTAACGTGATTCTCTTGAAAGAGATGTGTTGTGTTCTCAAGTTGAACTGATTTTGCAAAACGTGTGTTTTGAAAATACCTGTGTCGAGTATTTTATTGAGTCGAGACATGTGCCAATATCACGGGGAATCGTCGGCTTCACGATTTGTAAGTATTTGGATTTTCGAATTTCATTGAGATTTACTGCCATTCTAAATTGATATGCTTTGAGATTCGGAAGAATATTATGTGTTATCATTATGAGATAACAGAACACAGTAGTTGGGATAGGATTGATGATCTTGAGACGCTATAATTTTGGAAATCAATATGTCGGTTAGATTTTGGAAACGAAATTGTGTATTCGGGAGAAGGACTGTTAATTGTTGAGAATAACATGTAGTCATGCTAATTCATTTTGATATATGAACTGCTTTTGAGTATTTGAAAATATACTTTTCAAAATGAACGTTTCACGAATATTTTACGGAAAATGATTTTTGGGCCGAGACCCAATTTAATTTGAAATAGTTTTACAACTCAGGACTTAGGGTCCGAAAGGAGTTTTCTACTTTTTGAAATGCGGAACGAGATATGGGCTTAGACCCTGATGTTTCAAAAAAGGCTTTTCTGTTTTCTAAAGCTCAAGAGATTTGTAAAACACTTTACCAATCACTTTTATTTCCGCCTTTTGAGGTTTTTGGTTTACTTGCTCAAATGAAACTTCTCGGGTAGTCTTTCGCTGTGTTTGATTTATTTATTAATCAATGTTTTATCATAGCATAATTGAGGTGATCCAGGATGGGTTAATGATTGACGTTGTGACCCATATATGGAAAAAGGAGTTTTTTTTATCGGAGCCTAGACGTTGAGATTTTGGATTCTATCGTCTAGCTTTCCGACTGAATGTCAGTGGAATTTGTGACGAGCTGGACTGGTATACAGGGGTATAGATGCGGTCAATCATTTGCATAGTTTTCATTTTTAAACTGCGAAATCATGTGGATTCGGAGGACACTGTTATTGAATACTTGGCATTAGCGAGCCAGTTAATTTTTTGAAAATTGATTTCATTATCTTACGAAAATTTATGTTTTGGAGTTTTGGAATTTTTTAAAAGAACTTTCGAAAATTGTCTTCGTGACAAGATTATGTGATTTCAAACTGGTTTTGAAAATGGGATTGATGTACATACGCATTTAGTGTATAATGCATATTGTGGTGAAGTTCTGAGTGAGACTCACCAACTGGATAACACACTAATGGTACTATGAAAGGAGATTCGAACTTTAGTATGGTAGTTTGGTTATCCAGGGATGATCGGTTGATCTATCGGATGAGAGAAATATGCTGCGTATTGTAGATTCATGCACAGGATGCGATTTTAGAAACTTTGAATTTTCTGAAATCGGGACATATGTGCTATGTGATTCCATTGGTATGGTAGTAGCGCGAATTTACCACAATGATTTTCAAATGATTTCTTTGTAAGTGTAGATTTGGGGTTGTTGACCTCATGCTGGTTGTTTTGAGTATCGATTGGTTGTTCCCACTCCATGTATAATTTGGACATGTTTGATGGGTTGCGAATGGTTGTCCGTACGCCGAGGGGTATGTTCACCAGTTGAGTATGTTTATTGAGGTACATTGTATGTGATTGGCGTGTCGTTTTGAGAACTTTATTCATTTGTATATCGGTTGCTGTGGTTCTGTGTTGATCGTGTTGGAGTTTATCACGTTGATGATATTCTCGATTGTGTTTTGACTTCTGGTTGGTCATATTGGAGTTTATCATGTTGATGATATTCTCGATTGTGTTTTGACCTCTGGTTGGTCATATTGGAATTTATCATGTCGATGATAAATTCGATTGATTATTGATCATTGTTGGTGATCATCTGAGCGTTCATATTTTGTGTCAACGTTTTGGGATTCGTATTGTTGTTTTGGGCAGTTATTTCGCAGATGTATTGTATATTTTTCGTCTTATCGCAATTGAGAACTGATTATGTAATCAGGCAGACAGAATTTGATTCGGGCAGATTGTTTCATCCGAAGATGATATATTTTGTTGAGACTAAAGGAATTTTGATTGTAAAGTGTATTGAGACTTTACAGTGAGGTCACTAGCTAATTGTAACACCCCCAGAATACGTCCGGAAATGTTACACGCCGTAGGCCCTTCTCACAAGGATCTACCAGGCTAAACTCCACTAGACTACACAATGATCGACCGACCGGGGTCAATCTAAATACAACGCAGACCGACAAGGTCATTAAACAATTCAGAAACTAATAAATTTAATATCTCCATGACAAAGAATAAACTTTCACACAAAAAGGGATGACAACTCCATTTAATAAAGGAAAACCTACACCCGTGCAAGGGTGAGTACTCAACCAAATGGAAAATACCGACCCCGATGGAGTAAATGCAAAAGACTCTGACTCTTGTGTGATTAGCATCGTCGTCTTCCATCTCCTTCCAAGATAATCCCGTGACTGCTCCCGAGCTGCCAAAACCTGAGCGCATAACAGGCACCCACCCCCCGAAAACTCGGGGGTTAGCAAACTGGAATTTTGCTAGTGCAAGTACATAATATACAAGATATACGAACAATAATAACACAAAATTCAACCATCGTGAAGCCTTAACACAAACCATACATTCCCAAAGTCAACACAGTATAGCACTCGTATACACAAGGTGAAAAATAATCACATAGTCATATTCTCTATATGGAACATAACGCCAATCAAACTTTGGACGAGCCCAAGGAGTCAAAAGATTAAGTTCGAAAATCCATTTTTATAAAAGGAAAAGTATTTTGATAAGATAGTTTAAAAATATTATTAATGACTCGGGCCGTCTTGGGATTTTGGAAATTGAATGGGAATACCTTTAGAAAATAATTTCAAAAGCTCTCGGGTCCTCGACCCAATTTATAGAACACTGTCACAAACGAAATCATTATAACATCTCACGGGGTTCTCAAACCAATCAAAATAACATCATCACGAGATCAATCATCTCAACATTTCACAGGGTCCTCGACCCAAATCACAGAATAGCACCACAATACAATCGAAGGCACAAGCTCTCATTCGACATATCCTGCTCAAGACCCCCGATTAATTAACCCTCGGAGATTTCGTCAAACCTCCTTGGTTAATTAACCCTGATACCAACGCTTCAAAAACAAGTTGAAACAAACTTTTCAATTACGCGTTTCGCGTTCTATATCAAGTCAAACGTTTATGCGAGAGTTTGATAGTTTTTAGATACGAACATCGTTCGATAGCAGGTCTTAGCTATCACTCAAATACCCGTAACCAATAAGCCTGCCAGGCGCCTCCCTTGCGCACCTGTGTACCGGCGTTCACTTCCATCATGTTGGCCGCTCATTGAACATATCACCGCACCGGCGTCACTCCCGCAAGAGCCGCCCCTTGCGCGCGCATTAGGTGACATCGGCGTTCACCACCCATATGGAGCCGCACATTGCAGCATACACCAGGCCGGAGTGCACGCCCCGCCCTCAGAGGTTCCCGGATACGACGTTTCTCACAACAAGTATCCACATTATCACAAACATCAAGCACATGGACAAACGTCACAACAATTTTCAACTCGGTACATCAAGTTACACAATTTTCTCCGCCAGTCCATAACCACACAAATAAACAATAACACGCACGTTATCAATCAAACTCAATCACGATAAGCCTTCAAGCATAACCAATCAACACCGCACATATATCCCTATATTGCGACTCAACCGAATATATATATATATATATATGTATATATATATATATATAACCTTACTATATTATAAGAGTAAATATAGTTTACCCATCAATCCAAGTCGAGTACGTCATCTAGTGTTAGTATTCATCACTCGTCATTCACCAATATAGGCGCTTATATCAATATATGTATATACATACATATATTTAACATATAAATATATATACATATATAAAACTAGATATATATATACATACACACATATATATATATATACACACATTAATACATCCGTATAAATTCATACACTTCGACAACAATGATTTCACGCAGTTACAATTCGTATATCAAGGTACTTGCCTTGGAAATCTCTCACGAATACTTGAGAAAATGCGGTTGATTGGAGAAATCCGAACTCAATGAAAACGGCGATCGGAAAGGCTCAACACTAGATTTTTGTGGGGAATTCGTCCCTAGTATCCTATCATCAAATAAACAACAAATCACACGAGGAAGACATCGCAAAACGACCAATTTTCTCTCTGCGGCATTTTCCCGGACACCTTGAAGGCGTCAAGCGAAAGTTCATATAAGCGGCGAATCGGAAATGGTAAAACCGTGGAAAGATGATGAAAATGATAGAATACTACTTAATCTACAATTATCCATCAGAAATATGAGTTAAAACGATCAAATCGACGAAATCAACTAAAACCCCCAAAACTAGATTTCTAGGAAATCGGCTGGTCAGTAGATCGAAGGATGTTATAGAGCGATGATTGATGATATGAACCTCCAAACTTCATGGATTTATTTTCCAACAACATCTATACATGATTAGCACAACGTAAGCCTCGGAAGAGAAGAAGAGAAGTGAGAAATGGTGAAGAAAAGCAGCGCCGGGCCTTAAATAGGCCGATTGCCGGCCAGATTACGTCATGTGGCCATGGCTTACGTCGTAACGGCCATGGCGAACTCCTGCTGAAAATGCCGGGCGTTAAATGCGTTACGGCCAGGGCCTTACGTCGTAACCCGCCTTACGTGCACGTGACCGGTCACTACCGCACGCTACTCGGCGAGTGGCTTTGGCCCGAGCATGCCCGGCCATGACTCGGCCGGGACCAACTCCGACGGCCCGAACTACCCCGAAACCCGAACCTGAGTGCGAAACGAAGATACGGTTACGAAGTACTCGCAAAGACGAATCCGAGCACTAAGAGAACACACGATTCTGACCACCCGAAGGCTCGGAATTCGACAACGGAAACTAATTACCCCAAACTTTGGGAAATTACGAAAATGGCCCAAAACGCCCGAAAATCACGATACGTGATCGAATAACCAAACCGAAGCTTGCAACATGAATAATAACATTAAATGAACTTACAAGAAAGTCGAAACAACAGTTTCGGACGAGATTCGCAAGAATCGAACTCAAGTGCGGAAAAACCGCTAAAAAGCACGGAACTCAACAAAACGACACCGAAACGAACTCCGATGACAAAAAGTGAAAAATTAATCATTCTTAGAATGACGAAACGGTCATGAGCGAGTCGTCAAAATGGACTTCCGCCGAAAAAAAAAGAAATTACCGGAAATCGAAATCACGGGTATTACATTCTACCCTCCTTAAAAGAAGTTTCGTCCCGAAACTTAAAATAGAGAGCGATGGAACAACAGTTTCAAACAAAACTTGCAAGAATCAAATTCGGATGTGAAAAGGCCACAGTAATCCACGAGATTTAGCAAAACAGCCCCGAAATTCGTTCGGAGGACGGTAGGCTAAGTAAAACAAGGTGGTTTAAAATCATCGAGGGGATCACAATTGAATTACCAACAATGAAAGGTCACACAATACTGAAAATATCAAGAAAAGTACGGGTAATACATTCCCACATACGAAAAAAAATATTACGACCCCGAAACTTAGAACAACAAGAGTTGGAAACGTAAAGCAATGAAACGAAATACGATCGTAGTCACGATTGTTTGAAACAACAACGATCAAGACATAGTACAAAATCTTCATCCTCCCATGCTAGCATCTTCAGAAGGAAACATAGGGTTTCGGGACACTTCCCGATCACTAGCTCTGCTCTCTCTCAGGGCGGCATTCTTTGCCAATTCGGAAACTGTCTCACAGTGTTTCTCCCGATGACCTTCACACCCACACCGGTAACAAGTCAAGAGTGGAGAGGGACAATTTGCACGAACATGTCCCCAGCGATTCTGATTGAAACATCTTCTCTTCTTCTGCGAGTCACCGTCTTTGGTTTGGGATTTCCAGCGTTCACTCCCGACCGCGAAGATGACGCTTTCGAACAACGTGAGGGCTTGGGAGCCTTAGTCTCCTCACCGCCCAGAAATTTTCCCGATACCCTCGGTCTCTTTGCTTCGCTCGTGGGCTCGATTACTGAGGAGATTTCATAGGATATCGTTTGATCTCGATACTCCTTCACTGTAGCATGGATAGTTGTCGTACGAACCACCTTGTCGTTTCCACTTCCGTCATCACACTTACGTCCGCCAAGGCTCGACATACTAATACAGATAGTACCATTCAGCATTATCAAATAATCAGTCGTACAGTATACCACCCTTATCAACACAAGGTTTAGTTAACATCTATAGAATAACGGTAATATCGTAAAGCATAGAGTTTTATGAAGTTAACTCCGGTCCTTCGACTAGGATGATCATTATATATATATATGTGCTTAATGAAAACAAATTTTTGAAAAAGAGAGCGAGTCACGTTACGCCCAAAGCTTGTAAATCTTGTCCTTTATTTGAGAAGAGGAAGTTTATACAACGACTCTAAATTTTATTTTCGAGTGATGTATAAAAGAAAATTGGAAATGAATTGTAACTAATTTGAAGTATTTCAAAAGTGTTGAGTCCCAAATACCACAATTTTGAAAATCTACCCTCTCCTACCAAAACGTTTATTTTGAAAGAATTTTCCACCGAGATACGTGACGAATTGACATGACGACATTAAATCATGGCTTTCCACAACGTTAGAAAATTTCAAAGCACCACTTTAAAATATTCGTGATACTACAGCGCCGTGGGCCCCGTACCGGAACCCACCAGGCTAAAAATCATTTTAAAAAAAAATGTTCAAAATGCCAAAAAGGCCGATGTCGGTAATATTCTCAAATACTCACAAAAGTCATTTATAAAATATCAAATACCATCATGAGAATACAATCAAAACGTGCAAAATCAAAATATCAAAACTCGGTTTGCAAGACACCAAGAGCCATCTCAAAATATTCACGCAGCGGATAAATTTAACATTCATAAATTTATTCTAATAAAGTGCAAGAACAAATAAATATGCTCGACTTCCGAAGCATATTACATAACCATTTTTACTCGGACCGCATACGCATGTTACATCTTAAAACAATAATATCACCGACAAGTTCCAATTCTTAGTTCACATTAAACATATTAGCACAATATAATCAAATACGTATATAAGGGGACTTACGATCGGGAGGCTTACCATCACGGATTGCCGGAAGATGATGTCGGAACCACGATACTAATCACAACTCTGATGCGCACGACTTACACCGGACATGGACTTGACCCAACGGCCTAGGTTTTTCGCAAACCTAAGCTCTGATACCATAATTGTAACACCCCCAGAATACGTCCGGAAATGTTACACGCCGTAGGCCCTTCTCACAAGGATCTACCAGGCTAAACTCCACTAGACTACACAATGATCGACCGACCGGGGTCAATCTAAATACAACGCAGACCGACAAGGTCAATAAACAATTCAGAAACTAATAAATTTAATATCTCCATGACAAAGAATAATCTTTCACACAAAAAGGGATGACAACTCCATTTAATAAAGGAAAACCTACACCCGTGCAAGGGTGAGTACTCAACCAAATGGAAAATACCGACCCCGATGGAGTAAATGCAAAAGACTCTGACTCTTGTGTGATTAGCATCGTCGTCTTCCATCTCCTTCCAAGCTAATCCCGTGACTGCTCCCGATTGCCAAAACACGAGCGCATAACAGGCACCCACCCGAAAACTCGGGGCTTAGCAAGCGGAATTTTGCTAGTGCAAGTACATAATATACAAGATATACGAACAATAACAACACAAAATTCAACCATCGTGAAGCCTTAACACAAACCATACATTCCCAAAGTCAACACAGTATAGCACTCGTATACACAAGGTGAAAAATAATCACATAGTCATATTCTCTATATGGAACATAACGCTAATCAAACTTTGGGCCAAGGGAGTCAAAAGATTAAGTTCGAAAATCCATTTTTATAAAAGGAAAAGTATTTTGATAAGATAGTTTAAAAATATTATTAATGACTCGGGCCGTCTTGGGATTTTGGAAATTGAATGGGAATACCTTTAGAAAATAATTTCAAAAGCTCTCGGGTCCTCGACCCAATTTATAGAACACTGTCACAAACGAAATCATTATAACATCTCACGGGGTTCTCAAACCAATCAAAATAACATCATCACGAGATCAATCATCTCAACATTTCACAGGGTCCTCGACCCAAATCACAGAATAGCACCACAATACAATCGAAGGCACAAGCTCTCATTCGACATATCTGCTCAAGACCCCGATTAATTAACCCTCGGAGATTTCGTCAAACCTCCTTGGTTAATTAACCCCGATACCAACGCTTCAAAAACAAGTTGAAACAAACTTTTCAAAACGCGAATCGCGGTCTATATCAAGACAAGCGTTTAAGAGAGAGTTTGAAAGATTTTAGATACGAACATCGTTCGATAGCAAGTCTTAGCTATCACTCAAATACCGTAACCAATAAGCTGCAGGCGCCTCCCTTGCGCACTGTGTACCGGCGTTCACTTCCATCATGTTGGCCGCTCATTAAACATGTCACCGCACCGGCGTCACTCCCGCAAGAGCCGCCCCTTGCGCGCGCATTAGGTGACATCGGCGTTCACCACCCATATGGAGCCGCACATTGCAGCATAAACCGGGCCGGAGTGCACGCCCGCCCTCGAGAGGTTCCGGATACGACGTTTCTCACAACAAGTATCCACATTATCACAAACATCAAGCACATGGACAAACGTCACAACAATTTTCAACTCGGTACATCAAGTTACACAATTTTCTCCGCCAGTCCATAACCACACAAATAAACAATAACACGCACGTTATCAATCAAACTCAATCACGATAAGCCTTCAAGCATAACCAATCAACACCGCACATATATCCCTATATTGCGACTCAAGCGAATATATATATATATATATATATATATATATATGTATATATATATATATATAACCTTACTATATTATAAGAGTAAATATAGTTTACCCATCAATCCAAGTCGAGTACGTCATCTAGTGTTAGTATTCATCACTCGTCATTCACCAATATAGGCGCTTATATCAATATATGTATATACATACATATATTTAACATATAAATATATATACATATATAAAACTAGATATATATATACATACACATATATATATACACACATTAATACATCCGTATAAATTCATACACTTCGACAACAATGATTTCACGCAGTTACAATTCGTATATCAAGGTACTTGCCTTGGAAATCTCTCACGAATACTTCAGAAAATGCGGTTGATTGGAGAAATCCGGAACTCCAATGAAAACGGCGATCGGAAAGGCTCAACACTAGATTTTTGTGGGGAATTCGTCCCTAGTATCCTATCATCAAATAAACAACAAATCACACGAGGAAAACATCGCAAAACGACCAATTTTCTCTCTGCGGCATTTTCCCGGACACCTTGAAGGCGTCAAACGAAAGTTCATATAAACGACGAATCGGAAATGGTAAAACCGTGGAAAGATGATGAAAATGATAGAATACTACTTAATCTACAATTATCCATCAGAAATATGAGTTAAAACGATCAAATCGGACAAAATCAACTAAAACCCCCAAAACTAGATTTCTAGGAAATCTGACCTGATTCGGTAGATCGAAGGATGTTATAGAACTGATGATTGATGATATGAACCTCCAAACTTCATGGATTTATTTTCCAACAACATCTATACATGATTAGCACAACGTAAGCCTCGGAAGAGAAGAAGAGAAGTGAGAAATGGCTGAAGAAAAACGCTGCCAGGCCTTAAATAGGCCGACTGCCGGCCGGGTTACGTACGTAACCGGCCATGGCTTACGTACGTAACCGGCCATGGCCGAACTCCCTGCCTGGAAAATGCGGGCGTTACGTGCGTTACCGGCCAGGGCCTTACGACGTAACCGGCCTTACGTGCGTAACGGCCCGGTCACTACCGCACGCGTTACTCGGCGAGTGGCTGGCCCGAGCATGCCCGGCCATGACTCGGTCGGGACCAACTCCGACGGCCCGAACTACCCCGAAACCCGAACCTGAGTGCGAAACGAAGATACGGTTACGAAGTACTCGCAAATACGAATCCGAGCACTAAGAGAACACACGATTCTGACCACCCGAAGGCTCGGAATTCGACAACGGAAAGTAATTACCCCAAACTTTGGGAAATTACGAAAATGGCCCAAAACGCCCGAAAATCACGATACGTGATCGAATAACCAAACCGAAGCTTGCAACATGAATAATAACATTAAATGAACTTACAAGAAAGTCGAAACAACAGTTTCGGACGAGATTCGCAAGAATCGAACTCAAGTGCGGAAAAACCGCTAAAAAGCACGGAACTCAACAAAACGACACCGAAACGAACTCGGATGACAAAAAGTGCAAAATTAATCATTCTCAGAATGACGAAACGGTCATGAGCGAGTCGTCAAAATGGACTTCCGCCGAAAAAAAAAAGAAATTACCGGAAATCGAAATCACGGGTATTACACTAGTATCTCAGGAGATCGTCGACTTTGCGCATTGGTAAGTATACTGTTGTGGTTATTCTATTGTGATGATGATTGATCATTGTCGTGATGGTTTTGAGATATTTCTAAGTGAACGGTATGTTTGTTTGTTTTTATGACGGCTTGCAAGTTTCGAGGCCGAAACTTATTTTAAGTGGTGTAGAATGTAATATCCTGAATTTATACTACTGTTGTTTAATATTATTTTATCCAAGTTATGTTATACAGCGTGGAATCTGTATAGTATGGATAAAATAATGAAGGACTGATATGTCAGTATTGGTATAATTGTCGTATTTGGTAGACAATTACAATTGAGAATATCGTGTATCAGGTTATTGCAGTTTTGATATTGGGTACATCGTATGAGAATATTATTGGATTCAGTATTTGTGTTCAGTGTGTCGTATGTTCGTTTTTGGTATGTCGAGACGTTGGACAGAAATTGCGGAAAATGGCTAAGTGTAGCATTATTAGCGCACGCTAATATCCATTCCTAGTGCACACTATCGTGCAGGTTTAGCGCACGCTAATGGTAAAAGATAGCGAATGCTAGTTCAGAGCAGATCAGAGGGAATCTACGTGTGGACCCGGTCACTTTCGGCGCATGTGCCGACGAAGTCAACTGATGTTTGTCGTAAAGCATTAGCGCATGCTAATGCCTATTGTTAGCGCACGCTAATATCAGATCGGTCAACAGGGAATCTTGGCTTTATTGGTTGCTTTCGGCATGTGGGGTCACGAGCATATTTGGGGTAGGTGAAGACTGTAGCAAGTCAACTACGATTAGCGCATGCTAAGATACAAGATTTTGTGTGCAGTAGACAGTGTAGTTTACGTACGTTATTGCATGGGCATTACGTACGTAAGCTGATGTGCGGAGCAAGTCAGTAGCCTCTGGACCGCGATAGCGCACGCTAAGGAAAGAGAGTTAGCGCACGCTAAGCATATAACGTACATTACATGAGGATGTTAGCGTACGTTAATAATATACAGTATATATATGTGTAGTTGGCCATTATACTTCATTTCGTCCATTCCTTCCTTGCAACCGAGATAGAGAGAGTTTTTAGAGAGAAGTTGGAGGTTCCAAACACTGAGAAATGATGATCTTTAACAAAGATTAAGCTGAGGAACATGGATTAAAGTCTTGTTCTTGAAATTATTGATGATTCTTAGACTAAAGTTGATTGTTCTCCTTCATGGTTCGTCTATACAAGGTATAGTTCTTCACCTTTGGATTTCGTTTTGGATTGGAGATTGATGTTCTTGAGCTGATGATTATCATATAAACAAGTTAATAATTATGATTAGGACATGGATTACCGGATTATGATGATGTTGTAATTGATATATGGATATTGATGTGATTCATATGGTTTGAATCGTGTTGTTCGTCCTCTCAAGATAAGTTGGTTAATTCTTCTCCTCAGTTTTGGATGTTGACGTTATTGTTGATAATTATTCACTGTAATGATAGATTATGGAAGTATTGTTACGTTCTTAAGGTTTCATGATGTTGATATTGAGGAAGATGATATATGGATATAGGACTTGGATTATAAGTTGAATAATTGTTTATATGTTAAAGGATATCGGATTTCGTGGTCTTGATAGCTTTGAACATGGTTTCGAATTACTTAGTGTTCTTGATAATCGCCATATGTTGATCGATACTTGTAAAACATGCAAACTATACATCAGTAGCGCTCGCTAAGCTTACTGGCTAACGCATGTTATCGGGAGCGACTTAGCGCACGCTACGTTGAGTGATTAACGTGTGCTAAGTAGGCAGACAATGCAGTACATCATATTATGATTATGAATTCGTGCTGGTTCGAGTTGGATTGTACAGTCTATGTTTAACCGAGATATCGTAGAACCGTTGAGTTTGTGGATTGGTTATATCGATATTGATTGTTATCGAATGTGTTTTAAATTTATTAGTGCGATAGGTTGCGATAATCGATCGGTGATTATAACTGTATATTGCGGTCGTGTTCGAGCATGTTCGTGAATTGCGTGGTCCGAGCTGAGGAGCTCGTAGACGAAGGCAATGAAATTGGTAGCGGCTTCATCATCGTCGTATCGGTATCGAGGCAAGTTATTACTTGCTCAGTTATTATATTTAATGAATGGTTTCAGTTTCATTTCGTTTATAATACATATAGTGATGATTATTATTGTGAACTCGGGGTATTTGGATTATATATCGTTCTTCTGATTCTGGGAGGTAAATCATAATATATATACTTTATCTCGATTATTGGTATGTTCGGGTATCAAGGTTATGTTGCGAGAAAGATGAGGATATGAATACCTATAGTTCATGGTGCGTTTGGATCATCGAGCATTGAGGATAATCGCCAGTGGTTATTTAACATCGAGATTGCTCCTGAAGGACTCGGGACAAGTATCTTAGTTTTGATTTCGGTTTAGTGTTGATGATTTTGATCATGCAAGTTATCTTTCATATTGCTGAACATGAGGTCGTCCTAGTTGTTTTGTCATAATGTCGTTCATGTTATTGAGTCATGTGTTGTTCATGTCGATGAACATATTGATTTGCATACGTGTATTTGTTTATGTTGTTTATGTTGTGTTGATCCGTTGGGATCGTGTGATCTATGCTGAGGGCGCTGGATCAGATGTCCACCTCGTTATGGTCCGACGGGATCATCTTGGGATCTATGCTGAGGGCGCTGGATCATTGGATGGGTTCTTCCACCTCGTTATGGTCCAACGGGATCATCTTGGGATCTATTCTTAGGGTCGTTGGAGTTCCCACTGTTGTGTTGATGGAATCATATGGATTCGCATCATTGGTTCTGCATATGTTGTTGTGTATATGTATATTGTTGGTTATCCACCTCTTGTTGATCTGGTAGGATCATCTTGGGACCTATACTGAGGGCGCTGGGTCATGGGATTTCCATTGAGTATACACTGTTGATATTGTTTTGAGCATATTGACGTTGTCATATGAGTATGCATTTGTAGGTCTTCTGTTAGGACCATGTCCGTGTGTGGTATTGATCCGACCTCGGATTTGACTGACATGATTGTCGTGGCATTTCATATCTTGAGGTATGTTCCGTATTTTCCTTTGGTATTTGTCTTTCGATCGACAATCGGTTGCCGTCTTTGGATTTGATGATGTTATCCAATGGATCGTATTGGTCAGAACTGGTATATTTCTATATCATGGGTTGGTGATGATAGTTTGAGAATCTTGAGTACTGTTTGAGGTATAATACAGATATTATGTTCGAATTTATTGGTTAATCAAGTACGAGATGTGAAATGTGATAATGGTTATTCTGTCGAGAATTATTTGAGTAAGTAAAATTACTACGATAAGATTACATTGGTCGTATTCTTATTTTGTATTCTCATTGGTATGTAATTATTAATGTGATGTGACCGTTATCATTGTTGGATATTATGGTTGACCCCGTCATGGGCTTTCTTTTTAGGTTCTTGAAATATCGAGCTTGTAGCGGTCGTGGAGAGATGAGCTTCCCGGAGGATACTAGCTAGGACATGTTTTTGTATTGAGTTTCCTGATCAGTTGCTGTATTTCAACTGCTAGAGTACTTTTAACTATTGTCTTTTTTGCTGCGTGAGTATTTTGAAATGACCTTTTGTTTCTGGTAATTTGAGTTACTTTGGAAATCTTTTTCTAAACTATTGAGTTTCGACCGTTTGGCCTTGCCCTTTTCGAAATGAGATTTTATGACGGTTTTGATAAACAGATTTTATATAGTCTTCAAATGTTTTAAAGATAGTACCGTCGTTTGCCTCTTGGGAATTTATAAATGTTTGCGAAAATTTCCTTTAGCCTTGTGGGTTCCATCTCGGGGCCCATAGCGCTGTAATATTCCCGGTTAAATTTGGGGGGTGTTACATTCGTATGGATTATCGTGTTAGTAGATTGGCGAAAATTTTTCAGCAGGAGATTGTTAGACTTCATGGTACTCCGACATCTATCGTTTCAGACAGAGATCCGCGGTTTACTTCTCGTTTTTGGAAAGGCCTACATAAAGCTTGGGGTACTCGCCTTAAGTTTACTACGGCTTTTCATCCACAGACAGATGGTCAGTCAGAAAGAATCATTCAGACTTTGGAAGACATGTTAAGGGCATGTGCATTAGAGTGGACTGGAAGTTAGGACGAATACTTGTGCTTGGTGGAGTTTGCCTACAACAATAGTTGGCATGCTAGCATCAAGGCAGCACCTTATGAGCTTCTGTACGGGAGAAAATGTAGAGCACCTATTTGTTGGAATGAGGTAGATGAACATTTGATTGAGGGGCCGGAGATTATTGAGATCACTAATGAGAAAGTGGTTGTAGCAAAGGAGAAGCTGAAAGAGGCTTACACTCGACAGAAGAGTTATGCTGATAAGCATCGACGTGACTTGGAGTTTCAGGTTGGGGATCATGTATTTCTGTAATTATCATCGTTCAGAGATGTGAAATGTTTTGGGATTAAAGGCAAGCTTAGTTCTCGATTCATTGGACCATTCGATATTCTTGAACGTATTGGGGAAGTTTCTTATCCTTTGGCTCTACCTCGTCAGTTATCACATGTTCATAACGTCTTCCATGTATCTCTTCTGAGGGGATACAATTATCATCCGTTACATGTGGCATCTTATCCTTTTGATCAGATTCAGCCTGATATGTCTCTCTTTGAGGAACCCGAAGCTATTTTGGATCGACAAGATAGAGTCATGAGAAACAAAGTTATTCTGTTTGTGAAAATTCTTTAGAAGAATCACCCAGAGCGTGAAGCTACCTGGGAAACCAGGGAATCGATGCGAACAAGTTACCCTCATTTCTTTTCGTAGTCTGGTATGTCTCTGTTTCGTTTTCATTTCAATTTCGCGGACGAAATTTTTTTTTAGAGGGGAAGAGTTGTAAAACCCTAAAATTCGGGTTCCTAATTTTACGTCTAATTTTGAATTTTTCCCTAAAGTTTTATAATAATATAATTTTAACCCTAAACTATATGATATGTAATATAAATACATTTAATAAAAAACTAACCTAAGTAAAATGCCTAAATAAATATTTGCTACTATAATTAAGCTTTCCTGATCTCTTCAAACTAAGTACACGTTTTGGTCTATATTCCATACTGACATTCAACAATTAAATGAGATAATATTGCTATGATTCCATAAATTTCGGCCCAAGTATAACGCCACATAACTGATACAAATCAATGCCAATTATACCACAATTAAAACCTTCCATAATTGCTATACACGCCCCTCCTTAATCTTTAGTTATAAGTGTATCCTTTTTCCCCTTCTACCATTCGTACGACACATAAAATAAAAACACAAAACCAGAAGAGGTTCCTGTTCGTGGATGCCAAAGAGAAGAGAAAAGGATTACACGAAGTCGAGCATGTAGCAGCTTTTGGGTGTATTCGTGTGCTCTGCTACTTTGTTCTTATTCGTTTTCTTTCGCCCCAAATGATTTCTTTCTCTTTTCTGTCGATTCACAAAGGTATTTTTTCTTTCTTCTCTTTTAATTCGACATAAAATTGATTAGAAAAAGAGTAAAATCATGCTAAGAAACTCAACTGAATCATGTTTGTATGTATGTTGTTGTCTCGTTATATTTGTCACATAAAATCATAAAAAGTAACATGATAAAACCTTGTGTATTCAACCCTTGTTTTTCTGTTTTGAATGACCCATGTTGCTGTTGTTCGACCCATCTTTATTCAGCCCTAAATATGATATATATAAACCTAATTATACCATTTAATGAACATTTAATGAGCCTTGCAAAAGCTGGAAACCCTAATTCATATTTAACTGAGGGTTAGGGCTTAATGTATGATTTTATGTAACTTACTTTGTGCCGTTATTGTTGTGTTTGTGTGTGTGGCTTTTGGTGTCGACATGTAGGGCTGTAAACATATGTGATATTGTCTAAATAAACCTATGAAATGTGTGTGCAGTCGGATTTAGAAGGGTTAAAGGATTGAAGTTGTTTCTGCCTCACTTTCATGCTGACAAAATATTAGAGTTGGATTGAGCAGGGTAAATCTTGATGATACTAAAGTGTTTTCCGAGCTTCTTGAGTCTAAAACTAAGTTTAAAGAGATTACCAACTGATCCAATTGGTTTGAAATGATTTAGAGTTGATTTGGGCATGTTTCCGAATTTTATATGACCATATGTCAAAACAGTGTTTTCAGAAAATTTCTTCAATCGACTTGTGTGATTTTTATTTTCAAATTTATAAGGAGTTAAGAGCTATAATTTTAGATGAGTGATTCTCAAGTTATGTGTCAGTTTCTGTAATTTTTGCAGATTTTTCTGACGAGTATAAACAGGTTAAATAAATATAAACTTTCGAAGTGTACTTGCAGTTAACTTTCTGGATATGTTTGAATAAACGATTTTTAATAGGATGGTTACACTTAATAATAAAATCTGAGAAAATTTGTGTAAGTTCATAAGATATATAAGTACCTGGGTAAATTATTATAGCTTCTGAATCAGAGTCTACATATTACTTTAATATTCGTAAAGTCGAGTTTGAAACATACTAAAATGAGTAACCTAATTCAATTAGACTTAAAGTAATACATGGTATTTAATTCGTATAGGTTCCGTGAAGCGGGAGTGATCCATCTCATGTGACCTTTCTTTTCCTGTTTGGTTGCTTTGACTAAGGTATAGATATTCAGACTTTTCTTTTAAGGTTTCTCATGACTCTTACACACTTTTGATCTTTAGCTATTTTGATTATGAACCTTTGCTATGAACCTTTGAACATTTGATATGAACACTTTGATTTGAGCTTTTGCTATGAAATTTTGATTATAAACCTATGATTATGATATTATGATGACTTTTGATTCAATGTCATTACTATGACATTTTTTGACCCTTTAGTTTGATACCCGAGCCATTATACTAGGCATGGGGGTTCCATGTCCGTGTCATTCATGCACCAATGGCATGACTCCAGGGTGGTTGAGTGATGTGCCATCCCGTCCCTTTTGTTTGTTGAAAATATGGTCACTAATACTTTTGCAGGGGCATATGGATGCATCTTAGATTTGTTTTTTATTTGATATGCTACATTTGGTTTGGTGATTGATGTTGTGTGCAATACACGTCCTTCACATTTTGGGAGCTAGCTACTCCATGGTTACTATGATATGATATGGTTTGATTGGTTTGGGCTCGTGGTGGATTACTGACTTTCTTTACCTTACTCTATACCTTGTTATACCTCATGATTTTCCCCAATGCACCATATTCCTGTTTCTTACTTCATTATCATTACTTTGTTTATATATCTGTTCACTGAGCTTTGTAAGCTCAGCCACATTTCTTTTCTCCGCGGCAGGTTGTTAAGATAGGAGCTGGGGCTATCTTTGGGATTGAGAGTAGGAGGTGAGTGTGGATTGACCCTGGACATCTTAGACTTTGATACCATTATTATTTCATTTATGAGACTGAGACTATTTATGTTTCCTTTCTTTTAGTTATCTTTGGAACTTATGTAACGATCAAGTCGTGTTGACTTGCTCTTTATTTGGTATTTATTTAAGACTTCCGCTTGCATTCATTTATTGTATATTCTGATATTCCACCATAATGTGATACTTCTACCCTTGTCGGATTGGGGTGTTACAATATTTGTTTGGTTTGTTCAGAAATGAAAGACAAGACATTCCTTTATAATCTGCATTTGTCATAACGTACATTACCAGCAAATGTTAACGTACGTTAGAGACATTTACGTACGCTAACACATGAGTGTTACATATGTAACAATCCTCTAGAAGCTACTGCCTCAACGCACACACACACACATCCTCGTACCTTGCTAAAAATAATGTACATAAGCTTACCTACATTAAGTACGCTATAACATCACCATTACGCACGTAATGCCCGTTGACTTGGCTCTCTCAATCAAGCCAGAAATCCTGGTTATGTATGGCCCCACACGCCAAAATTCGAGATGCAATCTGATACCCTCTATTACGTACACAATCCCTGATAATTTACGTCTGTAACAACACACGTATAACGTACGCTAAGCTACAATGGTAACGTATGCTGAGCAACAAGGACATAGTCAAAAATGCAATTTTAGATACGACATCTAACAATCAAACATAGTGTGAACGACAAATTTAATTAATTCAATTTAGTATATCTCAACATTATAATCATTACACTAAATGCAAACATGATACTACGATACCCGAATCATCCGAGTAATACAACAGTAAAGATAAAAAATTACAGTCGGATATTACAAATATTTCTGGTAGCGTACGTTAGCTTCATTTTTGCTTTTCTTCTTTTTCTGTCCAGCTCGTGCATCTTCGACTTCTTGTTGATTAAATATTGTCAATGTTTTTCAGTGTTCATCAACTTATCATCAAATGCTTTAATATGGTTGTGTGGAAAACAATGTTCCAACAGTTGTGAACCATTCATTGTTGATCTATCTTGTAATCATAATATTTGAGAACCTTGATATTTGGGATTGTTTGATTAAGTTTCTACCAATTTTTCTTTATTGGTGTTGTACCCAAGATTTTGTGATAATCTGGGTAAATCTTGGTTGTAGTTAAGAGGCGTCAAGTCGTTAGGACTTGCGCATGCGAGTTATATGGTCCTGAGGATGATATATGCGTTGTTATTCTTGTGTTGAGTGAGTCAGTGATTGCATGGGCGTCTGATGCTGATGAGGATGGCAAAGTATACACAGATGATTGTAGATATGTACAATGAGTGGCTCCCTTGGGATGTGTATGTCGGTGTTACAAGCCATGCTTGCGGTACGGCTTTTTGGCGACCCTCTAGGCGGAGGAGTCATGATTCGACTGACCGCACACCTGGTTGAGTGTTATATCACTTGATTTTGGCCTTGTTCAGGCAGAGGCAATATGGGGACCAGAGGGGTTGACCCAGTAGCTCAGGTGAATTTTGGTTCGCATTGAGGAGTATTCTTGAAGGTGTTGTTTACGGATTCGGATGGACGTTTCATATTCCAAAATGTGTACCCATAATTATTGGGACGAAACTATTTTTTGGAGGGAGTATGTAATATCCTCGAGTAATTTTTTTCTATTGCTCTATTGTATCTATTCATTTGGAATTTTACTGATACAATCTAAATTATACTGGGATATTTTATAATCGACATATTTATGTTGCTATCGGTATTGTTTTTACCGGTTGGACGTTGCTTGGTGAGATTGCAATTTTGGCTAAGTATACTAGCAATAGCGTACGCTGCATGTATAGATAACGTACGCTACGCATGAAGAGTTACGTACGTTAAATTATATTGGTTACATAAGTAACAATGGGAATCAGACCGTATCGACTTTTGGCGTGTGGGACCGTACAGTGCTGGATCATTTTGGCTTAATTAGGACAGCTAGGTCAACGCCCATTACGTACGCAATGCAGTATTGTTAACATATGTAATGTTAAGGTGGTTACATAGGTCTGTTTTGACAACGTACGTAAGGATGATTACATTTTGAGGCAGTAGCCTCTAGAAGGACGTCGCACATGCTATGTAGTGTTGATAGCGTACGTAATAGGCCCTTAAGTACGTTAAGCGTGGAGAGTAGCAGCCATAATGGAAAGTGCAGATTATAAAGACATGTCTTGTCTTTCATTTTTACACGACCTGTTTCCGACTCTTCTCTCTAGAAATCATTCCTTGTGCACTCCTTAGTGATTTCCATCCCCTTCCAACTTGCTTTGGAGCTTCATAAATTAGGTTGAAGCTTGAGAGCTTGAAGATTTAGGTAGATTGTTGAAGTATTTGGGGTCGTTCTTCATCTTCAAGAGGTATGTTGGTTAATCTTGTGTTAATCTCGAGATTATCATGATGTTGTTGATGATTACTTCACGTGTTGATAGATTATTGGGGGATAACATGATTCTTGATGGTTTGTATGAACATATGTTAAGAACATGATGATTATGACTTGAGGATGAGTGTAATTCTTGATGTCTTAGGAATACTTGGATGTTATAATTATGTCTAGGAAGAGTTATGTTAAGGTTATTAGATGATTAACATAGCTCTGAGAAGATTATTGATATGGATGATGTTATTGGGAGGTTATAACCATTTTATTGAAGGATTATGATGAGTTATGAGACAATTATCATAATTTGAAATGGTTATGTTAATCTTATTGATTAACCCAAATTGTTGAGGAATTGGTGGTTGATGATTGTGTAGACATCATGTGTGTAGTAATGATGATGTTCAGGAGTTGATTATGATGATATAAGGTGATATTATAATAATAGGATGAGTAGTATGATGTTGTTCTAGATGAATTATCTTGTTGAATTTCTTTTCACAAGTGTTAAAGACATTATGATCATGTTGATCATTGAGGTGATTTGAGGATGTCAGAATTCATAGTTGAGGACTAGGATATTCGTTTTGTAGTTTGATCAATTCATGATCGAATCGAGGTTATCCATTGTGTTGATATCGACATCAATATTGTGTTATTGAATGAATTATATTTCATTCAAGGTTGTTCGAGTGCTTGTGATTGTCAAAGGATGTTGTTCCTCGTTCATGGGAGGACTTCATCGCCGTCAGTTTTAGGCAAATTTTATACTTGTACTGCTCAATGAGATTTATGTTTTCATCTATGTGTATGAATGTGTTGCATTATTTCAAGATGTAGTCTCTTCATGATTTATTGATATCAGGGAAATTGTTCGATATAATACCCTTCAGCAATTATGCCAAATGTTACTGTTGTTTGTCAATAGCCGGTTTAAGGCATTGAAACTTTTGTTGTTATTATCGTTGTCGATAGCCTGTTTGCGGTATCGATATATAGATTCTTATTGTAATCGTCCTGATTGTTGCTATTATCTTGGTGTTTTGTTAATGATGTTGTATTGGTCGATTGAAGGCATTGACGTATTCGGTTATCATCTTTGTCTTTGGTGACTGATTAAAGGCGCCGAGGCATCTGTTATCGTTGTTGCTATTGATTTGCCATTTCAAGGCAATTGAGGTTTTGACATGGAGATGTCGAGGATGTTTCCCATCCATTGTGTCGTTTTTATCGATTAGTCATCTCATGGAAATCGAGGTATTGAGTTGGGTTTTTCGAGGTCGTTTGCCATCTATTGTGTCGTTTTTATCGATTGGTCGTGTCAAGACAATTGAGGTATTGAATTGGGACTATCGAGGATGTTTCTATCCTTGGTATTATTGTTATCGATTTGGCCAATTAAAGGCAATCGAGGTATTTGAGTTAGGACCACTGAGAATGGTGCCCATCCATGAGTTATTGTTGCCGTGTTGGCCGACTTAAGGCAGCACGCTATCATTCTTGTGAATTCGGTAATTTTGTGATTGTTACCTTTGTAATAACCGTACATTCCGTGATTTTTTGGGCTTTGACTTTCTTTCACTTTTTTTGCTCTTGTAAGTACTTATTGAGATCTTGTTGTTGTTGATTTTAGAGTTTCGTACCTTTCGGGACATGTTCGTATTGATTGGAACTTGCAGCGATGTTTTGAGAGAGGTAGATAGCGTATGCTATGCCTAAGCTAATGCACACTATTTTTGTTGAGTAGCGCGCGCTAGATTCGCCTATAGTGTACGCTAATGGTCCGGGCTTGGCAGAGGCAGTAATTGGGTTCTGCCCTCTGGACTAGCACTTAGCGCACGCTAGGTATGAGCTAACGCACGCTAGGCATGAGCTAACGCACGCTATTCGTGTTGAGTAGCGCGCGCTAGCATTGCCTGTAGCACACGCTAATGGGCTGAGTTTGGCAGGGGCAGTGGGGTGATTCCTGTTCTGTGGACTAACAGTTAACGCACGCTAGGGGTGTAATATCCGGACAAATTGTTGGGTATTTTCGTCCGTATTTGAACCCTGTATTACCTGAATTTGTGCTCTCAATAATCGAAGTATGATCATTTCCGTATTCGTATCCTAATGCATGATAATATCAACTTTTAATCCTTCACATGCAACTACGTCGTAACGCACGCTAACAGGTAAGTGTAATGTACGTTACGAGCTAGAGATAGTGTACGCTACGAGCTAGACATAGCGTACGTAAGGAGGTCAAAGATAGAACAGGCTGGCTAGCACATGGATGACTGGTGGTGGGCTCGGAAAGATTCCCGCGGATGAACCTGGACAGTTTTGGGGTCAACGGGTGTTAACGTACGCTAAAGTTTGTAACTAGCGTACGCTATGTGTGTAGCTTACGTACGTAATACATAGGGTGTAACGTACGTAAGCGAGTACATAATGAGATAGTAAGCTACCATTGAACGATAGCGTACACTAAGAACGAATGGTAGCATGCGCTAAGTCGATTACGTAAGTAAATAGCTAAGGCTAATGTACGTAAAGCTCAAGATATTATATATATGGACAACACCCCATTTCATTTCACTTCGTCCCTTTCACTTGTACTTCATTTTCCTTTATTTCTAGAGAGTCTCCAGCCATCTAAAACACCTATATATTACATAGACTCGATCATTTAAGTTAAAAAAACATCTTGGATTGGCATTCAAGCAATCAGAGTTGGATGCTACCTCTTGTCTCTGCGTTTCCTTCATATTAAGGTATGTTAATGCTACCTCAACCTTGAATTCATGTTCTTAAGGATGTTATGAACATACTACCGGGATTATTGAGCTCCATAGATGATTTTATCCGAACATCATGTTTTTGGAAGTTGGAATGTTCATGCTTTAGTTACCTGAGTTAAGAACATTATAGTTCGAATCTTGTTATGATGAACAAGTAAGGGAAGTTTTCTGAGATTAATAAACCGTATTGTATGGTGTTCCCATAATGATCGTAGACTTAATTTTGATAACAAACTCAGATTTTCCGAACTACATTTGAGGATTTATAATCGAGATTGGAGTAAGTCTTATGATGGGATGATTAACCTGGAATTCGTAGACATCAACACCATAGGATCATTCTGATTCACATGAGTATACATATGTGTGAATATAACGTACGTTAAGCTCTATGCATTACGTACGTTATACCCTCAGGCAAGACAGTCGTCTGAACTGACAAGAACTATCGAATGCATGCTTAGCATGCGTTAATCTTTGTAGCTTACGTGCGCTAACGTGCAGACGTAACGTACGTTATGTAGGTGTGTAATGTATGTTATGAAGAGTACAGTTAGGGTTCGGTCATCTTTCTATATTTTTCCTCTTGTGATTGATTGTTTATTTAATGAAAGGATATTAAAGATGAATTTCCTACGATAATCCAGTGTTGAGCCTTTCCGATCGTCGTTTCCATTGGAGTTCCGGACTGTTCCAATCAACTGTATTTCCGGAGTATTCGCGAGAGATTACCAAGGCAAGTACCTTGATATACGAATTATAATTACGTGAAATCATTGTTGCTGAAGTGTATGAATCATGTTATGAATATATATGTATATTATATATATATATATATATATATATATATATATATGTGTGTGTGTGTGGATATATGTATAGATATATGTATATAATATAAAGATACGTATGGAGATAAATGTTGGGTGATTAATACCAATACTAGTCGACGTACTCAACTTAGATTAAAGTACGAACGATATTTATAGAGGTAATATGGTAATATTTGTATTTTCGGTTGAGTTACGATATAAGGATATATATGTAGTGTTGATTGGTAGTGTTGAAGGCTTAATGTGTTAAGTCTTGATGAATAACGTGCGAGTTGTTGTTTATTTTGCGTAGTTACGGACTGGCGAATAAATTATGTTAATTGATGAACTGATTTGATAATTGTTGCAATGGTTGACTGTGTGCTTGGTATTTGTAACAACGTGAATACTTGTTATGAGAGACGTCATATCCGGGTGCCTCTGAGGGCGGGGCATGTACTCCGGCCTAGTGTACGCTGCAATGAGTGGCTCCATATGATTGGTGAACACCGGTGTTACTTAATGCGCGAGCAAGGGGTGGATCCTGTGGGAGTGAACGCCGGCGCGGTGACATGTGCAATGGGCGGCCAATATAGTGGAGTGAACGCCGGTACACAGGTGTGCAAGGGAGGTGCTTGGCAGGCTTATTGGTAACGGATATTTGAGTGATAGCTAAGACCCCGTTACCAAATGATTTTCGTAATTCAAAGTTCTTGCAACTCGATTTTAAATGTTGGTCTTGATGTAGACCGCGATTCGTGTTTCTGAAAGTTCGTTCCAACTTGTTTTAAATGTTGATATCAGGGTTAATTAACCAAGGATATTTGACGATATCTTCGAGGGTTAATTAATCAGGGGTCTTGAGCAGGATTTGTCGAATGAGAGGTTGTGCCTTTGATTGTACTGTGATGATTATTCTGTGTATTGGGTTGAGGACCCCGTGGAATGTTGAGATTTGATCTCCTGATGATATTATTTGGATTGGGTCAAGAACCCCGTGAGATGTTGTAATTGTTCGTTTGTGATAGTGTTTTATTAATTGGGTCGAGGACCCCGAATAACGTTGTAATGGTTTTCTTGCAAATTTTTTTCCACATGCTGGGTCGAGGACCCGAGAGCTTTTGAAGTTATTTTCTAAAAGTATTCCCATTCGATTTTCAAAACCCAAAGACAGCGCAAGTCATTAATAATGTTTTCAAACTATCTTATCAAAATACTTTTCCTTTTATAAAAATGGAATTTTGAACTAAATCTTTTGAATCCTTGGGCTTGTTTAAAGTTTCTTTGGTGTTATGTTCCGTAAAGAGAATATGACTATGTGATTATCCTTAACCTTGTGTATGCGAATGCTATTCTGTGTTGACTATGGGTATGTATGGTTTGTGTTAAGGCTTCGCGGCTGTTGAGTTTTGTGTTGTTATTGTTCGTATATCTTGTATATTATGTACTTGCACTAGCAAAATTCCAGTTTGCTAACCCCCGAGTTTTCGGGGGGTGGGTGCCTGTTATGTGCTCAGGTTTTGGCAGCTCGGGAGCAGTCACAGGATTGGCTTAGAAGGAGATGGAAGACAACGATGCTAATCACACAAGAGTCAGAGTCTTTTTCTTTTATTCCACCTTGGTCGGTATTTTCCCATTTGGTTGAGTATTCACCCTTGCACGGGTGTAGGTTTTGCATTTATTAAATGGAGTTGTCATCCCTTTTTTGTGCGAAAGTTTATTTTTATCATTGAGATGTAAAGTTCATTAGTTTCTGAATTGTTTAATGACCTTGTCGGTCTGCGTTGTATTTAGATTGACCCCATTCGGTCAATCATTGTGTAGTCTAGTAGAGTTTAGCCTGGTAGATCCTTGTGAGAAGGGCCTACAGCGTGTAACGTTTCCGGATGTATTATGGGGGTGTTAGAAGGCGTGAGCTAGCGCACGCTATAGGTATTTTGTAGCGCGCGCTAGTGGCGGATGTAGCACACGCTAGCAAGATGGGCAGTGAGTTTGGAATTTTTGCATGATAACAGTTAGCGCACGTTAAGGATGTGGTAGCGCACGCTAACGTCACAGGTCAGAAGCTACTGGACTATCGGGTGACCCCGTTAGTGTACGCTAACCTTGATACTTAGCGCGCATTAATCAGACATAGTATATATGGAGGATCAACCCTGTTCTTCGTCATTTTTCATCTCTTTTCTTTATTTACGATGATAGAGCATGAGAGGGCGATTCGGAGGCGATTTGGAGGCAGTCTTTCATCAGCTATCATCATCTTAGTTGAATAACAAAGATTATATAACATCTAATCCATTCCTTCTCTCCGAATCAAGGTAAATTCCTTAGAACCTTAGTTTGGGGAATTTTTGGGGAATTTTCTAAGATCCGTCCGATTTATCCATTTTAAAACTTGAAATACTCGGGATTATGATGTATCTACCCTGTACCCACGTCCTCCTTATGATTACATGGCTGTTTTTGTATATTATTTGGATTAGAGAGGGTTTGGATGATTTCCAACCTCTAGATAATTATCCTTGGAGAATTGTAAATCATAGGCGGGTTTTGGGAGTTTCCCCATGTGAATTGATTATGGATTATTAATCATCGTATTCCTTACGATATCGTATAGGTGCCGGAAGTGCATTCTTGGACCTATTGAGCTTGTACACTTTTCCTCCCGATTCTTGATGTCTCAAAGGCAAGTATATATTTTATGATTGTACGTTATCGACTTTGAAAGTGAGTTATATGAATTGTGTGATTGTATATATTCACTCTGGGACGGTTTGATGGGGTCTCGGAGGGTTCCGTTGCCCTTGGTGCGGTTCCATGAATATTTTTGGGTTAACCACTCTGGGAGGGTCCGATGGGGCCTCGGAGGGTTCCATTGCTTTTGGTGCGGTTCCACGGTTAATCATGTATATATTGACATGAAATGATATGAGATTTAGTTATTCCAGAATACTAGTCTTGAGTTTGATGAAATGATGATTACATTTACTTTATTGTCGAGAAGTATTGTATTTCATATTCGATATACTTGTACTAGCTATTCGATGGCTAACCCCTTTATGGGAAATACCTTTCATGTATTTCAGGATCCAAGAGAGGGGAAAGGCATGCACTGGGTCGGCATGAAGATGATGGGCAAAAGTGATGTTGTGTCTTATTTATGTCTGTGTTTTGTACCTTGTTCCATTCGGTATTGGTGTACTTGGAATGGTTTTTAATACTTGAGTAATGATTCAGATATTCATGATGTTGTGGCCTATGTTGCCCTGGGTTTCAAATTCTCGATGTTGTAATATGTCGAATTGATTATTACATTGGTGTCATCCTTATTTCCTTATATTGGGATTATGTTTAGACCTTATCGGTCGAAGTTTATAGTTATGCGTAATTTTAGCCTTGTGGGTCCCACGGAGGGGCTCACGATGCTGTAATGTACCCTGAATAGCTTGGGGGTGTTACAACCTTTTGTGATTATTTATGCTTTGGAGGCTAGTCTCGGCTAGTTCTTGATGGGTAAGTTTGGGGCTTGAACCTTAGCGGTTGGATTCCCAACACCTACAGACCATTAGGTCACGGTCATTTCGATGATCCCATTATGCGTAAGTTTGGGGCTTGAACCTTCGCGGTTGGTTTCCCAACACCTACAGTTCAGTAGGTCATGGCCACTAGGTGATCTCATTATGGATAAGTTTGGGGCTTGAACCTTCGCAGTTGGTTTACCAACACCTACAATTCAGTAGGTCACGACCATTTTGATGATCTCATTATGGGTAAGTTTGGGGTTGAGGCTTCGCGGTTAGTTTCCAAACACCTACAGTTCAGTAGGTCACGGTCACTGGGTGATCTCATTTTGGGTAATTTTGAGGCATGAATTTATCGCAGTTGGTTTCCCAGCACCTGTAATTCAGTAGGTCTCGGTCATTGGATGATCTCAATGGTTTGCAGCTTTGCCCGAGTTTTATGCCATTGTGATGATTTTCAACTTCAGCTGATGATTTTCAGCTTTAGCTAAGGGTTTTTAGGCCAATGTGATGACTTGCAGCTTCGGAAGAGGGCTTTTATGCCATTGTGATGAATTACAGCTTCAGCTGATGATTTTCAGCTTCAGCTAAGGGTTTTTAGGCCAATGTGATGATTTGCAGCTTCGGAAGAGGGCTTTTATGCCATCGTGATGAATTACAGCTTCAAATGAGGGCTTTCAGGCCATCTGGGATGTATTGGTGTCTCAGTTAGAGCCTTCGGGCATTGTTGTTGTTATCGGTTTCAGCTTTGGGTTGGTTTGCCTTCGGGTAATTCGTATTTGTGTTATATACTGATTAATTTGCCATTGTGCACTTGTATTCTAACTTATTGAGCAAGTGTTGATCATATGCTTTGGGTATAGATTTTTGTGAATTCTTAGTGTTTAACATTTGTAACGCCCCAATACTTATTTAAATGCTATTTATTTTGCTAACGATCATGGATTTAGTTTTTTTAAATATTTACAAGTTGTCCGATACTTGGACCGATACGTTCCTAGCATAAAATGAAGGACTTAAAAGGAAAATATTTCAAAATAAATTATAAGGATCATTTTTAGAATTTATGAAATTGATTTCAAAAAGTTCCGACGATTTTGATACGATAAAATTTCATTACAAAATACTTATATTGCAAAAATAATATTAAATTATTTTATTATTATCGAAAATCCGTTCCGAGCATATCGAAGATTTAACTCCGATGAGTCCGTAACAGGTCGGAAAATCGAATTTGGACACCGGGAAGGGGTTGAACTGGCCGAGCCAAGTTGACGGACATCTCACGGCCACCACGGACACGCTTACCGACAACACGGCCACGGCCGGCGAAGTTTCTCGGCGCTCCGGATAAGGTCGTTCTGGATAAGGTCGGTCACGACCGAAGCTTCTCGGCGGTTTGTCGGATAAGGCCATCAAATTGTCCGGATAAGGTCGGTCACGACCGACAGTAGCTTCTCGGCCAGTTGTCCGGATAAGGCTTCCAGCTGTCCGGGTAAGGTTTATTTTCAACCGACTTTGAGCCCTTAATTATATATGTTCCCGGACGTGTTTATCTACATATCATATATCATTTTGAATCTGTGAACCTCTACTTTAAATCGCCCGAAACATATTTTCCTTCCAAAAATTATAAAAGCCACAAAAATTCCGATCAAACAGATAGCTCAAATCTGACAGTTTTTCAAAGGTGTTTGATAAAAGTCCTCAAAGAGATTTTAGATTTTTCATCAAGAATTTATGGCCGGAAATATGAAAAAGTATTTTCAAGTGCTAGGAGCAGCATATCCGGGATCCAAGAAGGACAACCGAGCCAAATTCAAAGGAAGATATTTCAAGATTTCAGCAAACGAGGTGAGGTTATACTGTTTTAATACGTTACGGTCATCGTTGTCTCGTGTAACATGACGACCCGAGAGGGTTCGAAAGAATGAAAGAAATCCGAGACGAGTCTCACACAGATAAGAATGTTTTATGTGCATTACACAACATGATTTTGACGATTTATAAGGGTTTAATCTCACTGACTATGCTCGCGTACTCACACCTCGTCATTTATGTTTTTCAGGCTAAGGAATCGACGAACGGGACAAGAAGAAGATGAATACATACTCCCAACACGATAAAGTTCTAAATAATAAAAGATGTTGTCGCCGTAATTATTATTATTATTAGAAACACTTGATGTCATTCGACGAATATAAATTTCAACGGACTATGCCCGAATATTTGATTTCCCATGTTTTTTTAAAACTGTACTGATGGTTGAATAAACGAGTTTTATTAAAGATTTACTTACTAAAACGCTTCCGCAAATACTATGGATTTATATAAAATTTATTTAAAAAAAATGAGCCGTGTAACGTTCTTTTTAATTAAGAAAGCCAGGGCGTTACAGAATGGTATCGGAGCAAGACCTCTCTCAGTACGGTGAGATTTGGGGATGAACCAAGCAGAAGCTGGTGAACATGTGACACCCGGGGCCGACGAGGGCGGGGAGTGATCGCCGGTGCAATAGAAAAGGGCACGGACAATGAGCGGCCAATACTTACGAAGCTCAATTTCGAGGACGGAATTTTTTAAAGGGGGGAGGATTGTAACGCCCCAATACTTATTTAAATGCTATTTATTTCTTAACGATCATGGATTTTGATTTTTTTAATATTTACAAGTTGTCCGATACTTGGACCGATACGTTCCTAGCATAAAATGAAGGACTTAAAAGGAAAATATTTCAAAATAAATTATAAGGATCATTTTTAGAATTTATGAAAGTGATTTCGAAAAGTTCCGACGATTTTGATACGATAAAATTTCATTACAAAACACTTATATTGCAAAAATAATATTAAATTATTTTATTATTATCGAAAATCCATTCCGAGCATATCGAAGATTTAACTCCGACGAGTCCGGAACAGGTCGGAAAATCGAATTTGGACACCGGGAAGGGGTTGAACCGGCCGAGCCAAGTTGACAGACATCTGCCGGTCACCGCCGGACACGCCTACCGACAGAAGTTTCTCGGCACTCTCCGGATAAGGCTGTCTGGATAAGGTCGGTCACAACCGACAGAAGCTTCTCGGCCAGCTGTCCGGATAAGGTTGTCCAGCTGTCCGGATAAGGTCGATCACGACCGAGAGAAGCTTCTCGGCCAGCTGTCCGGATAAGGCTTCCAGCTGTCCGGGTAAGGTTGATTTTCATCCGACTTTGATCACTACAAAAAAAACAGTTTTTACCGACGCCAAAATGGCGTTGGTAAAACAGAAAATGGCGTTGGTAAAAAAATTACCGACGCCATTACCGACGACAACCCGCCGTTGGAAAAACGCTCGACGGTAATTTTTTACCGACGCCATTTTCCGACGCCGCCATTTACCGACGCCATTTTTGGCGTCGTTAAATTAAAAAAAAAATTGTTGGCTCGTGTGTTTATCGCGCAGATCGTGAGGCTTCATGGTACTCCGAAGTCTATTGTTTCGGATCGTGATGGTCGTTTTGTATCGCACTTTTGGCAGGCGGTGCATAAGGCGTTGGGTACTCGTTTGTGTTTGAGTACCTCTTTTCATCCTCAGTCAGATGGACAGTCGGAACGCACTATCCAGACATTCTAGGATATGTTGCGTGCTTGTGCTCTCGATTGGAGCAGTGACTGGGAGGAGCATTTTCCAATGATCGAATTCACGTACAACAATAGTTGGCACGCGTCGATTCGGATGGCACCGTATGAGGCACTTTACGGGCGGCATTGTCGATCGCTGATTTGTTGGAATGAAGCGTCTGATTTGGTCGGGACCAAACCGGATATTATTATAGAGACGAGGCGTAAGGTGGATTTGATTCGAGAACGGATGTTGACCGCCCAAAGTCGACAGAAATTGTATGCCGACGTCCGTCGTCGACCTTTGGAATTCGAGGTGGGAGACCACGTTTTGCTAAAGGTGTCGCCGACGAGAGGAGTTTTTCATTTCGGGAAGAAGGGGAAGTTGAGTCCGAGATTTATTGGACCCTTTGAGATTCTCGAGCGAGTCGGTGAGTTGGCATACCGTTTGGCACTACCTCCAACCTTGAGTCACATTCACTACTACAGAATACCTTTCAATGATGTTGAAAAAACATCATAAAATGGTTTCCATGACGTTTTATCCCCGTCATCTACAACGTCGTCTATAACGGTGTCATAGAAAGTGTGTGAATCAATGACGTCTAAAAAACATCATATATACCTTTTAGTGACAGTCATGTGGCGTCATAAATATATGAAGCATGACATCTGCAAATTATCATGAAATATTTTCATTGACGCTTGTATTTCTTCATTATTAGTTGTTATTTTAATGTTAATGATACGTCATTGAATCTTTAGTATGACAGTTTTCCATTGTCATCTATTTATCATTTCATGATAGTTATATATCATCACCAATTGTTGAATCAATGACGTTGAGAAACTGCCATTATAAGCCTTTAAATGACAGTAGATAATCGTCATAAATATATCAAGCATGACGTTTCTAAACTGTCATAAAATGTTTGCAATGACGCTTGTATCTTGTCATTCTAAGTTGTTATTACCATGTTTAAAAGTCGTCATCAAATGTTTTTATGACATTTTCGAACATTGATTATAATACTTTTAATGACACTTTTCTGTAGTCATATATGTTTTGATGATGGCTTTCTAACATCATACTAACATATTCAATGTCATTTGGTTACTGTCATAAAAAAAAGAATCTGAAATTTTTTTTTTACAATTTCGTCGATTTTAATTAAATTTAAAACTAATATAGAATAAATTCATCATCACACATGAAGTCAACATCCGAAATACTGAACTAAGAACAGACAATAACTACCAAACTAAGTACATCCAACCCATCTATAGACCTTAAGTTATTTGAACAAGCCAATAACAACCAAAAACAAAGCTCTGCAAAACACTTTCACTGTTAACAAAAGAAATACAACAACATTAATATCATACACGCGCTATCACATAAGCAGAAGAGAACATAAGTTTATAACTACTCAAGTGTGAGGGATAATGTATTTGATTGGCCACATAATGGTGCTTCCAACTGCATCTTCCATAGAAGAAAATTCGGGCTGGGAATGATAGAATTCAGCTCTAGGATTGACTGCTTCCTCAATGTCAATTCTGTAACAGTCAGGTCCAAGCTTGTAGCCATGCACTTTGCTTGTTGGATCCACTGTTGATATTTTGCCTCTAGCTACAATTTCATCTATGCCCTCCCAATCGAGTAACATGCAGCGCTGCAATACGCCAAGGGTGCTCCCTTGTACCGACTACAACAACCAAAAACACAGTCACAACTCAAATGGTGCCCCCTTTCAAACAAAATGAGATATGACATCTAGAAAATAATTAAAGGGGGACATAACCAAAACTTAACTCAAGTAAATTTACATTTGAAAATGGGGAAATCATCAATGTTGTACAGCAATTACTTTATCTGCAGTTAGGGCTTTTGGGGCACTTTTTACTCCTTAGCCCATTTTAACAAAAAAGCGCCAAGATCACTTCACTCACAAAAAGGCGCCAAACCCAATGACATGTCGCCAAAATGATTATTAACACTTAAAAAAAAACTGAGATCACTTAACTCACAAAAAGGCGCCAAACCCAATCACATGCCGCCAAAATGATTATTAACACTTAAAAAAAATTGAGATCACCACAATTGCAATTATTTTGATCATGGTTGATTCACTCTACAAAGACCCTTTTTTTGGAGTAATAATGGCAATCCTTGTGCAGATGTTCTTTAGCACTCATTATACTGGGCAGTCTTTAATAATGGAATTCCAGGATGGTAAACCATGGAAAAAGGTGTTTGGACCTATGTTTATTTATCTAAACTCAGCTTTTGGAAGGTGAAGATCCACTTACACTGTGGGCTGATGCCAAAGAACAGGTACAACTAACTGTTTCACTTGCATTATTTACTTTCGAGAATATAATTTCTGTTTCGGGTTTCTCTAACATCGGTATGTTGTTAGATGCTCATACAAACAAAAATCTGGCCATATGGTTTCCCTGTTTGCATTTACTTCCCTTTTCTTTGAGCAAAGATGGTATATTGAGTGGACGGTTACTTGTCCGTGATAGGTAATTGTAATATTCATGTTATCGCTGTAAACAGAATTGATTTGTTTAAGTTAACCAAATGTTAATGTATTTTAAATTTTTCGAGTGCAGAAACTATTATATATATCATTCACAATATAAGTATGATTAGGGCTATAAACGAGCCGAACTGTACCGAATCTTCAATATGAGCCGAACTGGTATTTCTACAATACCAGTTGTGACACAAAGGGAGATATCGCAACATATTATTGTTTCTGATCCAATAAATCATGTTACGACAAAAGGACGTCCAAAGGTTTCTACAAGAATAAAGTCTGGTTTAGAAATTTCCATGGAGTCGAAGAAAAGAAAAACGATAAAGTGTAGTTATTGTGGAGGACAAGGTCACAACATTACTGGCTTCCAAAAGAAAAAGGTATGGATGATTTTGATACTACAAATTTTAACCATAAGAAGACTAAGAGCAAAGGCAAAGCATCAAAGTGGGGCCAGCCTCTAGAAGGTATCGGACGAGTTTGGTCCGTTTCGAACTCCTGTGAGTCTAAAAAGATAAACTCCGATTCCGTTCCAATGTATTTATATCGATAAATTAATCATTAATCATATCAAATACGTAATAACATAATTAATTTCTCCAAGAAATAACTATATTTATGAATTAAATTAATCACCCAGTATTTAATTCATTAGGCCGTAAACTAATTTATCCAATAAATTAATTTAGACATACAATGTCCCAAAATCAATTAGACATCCAATGTCCAATAAATTAGATATCCAATACCTAATATTTATAATGAGAGAATAAGATCGATTCATTCTATCGTCAATCCTATTGAGCGACTCGGGAGGTTCGTCTCAGTAAGTAATGGGACGAACCAAAGAGTAGTAGCACCACCTAGCCAGCCTACACCGTACCCCAACAGAGAACGAATGATTGGGATCATTCAAGAACCATTCTGTCGTGAATACCAGTAAACGTATAAACCCTTCTTTCAAATGTCCCGATCAAGTTATAGGGTCACGATCAGTCAAACCATATATGTACTTGATGCTATACATGCGTTAATACAAATTGAGTTCATCGAGCTCTCGTATATCCAATAAAACTAGCTCCAATGCTTTGGCCAAAGACTTATGATCTCATCTGCCAATAACCGCATAGGACATATAACCCGCTCACTAATGGGAGAAAGAATTCTATCTTGGTATTCAGTAGGGCCTGCTACTTGCCCGTCAAGACGGACGTCGAGGTTGACCCCCACCTCCCGGTTTTTAGGGTCGAACTACTCTAATGAAAATCTTGACGTCACAAGCACATCCTACTAAATCCTCAAGTCGAAGGTCATGAAGACCTATCACAACCTTTCGATTCTGTCATTGACTGTCCCGGAGTGAAATCCGTGTGACGAATCGAGGGTGAGTCGGTTCGAGTATACTAATTCAATTAGCATACCTATAACTTGTGCTCCCACTAACCGTTAGTGTTCGACAAGCACTCTCCATGTCAAAGAACACATCATACAAGTCTTCATATAAACTTAACGCCGAGTCAAGTTTCACCGACTTGCGAACGATTAAGAATTTGAGCTGTAAACCTATCCAGTGCCGACCCCCTTATCCAATAAGGAGTGGAACGTTTTGCTCTCAAATACACGGACTAGTTTCTATATGTATATTTACGAGTTAGGAATGCCAGTAACTACCAGTAAATAAAGAAACATCCAATGCCTTATATTAATGATTTACATAATTACAAGTACAATTCCCTCACTCAACATCCTCTAAGTGGCATTCGAGGGCATACTCCTAACAGTATGGTCGGCACCACTTCTAGTTCGGTAACGAACTTATTGATCCATACAGCTTCCTTAGCTGCATCCGATGTTGCCCGGTACTCAGCTTCTTTAACTGAATCAGCAATCGTGCTTTTCTTGGAACTCTTCCAAGTCATAGCACCTCCATTCAATACAAACACATAACCAGTTTGCGATTTAAAATTGTCTCTATTGGTTTTAAAACTTGCATCGGCATAACCATTTACATACAACTCGTTTCCCACCCCTCCATAAACTAGGAAATCATCCTTAGTTCTTCTTAAGTACTTTAGGATGGTTATCACTATTGTCCAGTGACTTTCAACTGGATTCGATTGGTATCGACTTGTCATGTTAAGGGCAAACTATACATTTGGTCGAGTACAAATCATGGCATACATGATCGATATAATGGCTGAAGCATATGGTATCTTGCTCATATGGGCTCGCTCATCAGGAGTTGAAGGACTTTGAGTCTCACTCAGATGAATGCCATGTGACATTGGCAAGAGTCCTCTTGGAGTCTTGCATATTGAACCTCTTCAATATTTTATTAATGTAGGTACATTGACTCAGACCAATCAATCTCTTTGATCTATCTCTATAGATTTTATCCCAAGAATGTAAGAAGCTTCTCCTAAGTCTTTCATTGAGAAACAATTTCCCAACCAAGTCTTGACTGTCTGCAAATGTCATTTCCAATGAGTAATATGTCACCTACATATAAGAATATGAAAACAACTATGCTCCCACTAAAATTCTTGTACACACATGGTTCATATTCATTTTGAATGAACCCAAACTCTTTGACAGTTTCATCAAAACGAAGATTCCATCTCCGAGAAGCCTCCTTCAACCCATAAATGGATCTTTGAAGCTTGCAAACCTTTTTAGAATATTTTGGATAAACAAAACCTTCAGGTTGTGTCATGTACACATCCTCGAGTAAGTTTCCATTAAGGAATACTATTTTGACATCCATTTGCCATATTTCATAATCATAGTATGCGGCAATGGCAAATAAAATTCTAATTGATTTAAGCACGACTACTGGTGAAAAAGTCTCGTCATAGTCAACACCACGAATCTGTCTATAATCTTTTGCCACTAGTCTAGCTTTATAGGCTTGCAGATTATCATCCATATCTTTCTTCTTTTTATAGACCCATTTGCACCCAATTGTTTTAATACCCTCAGGTGGATCTATCCAGTTCCAAACTTGATTGTCATACATGGACTGCATCTCTGACTTCATAGATTCTAGCCATTACTCGTACTCTGGTCCTGAAGCAGCTTCTGTATAGCTACTAGTGTAATATCCGCGATTTTGATTTCTGGTAATTTTCTTTTTCTTGGATGGAGTCTGTTTTGATGGTTTGCTTCTGACCATTTTGTCATTCTGAAAATGTTTAATTCTGCACTTTTCGATGACAGAGTTCGTTTTGGTGTTGTTTTGTTGGGTTCCGTGCTTTTTAGCGACTTTTCCGTACTTGAGTTCGATTCTTACGAATCTCATCTGAAACTGTTGTTCTGAGTTCCCATAAGACCGTTTAACTTTGTTAGACGTGTTATGAACTTCGTTTTGGTTATTCGATCACGTATCGTGATTTTTGGGCGTTTTGGGCCATTTTTGTAATTTCCCATAGTTGTGGGTATCCGTATTCGTATTTGTTGTCTCGAACATTTTTATGGTCGCGTGCGAGTTTGATTGTAACTCAGACTCTTAGTATGATCTTAGTTTGGAGCTTTCCGTGCGTATCTTGAACTTGGTATTTCGATCGGAGGAGTCCGTTGTTGTAACCAGCTTTGAGAGCACTACTGCTGTAGTTTTGGGTACATTAGCTCACGTTAAGGGATCTTCTTAGCGCACGCTATCGAGAAGCAGGGTCTGAGGTCAGTAGCTGGATTCAGGCCGTTAGCACACGCTAAGGGCAGGTGGTTAGCGCGCGCTACGGTGCAGTGGTTAGCGCACACTACATGTTTGGTAGTGCACGCTAACTGGTAGATTGAGGCAGTCCAGTGGCTACTGGACTGGGTCTGGAGGTTTCGTTAGCGCACTCTAACTTTTGGTGGTTAGCGCACGCTAACTGTGCATTTTTTGGCAGAATGATTTTTCTGATGCTTCGATAACGCACGCTAATCAGGTAGGATTAGCGCACGCTAAGTTGTCCAGTATATAAACTGGACAGTAGTAATTAATCTTCATTTTTCTTCATTTCTTCTTCGTCCTCCGCGGGTTTGAGGCGTGGCGATTAGGGTTCACGACCTGGTCTAATTTTCTTCCATTCCAGGGTGTTTTGGAGCATCCTAGGTGATTATAACATCATCTAATCCATTGTTCTTCGCCGGATCAAGGTATTTTTCTTGAATCCCTAGACTTGACTTTTTAGAAGGTTTGTTCTTGATTTCGTTTTCTATCCGATTTTGATGAACCACTTGTTGTTAAATGATGTTGTTAAACATATCCAATGGATTGTATATCCATAATTCGGGTTGGAATTCCGTTTTCATGTTTTGACGGGCCGATTCGTGTTCTTGGCTGTTTTGGGGGAAACCCTTGAACTTCCGTCGTTTGTTCCTTGAATTCAACGACTTTAGGTCGTCCTATGGAATTCATTTCCATTGTTGTTATTTTTTTCGTAGTTTATTGTTGCTGTTAGGAGTATGCCCTCGAATGCCACTGAGAGGATGTTGAGTGAGGGCATTGCACTTGTAATTATGTAAATCAATTATATAAGGCAATGAATGTTTCTTTATTTACTAGTGGTTACTGGCATTCCTAACTCGTAAATATACATATAGAAACTAGTCCGTGTATTTGAGAGCAAAACATTCCACTCCTTATTGGATAAGGGGGTTGCACTGGAAAGGTTTATAGCTCAAATACTTAATCGTTCGCAAGTCAATGAAACTTGACTGGGCGTTAAGTTTATGTGAAGACTTGTATGACGTGTTCTTTGACATGGAGAGTGCCTGTCGAACGCTAATGGTTAGTGGGAGCACACGTTATAGGTATGCTAATTGGATTAGTATACTCGAACCGACTTACCCTCGATTCGTCACACGAATTTCACTCCGGGACAGTCAATGACGGAATCAAAAGGTTGTGATAGGTATTCGTGAACCTTCGACTTGAGGATTTAGTGGTGATGTGCTTGTGACGTCAAGATTTTCATTAGAGTAGTTCGACCCTATAAACCGGAAGGTGGGGGTCAACCTCGACGTGCATCTTGACGGGCAAGTAGCAGGTCCTACTGAATACCAAGATAGAATTCTTTCTCCCGTTAGTGAGTGGGTTATATGTCCTATGCAGTTATTGGCAGATGAGATCATAAGTCTTTGGCCAAAGCATTGGAGCTAGTTGTATTAGATACACGACAGCTCGATGATCTCGATTTGCATTAACGCATGCATAGCGTCAAGTACAGATGGGGTTTGACTGACCGTGACCCTATAACTTGATCGGGACATTTAAAAGAAGGGTTTATACGTATACTGGTATTCACGACAGAATGGTTCTTGAATGATCCCAATCATTCGTTCTACGTTGGGGTACAGTGTAGGCCACCAGGCTGGCTAGGTGGTGCTACTACTCTTTGGTTCCTCCCATTGCTGACTGAGACGGACCTACCGAGTCGCACAATAGGATTGACGACAGAATGAATCAAGCTAATTCTCTCATTATGAATATTAGATATTGGATATCTAAATTTGGTACATTGTATGTTTAAATCGACTTATCAGATAAATTGATTTACGGCTTAATGAATTAAATATATCACTGGGTGATTAATTTAATTCATGAATATAATTATTTCTTGGAGAAATTAATTTTGTTATTTTGTATTTGATATGTTTAATTAATTGGATTAATTAATCGATATAAATACATCAGAACGGAATTGTAGTTTATCTGTTTGGACTCACGGGAGTCCGAAACGAACCGAACTCATCCGTTTCTGCATGGTAGCCGCCCCCTAAGTTCCACCCACTTTCCTCTTGCTTATTGTTTTCATTTTATATGAAAAAGATGACTTTGTGGGGTTTGATCTCATGTGACATGAGTTGTACACATGAGGGTGGAATAAGAATAAAAGGAGGAAGACTTTCATATCTCTAAGATACTTTGATTCCTACGTGAATAAGAGAAGAGAGAGAGAGAGAGAGAAAAGACTTCTCCAAGTCTTCTTCATCATCTTCCTCTTTATTCATCAAGTTCTTGATTTTTCTTGGAAGAAAATTGAGAAATAAAAGAGAGATTGTGAGTTATACACTTAGAGTGTTATAATTTCATATTGGAAGCTTCATCACTTAGCTCTAGCCGTATCCTCGGAGGATAGCTAGGTGATTGTCGTTCCGGTCGTTTCTCCGGCGCGTGGCAAGTAGAGACGCGATGCTTTCGGCGTTGGATCGTTCAAGAGCTTGGGGAATAGCTCAAGAGAAGGTTATCCATCTAATCAACGGACTACAAGGGTGAGTTTCTATATCTCTTGTGAATTCGTTTTTGATATTCTTATATACGTAGCTCGATCGATCCTCATAGGGATTCGGATCGAATTAATTTTCGTTTTACCGCTTCCACTGGGTCTTCGTTTTAGCCACCGAATCCCAACAGTGGTATCAGAGCGTAGGTCTTGCGATCGTATATACGATATTGGCATTTAGAATACTCGATTAGATGGTGAATGATTTGGAATCATTTTAGTCATAATCATGGTATATGTTTTTCGTTCGTAATAATTGTATTTTTTTGTAAGTTTATGTTTAAATATAAATCTTAAATTTCTGGGAAATATGATTTATATTGAAGATATGAAAGTCGGAAAATATTGATATTGGATATCCGGTCGAAAATCTAGCCCCGAATCGTCGTCGGACGACTTTTTGGACAAAAAGGGTAACTGCCGAGAGTGACTCGACCGTGTCTGGGTGACACGGTCGTGTCCGGCAGTGTGGCCAAGTCATCGCCAGCAGACTCGACCATGTCTGGGTGACTCGGTCGTGTCCGGCCTCGCTGCCAAGTCATTGCAGTGCACTCCGACCGTGTCCTGGGTGACTCGGTCGTGTCCCTGCCGGCATATTCCGAGCGTGACTCGGCCATGCCAGGCCTGACTGCCGGCAGGCTGCCGAGGGTGACTCGGTCATGCTGGCCAAATTTCACCCCGGCTCAATTTTTTCGTGTATTCTTGAAAATTAATCTCCCACATGTTAAATTGGATTTAATATAATGAAAATGATTTATGGTATTTCATTTTATAAGGGAAATTTGATTAATTGGAATATTTATGGTCGACCGAATTATTTTGAACGTTATCATATTACCGATTGTGTGAATCGATTGGATCGGTTCGTATTGTTGATTGGATCAATGTACCTCTACGCTTTTCATTTATATAGTATTTATCGGATGAATGCTTTTAAATGGGGATGTGGTTCGTGGACTTAGTTTTGAATCGTTCATTTTATTCGATTGGGTTGTTAAGGCCGTTTTGAGCCTATTTATTTTACTAGAAATGTTTGTATCTAGGATGCAATTTTCGATGTAAAATTTATATGTAATGACGAAGACTGGAGGAAGATCCGTTTCGAGAAGACGAAGATTCAAGACGAAGACTTGTAATTAGATTACGAAGTTTTTTGTTTTCTAGGAACGGTCCATGAACCACATGTTGGTAGCAACTAGGTTGTGAATGGTTTTTTCATATTGTATGAATACCACAAACGCGCTAATATGATTAATGTGCAAAGTGTAACGTTAATCGCGAAAATTCTCCCACAATAAATAATTAAGTTTATAAGGTTTCAAGGTTTTCCTTTCCTCCATCGAGTTTTCGGGAAATTGAAATCCAAATCGGATGTGCTATGCTTCCGAGTTATCGGGGTAGTCGTTCGGGGAGGACGGATAAATTACCGGGAGCGCATTGGATACCTTCGGTTGGAGCAAATTTTATCCCTAGAAACCTGATAGGTTGCCGGATAAGATTCAATTGTGAAACTGATTTGCGTCGATGGTATAAACTTAACTTGTTCACGAATCATAGAAACCGTATAGGTTGAGGGGAGTGAACAAGGGGAAAAAGAATATCAAATCATCCATTAGATGGGTTGGTGTTGGACACCACTTTATGAAAATTAATAGACTAGAAACCTGTTCGGTTGCCCTCTATTAAGATTTATAAAGAACTCAATCACCACTATGAAGTAGAGCGACGATACTTCCGGATTTCACATGGGACTGTGTTATCCCGATAAAAATAGTGGGAGCTGGGTAACAAGAATAGAAAAGACCTTAATTCTATACTCAGAACATAATTGAATGAGTCACTAATTAATCTATCCTACTTAATGCAGACTCAAATCTCAATATGACAATGAATCCACTCGCAATTCTGCTCGAAAAGAACACCCTGATTGGACCTAACTTTGTGGACTGGCTCCGCAATCTGATGATAGTCCTCAGTATAGAGGCACTGGGATACGTCTTAGAGACGGACATTCCGGCGCCTCCTATGCGGACCAGAGCCAATCATGAAGAGATCGAAAACCACGAAAAGTGGGTTAAGGATGATGTAAAAGTCCGTGCATACATGATGGCTTCTATGTCTAATGAGCTTCAGAGAGCTCATGAGAAAATGACTTCTGCTAGGCAGATTCTATCTCACTTAACCGAACTTTATGGTGAGCACAGCAGAACTGCTAGATATGAGATATCCAAGCAACTGTTCGGTGCAAGGATGAAGGAAGGTGAGAAAGTTGGGGAACACATCCTCAAAATGATATCCATGATCGAGATATTGGAGGCTCTTGATTTTAAAATAGATACTTCTCTCCAAATCGAACTTATCCTACAGTCTCTCCCTGATTCCTTCTCACAGTTTGTTATGAACTTCAACTGTAATGAGATTGCATGTAATTTAGCTGGGCTAATGAACAAACTTGTGACTGCTCAGTCTCAGATGAGGACTCTGCGGATGAAGGAGTCTGCTCTTGTGATTTCTTCTGGACCTCGGAGGTCTAAGAATAAGAAGAAAAAGACCAAGAAGCGGACTGGACCACAAGCTAAGGACCTTAAGGGTAAGGGCAAGGCCCCGATGGTTCCAAAGAACAAGAACAAGAAGGATGCTTGTCTCAAGTACGGTGAGCTGGGCCACTGGGATAGAGACTGTCCGATTCTTCATGGCACTTCAGGTACAGAACTTTTAGTTTTGGAAACAAATTGTTCTGCTACTGTATTTTCTACTTCCTGGATACTGGATTCTGGTGCTAGTTCTCATATTTGTACCGTGAATCAGGATCTGGAACAAAGTAGGAAGCTTGGAGCTGGAAAAGTTATGATCACAGTCGGAAGCGGGCATAGTGTCGAGGCGACCGACATAGGATCACTTCTTTTGGGTTTAGAATCTGGCTTTGTTTTGACTTCAGAAGATGTACTTGTTTTGCCCAAGGGGCACAAAAACATTGTATCCATTCCGGTCATGGAACGAAAAGGCTTTTCATTTTTCATTGGTGATGGTTCCTGCAAAATTTATTTTAGAAATAAACTAGTGGGTACTGCTACACTGTTGAATGGATTGTATCATCTAAATCTCAGCAACAAAGTAGATGTGAATACTATGACTAGAAAACGTGGTAGGGATGAAACCAATCAAGTTTTGAAATGGCATCTAAGACTTGGTCATGTTGGTCAGACCAAGGTTTACAAGATGGAAAAAGATGGACTTATGGGTCCATTGGGATCGGATCCATTTCCTACTTGTGAATCTTGCCTTAAAGGCAAAATGACTAAGTCCCCCTTCACAGGGACTTTTGAAAGAGCCGCTGATAAACTGGGATTAATCCATACTGATGTTTGTGGTGCTTTGGGAGCAGCACGTGACGGATATCAATATTTCATTACGTTTACAGATGATCATACTAGGTATGGTTATGTATACTTAATGAAACATAAATCCGAGGCCTTTGAGAAATTCCAGGAATTCAAGTACCCTAGACGAGAAACAAACTGGTAATCATATCAAAGCACTTCAGTCGGACCAAGGTGGTGAGTATATGAGTATGGAGTTTGACGAGTTCCTTAAGGAACATGGAATAGTTTCACAACTAACACCTCCAGATACTCCTCAGTTAAATAGTATGTCAGAAAGAAGGAACCGGACCCTGTTGAACATGGTCCGTTCCATGATGGGCTATACTGACTTGCCGATTTACCTGTGGGGTATGCACTCCTGACTGCCGCATATATCTTGAACAGATGTCCTTCAAAATCCATTCCTAAAACTCCACATGAGATGTGGGAGGGAAGGAAACCAAGTCTTAATCATATTAGGATTTGGGGATGTCCCGCCTATGTCAAGAAGACTAAGGTGGAAAAGTTGGAAGCTAGGTCTGCGAAGGGACGTTTCATTGGATTCCCATCTGGGACGATGGGATATCTATTCTACATGCCCGAAGATCGAAGGATCATTGTTGCTTTACAAGTACACTTCCTGGAAGATGAGTTCATTCAGGAAGGCGGAGCAGGTAGAAGTATTTCTTTAGAAGAATATAATGAAACTCCTCAAGAGACACCTGTGCAAGAAACTGGAACCGAACCTTCTGAAACACAAGTACAACCACCTCGTAGGTCTAGTAGGGTGACTCATTTACCTGAGAGGTGTGGTCTTGTGCACTTGGAGGAGCTGGGTCTCCATGAGGTTCCAAGTGATAGCCAAGAGACCGACCCGACGACCTATGACCAAGCGATGGTGGATGTAGACTCCGCGAAATGGCGTGAAGCTATGGAAGCTAAGATAGACTCAATGCATGTCAATCAGGTCTGGACTATAGTAGACCGCCCCAAGGGCATAGTGCCTATTGGGAACAAGTGGATCTACAAGAGAAAGACTGATGGTGATGGCAAGGTTGACGCCTATAAGGCCAGGCTAGTGGCAAAGGGTTATACCCAGAAGGAAGGGATCGATTACCACGATACCTTCTCGCCCGTAGCCATGATCAAGTCTATTCTCATGATGCTTGCTATAGCTGCCTACCACGATTATGAGATATGGCAAATGGACGTAAAGACGGATTTCCTTAATGGATTCCTCAAGGAGGAAATCTATATGGAGCAGCCTAAAGGCTTTGTGTCCGAAGTCGATATTCAGAAAGTGTGCAAGCTTCAACGTTCCACTTATGGACTGAAGCAAGCGTCCCGTAGTTGGAACCTTAATTTTGATGAAGCAGTCAAAGAGTTTGACTTCGTGCAAAATGAAGAGGAACCTTGTGTATACAAGAAGGTTAGTGGGAGCAAGATCGCATTCTTAGTACTATATGTAGATGACATTCTACTAATAGGAAATGATGTGGGAATGCTTAGTTCTGTGAAAGCTTGGCTTTCGAGTAATTTCTCCATGAAAGACTTGGTAGAAGCGACCTATATTCTTGGTATTCGGCTCTACCGGGATAGAGCGAAGAAAACAATAGGCCTTTCCCAAGCCCTCTATATAGATAAGATCTTAAAGAGATTTAAGATGGATGATTCTAAAAGAGGGTTCCTACCAATGCAACATGGAATAAAACTCACCTTGAAGATGTGTCCTCAAAGTGAGGAACAACGCAAGGAAATGAGTAATATACCATATGCTTCGGCCGTGGGTAGCCTTATGTATGCTATGTTGTGTACAAGACCTGACATCGCGCATGCTGTAAGCGTGGTGAGTAGGTTTCGTGCAAACCTGTGTAGGGAACATTGATCGCCAGAAAGAACGTTCTCAAGTACTTAAGAAGGACTAGATATATGGTTCTGATGTATGGCGGTGGAGATTTGGATGTGGTGGGATTCACTGATTGGGACTTCTAAGGACTGAAGGACGACTCGATGTCCACTTCTGGCTACATATTTACTCTTAATGGAGGAGCAGTATCTTAGCGTAGTGCCAAGCAAAGTGCGACTGCTGATTCCACCTGTCAGGCTGAGTACCAAGCAGCCTCGGAGGCTTCCAAGGAAGGGTTCTGGATTAAGAAGTTTATGGGAGAACTTCAAGTGATACCATGTGCTGAGCTGCCTGTTCCGCTGTACTGCGACAACGAAGGAGCTGTAGCGCAGGCCAAGGAGCCGAGGTTTCACAACAGCACCAAACATATTGAGAGGAAGTATCATCTCGTAAGAGAATTTGTTCGCAAGGGATACATTGTGCTGCACAGAGTAGACTCGGCCGACAACGTCGCCGATCCACTGACCAAGCCACTTTCTCGGACTAGCTTGGAGCTTCATCTGGAGAACATGGGTATTAGATACCATAGTATGTGGCATTGAGTGCAAGTGGGAGATTGTTAGGAGTATGCCCTCGAATGCCACTCAGAGGATGTTGAGTGAGGGCATTGCACTTGTAATTATGTAAATCAATTATATAAGGCAATGAATGTTTCTTTATTTACTAGTGGTTACTGGCATTCCTAACTCGTAAATATACATATAGAAACTAGTCCGTATATTTGAGAGCAAAACATTCCACTCCTTATTGGATAAGGGAGTTGGCACTGGAAAGGTTTATAGCTTAAATACTTAATCGTTCGCAAGTCAATGAAACTTGACTGGGCGTTAAGTTTATGTGAAGACTTGTATGACGTGTTCTTTGACATGGAGAGTGCCTGTTGAACGCTAATGGTTAGTGGGAGCACACGTTATAGGTATGCTAATTAGATTAGTATACTCGAACCGACTTACCCTCGATTCGTCACACGGATTTCACTCCGGGACAGTCAATGACCGAATCGAAAGGTTGTGATAGGTATTCGTGAACCTTCGACTTGAGGATTTAGTGGGGATGTGCTTGTGACGTCAAGATTTTCATTAGAGTAGTTTGACCCTATAAACCGGAAGGCGGGGGTCAACCTCGACGTGCATCTTGACGGGCAAGTAGCAGGTCCTACTGAATACCAAGATAGAATTCTTTCTCCCATTAGTGAGTGGGTTATATGTCCTATGCGGTTATTGGCAGATGAGATCATAAGTCTTTGGTCAAAGCATTGGAGCTAGTTGTATTAGATACATGACAGCTCGATGATCTCGATTTGCATTAACGCATGCATAGCGTCAAGTACAGATGGGGTTTGACTGACCGTGACCCTATAACTTGATCGGGACATTTAAAAGAAGGGTTTATACGTATACTGGTATTCACGACAGAATGGTTCCTGAATGATCCCAATCATTCGTTCTCAGTTGGGGTACAGTGTAGGCCGCCAGGCTGGCTAGGTGGTGCTACTACTCTTTGGTTCCTCCCATTGCTGACTGAGATGGACCTACCGAGTCGCGCAATAGGATTGACGACAGAATGAATCAAGCTAATTCTCTCATTATGAATATTAGATATTGGATATCTAAATTTGGGACATTGGATATTTAAATCGACTTATCAGATAAATTGATTTACGGCTTAATGAATTAAATATATCACAGGGTGATTAATTTAATTCATGAATATAATTATTTCTTGGAGAAATTAATTTTTTTTATTTTGTATTTGATATGTTTAATTAATTGGATTAATTAATCGATACAAATACATCGGAACGGAATCGTAGTTTATCTGTTTGGACTCACGGGAGTCCGAAACGAACCGAACTCATCCGTTTCTGCATGGTAGCCGCCCCCTAAGTTCCACCCACTTTCCTCTTGTCTTATTGTTTTCATTTTATATGAAAAAGATGACTTTGTGGGGTTTGATCTCATGTGACATGAGTTGTACACATGAGGGTGGAATAAGAATAAAAGGAGGAAGACTTTGATATCTCTAAGATACTTTGATTCCTACGTGAATAAGAGAAGAGAGAGAGAGAGAGAGAGAGAAAAGACTTCTCCAAGTCTTCTTCAGAATCTTCCTCTTTATTCATCAAGTTCTTGAGTTTTCTTGGAAGAAAATTGAGAAATAAAAGAGAGATTGTGAGTTATACACTTAGAGTGTTATAATTTCATATTGAAAGCTTCATCACTTAGCTCTAGCCGTATCCTCGGAGGATAGCAAGGTAATTGTCGTTCCGGTCGTTTCTCCGGCGCGTGGCAAGTAGAGACGCGGTGCTTTCGGCGTTTGATCGTTCAAGAGCTTGGAGAATAGCTCAAGAGAAGGTTATCCATCTAATCAACGGACTACAAGGGTGAGTTTCTATATCTCTTGTGAATTTGTTTTTGATATTCGTATATACGTAGCTTGATCGATCCTAGTAGGGATTCGGGTCGAATTAATTTTCGTTTTACCGCTTCCGCTGGGCCTTCGTTTTAGGCACCGAATCCCAACAGTCGCGGGTTAGCGTTCGGTGGAGTCGGCGGGTTCATAGTTGGTTCGTGTCAACCTACTTCGGTCGATTCTTCGCGTTGTGGTTATTCAAGGCAAGTACCTTGTCCATACATTTCTTGTTTTGTGGATATGATGATTGGTGATCGGCTTGGTATGTTTGTTTATTTGTTTGAAATGAACTTTCAAAAGATTCGGTTTAGCCTCGTTAAGGGCTCACTCGTGTGTTCCGTGAATGGATAAGTGAACCCTATGAGGATGCTTGGCATTGTTGTTGTTCTTTGATAATATATATGCATATATTATCTCATTTCGGTACGTTGTGATTTGGCAATGGTGTCGTGCCTTGTGTTTCTTGCCTTTTGGTGAATTGTTTGGATATCCTTGTTGTGATATGTTATTTGTGTGAATGTGTGGATATGGTCGGAGGTCTACGGTGACACATGGCATGTGATCATGTGGTCAGGATGCAACAAGTGATTGATCCAACTGTGAGAGCCTAAGACAATCTACGGTGACACATGGCTTGTAATCATGTGGTCAGGATGCAACAAGTGATTGGTCCAACCGTGAGATGATAAGACCTGCGGTGACATATGGTATGTGATCATATGGTCAGGAGAAAACAAGTGATTGATCCAACCGTGAGATGACTTGGCATATGTTCATGGTGTTATGTATATTATTGTGAATATGTTTTGCTCACCTCGGGAGAGTCCGGCGAGGCCTCGAGGGAATCCAATGGTATAGCCCTGGATTCACGAGTTGGTGTGTATATAATTTGTGAATGTATTTTGCTCACCTCGGGAGGGTCTGGCGAGGTCTCGAGGGAATCCAATGGTATAGCCTTGGATTCACGAGTTGGTGTTGTATTTGTGTGTCAAAGATTCACGTATCTTGAGTGGTTATGTTGTGTTGATTTTATGTCCATTGAGGACACGTGACGTGGGTTTTAACCTTTTGAATTGTTGTTGGTTTTATTTGTGAAAATAAAACCTTTGGGCTGTGACCCCCATTGATTTTTGGAAAGAGAAGGATTTGATAATCCTAAATTGTTTCTATTAAAACTCCCGATGGCTTATTAAACAATTTTATAAATTGTTTCTCTTGAATTGTGATCTTTCGATTTTGGAATGTTTTACTTAAACTCTTGCCTTGGGAAGTATTTCCATTATGTTTGAATCCTTGAGGATTCCCGGTTATTATTATTCGTGGAACTTGAATTGTATGACTCGTATTTTGCACTTTGTACTTGCACTAGCAAAATAGTGGAATTTTGCTAACCCCCGAGTAATCGGGGGTGGATGTCTGTATTTGCATTCAGGTTTTGGGAGCGTAACACAGGGTCGGCATGAAGGATGATGAAAGATGATCGATACTAATCACATGAGGTCCCGTACATTGTGGTATGGGTTCAGTTGTACTATATTTCCGCTACAGTATCTTCCCCGTTGTACGGGAGTATTTTTTACTTGACCCCTGCGTGGGCATGTATTGAGATTGAGTTGTAAGTTTTTATTGAAAGACCAAATCGGTCTACTGAGTCATTTTAGCCTTAAAGGCATTCTTTTGACGTTCGATGTTGTTACCAGCCTGGTAGATTCTTGAGGAAAGGTTCTACGGCGTGTAATATCCCTGAGCGGATTAGCGGTGTTACAACTAGGCTCATCATCTATGAGCGATGCGTCATCATCCTCTGTTACGAGATAACCATATCTCTCAGGTTCATGTCGCATCCTATCAGATCTGCGAGGGACTTGTGTACTTTGAACGGGCTCTTCAACTTATTGTTGAGCCTGTTCAGTTTCCATCGGTGAAGCAATATCTTCTTGTGGTTCTCGACTTTCCTCAAGAATTACTCTTCTCCCACTGTCTCTTTTGGAAATAAATTCACTTTCTAAGAATACAGCAATTCGAGCAACAAACACTTTGTTCTCTGCAGGCTTATAGAAGTAATATCCTTTAGTTTCCTTAAGATATCCCACAAATAAACATCTTTCATATCTAGCTACCAGTTTGTCAAATATTTGGCACCTTACGAACGCTTCGCAACCCCAGATCTTTAGAAAAGACTAGTTTGGTCTCTTACGTGTCCATTTCTCAAATGGTGTCTTTTCAACTGCTCAAGATGGAACATGGTTAAGGGTAAATGCTGTTATTTCTAAGGCGTGGCCCCAAAATGATAATGGAAGTTCTGTTTGACTCATCATGGATCGAACCATATCTAATAAAGTTCGATTCTTCCTCTCGGCCACTCCGTTATGCTGAGGTGTTACGGAAGGAGTAAGTTGTGAAATAATTCCACAACTCCTAAGATAATCATCGAATTCTTCGCTCAAGTATTCGCCACCTCAATCCGATTGAAGGGCTTTAATTGTCTTGCCTAGTTGATTATGTACTTCATTTTGTAATATTTTGAACATTTCAAAAGATTCATGTTTATACTTCATAAGATAAACATATCCATATCGGCTAAGATCATCGGTAAATGTAATGAAGTATTGGTATCTTCCTCTGGCATGAGTGATAACAGGTCCGCATACATCAGTATGTATTAGGCCTAGTATATCACTAGCTCTTTCTCCATGACCGGTGAAAGAATTCTTCGTCATCTTGCCCAGTAAACAAGATTAACATGTCCCATATGATTCAAAGTCAAAAGAGTCTAAAAGTCCATCATTATGGAGTTTAGAAATGCGTTTCTCGTTTATGTGACCAAGTCGACAATGCCATAAGTAAGTACGATTAGAATCATTGAGCTTAGGTTTCTTGGATGCAATGTTATAGACTTCCAAAGTGTCGGACTCATCTAGATCAATATTGCAAAGGCCTGTATATAACTCTGCAGTACCATAAAGCAAGTCATCAAAGAAAATACGAATAACCTTATTCTTAATAAGAAAACTGTAACCTTCACAATCTAATGTAGAAACTGAAATAATATTCCTATTCATAGCAGGAACATAAGAGCAATTGTTTAAAACTAACAAAATCCCATTGGGTAAAACTAGATCATAAGTTCCTACGGCTAATACAGCAACTCTTGCTCCATTGCCGACTCTTAGATCCACTTACCCTTTCTTCAGCTTTCTACTGCTTATCAACCCATGCACATTTGTACAGATGTGAGATCCACATCCAGTATCCAATACCCAGGAGTTAGAAGTAGATAAGTTAACTTCTATAACAAATATACCCGTGGTAGTCTCACTACCCTTGGTACGCTTTAGCTCTTCCAAGTAAACCTTGTAATTTCTTTTCCAGTGTCCTGGTTTATTGCAATGATGGCAATTTCCATCTTTGGGAGATTTAGCCTTGAAAACTGGCTTAGTAGAGTCTTTAGATTTGGCAACTTTTGTCTTACCCTTCCCCTTGCTTTTGTTCTTAAAGGACTTCCCTTTGCTGACCATCAACACGTGGCTTGGTTTCTTCTTAATATTCTGCTCAGCCGTTTTAAGCATCCCATGCAGCTCAGCAATGGACTTCTCCATCTCATCCATATTATAGTTCATAATGAACTGACCGAAACTATCGGGCAATAAGTTTTGGATCATATCCGTGGAGTGCTCCTTAGAAAGTGGAAAACCAAGCCTCTCAAGATAATCAATATATCCTTTCATCTTGAGTACATGAACGCTGACAGATGTGCCCTCAACCATCTTGCAAGCATACAAGGCTTGAAAGGTCTCATACCTCTCTTACCTAGCATGCTTCGAGAAAGTTTCCTTGAGGTGAGCATTTAGCTCATAAGCTTCCATTTCCTCCATATTCTTATGAAGTTCTGGACAAATGGTAGCCAACATAAGATAACTGACATCAATGGAATCATCATAATGTTTCTTCCATTTGTCTTTTATTGCTTTGGCAGCATTGTCAGCAGGCACATCGGGAGTTTCTTCCTCAAGAACATACAACTTTCTTTCTTGCTTGAGAGCCATTCTGAAGCTCCGGATCCAATCTAGATAGTTGTTTCCATTTTCTTTGAGCTTGTCCTTCTCAAGGATGGATCGTAGTAAAATGGTGGACGTGTTGTTTGATGCCATTCTATATTATCTACAAAATTCAATATGCAAAGTATTTAGTCATTTATTTCTCGAAAAATACTCCACTAAAACAAAGTAACCTCAATTTTACAACATTTGTAATTTTAGTGGGCTAAGACCACATTTTGCACAATTCTAAACTCAGCTTTAGCATGACGCCTAGAATTGAGCTACTTTAGGTGGATAACTCTTTATCGATTACATCATATGTAACTCTTAGATTATATTCATGCGATTTGCCATCTTATGCCCAAGCATGTTATAATCCCATCTTATGCCTTGAGGTTCAAAACTCTTTTGAATTCTTAGTTCATTAAAACATATAGGTATCACCATTACCCATCCCACCTTACTAAGATAATCCGAGCACCCAGCTTTGGCATACCTGCTCAAGATGATCGAAGTCTTGATAGGTGTTTTAATTGAACGGCATTTAAAAATTCTAACGAAAGATTTTATCCTATGTTAATGTCTATTTTTGCTAACATACATAGCATCACATACATGCATAAATTTAAACGTACATCGCATCACATAACAATAAAAGCATAGGACCGTGTATAGCATGACCATAATTCCTAACGTGATTTCCATGAGCCAACATGAAAATCACAAGGGTCAATCTAAAAGGTTGCAATTGGTCTTCATTGATCGCAACTCCTTGGAACGTCATACGCGATCAATTGGCTCCTCGAGTATGTCCTTCTCGTCCTTCTTGTCTTCATTACATTAATGAAATTTAACACTACACTAGTAAATTAAATTACAAAAGGTGAAAATGACACGCAGGTCGTAAAACAATAAATAATTTAAATAGACGACTCGCAGGCCATAAAACCAATTATAATTCAACGACACACAGGCCGTAAAACCAACCTATAAGAAAATAATATATCCAATCACATTGGTCAATTTATGGTCATGCCATACACCATACATATACCATAAATAATTATCAAATAATTAATAAAAGTATGTAATATACTAAATAATAAATCTTTCTGACAATCAGATAGTAAATAAAAAACTGTCAAAAAACAACAATCCAGACATGCAGCCCAGTTGGTCCAGTTAGAGGTTCTGCAACAGAACCACGCGGGTTCGAAACCCACGAGCTACAAATCATTTTGGAACACTTGGTTTGAAACATATTGTGGTTATAAAATGAAAATCTGTGATATATTATCACGTTCACACGACCAGCGTAGATGGCAAAGCTCCCGATTTAAAGTTGAAAGGCTCGGCATTGATTCCCATATTTTGCAGAATATTTTGCAATATTTAAAGCAGATTTCTTTACCTTTTATAAAAACTTATGTGTGTTGTTCACAAAATAAATGGTAGACCACTTGGTAAGTCGGTTATGGTGTTTCCTATTGTCAAGGGATCAAACTCCTCTCCTAGCAAAACTCTTTTTACTAATTAAAACGACCTGCAGGTCCAGCCCGACCGACCCGTCTTGGAACAGATCTGTTCCAGAACGGTTCTGGAGCAGAAATTCATGAAAACAGTCCAGAAAATTAATTTTTGACAATCTGATTTAATCAAATTAACCCAGAAAAATTATTTTATAAAATCTATATTTTATAAACATAATCAAGAACATAATTTACACATAAACATGTTCTACATAAACAATTAAATTACTTGCAAGTTGGCTCCGATACCATTGTTGGGTTTTCCATGCATCGAATACATAAATCAAGAGTAAAACATTGCAGAAGAATAAATATGAAAATCCAATTTAGGATCTCATGCAGTAATTTAATTGTTTGATTAAAGGGTTAATCGAATTACCTTAATCCGACAAACAAATCTAAATCTAGACTAGAAGCAGATGAATATCTCGTTCCTCGTTAGGTGATCCACACACGAACAATTCCACAAGCCGGATTGCTAGATCCGTACGAATAAATTGAAAAATAGTACAACACAAATTCCTTACTAGAAGGATTGTACTATTGATCAAGATCAACTAAGGGAACACAAGATGACCAATATTAATCTTCTATAGTAGAAGAATTTCGACCACTCTAGTGAGAACTGAGGGGGGCGATTTTTACCTGTTTTGGCTAGGGTTGTGTAATTTTTTTCTTATGACAACTCCTTGTCATGGATCTCTTATTTATACTAAGTAATCCCTAGATACAAGAATCTAGTATTTGCTTAGTTACCCCTCATCTTATTAAATAATACAATATATATAATATCCAATATTATATATTACTTATTATTTAATCTCCATATAAATATAATATCCAATATTATATTTATTATTCCCAGTTGATATTTATTCATGCTTATCTATAATTGTCGTACGTGCGACCCAAAGGCTTATATTATGTTGGCAATTATTTAATACCTTATTAAATAATAAATCATAAGCGGTCTCTAGCAAGATATTATGATTACCCAAATAATATAATTTAATAGTCCATTAAACCTTTTAACGTGTCAAATCCCTTTGTCACACGAAATCATATTTGAACTAAGTCATGGAGATTGTCATACTTATTATGTTCAATTGCTTTCTCGATCTTAAGTAGACTCATGGAATCAAACGACTCTTTATTTGAGCATGGCCATGCATTTCCTTCAGTCCTACTTATCGAGGGGCCCAAAAGATATCTCTCTCACTAAAGAGAGAGACAAATCCCCATCTTGATTATTCATTGCCCTCTACATGACTCCGACTAATCCCGATCGCTAACCTTTATGATCACCATGTTTCAGATGACGTTGGATTACATCAAGGCGTAACAGTTATCATGTTGGACTCTGATAATCTCAGGTTCAAGGATTTATTGACATACTATTATATTGAGATTCACTTATGACATTTCCATGCAGTGATCTCAATGCGGTTCTGTCCAGTATTAGTTCTCCAACCAATGCCCATAAGATTGATCCACACCATACACATAATCATTCGATGATTATCAATCAAAATTATACAAGTATATTAATCACCTGAGTCTCTACTCAACGCAATTGTACCAAGGACATTCGAATAATCTTATTATTCGTGAATAACTATTATTCGATTAATATAATCTTCAAACATGCACACATTATAATAATTAATGAGAAATAAATGATATCAAAAACTTTATTTAAATGTGACCATTACAAATCTAGGCACATCGAATGTCACAGGGCACTATTCCCAACAACCTCCCACTTGCACTAGGACCATTCATTCATGACTTTTAGTCCTTTCGCTCTAGCATGCTCAACATGCTTTCCTTGTGAGAGAGGCTTGGTAAGTGGATCTGCAACATTCTCTTCCGTTGCTACTTTACATATTTTAATATCTCCCCGTCTGACAATCTCTCTGACTAGGTGATATTTTCTAAGTATATGTTTGGAATTATGATGGGACCTAGGCTCTTTAGCTTATGCAATAGCACCATTATTGTCACAATAAAGGCTTATAGGTCCCTGGATGGCCGGCACCACTCGTAGTTCGGTAACGAACTTCTTGATCTATACGGCTTCCTTAGCTGCATCTGATGTTTCCAGGTACTCAGCTTCTATAACAGAATCAGCAATCATGCTTTTCTTGAAACTCTTCTAACTCACAGTACCTCCATTCGATACAAACACATAACCAGTTTGCAATTTAAAATCGTCTCTGTCGGTTTTGAAACTTGCATCGGCGTTACCATTTAGAGCCAACTCGTTTCCCACCCCTCCATAAACTAGGAAATCATTTTTAGTTCTTCTTAAGTACATTAGGATGGTTTTCGCTACTGTCCATTGACTTTCACCTGGATTCGATGGGTATCGACTTGTCATGCTAAGGGCAAACGATACATTTGGTCGAGTACAAATCATGGCATACATGATCGATCCAATGGTCAAAGCGTATGGTATCTTGCTCATGTGGACTCGCTCATCAGGAGTTCAAAGGACTCTGACTCTCACTCAGATGAATGCCATGTGACATTGGCAAGAGTCCTCTCATGGAGTCTTGCATATTGAACCTCTTAAATATTTTATTAACAAGGAAGAATTCATTGTAACATTTATCACTGGTTGACAGTTATAGTGAATTTATCTCCAACTAGTTTGGAGAGAAGTGAATTAGTAGAGGATTACCCCACCTCTGATATAACTATAAGTGCTTGTGTGATTTACTGCTTTAAACATCATAACTGCTGCATACATATGTATTGTTCCATTAGAAAGCTATCTGCAGTCGATACTTGTTATCTGCATTTTTATCAGCTGTGTCTTCCGCACTATCTGTCCGCAGTCGATATAAGTCATCTATGTTGGGATTCGGTGCCTAAAACGAAGGCCCAGCGGAATCGGTAAAATGAAAATTAGTTCGATCCGAATCCCTACGAGGATTGATCGATCTACGCATATAAGAATATAAAATAAACAAAGGAAGATTCGAAATCATACCCACGTAGTCCGTTGATTATATGGTGTTCTTCTCTTGAGCTATTCCCAAGCTACGATCCAAAGTGCTCCAAGCCCTTGGATGATCCAACGCCGAAAATACCGCATCTCTACTTGCCACGTGCTGTAGAAATGAACGGGATGACTATCACCTTGCTATCCTCTAAGGATACGACTAAAGCTTGATGGTAAAGCTTTTGATTATAACACTCTAAGTGTATAATATATTTCTGTCAATTATTCCTCACAATATTTTAAAAAGAAAATATAATGATGATGAAGAATACTTTGAAGACCCAGAAGACTTCCTGTTCTCTCTTTCACGGATGGAATTGACACTTAGTGAGTGTCAAGAGTCCTTCAATTTATTCTTCATCCCAACACATCAAATCCCCAATTTTCATATAATAAGATATACCATATATCTTAAAGTCTTTTGTCTTCCATTATAAAATGGAGACAAAGACCAAGAGGGGTTAGGTGAAGGGGGGCTGCCAAGGGGAATATGAGTTTGGTTCGTTTCGGACTCCCGTGAGTCCAAACAGATAAACTCTGATTCCGTCCCGATGTATTTATATTAATTAATTACTCCAATTAATTAATCATATCAAATACATAACAATATAATTAATTTCTCCAAGAAATAATTATATTTATGAATTAAATTAATCACCCAGTAATTTATTTAATTCATTTGGCCGTAAATTAATTTATCCAATAAATCAATTTAGACATCCAATGTCCCAATTAATTAGATATCTAATATATAATATTCATAATGAGAGAATAAGCTCGATTCATTCCGTCGCCAATCCTATTGCGCAACTCGGTAGGTTCGTCTCAGTCAGTAATGGGAGGAACCAAAGAGTAGTAGCACCACCTAGCTAGCCTAGCGGCCTATACTGTACCCCAACTGATAACGAATGATTGGGATCATTCAAGAACCATTCTCTCGTGAATACCAGTATACGTATAAACCCTTCTATCAAATGTCCCGATCAAGTTATAGGGTCACGGTCACTCAAACCCTATCTGTTACTTGACGCTATGCATGCGTTAATGCAAATCGAGATCATCGAGATCTCATGTATCCAATACAAGTAGCTCCAATGCTTTGGCCAAAGACTTTTGATCTCATCTGCCAATAACCGCATAGGACATATAACCCGCTCACTAACGGGAGAAAGAAATATTTATTGGTATTCAGTAGGACCTGCTACTTGCCCGCCAAGATGCATGTCGAGTTTGACCTCTGTCTCCCGGTTTACAGGGTCGAACTACACGAACAAAAATCTTGACATCACAAGCACATCCCTACTAAATTCTCAAGTTGAAGGTTCACGAATACCTATCACAACCTTTCGATTTTGTCATTGACTGTCCCGGAGTGAAATCTGTGCGATGAATCGAGGGTGAGTCGGTTCGAGTATACTAATCCAATTAGCATACCTATAATGTGTGCTCCCACTAACCATTAGTGTTCGACAGGCACTCACCATGTCAAAGAACACGTCATACAAGTCTTCACATAAACTTAACGCCCAGTAAAGTTTCATCGACTTGCAAACGATTAAGTATTTGAGCTATAAACATTTCCAGTGCCGACCACCTTATCCAATAAGGAGTGGAACGTTTTACTCTCAAATACACGGACAAGTTTCTATATGTATATTTACGCGTTAGGAATACCAGTAACTTCCAGTAAATAAAGAAACATCCATTGCCTTATATTAATGATTTACATAACTACAAGTACAATGCCTTCACTCAACATCCTCTGAGTGGCATTCGAGGGCATACTCCTAACAATCTCCCACTTGCACTCAATGCCACACATTATGGTATCTAATACCCATATTCTCCATATGACGCTCCAATCAAGTCTGAGAAAGTGGCTTGGTCAGTGGATCAGCGACGTTGGTGGCCGAGTCTACTCTGTGCAGCACAATGTATCCCTTGCGAACAAATTCTCTTACGAGATGATACTTCCTCTCAATATGTTTGGTGCTGTTGTGAAACCTCGGTTCCTTAGCCTGCGATACATCTCCTTCATTGTCGCAAAGACAATGAACAGCAAATTTCAAAGACATGGTATCACTTGAAGTTCTCCCAGAAACTTCTTGGTCCAGAACCCTTCCTTGGAAGCCTCCGAGGCTGCTTGATACTCACCCTGACAGGTGGAATCAACAGTCGCGCTTTTCTTGGCGCTACGCCAAGATACTACTCCTCCATTAAGAGTAAATATGTATCCAGAAGTAAACATCGAGTTGTCCTTCAGTCCTTGGAAGTCCGAATCAGTGAATCCCACCACATCCAATTCTCCACCACCATACATCAGAACCATATCTCTAGTCCTTCTTAAGTACTTGAGAACGTTCTTTACGACAGTCCAATGGTCCCTACCTTGGTTTGCCTGAAACCTACTCATCACGCTTACAGCATGCGTAATGTCACTTCTCGTACACAACATAGCATACATAAGGCTACCCATGGCCGAAGCATATGGTATATTACTCATTTCCTTTCGTTGTTCCTCACTTTGAGGACACATCGTCAAGGAGAGTTTTATTCCATGTCGCATCGGTAGGAACCCTCTTTTAGAATCATCCATCTTAAATCGCTTTAAGATTTTATCTATATAGAGGGATTGGGAAAGACCTATTGTTCTCTACTCTCTATCCCGGTAGAGTCGAATTCTAAGAATATAGGTTGCTTCTCCCAAGTCTTTCATGGAGAAATTACTCGAAAGCCAAGATTTCACAGAACTGAGCATTCCCACATCATTTCCTATTAGTAGAACATCATTCACATATAGTACTAAGAATGCGATCTTGCTCCCACTAACCCTCTTGAATACCCAAGGTTCCTCCTCATTTTGCACGAGGTCAAACTCTTTGACCGCTTCGTCAAAACGAAGGTTCCAACTACGCGACGCTTGCTTCAGTCCATAAATAGAACACTGAAGCTTGCACATATTCTGAATATCGACCTCGGACACAAAGCCTTTAGGCTGCTCTATATAGATTTCCTCCTTGAGGAAACCATTAAGGAAAGCCGTTTTTACGTCCATTTGCCATATCTCATAATCGTGGTAGGCAGCTATAGCAAGCATCATGTGAATAGACTTGATCATAGCTACGGGCGAGAAGGTATTGTGGTAGTCGATCCCTTGTTTCTGGGTATAACCCTTTGCCACAAGCCTGGCCTTATAGGCGTCAACCTTGCCATCCCCATCAGTCTTTCTCTTGTAGATCCACTTGTTCCCGATAGGCACTATGCCCTTGGGACGGTCTACTAGAGTCTAGACCTGATTGACATGCATCGAGTCTATCTCAGCTACCATAGCTTCACACCATTTCGCGGAGTCTACATCCACCATCGCTTGGGCATAGGTCATTCGGTCGGTCCGATTGAAGTGCTTTGATATGATTACCAGTTTGTTTCTCGACTAGGGCCTTGAATTCCTGGAATTTCTCAAAAGCCTTGGATTTATATTTCATTATGTATACATAACCATACCTAGTATGATTGTCTGTAAATGTAATGAAATATTGATATCCATCACGTGCTACTTCCAAAGCACCACATACATCGGTATGGATTAATCCCAGTTTATCAGCAGCTCTTTCAAAAGTCCCTGTGAAGGCGGACTTAGTCATTTTGCCTTTAAGGCAAATTCACAAGTAGGAAAGGGATCTGATCCCAATGGACCCATAAGTCCATCTTTTTCCATCTTGTAAACCTTGGTCTGACCAACATGAATAAGTCTAAGATGCCATTTCAAAACTTGATTGGTTTCATCTCTACCACGTTTTCAAGTCATAGTATTCACAACTACTTTGTTGCTGAGATTTAGATGATACAGTCCATTTAACAATGTAGAAGTACCCACTAGTTTATTTCTTAAATAAATTTTGCAGGAACCATCATTAATGAAAAACGAAAAGCCTTTTCGGTCCATGACCGGAATGGATATAATGTTTTTGTGCCCCTTGGGCAAACCAAGTACATCTTCTAAAGTCAAAACAAAGTCGGATTCTAAACCCAAAAGAAGTGATCCTGTGTCGGTCGCCTCGACACTATGCCCGCTTCCGACTGTGATCATAACTTCTCCAGCTCCAAGCTTCCTACTTTCTTCCAGATCCTGATTCATGGTACATATATGAGAACTAGCACCAGAATCCAGTATCCAGGAAGTAGAAAATACAGTAGCAGAATGGTTATCATTAAAAACCTCACACTAGCAACAAGAATTCTATAAGAAAGTTGTACACTTAACGATAAACAATGGTGCTCTAACTATCAGGTTATTCCACTCTCAGTTTTTTTTAAGTGTTAATAATCAGTTTGGCGGCATGTGATTGGGTTTGGCGCCTTTTTATGAGTGAAGTGATCTTGGCACTTTTTGGTTAAAATGGGCTAAGGAGTAAAAAGTGGCCAAAAAGCCCAAACTGCAGATAAAGTAACTGCTGTCTACAGCAGTGATGATTTCCCCTTTGAAAATAAAACAAAATAAGAGATGGGAAATTTCATTTTTGCTGCTGCGAGGCCTAAATATGTTTATAAACTAACCCCAAGTTATACACAACAAAACTTACTTTATATATAAGAAATTTCAAGGAAAACAAAGAGATATTCAAGTAATACTACCAAAGCAAAATAGACCTTAGTCATAGCAACACATTATCTTTCCATACATAAAAAAACAGATCTCAGATATAACTATAAACTTACCTTAGAATTTCCAGTCATAGGGCTATGGTTAATTCTCTCTTCACCATAAAGACTTATGACCATAGAGATATGAAATCTCTTAAAATAAGGAAAAGGAGAATAAGTGGGATGGAAAAGAAGAATAAAAGAGAAGACTTGCTCTCACCTTTTTGGAGTAACATTCCAGCCGTGAGTTTGGTTTTGAGGGAAAAAAAATTGTTTTCACTTTAGTCTATATCTTCTTCTTCTTTTGTTCTTGGTTGTTCTTGAAGAAAAATCAAGAAATCAAATAGAGATAGTGAGTTATACACTTAGAGTGTTATAATCACAATAGAAAGCTTCATCTGTAACACCCCAAACTAGGAGGATATTACAGTGTCGTGGACCCCCGACTGGGACCCACCAGGCGAGTGAAAATGAATGAAATACACAGGGTAAATGTAGTACCGAACCACATTACATCATTAATTACTCTGATGAGGAGTTTCATATAACACACACAAGATAATACATAATACATGTATATTTTATATGAAGATAAAACATACGACACTGAATAAAGTGGGTATTCAAACAGAAGTCTGCACGAGTGAATGAAAAGGACTGGGGCCCCCTACTAGTATCACTGGGACTCCTCGCCGTCAACGTTCTCTTCCCGTACCTTAGCCTTGCCATGACCTGAAAACAAAATCCCCCAACGGGATCAGTTACACAGAACAACAATCCTCAAGAGTTGAATAAACACAATCATATAGGCTGTATAAACCACAAGTTCGATCAAAATCTCAAACCGTCGAACACATGCGATCAAATGTGAATCGGCCAGATTATAACCCAATCCTGTTGAAAACATACGCAATCAAACATGTTGTATGAATCAACTAACGGTACGGCTCAAAGGATGGCGCCACACTATGCCCGGGATGGAAATGTGTCCGTGCACAAGCCACCAATGAGTATCGATCGAATACACGTGTGGTCTTGTACCTAATCAGTCGCACGAAGTAATCGTCTCGTGTGCACAGTCCAATCTGAGGTCAACTACCAAAACACGACTTAATATGTGCCCGACATGAAAATCCTACACATACCAACCGGCACGCCAGTATGACCCGGAATGCCACGAGATAACAAAAGTGACATCGAACATCAATAATGACTCACCGATATGAAATGATAGTGAAATGAATGATAGCTCAATGAAAGGATTGGAACAATCGTTCCTCGTGACTGAAGTGATTAATTGACAATTACAAGTCTTAATACAGTTAATACATTATGAATGAACTATAATTATGAATGATCAACAACGAAAGGAATGAATATCCTTTTAACCGAGTAAGAATTAACTTACCTTAACACCGGTGATGATACGATCTCTCTCGAACAACGTCCTAAGGAAACTATCGATCACTCGAACAACCTTGAATAACACAATTATCAACAACTCGCTTAATATACGAACCAAAAGTGATCATAACTAACTCAAGATGTCGATACAATAATTCCAAACTCATTGAGGCATTTCGACAAACACCTTGAAAAAAATTCCCTTCTTAAACAACTAAACCCATTTGTATCGAAAACCAACTTCTCTTGAATGATCCAAACCACCAAAACACCATCAATACAATTGATAATCCAAACGAAATGCTCAAATCGAGTTTACGATATCATTAAATTGCAAAACCCAATTCCAAGTCAATCTTCAAAGTGTTCTTGAGAAAAACTTCCAACAAACCGATGATAACTCGTAAAAACTCATAATCATACGTATATTCATCACAGTTCATGATTATACCATCCAAAACATCATGCTCCAACTCAAAATCGAATTCAAGGGTTGAAGAAAGTTACCTTAGATTAGGATGAAAAATCCACAAATATGTTGTTGATCCACACTACAACTTGAAGAAGATGAAATCTCTGAGTTTTGATGATGTTGAAACACTCCAAAATCGCCCAAAAATCGCCCCAAGGGAGAGAGGAAGAAGTGAAATGAAGAAATGAACTTGTTCCCCTAAAAAAATGCAGATATAGAGCAGCCTGCACTGTGTGCCACGGCCCGGCCGAGTGTGCCGCGGCACAGGGCCAAAATCTGCCCCCAGCGCTCGGCAGTGTGCCGCGGCCCGGCCGAGTGTGCCGCGGCATAGGGCTAGAAAACTACACAGTGTTTCGGCAGCATGCCACGGCCCTGCCGACAGGAGCCGCGGATCCCGGTACAGACGGGTTAGCCAAAACTGCAACATGTATGTGCCGCGGCGCACACTCCCTTGTGCAGCGGCCCACACCCCCTCGGGTCCTAAAATGATGAAAAATGACCCGAGAAGAGAATAAAAGCAATAGGAATCAATATTTGGGAAACAATATCACGAAATGGAAGTGCGGAAACCCCAAAATGATGGTTCCAAGCAAGGATTACAATGGTTCGCCCAACAAAAGCACAATTTGAACAATGTGGAGATTTGAAATGACATGAACTCCAACATCAACATCGACTAATGAATCAATTACAACAATTAAGATAATATTCTTGTCTCGATTCCCAAGCAAGGTTGAAACAATGAATATCGATACACGACTCGAAGTTATTCCGAACGGTGAACACGGATGAATGAATGTGGATGATGAATGATTATTAACAAGTGAAAAATTACATAGTGACAATTACTGAATGAAATTACTGAATGGTAATGACTGAATTACAACCGGGTATTACATACACCCCCCCTTAAAAGAGTTTCGTCCCCAAAACTAAGGGTCAAACAACTCGGGATAACTCTCCCACATATTATCCTCGGTTTCTCAAGTAGCCTCTTCGACTCCGTGTATAGACTACTGAATCTTAACCAAAGGTATCGCTTTATTCCTCAACTGTTTGATTCGCCGCTCTATGACTCGTATGGGACGCTCTTCATACGAATGATCATCTGCGATCTCGATTTCATCGAATTGAAGTATGTGACTAGGGTCGGAAACATACTTCCGTAGCTGAGAGACGTGAAATAGATTATGAATTCGGCTCAATGCCGGAGGTAAGGCCAATCGATAAGCTAGCTCGCCTACTCGATCCAAAATCTCAAACGGTCCAATAAATCTTGGACTCAACTTTCCTCGCTTCCCGAAACGGAATATACCTCGACTCGGGGATACCTTGACCAACACGTGGTCACCTATCTCGAACTATAATGGTTGGCGACGATTGTCTGCATAAGACTGTCGACTCTGAGCTGTTAACAAACGACTCCTGATCAAAGCTACCTTCTAACGGGCGGCTATAAGCATATCGGCCTCGGTTCCGATTGATTCTGATAAGTCATCCCAACATAAAGGAGATCGACAACGACGACCATACAATGCCTCGTAAGGTGCCATCTTAATTGAAGCATGCCAACTATTATTATACGTGAACTCGATCAATGGTAGTTGGGCTTCCCAATCGTATTTCCAATCGAGGACGCATGCCCTCAACATGTCCTCCAATGTCTGAATAGTCCTCTCTGATTGTCTGTCGGACTAAGGATGAAAAGCTGTGCTAAAATTAAGCTGAGTTCCCATGGCACGATGAACTGATTTCCAAAAATGAGACACGAATCGTCTGTCACGATCAGAAACGATACTCTTAGGAGTACCGTGAAATCTCACTATTTCTTTGATGAACAACTGGGCAAGTCTCTCGGGACCCCAAGTATCCTTAATCTCGAGAAAATGAGCTGACTAAGTTAGACAATCCACGATTACCCAAATTATATTCATGCCACAGCGACTCGTCAGCAAACTCGTGATGAAGTCCATTGAAATATCCTCCCACTTCCACTCTGGAATAGGGAGCGGTTTTAGCATACCCGTCGGTCGCTGATGTTCTATCTTGACTTGTTGACAGGGGAGACATCTCGAAACAAACTCGGCAACTTCACGCTACATATTACTCCACCAGTAATTTTGTTTCAAGTCTTTGTACATCTTGCTGGACCCCGGATGAATAGAATAAGGGGTAGCATTGGCTTCTCTCAAAATCAAGTTTTTCAATTCGTCATTCGCCGGTACACATAACCGATTCTTAAATCTCAAGAGTCCATCCTCATGGACTACAAAGCTAGGGGCTTTCCCTTGTGCCGCATCCTCGCAGATGCGCAACAAAAATAGGTCCGAACCCTGATTCACTCTGACCGCCTCTTTAAGTGGCGATGAAATCTCCAGCATACAAAGTTGTCCCTGCACATGCTGTAACCAAACCTCGATCTTATGCCTAAGTAATTCTTGCTGAAGTTCCTTCTGAACTGTTAATCAAGCAAGCATCTGCTCCTGAACGGACTTACGACTCAAGGCGTCGGTGACAACGTTCGCCTTTGCCCGGGTGGTAAAGTATCTCAATATCATAATCTTTGATTAGTTCCAACCACCGTCTCTGTCGCATATTTAACTCCTTCTGAGTAAATATATATTTTAAACTCTTATGATCGGTGAATATCTGACAGGTAACGCCATAAAGATAATGACACCAAATCTTCAATGCGAAAACCACGGCTGCTAGCTCCAGGTCGTGGGTCGGATAATTAACCTCGTAAGGTCTCAATTGCCGTGAAGCATAAGCAATAACTTTCTCGTTCTGCATTAGTACATATCCGAGACCTTGTCCGGACTCATCACTATAGACCACAAATCCTTCCGTCCCTTGCGGTAAATAAAGGATAGGTGCTGAAATTAACCGGCTCTTAAGTTCCTCAAAACTCTGTTGACACGCGCCGGACCACGTGTATTTCTTATCTTTCCTTAAAAGGTTCATCATGGGTTGAGCGATTTTAGAAAATCCTTCCACAAATCGCCGATAATAACCAGCTAATCCGAGGAAACTTCAGATTTCCTTAACATTCTTCGGAGGTTGCCAATCTCGGATAGCCTCCGTCTTCTGAGGGGGGTCGACACGAACTCCATTTGATGAAATTACATGTCCGAGAAACGTCACTTCGGACATCCAAAATTCACATTTGGAAAACTTCCCATAAAGTTGCTCTCGTCTCAACACGTCGAGCACCTGATGAAGGTGAAACTCGTGCTCCTCCCGATCACGAGAATAAAATAATTTGTCATCAATGAAGATAACCACGAACCGATCCAAATAGTCGATGAAAACCCAATTAATTAACTCCATGAATACCGCATGTGCATTAGTTAACCCAAACGGCATTACCACAAACTCATAATGACCATAGCGTGTTCGGAACGCCGTCCTAGCAATATCCGACTCTCGGATTCGCAACTGATGATACCCAGATCTTAAATCGATCTTGTAAAATGCTCTCCCTGAAGTTGATCCAAAATATCATCAATACGAGGTAGGGGATACTTATTCTTGATCGTCACCTTGTTCAGCTCTCGGTAATCAATACACAAATGAAAAGAACCGTACTTTTTCTTGACAAATAATACCGGTGCTCCCCAAGGAGACGCACTCGGTCGGATATAACCCTTCTCGGTCAAATCCTCTAATTGATTCTTTAGTTCCAGCATTTCGGTCGGGGCCATCCGATACGGTGCCTTCGATATTGGAGATGTACCAGGCTCCAACTCAATCGTGAATTCCACATCTGTGGAGGCAAACCAGGTAACTCGTCTGGAAATACGTCGGCATATTCTCTCCCTACCGGAATATCCATCAACACTATTGATGATTTCTCAGTCTTAGTCATATAGCACCAATAACCGACACACCCCTGATTGAGTAATTTCACTGCTTTCATCAAGTTGATGACTCTCCCGGAACAGTTGGGATTACCTCCCTGAAAAACACATTCGACCCCATCGTTTGAAAGGATAGTGGCCAAACGCTTATGGATATTAATGACGGCATCGTGACGATCCATCCAATCAATACCCAGAATGACGTCATCTCTCGGCAAATCCACCACGATTAGGTCTGCTAACCAATCACGGCCATGAAGCTGAATCTGACAATCCTTAATCTCACGATTCTCGATAATTCTTCTACCATCAGGTAGACCGATGACATAAGGCTCACAACTAGTAGCACTACCCAGATGTAGTCTACTCCAACATGATTCGGAAATGAAAGAATGTGATGCACCAGTATCAAAAAGGGTACACACAGGTTGAGATAGAATATCGAGTGTACCTGAGATCATCCGGGCCTCTGGATCGTCGATCTTCTTCATCTCGTAAATTCGGGGCTTGTCGGCCCCCGAACCGGACGCTCTCGTCTGATAGCTCTTGGCTCCACCTTTGTTAGCTCCTGTCGTCTTAAACGATGCAGACTGAGTGGCCTGATTCGGAACTGCTGACTCTTTTGGGGCCTGAGATGTCGCCGGAGTGGGTTTGGAGTCCCTTCGGCAAAAACGGGCCCTATGCCCCGCAATTCCACAGTTATGGCATGTGACAGTCTGCCTCGGACACTTGATACTGAAATGACCCTGTTCTTCACAGTTGAAACAGGTGATGGCCGAACTGGCCGCTCGGGACTGAGATTCCGTGGGTCTAAGCGTCATAGAAGGTCGCTCAGAAAAAGTAGAGCCCGCACGAGGTTTCTTGAAAGTGGCTTGACTACCGTCAGACTGATTACGATTCTTTGACTTCTTGCCAGCAGATGAAGGTTGCTGCTTCGCAATCTCCTTAGCAGTAAGCTCATAAGTAAGAGCTTTCTCGATAAATTCATCCAGGGTGGTGCAATTATGATTAAGCAACTGCATTCGCATACGGGGTTTCAGCCTCTTGCTGAAATACTTGATATTGTCCGCCTCAGAGTGAATAATAGATGAGGCGAAAGGAAGTAACTCCTGGAATTTCTCGGTGATGGTCAGAACATCGTCGTCCGCTGATGGGTCGGGAGAGAGTAATTCTGATAACTTGGCCTCCCTGAGTGGGGCCGGATAATACCTCTCCATCATGAGAGTCTTGAATTGATCCCAAGTGCAAAATCCGTCGGTGGGCTTCAACGATAACCACCATGAATGTGCGCCCTTACCAAGATAGTAAGCCGTAACTGAAACTTTGTGTCCCTCAGGATAGTCCACCATAGCAAACAGTTTCTCGAAATACTCAAGCCAGTGAATGATATCCGCCAGTTCAGATGAACCCTCAAAAGTAGGTGGTCTTCGGCGAGAGATGTCGCCAATGATACTGCTCACACCCCTTTCTTACCTCTGAGGTCGCGGCGGAGGAGCCTGTTGATTCTACGTAGCTGAGTTATGCATCGTTTCCATCAGTTGTGCCATCTGAGTCATTTGGGCCATCATGCCCTGCATAAAAGCGAGTGGATCAACCCGAACACCTTCTGACTGAGCTGTGTCCCAGGTACGACCCCCTGATAGTGAATGATTACACACAGGTGAATGAGTGGCAGCATCACTGCTCGATGAATTGGCATTATTCCGAGCATTCGCATGTGTATTCACACGAGCTCTCGGGTTTCGGCCCGCACCATGGCCTCTTCCCCCGCGTCCTCTGCGAGTTCTTTCTATACTGAAGTGGGAAAGTCACGAAATGATTATATATCTCGCATGAATATCACATTATGATTACGTTATGAAATGATGAAAATGAGCATATGCGCTCAAACACAATGATTACATGAATGATCAACGGAGGTGACGTGATTATCTGATGAAATTCTTGAAATGATTATCTTGAACAAGTCAACAAGGTTAATGATATGACCCTCAAGATCGACAAATGATCAATGAAATGAACTGAGTGATTAATCAATTAACATGATCTACTTAATCAAAAATGAAAATGATGAATGAGGATTGTTGATTGTTGAATGATAAATGAGTGATTCTTATTGCCAGAAATTATACCATGGCGTCAGAAATCTTACTGTTCTTTGGTCTGAGGGGCTCAGCTCTTGCACAGGTCACACGTGACGCGAAAGTCCAATGATACTAGTCTGATGAATGATGATTTCAAATGAAACATGACTTGGAGGATAGTATTTAAAACCACGCTCTGATACCAACTCTATAACACCCCAAACTAGGCGGATATTACAGTGTCGTGGACCCCCGACTGAGACCCACCAGGCGAGTGAAAATGAATGAAATACACAGGGTAAATGTAGTACCGAACCACGTTACATCATTAATTACTCTGATGAGGAGTTTCATATAACAAACCCAAGATAATACATAATACATGTATATTTTATATGAAGATAAAACATACGACACTGAATAAAATGAGTATTCAAACGGAAGTCTGCAGTGGGAATAAAATAAAGAAAACACGACTGAATGAAAAGGACTGGGGGCCCCTACTAGTATCACTGGGACTCCTCGCCGTCAACGTTCTCTTCCCGTACCTTAGCCTTGCCATGACCTGAAAACAAAATCCCCCAACGGGGTCAGTTAAACAGAACAACAATCCTCAAGAGTTGAATAAACACAATCATATAAGCTGTATAAACCACAAGTTCGATCAAAATCTCAAACCGTCGAACACATGCGATCAAATGTGAATCGGACAGATTATAACCCAATCCTGTTGAAAACATACGCAATCAAACATGCTATAAGAATCAAGTAACGGTATGGCACAAAGGATGGCGCCACACTACGCCCGGGATGGAAATGTGTCCGTGCACAAGACACCAATGAGTGTTGATCGAATACATGTGTGGTCTTATACCTAATCAGTCTCATGAAGTAAACGTCTCGTGTGCACAGTCCAATCTGAGGTCAACTACCAAAACACGACTTAATATGTGCCCGACATGAAAATCCTACACATACCAACTGGCACGCCAGTATGAACCGGAATGCCACGAGATAACAAAAGTGACATCGAACTTCAATAATGACTCACCGAGATGAAATGATAGTGAAGTGAATGATAGCTCAATGAAATGATTGGAACTGTCGTTCCTCTTGACTGAAGTGATTAATTGACAATTACAAGTCTCAATACGGTTTATACATTATTAATGAACTATAATTATGAATGATCAACAACGAACGGAATGAATATCCTTTTAACCGAGTAAGAATTAACTTACCTTAACACCGGTGATGATACGATCTCTCTCGAACAACGTCCTAAGGAAACTACCGGTCGCTCGAACAACCTTGAATAACACAATTATCAACAACTCGCTTAATATACGAAGCAAAAGTGATCATAACTAACTCAAGATGTCAATACAATAATTCCAAACTCATTGAGGCATTTCGACAAACACCTTGAAAACAAATTCCCTTCTTAAACAACTAAACCCATTTGTATCGAAAACCAACTTCTATTGAATGATCCAAACCACCAAAACACCATCAATACAATCGATAATCCAAACTAAATGCTCAAATTGAGTTTACTATATCATTAAATTGCAAAACCCAATTCCAAGTCAATCTTCAAAGTGTTCTTGAGAAAAACTTCCAACAAACCGATGATAACTCGTAAAAACTCATAATCATACGTATATCCATCACAATTCATGATTATACCATCCAAAACATCATGCTCCAACTCAAAATCGAATTCAAGGGTTGAAGAAATTTACCTTAGATTAGGATGAAAAATCCAGAAATATGTTGTTGATCCACACTACAACTTGAAGAAGATGAAATCTCTGAGTTTTGATGATGTTGAAACACTCCAAAATCGCCAAAAAATCGCCACAAGGAAGAGAGGAAGAAGTGAAATGAAGAGATGAACTTGTTCCCCTAAAAAAATGCAGATATAGAGCAGCATGCACTGTGTGCCGCGGCCCGGCCGAGTGTGCCGCGGCACAGGGCCAAAATCTGTCCCCAGCGCTCGGCAGCGTGTTGTGGCCCGACCGAGTGTGCCGCGGCACAGGGCTAGAAAACTGCACAGTGTTTCGGCAGCGTGCCGCGGCCCTGCCGACAGGAGCCACGGCCCCCGGTACAGACGGGTCGGCCAAAACTGCAACATGTGTGTGCCGCGGCACACACTCCCTTGTGTCGCGGCCCACACCCCCTCTGGTCCTAAAATGATGAAAAATGACCCGGGAAGAGAATAAAAGCAATAGGAATCAATATTTGAGAAACAATAACATGAAATGGAAGTGCGGAAACCCCAAAATGATGGTTCCAAGCAATGATTACAAGGGTTCGCCCAAAAAAAGCACAATTTGAACAATGAGGAGATTTGAAATGACATGAACTCCAACGTCAACATCGACTAATGAATCAATTACAACAATCATTATAATATTCTTGTCTCGATTCCCAAGCAAGGTTGAAACAATGAACAATATCGATACACGACTCGATGTTATTCCGAACGGTGAACACGGATAAATGAATGTGGATGATGAATGATTATTAATAAGTGAAAAATTACATAGTGACAATTACTGAATGAAATTACTGAATGGTAATGACAGAATTACAACTGGGTATTACATACACCCCCCTTAAAAGAGTTTCATCCCCGAAACTAAGGGTCAAACAACTCGGGATAACTATCCCGCATATTATCCTCGGTTTCCCAAGTAGCCTCTTCGACTCCGTGTCTAGACCACTGAATCTTAACCAAAGGAATCGCTTTATTCCTCAACTGTTTGATTCGCCGCTCTAAGACTCGTATGGGACGCTCTTCATACGAATGATCATCTGCAATCTCGATTTCATCGAACTAAAGTATGTGACTCGGGTCGGCAACATACTTCCGTAGCTGAGAGACGTGAAACAAATTATGAATTCGGCTCAACGCCGGAGGTAAGGCCAATCGATAAGCTAGCTCGCCTACTCGATCCAAAATCTCAAACGGTCCAATAAATCTTGGACTCAACTTTCCCCGCTTCCCGAAACGGAAGATACCTCGACTCAGGGATACCTTGACCAACATGTGGTCACCTGATCGGCGACGATTGTCTGCATAAGACTATCGACTCTGAGTGGTTAACAAACGACTCCTGATCAAAGCTACCTTCTCACGGGCGGCTATAAGTATATCGGCCTCGGTGCCGATTGATTCTGATAAGTCATCCCAACACAAAGGAGATCGACAACGACGGCCGTATCAGGCCTCGTAAGGTGCCATCTTAATCGAAGCATGCCAACTATTATTATACGTGAACTCGATCAATGGTAGTTGGGCTTCCCAATCGTCTTTCCAATCGAGGACGCATGCCCTCAACATGTCCTCCAATGTCTGAATAGTCCTCTCTGATTGTCTGTCGGACTGAGGATGAAAAGCTGTGCTGAAATTAAGCTGAGTTCCCATGGCACGATGAACTGATTTCCAAAAATGAGACACGAATTGTCCGTCACGATCAGAAATGATACTCTTAGGAGTACCGTGCAATCTCACTATTTCTTTGATGAACAACTGGGCAAGTCTCTCGGGACCCCAAGTATCCTTAATCTCGAGAAAATGAGCTGACTTAGTTAGACGATCCACGATTACACAAATTGTATTCATGCCACAGCGACTCGTCGGCAAACTCGTGATGAAGTCCATTGAAATATCCTCCCACTTCCACTCTGGAATAGGGAGCGGTTTCAGGATACCCGTCGGTCGCTGATGTTCTATCTTGACTTGTTGACAGGTGAGACATCTCGAAACAAACTCGGCGACTTCACGCTTCATATTACTCCACCAGTAATTTTGTTTCAAGTCTTTGTACATCTTGCTGGACCCCGGATGAATAGAATAAGGGGTAGCATTGGCTTCTCTCAAAATTGAGTTTTTCAATTCGTCATTCGCCGGTACACATAACCGATTCTTAAATCTCAAGAGTCCATCCTCATGGACCACAAAGCCAGGGGCTTTCCCCTGTGCCACATCCTCGCAGATGCGCAACAAAAACAGGTCCGAACCCTGATTCACTCTGATCGCCTCTTCAAGTTGCGATGAAATCTCCAGCATACAAAGGTGTCCCTGAACACGCTGTAACCAAACCTCGATCTTATGCCTAAGTAATTCTTGCTGAAGTTCCTTCTGAACTATTAATCGAGCAAGCATCTGCTCCTGAACGGACTTACGACTCAAGGCGTCGGCGACAACGTTCGCCTTGCCCGGGTGGTAAAGTATCTCAATATCATAATATTTGATTAGTTCCAACCACCGTCTCTGTCGCATACTTAACTCCTTCTGAGTAAATATATTTTTTAAACTCTTATGATCGGTGAATATCTAACAGGTAACGCCATAAATATAATGACGCCAAATCTTCAATGCGAATACCACGACTGCTAGGTCCAGGTCGTGGGTCGGATAATTAACCTCGTAAGGTCTCAATTGCTGTGAAGCATAAGCAATAAATTTCTCGTTCTGCATTAGTACACATCTGAGACCCTGTCCGGACGCATCACTATAGACCACAAATCCTTCCGTCCCTTGCGGTAAAGAAAGGATAGGTGCTGAAATTAACCGGCTCTTGAGTTCCTCAAAACTCTGTTGTCACGCGTCGGACCACGTGTATTTCTTATCTTTCCTTAAAAGGTTCGTCATGGGTTGAGCGATTTTAGAAAATCCTTCCACAAATCGCCGATTATAACCAGCTAATCCGAGGAAACTTCGGATTTCCTTAACATTCTTCGAAGGTTGCCAATCTCGGATAGCCTCCATCTTCTGAGGGTCGACACGAACTCCATCTGATGAAATTACATATCCGAGAAACGTCACTTCGGACATCCATAATTCACATTTGGAAAACTTCCCATTAAGTTGCTCTCGTCTCAAAACGTCGAGCACCTGATGAAGGTGAAACTCGTGCTCCTCCCGATCACGAGAATAAATTAAAATGTCATCAATGAAGATAACCACGAACCGATCCAAATAGTCGATGAAAACCCGATTCATTAACTCCATGAATACCGCAGGTGCATTAGTTAACCCAAACGGCATTACCACAAACTCATAATGACCATAGCGTGTTCGGAACGCCGTCCTAGCAATATCCGACTCTCGGATTCGCAACTGATGATACCCAGATCTTAAATCGATCTTGGAAAATGCTGAAACTCCCTGAAGTTGATCCAAAAGATCATCAATACGAGGTAGGGGATACTTATTCTTGATCGTCACCCTGTTCAGCTCTCGGTAATCAATACACAAACGAAAAGAAACGTCCTTTTTCTTGAGAAATAATACCGGTGCTCCCCAAGGAGACGCACTCGGTCGGATATAACCCTTCTCGGTCAAATCCTCTAATTGATTCTTTAGTTCCAGCATTTCGGTCGGGGCCATCCGATACGGTGCCTTCGATATTGGAGATGTACCAGGCTCCAACTCAATCGTGAATTCCACCTCTCTGTGGAGGCAAACCAGGTAACTCGTCTGGAAATACGTCGGCATATTCTCTCCCTACCGGAATATCCGTCAACACTATTGATGATTTCTCAGTCTTATTCATATAGCACCAATAACCGACACACCCCTGATTGAGTAATTTCACTGCTTTCATCAAGTTGATGACTCTCCCAGAACAGTTGGGATTACCTCCCTGAAAAACACATTTGACCCCATCGTCTGAAAGGATAGTGACCAAACGCTTACGGATGCTAATGATGGCATCGTGACGATCCATCCAATCAATACCCAGAATGACGTCATCTCTCAGCAAATCCACCACGATTAGGTCTGCTAACCAATCACGGCCATGAAGCTGAATCTGACAATCCTTAATCTCACGATTCCCGATAATTCTTCTACCATCAGGTAGACCGATGACATAAGGCTCACAACTAGTAGCACTACCTAGACGTAGTCTACTCAAACATGATTCGGAAATGAAAGAATGCGATGCACCAGTATCAAAAAGGGTACACACAGGTTGAGATAGAATATCGAGTGTACCTGATATCATCCAGGCCTCTGGATCGTTGGTCTTCTTCATCTCGTAAATTCGGGCTTGTCGGCCCCCGAATCGGACGCTACCGTCTGATATCTCTTGGCTCCACCTTTGTTAGCTCCTTTCGTCTTAAACGATGTGGACAGAGTGGCCTGATTCAGAACTGCTGACTGTTTTGGGGCCTGAGAAGTCGCCGGAGTGGGTTTGGAGTCCCTTCGGCAAAAACAGGCCCTATGCCCCGCAATTCCACAGTTATGACATGTGACAGTCTGCCTCGGACACTTGGTATTGAAATGACCCTATTCTTCATAGTTGAAATAGGTGATGGCCGAACTAGCCACTCGGGACTGAGATTCCGCGGGTCTAGGCGCCATAGAAGGTCGCTTAGAAAAAGTAGAGCCCGCACGAGGTTTCTTGAAAGTGGCCTGACTGCCGTCAGACTGATTACGATTCTTTGACTTCTTGCCAGCAAATGAAGGTTGCTGCTTCGCAATCTCCGTAGTAGTAAGCTCATAAGTAAGAGCTTTCTCGATGAATTCGGCCAGGGTGGTGCAATTATGATTAAGCAACTGCATTCACATACGGGGTTTCAGCCTCTTGCTGAAATACTTGATCTTGTCCGCCTCAGAGTGAATAATAGATGAGGCGAAAGGAAGTAGCTCTTGGAATTTCTCGGCGATGGTGAGAACATCGTCGTCTGCTGATGGCTCGGGAGTGAGTAATTCTGATAACTTGGCCTCCCTGAGTGGGGCCGGATAATACCTCTCCATCATGAGAGTCTTGAATTGATCCCAAGTACAAAATCCGTCGGTGGGCTTCAACGATAACCACCATGAATGTGCGCCCTTACTAAGATAGTAAGCCGCAACTAAAACTTTGTGTCCCTCAGGATAGTCCACCATAGCAAACAGCTTCTCGAAATGCTCAAGCCAGTGAATGATAGCCGCCGGTTCAGATGAACCCTCAAAAGTAGGTGGTCTTTGGAGAGAGATGTCGCCAATGATACTGCTCACACCCCTTTCTTGCCTCTGAGGTGGCGGCGGAGGAGCCTGTTGATTTTGAGTAGCTGAGTTATTCATCGTTTCCATCAGTTGTGCCATCTGAGTCATTTGGGCCATCATGCCCTGCATAAATGCGAGTGGATCAACCCGAACACCTTCTGACTGAGCTGTGTCCCGGGTACGACCCCTTGATAGTGAATGATTACGCCCAGGTGAATGAGTGGAAGCATCACTGCTCGATGAATTAGCATTATTCCTAGCATTGGCATGTGTATTCACATGAGCTCTCGGGTTTCGGCCCGCACCACAGCCTCTTCCCCCGCGTCCTCTGCCAGTTCTTCCCATAATGAAGTGGGAAAGTCACAAAATGATTATATATCTCGCATGAGTATCACATTATGATTACGTTATGAAATGATGAAAATGAGCATACGCGCTCAAACACAATGATTACATGAATGATCAACGGAGGTGACGTGATTATTTGATGAAATTCTTGAAATTATTATCTTGAACAAGTCAACAAGATTAATGATATGACCCTCAAGATCGACAAATGATCAGTGAAATGAACCGAGTGATTAATGAATTGACATGATCGACTTGATCAAAAATGAAAATGATGAATGAGGATTGTTGACTGTTGAATGATAAATGAGTGATTCTTATTGCCAGAAATTATACCATGGCGTTAGAAATCTTACTGTTCTTTGGTCTGAGGGGCTCGGCTCTTGCACAGGTCACACGTGACGCGAAAGTCCAATGATACTAGTCTGATGAACGATGATTTCAAATGAACCATGACTCGGAAGATAGTATTTAAAACCACGCTCTGATACCAACTCTATAACACCCCAAACTATGCGGATATTACAGTGCCGTGGACCCCCGACAGTGACCCATCAGGTGAGTGAAAATGAATGAAATACACAGGGGAAATGTAGTACCGAACCATATTACATCATTAATTACTCCGATGAGGAGTTTCATATAACACACCCAAGATAATACATAATACATGTATATTTTATATGAAGATAAAACATACGATACTGAATAAAATGAGTATTCAAACGGAAGTCTGCAGCGGGAATAAAATAAAGAAAACACGAGTGAATGAAAAGGACTGGGGCCCCCTACTAGTATCACTGGGACTCCTCGCCGTCAACGTTATCTTCCCATATCTTAGCCTTGCCATGACCTGAAAACAAAATCCCCCAACGGGGTCAGTTACACAGAACAACAATCCTCAAGAGTTGAATAAACACAATCATATAGGCTGTATAAACCACAAGTTCGATAAAAATCTCAAACCGTCGAACACATGCGACCAAATGTGAATCGACCAGATTATAACCCAATCCTGTTGAAAACATACGTAATCAAACATGTTGTATGAATCAACTAACGGTACGGCTCAAAGGATGGCGCCACACTACGCCCGGGATAGAAATGTGTCCGTGCACAAGCACCAATGAGTATCGATGTAATACACGTGTGGTCTTGTACCTAATCAGTCTCACGAAGTAATCGTCTCGTGTGCACAGTCCAATATGAGGTCAACTACCAACACACGACTTAATATGTGCCCGACATGAAAATCCTACACATACCAACTGGCACGCCAGTATGACCCGGAATGCCACGAGATAACAAAAGTGACATCGAACATCAATAATGACTCACCGAGATGAAATGATAGTGAAATGAATGATAGCTCAATGAAATGATTAGAACTATCGTTTCTCGTGACTGAAGTGATTAATTGACAATTAAAAGTCTCAATACGGTTAATACATTATGAATTAACTATAATTATGAATGATCAACAACGAAAGGAATGAATATCCTTTTAACCGAGTAATAATTAACTTACCTTAACACCGGTGATGATACAATCTCTCTCCAACAACGTCTTAAGGAAACTACCGGTCGCTCGAACAACCTTGAATAACACAATTATCAACAACTCGCTTAATATACGAACCAAAAGTGATCATAACTAACTCAAGATGTCGATACAATAATTCCAAACTCATTGAGGCATTTCGATAAACACCTTGAAAACAAATTCCCTTCTTAAACAACTAAACTCATTTGTATCGAAAACCAACTTCTATTGAATGATCCAAACCACCAAAACAGCATCAATACAATCGATAATCCAAACGAAATGCTCAAATCGAGTTTACGATATCATTAAATAGCAAAACCCAATTCCAAGTCAACCTTCAAAGTGTTCTTGAGAAAAACTTCCAACAATCCGATGATAATTCGTAAAAACTCATAATCATACGTATATCCATCACAATTCATGATTATACCATCCAAAACATCATGCTCCAACTCAAAATCGAATTTAAGGGTTGAAGAAAGTTACCTTAAATTAGGATGAAAAATCTACAAATATGTTGTTGATCCACACTACTTGAAGAAGATGAAATCTCTGAGTTTTGATGATGTTGAAACACTCCAAAATAGCCCAAAAATCGCCCCAAGGAAGGGAGGAAGAATTGAAATGAAAAATGAACTTGTTCCCCTAAAAAAAACGCAGATATAGAGCAGCCTGCACTGTGTGCCGCGGCTCGGCCGAGTGTGCCGCGGCACAGGGCCAAAATCTGCCCCCAGCGCTCGGCAGTGTGCCGCGGCACAGGGATAGAAAACGGCACAGTGTTTCGATAGCGTGCCACGGCCCTGCCGACAGGATCCGCGGCCCCCGGTACAGACGGGTCGGCCAAAACTACAACATGTGTGTGCCGCGGCGCACACTCCCTTGTGCCGTGGCCCACACCCCCTCGGGTCCTAAAATGATGAAAAATGACCCGGGAAGAGAATAGAAGCAATAGGAATCAATATTTGGGAAACAATAACACGAAATGGAAGTGCGGAAACCCCAAAACGATGGTTCCAAGCAATGATTACAAGGGTTCGCCCAATAAAAGCACAATTTGAACAATGATGAGATTTGAAATGACATGAACTCCAACATCAACATCGACTAATGAATCAATTACAACAATCAAGATAATATTCTTGTCTCGATTCCCAATGAAGGTTGAAACAATGAACAATATCGATACACGACTCGAAGTTATTCCAAACGGTGAACACGGATGAATGAATGTGGATGATGAATGATAATTAACAAGTGAAAAATTCCATAGTGACAATTACTGAATAAAATTACTGAATGATAATGACTGAATTACAACCGGGTATTACATCATCATCCTGGATCTAGCCGTTTCCTTGGAGGATAGCAAGGTGATCGTCGTTCTGTTTGTTTCTCCGGGCATGACTAGTAGAGACGCGGTGTTCTCAGCGTTGGATCATCCAAGAGCTTGGGACGGATTGGATCGTAGAGAAAGCAATCTAAAGTTTGGGTAATAGCTCAAGAGAAGGATACCATTTAATTAACGGACTTCAAGGGTGAGTTTCTTACAACTCTTGTTTTTCGTTTATATATTCGTATATACGTAGCTCGATCGATCCTCGTAGGGATTCGAATCGAATTGATTTTTGTTTTACCGCTTCCGCTAGGTCTTCGTTTTAGGCACCGAATCACAACAGTGGTATCAGAGCGTGGGTCTTGCGATCGTATATACGATATATTGCATTTGTAATGCTTGATTAAATGATTAGTGATTTGGAATCACAACCGTTTAATTCGTTGTTTTAATTGTTCGTCGAAAATTTAATTTTTCCATGTTTTTATGTTAAAATATAAATCGGTTTTATTTATTAAAACTGAATTATATGGGTAATATTAAAATTAGAAAAATATAATTTTTTAAATCGGGACGAAAAAGAGTCGGAAAATCGCTTTGCCTGGGATCGCCGGCTGCCCGGGGCTGCCCAAGAGCGCTGGACCGCTGCCGGGCAGCTTGTTTCCTGCACTGGGCAGATCAGCCCCTCGGCTAAGGACCGACTGTGATGCCGGATCACAGGCTAGGCCCAGGCGATTTTATTTCGATTCCGTTTTGTATTTATGTTTGGTTATAATAATTTCCGGAAATTAAATTGGATTTAATTTGACTAAATAAAATACTTGATGTTTTATTTTGAGGAAATTTATTATTGTGAAATATTTATCGTCCGGTTTATACGAATAAATTAAAACTACCATGCTTGTGAGTTAACTAGATTAATTCTAATAGATGATTATTTTTTTATATTGGTTGGATCAATATATTTAATGTGTAATCCATTTATTTAGTATTTATTAGATGAATTCTTTTGAATGGGGATGTAGTTCATGGACTTAGTTTTGAATCGTTCGGTTTTATTCGACTGGGTTGTAAAGGCCGTTTTGAGCCTATTTATTTCACTAGAAATATTTGTATCTAGGATGCAATTTTCATGTAAAATTTATATGTAATGATGAAGACCGGAGGAAGATCCATTTCGAGAAGACGAAGATTCAAGACGAAGACTTGTAATTAGATTACGGAGTTTTTATTTTCTAGGAACGGTCTATGAACCATATGTTGGTAGCAACTAGGTTGTAAATAGTTGTTTCATATTGTATGAATGCCACAAACGCGCTTAAATGATTAATGTGCAAAGTGTAACGTAATCGCAAAAATTCTCCCACGACAAATAATTAAGTTTATAAGGTTTCAAGGTTTTCCTTCCCTCCATCGAGCTTTCGAGAAATTGAAATCTAAACCGGATGTGCTATGCTTCCGAGTTATCGGGGTAGTCGTTCGGGGAGGACAGATAAATTACCTGGAGCGCATTGGATGCCTTCGATTGGAGCAAATTTTATCCCTAGAAACTTGATAGGTTGCCGGATAAGATTCAATTGTGAAACTGATTTGCGTCGATGGTATAAACTTAACTTGTTTACGAACCATAGAAACCTTATAGGTTGAAAGGAGTGAACAAGGGGGAAAAATGATCGAATCATCCATTAGATGGGTTGGTGTTGGACACCACTTTATAAAAATTAATAGACTAGAAACCTTTTCGGTTGCCTTCTATTAAGATTTATAAAGAACTCGATCACCACTATGAAGTAGAGCGACGATACTTCCAGATTCCACATAGGAGTGTGTTATTCCGATAAAAATAGTGGGAGCTGGGTAACAAGAATAGAAAAGACCTTAATTCTATACTCGGATCATAATATGAGAAGTCACTAATTAATCTGTTATACTTAATGCAGACATAACTCTCAATATGACAATGAATCCACTCGCAATTCTACTCGAGAAGAACACCTTGATGGGACCTAACTTTGTGGATTGGCTCCGTAATTTGATGATTGTACTCAGCATAGAGGCACTGGGATACGTCTTGGAGACGGACATCCCGGCGCCTCCTGTGCGGACCATAGCCAATCAGGAAGAGATCGATAAGCACAAAAATTGGGTTAAGGATGACGTAAAAGTCCGTGCATACATGATGGCTTCTATGTCTAATGAGCTTCAGAGAGCTCATGAGAAAATGACTTCTGCTAGGCAGATTCTATCTCACTTAACCCAACATTATGGTGAGCGCAGCAGAACTGCTAGATATGAGATATCCAAGCAACTGTTTGGTGCAAGGATGAAGGAAGGTGAGAAGGTTGGGGAACACATCCTCAAAATGATATCAATGATCGAGAGATTGGAGGATATTGATTTTAAAATAGATACTTCTTTCCAAACCGACCTTATCCTACAGTCTCTCCCTGATTCCTTCTCATAGTTTGTTATGAACTTCAACTGCAATGAGATTGCATGTAACGTAGCTGGGCTAATGAACAAACTGGTGACCGCTCAGTCTCAGATGAAGACTCCGTGGATGAAGGAGTCTGCCCTTGTGATTTCTTTTGGACCTCGGAGGTCTAAGAATAAGAAAAAAAAGACCAAAAAGCAGAATGGACCACAAGTTAAGGACCTTAAGGGTAAGGGCAAGGCCCCGACAGTTCTGAAGAACAAGAAGAAGAAGGATGCATGTCTCAAGTGCGGTGAGCTGGGCCATTGGGCTAGAGACTGTCCGATTCTTCATGGCACTTCAGGTACAGAACTTTTAGTTTTGGAAACAAATTGTTCTGCTACTGTATTTTATACTTCCTGGATACTGGATTCTGGTGCTAGTTCTCATACTTGTACCGTGAATCAGGATCTGGAACAAATTAGGAATCTTGGAGCTGGAGAAGTTATGATCACAGTCAGAAGCGGGCATAGTGTTGAGGCGACCGACATAGGATCACTTCATTTGGGATTAGAATTTGTTTTGACTTTAGAAGATGTACTTGTTTTGCCCAAGGGGCACAAAAACATTTCATCCATTCCGGTCATGGACCGAAAAAGCTTTTCATTTTTCATTGGTGATGGTTCCTGCAAAATTTATTTCAGAAATAAACTAGTGAGTACTGCTACATTGTTAAATGGATTGTATCATCTAAATCTCAGCAACAAAGTAGTTGTGATTACTATGACTAGAAAACGTGGTAGGGATGAAACCAATCATGTTTTGAAATGGCATCTTAGACTTGGTCATGTTGGTCAGACCACGGTTTACAAAATGGAAAAAGATGGACTTATGGGTCTATTGGGATTGGATCCCTTTCCTACTTGTGAATCTTGCCTTAAAGGCAAAATGACTAAGTCCCCCTTCAAATGGACTTTTGAAAGAGCCGCTGAGAAACTGGGATTAATCCATACCGACGTATGTGGTGCTTTGGAAGCAGCACGTGACAGATATAAATATTTCATTACGTTTACAGATGATCATACTAGGTATGGTTATGTATACTTAATGAAACATAAATCCGAGGCCTTTGAGAAATTCCAGGAATTCAAGTCCCTGGTCGAGAAACAAACTTGTAATCATATCAAAGCACTTCGGTCGGACCGAGGTGGCGAGTATATGAGTATAGAGTTTGACGAGTTCCTTAAGGAACATGGAATAGTTTCACAACTAACACCTCCAGGTACTCCTCAGTTAAATGGTGTGTCAGAAAGAAGGAACCGGACCCTGTTGAACATGGTCCGTTCCATGCTGGGATATAGTGACTTACCGATTTACCTGTGGGGGTATGCACTCCTGACTGCTGTGTACATCTTGAATAGATGTCCTTCTAAATCCGTTCCTAAAACTCCACATGAGATGTGGGAGGGCAGGAAACCAAGTCTTAATCATATTAGGATTTGGGGATTTCCCGCCTATGTGAAGAAGACTAAGGTGGAGAAGTTTGAAGCTAGGTCCGCGAAGGGACGTTTCATTGAATTTCCCTCTGGGACGATGGGATATCTATTATACATGCTCGAAGATCGAAATAATGTTGTTGCTTTACAAGCACACTTCCTGGAAGATGAGTTCGTTCAGGAAGGCAGAGCAGGTAGAAGTATTTCTTTAGAAGAATACAATGAAACTCCTCGGGCGACACCTGTGCAAGAAACTGGAACCGAACCTTCTGAAATACAAGTACAACCACCTCATAGGTCTAGTAGGGTGTCTCATTTTCCTGAGAGGTATGGGCTTGTACAGTTGGAGGACTGGGTCTCCATGAGGTTCCTAGTGATAGCCAAGAGACCGACCCAACGACCTATGACCAAGCGATGGTGGATGTAGACTCCGCGAAATGGCGTGAATCTATGGAAGCTGAGATAGACTTGATGCATGTCAATCAGGTCTGGACTCTAGTAGACCGCCCCAAGAGCATAGTGCCTATTGGGAACAAGTGGATCTACAAGAGAAAGACCGATGGGGATGGGATGGTTGACGCTATACGGCCAGGCCTGTGGCAAAGGGTTATACCCAGAAAGAAGGGATCGACTACCACGATACCTTCTCCCCTGTAGATATGATCAAGTCTATTCGCACGATTATGAGATATGGCAAATGAACGTAAAGACGGCTTTCCTTAATGGATTCCTCGAGGAGGAAATCTATATGGAGCAGCCTAAAGGCTTTGTGTCCGAAGTCGATATTCAGAAAGTGTGCAAGCTTCAGCATTCGATTTATGGACTGAAGCAAGCATCGCGTAGTTGGAACCTTCATTTTGACGAGGCGGTCAAAGAGTTTGACTTCATGCAAAACGAGGAGGAACCTTGGGTATACAAGAGGGTTAGTGGGATCAATATCGCATTCTTAGTACTATATGTGGATGATATTCTACTAATAGGAAATGATGTGGGAATGCTTAGTTCTGTGAAAGCTTGGCTTTCGAGTAATTTCTCCATGAAAGACTTGGGAGAAGCAACCTGTATTCTTGGAACTCGACTCTACCGAGATAGAGCAAAGAGAACAATAGGTCTTTCCCAAGCCCTCTATATAGATAAAATCTTAAAGCGATTTAAGATGGATGATTCTAAAAGAGGGCTCGTACCGATGCGACCTGGAATAAAACTCTCCTTGAAGATGTGTCCTCAAAGTGAGGAACAACGAAAGAAAATGAGTAATATACCATATGCTTCAGCCGTGTACGAGACCTAACATTGCGCATGTTGTAAGCATGGTGAGTAGGTTTTAGGCAAACCCAGGTAGGGAACATTGGACTACCGTAAAGAATATTGTCAAGTACTTAAGAAGGACTAGAGATATGGTTCTGATGTATGGCGGTGGAGAATTGGATGTGGTGGGATTCACTGATTTGGACTTCCAAAGACTGAAGGACGACTCGATGTCTCCTTCTGGCTAGATATTTACTCTTAATAGAGGAGCAGTATCTTGGCGTAGCGCCTAGCAAAGTGCGACTGCTGATTCCACCTGTCAGGCTGAGTATCATGCAGCCTCGGAGGCTTCCAAGGAAGGGTTCTGGATTAAGAAGTTTTTGGGAGAACTTCAAGTGATACCATGTCGAGCCGTACTGTCTACTGCATCGACAACGACGGAGTCAGAAGACGTGCTAAGGAGCCGAGGTTTCACAACAGTACCAAGCACATTGAGAGGAAGTATCATCTCGTAAGAGAATTTGTTCGCAAGGGATACAATGTGCTGTATAGAGTAGACTCAGCCGACAACGTCGCTGATCCATTAACCAAGCCACTTTCTCAAACTAGCTTGAAGCGTCATCTGGAGAACATGGGTATTAGATACCATAGTATGTGTCATTAAATGCAAGTGGGATATTGTTAGGAGTATGCCCTCGAATGCCACTCAGAGGATGTTGAGTGAGGGCATTGTACTTATAATTATGTAAATCATTAATATAAGGCATTGAATGTTTCTCTATTTACTGGTAGTTACTGGCATTCCTAACTCGTAAATATACATATAGAAACTGGTCCGTGTATTTGAGAGCAATATGTTCCACTCCTTATTGGATAAGGGGGTCGGCACTGGAAAGGTTTATAGCTCAAATACTTAATCGTTCGCAAGTCGATGAAACTTGACTGGGCGTTAAGTTTATGTGAAGACCTGTATGACGTGTTCTTTGACATGTCGAACACTAATGGTTAGTGGGAGCACATGTTATAGGTATGCTAATTAGATTAGTATACTCGAACCGACTCACCCTTGATTCGTCATACGGGTTTCACTCCAGGATAGTCAATGACAGAATCGAAAGGTTGTGATAGGTATTCGTGAACCTTTGACTTGAGTATTTAGTAGGGATGTGCTTGTGACGTCAAGATTTTCATTAGAGTAGTTCGACCCTATAAACCAGGAGGTGAGGGTTAACCTCGACGTGCGTCTTGATGGGCAAGTATAAGGTCCTACTGAATACCAAGATAGAATTCTTTCTCCCGTTAGTGAGAGGGTTATATGTCCTATGCGGTTATTGGCAGATGAGATCATAAGTCTTTGGCTAAAGCATTGGAGCTAGTTGTATTGGATACACGAGATCTCGATGAACTCGATTTGTATTAACGCATGTATAGCATCAAGTACAGATAGGGTTTGACTGACCGTGACCCTATAACTTGATCGGGACATTTGAAAGAAGGGTTTATACGTTTACTAGTATTCACGATAGAATGGTTCTTGAATGATCCCAATCATTCGTTCTCAGTTGGGGTACGGTGTAGGCCGCCAGACTGGCTAGGTGGTGCTATTACTCTTTGGTTCCTCCCATTGCTGACTAAGACGAACCTATCGAGTCGCGCAATAGGATTGACGAGAGAATGAATCGAGCTTATTCTCTCATTATAAATATTAGATATTGGATATCTAATTTATTGGACATTGGATGTCTAAATTAATTTATTGGATAAATTAATTTACGGCCTAACGAATTAAATAAATTACTGGGTGATTAATTTAATTCATAAATATAATTATTTCTTGGAGAAATTAATTATGTTATTACGTATTTGATATGATTAATTAATTGGATTAATTAATCGATATAAATACATTGGAACAGAATTGGAGTTTATCTGTTTAGACTCACAGGAGTTCGAAATGGACCAAACTCGTCTGATACCTTCTAGAGGCTGTCCCCACTTTGATGCTTTGCATTTGGTCTTAGTCTTCTTATGGTTGGTAAAAGACTTATGACCATAGATATATGAAATCTCTTAAAATAAGGAAAAGGAGAATAAGTGGGATGGAAAAGAAGAATAAAAGAGAAGACTTGCTCTCACCTTTTTGGAGTAACATTCCAGCCGTGAGTTTGGTTTTGAGGGAGAGGACATTGTTTTCACTTTAGTCTTCATCTTCTTCGTCTTTTGTTCTTGGTTGTTCTTGAAGAAAAATCAAGAAATCAAAGAGAGATAGTGAGTTATACACTTAGAGTGTTATAATCACAATAGAAAGCTTCATCATCATAGCTCTAGCCGTATCCTTGGAGGATAGCAAGGTGATCGTCGTTCCGTTCGTTTCTTCGGCACGTGACTAGTAGAGACGCGGTGTTCTCGGCGTTGGATCATCCAAGAGCTTAGGACGGATTGGATCGTAGAGAAAGCAATCTCAAGCTTGGGGAATATCTCAAGAGAAGGATACCATTTAATCAACGGACTTCAAGGGTGAGTTTCTTACAACTCTTGTTTTTCGTTTATATATTCGTATATAGGTATCTCGATCGATCCTCATAGAGATTCGGATTGAATTGATTTTCGTTTTACCGCTTCTGCGGGCCTTCATTTTAGGCACCGAATCACAACACATACAGGGTCCCATAAGCCTTTATTGTGACAATAATGGTGCTATTGCACAAGCTAAAGAGCCTAGGGCCAATCATAATTCCAAACATATACTCAGAAAATATCACCTAGTCAGAGAGATCGTCAGACGAGGAGATATTACAATATGAAAAGTAGCAACGGAAGAGAATGTTGCATATCCACTTACCAAGCCTCTCTCACAAGGAAAGCATGTTGAGCATGCTAGAGCGATATGACTAAAAGTCATGAATGAATGGTCCTAGTGCAAGTGGGAGATTGTTGGGAATAGTGTCCTAGGACATTCGATGTGCCTAGATTTGTAATGGTCACATTTAAATAAAATTTTTGATATCATTTATTTCTCATTGATTATTATAATATGTGCATGTTTGAATATTATATTAATCGAATAATAGTTATTCACGAATAATAAGATTATTCAAATGTCCCTGGTACAATTGCGTTGAGTAGAGAGTCAGGTGATTAATGTACTAGTATAAGTTTGATTGATAATCATCGAATGATTATGCGTATAGTGTGGATCAATCTTATGGGTATTGTTTGGAGAACTAATATTGGATAGACCCGCATTGAGATCACTGCATGGAAATGTCATAAGTGAATCTCAATATAACAGTATGTCAATAAATCCCTGAACCTGAGATTATCATGGAGTCCAACATGATAACTGTTACGCCTTGACGTAATCCAACGTCATCTGAAACATGGTGATCATAAAGGTTAGCGATCGGGATTAGTGGGAGTCATGTAGAGGGCAATGAATAATCAAGATGGGGTTTGTCCCTCTCTTTAGTGAGAGAGATATCTGTTGGGCCCCTCGATAAGTAGGACTGAAGGAAATGCATGGCCATGCTCAAATGAAGAGTCATTTGATTCAATCAGTCTACTTAAGATCGAGAAAGCATTTGAACATAATAAGTATGACAATCTCCATGACTTAGTTCAAATATGATATCGCGTGACAAAAGGATTTGACACGTTAAAAGGTTTAATTGACTATTAACTTATATTATTTTAGTAATCATAATGTATTGTTAGAGGCCGCTTATGATATATTATTTAATAAAGTATTAAATAATTGCCAATATAATATAAGCCTTTGGGTAGCACGTACGACAATTATAGACAAACAGGAATAAATATCAACTGGGAATAATAAATATAATATTGGATATTATATTTATAAGGAGATTAAATAATAAATAATATATATAATATTAGATATTATATATATTGTATTATTTAATAAGATGAGGGGTAACTAAGTAAATACTAGATTCTTGAATCTCAGGATTACTTAGTATAAATAAGAGATCCATGACAAGGAGTTGTCATAAGAAGAAAATTACACAACCCTACCCAAAACAGATAAAAATCGCCCCCCTCAGTTCTCACTAGACTGGCCGAAATTTTTCTACTGTAGAAGATTAATATTGGTCATCTTGTCTTCCCTTAGTTGATCTTGATCAACTGTACAATCATTATAGTAAGGAATTTTTGTTGTACTTATTTATCAATATTATTCGTAAAGATCTAGCAATCCGGTTTGTGGAATTGTTCGTGTGTGGATCACTTAAAGAGGAAGGAGATATTCATCTGCTTCTAGTCCGGATCAAGATCTGTTCGTCAGATTAAGGTAATTCGATTAGCGCTTTAATCAAACAATTAAATTACTGCATGAGATCCTAAATTGGGTTTTCATATTTATTCTTCCACTATATTTTACTCTTGATTTATGTATTCGATGCATGAAAAACACGATGGCTCTCTCCCTCTCATCAACACACCACCGCCTTCCCTTCTTGGCAGTCGATCTAGAAACCTGAGATATGGTGGTGCTAACCGACGAGAGGCACTGAGATCATGGACTGGACTTGGTCGAAGGAGCTGGGTTTCGACAGAGGTGAATCGCGGAGGTCAACATAATGGGCTGGTGTATCCAGCGATAACAACTGGAGTTGGACGACAGTGTGGCAGCTTATGACTGGAGAAATATAGACTGGTCGGAACTTAAGATTGGTCGGAGTTGTGGAAATTTACTCCGGTTGTTCGGGCCTTGAGGTTCAGGCGACGTGGAGCTTAGACGACGATTTTTTTTCTTTTGGTGGATCTAGAGTCAACTACCAGCAGTTCTGACTACAAAGGTGCGATGGCGATGGTTCAGGTTCGATTTCTAGTGAGCTAGAGTTCTGGACCGCCGGAATTAGCCTTCAACAAAAGTCAGCTACTCGGTTCAACTTCTTCCCAGTGGACGTTGGCTTCAGATCTGAACGGACGGGCTGAGCAGAGGCAGTTTGCCTTTGGGTCTCGATGCCAGCTATATTCGAGTTGGTGGATGGAAGGTCCGCTGATCGAGTTCCTGCACGGCCACAGCTTAGGGTATCTGTGTGTGTGTTTTGTATATATATATATATATATATATATATATATATATATATATATATATATATATATATAGGGATTGGTTCAGGTAGTAAAGTTAAATTTCGTAGGAAATAGGAATGGATCCGGGCCTTTGATTGAGTCAGATCAATGGTTGAGATTTATACTCAGTTGCGCTACGTATTTCTGCTATGTGTGCTACGCGTTGGAATATGTGATATGTGTTTGTGCTGTTTGTGCTATGATGCGATGGAATATGTGCTAGACTTTACCTATTTAAAATCTGTGCTACAAAATAATGAAATATGTGCTAAACTCACATATTTAGGATCTGTGCAGCATAATAATTTTGATTCTGCTACACACATATAAAAGATGTCCTAGTGGGTGTATCTTTTTCTATATTCCTACATTAAGGGGTTTCTCACCATAACACCACTATATATATATATATGTGTGTGTGTGTGTCAGTGTTGTATGTACTGTGTGAGTATGTTAGTGCCACATCTGTGTGTATGTGCTATATATATATATATATATATATATATATATATATGTAAAATGTGAGTGTGTGTGTGTGTATGTGTGAGTATTGTGTGTGGGTTGTGTGTGCAGAGATGTGTTTTGTATGTAGGACCAAATTTATATATATTAATATATATGTGTATTATGTATATAAACTAGTAATACCCGTCGTGCGATGCACGGGCTCTAGTTTAAATTCTGTAAATAGTTGAGATATTTGCACATTGAGAGAGTTTAAATAATTAAGAGAAAAAAATATTAAGATCAATATAACACAGTGCGATATATTTTATATTGTCCGAGATAAATGAAAATAACGATTTTTACAAATTGCGGAAGACCTCCCTATAGACGCCATTTCTTGTTGTGGTAGATTTGTTGTTCTCTTTGTCGCCCATTAAGATTTTGAGACTCTTTGGATGAGTAACCATTGACAAAGCCATATATAGTTGGCCGTGACAAAAAAACTGGTTTACTTAGAAATACTCCAACGTGAGTCAAAAGTTGGCCTTGGCTCTTATTTATGGTCATTGCAAATGCGATAATCAAGGGATATTGCCTTCTTGTGAATTTGACTGGTAGCCTGGGATCAGAAGGTGTCAAAGACATTCTAGGAATTAGTGCTCGATGTTCTGTGTTACTTCCTATTAAAATCTCAGCTTCAATGACATAGTTCCCAAGATTTGTCACGACCATTCTTGTACCATTGCATAGTCCAATTGAATTGTCGATATTTCTTAGCAACATCACCGGAGTACCTACTTTCAATTTAAGTTCACGGTTTGAAACCTCTAAAGATCTGATTTCATTCAAAAATGCAGTTGTGTGAAGTGCATTTATGACATCAGTTGTCTTGTTTGAATGACATGGTTCGTCCGAACTTAAATATAAGTGTCTATCTCCAGCTAATTGTGCGTTCATGTACTGATTCACTTCATCAACGATGTTCAGTGTAGGTGCCAAAATCGCCCTTTCTTTAAAGTAAGACAAATCTTCAGTGTAAATGCCAGAGGATGAATATGTGCTCTCAACAATGATGGGATAGAATCCTCGAAGTCTTGTATCAAAAAATCATGAGGAATGTAGAAAAAATATTGTTATCCTGAAATTTAGAAATTGTAGTAACTGTAATATCCGAAATTTCTACTACTATTGTTTAATGTTATTTTATCCGAGTTATGTTGTACAGTGTGGAATCTGTACAGTATGGATAAAATAAATGAAGGACTGAGATGTCAGTATTGGTACAATTGTCGTATTTGGTCGAAAATTGTATTTGAGGATATAATGAGTTGAGTATATGTATTTAGTATGCCGTATGTTCGTATTCTGTATGTTGAGACGTTGGACAAGAGTAGCTGAAAATGGCCAAGTGTAACATTATTAGCGCATGCTATCGTTATGGTTTAGCGCACGCTATAGGCCAAAGATGACGAACGCTAGTACAGACCAGATCAGAAGGAATCTATGTGTAGACCCGGTCACTTTCGGCGCATGTGCCGACAAGGTCAACGGATGGTTGTTGTGAACGATTAGTGCACGCTAATGTATATTTATAGCGCACGCTAATCAGATCGGACCAAAGAAATCTTGGCTTTGTCAGGTTACTTTCGGCATGTGGGGACACAGGGGTAGGTGCAGACTGTAGCAAGTCAACGCTATGGTGGAAGGTTTGCGTACGCTAAATACAGGCCTTTACGTAAGCTATTGCATGGGCATTGCATACATAAATCATTTCATGCAGCAAGATAGTAGCCTCTGGACTTCGATAGCGCACGCTAACAAAGAATAATAGCGCATGCTAAACTGGTAACGTACGTTAAATGAAGAGGTTAACGTACGTTAATAATGTACAGTGTATATATATGAGTAGTTGGCTGTCATTCCTCATTTCATCCATTCTTTTCTTGCAACCGATAGAGAGAACCTTGGGAGGATATTTGGGAGTTCCTAAACACTGAGGGATGGTCCTCTTTAACAAGATTAAAGATGGAAATCATGGATTAAAGCTTTGTTCTTTAAATCATTGGCGATTCTTGGAAATGGATTCAACCTTGGAAATAAATCCTATCCTTCAAAAAGGTAATCACTCTTCATCTTTGAATTTCATTTTGGATTGAAGGTTGGTGTTCTTGAGTTGATGATTATTACATAAACAAGTTTACAAGCATGATTATGAGAGGGATTTCCGGAGTATGATGATATTAATGTGATTCGTATGGTTTGAATCATGTTGATCCGTCTTCTCGAGATTAGTTAGTTAATTCTTCTCCTCAGTTTCGAATGTTGATGTTATTGTTGATAATTACTCCCTGTAATGATAGATTATGGAAGTATTGTTACGTTCTTAATGTTTAATGATGTTGATATTGAGGAAGATGATATACGGAAATAGGACTTGGATTATAAGTTTAATGATTGTTTGTATGTTAAAGGATATTGGATTTTGTTGTTTTGATAGCTTTGAACATGGTTCAGAATCACTTAGTGTTCTTGATAATCGCCATATGTTGATTGGTATCCGAAATACATGCAACTGCATGTCATTAGCGCACGCTAAGCCTACTGGATAGCGCACACTAACGGGAGCAACTTAGCGCACGCTATATTAAGTAATTAACATGCGCTAAGTCAACAGGCAAGGTAGTATATTCTGTTTCGGTTATAAATTCGTGATCGTTTAAGTTGGTTTGATCAGACTTGTGGTTAACCGAGATATTGTTGAGCCGTTGGGTTTGTGAATTGGTTTTATCGATTGTTGATTGTTATCGAACTTGTTGTTTATCGATTATTGTAACAGGTTGAGATTATTGATCGGTGAATAGAACCATGCTTTGCGGTCGTGTTCGAAAATGTTCGTGAATTGCATTGATCAGGGCCGAGGGACTTGTAGATGACGGCAATGGAGTTGGTAAAGGCTTCATCATCATCGTGTCGGTATCGAGGCAAGTTATTACTTGCTCAGTTATAATGTTTAATGAATGGTTTCAGTTTCATTTTGTTTATAAAGCATATAGCAATGATTATATGTTGTCTTTCCGATTCTGGAAGTTAAATCGTACTGTATATGATTTATTTCGGTTATTGGTATATTGGAGTATCGAGGATACACTATGATAAAGACAAGGATATGAGTATCTATAGTCCATGGTATGTTTGGATCACCGAGCATTGCGGAAAATCGTCGATGGTGATTTGACATCGAGATTGCTCCCGAAGGACTCGGGGCAAGTATTCTATATTGATTGTGGTTTAGTGTTATTGATTTTGGTCATGCATATTGTCATTCATGTTGTTAAACATGGGGTCGTCCTAGTGAATTGTCATAATGTCGTGCATGTTATGTTGTTCATGTTGGTGAACATATTGATTTGCATATGTGTATGCATAATTGTATTGTTTATGTTGTGTTGATCCATTGGGATCGTGTGATCTATGCTGAGGGCGCTGGATCAGATGTCCACCTTGTTATGGTCCGACGGGATTATCTTGGGATCTATGCTGAGGGCGCTGGATCATTGGATGGGTTCTTCCACCTCGTTATGGTCCGACGGGATCATCTTGGGATCTATGCTGAGGGCGCTGGATCGTTGGATTACCCAGTGTTGTGTTGATAGGATCTTATGGATTTGCATTGTTGATTTTATATGTGTTTTTGTGCATATGTATATTGTTGGTTATCCATCTCATGTTGATCTAGTAGGATCATCAGGGGATCTATGCTGAGGGCACTGGATCATGGGATTTCCATTGAGTATACACTGTTGGTATTGTTTTGAGCATATTGACGTGGTCATATGAGTATGCATTTGTAGGTCTTGTGTTAGGTCCGTGTCCATATTGCATTGATCTGATCTCGGATTAGACTGATATGATTGTCATGGCACTTCATATCTCGAGGTATGTTCCGTATTTCCTTTGGTATTTGTCTCCTGATGGACAACCGGTTATCGTTTTGGGATTTGATGATGCTATCCGACGGATCGTATTGGTCAGAACTGGTATATTTCCGTATCGTGAGTTGACGATGATGGTTTGAGAATCTTGAGTATTGTCTGAGGTACAATACATATATTATGTTCGAATTTATTGATTAATCAAGTACGAGATGTAAAATGTGATAATGGTTATTCTGTTGAGGATTATTTGAGTAAGTAAAGTTATGACGCTAAGATTACATTGGTCGTATTCTTATTTTGTATTCTCATTGGTATGTAATTATTAATGTGATGTGATGGTTATCATTGTTGGATATTATGGCTGACCCCGTGGTGGGATTTCTTTTTAGGTTCTTGAGATATCGAGCTTCTAGCGGTCGTGGAGAGATGAGCTTCCCGGAGGATACTGGCTAGGATATGTTTTTGGTATTGAGTTTCCTGATCAGTTGCTGTATTCCGCTGCTAGAGTACTTTTAACTATTGTCTTTTCCGCTGCGTGAGTATTTTGAAATGGCCTTTTTGTATCTGATAACTTAGGTTACTTTGGCAACCGTTTTCTAAACTATTCTGTCGGTGCGTGTAAGCGATAGCTCAATGTATGTTTATAAACTGCTGAGTTCTGGCATGTCAGGCCTTGTCCTTTCAAACGAGATTTGTACGGCGGTTTTGATAAACAAATTTTATATAGTCTTCAAATGTTTTATTTAAAGATAGTACCGTCGTTAGCCTCTTGAGCGATTGTAAATGTTTGCGAAAATTTCTTTTAGCCTTGTGGGTTCCATATCGTGGCCCACGGCGCTGTAATATTTCCGGTTAAATCTGGGGGTGTTGCAGTAACTTACCATAAAGTTTCCTTGTGACAATGTTGGTGTTTGTCTCAAAAATCTGCAAAGCTTTTAAGGACAAATCTCAAATTTGGAAACTCTTCTTTTGGATCTTCATATATGAGAGTTCATCCACAAATGTTGATCATGAAGGGTGCATCAGTTGTTGGATATGGCATATCATTTAAGGCAACCAAAAATTTAGACATTCTACATAGTTTTCCTTTCTGCAGCATGGGCTTGTGATTCGAAACCCATGGTTTTTTTATTTGAGCATAGATTTTGTCTCCCTATAAATAAAAAGAATTACACAGTGTTGCATCAAGTAAATGAAAGACATCTTTATATGGAAAACGTAATCACAATGTAATAGAATCTTACTGTTTACATCGTGAGCATTCAACTGTGTTTATGTCTCTCCCAGCAAAATCAAGCCCATATGATCTGACCAGGCGCAATCTCATGCTCCATCCGAAATTTATGGGTTCCAGATCTCGTATACTGCTCCAAATCGGCATGTTGTCTACTTTTGTTAATATATTTTTATGGTGATCGTTTCTGCAACTATATGAAGAATGGAATGGAGCTGATGTATATTCCTTGGTTGGGGGCTCCTTTTATACTATTTTCCATTTTATTATGCCGGTTATAAGGTAGTTTTATGTTAGTGACTAAAGTAGTGGACAATATGTTTGTTGTGGATAGGAAGACATAAACAGTTTTTTGTTAAACCGCCACTCCTAATAAAACCGCCAATTCTAAAAAAAACACCAATTCTAATGGGGCAGTTTTATTATAAACCGTCATTGCAACTACTATACAATAACCTGCTAGTGAAAAATGTGGCTGTGATGATTTATTGTAACCAAGTTCTATATTTTTATCTTCAAATTTATTGCTTTTATTAATTTTTTTATTTAATTTTTTTTGCCACGGTTTCATTCATAAAACCGCCATTAGACCTACTATACACTAACTATAATTTGGGAGGAAAATCCCATATTTTTATCTTCAAATTTATTGCTTTTATTAATTTTTTGCAACGATTTTATTAAAAAACCGCCATTACACCTATTTTTTCTTTAATTTTTTTGCAATGGTTTTATTAAAAAAAAACCGCCGTTATACCTACTATATTTGGGCGGGAAATTTCTTTCCCAAATGACTATATTCTTTAATATATATAAAGATGTATATATATATATATGTAGTTATGGTTGTGTGTACATGTTCGTGTTGGAATTGTGGATGGGAGAACGTAGGTGTAGATAAATGTTTTGATAAATTAGTCTATGAGCGGATTTGTGTATTTGGACCTACGTAGTGAGTCCGTGCTTGGAGTTCGTGTTCGGAGCAATCGTCTAAGAATTTTTAGTTTCCATCACTAGTTAAATCCAGATGTAGATCCGGGTTGAGTATCATTGGTCGTTTGATCCGATTGATAAATTAAGGGGCACAATTGAGGTATTATATCATCTAATTAATTCCCTTGTAATTATAATGTAATAAATTGAACCCTTATATTAAATTATTTATTACGTGATTATAATAAAGGTTGGGATTTAAATCAATCGATCGGGTTGACCGAGCTAGGCTTATTTCGAGTAAAACCATCTTTGGTGAAGGCAAGTATCTCGCTTATACTTTTCATATTTCCTTGAATATAAATATACTTGTTATTATTATTTGTGTTACCATGATTACATGATTGTGTTAATTAATGGCCATGTGGCCCGATTGTGTAGAGATTGTGCTTGGTTTGAATAGACTATATAAAATGTGCTGTTTAATAATTGTGTTGGCATTAATCCGGAATTGTGAACTTGTGTTATTTTGAAGCAAGTAATTATGTGAGCCCTAATTGTAAAAATTGAAACTATTTATTGAGTTGTTCAAAATCGTGTTATTTATTGATGAGGAATATTACCTAAAATTGTGGATTATATGATCAATCTCGGATTGTGTCTGATCGTGGAGGTCATTCTAGCAAGTATTTTGATTTTATGTTTTATAGGTCCTTACATTGGAAGTCTTGCATTTTATGTGTGAGAGTGTATACGTTCACCCCGGGAGGGTCCAACGGGGCCTCAGAGGGATCTATGTTTGGCTGGGTCCACGAACATTGGGGTTAACCACTCCGGGAGACGGGGCCTCAGAAGGATCCACGCATGGTTGGCTCCATGGTTAATCATGAGCTATTTTGTTACTTGTGGCATGATTAATTATTTGGGATATGTCCGGAATATCACAATGTCATGACTTTGTATAATGCTTGGAATGTAATACATAATTATCAGAGGTACGTAACTATAATGGCAATAAGATTATATGATATCGTGTAATTGTGGTTTTAGTAAAACTACTCGAGGTATCGAAAGTATCTTCCAAACTTTATTTCAAAGATTTATAAAAACTCAAGAGTTTTGAATCATTTCTGATTTAAGCGAATATATCTCGGGATTTTTCTAAGATTATTTCAATGATTGATTTGTTTGTTGTTGTGAAGTGACTTTTCTGTTTATGTTCGAAATATGGTTTGTATAGCTAGGATACGTGTACTAGCAAATTCCAATTGCTAACTCCTTTAATAGGGGAAATGAATCTTATGCATTTCAGGTATTCCTGATTCGAGGGAGCAGTCACAGGGTCCACAAGAAATATGATGAAACACATGATGCTAATCACAAGAGACTGGTGTAATGTCACCATTATCATGTTGTATTTTTCTTCCGCTGTTATGTACTACCCTTGCATGGGTATGTTGACATGTTATAGTATTGTATATCGGTTATACACGTGTTTTCGGATATTTCTTTGAATTTTGTTTATTGATTTTTGTGTATGTGGAACTTGTTGGTCAATTATGATTTGAGTTGTTCAGTGTTTGCCTGGTGGATCCTTGCGAGAAGGGTCTATGGTGCTGTAATATCTCTGGACATTTTTGGGGGTATTACAGAATATATTATCAGAGCTTAGGTTAATGAAACCTAGGTTGTTGGGTCGAGTCGAGTCATATGTTGTCATGTCTTGTAGTGTCGTACTAGTTTTTGGTTGTCGAGTAGAGTTATATGTCATCATGTCTAGTTGTTTGTGCTGGTTGTGATTAATGTCGTTGTAATACCCTAGATTTCCGTTTCTGATTATTTTAAATTATTTGTCGGTTGTACCGGTTATTTTGTTCCGTTGATGATTATTTGGAAATTTTCCCTATGTTGTGTACGGTATGATGTACCGTGTTGTGTTGAATTTTCGGAACTATCCTGCCGCCTTTGTACTGGGCATAGCGCATGCTAATTGTAGTATGTAGCGCGCGCTAATTCTTGGTGATAGTGCACGCTATTGTGGCACGTAGTGCACGCTACCTGTATAGGCCGAGGCAGTCCAGAAGCTACTGCATTCGACTGGGTGTTCTGCAGTGCACGCTATGTAGCTTTATAGCCCGTGCTAAGGTTCAGCAGTTAGCGCATGCTACGGTGAGAGTAACACATGCTAAATGGTAGTTCAGGTCCGGATAGCGCACGCTAACTGTGCTGTGGGACAGAATGTCGCTTCGATAGCGCACGCTAATACTTGGTGAGTAGCGTACGCTAAGCTGTCCAGTATATAAACTGGACAGCAGACATGTTTCCTCATTTTTACCTTTATTCCTCCTCTCTCCGTGGGTGTGAGTCAAGGGCGACTAGGGTTCGTGACCTTTGCCGATTTTATTCAATTCAAAGGTGTTTTGGAGCATCCTAGGTTATTATAACATCAACTAATCCATTATTCTTCGTCGGGTCGAGGTATTTTTCTTGATTTCCCTAGAGTTGACTTTTTGGAGATTTGTTCTTGATTTCATATCCAAACCGATTTTGATGAATCGATTATGTTAGATGATGTCGTGAAGCATGTTCTATGTATTGTATATCCATATATTCGATTCGTTCGACCCGAATGATGATTTAGTGTTCCTGAGGAACCATGAACATTTAATATTCGATTAAGTGTACATATGAGTTATTCTTTCGTTGGTTTGAGGCGATTTCCGTTGTTATTGGTCTTGATCCTTGTTGTGGCCGTGTTTTCTTTTTGTCTTGCTGAAGTTGTAGGTGTTCGAGGTTTTTCGTTCGAGCCGCATTCGTCACAGTTTTTGGTATCGATTATCGAGGCAAGTATCTTGCCCATACCTTTCGTATTTCATGGATGTGATAATTGATAATAGACTATGTGTGTTTACTTGGAATATTCAAAACAAACTTTCAAGAGGATTGATATAGTTCCATTAACGGTTTTCTCTCAAAACGCTCGAGTGCTTTGAGAATAAATGAGTTCTACGGATATGTGTATTGTGGTTGCAAATTGGAATATATTTCCTTCGTGCTATGTGATTATAAAATCCCTCTCCCCTTGTTAAGGGTTGTATGCTCCAATGTGTATTCTTTTGATGACTGCGAAAATGTTGTGGTTGCAATGTTTATTGACCCCTTTGTAAGGAGGTGGTATTATTCGGTATTGTTCGAGAAGTATATCTCCTTGTGGTACGTGATCAATTGTAAGTAATGTTCTACCGGGTAGGGTTCGTTGAGACCTACGGGATCCATCCTTGTTAGTACGGGTCGAGTATTACCATAGGGTTATCCAAACTGGGTATGTCCCAATGAGACTCCGAGGTTCGTGCTTGCTAGCACGATGCCAGGATAATTTATGGGCATATTTTTTGACATGGTACATGCTAGTCATGGGTTATCCAAACCGGGTATGTTGTCACGAGACTCCGAGGTTAGTGCTTGCTAGTATGATGCCAGGATAACTATGAGTGTATGTTCTATGTCTGTCATGGAATTCTAATACTTGAGATTGTTTGCTTGATGTTTGTCATGGAGATGTGAGGTTAACCACTCAGGGATGTACTCCGAGTCCTCTGAGGGATTGTAGCTTATAGTGTGAATCCTTGTTTACCATTGGTTTATTCACTCGGGTATGCACGAAGAAGCTCTGAGGTTCATGCTTGTTAGCATGGGAGGAGAATAACCTTTGGGCGTATGATTGATATGGATGCTTGGGTCGTGGACCCCATAAATGATTGTCGGATTATTATTTTGGGAAAACAAATCTTTGGGTTGTGACCATAACGTGATTTTTGAAAAGATGATGATTCGCAAATCCTAAATGTATTCTTCTGAAAACTCCTGAGATCATTGAAACGCTTTACAAGTTGTTTTCTTATTTTATTATCGCCTTTCAAGGTTTAGACTTATCTTGTTCAAATGAAACATCTCGGGAAACCTTTCACCGGGGTTCGTATTTGGGATTCGTTGATCAAATTATATTATTCTTTCCGTTGTTCTGTTCTACCGTCTTATGGGAGTGTTGTTGTGTTTTGACCCCTATGCGGGTATGAGTTTTGAAAGAGATATGTATATGAAGTTTAAGTTATATGTTTGTGGTGAAAGACCAAATCGGTCTAATGGTTCGTTATCTAGTCATGTCGGTATGTAATGTGATGTCCTGTTTCTTTAGCATGGTAGATCTTCACGGAGAGGGTCTGCGGCGCTGTAATATTCCCGAGTTGATTGGAGGTGTTACAGAATATGGTATCAGAGATTAGGTTGTGGAAACCTAGGCTGTCGGGTCAAGTCGAGTATTGTTGAGTCTTGTCTTGTCGGATGTTGTCTGACTGAATTGTGTCGTGACGCGTCGTCTGAATTGTCGGTCGTGATTAGTATCGTGATGCAGCCATCATCTTCGTGCCTGTGGATGTAAGTCTCCTCTTTTCTGTGTTTTATCTTTGTTTCATGACTCTGTTTACACACGTGTCATGGAGATGGAATTCGTATTTGATACTTGTGGCGTATTACATGTGCAATGAACTGGATATTGATGTATTGGACACCAAGTGGTGTAGAGTGATACGAAACCTTGAACATTAATGTGTTTCAAAATATATATAGACCGTAGAGTTTGTCGAGAAACTCATATAGATGGTGTTGATGTGTATTTGAATCTAGTACCCATGTATTGTACTGATGAATTTATAATCTTGAATGCAGTATAGGCATAGGTTTGAGAACCAATTGTGTCTGACAAATTGTTGTTATTTGCTATAAATGTGATTTCATTGGTAATCATGTCTGTTGCGTGTGTAACTGAAAATGCTTTTATGAGAATTTCATAAACTTGAGTATGTTTGTGGGAAATCAAAAGTTCAAAAGGTTTTGACGACACGGTCAAGTGCCAGTTTCGTGTGGATTCTTTTTAAAATTTGTTTGGATTTGGCGAGCCAATATTGCATTCTCGAGTAAAACATTACGACGGTATTTGGAAAATGTGTTTTGAAGTATTTTGAACATTTTGTAAATCGTTACCGTCGTTGATTTTTTTGTCACGTTGGAAAGATTTTTTTCTTCAAATAATTCGAGTACACGATTTTAAAATTATTTCGCACCATAAAATTTTTATATTCTAAAATAAAAACTTGATTTTCACTTTCAAAAATAACTAGTGAAAGATAAAAAATCTTACTCGACTTAAACTTTAAATTCGGATTGGAAGAATTTTCTGTGTTGAACCAGTTAACGCATGCTAATCTTATCGTTAGCGTGCGTTAACGAACCTGGGCTGAATTGTGGATTGAATCGAGTTACTTAGCACACGTTAAGATGCTATGTGTGCGTAACATGGAATTATCGCTTAAGAGTTAGAGACTAGAGATTAAACCAAAGCGATCGCTTGTGAGGCCGAGTGGTTTGAATGATTGTCGTGTTACCATTATCTTTGGGGAATTATGGTTGCATACCTAAATGTTATGATGGCATGATTTGATCTGTTTGTAACTTATATGATGCTATCCGGATGAGATTGTTGGTTGAGTAAGTGATTAGTACTAATATGAATTGTTTGTCCAATTGGGAATAGTTAAGTGTAACCTTCGAGGGTCGATGCTAAGAGGGTATGTCCACGCGATACCTTCTGTATTGTTATTGTTATGAATGTTGCGTGGAAACATGTTGTTACCTTATGTGTTGTTATTTGAGATGATGATAAGTGATGACATGGTCATCTTGATGATGTCGATTTCGAGGAAACTTGTTGTTCCAAGTTATGGTTTTGCAAAGGTTTCCAAAACAAATGTTTATGAACTGTGGTTCTAGTATTGATAAAACAGCCCGACGTAAAAAAGTGTTTTCAGAATTTTTCAGATAGACATACAGATTCAGATATTTTCAAATGATATTATTTAAACGGATACCTCATAAGTTTTTAAAGGAATGTTAACAATGATTAGATACCATGTGTGGTATATTATGGCCGTGATTGTAACAATAATAGTTGTTAATTCTCTGTTGATGTGGTCATGTGATCCTTGAGTTATGGCCGTGAGTTTCAATTATTACATTGTAATTTTTGTATTCGCGTAACTACCCGGAGTGGATATTTTTATCGTATTGCTATTTGTTGCCTTATGTTGATATGTTGTGCTGAGTTGGCACTCTGGTATGTTGTCTTGTGATGTTGTGTCTCATCATGTTGAGTGGGTATCTGCTCAGTATGCTGAGGGGCAAAGGCCATGGCCGTGACCGCGGTATAAATGGTCATAGAGATCAGATGCGGGACCAAGAGGATATTGCCGGGTATGGCATTGGCATTTGTGTTGCTACTATATTGCAACAGGTAGGTACGTAGATGACTAAGTTGACCCATGCGGTTCAACGTAACATATATGTGACCCAGAACATCGGCACAAACCAATGGCTTCAAGAAGTGGTTCGTATGAGTCCCCCTCATTTCGCTGGTGCGGCGGATGCATTAGGCTGGGATGGATGGCTTTTCCAGTTAGGAAAGATATTTGAGGCAGTTGATTGTCCCGAAGGACGGAAAGTACCTATCGCTAAGTACCTTCTTGACAGAGACGCCGCTAACTGGTGGGAGGCTGTTAAGCCTCGGGATCGTGTTGTCATGTGGACGGAATTCCATGATTTGATGGAAGCTGAGTTTTGTCCGGAACCGATCAGAGAGCAGAGAATTCGTGATTTTTATTTGGCCAAACCGCTAGATGTACCGGTGTATCAAGCTATCACCGACTATAGCAAACAACTTGGCTATGTGCGAGATCAGGTGAGGACTGAGGAGAAAAGATCTGTCATTTTGTCATGCGGATGAAGTTGGAGATTCACCAGTATATGGCGGGATTCACATGTACTTCGTTGAGAGAATATCATAATCGATCATTAGCTTACGAACTAGCCTCATCATCGACTGAACACGTGCCCGAGTCGAAGAAGAAGAAGACGGTTGAATATTTTCCTATCAGTTTAGGAGTTGGAGTTTCTAAACTACAACACTGTTGTCTTTCTGCCGTGAAGCTCCATCACTCGACGAATAGAACCGAGAGTTCGAAGTCATCAGCTTCAACTCCTGGTAAAGCCAGGATATGTTTCAACTGTAATGTGCCGGGTCATGTTCGCGCACATTGTCCTTCCCCGGCAGTAACATGTTTCAAGTGTGGGTTCCAGGGGCACAGAATCCAGTTTTGCGAGTTAGTTGCCGAGTCTTCTAGGACCCGGACTTCGACACCGATATCAGGATCTACTCTTTGAAATTCTTGAAGGGTGTTATCTGTCAGTTGTTGCTATGATGTTGCCTTGTTTTTCTGTTTTAAGTTTCGGGGACGAAACTTCTTTTTAAGGAGGGTAGAATGTAATACCCTAGATTTATGATTCCGGTTATTTTAAATTATTTGTCGGTTGTAACGGTTATTTTATTCCATTGATGATTATTTGAAAATTTTCCCTATGTTGTGTATGGTATGATGTACCGTGTTGTGTTGAATTTCTGGAACTGTCCTGCTGCCTTTGTAGTAGGCATAGCACACGCTAATTGTAGTAGTGTAGCACGCGCCAATATTTGGTGATAGTGCACGCTATTGTGGCACATAGAGCACACTACATAGATAGGCTGAGGCAGTCCAGAAGATACTGCATTCTACTGGGTGTTCGGCAGTGCATGCTATGAAGCTTTATAGCACACGCTAAGGTTCAGCAGTTAGCGCACGCTACGGTGAGAGTAACACACGCTAACTGGTAGTTTGGGGCGGTCCAGAAGGTACTCGACTGGGACTGCAGGTCCTGATAGCGCACGCTAACAATTGAAGTTAGCGCACGCTAACTGTGCTGTGGGATAGAACGTTGCTTCGATAGCGCACGCTAATACTTGGTGATTAGCATATGCTAAACTGGACAGCAGACATGTTTCCTCATTTTTACCTTCTTTCATTCTCTCTCCGCGGGTGTGAGTCAAGGGCGACTAGGGTTCGTGACCTTTGTAACACCCTCAAGATATTCGAGGTATATTACAGCGCCGTGAATCCCTATATGGGACCCACCAGGCTGAACAGCATCATACTCATCGACTCACAGAAACAACAATATAACACCACATCATAAAGACGCAAAACAGAATAATCCACCCGGTTCAACCGGTCAACATAACATCATCATCCAACACAAACATAATAGGCAACCATACAATCTGGATGAACAGGAACTCTTAAGTACTCGAGTACAACTATTAGTTCAAAACCCACAAAAGACGAAAAGATAAAAAGACGCTAAGACTTCACTCGTGCACAATCATCACGCACGGCCATCATCCGTGTACTGGTCCAGCGCCCGCTCGTCTCGATGAACCTGACCTGAAATTCATAAAACGAATTTCCCCAAAACGGGTCCCCAGAGGGGTTAGCAATTACGCTAGTACAAGTAACCAAATGAACAATTTACATCTTACACATATAGTAATGCATGCAATCAAGAAATCATAGTTCCAAAACACTCATTTCCGGAAATGCCAATAATCAAACCACATTTGTAAAAATGCACCACAATTAACCGCGGACCCACAGCTTCGTGGATTCCTGCCGAGACCCCGTCGGATCTAACCCACAGTGGTTAAAAGCAAGCTCGCGGTCCCACAGCTTCGTGGAGCCCTACCGAGACCCCGTCGGATCTAACCCGTAGTGAGCATACACACACACACACAATTCTCACACAAAACTACTATGTCAAGATTGTAAGTTCATAAGGATACTTGCCTCGATTAAATAGATGGTGACACGAACGGGAATGAAGGATCAAACACGACCGCGAGGAACCGACGGATGAACCTAACGATTCGAATAACACCATCACAACCACTCCTAAATGATTACGGAAATAGAATACACCCGAAAACCCGCCTACGATTCATGTATATTCGTACAAAAATAACAACGAGGGCGGACCACAACCAAACCCTCTCGATTTCGCAAAACCATGAAAATATACCATGAATCCGTAGGAAAACTAATTATACCAACAAGATTAATCATATTCATCATGAATCCACCAACAAAACGGAACGAATCGGAAGAAAATCCCAAAACCCCCAAATTATCCAAAAGTAGTGTTCTAAGAGATTTACCGTGGATTAGGACGAAAGATTCGTGTTGATGTTGATATAATACTCCAAGAACTCAAGAAGGATGTTGGATGAGATGATTGGAGGGAGAAATCGCCAAGAAAATCGCCTCGGGATCGCCTTCGCCGCGGAGAGAGGAAGAAATGAGAAATTATGTTTATCTCGGTCAACTCCCTGGTTTATATAGTTGAGGAGTGTTAGCGCACGCTAAAACCTCAAGGTTAGCGTGCGCTAACGGATAAAATTCCTAACCTTACCGAAGCGTCCCAATCCAAGAGCTGTGGTGGCGTTAGCGTGCGCTACTCAAAACGTAGCGTGCGCTAATAACCTCTCGGTAGCGCGCGCTATCGACCAATAGCGTGCGCTACCCGGACATCGATCGAGTCGGTGACAAACTGTCGAGAATCCACGATCCGTTAGCGTGCGCTACCATACAAGCGTAGCGTGCGCTAACTAGCACTGATCGAGTTCGGTAGTAACCGCCCAAGATCGATCACGCTTAGCGCCGTATCGAACAACTTAACGTGCGCTAGTCTCCCGACATTAGCGTGCGCTAGACAAGATAGCGTGCGCTAATCCGATAGTCCAGAGGGCTGGGAGCTGAACTGCCACCCCCAGGGTTAACTCGCTAGCGCGCGCTACGAAGTAAACGTAGCGTGCGCTACAAAGGGACTTCTAGCGCGCGCTATGCAGAAAAATTAGCGTGCGCTAGGTACAGAACATAAACGGTCCACTACACCAGAATACGAACGAGACATCAAACGGAACACCTCAAAACGCATCATAGCATAGAATGGATCCACGGCAACCCCGAAACGGCGGTTCCGCACAACAATTACAAGAATCAGATCAAAAGATGACGGAAAAGTTACACTGAAGGATACACGAGGGTCACTACAATCGAGAAATACACCGAAAATAAAAATACAAGGGAAAGAAAAATGCGGATATTACATTCTACCCCTCTAAAAATAAGTTTCGTCCCGAAACTTAAGAAACAAACAACTCGGGGTACCTAGCACGCATGCTATCCTCGGTTTCCCAAGTTGCCTCCTCGACACAGTGTCTCGACCACTGCACCTTGACCAAAGGTATGGTCTTATGCCTCAATCGTTTCTCACGATGCTCCAAAATCTTCAAGGGGCGCTCTTCGAAAGTAATATCCTCGGCGACATCAATCTCACCATAATCGATGACGTGACTAGGATCCGGGACATATTTCCTCAACTGGGAAACATGAAAAACACTATGAACATGACTCAAGGCTGGAGGTAACGCCAAACGGTATGCCAACTCACTGACTCGCTCGAGAATCTCAAAGGGTCCAATGAATCTCGGACTCAACTTTCCCTTCTTCCCGAAACGAAAAACTCCCTTCGTCGGCGACACCATTAGCAAAACGTGGTCTCCCACCTCGAATTCCAAAGGTCGGTGACGGGCATCGGCATACGACTTCTGTCGACTCTGGGCAGTCAACATCCATTCTCGAATTACTTCTATCTTCCGCCTCGTCTCTAAAACGACATCCGGCTCGGTCCCGACCAAATCGGACGCCTCATTCCAACAAATCGGTGATCGGCATCGCCGCCCATAAAGTGCCTCATACGGTGCCATCCGAATCGACGCGTGCCAACTATTGTTGTACGTGAATTCGATCAATGGCAAATGCTCCTCCCAGTCTCTACTCCAATCGAGAGCACAAGCACGCAACAAATCCTCGAACGTCTGGATAGTGCGTTCCGACTGTCCATCTGACTGGGGATGAAAAGAGGTACTCAAATGCAAACGGGTACCCACGCCTTATGCACTGCCTACCAAAAGTGCGATACGAAACGGCCATCACGATCTGAAACAATAGACTTCGGAGTACCGTGAAGTCTCACAATCTGCGCGATAAACACACGAGCCAACTTCTCCGGGCCCCAAGTGTCCTTGATGCCCAGAAAATGTGCCGACTTGGTCAGACGATCAACAATCACCCATACCATATTCATGCCCGACCTCGATCTCGGCAAACTCGTAATGAAATCCATCGATATATCTTCCCATTTCCATTCCGGAACGGGAAGTGACTATAATAACCCAACCGGTCGTTGATGCTCGATTTTGACCTGCTGACATCAAACATCTCGCTACAAACTGTGCGACCTCCTCCTTCATATCGTTCCACCAGAAATTCCTTCTCAGGTCCTTGTACATCTTACTCGAACCAGGATGAAAGGAATAAGGCGTAGCATGGGCCTCCCGTAAAATACTCTGCCTCAACTCTGAGTCGTTCGGCACACAAAGCCGACTCTGGAATCTCAAAACACCATCCTCGTGAATCACAAACCCAGGAGACTTTCCTTTAAGAATGTTCTCTCGGATTTGAGTAATCATCGGATCCTCTGATTGCTTCAGCTTAATTTCATCGATCAAAGATGACGAAATCTCTAAAGCACAAAGTTGCCCGACAGCTCCAGACAACAAGACCTCAACATCTAACTCGATCAAAGCCCTCCGAAGCTCAGACTGAGATGTAAGGATCTCAAGCATTCGCAACGCAACTGGTTTCCGACTCAAGGCGTCGGCCACGACGTTCGCCTTGCCCGGATGATAAAGGATTCGAGGTCATAATCCTTAATCAGCTCTAACCACCTCCTCTGCCTCATATTCAACTCTCGCTGAGTAAATATGTATTTCAGACTTTTATGATCGGTAAAAATCTGACATGCAGAGCCGAAAAGATAGTGACGCCAAATCTTTAGCGCAAAAACGACTGCCGCTAACTCCAAATCATGAGTAGGGTAGTTCAGCTCATACGGCCTCAACTGTCTCGACGCATAGGCAATGGTCTTGCCGTGCTGCATCAATACGCACCCAAGACCCTGACTCGAAGCATCGCTATAAACGGCAAAACCCTCGTTGCCACATGGCAACGCCAAAACCGGGGCTGAAGTCAAACGCTTCTTCAGTTCCTCAAAACTCAACTGCCTCTCGTCATTCCAGACGAACTTCTCGGATTTCTGGAGCAACTGCGTAAGTGGCCGAGCTAGTTTCGAGAAACCCTCGACGAACCTACGGTAGTAGCCAGCCAAACCCAAGAAACTACGGAGCTCCTTCACATTCTTGGGCGGTGCCCAATCCAACACTGCCTCAATCTTCTGCGGATCCACACGAACCCCCTCGGCTGAAATCACGTGACCTAAAAACATCACTTCCCTCAGCCAGAACTCACATTTCGAGAACTTGGCATAGAGTTGCTCGGTCCTCAAAATGTCTAATACTACCCGCAAATGATGGGCATGCTCTTCCTCATTCCTCGAATAAATAAGAATATCGTCAATAAAGACGACGACGCACTTATCCAAATACTCGATAAAAACTTTGTTCATCAACTGCATGAACACTGCCGGCGCATTAGTTAACCCGAAAGGCATAACTACAAACTCATAATGTCCGTATCTCGTCCGAAAAGCTGTTTTCGGCACATCAGACTCTCTCACCCGGAGTTGATAGTACCCCGATTTCAAATCAATTTTCGAGAACACCGCAGCTCCCTGCAACTGATCGAACAAGTCATCAATTCTCGGCAAAGGATACTTGTTCTTGATGGTCACCTTATTTAGTTCACGATAGTCGATACACAAACGTAGTGAACCATCCTTCTTCCGCACGAACAGGACCGGTGCGCCCCATGGCGAGGCGCTCGGTCGAACATACCCCGACTCAAGAAGCTCACTCAACTGCTTCTTCAACTCGGACATCTCTGATGGTGCCATGCGATACGGCGCCTTCGAAATAGGAGCCGTGCCCGGCTCTAACTCTATAGCAAACTCGACCTCACGATCCGGTGGCAATCCCAGTAACTCGTCAGGAAACACATCAGGAAACTCGCTAACGATTGGAATCGACGAAAGCTCGACTCCACCACTCTATGCCTGCAAGGCGTAGCACCAATAGCCAGTACACCCCTTTCGCAGGAGTCTCATCGCCTTCAAGGCGTTAATAACGAATTTCTGGTTTCCCCTCTTTCGCCCCGCGAAAGAGTGCTCGGTGCCGTCCTCGGCTAACATAGTGATGATTCTCGTGCGGTAGTTCATGATCGCACCATGCCGCTCAAGCCAATCATCCCCAAGAATCAAATCCTCACCCTCGATACTCACAACAATAAGATTAGAGGGCCAAGTCCTCTCACAAATAAGTACAGAACAGTCTCGAACCTCCTGATCACCAACGATCCTATCACCACTAGGAAGCTTAACGATGAAGGGTTCACAAGGCATCAAACAGTCGATACTCAAACGGCGCACACAATCCAAAGATATGAACGAATGCGTAGCACCGGAATCGAAAAGCACACTGACAGGATGAGAAAGAATATAAACGGTACCTGTCGCCACGGTGGCCGCTGGGTCATCGGCCCTCCGCATCTCATAGACACGCGGGTGGGCTGAGCCGACACTGGAAGCTCCCCCCTTAGAGGGCTGACCCCGACCTCTCCCCCGACTAGCACTCGGCGGAGATTGAGGAGCAAACGATCCCTGATTCACACTGGTTCCCTAGGCGCTGGAATGGAAGCCCGGGCACCAAGGATTTTCTCCCTCTCAGCACAGAAAGCCGCCTTGTGACCCGGCTGGCCACACTGATTACACGTCAGCAAAGGGTTCGGACAAATACGACTGATGTGGCCCTGCTGGCCACAGTTAAAGCACTTCACCTCTCGAGAAGGGGCACTGGCAGCCCTACGGGGAAACCCAGTAGATCGATCTGGGCCACCACCAGCGGAAAAGTTAACAGACTGAAATTTCTGCTGACCCCTACCTTTGTGGCCCGAAAAATTCCCAGCGGACTTCTGTTTCTTACTCTCGCGGGCCGCCTCACTCGCCGTCACAGACATATCGTAAGCAAGGGCCCTACTCTTATAATCCTTCAAGGTAGTACATATGAACCCCGACATATAGTCCCGAATCGATGACTTCATCCGCCTGGAAAAATGGAAAATTTTGTCGCTCTCCTCGACAACTTGGGTCTTCACACAACCCAACTCCTTGTTAAAATCAGCAATAGCTTGAGATACGGGGATATCCCGTGGTTGAGCATCATAAAAAGCATGTACCCGAGCCTGTCTGACCGGCCACGGGCAATATTCAGTCTCCATCAATTCTTGAAACTCAACCCACGAAGCAGCATGATCTTTGGGCCCAACGGCCTCCCACCAGTCCGTAGCGTCCCCTGTGAGAAAGTATTGAGCAATAGGGACTTTACGGTCCTTGGGACAGTTAGTGGCAACGAAGACCTTAGATATCTCCTTGATCCACCCTTCCCAGCCAATCGGGTCTGAAGCTCCCGAAAACTGAGGAGGATGCATCTTGATAACATCTTGGAGCCAACGATCCGCTCCGCCCCGATTAGCGTGGGCCTGATCCGGGTTCTGAACCGCCTGAGCTATTGCCGCCATTTGGTTCACCATTTGCTGCATAACAGCCGCAATACCAAGGTCAGCGCGCTCCTGAGAAGAAGCATGACTGTGGCGGTCGCTTGTGACGCGGCCTCGAAGATCGCGACGTGGCCGCCCACCGGCCGCCCCACGTCCCCGATCAAGGCCCACGACCACGACCGCGACCGCGACCTCTTCCAGCATCCATACTGGAGTTAAATAAGTAGCAAAAGCCATACGAGGGTCAGTACAAGAAAAGAACAATCACAAGTCAAGAATCAAGGGTACGATACAAGGAATTAATGAACAGAGGAAGGAAAACTTACGTACACTGGTAGTACCGGAATCATGGCAGCATGACGATGATGTGCAAAACAAAACACCACAAGACCCAATAAACCGACAAGCCTAGGTATCCATAAACCTAGAGCTCTGATACCATTTTCTGTAACACCCTCAAGATATTCGAGGTATATTACAGCGCCGTGAATCCCTATATGGGACCCACCAGGCTGAACAGCATCATACTCATCGACTCACAGAAACAACAATATAACACCACGTCATAAAGACGCAAAACAGAATAATCCACCCGGTTCAACCGGTCAACATAACATCATCATCCAACACAAACATAATAGGCAACCATACAATCTGGATGAACAGGAACTCTTAAGTACTCGAGTACAACTATTAGTTCAAAACCCACAAAAGACGAAAAGATAAAAAGACGCTAAGACTTCACTCGTGCACAATCATCACGCACGGCCATCATCCGTAATCTTGGTCCGCCATTGCCTCGATGAACCCGACTGAAATTCATAAAACGAATTTCCCCAAAACGGGTCCCCAGAGGGGTTAGCAATTACGCTAGTACAAGTAACCAAATGAACAATTTACATCTTACACATATAGTAATGCATGCAATCAAGAAATCATAGTTCCAAAACACTCATTTCCGGAAATGCCAATAATCAAACCACATTTGTAAAAATGCACCACAATTAACCGCGGACCCACAGCTTCGTGGATCCCTGCCGAGACCCCGTCGGATCTAACCCACAGTGGTTAAAAGCAAGCTCGCGGTCCCACAGCTTCGTGGAGCCCTACCGAGACCCCGTCGGATCTACCCGTAGTGAGCATACACACACACACAATTCTCACACAAAACTACTATGTCAAGATTGTAAGTTCATAAGGATACTTGCCTCGATTAAATAGACGGTGACACGAACGGGAATGAAGGATCAAACACGACCGCGAGGAACCGACGGATGAACCTAACGATTCAAATAACACCATCACAACCACTCCTAAACGATTACGGAAATAGAATACACCCGAAAACCCGCCTACGATTCATGTATATTCGTACAAAAATAACAACGAGGGCGGACCACAACCAAACCCTCTCGATTTCGCAAAACCATGAAAATATACCATGAATCTGTAGGAAAACTAATTATACCAACAAGATTAATCATATTCATCATGAATCCACCAACAAAACGGAACGAATCGGAAGAAAATCCCAAAACCCCCAAATTATCCAAAAGTAGGGTTCTAAGAGATTTACTGTGGATTAGGACGAAAGATTCGTGTTGATGTTGATATAATACTCCAAGAACTCAAGAAGGATGTTGGATGAGATGATTGGAGGGAGAAATCGCCAAGAAAATCGCCTCGGGATCGCCTTCGCCGCGTAGAGAGGAAGAAATGAGAAATTATGTTTATCTCGGTCAACTCCCTGGTTTATATAGCCAGGGAGTGTTAGCGCACGCTAAAACCTCAAGGTTAGCGTGCGCTAACGGGATAAAATTCCTAACCTTACCATTAGCGTCCCAGTCCAGTAGCCAGGTAATTGGCCGTTAGCGTGCGCTACTCAAAACGTAGCGTGCGCTAATAACCTCTCGGTAGCGCGCGCTATCGACCAATAGCGTGCGCTACCCGGACATCAGTCGAGTCCAGTGACAAACTGTCCAGAATCCACCTGATCCGTTAGCGTGCGCTACCATACAAGCGTAGCGTGCGCTAACTAGAACCTGATCGAGTTCAGTAGTAAACTGTCCCAAGATCGATAAATACGCTAGCGCGCTATCGAACAACTTAACGTGCGCTAGTCTCCGACATTAGCGCGGCGCTAGACAAGATAGCGTGCGCTAATCCGATAGTCCGCAGGGTCGAGCTGAATCGCCACCCCGGGGTTAACTCGCTAGCGCCATTTAAGTAAACGTAGCGTGCGCTACAAAGGGACTTCTAGCGCGCGCTATGCAGAAAAATTAGCGTGCGCTAGGTACAGAACATAAACGGTCCACTACACCAGAATACGAACGAAACATCAAACGGAACACCTCAAAATGCATCATAGCATAGAATGGATCCACGGCAACCCCGAAACGGCGGTTCCGCACAACAATTACGAGAATCAGATCAAAAGATGACGGAAAAGTTACACTGAAGGATACACGAGGGTCACTACAATCGAGAAATACACCGAAAATAAAAATATAAGGGAAAGAAAACTGCGGATATTACAACCTTGGCCGATTTTATTCAATTCAAAGGTGTTTTGGAGCATCCTAGGTGATTATAACATCACCTAATCCATTGTTCTTCGTCGGATCGAGGTATTTTTCTTGATTTCCCTAGAGTTGACTTTTTGGAAATTTGTTCTTGATTTCATATCCAAACCAATTTTGATGAATCGATTGGTGTTAAATGATGTCGTTAAGCATGTTCTATGGATTATATATCCATATCTTTGACTCGTTCGACCCGAATGATGATTTTAGTGTTTTTGAGGAACCGTTAACATTTAATGTTCGATTAAATATTCATATGAGTTTTTCCTTCGTTAGTTTGAGGTGATTTCCGTTGTTATTGGTCTTAATACTCGTTGTGACTGTGTTTTAGTTATGTCATGTGGAAGTTGTAGGTATTCGAGGTTTTTCGATCGAGCTGCGTTCGTTGGAGTCTTTGGTATCGATTATCGAGGCAAGTATCTTGCCCATACCTTTCGTATTTCGTGGATGTGATAATTGATAATCAACTATGTGTGTTTACTTGGAATATTCATAACGAACTTTCAAGAGGATTGATATAGTCCCATTGACGGTTTTCTCTCAAAATGCTCGAGTGCTTTGCGAACAAATGAGTTCTACGGATATGTGTATTGTGGTTGTGAATTGGAATATATTTCCTTCGTGCAATGTGATTATAAAATCCCTCTTTTCTTGTTAAGGGTTGTATGCTCGAATGTGTATTCATTTGATGACTGCAAAAATATTGTGGTTGCAATGTTTATTGACCCCTTTGTAAGGAGGTGGTATTATTCGATATTGTTCGATAAGTATATCTCTTTTTGGTACGTGATCAATTGTGAGTGATGTTCTACCGGGTAGGGTTTGTTGTGACCCCCGGGATCCATCTTTGTTAGTACGGGTCGAGTTTTATTAGGGTTATTCAAACCGGGTATGTCTCGAGGAGACTCCGAGGTTCGTGCTTGCTAGCACGATGCCAGGATAATTTATGAACGTATTTTTGGACATGCTACATGCTAGTTATGGGTTATCCAAATCGGGTATGTCATCGCTAGACTTCGAGGTTCGTACTTGCTAGTTTGATATGAGGATAACTATGAATGTCTGTCGTGGAATTCTAATACTTGAGATTGTTTGCTTGATGTTTGTCATGGCGATGTGGGGTTAACCACTCAGGGATGGACTTTGAGTCCTCTGAGGGATCGTAGCTTATAGTGTGAATCCATGGTTAATCTTGAGGCATGGATATTCCATTTGTTTACCATTGGTTTATTCACTCGGGTATGCATGAAGAAGCTCCGAGTTTCATGCTTGTTAGCATGGGACGAGAATAACCTTTGGGCATATGATTGATATGGATATTTGGGTCATGGACCCCGTAAATGATTGTCTGATTATAATTTTGGGAAAACAAATCTATGGGTTGTGACCCTAACGTGATTTTTGAAACGATGAGGATTCTCAAATCCTAAATGTATTCTTCTGAAAACTCCCGAGATCTTTGATGTAATACCCGAGATCTTTGTTCCAGAATCGTTCAGTTTTAGGGGTTTTATCGGATTGCTATTGTCCTCATCGTTGGAATTTTGTGCCATGTTTATGTGTGCCTTGTTGGGACGTGTGTTTGGAGGGGTTTCAGATCACTATGTGAGTTTCTGGATTTTTGTGGTGTAGCGCACGCTAATGCTTGTGGCATAGCGCACGCTACGGCGTTGGGGTTAGCGCACGCTACCGGATGTGTAACGCACGCTAACTGGCAGTCCAGAGTCAGTCCAGGAGCTACTGGACTGGGACTGTGGCTTTGTTAGCGCACGCTAAGGTCGATAACTAGCGCACACTATCGACTGCTTAGCGCATGCTCTTCCTTCTTTCTAGCGCACGCTGCTCGGTAAGTACAGATCTGTCCAGGGGCCACTGGACTGGACCCGTGACTCGTTAGCGCACGCTACGTTCATGGGGCTAGCGCACGCTAACAGTGTTACATGCGGAATGTTCTGGGCGTTGACCTCGTTAGCGCGCGCTAATGCGGTATAGTTAGCGCACGCTAATAATCGCCCAAGATAAATATCGACAAAGAGCTTCACTTCGTCATTTCTCTCCCTTCTTCATCCTTTCCAACGGGAGTGAGCTCCAGAGGTGATTTGCAGCGATCTTTTTCATCAAGCTTCATTTTGGAACGGATTTGTAGGTGTTTAACAACACCTAATCATCTTCTTGATCCAAATCAAGGTAATCTCTTCTTAGAACCCTAGTTCTTGAATTTTGGGGGTTTCTCCTTAGTTCTTCGATTTAATCCGAGGATGATGAATCGATGGTAAAATTCTTGTTGTCTTGGCCATGATCTTCGGATTTTCGAACTCATTCATAATTTTATATCACTCGGAACATAGTTCTTGATTTCTTGGAGACACACTTAGATCCTTGTTGTTTTTAGGATCGATTCGGATTCCGTTTAGTGTTATTGATTCATGTTAGTGTTATTTTCGTAGTTCTCATGGAGTAGTCGAGTTCTTGGTCGGTTTTGGAAGTTCGAGGGCTGTCCAACCTCATCCGTTCGTTGTTCGGTGGTTCGTGGTATCGAGGCCTTGTGATTCGTCGTATTTGTTCGCTCGCGGATTCGAGGCAAGTATCTTGCCCATACGTTTCGTATTTCGTAAGCATAATTGTTGATAAATGATTTTATGTGAAATACGAATGTTTAATGAATGTTAAAAAGGATCGGTATGTTCTCGATAAAGGTTTCCTTCTAAATCTACTTGTGTATTGTGAACGAATGTGTTGTTTTGAAAATGTGTGTTAGTCTTGTACATGGAAATATCTTCCTTGTGTGTGGTACTGTTGTGCGTGATTGTGTCAAAATGGACTTAAGGTTATGTCTTCTTAGAAGAAGAATATATGTGTGTGGATGTGTGGGTCTATTGATGAGCTTATGTTGTTGCGTAGTATTGGTTGTGAGTATGTGTCGGATATAGTGGCCATTTCTAACAAGTACCTTGAATTACGTTTGATGTACTTCGGAGAATGCGCTTTGATGATTGTGATTTGTGCCAATTGTTGATTGAGTGTGTGTGAGCCGAGTAAAGCCGGTGAGGGTCCCCTGGTCCTAGAGGCCGCGTATCCCTACGGATCACTCGGTTGGGCTATACACTGTGGAGGGCCCGACGAGGTGTCTGCGGGGTGTGTATCTTGGCCGAGAGGTACAGGCCGATAGCTCGGGAGGTTGTTTTGTTATGATTTTGGCACGTTGTTGTTTCGATAATTATGATATGTCCGGAATATCATAACGCTTCCATTCTCGGTGTGAGTTATGTCTTACGTAAGGTCTTGGTACTTGGCTAGAATGGCACCATTATAAGTGTCGTATATGATTTGTTTCTTGATGGTGAGGTTTTTGGCATAAGGATGCGGACCGTGGTGATTGTCTCCGTACATTGTGATTTGGTTGTTTATCGGGTGTGACCTTTTGGACTTTCACTCGAGTATGTGATGAGGATGATCGGGTCGTGGACCCCGTGTTTTATGATCGGATTGGTATTTTGAACTTAAACAAGTCCTTGGCCCGTATCCCTATGTGGTTCTGTTAAGTTGAGGATTTGTATATTCCAAATGTTTTCAAAACCCCCGAGATCTTTGATATCTTGTAAAATGTATGTTGGGTTTATTCCCACTGTCATGATTCGAGCGCTTTTAATTAAATGATTTATCTCGGGAGTATGTTTTCAATTATCGGATATTGGAGTATGATACGTATGGCTTGTTTTCATAATTTTTATACTTGCACTAGCAAAACAAAGGAGTTTGCTAACCCCGATTATTCGGGGTGGATGTCGATAAGTGCCCGTGTACTTGCAGTTCCGGGAGCAAATCATAGGATCGATACGAAGGATGATGGAAGACGACGATACTAATCACATGAAGACCAGTTGTTGAGTATTTTGTTAGAGTCTCAGTGTTTGGCTCTCCATTGTGTAATTTTCCCATTTTATGGGAACGTTGATGTAATTCAACCCTGTATGGGTATGAGTTTTGTATGTTTATTGTGTTGTTAGTGGTAAAAGACCAAATCGGTCTAATGGTTCATTATTTAGCCATATCGGCATTAAATGTGATGTATTGTTTTCGTATTTAGCCTGGTAGATCCTCATGGAGAGGGTCTGCAGCGCTGTAATATTCCCAAGTGGTTTGGGGGTGTTACAGAATATAGTATCGGAGCTTAGGTTTGCAGAAACCTAGGCTGTCGGGTCGAGTTGTGTGTTGTCGGGTCCTGTCTTGTCTTATCTTGTCAGATTTTGTCTGACTAAGTCGTGTCGCGACGCGTCGTCTGGAGGTCGGTTGTGATTAGTATCAAGGTGCAACCATCATCTTCGTGCGATCTGTGGATGTAAGTCTCCCCACTATAATATTGTGTCTCGTATTACACGGGCTTGTGTGATATTTGTGCTATGTTGAGGAGTTAAACGTGAATCATGAATATGTCCTCCATGTTTGTTTGATTTTTGTAATGTGCCGGTGTATGTGTATATATATATATATCCTTGTATAAATTGTTTTACAAGAAGTAATGTTTGGTGTGGTTACACTAGCTAAGTTCATCAATGTGATATTTTAAATGTTCTAAATGTTCTTGGGTAGTCACGTAAAATTTATTTTAAAACATCTTTCAAGAAAGGAAAAGCTTGATTTTCGTGTTATGACCTCGAGGCCAAACATTTTGAGTATTCAAACTACTTACATTTTATTCCCATTGTTATATTGCAAGTTTTCAAAAATTTAACTTTAAACTCATTTGAGGTCTACCAAAAACTTACTTGAAACGTGACTCTCGCTTTTAAACTTTTTGGTCCCATGTATTTCGTTAAAAAGGTACGTGATAAAGATGTTGTCGTTATTCAGCTGTAATGCTCCGAGTTGTGATTAGAGTGGTAGTGTGAACGCTGAGTCGTTCGGTAAGCACTCGTCGAGATAGTTCTCTTGACCGAGAGGTGAAGACTCGGTTTGGAACATTGTTTAACTTCTGACGGTTAATTGTGTGATGTTATAATTATGTGAACCGTTGGCATTTGGATTTGTACGTTGTTGTTTGTTTGTAACCTTCGGTCTGGCACCGTAGGTAGGTGAGTATGGTTGTGTTGCTAAACTTGCACAGTCAGCACACGCCATCTATTGTTGTGGAACGCGCTTTTTGACTGGGCAAAGTTTTAGACTGTATTTTGCCGTTACGTCTAACCTTTGCAGTCGATCATCTGTGAGTGGTTTCCGGGTGTGCATTATATTGTTGTGTAATTATGTGACTTTCGTTGCGTTAAATTTTCTTGATCACTATGCTGAGGGGCAGAGATCTTGGTCGCAACCATGGTACGGAGGACCACGGGGATCAGGCGCGGGATCGAGAGAATATTGTTGGGAACGATATTGGTATGGATGTTGCTACTATATTGCAACAAGTAGCAGCACAAATGACTCAGTTGACCAAGGCGATTCAACGCAACACTGATGCGATTCAGAAGGTCGGGACAAATCTATGACTCCGAGAGGTAATTCGTATTAATCCCCCTCGATTCGCTGGTGCGGAAGATGCACTGGGATGGGATGGTTGGCTTCTTCAGTTGCAGAAGATATTCGAGGTCATTGATTGTCCTGAAGATCGGAAGGTCTCTATTACTCAGTACCTTCTTAGCGATGATGATGTTCATTGGCGGGAAGCCGTTAAACCTCGGGATCATGTCGTCATGTGGGCGGGGTTCCAAGAACTTTTGGAAGCTGGGTTTTATCTGGATCCGAGTGGGAAGCATAGGAAGTTGGATGATATTGTGATTAGTAGTGGAGTTGGTGTTTCTGGATTGCAACGTAGTAGTCTTTCCGCTGTGAAACTCCATCGCCCGATGCTTGGGACTGAGAATTTCAAATTGTCGGTATTGCCTCCTGGTAAGCCCAAGAGGTGTTTCAGCTGCAATGTGTCAGGGCATGTTCGTGCGCATTATCCTTCTCCTGTGACGTGTTACAAGTACGGACTCGTGGAACACCGAGTTCAGTTCTGTGAGTTAGTCACCGAGTCTTCCAAGGCCCGAACTTGAGCACTGATATCAGGGCTGACTCTGAGGAGTCCCTGAGAGCATAGTCTACCAGTTGTATGTTGTGTTATCTCCTTGCCTCGTTGTTTCGAATTTCGGGGATAGACTTCTTTTATTAGAAGTGGATCGGATTTTCGAACTTTTTTTTTCAACTCTATCGACTCATTTGTGTTCGTTGATATTTTCTGAACTTGCCCTACCCTTTTCGTTGATCGAACGGGTTGTGGTAATTTTTTTGAAATAATCCGCTTGTCGTTGTGACTTTTTGTTCGATTGCGATTTCATTCCTGTGGATTTTACGTGGATGCATATCTTGTTGCTTTACCACATCACCTATTGTCGAGCCGAGGTGTGAACTTCGGAATTGTTATTTGATTCTTGTTGGTCGTCATGATTTGAACTTGACTATTCGACTGCTATTGTCTCGATCGTTGTGGTCCGATCATTTGTTGTCTGATTTTGTTACTTCCGTATCGTGATTTTTGAGCATTCAGATCACGTCATGTTTTCCTTCACTTTGGGAAACTAGCTTCATAGTTGATCTTCCAACCCTCGAATGGTGGAAATTTTTGTATTTGTGCAGCGTTGAGCTCGTGTCTTGATTGTTATACTGTTCGGGCTGGCCAACCATATTGATCTTGTTCGTTGCGTTTCGTTATCATTCTAGCATAATGATATGGATGGTATCAGCCACGTGCTGCATGTGATTCGTTGCAGGTCATCAGCAACAGTTAGCATGTGTTTTGCGTTTTGTTATCGTTCTGATTTTTATTGTCGGATATTGTTTTGCGCCGATCGTTTTGTGTTTTAAGTTTCGGGGACGAAACTTCTTTTAAGGAGGGTAGAATGTAATACCCGAGATCCTTGTTCCAGATTCGTTGAGTTTTTGGGGTTTTATCGGATTGCTATTGTCCTCATCGTTGGAATTTTGTGCCATGTTTATGTGTGCCTTGTTGGGACGTGTGTTTGGAGGCATTTCAGATCACTATGTGATTTTCTGGATTTTTATGGTGTAGCGCACGCTAATGCTTGTGGCATAGCGCACACTACGGCGTTGGGGTTAGTGCACGCTACCGGATGTGTAGCGCACGCTAACTGGCAGTCCAGAGGCAGTCCAGGAGCTACTGGACTGGGACTATGGCTTTGTTAGCGCACGCTAAGGTCGATAACTAGCGCACGCTATCGACTGCTTAGCGCACGCTCTTCCTTCTTTCTAGCGCACGCTGCTCGGTAAGTACAGATCTGTCCAGGGGCCACGGACTGGACCCGTGACTCGTTAGCGCACGCTACGCTCATGGGGCTAGCACACGCTAACAGTGTTACATGCGGAATGTTCTGGGCGTTGACCTCGTTAGCGCGCGCTAATGCGGTCTAGTTAGCGCACGCTAATAACTGTCCAGTATAAATACTGGACAGCAGGCTTCACTTCGTCATTTCTCTCCCTTCTTCATCCTTTCCGACGGGAGTGAGCTCCAGAGGTGATTTTCAGCGATTTTCTTCATCAAGCTTCATTTTGGAACGGATTTGTAGGTGTTTAACAACACCTAATCATCTTCTTGATCCAAATCAAGGTAATCTCTTCTTAGAACCCTAGTTCTTGAATTTTGGGGGTTTCTCCTTAGTTCTTCGATTTAATCCGAGGATGATGAATCGATGGTAAAATTCTTGTTGTCTTGGCCATGATCTTCGGATTTTCGAACTCATTCATGATTTTATATCACTCGGAACATAGTTCTTGATTTCTTGGAGACACACTTAGATCCTTGTTGTTTTTAGGATCGATTCGGATTCCGTTTAGTGTTATTGATTCATGTTAGTGTTATTTTCGTAGTTCTCGTGGAGTAGTCGAGTTTTTGGTCGGTTTTGGAAGTTCGAGGGCTGCCCTACCTCATCCGTTCGTTGTTCGGTGGTTCGTGGTATCGAGGCCTTGTGAATTCGAGGCAAGTATCTTGCCCATACGTTTCGTATTTCGTAAGCATAATTGTTGATAAATGATTTTATGTGAAATACGAATGTTTAATGAATGTTAAAAAGGATCGGTATGTTCTCGATAAAGGTTTCCTTCTAAATCTACTTGTGTATTGTGAACGAATGTGTTGTTTTGAAAATGTGTGTTAGTCTTGTACAAGGAAATATCTTCCTTGTGTGTGGTACTGTTGTGCGTGATTGTGTCAAAGTGGACTTAAGGTTATGTCTTCTTAGAAGAAGAATATATGTGTGTGGATGTGTGGGTCTATTGATGAGCTTATGTTGTTGCGTAGTATTGATTGTGAGTATGTGTCGGATATAGTGGCCATTTCTAACAAGTACCTTGAATTACGTTTGATGTACTTCGGGAGAATGTGGTTTTGATGATTGTGATTTGTGCCAATTGTTGATTGAGTGTGTGTGAGCCGAGTAAAGCCAGTGAGGGTCCCCTGGGGTCCGGTAGGCCGCGTATCCCTACGGATCACTCGGTTGGGCTATACACCAGGGAGGGCCTGACGAGGTGTATCTGGGGTGTGTATCTTGCTGAGAGGTACAGGGCCAGTATAGCTCGGGAGGTTGTTTTGTGATGATTTTGGCACGTTGTTGTTTCGATAATTATGATATGTCCGAAATATCATAACGCTTCCATTCTCGGTGTGAGTTATGTCTTACGTAAGGTCTTGGTACTTGGCTAGAATGGCATCATTATAAGTGTCGTATATGATTTGTTTCTTGATGGTGAGGTTTTTGGCATAAGGATGCGGACCGTGGTGATTGTCTCCGTACATTGTGATTTGGTTGTTTATCGGGTGTGACCTTTTAGACTTTCACTCGAGTATGTGATGAGGATGATCGGGTCGTGGATCCCGTGTTTTGTGATCGGATTGGTATTTTGAACTTAAACAAGTCCTTGGCCCGTATCCCTATGTGGTTCTGTTAAGTTGAGGATTTATATATTCCAAATGTTTTCAAAACCCCCGAGATCTTTGATATCTTGTAAAATGTATGTTGGGTTTATTCCCACCTGTCATGATTCGAGCAGTTTTAATTTAATGATTTATCTCGCGGAGTATGTTTTCAATTATCGGATATTGGAGTATGATACGTATGGCTTGTATTCATAATTTTTATACTTGCACTAGCAAAACAGTGGAGTTTTGCTAACCCCCGATTATTCGGGGGGTGGATGTCTCAGATTGGCCCGTGTACTTGCAAAGTTCCGGGAGCAAATCATAGGATCGATACGAAGGATGATGGAAGACGACGATACTAATCACATGAAGACCAGTTGTTGAGTATTTTGTTAGAGTCTCAGTGTTTGGCTCTCCATTGTGTAATTTTCCCATTTTATGGGAACGTTGATGTAATTCAACCCCTGTATGGGTATGAGTTTTGTATGTTTATTGTGTTGTTAGTGGTAAAAGACCAAATCGGTCTAATGGTTCATTATTTAGCCATATCGGCATTAAATGTGATGTATTGTTTTCGTATTTAGCCTGGTAGATCCTCATGGAGAGGGTCTGCGGCGCTGTAATATTCCCAAGTGGTTTGGGGGTGTTACATTTGAAACACTTTACAAGTTGTTTACTTGTTTTATTATCGCCTTTCAAGATTTAGACTTAAGTTGTGGATTGGGGGTGTTACAGTCATGGTGCAGCCACCATCTTCGCGCGACCTGTGGACGTAAGTCTATATTTATACGAACTCTATACATACAAGTGTATGTGTGTTTATGTTCATATAATGTTCGAATACGCCCTTGTTTGGTGTAAATTGTACAATGAGGATGCTTGTGATGTGTTGTGAATGATTCATTTAGAATAAATATTGCCTTCTAGGATAGTTACGAGAACTGGTATAATTTAACCATGTAATGTACTTGAAATTTTGAATAGATGATATGGTATGGTAAAAGTGAGATAACTAGTGACTGCCTACAATTTTTGGAGATTGTGAGTAATGGTATTACGATACTGATGGCGAAGACGATAATTATAAGGCAGCCCGTCTTGATTGAGTAAGAAGGAGTTTAAATACTACGATCTAGTATATTTGATTTGGTCAATGTGTGATTCGATTTTTGTTGTGACTGCCGTGGCTTAATTTTGGATATAGTGATGGACAGTGGCATGCGTTGGCGTTTCAATGCTTATGGTTGTTTGGTCTTAATATAGTAAAATTTCAAAGGCGTAAATGAGTTATTTTATAAAATAAGTGAGTTGTATTTTGAGGTAATAAATATCGAGCGTTTTCGAAACAGTAGACTATTTTTTCATTTTGGACAAATGAGTTGATTTTTGCAACTCGATAAACTATTTTGAAAATTAAAAATAATTTTTATTTATCTCTTGAACGATAAGTTGATGCGTAGATATTTTGTTAATTTGAATTAAAAAACTATTCTGAGTATTTTAAAATGGGGAAAACTAAAAATTTTATATTTTAATAAAAGGAGGATTTGGGCAACTTTAAGAAAGATGGTTTTTGATATTTTTAAAATTCAAAATCCATATCTATATATATATATATTCAAAAGTGGTTTTGAAGTTCTTGAGAAATAAAATTTTTTAAGTGGTTTTGCAAAGCGCAAATGTCCTTGAATTTTTATCAAACGAATTGAATGTTGAGATTTTTAAAATATAAGATGACCTCTCTTGAAAATCGTTTGGTATGTTAGGAAGTAAATATTCATGAACCGATTCGTGTGCTGGTTAGGCGAGATTGTTGAACAGTTGTCGCAACACTGAGGTGAGCAATAGGATGAACTTATGCATGAAAGTGACTTCAGACTTCATACTTCGAACCCGAGTTTTCAAATATTATTTGCATGAGGTTTTGTAAAAAAATTAAAAGAAATGAAATTGATTTTCGTAATTTTAATTTATGAAAATGTGTCTTGATGTTGAACATATATCTTTTGAAATAAACAAATATAACCACTATATAAAAAGAGATAAACCTTGTTTTGACCTTTTACATATAGCATTATTCTTTTCTATCCCAAGTTTAACAACAATTCTTTTGATACCCAAATTGTCGAAATTGACCTTTGCTCGAATAAATCCGAGTCATATATTGTAATTTCAAGTAACATAATTTCGAGTCAATTTTAAAAAATATATCTTACCGGAAAAGATACGAGTCCCGTAACAAAATTGGGTAACTCGAATCAGATTCGGGTTACTCGAATTTCTGATTCGGATAACCCGAATCTGAATTCGTGTTACCCGAATCTGAGTTGGAGTAATCCGAATCTGATTTGAGTTAACCGAATCAGAAATTAGAGTAAGACGAGACATGCACATATTGACTAACACTCACATGCAGTGTGATTCGGGTAACATGTTTCACTTCTTTTTTTTATCTTTAAACATCCAGATTTGTTTTCGGGTAACATGTTGCACATGTTGACTTTTTTTCTTTTTTTTTTTCTTTTTTTTTTGTTACACGTTTGAAGTTTTGGGTAACTCGAATCCGACTCAGGTAACTCGAATTCAGATTCGGGTAACTCGAATACTCACACCAAAACTGATATCGTATATATTTGCAAGTTCACTCAAAATTATGTTACTCGAAATTACAATATATAACTCGAATTCATTCGAGTAAAGGTCAATTCCGACAATTTGGGTATCAAAAGAGTTTGTACTAAACTTAGGATAAAAAAAAATAATGCTATACATAAAAGGGCAAGACAAGCTATTCCTACATATAAAAATGGGTATTTATAAGAAAGAGAATTTGACATCATATTTTGAATTTCAAATTTATTTCAAATGCATTTGTATATCATCGGGTAGTAGTACCTTTGAAATACGATTAATAAAGCTGTGCATGCATTTTGACAGTTATGAATTTCTCGGATCTAAGTATTTATCTATTTCAAAGACTTGACTATTTAAAACTGGGGTTTTGTAGAATTTTCAAATATGTCATTTTTATTTTAAAAAATGTGTCAAGTGTATATATTTATGTAATATCTTAGAATTTTAAATTAGAATTTTGGTGGTATTAAATTTTTATTTTACTTTATTATTATCCGAAAATTAAACTCATGCGGATTCTTGTGACCTTAGACTAGAATATTAGTGAGCTACTAGTGTTATTGGATGCAGTCAGAATTAATATGATAACCAAATCAAATGATCGAGAATTAGTAGAGATTTATTTTCTTGCAAAATGACCGAGCGACTAAAGCAGACTAGAGATGGAGATGTAGTATTACGAATGAAAAATTTATTTATTGCATCGTGGAATCGATTTGTGATAGGACCAAATAGCCCATTTTAAAATTTTCCTCGCTTAATCATTAAGAGTTTCTTTTATTCCCCTCTATCCCACTCACAGCTAACTCATCTTCTCATTCCTTTTTTTCGTCTGCTCTCTCTCACCCTTCCCTCACGGTTCTCTCTCACTCTCATCAACACAACACCCCTTTTCCTTCTTGGCAATCGTTCTGACAACCTAAGAAATGGTGGAGGCGACCGACGAGAGGCACTGAGATCATGGCCTGGACTTGGTCGGCGGAGCTGGGTTTAGGCAGAGGTGAATCGCGGAGGTCAACGCAACGGGCTGGTGTCTCCGACGATAAAAACGGGAGATAGACAATGATGTGGCGGCTCTCGATTGGAGAAACATATACCTGGTTGGAACTTCAGGCGGGTCGGAGTTGTGGAAGTCTACTCGGGCTGTTTGGGATTGGAGGTTCCGACGACGTGGAGTTCCGGTGATGATCTTTTTCTCTTTAGGCGGATATAGAGTTAACTACCGGCAGTTCCGGTGACACAAGGTACAATGTCGATGGTTCATGTTTGATTTTCAGCGATCTAGAGTTCCGGACCATCGGACTTAGACTTCGACAAAAGCTATGAAGCACGGGGTTACCTGTTTGGAGGCTGTTGCCGTGCCAGGGATGCCGCAGGGATGGGGACGGGATGGGGATGTCTTGGGGTCATCCCCAAAATGTTTCTACTCTACTGGGTTCGGTCATAGAATTGGGGATGGCTTTGACCGCATTTTGGGGATGAATCGGGGATGGCTGGATGGGTTTTTGTCTGTCCCCTACCATATGTGATATTTTAGTCCAGAAAGTATATAATAAATACTGCTATAAATAATAAAAAAGGGACTTTTTTTAGGTTTGTTGAATCTTTGATTGAGAGCCGTTCCCTTTCCTTCTTCATAGTATCCCAACCGTCCGCCTGGATCCACTCGGTCGACTGCTACTTCCTGGCAGGTTAGTTGCCGCCTCTCGCCTGATTTCTGTCACCTGTTTAGCCCCTTCGTTTTCTTCTCCTAATTTTGCAGGTTTTTCTTTTCTTTCATTTTTTTTTCTGATTGCTACATTATTTCCATGACTCAAGTTGGCTTCATTCTTTGTTGTATCAACGACCACCCTTTGCTTTTTTTTTTCGTTTGTTTTTCCCGATGTGCTGTTAATGGAAGTGACTCAAGTTGGCTTCTTTTTTTGCATCTGTTGAAGTTGTTGCCTTGTTGGTGTCTATTCTTCGTATTTTTCCTGACAAAATATGTATTATAAATTATGTTTATAATTGTATATAATTGTTAACGAAATATTTTTTCCATACACATGCCGTACTCATATTTTGAAATTCTGATTTGGCCATTTTTGTCCCCATCCACATCCTCTTTTTTTGTCTCCGTCCCGTCTCCATGCTACCTAGGACAAAAGTCAACTACTTAGTTCGACTTCTTCCCAGCGGACGTTGGCTTCAGATCTGAACGAACGGGCTAAGCGGAGGCAGTTTGCCTTTGGGTTCCCGATGGCAGCCAGATTCGAGTTGGTGGATGCAAGGTCTGGTGATTGGGTTCCGGCAAGACCACAACTTAGGGTGTGTCTGTGTGTGTGCATTTTTGTGTGTGGGGGTCTGCACAGTGTGTATGTTATATATATATATATAATATATATATATATATATGTGTGTGTGTGTGTGTGTATTTGTGTGTGTAAAATATATGTGTGTGTTGTTTGTACTGTGTGTGAGTATGTTTGTGTTGTGTGTGTATGTGCTCTGTGTCTATATATATATATATATATATATATATATGTGTGTGTGTGTGTGTGTGTGTGTGTGTGTGTGTGTGTGTGTGTGTGTGTGTGTGTGTGCGTGTGTGTGCGCGCGCGCGCGCAGAGATGTGTTTTGTACATAGTACCGAATTTATATATATTAATATATATGTGTATTATGTGTGTATATATAAAGATATATATATATATATATTGTAACACCCCCAAAATCATATGGGAATATTACACGCCGTACACCCTTTCCAGAAGGATCTACCAGGCTAAACATCCATAAACAATCAAATGCTTGCCCTACCATGGTCAAACAATAAAATGATACAGACCGATATGGTCACTTACACGTGAATACACAGACCGATGAGGTCACACAACCCAATCGAAAAAAGTGACTTAAATAACATTACCCACACAGGGGTCGAAATACAATACAGCGGAAGACTGAAATCAACTCTGACAACACAACAAAAATCAAAACAACTCTCGACTCATGATTAGTATCGCAGCTCGTCATCCTCTTGTGCTAATCCTGTGACTGCTCCCCTGAATCTGCATGTACCTGGACGCAAAACAGACATCCACCCCCCGATTACTCGGGGGTTAGTAAAACTCCACTGGTTTACTAGTGCAAGTATCAAATCATACGAAATATAACAAGCAAATAATAATCGTGAAGCCAATATAATAATCAAGTATCAAAGTATTCCCGGGAGGTTTTCACAAGGGAAGATAAGCTATGAAGCATTCGAAAATAAGATTATCATCTCGGGAATTTTTTAGATTTTCAAAACCTTTAAGACCTCAAGTCCTGATTCACAAAACTTTTCAAAAAAAAACTTTAGGGCCTTAATCCAAATCTTGTTTCATAACTAAGCAGTTTACAATACGAGAAACATTTATTTTCATAAAACTTTTCCTTTCAAAACTTTGATTTGAAAATAATCATGCTCCTGACACCGTGATCCACCGTCACGTGTCTCCGTAGGTTCAACAACCCGCACGAACTACACCATGCACAATTAAACAAACATAATCAATTCCGACACCGTGATCCACTGTCACGTGTCTCCATAGGTTCAACAACCCGCACGGACTATTATCCAGACATAACCAATTCCGACACCGTGATCCACTGTCACGTGTCTCCGGAGGGTTAACAACCCGCACGGACTATATCAATCACAACAATCACACACACCGTCTTGACACCGTAGTCCACTGCCACGTGTCACCGTAATCCCCGTCGAGCTCACCCGGTTGGACGTACTGTGTCCGAAACTCATGGTCCACTGCCATGCGTTATCGTAGGCCTCGTCAGACCAGCACGATTGGACCTCAGTACCTCACTAAGTTCTGACCCCGTAGTCTACTGCCACGAATCCTCGTAGGTCCCGTAGAAGCAACACGAGTGAACTTAGCGGTCACACACATATTCATATTCACATTCACATTACATACAAGAATGAGCAGAATTAATCAATCACATTGATCACCACAAAATCGTGCATCCCACGCACATAACACAATCTCAACACTCGCAACAACTATCGTCAATCAACGACACATAACCAACATAACACACGATCGGTACACAATATATTGCACAACCGAGTGTACAACCAACCCATATGTACGCCGCTATCGTGCACAAATGGCACAACGCCTAACACGTATACTAATATAACCCTATTATCGCAAAGCCTTCAAATTACGGAAAACACAACCAACTCAAATGGAACATAATTACAAAGGCAAGCAAAATAATCATACATATCATACGTAATTACTAGTCGCAAGATACAAGTCGTATAATATGATACATGCCTTAATAACCGCTACCAAACGCTCCGAAGAACACGGTTCGACCGGGAAGCTCAGACCCCGAAGAAGACAACGAACGGAAGGGTTCCGACTCGAGTTCTTCACAAGAATTCGACCCTAACAACATATAATCAATAAATCATCTATCATACGAGGAAGAATAATCGTAGAACGCCCGAAAACCCCTCTATGACATTTTACCGGACACCTTCAGGGCGTCGATCAAGAACTCGACCAAAACAACGAATCGATACGATCCAACCATGGAATAACAAGGTAAATGATACAATACATATAAATAATCATCAATCCATCACAATCCTAAGTTAAATCGGATTAAACGGATGAAATCGAACAAAATACCCAATATCCCCAAAATTAGATTTCTAGAAAATCTGACCTGATTCGCTCGATCAAAGGATGTTATAGGATGGATGATTGATGATATAAACTCCAAGACTTCATGGATTTATTATCCAACAACATCTCTCCATGATTAACCAAGCTCCAGCCGCGGAAGAGAAGAAAACGAGTGAGAAATGGATGAAGAAAAACGCCTGCTGGCCTTAAATAGCCGATCGCACAAAGGTGCCGCCAAGACAGGCAAACTCGCCGGCGATGACTCGGCGGTGCCGCGGCCCCATCGGCATGTGCCGCGGCACAGGGTACAGACGGGTTTGGCCGAAAATGCAACACGAGTGTGCCGCGGCCCGCCAAAGATGTGCCGGCTCACGCAGACAGCCGCTCGCCAAAATGGAAAATGAGTGTCTGAGCTATTTCGACCATAACTCTCTCATCCGGACTCCGATTGACTCACCGTTTGAACCATTGGAAAGCTAACTTGATTCTCTATAATATTGAAAAGATTCAAAATATTTGGAGTTTCCAAGAATTTATGGTGATTTTACAAATTCGACTCATACTTGGAAAAGTCGTTTAATGACACTGAACTCAAGAAAACGACACCGAAACCCGAACCTGAATACAAATCGAAGATACGGTCACGAAGTACTCGCAAGGACGAATCTAAGAGCTAAGAGAATACACGATTCCGACCACCCGAAGGCTCAAAATTCGACAACGGAAGGTAATTACCCCAAACTTTGGGAAATTACGAAAATGGCCCAAAACGTCCGAAAATCACGATACGTGATCGAATAATCAAACTGAAGTTCACAACACGTCTAACAAAGTTAAACAGACTTACAGGAAACTCGAAACAGTAATTTCGGACGAGATTCACAAAAATCGAACTCGAGTGCGGAAAAGTCGTTAAGAAACACGGGATTCCACAAAACAATACCGAAACGAACTCGGGAGACAAAAAGTGCAGAATTAATCATTCTCAGAACGATGAAACGATCCCAAGCGAGTCGTCAAAACGGACCTCCGCCAAAAAAAGAGAATTACCAAAAATCCGAAATTGCGGATATTACATTCTACCCTCCTTAAAAGAAGTTTCGTCCCGAAACTTAAATCAAGTAGGGAGAAGCAATATCCCACCAGAAAAACTCAACGAGATACACAAGAACCGAAAAAAAATCGCGCCCAACGGCGAAACGTTACAAGCAACGCGAAAGAACATACAGCGTGAAAACACGCCCTACGACGACTATAACAACGCCACCGGCAATGATTCAAAACAATAACGAGCAATTAACGACGCATCACATGCACACATTTAATCAAAGAAATGCACGCGACAACAAGTCGCACCCAACCACAACGACTATGCGGTAGAAACAAATATAGTATTATGATAGAATTCACTCCGATTCTCGTCAACAAGAAAATGTCCGACGTCAAGACACAAACAATTCAAGATAACAGAAAACGAGAATACCGGACATTACATTCTATCCTATTAAAAATAAGTTTCATCCCGAAACTTAAAATAAAACATCATGGTAGAATACAAACAGAACCAAAAAGTTCACGCAACAAATATCCATTTCTACACGAATTACAGCACAAAGTACGATACACAACTACATCACAGGACACCACCAGGCACTCCCCGAGTAGGAACAAAAACCCAATTCTCGAACATCTTGGCAACGGTCTCACAATGCACCGCTCGGTGACCCACTTGGCCACACTCGAAACAGTTAACTAACAGTGAACGACAATTCTTCGCAGTAAGATATCAGGCAACAACAGTCAGACAACCCCGTTCGAACAACAACGATCGAACAATAATGATCAAATAACAATGATCGAACGACAACAGTCGAACAATGACTCCGAAGTCCCCACTTCAACTCCAGACATTAAAAGAACTGGTAGAAAGTAAATGATGTTACTTCCAAACAAGGTTCACAAGAATCGAACCGAACTCGGAAAGGTCACGATGACAAACAGGTCGATCTAAAACAAGGTCACAACCAGTTCGAACGATGACAACTGAGACATCAAACAAGTTCAAAAAGTATCGATGAACACGTGCAAGTCGATAGAATTTAGAAGGAGAAACTGCAGAAGTCAAATATAGTATGAGTATTACATCCGACCTTTTATAAAAGAAATGATGTCCTCGCAACTCAAAACAACGGAAACAAGGTAACAACACAAAAAGCATCCGACAGGAAAATCTCCCGTGGGTCTCTCAGAGTCGATCCTGATATATGTGCTGAAGCGCGAACTCCGAAAGTCTTAGTAACCAATTCGCAAAACTGAATTCGGTGTCCTCAAACGCCAAGCATCGAGAAGGACAATTTACACGTGCATGCCCCGGCACATCACGGTTGAAACACCTCGGCTCGGCATACCGAAAATACAAATGCTACGTTGCAAAACAATATAGCGGAGATGCCAACTCAGCACAACAAAGAATCATAACACATATCATATACAACGATTACCATCGTAAAGTAAAACACACACAAACACTACAACAACGACGGTATCGTTCGGCGACCTCAACGGCCCGAACGATAACCAGCACATAATTACAAACATTATGAAACAATCACACATGTACACAAATGTACAAACCCAAGCTTCAACAGCTCACACTAGTGCGATAACACGCAAATCACCACGAGGCGATAAACAGTAATCACCAGTTCACACCTCTCACAGAGGGCTAGTACAACAAATGCGTGGCAACGCCTCGACGTTCATGCCACCAATTCAAACACAATTCGGAGGGCTAACACCCTAACAACAATACCAACATCATACACACCTTCTCTGACTACAAGCAGGAAATGATGGGTTTTAAAAACGAAAACCACTTTTTGGAAAAAAATTTAGAAAAACACCGGTTGATCTTGAGTATCACCTTTCAAAAAGTACAAACGTGAAACATCGTTATCAAGACTTTGGAAAATCATTTCGCATTTGTTAAAAATGAGGACACTATCTTTTAGTGAAAAACTTTCAGAGTATTCGACCCTCGGGTCTAAGTAAAAGTGTTTATAAAACATTGAAAATATCTCAAAACATTTTGGTCCTCGAGGTAGAAGAATTTTGAAACATATTGTGGCTCCTTAAAAGTACCACGAGAAAACAATTCATTTTAAACGTACGTCTCGAAATTTATTTTCTAAGATAGTCAAGGTTTTCGAAAATAATTCAATGGGCTAGAATGCCGAAAAATTTCAGGTAAATACAAAGAACAATATAGTGCCGTGGGTCCCGTGCCGGAACCCACCAGGATAAAAACCATTTACAAAAACGCCAAAAGGGCCGATGACGGTAATATTTCAAAAACTCACAGAAGCCATTTAGAAAATACTAAATACCGTCATAAGAATTTCGCCAAAACGATCAAGGCCATAATGCCAAAACTCGGTTAAGGGAATTGGTTTTCGAAATAAAACTCAGTCGGTAAAATACCGAAAGCCATTACAAAAGAACTCACGCAGCGGAAAAAGGAATACAGTCCTACATGCACAATCCAATTGAATACATCTCACATCATCTAGTTTAAACATACAATAAAACCATTCCTCGGAGTTTCTCACGAACTCAATCGTCGATACCTTATTCGAAATCCAACAAGGTTCTCAATTTTCACACCATACCACCCCTCACAGTCGTTCAAAGGTAAAACAACAATAGGCCCAGTTTTATACATATGCTATATGTCACACGTATTAAATACAACTATATTCACAACACCGTGCAAATAAAATTATGCACCGCAATTAACTCATTTAGATAAAACCATGATACACAGGTACTTCGCATAAAAGAGGAGACTTACGTCCACAGGCCGCACGGAGATGACTGTCGCCCACGATACTAATCTCATCCGACAACATATCCGACACGTTGTGACTACGCACAACTCAACTTGTCACCTGACGACTCGAACGACAAGACAACACATTACTCGACAAACCACGACTCGACTCGACTCGACAGCCTAGGTTTCCGCAACCTAAGCTCTGATACCATAAATGTAACACCCCCAAAACCATATGGGAATATTACACGCCGTAGACCCTTTCCACAAGGATCTACCAGGCTAAACATATATAAACAACCAAATGCTTGCCCTGCCATGGTCAAACAATAAAATGATACAGACCGATATGGTCACTTACACGTGAATACATAGACCGATGAGGTCACACAACCCAATCGACAAAACGGACTTAAATAACATTACCCACACAGGGGTCGAAATACAATACAGCGGAAGACTGAAATCAACTCTGACAACACAACAAAAATCAAAACAACTCTCGACTCATGATTAGTATCGCAGCTTGTCATCCTCTTGTGCCAATCATGTGACTGCTCCCCTGAATCTGCATGTACCTGGACGCAAAACAGACATCCACCCCCGATTACTCGGGGGTTAGTAAAACTCCATTGTTTTACTAGTGCAAGTATCAAATCATACGAAATGTAACAAGCAAATAATAATCGTGAAGTCAATATAATAATCAAGTATCAAAGTATTCCCGGGAGGTTTTCACAAGGGAAGATAATCTATGAAGCATTCAAAAATAAGATTATCATCTCGGGAATTTTTTAGATTTTCAAAACCTTTAAGACCTCAAGTCCTGATTCACAAAACTTTTCAAAAAAAAAACTTTAGGGCCTTAATCCAAATCTCGTTTCATAACTCAGCAGTTTACAATACGGGAAACATTTATTTTCATAAAACTTTTCCTTTCAAAACTTTGATTTGAAACTAATCATGCTCCTGACACCGTGATCCACTGTCACATGTCTCCGTAGGTTCAACAACCCACACGAACTACACCACGCACAATTAAACAAACATAATCAATTCCGACACCATGATCCACTGTCACGTGTCTCCGTAGGTTCAACAACCTGCACGGACTATTATCCAGACATAACCAATTCCGACACCGTGATCCACTGTCACGTGTCTCCGTAGGCTTAACAACCCGCATGGACTATATCAATCACAACAATCACACACACCGTCCTGACACCGTAGTCCACTGCCACGTGTCACCGTAAGCCCCGTAGAGCTCACCCGATTGGACGTACTGCGTCCGAAACTCATGGTCCACTGCCATGCGTTATCGTAGGCCTCGTCAGACCAGCACGATTGGACCTCAGTACCTCACTAAGTTCTGACCCCGTAGTCTACTGCCAAGAATCCTCGTAGGTCCCGTCGAACCAACACAAGTGAACTTAGCGGTCACACACATATTCATATTCACATTCACATTACATACAACAATGAGCACAATTAATCAATCACATTGATCACCACAAAATCGTGCATCCCACGCACATAACACAATCTCAACACTCGCAACAACTATCATCAATCAACGACACATAACCAACATAACACACGTTCGGTACACAATACATTGCACAACCGAGTGTACAACCAACCCATATGTACGTCGCTATCCTGCACAAATGGCACAATGCCTAACACATATACTAATATAACCTTATTATCGCAAAGCCTTCAAATTACGGAAAACACAACCAACTCAAACGGAACATAATTACGAAGGCAGGCAAAATCATCATACATATCATACGTAATTACTAGTCGCAAGATACAAGTCGTATAATAAGATACTTGCCTTAATAACCGCTACCAAACGCTCCAAAGAACACGGTTCGACCGGGAAGCTCGGACCCCGAAGAAGACAACGAACAGAAGGGTTCCGACTCGAGTTCTTCACAAGAATTCGACCCTAACAACATATAATCAATAAATCATCGATCATTAGAACGCCCGAAAACCCCTCTATGACATTTTACCGGACACCTTCAAGGCGTCGATCAAGAACTCGACCAAAACAACGAATCGATACGATCCAACCATGGAATAACAAGGGAAATGATACAATACATCTAAATAATCATCAATCCATCACAATCCTAAGTTAAATCGGATTAAACGGACGAAATCGAACAAAATACCCAAAATCCCCAAAATTAGATCTCTAGAAAATCTGACCTGATTCGCTCGATCAAAGGATGTTATAGGATGGATGATTGATGATATGAACTCCAAGACTTCATGGATTTATTGTCCAACAACATCTCTCCATGATTAACCAAGCTCCAGCCGCAGAAGGGAAGAAAACGAGTGAGAAATGGCTGAATAAAAATGCCTGCTGGCCTTAAATAGGCTGACTGCACAGTGTGCCGCGGCCCAGCCGAAGTGTGCCGTGGCACAGGGCCAAACCTGCCGGCAGTGACTCGGCAGTGTGCCGCGGCCCCATCGGCATGTGCCGCGGCACAGGGTACAGACAGGTTTGGCCGAAAATACAACACGAGTGTGCCGCGGCCTGAACGGGTGTGCCGCAGCAGTGACTCGGCAGTGTGCCGCGGCCCTCCCGGCATGTGCCGCGGCTCAAGGTACAGACTGCTTGGCCAAAACTGGAAAATGAGTGTCTGAGCTATTTCGACCATAACTCTCTCGTCCGGACTCCGATTGACTCACCGTTTGAACCATTGGAAAGCTAACTTGATGCTATATAATATTGAAAAGATTCAAAATCTTTGGAGTTTCCAATAATTTATGGTGATTTTACAAAGTCGACTCATACTTGGAAAAGTCGTTTAGTAACACTGAACTCAAGAGAACGACACCGAAACCCGAACCTGAATACGAATCGAAGATACGGTCACGAATTACTCGCAAGGACGAATCTAAGAGCTAAGAGAACACATGATTCCGACCACCCGAAGGCTCGAAATTCGACAACGGAAGGTAATTACCCCAAACTTTGGGAAATTACGAAAATGGCCCAAAACGTCCGAAAATCACGATACGTGATTGAATAATCAAACCGAAGTTCACAACACGTCTAACAAAGCTAAACGGACTTACGGGAAACTCGAAACAGTAATTTCGGACGAGATTCACAAGAATCGAACTCGGGTGCGGAAAAGTCGTTAAGAAACACGGGATTCCACAAAACAATACCGAAACGAACTCGGGTGACAAAAAGTGCAGAATTAATCATTCTCAGAATGATGAAACGATCCCAAGCGAGTCATCAAAATGGACCTCCGCCGAAAAAAGAGAATTACCGGAAATCCGAAATTGCGGATATTACATTCTACCCTCCTTAAAAGAAGTTTCGTCCCGAAACTTAAATCAAGTAGGGAGAAGCAATATCCCACCAGAAAAACTCAACGAGATACACAAGAACCGAAAAAAATCGCGCCCAACGGCGAAACGTTACAAGCAACGCGAAAGAACATACAGCGTGAAAACACGCCCCACGACGACCATAACAACACCACCGGCAATGATTCTAAACAATAATGATCAATTAACGACGCATCACATGCACACATTTAATCAAAGAAACTCACGCGACAACAAGTCGCACCCGACCACAACGACTATGCGGTAGAAACAAATATAGTATTATGATAGAATTCACTCCGATTCTCGTCAACAAGAAAATGTCCGACGTCAAGACACAAACAATTCAAGATAACAGAAAAGAAAAATATCAGACATTACATATATATATATATATATATATGTACTCATGATTGTGTGTGTGTTCGTGTTGGAATTGTGGACAAGGAGAATGTAGGCGTAGAGCGGATTCTTGTATTTGGACCTACGGAGTGGGTCCGGTGCTTGGAGTTCGTGTTCTGAGCATCAAGGATTTATAGTTCCCATTGTTATGGAGATATGGATTCGTGTTGAGTACCATTGGTCGTTTGATCCTATTGATAAATTAAGGGGCATAATTGAAGTATTATATCATCTAATTAATTACCTTGTAATTATAATAAAATAAATTGAACCCTTATAATAAATTATCTATCATATGATTATAATGAAGGTTCGGATTTTAATAAATCGACCAGTTTGATCGATCTAGACTTATTTCGAGTAAAACTATCTTTGGTGAAGACAAGTATCTCGCTTATACTTTTCATATTTCCTTGAATATGAATATGCTTGTTATTATTACTTGTGTTACAATGATTACATGATCGCATTAATTGATGACTATGTAGCCTGATTGTGGTAAGGAGTGTGCTTGTTTGGAATAGACTATATAAAGGTGTTGTTTAATAATTATGTGTTCTCATTAATCCGTAATAGTGAACTTGTGTTATTTTGAAGCAAGTATTTATGTGAATCCTAATTGTGAAGATTGAAAGTATCTATTAACTTGTTCAAAATCGTGTAATTTTTTAGTCGGGAATATTTCCTAAAATTGTGGATTATATGATTAATCACGGATTGTGATTGTGGAGGCCATTCAGCAAGTACTTTGATTTTATGTTTCCTTAGATTGGAAGGATTGCATTTTATGTGTGAGAGTGTTCACTCCGGGAGGGTCCGACGGGACCTTGGAGGGATCCATGTTTGGTTTGTGATTTTATATTATGATATAAATCAAGTTTTTTTCATAGAAAATGATTTTTATTAATAATATGAAAATTAGAAATCATAAGATTTTAGAAATCTGCCTGAAAACGAGTCGAGTGCGTTCGTTGGACGAAACGGCACTCGGCTGCCCGAAGACCACACCTGCAGTCCGGACAGACGGTTAGACCTCACCTGCAGTCCGGTCAGAACTCACCTGATGACAGCTGGGTGCTGAGCATGGCCGAGCACCAGACCTCAGCTGTATCACCTGATGTCCGGATAGTGCCGAGTATGGTCGAGCACCATACCTCACCTGATGTACCACGTGATGTCCGGGTAGTGCCGAGCATGGCCGAGCACCAGACTTCACATGATGTATCACCTGACGTCCGAACAGTGCCGAGCATGGCCGAGCACCAGCCTCACCTAATGTATCACCTAATGTCCGGGTAGTGCCGACCGAGCACCAGACCTCACCTGATGTATCACCTGATGTGCGGGTAGTGCCGAGCATGGCCGAGCACCAAACCTCAACTGATGTATCACCTGATGTCCGGAAAGTGCCGAGCATTGCCGAGCACCAAACCTCAGTTGTATCAGTTGATGTCCGGCACGTGCCGGTAGGCCCCCTGGTGCTGCCTGACAGCTTCGAGGCTGTCGGGCACCAGGTCTCGTTTTTCAATATATTTTCAAAAATAGATTTTCCCAATATTAAATTATATTTAATTTGATAAAATCATTAAATTTGGAATTTTTGATGAAGGGCGAATTTAAAGAAAATATTTTAAGGGTTTACTATGGACGAAATTAATTATTGTTTGACATATTTATGTGATGGGGATGTAGTTCATGGACTTAGTTTTTGAATCATTATTATTCGATGGGGTTGTAAAGGCCGATTTTGAGCCTATTTATTTATTTACTAGAATATTTGTATTGGATGCAAATTATTTAAATGTAATAGATAGTATTTCCATGATGGTGGCCTAAGACGATCCATCATGAAGAAGGCGATTCAAGATTTATTTTATTTCCTTATTTTTTATTAGGTCATTCGCTTGGCCAAATATTTAAGAAATGTCCATGAGCTACATGTTGGTAGCAACTAGGTTGTTATGTACTGTATCCATATTGTATTAATATCAAATCGCGATAAATGTATTAATGTGCAAAGGGTAATGTTAATCGCGAAATACTTCCATTTAACAAACACTAAGTTGTAAAAGGTGCAAGGTATCTTACCCTCCATCAAAATCTTGGAAGATTGAAATCTAAACCAAAATGCTATGCTTCCGAGTATGTAGGGGTACTATTTTGGGGAAGGTCGATAAATTCCTAGAGTGCATTAGATGTCTTCGGTTGTGATAAATAAACCCCTAGAAGTCGTATGGGTTGCCAGGTAAGATTCAGTTGTCAGACTGATAGGAGTTGATGGTTTAAACTTAGATAGTTCGGCGAGCCATAGAAATCTTATTGGTTGAGGGCAAGTGAACTAGTGGTAAAAGAAAGATCAAATCATACATTAGATAGTTTGGTGTTGGACACCACTTTGTGAATCTAATAGACCAGAAACCATATGGGTTGTCCCAAATAAATTTTATAAAGAACTTGATTACCATTAAGAAGTCGTTCTCATGATGACTTCCATTTTTTTTCACATGGGAGTGTGTTTTTCCGATAAAATTAGTAGGAACCGAGTCATTAATAGAAAAGTCCTTTATTCTACTCAGATCATAATTCACATAACACTAATTAAATCTGATTTACTTTCTGCAGAATTTTATCTCAAATATGGCAATGAATCCACTTGCAATACTTCTTGAAAAGAACAATCTAACCGAACCAAACTTTGTCGACTGGATCCGAAATCTGAGGATAGTCCTTAGTATGGAATCGTTGGGATACATCTTGGAGGCGAATATCCTACCGGCTCCTACTCGGACTAGGGCTAATCAAGAAGAGGTTGAAACCCATGAGAAGTGGGTCCAATATGATGTGAGAGTCCGTGGCTTCATGATGGGCTCTATGACTAATGAGCTGCAGAGAGCACACGAGACAATGACTTCTGCAAGGTAGATACTGGCTCATCTGACTGAATTCTACGGGGAGCATAGCCAAACAGCTAGATATGAGATATCGAAGCAGCTGTTTGGAGCTAAGGTGAAGGAAGTAGAGAAAGTTGGGGACCATGTCCTCAAGATGATCTCTATGGTCGAGAGATTGGAAGCTCTCGATTTTAGGATGCATGTTTTGCTACAAATCGATCTCATCCTTGAATCTCTGCCTGACTCCTTCTCACAGTTCGTCATGAATTTCAACTGCAATGAGATTGCTTGCAATCTAGCAGGATTGGTGAATAAATTGTCAACCGCTTAGTCTCAAATGAAGACACCGAGGGTGAAGGAGGCTGCACTTGTTACCTCTTCTGGGCCTCGGAGGTCCAATAACAAGAATAAGAAAAACAGGAAGCAGGTGAGGCCCAAAGCTGTGGTCCGAAAGGGAAACGGCGAGGCTTCAATGGTTCTCAAGGTAACTAAGGCTAAGCCAATGGACAGGTGCCTTAAATGCAGTGTGCTGGGCTACTAGAGAAAGGACTGCCCTCAGCTTGATGGTGTTTCAGGTACATAACTTTTAGTTTTAGAAACAAATTGTTCTGCAACTGTTTATTTTACTTCATGGATTCTGGATTCAGCTGCTAGTTCTCACATTTGCACTGTGAATCAGGTTATGGAATGAAGTAGGCAGCTTGGATCTGGGAAAGTGATGATAACAGTCGGAAGCGGACATAGTGTCGAAGCTACCGATATAGGATCACTTCTTTTGGATGTTTTGTATTAACATTAGATGATGTATTACTTTTGCCCAATGGGCACAAAAACATTGTATCTATTCCAGCTATGGAACGAAAAGGTTTTCACTTTTTCATTGGCGATGGCAGTTGCAAATTTTATTTTAAAAATAAAATTTGTTGGTTCTGCTACATTGTTTAATGGACTCTATCATCTAAATCTACAAGAAAAAATAGTTGTGAATACTATGAATAGAAAGTGTGGTAGAGATGGAAATAACCAAGCACTAAAATGGCATCTTAGACTTGGCCACGTTGGCCAGACTAAAATTCATAAGATGGAAACGGATGGACTCATGGGTCTATTAGGATCTGATCCCTATCCTACTTGCGAATCTTGCCTTAAGGGAAAAATGACTAAGTCCCCATTCACATGGACTTTTGAAAGAGCTACTGAAAAACTTGGATTGATTCATACTGATGTATGCGGTGCTTTAGAAGCAGCAAGAGACGGATATCAGTACATCATCACGTTCCCTGATGATCATACTAGGTATAGTTTTGTATACTTCATAAAGCATAAATCCGAAGCCTTCGAGAAATTCAAGGAATTTAAGGCTCTAGTCGAAAATCAAACTGGACATCATATTAAGGCATTTCGGTCAGACCGAGGAGGCAAATACACTAGTACCGAGTTTGATGAGTTCTTGAAAGAACATGGAATAGTATCACAATTAACACCTCCAGCAACTCCTGAATTAAATGATGTTTCAAAAAGAAGGAACCGAACCTTGTGGACATGGTTTGATCCATGCTTAACTATACTCATTTACCAATTTTTCTGGGGGGACATACACTACTTACTGCCACACATATCTTGAACAAATGTCCTTCCAAGTCCGTTCCTACAACACCACATGAGATGTGGAGAGGTAGGAAACCAAGTCTTAATCATATTAAGATTTTGGGATGTCCCGCCAATGTCAAGAAGACTAAGGTGGAGAAATTGGAAGCTAGGTCAGTCAAAGGACGTTTCATAGGATACCCATCTGAATCAATGAGTTACCTGTTCTACATGCCCGATGATCATAGGATCATCATTTCTTTACAAGCACACTTCCTGGAGGAGGAGTTCATTAAGGAAGGTGGAGCAGGTCGAAATGTTTCTTTGGAAGAACATATTGAAACTCCCGAGGAGACACCTGTGCAAGAAGAAAGAACCAAACCTTCTGAAACACAACCATTACCACCGCGTAGGTGGAATAGGATATCTCAACTACCTTAGAGGTATGGCTACATGCATCTGGAGGAACTAGGTCTCCACCAAAGACACGGTATCCAAGAGGATGATCCTATGTCGTACGATCAAGCAATGGTAGATTTCTACTCCGCAAAGTGGTGAGAGGCCATGGAAGAAGAGATAGACTTGATGTATGCCAATCAGGTATGGACTTTGGTGGATCGACCAGAGGGCATGGTGCCCATTAGGAATAAATGGATCTTCAAAAGGAAGACTGGTGGGGATGGCAACATTGAAGCCTACAAAGCTTGGCTTGTGGCTAAGGGTTATACCCAAAGAGAAGGAATAGATTATCAGGAAACCTTCTCACCAGTTGCCATGATCAACTCTATTAGTATGATTCTTGGCATATCCGCCCACTATGATTATGAGATATGACAAATAGATTTGAGGACAGCTTTTCTATATGGATACCTCGAAGAGGAAATCTATATGGAACAGCCTATAGACTTCGTGTCCACTACTAATACTCGTAAAGTTTGCAAACTTCAACGTGCCATTTATAGACTGAAGCAAGCATCCTGAAGTTGGAATCATCGTTTTAACGAAGCAGTGAAAGAGTTTGACTTCGTGTAAAATGAAGAAGAGCCTTGTGTTTACATGAAGGTTAGTGGGAGCAATATCGCATTATTAGTACTATATGTAGATGACATTCTACTAATAGGAAATGATGTTGGACTGCTTAGTTCTATGAAAGCTTGGCTTTCAAGCACATTCTCCATGAAAGACTTGTGAGAAGCTTCCTATATTTTGGGTATTCGCATTTATAGAGATAGAGTGAAGAGAATATTAGGAATTTCCCAAGCCCTCGGTATAGAAAAGATCCTAAAGAGGTTTCGGATGGAAAATTCTAAAAGAGGGTTCTTACCCATGCAACATGGTTTGAAACTCTCCAAATCTATGTGTCCTCAAACTGAGGAAGACATAATGGAGGTGAGACAGGTGCCCTATGCATCGGCTGTGGGTAGCCTCATGTACGCAATGTTGTGCACGAGACCGGACATTGTATATGCCGTGAGCATAGTCAGTAGGTTTGTGACTAAAGAAATGGTTCTTACATACAGTGGTGGAGAATTAAGAGTGTATGGATCACGGACTCAGATTTCGGTGGCCATGCGGACAAAGGAAAGTCCACTTCAGGGTATATATTTACTCCGAATGGTGGAGCAATTTCTTGGATGAGTTCCAAGAAAAATGCGGTTGCACATTCCACTTGCCAGGACGAGTACTAGGCAGCCTCGGAGGCGTCAAGGGAAGCATGTTTGATCAAGAAGTATCTTGAAGAACTTCAAGTGGTCCCATGCACAAAGCTGCTAGTCCCGCTTTACTGCGACAATGAAGGAGCTGTTGCAGATGCTAAAGAACCTAGGTCTCATCATAAGACCAAGCATATTTAGAGAAAGTATCACATCGTCAGAGTGGTGGTGAAGAATAGATACATTGAACTGCAGAGAGTAGACTCGGCAAATAACCTTGCTGACCCCACTTACCAAGCCGCTATCGCAGATTGTCTTGGAGAGAAATCTGGATAACATGGATATTAGATATCATAATTTGTGGCATTGAGTGCAAGTGGGAGATTGTTAGCGTATGACCTCGAATGCCACTTTGAGGATAAGATAGTTAGGGCATCTATTTGTGATTATGTATTCATTAATAAAAGACAGTGATTGTCTCTTTATTTATTGTATATCATTGGTGTTCTTGATTTGGTAAATAAATAGAAATGTTGTCCGTGATTTTGAGTAGAAGCATTCCACTTCTTATGAGATAAGGAGTGCTGCACTCGAAGTGTTTAGAACTCAAAAGCTTAACTTATCCGCAAGTCGATAGAACTTAATTGGGCATTAAGTTATTTGATGAAGACTTGTATATCGTATGCTTGGACATGTGCATGTCTTCACGCATGAGTAATGGAAGCATTCGATATGGATATATTAATTGGATGAATATATTCGGATACAACTCACCTCAATTTGGTCACATGGATTTCACTCTAGGATAGTCAATGACTGAATCGTAATGTTATGATAGGTATATGTGAAACTTTGACTTGAGGGTCCAGTAGAAGATGTGTTTGTTTCATTAAGTTAGTCATTAGAGTAGTTCGATCTATTCACCTGTTGGTAGGGATCACCCTCGAAGTGCAACTTAATGGTCACGTAGCAGTCTTTACTAAATGCCACGAAATGATTCTTTCTCCTATAAGTGGACAGGTAATGTCCTATGCAGTTAGTGTCTTTGGCCAAAGCATTTTAACTAGTTGTATTTGATACACGAGGTTTGACTTAACCGTGATCATAAAGCTTGATCGGGACATACGATTGAAGGGTTTGTACGTACACAGTACTCATAACAGGTTTTTGGAATGATTCCCATCATTCGTTCTCAGTTGGGTTGTGGTGTGAGCCACGGACTGGTTAAGTGTTCCTCACACTTTGGATCCTCCCATTGCTGAATGACACGAACCTACATAGTCGCGCATATAGGATTAATGATGGATTAAATTATAACTATTCTCTCTTGACAAATATTAGACATTGGATGTCTAGTTAAATTTAATTCATTGGATAAATTAAATCAGTCAAATGAATAAAAATAATTACTAGGTAATTAATTTAATTCAAATATAATTATTTTTTGGATAAATTAATTATATTGTGTTTAATATAATTAATTAATTAATTTAAATACAAAGTGACAGACCAAGGTTTATCTATCGGACTAGATACAGGGGGTCCAAAATACAGATTAAATGGTGCACCATTTAAAAGTCAATAATCGTCGTGCACATCCTATATAAAATTCCTCTCACATGTCTTGTTTGACTGAATTGGTCATTACTGCATGTGAGTGAATTATATAATATGAGAAGACTTTGAAAAGAATGTAGGTGGATAATATATAGAACCACTCCCTTTTGAGAAAGTGTGAGAGTTCTAAGTGTGCAAAACAACAGAGAAAGAAAGAGAGTTTTGAACTTGTTTTTTCTTCTTCTAGGTTTTGAGAGTTAAAGGCAATACTCAATATTCTTCTTATAGCCGTGTTCTTAGAGAGAGTGTGTTGGTGAATGATTATCGGTATATTCGCCATTTTGAGATAGGCGCGGAGTATATAAGAGTTATGAAACTCTTTGCGCTTTGCGAAAGAGATTTAAAGTGCAGAAATTAAACGACACAAGATTTATAGAGGTTCGGCCAAACGCGCCTACGTCCTTCTCCGTTATATTTTTCTATAGGATAAAGATCAACCTCTGCACCTCTCTTCTATTCGTTGAGGGATTACCATTACAATCTCGTCTTCTATCAGTCCGAGATAAACCGTAACACACCTGTCTTTTTATCGGTCCAAGTTAAACCGTTTTCCTTTTCTATCAGACAAGGAATCAACCTATCTAGCTTTCTATGGGTACTAGACAAACTTCACGTGGATATAGATTGAGATTCTAACAATGCCGGATCCTTGATCATAATAACACCAAATCCAATCTTATCCATTCTTTTTCCTCTCATGTATGTTTTCGTGTATAATACTCAAACACATATCAATATAAGCACAATTACAACAACAAAAATATATGTAACAATATAGACTTGTATATCTTTTGCTCAGAGTTGTTGTGTTGAATGATACCAAATGGTTTGATATTTATAGGCTCAAAGTCCCAACTAGCCGTTGCTCTCACTGCTGCCTCATTACGTACGTTAGCTCTATCATGTTACGTACGTTAGACATGTTACATACATTAGCATCATCCTGTTACGTACGTTATGATCTATGCAGATCAGTCTAGTAGCTTCGTTTCTTCCATTACGTATGTTATCCTTTTCCTCTTACGTATGTTATCATGAGTCTTGGATAGTCGTTGAATTGATGATTTATGCCATGAAGTCACAACGGTCATATAGTTTGGATAGTCGTTGAATTGATCATTCAAACTCTTCATTACGTACGTTAAGCACAATGTGTTACGTACGTTAAGCTTGGATTGTTACGTACGTTATTCTAATTCTATTGCGTACGTTAATTTCAAGCTGAACTCGTCTGTCGTTTAGGTGACTTCTCATTACGTACGTTATACCATGTATATTACGTACGTTAGATTCGTTAAATTGAACTTCTTTGGTTTTTAGTCCGGTTCGAGCGTCTTCGACTTCTTTGTTGTTTTGTTTTGCTTCCTTGTTGTTTTTCTTTAATTAACAACTAATCATCAAAACTCAATTATGAATGTATGGAATAAAATATTCCAACAATCTTCCCATTTTTGATGATTACAAAACAACACTCTTCAATGGATAAACCTGGGAAATAATATATATATATATATATGTACACGAATCAAAATTTTCTGACTTTGTTTGTTTTGTTAGTTTTCTCCTTCCATATTTTCTCCTTTAAAACATCTTCTCATTTTTCAACTTCTTCTTCGTGTTCGTCTTTTCTCCCTCTTTTCTTGATCTGTATATTTTTTTATTTTTCTCGTCATTCTTCCATGATGCTTTCTCCCATTATCTTGTTCTTCTCTTCTTCCCCTTTTTGTTATCAGCAAAAAGTGCATATACGATTATAAATCGATAATAAAATTATAACAAAATATATACAGAAATGGGTAAAACTCCCCCTGACAAAAATCTCCCTTTTATAAAATATAAAACTCCCCCTGAGTTAAATACTAATTTAAATAAAATTAATTTTGATTTTTGGGGATCCAACCGATAGTTGGTTTTTCTTTTGAAACATAGACGATATTTTGAATAAAGGTTCCTTTTGGAATCCAAATATTTTTAGTTTTTATCGCCGTCGTGGGCTTTTGCAATTTGAAATATGATGCCCAAGTTTAAACATTTCTTACATTGAGGTATTTTGAAATTTAAGGATTCGGTTTTATTATGTGTTTTGAATCCTAGACCCTGTTTGATTAAAGAATATTTTTGAACGAAAAGCATTTGTTAACTTGTCATTTCCGCAAGAAAATTTCTTTGTAAAATCCTTAAGTTCGTTTTGAACTTTTGAAAGATCATTCTTTAATTTATTTTCAATTCAAGACACTTCGAATGATCGGTTTCAATAAATTTTCCTTTTTCATTTATTTTGGAAATTTCAATTTCCAATAAATTATTTTTTTGATTGGAGGGATTTAATTTCATTTAAAGCATTTTGAAAATTGGTATGTAAAAGTTTGATTGCTTCAAAAAGTTCCTCGTGAGAGGATGTGATAACCTGACTTTCGACGTCACTTTCGTCGAATGAACTTCGTGCCATGAGAGCGAGATTATTTTGATTGAAATCATCATCTTCGTCTTCATCGCTCCATGTTGCAACGAGTACTTCCTTATTGGGATTTGAGGATCGATAGTTCTTAGAAAAGTGGCCAGGTTTACCACATATTCGACAGTTATGGTCGAATTTCTTAGATTCGCCCGATTTGATGTCCCTCTTTCTCTGATTTGATGTCCTTCTTCCTCCGAAATTTTAGTATAATCTCGTGATTAATTAGCGAACAACAAGTGTGCTAAAATCAAGATTATTTAAATCTTTCGATTCCATGTTGTCCCATAGTCGAGGTAGTGATCGTAGGATTTTCTTTACTTTTTCACTACTTGAGAGGGGTTTCCCGTACTAAGCTAATCCATTCGTAATGACCGAATATATGTTGAGCATGATTGTAATGGATTCTTCGTCTTTCATTTGGAATAGGTCGTAGTCATGGAGAAGCATGTTAATCTTCATCTCCTTGACTTGATTTGTGCCTTCGTGTGTGACCTCTAGCATTTTCCATATCTTCTTGGCATTATCACAAGATGAGATCCGATTGTGTTCTTCCGGATTTAAAGCACAATATAATAATTGCGTTTCTTTGCAATTATAATGGTCATTTTTCCGATCGGAATCATCATACTCTTTGAAACTTTTAAGCGTACCGTTGGTGTTCGTGTGAATTTTCGGACCAAGGCATGACTTTCCACAGCTCAATATCGTATGCTCAGATGAAGATAGACATATTTTTCTTCCAAGTCATGAAGTTCGATCCATCATAAAATGGTGGTCGGTTCAAGGCAAGACCTTTGACCGGTGCAAATTGAAACGCCATTGGATCTTCCTTGGGTGTTAAGCCGATTTATATGGATACCCCCCCGATACCAATTGTTGGTGCAAGATTATCGGTATCTTCACCGTTTTGAGATAGGCATGGAGTATATAAGAGTTATGAAACTCTTTGTGCTTTGTGGAAGCGATTTAAAGTGCAGAATTTAAACGACACAAGATTTATAGAGGTTCGGCCAAACGGGCCTACATCCTCTCTCCGTTATCTTTTTCAATAGGATAAATATCAACTTCTGCACCTCTCTTCTATCGGTCGAGGGATTACCGTTACAATCTCGTCTTCTATCAGTTCGAGATAAACCGCAACACACTTGTCTTTTTATCGGTTCAAGTTAAACTGTTTTCCTTTTCTATCGGACAATGAATTAACATATCTAGCTTTCTATGGGTACTAGACAAACCTCACGTGGATATAGATTGCGATTCTAATAATATCGGATCCTTGATCCTAATAACATCGAATCCAATCTTATTCTTTCTTTTTACTCTTGTGTATGTTTTCGTCTATAACACTCAAACACTTATCAATATAAGCACATTTACAACAACGAAAGTATATATAACAGTATCAGACTTGTATATCTTTTGCTCAGAGTTGTTATGTTGGATGATACCAAATGGTTTGGTATTTATCGGCTCAAAGGCCCAACTATCCGTTGCTCACTGCTGCCTCATTACGTACGTCAGCTCTGTCCTGTTACGTACGTTAGATATGTTACGTACGTTAGCATCATCCTGTTACATACGTTATGCTCTATGCAGGTCAGTCCAGTAGCTTCGTTTCATACATTATGTATGTTATCCTTTTCCTCTTACGTACATTATCATAAGTCTTGGATAGGCGTTGATATGATGATGTATGCCATGATGTCACAACAGCCATATAGTTTGAATTCTGATTCAAACTCTTCATTACGTACGTTAAGCACAATGTGTCACATACGTTAAGCTTAGATTGTTACGTATGTTATTCTGATTATGTTGCGTACATTAATTTCAAGATGAACTCGTCTGTCCTTCAGGTGGCTTTTACGTACGTTATACCATGTATATTATGAACGTTAGCTTCGTTATATTGAACTTCTTTGCTTTTTAGTCCAGTTCGAGCGTCTTCGACTTCTTTGTTGTTTTGTTTTGCTTCCTTATTGTTTTTCTTTGATTAACATCAAAACTCAATTATGAATGTATGGAATAAAATATTCCAACAACGAGAAGAAGGATATTAATCTAGGCATTTTTCCGATGCGTGTTTCGTAGAGACGTTCGGCACTTTTGACCTTGGAATTTCCAAAAGCTTCACGGATTGGATTTGTGCTCGTCGTCATCAACATAAAGAAGTTGGGTCTACGAGGGTATGATTTTGATTATTTTATTTATTCATTTATACGATCCTTGATCGATCCTCTTTAGGAGTTCGGATGAGCACGGTTTGTGCGATTTATTTTCCGCTGCATATTCGATTTATGGCCTGAACTCCAACACCAGCTAGTTACCAACCATATTATATGCATGATCGAAACCAAGGATACAGAGAACATAATAATGCATATATAAATGAGTTTCATAACCATAGGAAAAACCACTCCGCTAGAAAAAACACTAACCCTAAAGGACCCGCTCAAATCTAGGTACCAAAACTCTTCTTATCTGATTGCATAAGAAATGGAAAGACTACTGTGTAGCAACCACAGAGTCACCAGTAATGATTGAAGAATGGTTTGAAATTTCAGAGTGGTTCAGGCACATATCTGTAAATAAGAAAATTTCAGTATAAACTAAACAAGAAGCCCATAAGTGCCAATTGGGGAGAGCTCATGTGGACAAACCAACATTCTGGAAAACAGCACAAAGAAAACACTGACATCCCAAAGAGGGGGAACTTGTTAGGAATAAAAGCAAAGCTGGTAGCAAAAGGTTATACTGAGTATGAAGAAATAGATTTTGATGAAGCATACGCACCAGCAGCAAGAAATCAAGTGCCTGCTTGAAATTCTAAAAGTTAGCTGAAGATTGCTATAATTAGAAAAGCTAGCTGATCAGGAGCACAATTGAGAAAAAGCACCTGTTCAGAATAAGACAAGGAATATCATCTGATCAGAATCAGTTGAGACAAGCCATCTGATCGGACCAGACGAGAAAAGCGGATTAGACCTAAAGTCATCTGACCTAAAGCAGAAGAAAAGTCACCTGACCATAACCAGAAGGAAACGACACCTGATCAGACAAGAAAACTCAGCGGATAAAATCTCAGACAAGACATATCAGCTGACCAGGTGCAGACAAGAAACATCACCTAGTCCAGAGAATAGATGAGAGAAATCATCTGATCAGACCAGACAAGGAAAAACCATATGAAGAAGACAAGAAAGTCACCTGACCAGAAAAAGTCATCTAATCTGAAGCAGACCAGAAAAGCTACCTGATAAGAACCAGACGAAAAGAAGTCACCTGATCAGAACTAAACAAGGAAATCGAGCTCATATAAATCACAAGCGACATACCTCATCTGATGTAGAAGCAAATCAGGGATCAAATCACAGCTGTATCCGAAGTTAAACGGTCAACCAGCTAAATTTCTCATCCCTTGACCAACATGTGATTATTTAATTATATTCTTTATCAACACGTGGATTAAAACACACGATCCCACTTATTCCACATTTACATCAATCTGTAATATGAAACGCCGCTTGCTTATTTAATTAATAAATTCAAAAACATCTTTTCAAGTGGGTATATAAGACGATTGAAGTTATCTCAAAAACCTTATCATCTTCAAGCTATAGAAACCCTAATTTTTTGAAGATAGAACTTCAATACACTAAAATCCGGAAAATCTTTTTGCAGAAATGGATGCTAACACCTACTTCGAAGGCATAAACCTCAAAATGATCAAAGAACAGATCATTTTCGGCACCATCGTAGACTTTGAAGGTCTACTGGAATCGAACAACACGACGACAATGGCACACTTGATCGTGTTGTTACCCAAAATATTATCCAGAGATAATATTGCTGGAATGGTCGAGTAACAAACAAATGCGAGAGCACGTCCGTAAGGAAAGTAAATAACACAAGATTTGTCGGGGTTGTTAGTCCCGGGCTTGAATGCTCTCGCGAGATATTATTAATACAAATACTTGGGAGTACAAATATTAATGTTAGAGTACAATTACAATGAGTGGAAAGACCCTAGTTATCTTAGCTATCGAGTGCTGAAGAATGCCGGAAGAACCAGAGTTGGTGCTCTGTGAGTTCTTGTAACAACGATGGGGTGCTGTACTGACTGTGAGAAATCGACGGTCTCTCATTGTGTGAATTAGATGAGTATCTGAGCTTTTGAGGTTGTGAATCTCTTCGAATCTGAACTGTAGGGAGTTCTTGCCTCTGCCGATCGTCTTTTAGTTAAGAGGTGCTGAGAGAGAAATCCTAAAATAGATTCAAGAGAGAAAGCCAAGAGGAGTCTCAATGTCTGAACGTTTTTTGGAACCTTTCTCCAATTACTGGAGGTTCTCTATTTATAGGACTGGGAGTCGCTGGGCGATCGCCTCTGCTGTATTATAATAAGCGGGCAATCGTCTTTAGCACATGGGTTGGTCTCCTTAAAGTCCGCAGAAGTTGTTGGCTGCCAGAAATGCGAACTAATGAGAGGCCAACACGCGTCTGTGAAGCTGTCTTGGGAGGCCCTACTTAGGACCTTTTGGCGGGTCTGTCGGTAGGTGAGGCCGTCCTTGTCACCAACAGCTGCTGATAGGCTGGAGTCAACGATCCATGTTCTGCGGCGCCTTTCGTGGATATGCACATGGGTCCTTGCTTCGTGATCCAGTCTTCGTAGACTTTGACGGACGATGGCCTTGTTCGTGGCACAGGACAGTCGTCCTCGGTCGGGCACCAGTGTCGATCGCTAGGTACCAAAAGGCGATCGCCTTGGGAGTCGATCGCTTGATACTCGAAGGTGGACTGTTACCTTCGTTTTGACAAGTTCGCCGTAGCTCATTTGGTTGTGAACTCGGTCGCTCGGCCCTTATAACGATAGCTGTCGAGGCGTATAAATCGCCGCACAACAATTGCCCCTCAGCTCGCTCCGATGTTGGATACGTGGGGTAAGGTGGTTCTACTGGCGGTCGCTTAACTTAGACGAGTGACTCAGCATTTTACAGAACATGCGATCGTCTTTGAGCGGATTGATTTTGAATTTGGACGACCTGGTCGGTCGCTGAAATGAGCAGGAAATGACAGCGGTCGTGGAAAAGTCTCCGGGGCACGTGTCGGGTTCCTGTTGAGGGAGACCGACGGTTAGTTAAGACTCCTCGTCTGGCGTGTCCTTGAAACGACGTGTATGCGGGTTTCAAGGGAGGCATTGATTGCGACTCTAACCGACGGTTGAACTTCAGCCCTCGAGATTCTCCTTATTTGCACGGAAGCCCCAGCCTTCTCCTATAAAAAGGGTCTGGGTTACATAGTTACAAACCTTATGCGATTTCATCGGAGAGGAAGATAGCCAAAAATTTTCTGAAGCTTTTGCCTTCCGATCGTCGATCAACTCAACCCTTCGGTAAGAAACACTCCCTTTTCTCCCTTTTCTTTTTGAGAATGTCTGGGGTACCCTCATCGTCTGGAATGGGCACCACCTCCGCCGCCGGGACTTCGAATGTCCGGGAAGGACCCTCCGCGGGATTCCATATGGAGATGGCTGTCGAGGCCATCTGCGCCTGTATTAACCCCATGAAAGTCGAGGCACTATTCAATGAGGCCGACGCCGCCAGGAAGGCGGCGGCTAAGAAAAAATGTTTCCTGATGGAGAAGGATTTGGCGGTGAGGGCGTACTGGGAGCAACATAGCCTTTGGCCAAGCCTATTTGGCCTTCGCATAAATCATGGAGAGGTTGGCCAGTCCGTGTCCCAAGTTCGACTATCGGGAGTACTCGATCGCCCATCCCTATCATTCCATGAAGCGGTCATTGTTCCGGGCCGCGCAACACTCTCAGTGGTCCCTCGGCCAGATCAGGATCTCGGCGACCAGGAAGGACCTGGCCGTCTGGAGGGCGAGGTATCATGTCCCTTCAGATGTGGATATTTTTGTGCCTGCCCAGAACGAGCGAGCCGACCAACCTCCGGAGGGTATGTTCACCGTGAATGAGGTAATAATGGAGGTCGGGCTGCAGTTCCCTCTGTCGCTTGCTGTCTCCTATCTGTTGGTCGCTTGGAATGTGGCGCCGCTTCACCTAACGCCGAATGCCTGGCTCCAGATCATCTGTGCCCTCACCTTGTTCGGCGGTCACCGACTATACCGCCTTCCCTCGCCATTGGAGATGAACCACTTATTCAAGCTGACGGTAGAAGGGGTCCGTCGGAGGTTACCTTATCCAAGGCTGTTCTGGTCGGGTGATCCTTGGGGTCCCGAACAAGGTGCGGGGCGATCCGGCGAAATGGTTCTGGGTCGGCGGTGCATGGAAGGCATCAGCGAGCGACAATCCCACGGGCTAGCTGGATATTCCGACTGGCTTTCGGGAGAGGAATCCGAGTAAGGGTTCTGACTCTCCCTTTGTTCGGATATGTTCTGAAATGATCTAATTTGGTCTTCCTTTTGCAGGTTTCCATATTCCGGCGGCTGACGGGCTACCTTTCAATTTTATGGTCGTCTGGGAACGGATATGTAGTCTTCCGGACAACGATTTAGACGCTCGTTAGATTAACAAAGAGAGTCGTTGGCTGTATGCTCGGTTATTCCATTTTCCGCGACACCTTTCGGTCCCAGGTATGAATTTCTACGATCTCCTTTTGCTTGGCGATCGTCATGTTTGAAGAATGTGTCTAACCGTTGTTTGATCGTTTCTTATTGCAGAGGTCCGTTTCCCTCGCTTCCTGGAGCCTCCTCCAGAGATCTCCATGTCAAACCCCGGAGTTTTGAGTCGCCTGCGCCAGAAGAAGGCGAGTCGAGTTCCTCCTGTGGTGCTACATCTTATTCGGGAGGTGAGGCCTCATGTAGAGCCGATTGCAGCAGAGGAGGTGGTTCTGGAGGAGGGCTCCGGCTGAACCGCAAGCGACAGAGGTCGGGGGAATCCCCAGTCTCTGCCCCTGCTAGTGAGCCGCCGATCGCCGCACCTCCGCTTACCGCGGTCCCCTTGGTGGACGAGCCTATGCCTTCATCGGCTTAACTGCAAACCATGGCGATCGCCGAGGCCGAGACCCCTTGCGGGAAACCGTTCTTCAGCCGCGACCCCGAGAAGGTCGAAAGGTAAGCTTGGTTTATCTGTTGAGTTTTGTCACTTGCGTAGGAGATGTACTAACCCCTTTGTTCTTGTTGCAGGGTCCGCCTTGCCGACCCGAACACCTCGCCAATGGTGTTGGACTTCCTGGCGAGCAGGTCTCCCTGCGAGGCTTGCGACGTCCCTCATTATGTCTCCCGGGATATCTGTTCCCTACCGAAGGCTTGGACGACCGACCTGGATGCGATCGTGCATCGGCAGTCTGGAGACGCAATGCAGGCGACTCTTGCCCTGACCCTCCAAGCGACGACGATGGCCGCTCAACCTGTAAAGGACTATGAGGGGCGGCCGTCTACTACCCATCTCCATTCGGACCCCGAGGCTGCTCGGAAGAAGAACTCTGAGTTTGCCGACAGGATCGTAGCTATGGAGAAGGATTCCTTGGAAGCGGCTAAGCGGGCAAGTCAAGATCTTGAGCTGGCGAGACAGGATTCTGAGCGGGCCCGGGTGACGGTCGACCGGCATTGGGATCAGATGACAGAGGCCTGTCGGTCGTACGAGGTGCCCAAAAGGAAGCCGATCAGCTAAAGGTGACTGTCGCTCGGCTGACTAGTGAGCTGGCGTCGTCGAGGGGAGAGACGGCTGCTAAGGAGTCCGAGTTTCAGGGTGCGCAACAGGCGGTTGTGGAGTTGAAAGGAAAGCTGGAGGCGACCAAGGCCGATCCTTTTCTCAACGTGGAGTTCATCAGCGAGTTTGCCTAATACATGGCGTTCGCTGATTCGCTCCGCGCCGCTAAGAAGGTAGGTCTGGAGGTTGGCCCTCTGGCTGAAAACTTCAAGTCATACGCACTGGAGCATCCTCTTCATCCTGACTTCTCCGTGCCGATCTTGGACCTCTCGAATATCGACGTAGACCTGAGCTGGTACTCGACTCCCAAAAATCTCGTTCACCCAAATGCCTCGGAGGACAGGGAGGCAGCTCCGGAGGCCGGAGAGGGAGCGCGGGCCGATCCAGCAGTCAAAGGTGAAGGCCAGGCAGGGGAAGCCTGAGGTTCTACGTCCTTCTTTTTGTTTTTGTTTTTGGCTTGTAATTTTTGTAGCTTTGTTTTACTTCTGCCTTCGGGCGACCGTGATTGTACTTTTGTATTCCAAGTAATGAAATGAAAGTTTGCTTCTTCGATTTATTGCTTGAATTATTGTCTTTCTGAGTCTTTGCATGACTTTATACAAATGTGTGAGGAAAGATTGTTGCGTGTATAGCTCCAAGTGAATTGATAAACTCATATTGATAACTTTTACAACAAAGTCGCTCGCTGCACATACAGCTGAAAAATATCGATCTCTGTATGTAATTGAATAGGGACGATCATCGTATATATAGCTCCGCCCTTCCCCCTTGTTTTTGTTTACTTAGTGAAAGTAAGGGGACGAAAATAAATTGTTGAGTGAGCGGTCTTCAATTTTGCAGATTCCTCGAGGAAGGCCGTCCATCTCGGTCTAGAGGAACCATGCACGATCGCGGAGTCCGATGGAACCGACCTCCATGACCATGTCTTGTGCGCGAGCGACATTCCGTCTGATGGCCAAGTCCTCGCGATTCACTTAATTGTGAGGGTCCTCCGTAGGCTGCGCCCGCCTCGTACTTAAACGAAGGGCGTGCGGTCTTGGTCTGGAAGAGTCCTTGCGCGGGGCGTTGTCGAATTAACCGACTCCATGACTGCGGCTTGTTAGCACTTTTCTACCTCGAACCGCCATGTTAGAAGGCGATCCTCGACGGTATACGTTGTGACAGGGGGGGATGCGTCGCATTGTCCAGATCCACCATGTTAAGTGATGGACCTTTAAGGGCGGGCAAACGTGTCCACAGATCTGATTTGGAGGGACCTTTGGCTATGCCCACCTTGTATTTAAACGAAGGTCAAGCGATCGTGGCCCAAAGGGACCTTGCACGTGCACATAGAACGGTTCCATGGTCCTCCACAACCATGTCGACACTCTTCTACCTCAGACCGTCATGTGAGATGACGATCCTCGACGCTATACGTTGTGTAAGGGGAGGCGATCGCTTGCCTATTCTCTTCATGTTGATGACAAACTTTAGAGGGCGAGTGATTCATCCTCTGATTTGTTTTGGAGGGTCCTTCAGCTACGCCCGCCTAGTATTTAAACGAAGGGCGAGCGATCGCAGCCCAAAGGAACCTTGCATGGACGGATCGTCGGTTTCATCGACCTTCGCGACCATAGCGGCACTTTTATACCTCGAACCGTCATGTTAGATGGCGATCCTCGACGGTATACGTTGTGCTATGGTAGGTGATCGCTGCCTAGGTCCATCATGTCAAATGATGAGCTTTAGAGGGCGAGCGACTCATCCTATTTTTCGAAGCGTTTGCTCAGGCAGTAGCCTTTGGTTCGATGAGGCGGGAATCGGGGAGAGACTTCCGAAGTTCCCTCCTCTTGATTGAAGCATATGGATCCGGTCGCCGAGGTTGATTGAGGGGTCGACTCGTTTGAGTCTTCCGGCCTGTTCGCTTTCGACTCTAGTGACCATATCAGGAGATCGATGGGGCTCCGGCTAATCCAATAAACTGTCCAACTTGCCCTCCTCGAACTATCTCCAGAGTTGTCTGAGGAGGTCGCGGCATTGGTTGGTGCTGTGACCGGGACTCTTATGGTAAGCACAATATTGATTGTGGTCCAGATGACCGTTTTCCCTTATTGCCTTTGGCTTGTTTAGCAGTTCGCTCCCCTTGATGGCGTAAAAAATGTGGGTCGGAGTTCGGTTCAACTTGTGGAGGATATGGGCTTCCACATCCTCGAAGGCCTTGAGATCGTCGGGTGGCTTGGCGACCGCCTTTTTGGTTTTAACGATCGCTGTCTTTCGGATGGAAGGCGGCATCACCTCGCCTAAGCAGAGGGTGAGCATCCTGTGCCTGTCCAGAAAGTCGGCAGCCTTAGCGCGGAAGATCGCATAGGTCTGGGGGATGTCCTTTGTGAGGTGTCTAAACATGGGTGAATGACCATAGAATCCCCCCAGGACCGAGTAGAGAGCGAGCTCGTCGCTTATGGGCTCGCCGGTGAGAACTATTTCATCCATCCGGTCGATGTAATCTGCATCGGATTCGTCTTCCCCCTGCCTGATTTTCATTATGCGGTGGGGGCCTTCTGGTCTGGCGACCTTGGCGGCGAAGTATGACGTGAAGTCACTCGCCAGTTTCTCAAAGGAAATGATTGATCGCGACGTACCACCTATGGGCTAGCTCGCCTAATGTTAACGGGAATATTCGGCACTTGGTCGCGTCTGATGCCCCGCAACCGGTCATGTAAATCCAAAACTTGCTTAGGTAAGTCTCGGGGTCCGATCTCCCTTCATACAAAGGTGTTTTGGGAGGAGCGATCCTTGGTTGCACGGGGGCAAGCTCGATATGGACCGCGAGTGGCTCAGTCGGTCCGATAATCTTTCTAGTGGCGCTTGCCCCAGTATCTAAGAGCACTTTCATCTCGTCGAGCTGACGCTGCATAGCGGCTATCGCCGCGGCCTGGCTGCTCGCGGCTATGTACTCGGAGCGAGAGCCGAGGCGATCAAGTACTAACCCCCTGGCTCCGCTGTCGATGATCTCCTTGCTGCGTGGCTCGATTCTTTGGCGGATGGGGGCCAGACGGCTGACCTGTAATTGGTTCGGAGTTGGGTAGGCCGAACTCCTGGTGACGGACTCGGATTCCGTTGTCTCGTGGTTGGGGCCAGAATGCCCCGGTCTCCATGGTGGATCGCTTCCCAAGCGGCTGAAGATGGAACCGTCCCGCCTCGCGAGAGCCCTTTCTCGCGAATCGGGGCTTTCGGATGATCTCTCGACCAGTAACCCCTTGAACTTCCATTTTCCCGTGTGGAGGATGGCCGAGGGAGTTATAGTGGGCGCCGCGTATATTCTCCATCGCTCCCTTAGTATTTACATAGCCTCCTCGATCTGTTCCGCGGTTTGGAACTGGTCGAGTGAAAGGCTGGGGCAGTCCCTCGGGTGCGGGATCGAGAGTCCCCCGTTGCCGCGGCTACCCTCTGCCATATGTTGGGGCTCGGATCGAGCCAAAATAAGGCGTCCGGTGGATCGGAGAGTGGATCTCTTCGGTGTGGTGGCAGACGTCATGATTCTAAAGGTTTTTCTTTGAAGAACAGTGAGCATTTATTCAAGTATATACCCCGGAGAACAGTGAGTTTTCTTCGAGACGGTTGGAATGAAAATGAAGGTGAAGATCCCCTTCTTCTAGCACCAATTGTTGTTACCCAAAATATTATCTGGAGATGATATTGCTGGAATGGTCGAGTAACAAACAAATGCGAGAGCACATCCGTGAGGAAAGTAAATAACACAAGATTTGACGGGGTTGTTAGTCCCGGGCTTGAATGCTCTCGCGAGATATTATTAATACAAATACGTGGGAGTACAAATATTAATGTTAGAGTACAATTACAATGAGTGTAAAGACCCTAGTTATCTTAGCTATCGAGTGCTGAAGATTGCCGGAAGAACCATAGTTGGTTCTCTGTGAGTTCTTGTAACAACGATGGGGTGTTGTACTAACTATGAGAAATCTACGGTCTCTCACTGTGTGAATTAGCTGAGTATCTGAGCTTCTGATCTTGTGAATCTCTTCGAATCTGAACTGTAGGGAGTTCTTGCCTCTGCCGACCGTCTTTTGGTTAAGAGGTGCTGAGAGAGAAATCCTAAAATAGATTCAAGAGAGAAAGCCGAGAGGAGTCTCAATGTCTGAACGTTTTTTGGAACTTTTCTCCAGTTACTGGAGGTTCTCTATTTATAGGACTAAGAGTCGCTGGGCGATCGCCTCTGCTGTATTATAATAAGCGGGTGATCATCTTTAGCATATGGGTTGGTCTCCTTAAAGTCCGCAGAAGTTGCTGGCTGCCAGAAATGCGAACCAATGAGAGGCCAACACGCGTCTGTGTCACTGTCTTGGGAGGCCCTACTTAGGACCTTTCGGCGGGTCTTTCGGTAGGTGAGGCCGTCCTTGGTACTGACAGATGCTCATGGGATGGAGTTAACGATCCATGTTTTGCGGCACCTTTCGTGGATCTGCACATGGGTCCTTGCTTCGTGATCCAGAATTCGTAGAATTTGACGGACGATGGCCTTGTTCGTGGCACAGGACAGTCGTCCTCGGTCGGGCACCAGAGTCGATCGCTAGGTGCCAAAAGGCGATCGCCTTGGGAGTCGATTGCTATATACTCGAAGGTGGACTGTTACCTTCGTTTTGACAAGTTCGCGTAGCTCATTTGGTCGTAAACTCGGTCGCTCGACCCTTATACCGATCGCCGTCGAGGCGTATAAATTGTAACACCCCCAAAACCGTATGGGAATATTACATGCCGTAGACCCTTTCCACAAGGATCTACCAGGCTAACAAATCCATAAACAACCAAATGCTTGCCCGGCCAGGGTCAAACAATATAATAATACAGACCGTTAAGGTCACTTACACATGAATACACAGACCGATGAGGTCACACAACTCCATCAACAGAACCGACTAAAACAACATTACCCACACAGGGGTCGAAGTACAATACAACGGAAGACTGAAATCAACTCTGACAATGCAACAAAAATCTAAACAACTCTCGACTCTTGATTAGTATCGCAGCTCATCATCCACTTGTGCCGATCCTGTGACTGCTCCCCTGAACCTGCATGTACCTGGACGCAAAACAGACATCCACCCCCCGATTACTCGGGGGTTAGTAAAACTCCACTGTTTTACTAGTGCAAGTATCAAATCATACGAAAAGTAACGAGTAAACATTAACCAAGAATCAAACACAATATTCAAGTATCAAATTATTCCCGGGGGTTTTAATAAAGGTATTTAAGCTATAAAGCATTTCGAAAATAAGTTCATCACCTCGGGAAATTGTGAAATTTCAAAATCTTTAAAACTCTGAGTCCTGGTTCACCAAACCTTTCAAAAGAAGAGTTGAGGGCTTTAACCCAAATCTCGTTTCATAAATCAACAGTTCACAATATGGAAAAACATTTACTCAAAGCTTAGGACTCGGTCCAACATTCATTTTCATAAAACTTTTCCTTGCAAAACTTTGATTTGAAAATAATCATGTTCATGACACCGTGATCCACTGTCACGTGTCTCCGAAGGTTCAACGACCCGCACGGACTACACCACACACAATTAAACAAACATAATCAATTCCGGCACCGTGATCCAGTGTCATGTGTCTCCGTAGATTCAACAACCCACACGGACTATTAACCAAACATAACCAATTCCGACACCGTGATCCACTCTCACGTGTCTTCGTAGGCTCAACAACCCACACGGACTATATCAATCACAACAATCACACACACAGTCCTGACACCGTAGTCCACTGCCACATGTCACCGTAAGCCCCGTCGAGCTCACCCGGTTGGACGTACTATGTCCGAAACTCATGGTCCACTACCATGCGTTATCGTAGGCCTCGTCAGACCAGCACGATTGGACCTCAGTACCTCACTAAGTTCTGACCCCGAAGTCCACTGCCACGAATCCTCGTAGGTCCCGTCGAACCAACGCGAGTGAACTTAGCGGTCACACACATATTCACATTCACATTCACATTACATACGACAATGAGCACAGTTAATCAATCACATTGATCACCACAAAATCGTACATCACACGCACAAAACACAATCTCAACACTCGCAACAACTATCATCAATCAACGACACACAACCAACACAACACGCGATCGGTACACAATACATTGCACAACCAAGTGTACAACCATCCCATATGTACGTCGCAATCCTGCACAAATGGCACAACACCTAGCACGTATACCAATATAACACTATTATCACAAAGCCTTCAAATTGCGGAATACACAACCAATTCAAACGGAACATATTTACGAAGGCAAGCAAAATCATCATAAATCTCATACGTGATTACTAGTCGCAAGATACAAGTTGTATAATAAGATACTTGCCTTAATAACCGTTACCGAATACCCCGAAGAACACGGTTCGACCGGGAAGCTTGTACCACGAAGAAGACAATGAACGGAAGGGTTCTGACTCGAGTTCTTCACAAGGAATCTGACCCTAACATCATACCATCAATAAATTAATGAACGAACGAGGAAGAATAATCGTAGAATGCTCGGATTCTCTCTGAGACATTTTATCGAACACCTTCAAGGCGTCTATAAGATACTCAAAAAAAACGACAAATCCACGGCAATCCAACCGTGGAACAACACGAAATTCGACAGAATATAGCTTAAGAATCCTCAATCCATCACTATTCTGAGTTAAAAAAGATTAAACGGACAAATCGAACAAAATCCCCAAAACTAGATTTTAAGAAAACTTACCCTGATTCGGCCGATCGGAGCAAGTTATGGAATGATTAATCGATATTATGGACTCAGGAACTTCATGGATTTACAGTGGAACAACATCTCGTGCCCCCCAAGTCCCAGCCGCGGAAGGGAAGTGAAGAAATGGGAAAAATGGGTGTAAACCCGACTGTCCTGCCATATATATACTCCTGCCGAACAAGGCGCAGCAAACGGCCCACACCAGCGCCGTGTCTACCGCCGGGTTGCGGCTCAGTACGGGACCTGACCGACATGGCGCAACACCCGGCGCAAGGTGCCCGCGCGTATGACTCGGCCGTATCCGACACGGCACATCACCCGACACAAATCTTGCGCGGGTTCTCGGTCGTGTCTCGGCAGACTTGCTGGTCCTGGCCGACCCGGCGCAAGACACGGCACTCTAAAGCGACATTTTCAGCGCCGTTTCGCACAGGTCCGGCCAGCAACCTCCAGTTGCAAAATGAAGAACCACAACGACGATCCGAACAACCCCGAAACCCGAACCTGAATACGAGTCGAAGATACGGTTACGAAGTACTCGCAAAGACAAATCTAAGAGCTAAGAGAACACATGATTCCGACCACCTGAAGTGTCGGAATTCGACAACGGAAGTAATTACCCCAAACTTTGGGAAATTACGAAAACGGCCCAAAACGTCTGAAAATCACGATACGTGATCGAATAACCAAACCGAAGTTCACAACACGTATAACAAAGTTAAACGGACTTACGGGAAACTCGAAACAGTAATTTCGAACGAGATTCACAAGAATCGAACGCGAGTGCGGAAAAGTCGTTAAGAAACACGGAGCTCAACAAAACAATACCGAAACGAACTCGGATGACAAAAAGTGCAGAATTAATCATTCTTAGAATGATGAAATGGTACCAAGCGAGTCATCGAAACGGACCTCCGCCAAAAACAAATTACCGGAAATCGAAATTGCGGGTATTACAAACTACCCTCCTTAAAAGAAGTTTCGTCCCGAAACTTAAATCAAGTAGGGAGAAGAAATATCGCGCCAGGAAAACTCAATGAAATACATAAGAACCGAAAAAAAAATGCGCCCAACGGGGAAACGTTACAAGCAACGCAAAGGAATATACAGCGTGAAAACATGCCCCATGACGACTAACACAACGCCACCGACTATGATTAAAAAAACGAGTAATTAACAACACATCACATGCACACATTTAATTAAAGAAACGCACGCGACGACAAGTCGCACCCGACCACAACGAAACGACTATGCGGTAGAAACAAATATAGTATTACGATAGAAGTCACTCTGATTCTCGTCAACAAGAAAATGTCCGACGTCAAGACACAAAAAATTCAAGATAACAGAAAACGAGAATACTGGATATTACATTCTATCCTATTAGAAATAAGTTTCGTCCCAAAACTTAAAATAAAACATCATGGTAGAATACAAACAAAACCAAAAAGTTCACGCAACAAATATCAATCTCTACACGAATTGCAGCACAAAGTACGATACACAACTACATCACTGGACACCACCGGGCACTCCCCGAGTAGGAACGAAAACTCGATTCCCAAACATCTTGGCAACGGTCTCACAATTCACTGCTTGGTGCCCCAATTGGCCGCACTTAAAACAATTAACCGGTGGCGAACGACAATTCTGTCTCGCATGGCCTACACGACTGCAGTTAAAGCAGGTCTTCACACCGATCGTCTTACTCACCTCTGGAGTAAGGTTCTTAGACTAGTCAACCGAACGAGTAGTGCTTTCAGAAGGAAACTGCGAAGCAACAGGCTAACGGATCTCACTTCTCTGGCCTCTGGAAAAATTACTCGAGGTCTTCTGTCTCTTACTCTCTGAACCAGATTCCGTCATAGAAACAGCCATCTCAATGGCTAAAGCTCGGTCCTGATATTCCTTCAGGGTGGTACACATAAGCGGAGCCATACTCTCACGGATATGGGGTTTCATGCGCATATTAAAGTATCGGACCTTGTCCGCTTCACTTCTCACTTGATCACGAACATAAGCCAACTGTCGATTATAATCGACTATCGCCTGGGATATTGACACATCCTGGGGCGTAGCCGAGAAAAACTTAATGATCATGCGTTCACGAACAGGCAACGAGCAATACTCTGCCTCCATGGCGGTCTTAAACTCAGCCCATGTAGGTGTACGATCTGCAGGCAGTACAGCCTACCACCAGTCTGCAGCTTCTTTGTTGAGCAGGTACTGAGCAATGGGTACCCTTCTTTCATCCGGACAAGCTACAACATCAAATGCTCTGTCCAACTGGAAGAGCCAGTTTTCCCAACCTAACAAGTCAGACGAACCCAAAAATGGGGCGGCTGCATCCTCATCACATCTCGTAACCACTTACTAGATCCGTTATCCCCATTTGGGTTCTCATTCCGACGTACGGCCTGATTCATCTGCACTAACAGGTCAACCACCTGACGAAGGATGGTGGCGGCGCCAACATCAACGTTAGCGCTGGCTGAATGAGAATGTCCCTGATCTGTATCTGAGTCGCCCTCTCATGCTCCTGATTACGACTACCACCACGACCACGGCCTCAGCCTCGACCCCTCAACATACTGAATGGGCAACCATTCAGAACAACATAATAGATATCACATAATCAACATAGGGCAACAACCAGTAGCATAATAAAGTATTCACTCCAAGTCATCACACGAATACACGAACTAACAATGCAATAATAGACTTAAATTTATAAGTAATTCTCACGGTTACACCAACAGAGGTGCACGACTTTTACCAAAATAAACACGGTCGAGACCACATACATGTCATTGAGACTAGACACTTGTAACAATCTTTAAAAATAAAATTTTTCCGAGGTATTTATTCAAATATTAATATTTTAAGATTCGCGAGTTTCGAAAGATTTTACTGGGATGAAATTTTAAAAACACTTTATTTAATGCCTCGGTCATTGAGGTGGGGAACGATACCTAACAACGTCTCCAACCACTTGGGCATACAACCCAGATTTTCTGACGAGAATAATAACATAGCAACTCACGGCATGACTTAACCTCAATACATAAACACATAACGCTCTAATTTACGAAAGCCAAAGTTGTTTTGCAAAACACAAATCTTCCAAAATCCTTTGGTTCATAACCAAAGCGATAGTAATATTTCACAATATCCGAAGTACTTCAAAACATATTTTTCAAATACCATCTGATGGTGTCATTTCAAAATACACGACCAATTTGTCAAAAATTTAACCGATTTTAAAATCCATATAAACCGTGGTTTTAACCGCACCATCAAATTATTTTAAACAGTAGCAAACGATTTCCACAAAATATTCAAACTCGTAAAGTCCTCCAGAAAGAAGATTCTAAAACCTACCCGTAACGGCATAAACTTAAAAATAAAAAAAAAACAATCAACTAAAAATCACATGCCCAAACGGCAAATAGGATCGCCAATCCAATTGAATACATCACACAACATCAAGTTTAAACATACAACAAAACCATTCTTTGGAGTTTCTCACGAACTCAATCATCGATACCTTATTCGAAACCCATCAAGGTTCTCAATTTTTCACCCATACCACCCCATACGGTGGTTCAAAGGTAAAACAACAATACACCCAGTTTTTATACATATACTATGTGTCACAAGTATTATACACAACTATATTACACAACACCGTGTAAGTAAAATTATGCACCGCAATTAACTCACTAAGATAAAATCATGATACACGGGTACCTCGCATAAAAGAGGAGTCTTACGTCCACAGGTCGCACGGAGATGACCGTCGCCCACGATACTAATCTCATCCGACAACATATCCGACACGGTGTGACTACGCACAACTCAACTTGTCACCCGACATCTCGAATGACAAAACCACACAATACTCGACAAATCACGACTCGACTTGACCCGACAGCCTAGGTTTCCGCAACCTAAGCTCCGATACCATAAATGTAACACCCCCAAAACCGTATGGGAATATTACACGCCGTAGACCCTTTCCACAAGGATCTACCAGGTTAAACATCCGTAAACAACCAAATGCTTGCCCAGCCAGGGTCAAACAATATAATAATACAGACCATTAAGGTCACTTACACATGAATACACAGACCGATGAGGTCACACAACTCCATCAACAGAACCGACTAAAACAATATTACCCACACAGGGGTCGAAGTACAATATAGCGGAAGACTGAAATCAACTCTGACAACACAACAAAAATCTAAACAACTCTCGACTCTTGATTAGTATCGCAGCTCGTCATCCACTTGTGCCGATCCTGTGACTGCTCCCCCGAACCTGCATATACCTCGACGCAAAATAGACATCCATCCCCCGATTACTCGGGGGTTAGTAAAACTCCACTGTTTTACTAGTGTAAGTATCAAATCATACGAAAAGTAACGAGTAAACATTAATCAAGAATCAAACACAATATTCAAGTATCAAATTATTCCCTGGGGTTTTAATAAAGGTATTTAAGCTATGAAGCATTTCGAAAATAAGTTCATCACCTTGGGAAATTGTGAAATTTCAAAATCTTTAAAACTCTGAGTCCTGGTTCACCAAACCTTTCAAAAGAAGAGTTGAGGGCTTTAACCCAAATCTCGTTTCATAAATCAACAGTTCACAATATGGAAAAACATTTACTCAAATCTTAGGACTCGGTCCAACATTCATTTTCATAAAACTTTTCCTTGCAAAACTTTGATTTGAAAATAATCATGTTCATGAAACCGTGATCCACTGTCACATGTCTATGTAGGTTCAACGACCCGCACGGACTACACCACGCACAATTAAACAAACATAATCAATTCTGACACCATGATCCACTATCACGTGTCTCCGTAGGTTCAACAACCCACACGGACTTTTAACGAAACATAACCAATTCCAACACCGTGATCCACTGTCACGTGTTTCCGTAGGCTCAACAACCCACACGGACTATATCAATCACAACAATCACACACACAGTCCTGACACCGTAGTCCACTGCCACGTGTCACCGTAAGCCCTGTCGAGCTCACCCGATTGGATGTACTGTGTCCGAAACTCATGGTCCACTGCCATGCGTTATCGTAGGCCTCGTCAGACCAGCACGATTGGACCTCAGTACCTCACTAAGTTCTGACCCCGTAGTCCACTGCCACGAATCTTGGTAGGTCCCGTCGAACCAACACGAGTGAACTTAGCGGTCACACACATATTAACATTCACATTCACGTTGATCACCATAAAATCATACATCACACGCACATAACACAATCTCAACACTCGCAACAACTATCATCAATCAACGACACACAACCAACACAACACGCGATCGGTACACAATACATTGCACAACCAAGTGTACAACCATCCCATATGTACGTCGCAATCCTGCACAAATGGCATAACACCTAACACGTATACTAATATAACACTATTATCACAAAGCCTTCAAATTGCGGAATACACAACCAATTCAAATGGAACATATTTACGAAGGCAAGCAAAATCATCATAAATATCCTACGTGATTACTAGTCGCAAGATACAAGTCATATAATAAGATACTTGCCTTAATAACCGTTACCGAATACCCCGAAGAACACGGTTCGACCGGGAAGCTTGTACCACGAAGAAGACAATGAACGGAAGGGTTCTGACTCGAGTTCTTCACAAGGAATCTGACCCTAATATCATACCATCAATAAATTAACAAACGAACGAGGAAGAATAATCGTAGAACGCTCGGATTCTCTCTGAAACATTTTATTGAACACCTTCAAGGCGTCTATAAGATACTCAAAAAAACGACAAATACACAGAAATCCAACCATGGAACAACACGAAATTCGACATAATATAGCTTAACAATCCTCAATCCATCACTATTCCAAGTTAAAATGGATTAAACGAACAAATCGAACAAAATCCCCAAAACTAGATTTTAAGATAACTTACCCTGATTCGGCCGACCAGAGCAAGTTATGGAATAATTAATCAATGTTATGGACTCAGGATCTTCATGGATTTACAGTGGAACAACATCTCCTCGTGCCCTCCAAGTCCCAGCCGCGGAAGGGAAGTGAAGAAATGGGAAAAATGGGTGTAAACCCGACTGTCCTGCCATATATATACTCCTGTCGAACACGGCGCAGCAAACGGCCCACACCAGCACCTTGTCTACCGCCGGGTTGCGGGTCAGTACGCGACCTGACCGACACGGCGCAACACCCGGCGCAAGGTGCCCGCGCGTATGACTCGGCCGTATCCGACACGGCGCATCACCCGGCGCAAATCTTGCGCGGGTTCTCAGCCGTGTCTCGGCAGACTTGCTAGTCCTGGCCGACCCGGCGCAAGACACGGCGCTCGGCAGCGCCATTTTCAGCGCCGTTTCGCATAGGTCCAACCAGCAACCTCGAGTTGCAAAATGAAAAACCACAACGACGATCCGAACGTCCCCGAAACCCGAACCTGAATACGAATCGAAGATATGGTTACGAAGTACTCGCAAAGACGAATCTAAGAGCTAAGAGAACACATGATTCCGACCACCCAAAGTGTCGGAATTCGACAACGGAAGTAATTACCCCAAACTTTGGGAAATTACGAAAACGGCCCAAAACGTCCGAAAATCACGATACGTGATCGAATAATCAAACCGAAGTTCACAACACGTCTAACAAAGTTAAACGGACTTACGGGAAACTCGAAACAGTAATTTCGAACGAGATTCACAAGAATCGAACTCAAGTGCGGAAAAGTCGTTAAGAAACACGGAACTCAACAAAACAATACCGAAACGAACTCCGATGACAAAAAGTGCAGAATTAATCATTCTCAGAATGATGAAACGGTCCCATGTGAGTCATCGAAACGGACCTCCGCCGAAATTTTACCAGAAATCGAAATTGCGGGTATTACATAAATTGCCGCACAACAGATCGGAAACATGAACAAAAACAGCATATATTATTTTCTGGACATCAACCCATCGCAACTATTCAAGGAGCGGTTATCTGTTTTTTCAAGTAGGACAAGGTCATGCAGTACAGGATTGAAAGTTCAATTTTTGGCGAGCAAATTACTATTACCAAGCAGACAATTGCTTGATATTACCAATAACTCAGTGGAGATATGGGAGAAGATCAAGACGCCGAACCAGCCTATAAAAATAAAAGTCATTGCCAAGAAAGGAGAATTACGAAAGGAATACAAATACTTGCTTGATATTACCAATAAGATTGTGATGGGGATGGCAGACAGCTTTGACCAATTGTCTACATCAAAATACATTGGCTTGACTACATCTATAGGAGGTGTTGGGATTCGGTGCCTAAAACGGAGGGCCAGCGTAAGCGGTAAAACGAAAATTAATTCGATCCGAATCCCTACGAGGATCGATCGAGCTACGTATATACGAACATATATATACGAAAAACACAAGAGATATTGAAACTCACCCTTGTAGTCCGTTGATTAAATGGATTCCTTCTCTTGAGCGATTTCCCAAGCTTTAGATTGATCTCTACGAATCCAATCAGCTCCAAGCCCTTGAATGATCCAACACCGAAAGCACCACGTCTTTACTTGCCATGCATCGGAAAAACAACCGGAATAACAACACTTGATTAACCTCTAAGGTTACGGCTAGAATCAAGTGATGAAGCTTTTATTATTACACTCTAAGTGTATAATATATCTCTCAATAATTTTTCTCTAAGAAAATGTGAATGAACACAAAACCAAGTTTTCTCTCCCACTCTCTTCAAATGAAGCTACCGTGAGTTGCACAAGGAGAAGAGAAAGAGTGTTTATATTTTGGTCTTCAAAATCATTCACAAGATAACTAAACCCACACAATCTCCTTTTCCCTTATTATAAGAGATATGAAATCTCATATGTCAAAAGTCTTCCAACAAGAAAACAAGACTATGATCAAGGTAAGAAATCAAGGTGAGGGTCGGCCTCTAGATGAAATCGGACGAGTTCGGTTCGTTTCGGACTCCCGAGAGTCCAAATATATAAACTCCGATTCCGTTCCGATGTATTTATATCGATTAATTAATCCAATCAATTAATCATATCAAATACAAAATAACATAATTAATTTATCCAAGAAATAATTATATTCATGAATTAAATTAATCATCCAGTGATATATTTAATTCATTAGGCCATAAATCAATTTATCCAATAAATCGATTTAGACATGCAATGTCTCAAATTAGATATCCAATATCTAATATTCATAATGAGAGATTAAGCTCGATTCATTCCGTCGTCAATCCTAATGCGCGACTCGGTAGGTTCGTCTCAGTCAGCAATGGGAGGAACCAAAGAGTAGTAGCACCACCTAGCCAGCCTGGTGGCCTACACTGTTCCCCGACTGAGAACGAATGATTGGGATCATTCAAGAACCATTCTTTCGTGAATACCAGTATATGTATAAACCCTTCTTTCAAATGTCCCGATGAAGTTATAGGGTCACGGTCAGTCAAACCCCATCTGTACTTGACGCTATGTGCAAATCAAGATCATCGAGCTCTCGTGTATCTAATACAGCTAGCTCCAATGCTTTGGCCAAAGACTTAAGATCTCATCTGCCAATAACCGCATAGGACATATAACCCGTTCACTAATAGGAGAAAGAATTCTATCTTGGTATTCAGTATGACCTGCTACTTGCCCATCAAGATGCACGTCGAGGTTGACCCCCCCTTCCGGTTTATAGGGTCGAACTACTCTAATGAAAATCTTGACGTCACAAGCACATCCCTACTAAATCCTCAAGTCGAATGTTCACGAATACCTATCACAACCTTTCGATTTCATCATTGACTGTCCCAGAGTGAAATCCGTGTGACGAATCAAGGGTGAGTCGGTTCAAGTATACTAATCTAATTAGCATACCTATAACGTGTGCTCCCATTAACCATTACTGTTCGACAGGCACTCTCCTTGTCAAAGAACACGTCATACAAGTCTTCACATAAACTTAACGCCCAGTCAAGTTTCATCGACTTGCGAATGATTAAGTATTTGAGCTATAAACCTTTCCAGTGCCGACCCCCTTATCCAATAAGGAGTGGAACGTTTTGCTCTCAAATACACGGACTAGTTTCTACATGTATATTTACGAGTAAGGAATGCCAGTAACTACTAGTAAATAAAGAAACATCCATTGCCTTATATTGATGATTTACATAATAACAAGTACAATGCCCTCACTCAACATCCTCTGAGTGGCATTCGAGGGCATACTCCTAACAATCTCCCACTTGCACTCAATGCCACAGGCTACGGTATCAAATACCCATGTTCTATAGATGACGCTCTAAGCTAGTCTGAGAAAGTGGTTTGGTCAGTGGATCGGCGACGTTGTCGGCCGAGTCTACTCTGTGCAGCACAATGTATCCCTTGCGAACAAATTCTCTTACGAGATGATACTTACTCTTAATATGTTTGGTGCTGTTATGAAACCTCGGCTCCTTGGCCTACGCTACAGCTCCGTCGTTGTCGCAGTACAGCGGAATAGGCAGCTCAGCACATGGTATCACTTGAAGTTCTCCCAGAAACTTCTTAATCCAGAACCCTTCCTTGGAAGCCTCAGGTGCTTGATACTCGGCTGAGTGGAATCGGCGATCGCGCTTTGCTTGGCGCTACGCCAAGATACTGCTCCTCCATTAAGAGTAAATATGTAGCGAGTAGACATCGAGTCGTCCTTCAGTCCTTGGAAGTCCGAATCAGTGAATCCCACCACATCCAATTCTCCACCGCCATACATAAGAACCATATCTCTAGTCCTTCTTAAGTACTTGAGAACGTTCTTTACAGCAGTCCAATGTTCCCTACCTGGGTTTGCCTGAAACCTACTCACCACGCTTACTGCATGCGCAATGTCAGTTCTCGTACACAACATAGCATACATAAGGCTACCCACAGCCGAAGCATATGGTATATTACTCATTTCCTTTCGTTGTTCCTCACTTTGAGGACACATCTTCAAGGTGAGTTTTATTCCATGTCGCATCGGTAGGAACCCTATTTTAGAATCATCCATCTTAAATCGCTTTAAGATTTTATCTATATAGAGGACTTGGGAAAGACCTATTGTTCTCTTCGCTCTATCCCGGTAGAGTCGAATACTAAGAATATAGGTAGCTTCTCCCAAGTCTTTCATAGATAAATTACTCTAAAGACAAGATTTCACAGAACTGAGCATTCCCACATCATTTCCTATTAGTAGAATGTCATCTACATATAGTACTAAGAATGCGATCTTGCTCCCACTAACCCTCTTGTATACACAAGGTTCCTCCTCATTTTGCACGAAGTCAAACTCTTTGAATGCCTCGTCAAAACGAAGGTTCCAACTACGCGACGCTTGCTTCAGTCCATAAATGGAACGCTGAAGCTTGCACACTTTCTGAATATTGACTTCGGACACAAAGCCTTTAGGCTTCTCCATATAGATTTCCTCCTCGAGAAATCCATTAAGAAAAGCCGTCTTTACGTCTATTTGCCATATCTCATAATCGTGGTAGGCAGCTATAGCAAGCATCATGCGAATAGACTTGATCATGGCCACGTGCGAGAAGGTATCGTGGTAATCGATCCCTTCTTTCTGGGTATAACCCTTTGCCACAAGCCTGGCCTTATAGGCGTCAACCTTGCCATCACCATCAGTCTTTCTCTTGTAGATCCACTTGTTCCCAATAGGCACTATGCCCTTGGGGCGGTCTACTAGAGTCCAGACCTGATTAACATGCATCGAGTCTATCTCAGCTTCCATAGCTTCACGCCATTTCGCGGAGTCTACATCCACCATCGCTTGGTCATAGGTCGTCGGGTCGGTATCTTGGCTATCACTTGGAACCTCATGGAGACCCAGCTCCTCCAAGTGCACAAGCCCATACCTCTCAGGTAAATGAGACACCCTACTAGACCTACAAGGTGGTTGTAGTTGTGTTTCAGAAAGTTCGGTTCCAGTTTCTTGCACAGTTGTCTCCCGAGGTGTTTCATTGTATTCTTCTAAAGAAATACTTCTACCTGCTCCGCCTTCCTGAATGAACTCATCTTCCAGGAAGTGTGCTTGTAAAGCAACAATGATCTTTTGATCTTCGGGCATGTAGAATATGTTGTGTCACGATTTATCCATCCCGACAGGCGATCGACTATAAGGGCCGAGCGACCAAGTCTACTCCAGTCAAACTTTGGCTAGCTCACCTAATCGAATATATTAGACCACCATCAGGTACCCAGCGATCGACTCCCAAGGCGATCGCCATTTGGTAGCTGGCGACCGACTCTAGTATCCGGCTAAGGACGGTCGACCTACGTCCCGAGCAGGGATGATCGCCCGTCAAAGTCATCAACACTACTACAAAAATAGGCAAAGAGACCCGTCCAAATATGCCTTAGAGACCGCCTCTGGACGGGTCTCTATCTCAGGGGTCTGTTTGATAAAGAGACCGCCTCTTATGATGCGGTCTCTTTGCTATATCAAAGAGACCCGTTACTACAAAAAGGGGGTCTCTTACATTAACGATTTTAAAAATACTTCAGTAAGAAAGAGACCTGGTATAAAAGAAACGAGGTTTCTTTGCTATATCAAAGAGACCCGTTATTACAGAAAGGGGGTCTCTTTGCTATATCAAAGAGACCCGTTATTGCAGAGAGGTGGTCTCTAACATTACCGATTTTAAAAATACTTCATTAAGAAAGAGACCTGATATAGAAGAAATGAGGTCTCTTTGCTATATCAAAGAGACCGCATATTATAGATAGGCGGTCTCTTTGTCATTATGCTAAGAGAGCCGTTTTTACACATAACGGGTCTCTTATCATTTATATTTTTTAAAAAAAATCAGCATTATACATCGAGCTAATTACAAAAAACACCCACATCAGCAATAATCAACCACATCAGCAATATTCATTGACAAAAAGGTCATATTCAAAATCCGTGCATCCCATTACAAAAAAATCACCCAAAAACATAAAAACATCAAAATAACCTGAAATCTAGTCATTCACAATAATAATTTGAACCAAAACTCGTTAGGCAATTTCCATACCATCATCTTTGATTTCTTAAATGCCTTCATTCGCTTGCTTGAGCAAATATTCAACCCAAACGTCTCTTATCTCATCAACTTTTACGATGAATAAGCTTCTTGAGAAATAAGCGTAATATAAATAATATTTTTAATAATTAAACAGGGTCATAGATCATATATTTTAGCGTAAGCATAACTAGAAATAAAAAGTGCTAATCTCGATCGACAAATGCAAAGTTCTAGAATGTGAAACATGTAGTGAGTTTTTTTTCAATAACCTGAAGCAAACAAAAAACTGAAATATAATACTTCCAGAATATTGTTTACCAGACACAATCATAAAACAGAACATAAAACCGAAGCAAACATAAAACTGAAGTATACCGGAACAGATTATTTATCATAGAATTACCAGCACGATTTTTGTGCAGAGCAAAATCACCTAACCCATAAACTGATAACAAAAGCAAAATGAAAACAAAAGGCCCATCATTGCTTTCTTCACAAGTTCTAATGGAATAAAACAAAAAAATAAATAATTCTACTTCAAATTAGCAAGAGAAAAAGAAAACAAGAACCGTTCGACGAGTTTCGCCAAAATGAAAACAAAAGGCCCATCATTGTTTTCTGTGAATGCTCATGATGTCTGGACTGAACTTAAGGAAACATATGATAAACTTGATGGATCCATAATTCTAAACTTGATGCAAAAAATTAATAATTTCAAACAAGGTCAATTATTTGTTTCTGAGTATTATCATAAGCTGAATTCTTTGTGGAGAGAGTTTGATGTTATGACAAAATTGCCTAAGTGTATATGTGCTGCTAGAGAAGATGTGTTAAAACATAATCAGCTTATGAAACTTATGCAATTTCTCATGGGTATTAATGATGTTTATCAACCTATCAGAAGTAGTATTCTCTCTAGAGAATCACTTCCTGATGTGAAAGATGCTTTTGCTATTGTCTCCAGAGAAGAGTCTCACGAGGCATTGCCTCTTCTTCTTACAGTTACGATTCTAAATCTCAAATTTGGTTTTGCTTCTAAAACTAATTGGTCTAATCATGGGAACAAGAGATTTGATAATAAGAAGTTTGTTAATCTTGGGAATAATAATAATAACAATGCTTTTGTTGCAACGAGAACATAATAATCAAATACTAAGATACAAACCAACTTTGCTTATTTAAGAATGTAAAAGGCAAAATAAGCAGATTCACATAAGCGGTTAAAACACGCAAAATAAACAATCTCATACTTCTACATAAATGGAGGAAAAAGTGTACCTTTAGCTCTATACTTTTCATATAGCTCGATCAAATTTTGTGTAGTTTGAGTTTGTAAATCCTTTATTTCAACCCAAAAACAAACAATCAACATATAAGCGGTTGACGTTAAAGCAATCTTATGCAAAACTTCAAAAATACAAAATTCCTAACATGATATCATTACACTATTACGTACGAAATGGAATCTTTGTCCAGACGAGAGCGAGAGCTAGAGACAAAGACGAGTAGTGGGTGATTGGAGCCCAAATTGTATAGGTAACTTGTTAGAAATTCACCGCTTGGACTATTTTCCGCCGCCGGTGCACAGGACAATGCGACGCCTTGCCGATTACTCGGACGGTCAACCCCGAAACTCGAATCCCCAAGCACCCGTTTGCAAAGATGATAGGGCTGCAATCGCCCTTCTCTGTCCGACTGATTTTCACCGCATCGACGGAACCAAAGGATCCCGAGTCGCCACTGCTGCCATCTCACCACCAAACCCGGTCGCGGACAACAAAAATGAGCGGCGATCGTAGCTCTTCCTCGCGTTACATCGATTCGACATTCGTCGGGGCCGATTTCACTCACTGTGATGTTAATTAGGAGAATTACAATATAACCTACGTCTTTTACACTTCCAATATTTTGCAACAAATTCGAGAGACATAATAAAGGCGATAAATAATTTTCAAAGAGTTATATAGTAATAAAGACAAAATACACCGAATATTTTGCAGTGTGATTTTGCATGCATCATCATCACTTAAAGGCAAATTCTCAATGGTCTCTTGCGAAATTTCCAAAAATCAGCCAGATCAAAAATACGAAACACCTAAAAGAAAGAAAAGAGCAAGTCTAGCAAAACTATACACTGAATCATCTCTCTGAAAATATACTATTTTCGGACTTGTGGGACGTTATGTTTCGAAGCTTAATCCCATCTTGCCTGGACGATGAATGAACGTCTGGAAGAACACTTGCAAAAAGACAGTTAAATCAAATGACAATTAGTTGTTAATAACACCAATAGATTTTCTAACTTATTTACACCTAGGCATGAGGGTTGATAAAATGATTGATAAAATGATTTAAGATTTACGTAATAATGAATTAAGGATAATCCATGACCAAAGCTTGTGACACTTACAACATGGCCAAATCGACCACGGTCCCTACCTGGATTACTAAAACCCTTACCCATACCCTCTCAGGCCTGGAGTCATACATCTATGGATTTCATAGAAGGATTACCTAACTCTGCTGGAAAAAACACCATACTGGTGGTAGTGGACATGTTCACCAAATACTCCCATTTTATTTCACTCTCCCATCCCTTTACAGCACGGAAGATGGTTAAATTATTCCTAGATAACATCTAAAAGCTACATGGACTACCTGTTTACGTTGTCACATAAAGGGACAAGGTATTCACTAGCAATTTCTGGAAGGAGCTTTTCAAAATACTGGGGGTCAGCTAAACATGTCTACTACCTATCACCCCCACGTAGATGGATAGACATAACGAGTCAATCAATGCCTAGATACCTACCCAGATGCATAACCCACTATGATCCTAAACTTTGGCATAAATGGTTTTCGTTAGCAGAATTTTGTTATACTACCAACTATCATAACAGTATCAAGTCTACCATTTTGAAGACCTATATGGCTATGCGCCACCTTCCGTATCCCTAAATCCTTATTTTCACAACACACATAGTATGGAACTATATGCTGATACAAGCATGCAAGAAAGTAGTTTCGAAATTTGGGATCAAGTTTACCTGAAGCTGCGACCGTTTTGCTAGAATTATGTTTCTCTCCGCAAAAACATCAAATTAGCCGCGAAGTATTACGGTTCTTTCACTATCATAGAAAAAATCGATAAGTCGCTTACAAATTGGATCTAGTAGAGTACGGCAAAATACATCATGTGTTCCATGTATCCTTACCAAGATGAAAATTGGGTTCCAAACACATACCTAAATATATTTTTCAATAATGAATCTGAGTGTTTATGAACTAAAATGGCCACAGTTTCAGTAAGCTGAATCTAGTTACCCATGGCGACAACGAGATAGTAAAGTTGTAGATACAATGAAAAAAGCATAAATGAGAGTTTTAGTGCACAAAATACCTCAATTTGAATGACAATTAAGTCAAGAAATGTCAAGCCATTACGAACTTCGATAACAAATCTGCACCATAGGAATATACAATTAAACTAAAAATCGAACATCTGCCCATCTAATGTAGTTTAATTTTTCGTATAGCCACTGAATAACATGTTGTCATCCTATCAGGAGATAGAAGGATTATATTTTATTCCATAAAACTCAACAATGTAATTTTAGCCCCAGTTGTGAGGACCTAGAGTAAGAGGATGTTCAATAAGAGTAAGTTGATTCTAGTTACCCATGGTCACCGTTTCAATCCCTATCTTTTCTTTTCTTATTATTTTCACCATTGCATTTGCAATTTCCAGCATTCGCCAAGCCTCAACCTCACTCTAAGTGCAGCTTTCATTAAAGGAAATCCATATGTAATATCATTTTAAAAAATAAAAAATACATATGAATTGTGTTCTCCAATCCCTTGTACCTAACACCACAAGTTTGTAGATAATATTCCTGCAAAATCAATAAACGCAAGTTTTCAAAGGGCTACTTGATGATAATATTTAAATAAAATATTAGTAAGACACTGCATATCTAAAAACTTAAAATAACATTAGTTCGATTAAAATAGACTCGTATTGGCAAGTTTGGCAAGAAGTTTTACAGGCTCGCGAGTTCGTATTGAAAAATTTATCAAATTTTAACCCTAGAAAAAAAATCATTTTGTCATGAAACTAAAACTAAATTAAGATGAAAAATACAAACAAAGATCTAAAACTAAATTTTGATCGTTCATCAACTTTCTCTTTGGACAACAGCGTCCTTAAGATCTTTTCTGTATATTAATACTAAAATCAACATGGTAAATCATTCTATAGACCTCGGCAACAAAGGTTGAAAATTCGTTTAACCTTTAATGGTAGTTGAACGATTCAAAATGATTCAACTTTTAATGATTCAAAATTCGTTCAATCGGAATGATTCAAGATGGGAATGCAGTCGCTCAAAAAATATGAGAACTATAGCCTATGTCACATTCAATCAAAAAATATGAGAACAAATAGGACGAGAATTGTTATCTTGTTAACTCATTCAATCACATAAATTCTTTCACTCAGATTATAATGAAGAAACTGAAGCAAATATGAAAATAGGGAAACAAAAAAAAAAAAAACATACCGGGACGGCGAAGCTCCAGAAGATGGCGGCGGCGAAGCTCCAGAAGATGGCGGTAGCGGCGAAACTCAGGCGAAGATGGAAAAGCCGAAGAAGGGGAGAAAGAAGGTGGGAGATCGGGTAGAAAGAAGGAGCAAGATGGAGATGCCTCGAGAACCCGGCGATATTGTTGCGGAGGCGCTCCAAGGGGATAATAGCGACCCCTTGCAGAAGAAGGGTTTTCTTTCTGTCGCTTAAAGGAAGAAGACCGCGGCGATATCGTGTATTTGGCAAGTGTTAGCCCTAATATGAAGAAGAAAAGAAGAGACCGGTTGGGTTAAACAACAGGTCTCTTAAGTTTTTACACTTTAGAGACCCGTCAACAAAAGCAACGGGTCTCTTATTTCTTACACATTAGAGACCCGTCAATAAAAACAACGGGTCTCTTAAGTCTCTCACAAAAAAATGACGGGCCCATTTGACATATAAGAGACCTGTTGTTTATAATATCAGGTCTCTTATATTAAAGAGACCCGTTATCTTTATCAACGGGTCTTTTAGTCTGGATCTCTTTGCTTGTTTTTGTAGTAGTGCAAGGACTGGATCTCAGAAAAGCACCCACGTACAGATCCACAAAAGGCGCTGACAAGATCTTCGCTAACAGACAAGATGTTTTGCTGCCAGACAAGACCTTTGACCACAGCCTGTCACCTACCTCACCTACCGGCAGGCGCGCCGAAAGTTGTCAGTGGGACCACCCGTGACAGCAACTCAGGACGCGTGTAAGCTCCCCATTGGACTGTACAGTTGACTGCCAGCAACTCCTGCAGACTTTAAGGAGACATGCCCACGTGCTAAAAGACGATCGCCCGATTATTATAATGCAGAAAAGGCGATCACCCGGCACATCCATGTCCTATAAATAGAGAACCTCCTCCTACTGGAAAAAGGTTCCGAATTCATTTAACCCACGGTTCGGAATTCATTCCACCAACAGTTGAGAACTCATTTACTCACGTTCACAACTCATTCTCTTACATTCCGATACATTCACGGAAATACAGTAGAACATTCATATTATCAAGCTCCCTGCATTTTCGCCGGAATCCATCTCAGGACTTCTTCCTCCGAATCTCTCGTCCAGAAGACGATCGGCAGAGGCAGCAAGTCTCCACTAGACATATTCCAAGAGATTCATAAGCCCAGGAGCCCAAGCATCCAGCTAAATACTCGCCGTGAGAGACGGTCGATCTCTCACCGCCGCGACTGTTCATCTCCTTTGTTACAAGAACTCACAGAGCATCAAATCTGGTTATTCCGGCAATCTACACGCTCACTAGCTAAGATAACAGGAATCTTTACACTCATTGTAATTGTATTCTTACATTAGTACTTGTATCCCCGAATATTGGTATTAATAATATCTCGCGAGAGCATTCAAGCCCGGGACTAACAACCCCGGCAAATCTTGTGTTATTTATCTTTCTCACGGAAGTGCTCTTGCATTTGTTTGCTATCCCATCCATTCCAGCAATATCAATCTCCGGATAATATTTTGGGTAGCAACAATTGGAGCTAGAAGGAGGGCGGTATCTAACCGTCAAATTTATATTCCTACCGTCCCGAAGAACACTCACTGTTCTCGGGGCAGATACTTGAAGTGACACTCACTGCACTTCAAAGAAAACCTTCAGAATCATGACATCCGCCGGTACATCGAAGAAAGCCGCTCTCCGAACCGCCGGACACCATATCCCGGTTCAATCCGAACCCCAGCCGATGATAGGGGGAAGCCGCAGCAACGCGAGACTCTCGATCCCGCACCCGAGAGATGGCCCCAACCTCTCACTCGATCAGTTCCAAACCGAGGAACAGATCGAGGAGGCTATGGCCATCCTAGAGGAGCGACGGAGAGCATGCGCGCCGCCCGCGATAACTCCCTCGATCATCCGCCGCATGGGAAAACGGAAATTCAACGGGCTACTGAACGAGCGATCGTCAGAAAGCCCCAATTCGCGAGGAAAGGCCCTCGCACGACCGGACGGATCCATATTCAATCGCTTGGGGCGCGACCCATCCTGGCGACCGGGACATTCTGTTTCCAACCTTGAAAAGACGGAATCCGAACCCATCACCAGGACTTCGGCCTACCCGCCTCACAGCCGAACGCAGGTCAGCCATATGACTCCCGTCCCGATCGCCATGGGATCAGTACTCAATCGCCTCGGCTCCCGCTCTGAGCGCCGAGCCGCTAGCAGTCAGGCCACGGCGATGGCCGCCATACAACGCCAGCTCGACGAGATGAAAGCACTCTTGGACACTGGGGCAAGCACCAGCAAAAAGATCACCGGGCCGACCGAGCCACTCGCGGTCCACATCGAGCTTGCCCCCATACAACCAACGATCGCTCCTCCCAAAACACCTCTATATGAGGGGAGATCGGACCCCGAAACCCACCTGAGTAAATTCCGAATCTACATGACTGGGTGTGGGGCATCTGATGCAACCAAGTGCTGGATCTTCCCGTTAACATTGGGCGAGCTGGCCCATAGGTGGTACGTCTCACTACCACCACGATCAATCACCTCCTTTAAGAAACTGGCGAATGACTTCACGTCATACTTCGCCAGCAAGGTCGCCAGACCAGAAGGCCCCCACCGCATGATAAAAATCAAGCAGGGGAAGGACGAGTCAGACGCAGATTACATCGACCGGGTAGACGAAATCATCCTCACCGGCGAACCCGTCAGTGATGAGCTCGCTCTCTATTCGGTCATGGGGGGATTCCACGGACACTCTCCCATGTTTAGACATCTCTCCAAGGATATTCCCCCAACTTACGCGATCTTCCGCGCTAAAGCTGCCAACTTTCTGGCCAGGCAAAGGCTACTCACCCCCCACCTAGGCGAGGAAACGCCACCTCATGTCCAGAAGATAGCGATCGCCAAAGCAAAGAAGGCGATCGCCAAGCCACCCGGAGATCTCAAGGCTTTCGGGGACATGGAAGCCCATCTCCTCCATACGTTCAACAGAACTCCGGCACATATTTTCTATGCCATCAAGGGGAACGAAGAGCTCAAAAAGCCAAAGGCGATAAGGGACCACGGTCATATGGACAACAATCAATACTGTGCCTACCATAAGAGTCCCGGTCACAGCACCAACCAATGCCGCGACCTCCTCAAACAGCTCTGGAGATTGTTCGAGGAAGGCAAGTTGGACAGCTTATTGGCCTAGCCAAATCCCTTACCAATCTCTATACACGATCGTCCGAGTCGAACACAAAACAGGCTGGGAAGCTCATATGAGTCGACCCCTGGATCAACCTCGGCGACCGTCTCTACATGCTTCAATCAAGAGAAGGAGACCACGGAAGTCTCCCCAATCTCCCTCCTTATTTAAGAAACTGGAGGACTCGCTCGCCATCTACAGTTCACCGTCTAACATGATGGACTAAGGCACGAGATCGCCTCCCCCGCACAACGTACACCGTCGAAGGTCGGCATCTACATGACGATCCAAGGTGGAAGAGTGCAGCCATGGTCCTGGTGGTCGATGGAACCGACTGCTTAGACCATGCAAGGTCCCTTTGGGCTAAGATCGCCCGCACTTCGTTTAAATACGAGGCCGGCGTAGTCTGAGGGCCCTCCAAAGTTAATCAGTGGACACAATCGCTCGCCCTCAAAGGTTCATCATCTAACATGGTGAACCCGGACAATGCGATGTGCCACAACCCCCGTCTCAACGTACACCGTCGAGGTTCGCCATCTTCATGGTGGGCCGAGGTGGAAGCAGAGCTAAACAAGCCGCGGGCGTGGATTTGAATCATCCGACGCCACCCCGCGCAAGGACTCCTCTAGACCGAGACCGCACGCCCTTCGTTTAAATACGAGGCGAGGCGCAGCCTAACAGAGGACCCTCATAATAAAGTGAGTCACGAGACACTCAATGTCTTCGCGCATCAAGACATGATCAAGGAGTCGGTCCATCGAACTCCGCGATCGTGCACGGTTCCTCAAGACGGACGACCGTCCCCGAGGATTCGACAAAGTTAAAGACCGCTCACTCAACGAATTATTTTCATCCCCTTACTTCCGCTAAGTGAATAAAAACAAGGGGCAATAAGAGTGCGGACTACCTATACGACGATCGTCTCTATTCAACAACATACGGAGGTCGTCATTTTCAGCAAGTTGTGCAGCGATCGAATTTGTTGTAAAAAGTTATCTTTATGAGTTTATCAATTCATTTAGAACTACCCTCGCAACGATCTCTCCTCACACATTTGTACAAAGTCAAACAAAGACTCAAAAATAACCATTCATTCAAGTGATAAGTCAGAAATCCAAACATTCGTTTCATTACTTTAAAAAATCGGAGTACATGGTCGCCCGAAGGCCCAAATGCTACAAAAGAAAGCTACAAATTACAAGGAAGTAAGCTAAAAAACGTCAAAAATGAAGTGCCTCAGGCCCCTGCCTGGCCTTCGCCATCAGCATTCGGCGCGGTTCCCTCATCTTCCGGAGCGTCGGGATGAGAAAGATTGGCCGGAGACGGATACCAGCTCAAATCCACGCCGATGTCCGCAAGGTCCAAGATCGGCAAGGAGAAAGCTGAATGGAGAGGATGCTCCAACGCATACGCCTTGAAGTTCTCGGCAAGAGGCCCGACATCCAAACCTCCCTTCTTAGCCACTCGGATCGAGTCGGCGAATGCCAAATAATAGGCGAACTCGCTAACAAACTCCAAGTTTTGAAAGGGATCGGCCTTGGTCGCCTCTACCTCTACTTTCAGCTCCGCCATCGCCTGTTGCGACCCCTAGAGCTCGGCCTCCCTCGCAGCAACTTTTTCCCTCGCCTCCGTCAGCTCGCTGGTCAACCGAGCGATCGTCACCTTCTGGCGATCGGCCTCCTCTTCATCAACCTTCTGCGCCTGGACGGCATTCTGCATCTGGTCCCGAAATCGGTCAACCGCCAGACGATATTGCTCAGTTTCCTTATTCTCGAGCTCAAGCTCATGGCTCGCCCGCTTGGCCGCCTCCAGAGAGTCCTTCTCCATCGCCGCGATCTTATCAGCAAACTCGGTGTTCTCTTTCCGAGCCGCCTCGAGATCCGCCTGCAAGCGAATAGTGGAAGGCCGCCCCTCAAACTCTGGCGGCACAGACGGACCATGGTCGCCGTCTGGAGAGAAAGGGCGAGAACAACCTGCATCGAACTCCTCGATCGCTGACGAGCGATCGTATCCAGATCGGTCGTCCATGCCTTCGGCAGAGCAGAAGCAGCCTTGCTAACGTATGGAGGAATGTCGCAGGAATGGCGAGGAAATCGGCTCGCTAGGAAATCCACGACCATCGGCGGGCAAGACGGATCTGCGCGACGAATCCTGCATCAAAACAACTAAGTTAATACAACTCCTACGCAGATGCAATTTTCAACACAAAAATGCAATCTACCTCTCAGCCTTCTCGGGGTCCCGACCGAAATACGGTTTCCCTCGAGGGATCTCAGCATCCGCGATCGCCATCTCCCGCATAAAAGCTGCAGAGGGCGGCTCATTCTCCGGAGCAACGATGGTGATTGGAGGCGCGGCGATCGGCACTTCATCGCCCGGCGGGCAGAAGTTTCTTCGGCCTCGGCCTCTTGCGGTCGCTCGAAGCCCCTCCTCGGAAATCCCTCCTCGGCCACGGCGGCTCCACGCGAGGCTCCGCCTCCGGAACTATTAACGCAAGCAGGTGGGGCCCGAGACGACCTCTTTTGGCGGAGTCGGCCTAGAACTCCAGGATTCGACATAGCGATCTCCGTCGGGGGCTCCAAAAACCGAGGAAAGCGAACCTCTACAGTTAAGACAATCGACCAACAGTCAGACACTTTCCTCATGTAAGGCGATCGCCTAGAAATTGAAGGTCGCAGAAGCTCATACCTGGCACCGAGAGATGTCTCGGGAAACGGAATAGTCGAGCCGACAACCAATGACTCTCCTTATTGATTCGAGTGGCGTCAAGGTCGTCGTCCGACAAGCTCCTTATCCGCTCCCAGACAACGAGAAAGTCAAAAAGCAGCTCCTCGATCGTCGGAATGTGAAAACCTGTAGAACCGAAATCAAATTAGATCAGTCCAAAACGCATCCGAACGAAAGGAGAGTCTAAACCCTTACCGGGATTCCTCTCCCGAAACTAAGTGGGGACCTCCAGCTCGCCCGAAGGATTGTCGCTCGCGGAAGCCCTCCACTTGCGGGCGACCCAGAACCACTTCGTCTGATCGCCCCGCATCTTATTCGGGACTCCGTGAATCACCCGACCAGATCGGCCCTGAATATGGTACCCGCCGACCAACCCTTTATGAGCCGTAAGTTTGAACAAATGGTTCATCTCCAACGGCGATGGGAGGCGATACAGGCGGTGACCGCCGAAAAGGGTGAGCGTGCAGTTAATTTGGAGCCAGGCGTTCGGCGTCAGCTGAAGTGGCGCCACATTCCAAGCGGCCAACAGATGGGAGACAGCAAAGGATAGAGGGAAGCGCAGCCCGGCCTCCATAATCGCCTCATTCACGGCGACCATGCCCATCGGAGGCTGATCGGCTCGCTCATTCTCCACCGGTGCGAACATGTCCACATCTGAAGGAACATGGAACCTTGTCCTCCAGACGGCCAGATCTTTCCTGGTCATCGAACTCCGTATTTGGCCAAGCGACCACAACGATCGCTGTGCAGCCCGGTACTGCGACCTTTTGGGAAGCACATAGGGGTAGGCGACCGAGTATCCCCGGAAATCGAACCTCGGAGTAGGACCGGCCAACTTCTCCATTATTTCAACAAAGGCCTTATAGGCCCGACCAAAAGCGCTATGTTGCTCCCAGTAAGCCCTAATCGCCAGATCTCTCTCAATCTGCGATCGTCTTTCTTCAGCAGCCGTCTCCTTAGCAACATCGGCCTCATTGAATAAAGCCTCGACTTCAGCCGAGTCGATTCCGGCCCGAATAGCTTCAGCCGCCGTCTCCAGGTGGAAGACGGAAGAAAATTCTCCTGACGATGTCCGGAGGCGTAATCAGTACCCGCTCCACGTGATGATGAGGTTCCGGCCATTCTCAAAAACAGAAAAGGAGAAAAGGATTTTTCTTACCCTAAAGTGAAATCGAACGACGATCGGCACTAAGATCTTCAGAAAAATCGACAGCAAGTCCTTCTTTCTCCAACAAGTACGCGTGAGTATGAAACCACAGCACTCCCCCCTTTTTATAGGAGAAGACAGGGACTCGTTTGCAATAAGGGAAAACCTCAGGGGTCGGATCTCAAATGACGCATTAATTGACCCCCTCGAGACCCGCGTACGCGTCTTTTCAAGGACGCGTCAGCCGAGGAGTCGTTAATGACCGTTGGCGTCCTCCAATAGAAGCCCGACACGTGCGCGGAGACTTTTCCACACCCATTGTTTTTTTTTTCCCGCGCAGTTTAGCGGCCAACGTCCGAACCCAGAGTATATCAGCTCAAAGACGATCGCCAGTTCAGTTAAACGCAAAGTCGCTCGTCGAAAGTTCAGCGATCGCCAAGAGAGCCACCTCACCCCACGTTTCCAACGTATGAGCGAGCTGGGGGGCAATTGTTGTGTCACGATTTATCCATCCCGACAGGCGATCGACTATAAGGGCCGAGCGACCAAGTCTACTCCAGTCAAACTTTGGCTAGCTTGCCTAATCGAAGATATTAGACCACCATCAGGTACCCAGCGATCGACTCCCAAGGCGATCGCCATTTGGTAGCTGGCGACCGACTCTAGTATCCGGCTAAGGACGGTCGACCTACGTCCCGAGCAGGGATGATCGCCCGTCAAAGTCATCAAGGACTGGATCTCAGAAAAGCACCCACGTGCAGATCAACAAAAGGCGCTGACAAGATCTTCGCTAACAGACAAGATCTTTTGCTGACAGACAAGACCTTTGACCACAGCCTGTCACCTACCTCACCTACCGGCAGGCGCGCCGAAAGTTGTTAGTGGGACCACCCGTGACAGCAACTCAGGACGCGTGTAAGCTCCCCATTGGACCGTACAGTTGACTGCCAGCAACTCCTGCAGACATTAAGGAGACATGCCCACGTGCTAAAAGACGATCGCCCGATTATTATAATGCAGAAAAGGCGATCGCCCGGCACATCCATGTCCTATAAATAGAGAACCTCCTCCTACTGGAAAAAGGTTCCGAATTCATTTAACCCACGGTTCGGAATTCATTCCACCAACAGTTGAGAACTCATTTACTCATGTTCACAACTCATTCTCTTACATTCCGATACATTCACGGAAATACAGTAGAACATTCATATTATCAAGCTCCCTGCATTTTCGCCGGAATCCATCTCAGGACTTCTCCCTCCGAATCTCTCGTTCAGAAGACGATCGGCAGAGGCAGCAAGTCTCCACTAGACAGATTCCAATAGATTCATCAGCCCAGGAGCCCAAGCATCCAGCTAAATACTCGCCGTGAGAGACGGTCGATCTCTCACCGCCGCGACTGTTCATCTCCTTTGTTACAAGAACTCACAGAGCATCAAATCTGGTTCTTCCGGCAATCTACACGCTCGCTAGCTAAGATAACAAGAATCTTTACACTCATTGTAATTGTATTCTTACATTAGTACTTGTATCCCCGAATATTGGTATTAATAATATCTCGTGAGAGCATTCAAGCCCGGGACTAACAACCCCGACAAATCTTGTGTTATTTATCTTTCTCACGGAAGTGCTCTTGCATTTGTTTGCTATCCCATCCATTCCAGCAATATCTATCTCCGGATAATATTTTGGGTAGCAACAGAATATATATCCCATCATCCCAGACGGGAATCCAATGAAACGTCCCTTCACGGACCTAGCTTCCAACTTTTCCACCTTAGTCTTCTTGACATAGGCGGGACATCCTCAAATCCTAATATGATTAAGACTTGGTTTCCTTCCTTCCCACATCTCATGTGGAGTTTTAGGAACGGATTTGGAAGGACATCTGTTTAAGATATAAGCGGCAGTCAGGAGTGCATACCCCCACAGGTAAATTGGTAAGTCAGCATAGCCCAGCATGGAACGGACCATGTTCAACAAGGTCCGGTTCCTTCTTTCTGACACACCATTTAACTGAGGAGTACCTGGAGGTGTTAGTTGTGAAACTATTCCATGTTCCTTAAGGAACTCGTCAAACTCCGTACTCATATACTCGCCACCTCGGTCCGACCAAAGTGCTTTGATATGATTACCAGTTTGTTTCGCGACTAGGGCCTTGAATTCCTGGAATTTCTCAAAGGCCTTGGATTTATGTTTCATTAAGTATACATAACCATACCTAGTATGATCATCTGTAAACGTAATGAAATATTGATATCCGTCACGTGCTACTTCCAAAGCACCACATACGTCGATATGGATTAATCCCAGTTTATCAGCGGCTCTTTCAAAAGTCCCTGTGAAGGGGGACTTAGTCATTTTGCCTTTAAGGCAAGATTCACAAGTAGGAAAGGGATCCGATCCCAATGGACCCATAAGTCCATCTTTTTCCATCTTGTAAATCTTGGTCTGACCAATATGACCAAGTCTAAGATGCCATTTCAAAACTTGATTGGTTTCATCCCTACCACGTTTTCTAGTCATAGTATTCACAACTACTTTGTTGTTGAGATTTAGATGATCCAATCCATTCAACAATGTAGCAGTACCCACTAGTTTATTTCTAAAATAAATTTTGCAGGAACCATCACCAATGAAAAATGAAAAGCCCTTTCGGTCCATGACCGGAATGGATACAATGTTTTTGTGCCCCTTGGGCAAAATAAGTACATCTTCTAAAGTCAAAACAAAGTCGGATTCTAAACCCAAATGAAGTGATCCTATGTCGGTCGCCTCGACACGATGCCCGCTTCCAACTGTGATCATAACTTCTCCAGCTCTAAGCTTCCTCTTTGTTCCAGATCCTGATTCACGGTACAAATATGAGAACTAGCACCAGAATCCAGTATCCATGAAGTAGAAAATACAGTAGCAGAACAATTTGTTTCCAAAACTAATAGTTTTGTACCTGAAGTGCCATGAATAAACGGACAGTCTCTAGCGCAGTGGCCCAGCTCACCGCACTTGAGACAAGCATCCTTATTCTTCTTGTTCTTCGAAACCATCGGGGCCTTGCCCTTTCCCTTAAGGTCCTTAGCTTGCGGTCCAGTCCACTTCTTGGTCTTTTTCTTCTTATTCTTAGACCTCCGAGGTCCAGAAGAAATCACAAGAGCAGACTCCTTCATTTGCGGAGTCTTCATCTGAGACTGAGCGGTCACCAGTTTGTTCATTAGCCAGCTAAGTTACATGCAATCTCATTGCAGTTAAAGTTCATAACAAATTGTGAGAAGGAATCAGGGAGAGACTGTAGGATAAGGTCGGTTTGGAGAGAAGTATCCATTTTAAAATCAAGAGCCTCCAATCTCTCGATCATGGATATCATTTTGAGGACGTGTTCCCCAACCTTCTCACCTTCCTTCATCCTTGCACCGAACAGTTGCTTGAATATCTCATATCTAGCAGTTCTGCTGTGCTCACCATAAAGTTCGGTTGAGTGAGATAGAATCTGCCTAGCAGAAGTTATTTTCTCATGAGCTCTCTGAAGCTCATTAGACATGGAAGCCATCATATAAGCACCGAATTTCACGTCATCCTTAACCCACTTTTCGTGGTTTTCAATCTCTTCCTGATTGGCTCGGGTCCGCACAGGAGGCGCCGGAATGTCCGTCTCCAAGACCTATCCCAGTGCCTCTATACTGAGGACAATCATCAGATTGCGGAGCCAATCCACAAAGTTAGGTCCCATTAAGGTGTTCTTTTCGAGCAGAATTGCGAGTGGATTCATTGTCATATTGAGATTTGAGCCTGCATTAAGTACGATAGATTAATTAGTGACTCATTCAATTATGTTCTAAGTATAGAGTTAAGGTCTTGTCTATTCTTGTTACCCAGATCCCACTATTTTTATCGGAATAACACACTCCCATGTGAAATCCGGAAGTATCGTCGCTCTACTTCATAGTGGTGATTGAGTTCTTTATAAATCTTAATAGAGGGCAACAGAACAGGTTTCTAGTCTATTAATTTTCATAAAGTGGTGTCCAACACCAACCCATCTAATGGATGATTCGATCTTCTTTTTCCCCTTGTTCACTCCCCTCAACCTATACGGTTTCTATGGTTCGTGAACAAGTTAAGTTTATACCATCGACACAAATCAGTTTCACAATTGAATCTTATCCGGCAACCTATCAGGTTTCTAGGGATAAAATTTGCTCCAACCAAAGGCATCCAATGCGCTCCCGGTAATTTATCCGTCTTCCCCGAACGACTACCCCGATAACTTGGAAGCATAGCACATCCGGTTTGGATTTCAATTTCCCAAAAACTCGATGGAGGGAAGGAAAACCTTGAAACCTTATAAACTTAATAATTTATCGTGGGAGAATTTTCGCGATTTACGTTACACTTTGCACATTAATCGTTTAAGCGCGTTTGTGGCATTCATACAATATGAAACAACCATTCACAACCTAGTTGCTACCAACATGTGGTTCATGGACCGTTCCTAGAAAACAAAAACTCAGTAATCTAATTATAAGTCTTCGTCCTGAATCTTCGTCTTCTCGAAATGGATCTTCCTCCGGTCTTCGTCATTACATATAAATTTTACATTGAAAATTGCATCCTAGATACAAATTTCTCTAGTAAAATAAATAGGCTCAAAACGGCCTTTACAACCCAATCGAATAAAACGAACGATTCAAAAACTAAGTCCACGAACCACATCACCATTCAAAAGCATTCATCCAATAAATACTAAATAAATGGAAAGCGTAGAGATACATTGATCCAATCAACAATACGAACCGATCAAATCGATTTACACAATCGGTAATATGAAAATGTTCAAAATAATTCAGTCGACCATAAATATTCCAATTGATCAAATTTCCCTTATAAAATGAAATACCATAAATCATTTTAATCATATTAAATCCAATTTAACATGTGGGAGATTAATTTTCAAGAATACACAGAAAAAACGAGCCAGGGTGAAAACAGGCCTGCCTGACCGAGTCACACTCGGCAGCCTACCGGCAGACAGGCCTGGCATGGCCGAGTCACGCTCGGAAGCTACCGGCCAGGACACGGCCAGCGGCTCTAGGCCGCGGCCCCTTGAGCCTGGGCCGCGGCCCCCAGTACAGTCCCTGCCCAGGCTGGCTGCAACAGCCCTGGGCCGTGGCCCCCGAGCCCTGGGCCGCGGCCCCCGAGCCCTGGGCCGCGGCCCCCGAGCCCTGGGCCGCAGCCCCCTGCTCCCGGACCCCTCCCGGACCGTCCAATGACATTTTGGGGCTAGTTTTTCGACCAGATATCCAATATCTATATTCTCTAACATTCATATCTTCAATATAAATCATATTTCCAAGAAATTAAGATTTATATTTAGACATAAACTTACGAAAAATATAACTACAACGAACGTAAAATGTATACCACGATTATGACTAAAATGATTCCAAATCATTCACCATCTAATCGAGTATTCCAAATGCCAATATCGTATATACGATCGCAAGACCTACGCTCCGATACCACTATTGGGATTCGGTGCCTAAAACGAAGGCCCAGCGGAAGCGGTAAAACGAAAATTAATTCGATTCAAATCCCTACGAGTATCGATCGAGCTATGTATATACGAACGTATATATACGAAAAACACAAGAGATATTGAAACTCACCCTTGTAGTCCGTTGATTAAATGGATTTCTTCTCTTGAGCTATTCCCCAAGCTTTAGATTGATCTCTACGAATCCAATCCGCTCCAATCCCTTGAACGATCCAATGCCGAAAGCACCGCGTCTCTACTTGCCACGCGTCGGAAAAACAACCGGAATAACAACACTTGATTAACCTCTAAGGTTATGGCTAGAATCAAGTGATGAAGCTTTTATTATTACACTCTCAGTGTATAATATATCTCTCAATAATTTTTCTCTAAGAAAATGTGAATGAACACAAAACCAAGTTTTCTCTCCCACTCTCTTTAAATGAAGTTGCCGTGAGTTGCACAAGGAGAAGAGTAAGAGTGTTTATATTTTGGTCTTCAAAATCATTCACAAGATAACATAAACCCGCAGAATCTCTTTTTCCCTTATTATAAGAGATATGAAATCTCATATGTCAAACGTCTTCCAACAAGAAAACAAGACTATGATCAAGGTAATAAATCAAGGTGGGGGCCGGCCTCTAGATGAAATCGGACGAGTTCGGTTCGTTTTGGACACCCGAGAGTCCAAACAGATAAACTTCGATTCCATTCCGATGTATTTATATCGATTAATTAATCCAATCAATTAATCATATCAAATACAAAATAATATAATTAATTTCTTCAAGAAATAATTATATTCATGAACTAAATTAATCATCCAGTGATATATTTAATTCATTAGACCGTAAATCAATTTATCCAATAAATCGATTTAGACATGCAATGTCTCAAATTAGATATCAATTATCTAATATTCATAATGAGAGATTAAGCTCGATTCATTCCGTCATCAATCCTAATGCGCGACTCGGTAGGTCCGTCTCAGTCAGCAATGAGAGGAACCAAAGAGTAGTAGCACCACCTAGCCATCCTGGTGGCCTACACTGTACCCCGACTGAGAACGAGTGATTGGGATCATTCAAGAACCATTCTTTCGTGAATGCCAGTATACGTATAAACCCTTCTTTCAAATGTCCCGATCAATTTATAGGGTCACGGTCAGTCAAACCCCATATGTACTTGACGATATGCATGCGTTAATGCAAATCGAGATTATCGAGCTGTCGTGTATCTAATACAGCTAGCTCCAATGCTTTGGCCAAAGGCTTATGATCTCATCTGCCAATAACCGCATAAGACATATAACCCGTTCACTAACAGGAGAAAGAATTCTATCTTGGTATTCAGTAGGACCTGCTACTTGCCCATCAAGATGCACGTCGAGGTTGACCCCCGTCTTCCAGTTTATAGGGTCGAACTACTCTAATGAAAATCTTGACGTCACAAGCACATCCCTACTAAATCCTCAAGTCGAAGGTTCACGAATACCTATCACAACCTTTCGATTTCATCATTGACTGTCCCGGAGTGAAATCCGTGTGACGAATCGAGGGTGAGTCGGTTCGAGTATACTAATCTAATTAGCATACCTATAACATGTGCTCCCACTAACCATTACTATTCGACAAGCACTCTCCATGTCAAAGAACACGTCATACAAGTCTTCACATAAACCACTACCAAAAAAAGTACTTTAGCCGACGACCCGAAAAAAAACGGCCGACGACTATAAAGTGTCGTCGGCTAAACTTTGCACTTTAGCCGACGACTCTTTTACCGTCGGCTAAAGGGTTTTAGCCGACGACTTGGTGCAGGTCGTCGGCTAAAGTTTGAAATAGTCGTCGGCTATATTAAAGAGGTTTAGCCGACGACCGAGATAACGTTTAGCCGACCGAAAAAAAAAAAATTTAGGCGACGACTTGATCTCGGTCGTCGGCTAAATCCATTTCGAAAAAAAAAAATATTGCAACGGTTTAGCCGATGACCTAGATCTAGGTCGTCGGCTAAACTCCTTCAGAAAAAAAAAATAATATTGTAATAGTTTAGCCGACGACCTAGATCGAGGTCGGCGGCTAAACACTTTTTCGAAAGAAAAAAAATAATATGCTTTAGCCGACGACCTCGATCTAGTTCGTCGGCTAAACTCCTTCCAAAAAAAAATAATATTGTAATGGTTTAGCCGACGACCTAGATCGAGGTCGGCGTCTAAACCCTTTTTCAAAAAAAAAAAATAATATAATTTAGCCGACGACCTCGATCTAGGTCGTCGGCTAAGCTCCTTCCAAAAAAAAAATAATATTGTAATAGTTTAGACGACGAGCTAGATCGAGGTCGTCGGCTAAACCATTTTTCAAAAAAAAAATTAATATGCTTTAGCCGACGACCTCGATCTAGGTCGTCGGCTAAACCTCCAAGTGAAAATTATTTATAGTTCAGGGAACACCAACCCAATCTTTCCCCTCTCTCCGCTAAAGAGCACATTTCTATTCCCGATCTTGTCAGTTATTCCCGAAAAAAGCTTGTGAGTTGCTACTTTGAGTTGTGCTAGCTGGAGTGACGAAGGTTTTACCGGTTGTTATAATCACCATTTCGATTAAGGTACGTATTTTATTGTATTTTTTATTGTGATTCCGAAACTTTGTATTATTCATGTTACATTCGATAGCTTTTATGTAAAACGATTAAGTTTTATGATGATAATCATTATGATTAATTGTTTGTTGTGATTTCATTTATAATTTGAACAATATTAGTTAGTTGGATTAATATTGGAAAATGTATACATTTTTAGGATGGACAAGAGTTGGATTGGGTTACGAAAATGGGATCCAAGTGTAATGGATGGGATGAAGCAGTTTATGAGATTTGTAAAAGAGCACGATAGTGGTAATACGTTGCACTACTGTCCATGTAATAAATGTAGATGTCGCAGTGATATGTTTCGTTTTCCATTTGATGAGGTCTGGGAACACCTAAAGAAGAATGGCTTTTGGAGTAAATATACATATTGGATATACCACGGTGAAGCACCGAATTATGTTATTTCGTATGATCAGGGACAATTTAGTGGTAACGACGGGTTCACCGATCCGAAGAGGAGGTTTATTGATGATGTGTTTGGTTTTTCCGAGACGTTTGTACCAACTGAGCAAATCCCACGACCCCGTAGACCATTGCCTTGCAATACTGCTGGGCTTGACAGGTACAACAAGCTAATTCAACCCCAACAGACCCCTCTATACCCAGGGTGTAACATGACTGTTCTTGATTGTGTCATGGAAACGATGAGATTAAAGGTGGAAAACAAATCATCCATCAAGTCTGTAGATGATTACTTTGAGATTACGAGTAATATGCTTCCACAGGATCATCATCTTCCTAATACATATTCAAAAATGAGACGAATTTTGAAAGATCTTGGTCTTTCCTACATTAAGATCCACGTCTGCATGTATGATTGTGTTCTATTCTGGGGGCATCCTAATGAAGACCTCACGAGATGTCCTGTATGTGATACAGAGAGATATAGGATCACTCCTTCTGGAAAAGAGAAACCGGTGAAGGTACTTTGGTATTTTCCACTGAAGGACAGGTTGGAACGGCTTTTTATGTCTCCTCACATGGCAAAAGTAATGAGATGGCATGCCGAGCCGTGCACTAATGACAGGGATACTATGATACACCCTTCAGATGGAGAAGCGTGGAAGCATATAGATAGGGAGTATCTGAATTTTTTTTTAGATATCCAAAATGTGAGGCTCGGGATTGCATCTGATGGTTTCAACCCTTTTGGTAACATGAGTCTTTCATATACCATATGGCCTGTTGTAGTGATTCCTTACAATCTTCCTCCGTGGATGTGTATGTGGAAGGAGTATAATATGTTGACCTTGTTAGTCCCGGGGCCGGGATATCCGGGAAAGTGTATCGATGTGTATATGAGACCTTTGATAGAGGAGCTGAAATTGTTGTGGGAGCAAGGTCATCCCACGTACAATAGGTATTCGTCCGAGACGGTCTACTTGCACGCCATGTGTATCGGCTCTATTAGTGATTTTTCTGGATATGGAATGCTGTCTGGATCTGTTATTAGCGGATATAGAGGTTGTCCAGTGTGTTTGAATGCAGATTGTGCTAGGTACCACTGTAGGAAAGTTATCCGAATGCGTCATCGGATATGGCTTGAGAGGGAACATGAGTGGCGTATGGATGCTGCAGCATTTGATGGCACTGTAGAAATGGGCAAGCCACCACGACAGTGGACAGATGATGAAATACTATCAATTCTCAATGAGTACGATTTTGGTCAGCTTAGCAACCATCCTGTTGTGATTGCAGCAACCCTTGAAAGGCCCGACAGGTATAAGTATTGGTCGCACAAAAGTATATTTTGGGAATTGCCTTACTGGTCCAAGTTACTAATAAGGAACTTCTTGGATGTCATGCACATTGAAAAGAATGTTTGCGAAAGTGTGATTGGGACAACCTTAGGTTGGGATGGAAAGACCAAAGACGGGCCAAAAGCACGCAAAGGTTGGAAGAAATGAGCATAAGAAAACATTTGTGGTTGAAAACTGTCAAGGGAAAACAAAAAATGCCTAAGGCAGCTTACACCATCACTGCCGAGCATAGAACTGAGATATTTTGTTGGATAAAAACTGCTAGGTATCCTACCTGGTATACTGGAAATATAGGAAGATGTTTTAATTTCAGGGAGAACAAGTTAACTGGTTTGAAGAGTCATGATTGTCATATCCTACTCCAACGCCTATTTCTGGTATTTATTCGACCGTACTTACCAAAACAGGTGGTCGAGCTGTGTGTTGCATTGTCAATATTTTTCCAGAAATTATGTACGAGAGAAGTCAAGAGATCTGATTTGCGTAAAATGCAAGATGAGATCATCTATATCATGTGCAAGTTTGAGCGAATATTTCCTCCAAACTTTTTTGACCTCATGCCTCACCTCATGATCCACCTTCCCAGGTAGTTATTGGTCACTGGTCCAGTGCACTACACGTGGATATACCCGGTTGAAAGGTAACATAATTTTGTATGATATATATATATATATTGTCAAATTAAGTATGATTTTTAACACAATGACAATATTACAGGCAACTCGGTGATTACAAAGACTCCGTGGCCAATAAGTCTACACCAGAAGGATGCATTGCAGAATCTTACCTTGCGTCGGAGTGTATTACGCATATCAAGTTGTATTTGGGCACCTTCGAGCCCCCTTCCCGCACTATTCCAGCAGATAAAATACAATTCAATCTTTCTATCATATCCACTGAGGTTGACGTCTATGGGAGGTTGCCAGGAAGACAATTAGACCCGCATTTGAGTACCTAATTGCACATTGGTGGATATTGCTCAATTGTCCAAGTTCAAGATCGGAAAGAAATCCACTTGTCATGCGATATGGTGCGAGGTGACACTAGATTCCACAATGACACTTTTGCCGACTATTTTGGAGAATGGGTACGTATACATTCAGTTGCTATTGCATTTTGGACTTAAGATATTTTTTTACATAAAAAGTTTATTTACGACAGATGACACACATACAAGATGACGGACACCCTAACTGGTCGCGTGAACTTATGCTTCTTTCTATGAAGCCGGTTATGTCAAGAATTTATTCGATGACCAAAGTCAACGGTGTCACATTCGTATGCCTTGAGAGAGACCAAAAAAGAAGATGTCAAAATTCTGGGGTTATGATAGATGGTGGATATTACGGTGTTCTTTTGGAAGTGGTAGAACTAATTTACGGGGTAGTCATGACAATTTACTTGTTTAAGTGTCGATGGTACGACACCGGTCTTGGAACCGATATGCAAGACAACTACGGGCTGTTATCTGTTGGCACTTCCACTTCATGGTATGAAAGTGATCCTTTTGTATTTGCTACATCAGCAAAGTCGGTGTATTATTTGGACGACTTGGTGAAGAAAGGCACATGGAAGGTAGTGGACGTTGTGACAACGAGGAATATTTTTAGTGCTGCTACACTGGGAGAAACAACAGGTACCGATGACGACGATGCTTATCAAGAGCCAAATACAGCAAATATTCCACCATCAACGACAATTACAATGAATAATGTTCCTGAAGGACGAGTCGTCTGACTCCGTGGTGATGCTCGCGGGTACGTTGACGTTGATACAAACGAATTACTTGAAAATTATGATGACGATAATGTGGACGACTTGAGGCATATGTTGCCGGATATCAACTCAGATAATGAGACAGACTGTAGTGATGACTCAAACTATGAGCCATAAATTTAGTAGATGTATATTTTCATTTGTTAAATATAATTAAAAAAATAGTAATAATAATAATCATAATCATAACATTAATATAATATCAATAATATTGTTAAAAAAAAACAGGGGGTTTAGCCGACGACCATCTTATAAGTCGTCGGCTAAAGTTTTTTTGAAAAAAAATTATACTTTAGCCGACGACATATAAGACGGCCGTCGGCTAAACCCCAGCAATGACCCGACCGTGTTAGACAACACGGTCGGGTCGATCATACTGATGTGTTTTCCCATTCTGGACAGGTGCGACACGGCCCGTGTCCCCTGATACGATCGACTAATGTTTTTTTTAAAAAAAATTAAACTTTAGCCGACGACTTATAAGAAGGTCGTCGGCTAAACACCCGACCGTGTCCATCGACACGGCCCGTGTCGCACCCGCCCAGAAATTGAAAACACACTGTTTGCCTGCCCGACCGTGTTGTCTAACACGGTCGGGTCATTGCTGGGTTTAGCCGACGACCGTCTTATATGTCGTCGGCTAAAGTATAATTTTCTTTTTTAAAATAACTTTTGCCGACGACGTAGATCTTGTCGTCGGCTAAACCCCCACCTTTTATACATTTCTCGTACCTCCCTTTTGTTATTTTCTTCTTCTGTTTTAGTCGTCGCCCGTCGCCCGTCGCCCGTCGATCGTCACCCAGCCCTAACTGCCCGTCACCTAGCCGCCCGTCACCTAGCCCCGGTCCCGCCGATCGTCACCCAGCCGATCGTCCCGTCGCCCCATCTTCTGGTTTATCCGATCGTCCGCCCGCCAGCCCGCCAGCCCTCCGCCCGCCATCCCGCCAGCCCCGGTCCCATCGCCCGCCCGCCCGCCCGACGCCCTCCGCCCGTCGCCCGCCAGCCCGACCGCGGTAACCCTTGTCCTTATTTTTTTTATTTTGTTTGTTGAATTTATTGTATTTGTTTGATAAATTTGTTTAGATTATGTGATGAATTAGATAAATTGTTTAATGAGTTGTGATGGAATATTTGATGAATTTAGTATTTTCAATATTTTGTGTTTAATGAGTTGTGAATTTGATGAATTTGTTTGAGGAGGAAGGGATTGTATAGCCTGCGTTAATCGAAAGATTAACGTGGTATGGCATTGATAATTAGTGTTGTGTTGAATTGGGAATTTGATGAATTTGTTTAGATTATTTGATGAATTTGTTCAGAAATATTTGATGAATTTGTTTGAGGAAGAAGGAATTTTATAGCCGGCATTAATCGAAAGATTAACATGGTATGGCATTGATAATTACTGTTGTGTTGATTTGTGAATTTGATTTATTTGTTTAGATTATGGATAGAATAAAGAAAGCGTTGGGGAAGAAGTCGACAAAGTCGACCACTCCCGATTCGGGGGGGAGTTCCACAGCCTCTAGTAAGGCGGATCCCGGTACACTATACATATCTCAGAGCAACGTTCGTACCCGCCAGATACTAGAAGCTACCGGCATGAACGCTGACGATTTTTATAGGGCGACAGATGAGCCCGCTGCACTAGCGCGGCGTTTGTCCTTTCAGACACCACGGCCGACCCCCTCGCAGCCGGAGACTCGTATGCCTCCCATCCACCGACACACGTCTATCCCTCACACATCAGGAGATGTACGGAGTTCCTCGTCCGCGGTGCCCCACGGTCCGCCGCCGACTCTATTCATGCCTCTGATGGTTCCGACTATTCCATAGGTCGATGAGACGGGAGCCCGAGTTCCAGTTCGATTGATTAGCCCTGTCGAGGCATACGTCTACGAGTCTTGGCCAGACAACATGTTTTGGCGGAGTTGTCGGGTTTCGAAGACGAAACTGTACGAGGAGATAGAGAGGGAGAAGGAGAAGGGGAAAAATGTAGTCGAGGACGAGAAGAAAAAGAAGAAGACTCGTGGCCTAGCAAAGGGTCTGGCGCTCGACTCGTACGTAAGTAAGCATGGCCGTTATGAGATTCCTCTAGACAGACACGGCCGGCCGGTGATGTCTTCTGATGCTGCGGCGTCATATAGCCATAATGTTGGCTTTGTCATTCGGGACAGAGTCCCCGTTTTGTGGCCCGATTGGGGGGACGTGCCGCAGTGCGTGAAGGATGCTTTGAATAATGCTATGTCGGTAAGTTAATAAATATTTAATAAGTGTTTTTCAATCAACACATAGTTCTTGAAAATGCAATATGTGATGTTTTTAAATTATTGCGTATTTCTGCTGTTCATTGGTGTGGTTTGTCATTCCCGACTCTCTACTACGTACTTGGTGTGACGAGGTGCAGTCTACCAAGTAAGTCATTTTAATTTATTTTGTATCTACATTGTTTGCGTAATTTTTTTTCTTACGAATGATATATGTTGTGCAACGTGTGTTGTAGGTACAAATCTTGGAAAAATGAGACGCACATGTTCGATGTACTGGGTGATACGAGAGGCTACCGGAAGAATTCAAGTTCCGGGAGTACGAGTGGAAGTGGCTACGCGCCCATTTTCGCGACCCAGAGTTCATGGTATGACTAAAATACCCTCATTTCATTTTTCCTCTTTCAGATTTTATTTTTTTGAATTCTAAATATAAACTCCATTTTTTTAAATTAATGTTTCAGAATATAAAAAATACTTGAAGTTCAGGTTTTTTAAATTAGAAATAATCTGAACATCATGTATTTTTAAAATTTTGGAATATTATTAATATTAAAAAATCAGATTTTTTTTATTCAAAAGTGGAAATAAATTGTTTTAATAAAAATAAAAACTAGAATATTATTTTCCATAAAAAAAATAAAAATTTGAATATTGTATTTTATTTATTAAAAAAAATGCTAGTATTTATTAAAAATTAATAATATTTCAGTTTTTAGTTTTTTTGAATTCTAAATATAAACTCGATTCTAAATAATATTTTTTTTGAAGGCGACTAGCTTGACCAACACGACCAATCGTGCTGGTCTGACTAACCATCGCAGTCTGGGTTCCCGGTCGTTAGCCAGAGTTGCGCACGAGGCCATTTCTTCTGATTCGTTGGACGCATTTGCCTACGTGACTCAGAAAGCATTTCCGAACCGTCCCGAGGAGCATGTAAGTCATTTTTTTATTTTATTTTAGTAATAAAATAAATGGTTTTGTATCATACTTTTATTGATATTCAAATATTTATTTTCATATTAACTTAGGAGCGTGTGCGGGAGGAGTCTCAGAGGATGCTTGCTGAGATTGCTCGGGAGCAGTATCCGGACTTAGCGGAGACTGACCTCGATTCTGCCATTGGACATATCGAGCAGGCCGATCCTTATGTTCGCGCTAGGGTGTGGGGTACCATCTACCCTCCTAGAGGTAGTCGGTACCGCACTAAGATGATGGGAACCTAGGGTCACCATGTATTGAAAGATACCCCCGGCTTCCAGCGCCCTCGCGGACAGGATGCACGGACTGCCTATCTCGAGGAGCCGTTGAGGGCGGAGAGGGAGCTCCGAGCTGAGAACGAAAGGAGGACTCAGACGCGGTTACATGAGAGCGAGCAGAGGACTGAGTCGCGGTTAGAGAGTTTCCATAGACAGCAGCAGGCCATGATGGACTATATGATGACGCTGACTCAGGCCATTATTCAGGCTGGACTGCAGGCACCTGCTCCACCGCCTTCTCTCTTCGGACAGACCCCATCTTCACAGCCTCGTGACGAGGATCTAGGGGATGGTGGTAATCCTTCTACTACTATATTTCGACATTTAGATGATTTTGGCAGTGGATTGTAGTTGTGTTGTTGTAGTACTCTTGTATATTTATATTTGTGTTACAATTGCGTAAGTGATTTTATTGACGGTACTAGTATGTTGATGAAATTAATGTTCTTGAATGTGTTGTGCGTTGTGATGCATATAATGTTGGGCATATTATTAATGGTATTAGTTGAATGTGTTGCGTGTTGATTGTTGTTGATAATGAGAGCTGGTGTATAAAAATTGCAGGTGCAAAAAATACAGGTATTGGGATCCCAAACTTTGAATTAAATTTTTTTTTTAAAAAAGGGTTTTAGCCGACGACATATAAGACGGTCGTCGGCTAAAGTAATTTATTTTTTTTAAAAAGGGTTTTAGCCGACGACATATAAGACGGTCGTCGGCTAAAGTAATTTATTCTTTTTTTTAAAAAGGGTTTTAGCCGACGATCTATAAGACGGTCGTCGGCTAAAATAATTTAATTTTTTTAAAAAAATGGTTTTAGCCGACGACATATAAGACGGTCGTCGGCTATACTCTATTTTTTTTTTAAAAACCGGTTTTAGCCGACCGACTCGTTAAGATCGTCGGCTATAATTTTTTTTCCCAAAAGGTTTAGCCGACGACCGTGTAGTAGTGGTCGGCTAAACGTTGAACTTTAGCCGACGACTGCACAAAAGTCGTCGGCAAAACCTTGGCCGACGAATATCGGCCGACGGTTTTTTAGCCGACGGCTGGCATGATTAGCCGACGACTTTGGGGTTTAGCCGACCACTTTAAGTCGTCGGCTAAAGTCTGATTTTTCGTAGTGAACTTAACGCCCAGTCAAGTTTCATCGACTTGCGAATGATTAAGTATTTGAGCTATAAACCTTTCCAGTGCCGACCCCCTTATCCAATAAGGAGTGGAACGTTTTGCTCTCAAATACACGGATTAGTTTCTACATGTATATTTATGAGTTAGGAATGGCAGTAACTACTTGTAAATAAAGAAACATACATTGCCTTATATTGATGATTTAAATAATAACAAGTACAATGCCCTCACTCAACATCCTCTGAGTGGCATTCGAGGGCATACTTCTAACAGGAGGTTAGTCCGTGAAGTCAACAAAGCTAGCTGGGATAATGATGAGAAGAAATTTAGGCAGAAGTTAACCTTTGGAACCCAGATTAGTTGGATTTTGGAGTTCCTTGGGAAGGCCAAAGGAAAAGCAGAGAATTTTTATCTCAGCAAGAGACTTTGTCACCTGGACCAAGCTGCAAAGGAAAAGCTTGCAAAGAAACAACCCAGAGCAGCTGATTTGCTTAAGGAGATGAAGTCTGGAACATCTTCTTACAAGGGAGTCACAGACTCATCAGAAGGAGAACCATCAGTTGCAGCTGAGAAAATTTCACCTGTTCAAACCTCACCTGATATCCCACCTACAGATGATATCCCCCTGATCCAAACCACAGCTGCAGCTGAGGTTATTTCACCTGAACCTACAGTCGAAGTCATCCCACCTAAAGTCACACTTGCAGAGGATTCAAATAGAAACAACTTGCCTCTCTCTAAATTCTTCAGAAAGAGGAAATCACCTGAAAAAGTTGTCCACATTATATCCTCACATGATCAGTCCCGTAAAAGACAGAAAGGACTGGTGGACTATCCCCCAGACTCTAAGGAAGAGATGCAAATAGTCACCACACCTGCTCTACCTGAATACCAAAAAGCTCAATCCACTGAGCTTGATAGCAGAGGAGATACCACTCCTAACTCTCCCAAGCATTACTGAAGAAGAGGAAGCAGAAGATATAATTGAGGACGAAAACACTGGATATTGCTTCAACCTCAAGGAAAACAACCTCTTCAATCTTACTAAGGATCAACTCAAATTTGTAAAACAACAAGTTCTCACTTATTCATTTCACAACATTTATGAAGAGTGGAAGGAGATGAAAACGTTTACCATAGAAGAGGAGAACAGGGAAGAAGAAGAAAGGGAGGAAGAAGAAGAAGAAGAAGAAGAAGAAAAAGAGGAGGAAGAAGAAGAAAAAGGAGAAGAAGAAAAAAGGAAGAGTAAAGATGATGAGGACCGTGATCAGAATGCACCTGGTCAGGCCTCCAGCTCACATCTGCCTTCTGCAGATGATGAATCAGGGGAACCAGACAAAACCACATCTGATCAAGGAGCAGCTGACAAAAGTCTACCATCTAAAAAATCCACTGCTCAGAAGACAGCTGCAGAGGAGAGTTCTGCAAAGAACACAACTCTTGAAAAGGCACCTGAACTCCAACTACCATCAAACCTCACTGATCTGATCAGAGGCATAGTGAAAGAAACTGTTGCTGAGCTCCTGGAAACAGAAGTCAAACCTGATCTGCTGTCCCTAAATGAAAAAATGGACACTCTTCCTCAACAAAAAGGAACCCTCTCTACCACCCACAAATTCAAGAATGCCTCTTGGCATGTCAGATATCATGCATAGGGTGGAGGAACAGCTAGCAATGATTATTGATGCTGGCAAGGGGGAAGAAATAAGACAGGGGGAAGAGATGACTCGGGGTGAAGGTAGAATGAGGGAAGAGAGAGAAGAGTTAAGAACAAAGAGGAGGCAGGAGGAAACTCTTCCAATGATCCAAGTTGGGACTTCAACATTGAAAAGGAAAAATGTTGTACCACCATCTGAAGCACCAATAGCCAAGAAAAGAAAAATTGGACAAGAAACTATTGTGCCTCTTTAATGGGAAGGAAAATATCTATTTCAAGTTGAAGGGTTTCCTCCAGTAGAAGCCACGAATAAATGGGGCATTTTCAAGAAGCAATTTATTGAAAAATACTATCTTTGGGAAATCCTCCAAGACCCAGACTGCACTTCTGAACAAAATTTTTTTTATTTAATGGAGATTAACTTTCCTAATCTGTAAGAAATACTGAAGAGGGTGGCTGAAGAAGATTTCAATGCCTATCCTAGAATTCCTGACTTCAAACCACAGGATCCTCCAACTGATATCCATGGGAAGCTGGATGATGAAGCCCTTCAAAGGGAGATAAAAGCCATTTGTATCATGAACAACTACACCTCTCCTGAAGAACAAGAGTTTTCTTCATCAATTGTCAAAAATAAATATGGTGTCATACCAGTTTCAAAGAGGCCCATTGGAGCAAAGACACTGAGATCACTTCATCCAGTAAGGCATATCAGAGGAAGAGGAAGAGGAAGAAGTTAAATATTGTTGTTTTTATTATTTTTTCAGTCACTTGTAATTTTCATTAACCTGTAACTTTTTCATTCAAAGACTGATGACTGTGATGTAATCAACAATGAAAAGTTTATAACAGTCAACTTGAATGACAACCATTAGTTGTCTCAAAAATATTGAGTTTGATTTTATTTTGCACTTTACTTTTGTGCAGGCTTACTTGTATATTTAAGTTTTTCCATCATCAAAATAGGGGGAATTTGTTTGGAATACTATTTTAGATTTTGATGATGTCATACTTGTATTCATGATCAATTCAAATGTATGCACTAAGTATTTGTCATTGTAAAGAAGAACCAAATAAGTATCTTTCATAGGTTCTTGAATAAGCTGAGTCCTGATCAAGTATTGATCAGTTAGAAAAACGGCTAAGTATAGAAAAGTTAAGATATCAGGCGAGTTTTTGGTCAATAGAAATATCAATTGAGTTTTGACCAAAAACCCAACTGCAACCGAGTTCTACAGAAGACATAATATCATTCGAGTTTTCGGTCAAAACAAAATTGCAGCTGACGTTTGACCACAGATCAGAGAACTTTATCAGAGCAGAACAGAGAATGATACTCAAGTAGATCATAGAAGTTTCCAGAGAGGTTCTCACTACATGAAACATCAGACGAGTCCTGAACTAAGTCCACGTCAGCAAAGCATTGAAAGTCAACAATTACGGAAAGACACGTGTAGACTTAATTCAAGGAGACAAAGTGGTTGCTTCCCAGAAATTAAGGAATAGTTTATTCCTAGAGATTCGTGCCTGGAAGACTTTTCGAACATAGTAATCAAAGAAAAGCAGAGCAACGGGAAGATTCTTTAAATGGGTAAATTTGAAGAAAAGAACAAGCCGTGCAAAGAGATGAATGAATAAACAGTGAAGTCCACTCTCCAACGGACAGAATTGTTACAAGATGCAATGGCTATGAAGCTCAAGAATCGTACAATAAATATCTAAAGGAAGATTGAGCAAAGTACGATGCAAACAATACTTACAAAGCAAACAAAGAAAATAAAGAAAGCAAATAAAGCTATAGCATCGTGAAGAGTGAGTTCTAAAGTCTAAACACTGAGAAGCTCTTAAGTTGGAGAAGACAGCACTCTTGTCTTAAAGTTTGAGTAAGGGGTACTTCTTTGAACTAAGTTCTTAAAGGTTGAAGGTTGTAAATGCATCCACGGGTTCTTGATTGAAATATGATAGACAGCTTGTGAGTTATTGAAGTATCTACGGGTTTTCGATCAAGAGGTGCTAGGCAACCAAATGGAGTTGCAACGGCCACAGGTTCCCACTGGTTGGAAGCTGTTGTAACTTAGGAGTTCATTGTAACATTTATCAATGGTTGAAAGTTATAGTGAATTTATCTCCAACTGGTTTGGAGAGAAGTGGACTAGCAGAGGATTTCCCCACCTCTGAAACCACTATAAGTGCTTGTGTGATTTACTGCTTATCATCATACTTAACTGCTGCATACATATTTATTGTGCCATTTCTAGTCATCTGTTCTTCTGCATATTACCTGACAGTTGACAGAGGTTACCTGATCAGTTGAGTAACCTCACCTGACCTTACTATAGCTGTGTTTTTGTAAACAGTTGAATTCAGTAAAAGTTGTAATAAGTCTATTCACCCCCCTCCCCCTCTAGACTTATTCCTGAAGACTTGTGACCTACAAAGTGATATATTTAGCATACGCTAACCCTCAGCACTGCGCACGCTAACGACCTCGCGGAGCTTACTGCCTCTACTGTCCATGGCTTTAGCGTACGTTATCTATAATATGTAGCGCATGCTTAACACCGTTGACTTAACTTTTCCAAAAGCCGTCCAGGTTCATCCGACACATCCTTATCAAATCCGTGATCCGATCCCACCTAGTGATCTTGTATCAATCATGCTGATTGCACATAACACGTGCTATTGTAACGAGATAACGTACGCTAATGCTCAAGTGTAGCGTACGCTAAGCATGTAAATTATCATGCATGAATTAACATCCTTTACACCATACATGCATGAACATTAGATTACTGATACGAAAAATCATACTTTGATTAATTGTGCGATAAAATCAAATACCACCATATTCAAATACGGATATAAATACATGACAAATATCCGAGTATTATAATAAAAGACCATGATGCTAATCACAAAAGAGTCGTTGTAATGTCACAATTGTCATGTCATATTTTTCTTCCGCTGTCATGTTCTACCCTTGCATGGGTATGTTGACATATTAGTATTGTGTATCGAAGATACACACGTGTTGTCAGATATTTTGTTTGTATTTGGTTTATTGATTTTTGTATATTTCGACCTTGTTGGCCAATTATGGTTTGAGTTGTTCTATATTTGCCTGGTGGATCCTTGTGAGAATGGTCTACGACGCTATAATATCTTCGGACGTTTCTGGGGGTGTTACAAATGTAACACGAAAAGATGGACTTAACTTTTCATATATATATATATATATATATATAATAGGGGTAGTTCGATCAGAATGAGTTTAAAATTAAGAAATATGAATGAATTTGATCCTTAAAATTTACTACGAAAATGGGTTTTAACATCTTCCAATTTACATTGGTTTTTAAGAAAATCATTGTGAAAAACAAGGTGGTGGCCTAATTGTAATTTTTTAAAGTTCACAATGTTTCAAACTAACTGATGTTGGTATGAACTAAATTCACATTAATTATTAGTACAACCGATGTTAAGTTCATAAATAGTCGGCTAATAACCGACGTTGTAAAATGATAACTTTGACATTAATTTTGTATTCAACTGGTGTTATTTAAGCATACGAGTAAATCCAAGCATGTCGTTCATTAGATTTATCCAAAAGTAAGTAAAGTTCAATCACAAAATTTTAATATCACATTATATGATTTTATCTTGATTTACTAATATTGTTTTACCAATTGAAATGTATAACAATTTGTTTTTTATTGTAATAAACAAACTGGAGGTTGGGAGTGTGGATACTATGTCATGAACTGGACGTGAGCCATAGTTAAGGCTAGTATTCAAGAAAACAAGTTGTAGATAAATAATGTATTTTTAATTTTAACAAGTTAGACTAATCGTATATTGTTGTTTTGTTTTTGTATTGAAAATATTTATTTTTATAAATTTTCCAAGTAGATATTTAATGATACTCAAGCACACTTCCTCAAGAGAGCATTGAAGAAGTTCGAACTCAATGCGCGAAATATTTTCTTGCAACATTTGTTTAAGCTTTTGAGAGAAAATATAAATTGTTGGTTCTTGTTATTCTCGAATTGGTAACTGCATGAAGTTATTGATTTTAGCCTTCGTGACTTTTATAAGGATGCATGTTTGTGCTTCATAGTTGAAAATTGATTGTTGTGAAACATTGTTGATTGCTTCAAATTTTAAGGTTAGGATGGTTTTTTTTGAAATGCTGTGTAGCTTAATAGTTGGGTGATTGATGTTGGAGTTATTTTATTCCACGCAAGTAAGTCAGGCTAACACACGCTAAATTGATCAAGCTAACGTACGCTATGTATATAGTGTAACACACACTAATAAAGTCACCTGAAGTCACCTGATGGATATCGTACGCAACACAATGTGAATAAAGCACGCTAAATGATTGAGTTAGCACGCGTTATAGATAGAGGTTAATGCACGCTAACGAAGGAATATATCCGTTGTTAAGAATTTCAATGCGGAGATCACGCGGACAGTCAACAAATCTGAAAAGTGCAGTTTGAACAAGATAGCACACGCTATAGAAGAATACTTAGCACATATGAAATATGTCCGTTGGACAAAAGACTTTCAAGCATCAGAATGTTGTAAACGAAGACCAGACATCACACGCTAAGAGTGAAAGTTAGCGTACGCTAACGAAAGAAGCAGAAGTTACTGGACTGAAGAAAAGAGTAGCTAACGATGTAACCATGCAACATTAACATACGTAGCATGGAATAGCGCACGCTAAATCGGAAAATAGCGCAAGCTAATGAAGACAGTAGCTAACAGCTTAGTTGAGAGAATTTTCCTATAAATAGCAAGTCATTTGGTATCATTCCATACAAAAACTCCAAGCAAAGTCTATACACGTCATATATATATTATATTCATCTTTGTTGTTGTTATTGTGCTAAATTGATAAGTCTTTGAGTGTTCATACACGAAAACATACACGAGAGGAAAGATACGGATTGTAGATTGATTCGGTGTTTTAAGCATCATTGATCCGGCATTATTAGAATCATATCTAAATCCAAAAGAGGTTTGTCTAGTACCAATAGAAAGATAGATATGTTGCTTCATTGTCCGATAGAAAAGAAAAACAGTTTATCTTGAATCGACATAAAGACAAAAGTGTAACGGTTTATCTTGGACTTATAGAAGATGAGATTGTAACGGTTTACCTCGGACCGATAGAAGACAAGGTGAAAAAGGTTGATTTTGAGCCTATAGAAAAAGATATGGAGAGAGGACGTAGGCACGTTTGTCCAAACCTCTATAAATCTTGTGTTGTTTATCTTCCGCAATTTAATAACGCTTCGCAACGCAAAAGAGCTCAAAAACTCTATTACTCCGTGATATATAGCACCATTCTAAGTAGGGTACCAATTACCAACAATTGAAACATGTGAGAGCAATTGAATTGTGGTTATAGGGATATATTTGTGTAGATTATAGGTGGAATTAGGCCCGAAAAATTGAGAATTTAGAAAATTTGGGGATTCACATTGGTTGTTTAAAGAACTGATATCAAAGTGTAGACTATTTTCACGTGGTTGTTTAAAACCCAATGATGAAGTGTAGACTATTTTCACTTTGGTTGTTTAAGACTGATGTAATTGTGTAGATTCACATCGGTTGTCCTACAAACTGACGATAAATTTTGGGACTGTATCAAATTGGCTTTCAACCAAAACCTATGTGCATTACGTCACTTTACAATAGTTTCAAAAGGATGTAAAAAAGGACTATATTTCACATCGTTAGATATGGCATCGGTTTGAAAACAGATGTGAATAATAAAAAAATGTTGTTAGAACCCCTTTTCATAGTAGTGAGATGTTCATTAAATGGATGGCCAAGAATTATTTTCAAAAAATATTATACATGAAATGCATTGTTTGAATGCATCAATATTCTTATATATATAATGCATAATTTTAATGCATTGACATTTTAATGCATGAAATATACATATTTTTAGCATAAGCTTATAGTTAAGTATGCTCGGGCGAGAGCAATCTCAGGATAGGTGACCTCGTGGGAAGCTGCTCACGGGCTCCTAAAAATAAAACTGTGAGGGCCAGCTCAGAGGAGAGTGCCCTAATCGGACAATATCATGCTACGACGGAGCAGTCTTGGGATGTGGCAATTTGGTATCGTAGCCAGTTTGTCGGCTGTTGTGAAGAAATCTCTCACACTATGCCGCAAGTGCACGGTGTCAACAAGTAATAAAGTGATAAGTAAGATATCGTTCCCTCGAGGACTGATTTCACTAAGTACCAAAATATAGTTGACTCACAATTTTATTTAAAGAACAATTAAATAGAATTTATATCTAAACTACTTGCAAAAAATAAATAATAGTAATAATACTAATAAGGGCGTAAGATTATGATTTTGACCTCAAACAATCAGGAATGATATTTATTCAATTCAATTCACTTTTATTCAATTGATTGTAAGCCAGGAATTCCTAAATTATTCTAAAGCCTTTCCCAAGGTCGATAGAAAATACTACGAATTATTAACTCGATATATCCCTATTCGAATTAGATAATTAATAGCTGAAACAGTTCAAGAATTCCTACAATAATTAGGCTTCACAATTCCCATGAGTATATTCCTATCTCACGAAAATTATGATTCGTCTCACAAGAACTATGCCTAAATTTCATCTCCCGAATCCATAAAGACATTCAAAACAATTAAATTGTTGGCCAGACACTTAAAAAGCATTAAGAGCAGTAAGAAGAATCCAATTCAATAGAATAACGAATGAATTGAAATAATAATAATTAAATCAAACCGTCATGTAATCGGCTACAATCAAAATCCTACTCGAATAGATGTAGGAGCTACGATACGGAAAAATTAAGAAGAACCGTAGGGATCCGTGGTCTTGTCGTCGCCCACAAATTTCCTCCTTGTATTTTTCTCTCTTTCTATCGATGCCCTTCCCTGATCGATCCCCCTCCGATCTTCAGCCCTTCAATGCTTATTTATTGCAATCCTAAGCCTCCAAAACTCGTCCGTGTGATTAGGTCGAGAACAGGCTCCAAAACGGCCCAGATACGCGGAATATTCAACAAAACCGCCTGGTGGGCCGCGGCTCACACGTTCAGCGCCTCATGCCTGGGTACTTTTTTTCCTCCTGGGCCGCGGCTCACTTCGGCTATGACACGGCTCACAATACAGTGTGCTCAGTGCTCGCTGGTTGTCTTCGTGTGCCGCGGCTCACTTGGTTTGTGCTGCGGCTCATTACCAAAAACTGCTGTTTTCGCCCGTTTTTCATTATTTTGGCTTCCGGACTCTGATTTCCTGCAAAACATATAAGAATAGTGCATTAAAAGCTCATTTATGCTGAATTAGGCTCAAGATGGACATAAAATAGTGATAAATAAGCGCATAAAAATACGCCTAACAAATACCCCCAAACTTGAGCCTTTGCTTGTCCTCAAGCAAAAGTTATCAATTTTAAACAAAATGTATCGTGAATAATCATGCAAATCCATAGTGCTCAACTTAATCATTACTACCCTGAAAATCTCAAAGAATAGTACAAGTATCGTAATAGCGAGTCACATCCAGGACACTGATTCCACTAAGTAACCAATTTCAGTCCTAATCAATCGTTCATGAAGAAAATCCAGCTCAAAGATTAACAAGCGCGAATTTAACCGACCGTCAATATGAAGGGTAAGATTAAACAAGCCAATTCGCCCAGTCCCACAGTCTAGTGGCAAAATTCAAGAGTTTCATTATCAAAATTACTCCTAGGACAGCATTCCCTTATGTATGATCAATATTATCATTCGAGTTAACCACTAGGTTTCGGCTCTCGGGATATTTCATCGGGATGATCCTAGGGTGGATTTCCATTCTCATGTATCGGGAAACCGTTTGACGTAAAATACACTCATGGGGCACATGGATGCTTTTAGTTACTAAGCCCCCCTCTACAGCGGAGAAAAAACTCGAATAGCAATTCCCGCATGCCAAGGTTGCTGTTTTACGCGAGAGTAAACAACGGGTCACGTGAATACCCCCGGTTACTAGGCTTCCCAGCATCGGTAATGCGATATTTCTAAATTATTAATCTATTCAGGGTTGTCATTTTACGCGAGAGTAAACAACGAGTCATGTGAATACCCCCGGTTACTAGATTTCCCATCATAGAACAACTAATATCTCGACTTTTTGGAAAAACTGTCCGACTCTAAACTCAATCCAAGTGCCAACAAGACTCATATTACTGGACAACTAGCAACGCGAAAAGTTTAACCAAACGTATAAACGGTGATTTGAAAACACGTATGTCTCCTTTCTTATCTGCTAAAATTTCTACAAGAACGATAAAATTTCGGGCCTAATTGAATACTCAACAGAAGCAGATATCGCTGACTGCAACTCGACTAAAACTCAACCGTTTCTTCCAAGAGGAATCAGTATCGTAACATCAGTTTTACACATGGAGGCACGAACAATTCACGAAAAATTTGCGTTTTTGAACAAAACCATCAACAGCATGCAAGGACAATAAAGCAATCGCAATTTATACCCAAGAAAAATTAAGACAATTATCGCATGCTTCAATTTATTCCACTACACATAGCATCATCAATAATAAAACTCATGTGAAAATAAAAGAGATAAGGAAAAGTGAAACTTATTCCAAATGTCTTCTTGAACGCCAGCACATGTCTGAGTGGAATCGACTGTCAATCCATACTTTAAATAATGCTTAACATCACGAGGGCCCCCAAACTCAGTCTCTAGTCATGAAACAATAATAGATATTAAGTCAAGAAAGACTAGAATATGAAGAATAATAACTCATTGGGGTTAAAAAATTATATTAGGGAAATGAGGGCCAACAAGAATACACGAATCCAAACGAAATACCAAAACAAAGAAAAAGTTATTAACTAAAAATCAAATAAAAACAACTAACTAGAAAGCAAGTAAAAATGATGGGTTGCCTCCCATCAAGCGCTCTATTTTACGTCTTGAGCACGACGTGGTAAAAAATTTTAACGTAGCTTCTTTCTAGGGAGATTGCCAAATGCCCCCTTCTTACAATCTATAAGCCTCTTTGTAATATCCGCAATTTTCGATTTTCGGTAAATTTCTTTTTTTTGGTCGGAGTCTGTTTTGACGACTCTCTCATGACCGTTTCGTCATTCGGAGAATATTTAATTCTGCACTTTTTGTCATCCGAGTTCGTTTCGGTGCTGCTTTGTTGAGTTCCGTGCTTTTTAGCGACTTTCCGCGCTTGAGTTCGGTTCTTGCGAATCTCGTTCGAAACTGTCGTTTGGGGTTTTTCGTAAGTTCATTTAACGTTGTTATACGTGTTGTGAGCTTCGGTTTGATTATTCGTTGTCGTATGGTGATTTTCGGGCATTTGGGCCATTTTCGTAATTTCCCAAAATTTGGGGTAATTACCTTCCGTTGTCGAATTTCGAGCCTTCGGGTGGTCGGAATCGTGTGTTCTACTAGCTCTTAGATTCGTCTTTGTGAGTACTTCGTAACCGTATCTTCGGTTCGTATTCCGGTTCGGGTTTCGTGTCGCTTTTGTTGAATTCAGATTACTAAACGACTTTTCTAAGTATGAGTTCGACTTTGTTAGATCACCATTAATTTTTGGTAACTCCAAAAATTCTGAATCTTTACAATATTATAGAGCATCGAATTAGCTTTCCGATGGTTCAAACGGTGAGTCAATCGGAGTCCGGACGAGAGAGTTATGGTCGGTTTAGTGGAAGACTGTCAGCTGTCGGGCACCGTCCAGGAGCCTTTCGGCCGATAGGGTGGGCCGAAAGACTCAACTGCCGGCATTTCTGTATGGGTATCGGCCGATCATGTCCGGAAGCCTTTCGGCCGATAGGGTGGGCCGAAAGACTCTACTGCCGGCAGACAGCCTATAAAAGGCCTGGCAGCGTTTTTCTTCAGCATTTTCTCACTTCTCTTCTTCCATTCCGCGGCTGGAGCTGGGGTAATCATGTAGAGATGTTGTTGGACAATAAATCCATGAAGTTTGGAGGTTCATATCATCAATCATCCGTCCTATAACATCCTCCAATCTACCGAATCAGGTCAGATTTCCTAGAAATCTAGTTTTGGGGAATTTGGGTATTTTTGTTGTTTTCGTCCGATTAATCCGATTTAACTTAGGATTATGATGGATTGATGATTATTTAGATGTTTTATATCTTTTACCTTGTTATCCCATGGTTGGATCGTATCGATTCGTTGTTTGAGTCGAGTTCTTGACCGACGCCTTGAAGGTGTCCTTTAAAATGTCTTAGAGGGTTTTTCGTGCGTTCTACGATTATCCTTCCTAGTATGATAGATTATTTATTGATTATATTGTTGTTATGGTCGAGTTCTTGTGAAGAAACCGTGTTGAACCCTTTCGTTGGTCGTCGTCTTCCGCTTCGATAGCTTTGGGCGTTTCGAAGCTTTCCGGTTGATCCGTGTTCGTCGGGATACGTGCGTGCGATTTTGAGGCAAGTACCTTGCCCATACTTTTCTCGCTTTATGTATATGATGATCGGGGGTCGTCTTGAGGTGTGTGTGTGGTTATTTGAAATGGAGTTTCAAAGGAATTTGATTTGGCCTCGTTAAAGGCTTTCTTTCAAAACGCGTGTGTTTTGTGAACGGTGTTTTGAGAATCGATTATGATTTGATTATTTTGAACGTCGGAGGATTTTATGATGATACTCATATTGTTTAAGTTATGGAATCGTGTATTTCCTTATTTAACCTTGTTATCGAAATTTTGAAGAGTTTGATAATGGTGTCGAGTTAATGGCCATCTCTAGTGAGTATTCTTAATGAACTTACATTCTTAGCATATTAGTGTTGCATGAGTAACGTATGTGTGTGTATGCTCACTACGGGTTAGATCCGACGGGGTCTCGGTAGGGGTCCACGGAGGTGTGGATCGACGAGCTTTGCTTTTAACCACTACGGGTTAGATCCGACGGGGGTCTCGAGGGGTCCACGGAGGTGTGGATCGACGGTTAATTGTGGTGCATTTTTGCTAATGTGATTTGATATTGGCATTTAGGAAATGAGTGCTTTCGAACGGTTTTCATGATTGCATGCATTGACTAAGTGTGTAAGAGGTAAGTGTTCGTTTGGCTTACTCGCTAGGATGGCAATCGAGTATTTTGTTGTTTGTTTTAAATCTTTTATTTGTGGATTTTGACGTTGGGATACGAACCTCCCGGTCGTTCTTGTGTCTTGTGAGTTGATGAGATTTGGGGCTAAAATCCCAATGGTTTTGTAAAAGTCGCTTTACTGATTTGGGGCTAAAATCCCAACGGTTGGTTAATGTCATTTTTCGTAAAGTAAACCTTTGGGGGTGGTGACCCTTTTGTCTTTTGGTTTTCAAAAGTAGGATTTGATAATCCTAAATTGTTTTCTATTAAAACTCTCGATGGCATTCTAAACTGTTTTATAAATTACTTCCATTGATTTATGATATTTCGTTTTTGAAATGTTTTCTCAAACCCTTGCCTCGGGAAGTACTTTTCGTTTCGTTTGGATCTTTGAGGATCCTCGGTTATTGTTATTCGTGGAATGTGAATTGTATGGCTCGTATTTGCACTTTGTATTTGCACTAGCAAAACAGTGGAGTTTTGCTAACCCCCGAGTATTCGGGGGGTGGATGTCTGTTTTTGCATTCATGTTTTGGAGCATAACACAGGGTCGGCATGAAGGATGATGAAAGATGATCGATACTAATCACATGAGGAACCGTACATCGTGTGTTGGTTCAGTTGTACTTTATTTTCCGCTGCTGTATTGTTCCCGTTGTACGGGTGTAGTTGTATTTTGTCCCATGCGTGGGCATGAGTTGTATTTGAGTTGTATGTATTTGTGGAAAGACCAAATCGGTCTACTGAGACATTGTAGCCTCGAAGGCATTGTCGAGAATGTTAAATGTCGTTACCAGCCTGGTAGATCCTTGAGGAGAGGTTCTACGGCGTGTAATATCCCTGAGCGGATTGGGGGTGTTACACTCTTATTCCATAAAGGAGGCTTTGGTTCATGCCCGGTTGCCAAAAATAATGAGTTAGAATAATTATGCGGACAACCAAAAAATGATGGAAGAATATAATAATTATAAGGCACGAAAAAATAAGCAGAGTTCGAATGGGTAGATAATAAAGACATATCATGAACAACCTCATTAGAACTCAAAGAATCATCCTCAACAACATCACAAGTAATGGGGTCAATCTCTCCCATAATGGATTTAGGAAAAATTATGCGTGGCACCGTTAATAAAATTTTAGGCACAAAAGTGTTCACCTTATTAGTCGAAGTTTGATGACAATTTAATGAAATTTCTTTGGAAACATCATCAATGGTAACTTCTTCTACTAGTTCATCACACTTTATGTAATTATCCGGTGTTGGGGGATCGGCCCTAAAACTTAGCATGTCTTTCTTCTCAACCTCCCCCTCAACTTCACTAATAAATATATGAGCTGGAAAATAATCATAGTGAATCTCAAGACCACGACGTGCATATTCTCGCTCAAAAAGGGTACTATCATGATTTTTGAGAACGTCTACACATTGTTCAAGCATGGTCTTTTGTTTTGGGGGAGGGGGCTGACTGACCCTATTTGGCAAATTATTAAGAACATCGAAATTTATGAAATGCCAAGGGCCACGATACTCAACGGAAAATATAATGAAGAAAATAAAAATATAGAAACTAAAGAAAAAAACTTCAAATTAAAATTAGAGTCGCTCGGTATTGATATTAGTGAAAAATCAGTCCCCGGCAACGGCGCCAAAAACTTGTTGTGAAGAAATCCCTCACAATTTTATTTAAGATATCGTAGACAAGTAATAAAGTGATAAGTAAGATATCGTTCCCTCGAGGACTGATTTCACTAAGTACCAAAATATAGTCGACTCAAAATTTTATTTAAAGAACAATTAAATAGAATTTATATCTAAACTACTTGCAGAAAATAAATAATAGTAATAATAATAATAATACTAATAAGGGCGTAAGATTATGATTTTGACCTCAAACAATCAGGAATGATATTTATTCAATTCAATTCACTTTTATTCAATTGATTGTAAGCCAGGAATTCCTAAATTATTCTAAAGCCTTTCCCAAGGTCGATAGAAAATACTACGAATTATTAACTCGATATATCCCTATTCGAATTAGATAATTAATAGCTGAAACAGTTCAAGAATTCCTACAATAATTAGGCTTCACAATTCCCATGAGTATATTCCTATCTCACGAAAATTATGATTCGTCTCACAAGAACTATGCCTAAATTTCATCTCCCGAATCCATAAAGACATTCAAAACAATTCAATTGTTGGCCAGACAGTTAAAAAGCATTAAGAGCAGTAAGAAGAATCCAATTCAATAGAATAACGAATGAATTGAAATAATAATAATTAAATCAAACCGTCATGTAATCGGCTACAATCAAAATCCTACTCGAATAGATGTAGGAGCTACGATATGGAAAAATTAAGAAGAACCGTAGGGATCCGTGGTCTTGTCGTCGCCCACAAATTTCCTCCTTGTATTTTTCTCTCTTTCTATCGATGCCCTTCCCTGATCGATCCCCCTCCGATCTTCAGCCCTTCAATGCTTATTTATTGCAATCCTAAGCCTCCAAAACTCGTCCGTGTGATTAGGTCGAGAACAGGCTCCAAAACGGCCCAGATACGCGGAATATTCAACAAAACCGCCTGGTGGGCCGCGGCTCACACGTTCAGCGCCTCATGCCTGGGTACTTTTTTTCCTCCTGGGCCGCGGCTCACTTCGGCTATGACACGGCTCACAGTACAGTGTGCTCATTGCTCGCTGGTTGTCTTCGTGTGCCGCGGCTCACTTGGTTTGTGCTGCGGCTCATTACCAAAAACTGCTGTTTTCGCCCGTTTTTCATTATTTTGGCTTCCGGACTCTGATTTCCTGCAAAACATATAAGAATAGTGCATTAAAAGCTCATTTATGCTGAATTAGGCTCAAGATGGACATAAAATAGTGATAAATAAGCGCATAAAAATACGCCTAACAAATACCCCCAAACTTGAGCCTTTGCTTGTCCTCAAGCAAAAGTTATCAATTTTAAACAAAATGTATCGTGAATAATCATGCAAATCCATAGTGCTCAACTTAATCATTACTACCCTGAAAATCTCAAAGAATAGTACAAGTATCGTAATAGCGAGTCACATCCAGGACACTGATTCCACTAAGTAACCAATTTCAGTCCTAATCAATCGTTCATGAAGAAAATCCATCTCAAAGATTAACAAGCGCTAATTTAACCGACCGTCAATATGAAGGGTAAGATTAAACAAGCCAATTCGCCTATCCCACAGTCTAGTGGCAAAATTCAAGAGTTTCATTATCAAAATTACTCCTAGGACAGCATTCCCTTATGTATGATCAATATTATCATTCGAGTTAACCACTAGGTTTCGGCTCTCGGGATATTTCATCGGGATGATCCTAGGGTGGATTTCCATTCTCATGTATCGGGAAACCGTTTGACGTAAAATACACTCATGGGGCACATGGATGCTTTTAGTTACTAAGCCCCCCTCTACAGCGGAGAAAAACTCGAATAGCAATTCCCGCATGCCAAGGTTGCTGTTTTACGCGAGAGTAAACAACGTGTCACGTGAATACCCCCGGTTACTAGGCTTCCCAAAGATCGGTAATGCGATATTTCTAAATTATTAATCTATTCAGGGTTGTCATTTTACGCGAGAGTAAACAACGAGTCATGTGAATACCCCCGGTTACTAGATTTCCCATCATAGAACAACTAATATCTCGACTTTTTGGAAAAACTGTCCGACTCTAAACTCAATCCAAGTGCCAACAAGACTCATATTACTGGACAACTAGCAACGCGAAAAGTTTAAGCAAACGTATAAACGGTGATTTGAAAACACGTATGTCTCCTTTCTTATCTGCTAAAATTTCTACAAGAACGATAAAATTTCGGGCCTAATTGAATACTCAACAGAAGCAGATATCGCTGACTGCAACTCGACTAAAACTCAACCGTTTCTTCCAAGAGGAATCAGTATCGTAACATCAGTTTTACACATGGAGGCACGAACAATTCACGAAAAATTCACGTTTTTGAACAAAACCATCAACAGCATGCAAGAACAATAAAGCAATCGCAATTTATACCCAAGAAAAATTAAGACAATTATCGCATGCTTCAATTTATTCCACTACACATAGCATCATCAATAATAAAACTCATGTGAAAATAAAAGAGATAAGGAAAAGTGAAACTTATTCCAAATGTCTTCTTGAACGCCAGCACATGTCTGAGTGGAATCGACTGTCAATCCATACTTTAAATAATGCTTAACATCACGAGGGCCCCCAAACTCAGTCTCTAGTCATGAAACAATAATAGATATTAAGTCAAGAAAGACTAGAATATGAAGAATAATAACTCATTGGGGTTAAAAAAATTATATTAGGGAAATGAGGGCCAACAAGAATACACGAATCCAAACGAAATACCAAAACAAAGAAAAAGTTATTAACGAAAAATCAAATAAAAACAACTAACTAGAAAGCAAGTAAAAATGATGGGTTGCCTCCCATCAAGCGCTCTATTTTACGTCTTGAGCACGACGTGGTAAAAAATTTTAACGTAGCTTCTTTCTAGGGAGATTGCCAAATGCCCCCTTCTTACAATCTATAAGCCTCTTATTCCATAAAGGAGGCTTTGGTTCATGCCCGGTTGCCAAAAATAATGAGTAAGAATAATTATGCGGACAACCAAAAAATGATGGAAGAATATAATAATTATAAGGCACGAAAAAATAAGCAGAGTTCGAATGGGTAGATAATAAAGACATATCATGAACAACCTCATTAGAACTCAAAGAATCAGCCTCAACAACATCACAAGTAATGGGGTCAATCTCTCCCATAATGGATTTAGGAAAAATTATGCGTGGCACCGTTAATAAAATTTTAGGCACAAAAGTGTTCACCTTATTAGTCGAAGTTTGATGACAATTTAATGAAATTTCTTTGGAAACATCATCAATGGTAACTTCTTCTACTAGTTCATCACACTTTATGTAATTATCCGGTGTTGGGGGATCGGCCCTAAAACTTAGCATGTCTTTCTTCTCAACCTCTCCCTCAACTTCACTAATAAATATATGAGCTGGAAAATAATCATAGTGAATCTCAAGACCACGACGTGCATATTCTCGCTCAAAAAGGGTACTATCATGATTTTTGAGAACGTCTACACATTGTTCAAGCATGGTCTTTTGTTTTGGGGGAGAAATTTGATGACCCTATTTGGAAAATTATAAAGAACATCGAAATTTATGAAATGCCAAGGGCCACGATACTCAACGGAAAATATAATGAAAAAAATAAAAATATAGAAACTAAAGAAAAAAACTTCAAATTAAAATTAGAGTCGCTCGGTATTGATATTAGTGAAAAATCAGTCCCCGGCAACGGCGCCAAAAACTTGTTGTGAAGAAATCCCTCACAATTTTATTTAAGATATCGTAGACAAGTAATAAAGTGATAAGTAAGATATCGTTCCCTCGAGGACTGATTTCACTAAGTACCAAAATATAGTCGACTCAAAATTTTATTTAAAGAACAATTAAATAGAATTTATATCTAAACTAATTGCAGAAAATAAATAATAGTACTAATAATAATAATAATACTAATAAGGGCGTAAGATTATGATTTTCACCTCAAACAATCAGGAATGATATTTATTCAATTCAATTCACTTTTATTTAATTGATTGTAAGCCAGGAATTCCTAAATTATTCTAAAGCCTTTCCCAAGGTCGATAGAAAATACTACGAATTATTAACTCAATAAATCCCTATTCGAATTAGATAATTAATAGCTGAAACAGTTCAAGAATTCCTATAATAATTAGGCTTCACAATTCCAATGAGCATATTCCTATGTCACGAAAATTATGATTCGTCTCACAAGAACTATGCCTAAATTTCATCTCCCGAATCCATAAAGACATTCAAAACAATTCAACTGTTGGCCAGACAATTAAAAAGCATTAAGAGCACTAAGAAGAATCCAATTCAATAGAATAACGAATGAATTGAAATAATAATAATTAAATCAAACCGTCATGTAATCGCCTACAATCAAAATCCTACTCGAATAGATCTAGGAGCTACGATACGGAAAAATTAAGAAGAACCGTAGGGATCCATGGTCTTGTCGTCGCCCACAAATTTCCTCCTTGTATTTTTCTCTCTGTCTATCGATGCCCTCCCTGATCGATCCCCCTCCGATCTTCAGCCCTTCAATGCTTATTTATAGCAATCCTAAGCCTCCAAAATGCGTCCGTGTGATTAGGTCGAGAACAGGCTCCAAAACAGCCCAGATACGCGGAATATTCAGCAAAACCGCCTGGTGGGACGCGGCTCACTAATATCCGATTTGGTACCCAACAATTGGTATCGGAGCTGTTCCTCCAATACATGACTTAACATCCGAGGAGTCGATCCAAATGGTGTTTCAATTTGCTCTGATACCGATTGTTGGGTACCAAATCGGATATTGCGATATGTTGCTGAAGCGTAAATATAAGGTGCAAAAATAAACGACACAAGGATTTATAGAGGTTCGGCTATAATCGACCCTACGGCCCAAATTTCATGACATGAAGAAAAAGATGTCAATATTCATCTGAGCGTATGACATCGAGATTTGGAAGATGATTTGTCTTGGCCCGAAAGTTCCAATCAAACTTGACGGATCTCTTAAGAGTTTCGAAGAATATAGTGACGAGGATTGGAAGAACGATCATCTAAATTGTAAGGCTACTCAACTTCTATATTGTGCCTTAAATCCAGAAGAGGTCAATCGTATCTCATCGTCTGAAAGTGCTAAAGAGATTGGGAAAATTTATCGAGACTGACCATTCCCAATGCATTGAAAATGAAATATTTTAAAGGATGATCTTATTAAAATTCAAACCGAGCTCAAAAATTTGACGAAGAAATTTTCTCTCGGAAATGAGAAATTTGAAAATATACTCTCGGTTCAAAAATATACTTTAAAGAAATAGGGGTTGGGATTCACACCTCGTTCTAAAAATGAATCCTTAAATTTAAAGATACCCCATTGCGAAAATATTTGAAAATCGGGCATCACATTTCTAAATGTAAAAGCCCACGCCGGACGATTAAAATTAAAAATATTTGGGTTCCTAAAGGAACAATTATTTCGAATATCGTCTATGTTTCAAATGAAAAACCAACTATAGGTTGGATGCCCAAAAATTTATTTTTCTTCAAAATATTTTACTTAGGGGGAGTAATAATTTTTTTTAAGTGAGATAATATTTTCAAGGGAAGTTTATACCCTATTCAAGCATATAGTTATATTTATCAATTTGGTATTTATTACTCTTGTTATTTATTACACTTTTTGAAGAAAACAAAAAGGGGGAGAAAGGAGAATGGGATTAATCCTGAAAGGGGGACAAAAGAGAAGAAAAGTCGAAAAGATGAAGTTGAAAAGAAAAATGAGGAGACGTTGAAAAAATGATGAAAATTTGAAAATTCGAAAAGAAAAAGAAAAGGAAAGAAGGAGTCAAAAAAGAAATGGGAGAAGAAACTAACGAAACGGACAAAGTCGAAAATATTGGTTTGTACACATAAATATACTTGTATTTTTGCAGGTAAAATCCCATTGACGAAGTGTTGCTTTGTAATCATCAAAAAGGGGGATATTGTTGGAATATTTTTGTTCCATACATGCATTAATTGTATTTTGATGATTAAGTTGCTAAACAAAGCAAAACAACAAAGACACGAAGCAAAGCATCGAAGAAGACGAAGTCCCAAAAAGGTGTTCTGAGCATGTATAACGTACGCAACAGAATGATCATAACGTACGTAAAATGCTAAGCCTAACGTACGTAATACATACTTGATAACGTACGTAATGCGAAGGTTCTGAGATCAAACAAGATGAACGTTGGAGATGACGTCATGGCATAGGTCAGCAAGCAACGGACATATTGACCTTATATAACGTACGTAAAGGGGTGTGGATAACGTACGTAAAGGAAGAAACGAATGCTACTGGACTGAATCTGGGAGATGTTAACGTATGTAACCTGTATATGTTAACGTACGTTAAATGGCTAACGGACGTAATGGTAAGAAGATAAAGGTCGTAATGAAGGCACAGGGAGCTAACGGCTAGTTTAGCTTTGGAGGCTATAAATACCATGTTTATGGTATTGATTCAGTACAACAACTTCAATCAAACGATACATTCATCAGATATTGATATACATTATATTGTTGTTGTGATATTGAGCTTATATTGTTAGCTTGAGTGTTTATAAATTCAACACATACACGAGAGGTAAAAGAAAAGATATGATTGGATTCAGTGTTATTAGGATCAAGGATCCGGCATTATTAGAATCGTAATCGCTATCTTAGTGAGGTTTATCTATTACCGATAGAAAGCTAGAGTGGTTGATTCCTTGTCCGATAGAAAAGGAAAACGGTTTAACTTGGACCGAAACAAAGACAAGTACGAGTGGTTTATCACGGACCAATAGAAGACATGATTGTAACGGTTATCCCTCGACCGATAGAAGAGAGGTGTAGAGGTTTTTCTTCAACCTATTGAAAAAGATACCGAGAGAGGACGTAGGCTCGATTATAGCCAAACCTCTATAAATCCTTGTGTCCTTTATTTTCGCACCTTATATTTACGCTTCTGCAACATAGCGCAATATCTGATTTGGTACCCAACAATTGGTATCGGAGCTGTTCCTCCAATACACGGCTTAACATCCGAGGAGTCGATCCAAATGGCGTTTCAATTTGCTACAATACAAAATGTTGGGTACCAAATCGGATATTGCGCTATGTTGATGAAGCGTAAATATAAGGTGCAAAAATAAACGACACAAGGATTTATAGAGGTTCAGCTATAATCGACCCTATGGCCCAAATTTCATGACATGAAGAAAAAGATGTCAATATTCATCTGAGCGTATGACATCGAGATTTGGAAGATCATTTGTCTTGGCCCGAAAGTTCCAATCAAACTTGACGGATCTCTTAAGAGTTTCGAAGAATATAGTGACGAGGATTGGAAGAACGATCATATAAATTGTAAGGCTACTCAACTTCTATATTGTGCCTTAAATCCAGAAGAGGTCAATCGTATCTCATCGTGTGAAAGTGCTAAAGAGATAGGGAAAATTTATCGAGACTGACCATTCCCAATGCATTGAAAATGAAATATTTTAAAGGATGATCTTATTAAATTCAAACCGAGCTCAAAAATTTGACGAAGAAATTTTCTCTCGGAAATGAGAAATTTGAAAATATGCTCTCGGTTCAAAAATATACTTTAAACAAATAGGGGTTGGGATTCACACCTCGTTCTAAAAATGAATCCTTAAATTTAAAGATACCCCGTTGCGAAAATATTTGAAAATCGGGCATCACATTTCTAACTGTAAAAGCCCACGCCGGACGATTAAAATTAAAAATATTTGGGTTCCTAAAGGAACAATTATTTCGAATATTGTCTATGTTTCAAATGAAAAACCAACTATAGGTTGGATCCCCAAAAATTTATTTTTCTTCAAAATATATTACTTAGGGGGAGTAATAATTTTTTTTAAGTGAGATAATATTTTCAAGGGAAGTTTATACCCTATTCACGCATATAGTTATATTTATCAATTTGGTATTTATTACTCTTGTTATTTATTACACTTTTTGAAGAAAACAAAAAGGGGGAGAAAGGAGAATGGGATTAATCCTGAAAGGGGGACAAAAGAGAAGAAAAGTCGAAAAGATGAAGTTGAAAAGAAAAATGAGGAGACGTTGAAAAAATGATGAAAATTTGAAAATTCGAAAAGAAAAAGAAAAGGAAAGAAGGAGTCAAAAAAGAAATGGGAGAAGAAACTAACGAAACGGACAAAGTCGAAAATATTGGTTTGTACACATAAATATACTTGTATTTTTGCAGGTAAAATCCCATTGACGAAGTGTTGCTTTGTAATCATCAAAAAGGGGGATATTGTTGGAATATTTTTGTTCCATACATGCATTAATTGTATTTTGATGATTAAGTTGCTAAACAAAGCAAAACAACAAAGACACGAAGCAAAGCATCGAAGAAGACGAAGTCCCAAAAATGTGTTCTGAGCATGTATAACGTACGCAACAGAATGATCATAACGTACGTAAAATGCTAAGCCTAACGTACGTAATACATAGTTGATAACATACGTAATGCGAAGGTTCTAAGATCAAACAAGATGAACGTTAGAGATGACGTCATGGCATACGTCAGCAAGCAACGGACATATTGACCTTATATAACGTACGTAAAGGGGTGTGGATAACGTACGTAAAGGAAGAAACGAATGCTACTGGACTGAATCTGGGAGATGTTAACGTACGTAACCTGTATGTGTTAACATACGTTAAATGGCTAACGGCCGTAATGGTAAGAAGATAAAGGTCGTAATGAAGGCACAGGGAGCTAACGGCTAGTTTAGCTTTGGAGGCTATAAATACCATGTTTATAGTATTGATTCAGTACAACAACTTCAATCAAACGATACATTCATCAGATATTGATATACATTATATTGTTGTTGTGATATTGAGCTTATATTGTAAGTTTGAGTGTTTATAAATTCAACACATACACGAGAGGTAAAAGAAAAGATACGATTGGATTCGGTGTTATTAGGATCAAGGATCCGGCATTATTAGAATCGTAATCGCTATCTTAGTGAGGTTTATCTATTACCGATAGAAAGCTAGAGCGGTTGATTCCTTTTCCGATAGAAAAGGAAAACGGTTTAACTTGGACCGAAACAAAGACAAGTACGAGTGGTTTATCACAGACCAATAGAAGACGTGATTGTAACGGTTTTCCCTCGACTGATAGAAGAGAGGTGTAGAGGTTTTTCTTCAACCTATTGAAAAAGATACCGAGAGAGGACGTAGGCTCGATTATAGCCAAACCTCTATAAATACTTGTGTCCTTTTTTTTCGCACCTTATATTTACGCTTCTGCAACATAGCGCAATATCTGATTTGGTACCCAACAATTGGTATCGGAGCTGTTCCTCCAATACACGGCTTAACATCCGAGGAGTCGATCCAAATGGCGTTTCAATTTGCTACAATACAAAATGTTGGGTACCAAATCGGATATTGCGTTATGTTGATGAAGCGTAAATATAAGGTGCAGAAATAAACGACACAAGGATTTATAGAGGTTCGCCTAAAATCGAGCCTACGACGCAAATTTTGTGACATGAAGAAAAAGATGTCAATATTCATCTGAGCGTATGACATCGAGATTTGGAAGATCATTGTCTTGGCCCGAAATTTCCAATCAAACCTGACGGATCTCTTAAGAGTTTCAAAGAATATAGTGACGAGGATTGGAAGAACGACCATCTAAATTGTAAGGCTACTCAACTTCTATATTGTGCCTTAAATCCAGAAGAGGTCAATCGTATCTCATCGTGTGAAAGTGCTAAAGAGATATGGAAAATTTATCGAGACCGATCATTCCCAATGCATTGAAAATGAAATATTTTAAAGGATGATCTTATTAAAATTCAAACCGAGCTCAAAAATTTGACGAAGAGATTTTCTCTCGGAAATGAGAAATTTGAAAATATGCGCTCGGTTCAAAAATATACTTTAAATAAACAGGGGTTGGGATTCACACCTCGTTCTAAAAATGAATCCTTAAATTTAAAGATACCCCGTTGCGAAAATGTTTAAAAATCGGGCATCACATTTCTAACTGTAAAAGCCCACGCCGGACGATTGGAATTAAAAAGATTTGGGATCCTAAAGGAACAATTATTTCGAATATCGTCTATGTTTCAAATGAAAAACCAACTATAGGTTCGTGTAATATGCGCAATTTCGATTTCCAGTAATTTTCTTTTTTTTCTTTCACGGGAGTCCATTTTGACGACTTGTTTCTGACCGTTTCGTTATTCTTAGAATGTTTAATTCTACACTTTTTGTCATCCGAGTTCGTTACGGTGTCGTTTTGTTGAGTTCCGTGTCATTAATCGACTTTTCCACGTGTGAGTTCAACTTTGTAAAATCACCATAAATTCTTGGAAACTCCAAAAATTTTGAATCTTTTCAGTATTATATAGCATCAAGTTAGATTTCTAATGGTTCAAACAGTGAGTCAATCGGAGTCCGGACGAAGGAGTTATTATCGAAATAGCTAAGAATGCACCATGTGCCTTTTTGGTGCTGGAGCGGGCTGTACCGCGGGCTGCGGCCCCTGCTGTCCGGGCCGCGGCACTAAGCTGATTACTGGGCATTTTTTTTGGCCCTGGTCCGCGGCACACTCGACCCGGGCCGCGGCACACGGGCTTTTTCTGCACTTTTTAGCAGATTTTCGAGGACAAACATTCATTTTCTCCTCTCTTCTTCCTCCTACCATCCTAGGCGATTTTGCCCGATTTGAGTGCTACCAAACTTGTAGAGATCATCCACCTCAAGTATTGTTGTAGATTTTCAACCTCTACTTGAATCCTTCATCCAAATCAAGGTATTTTGGCTGGAACCCTTGTTTTTGTAGATTTGGGGATTTTTCTTTTTGATTTCGATTCCAATCAGTTTATGATCAATTAATTGTTGTATAAATGTTGTTTTGAACTTGTTCTACGGATTGGATACTCGTATCTTTGGTTCTTTCGACCCGAGGGGTGATTTCTTTGTTCTTGAAGGGTCTTGAACATTTAATGTTCGATTAAATTTTCGAATGAGTTCCCTTTGATAGTTTGTTGGGATTTCC